>JAULUF010000041.1:8050000-9492500 GCA_031834385.1 Semotilus atromaculatus | reverse complement strand
CATTGTCCACATCAGAGGTATGTACATTCATATGTGGATATTTTAAACTCATCTGTGTTAATACTGTTTTGCGGTGCAGTGCGACTTCAAATGTTGACTACCTGGAGCTTTACACACACACCTTTCCTAGCCTCATGTGCATCACACTTAAAGTGATAGAAAGCAATATTTAAACCTGCATCTCTGTGGTGGCCCCTGTAGTCTCCCACAGGCCCCTCGCATGTGATGTATGTAGGACGCAGTCTGAGGTGGGTTTCTATCTATGGAGAGGTGTCGAGTGTTTGGTCAAGTGGGCTTTGCGTGATGGCTTCTGTGGGAACACTGCAGCGAAACTCTCGGGGAGACATTTTCCATGCATGGTGTTAACAGTCAAACCTGGGTCTGACCAAAATGCCATTTCCATCATCTCATTTCCTTCGCTGAGATCCATTTTACAGGCAGTTCAATCTTTTGAATCAAAAACTAACCTTTTCATTGGTTTTGTCGAGACATGTTGGCTTTTATACTGTTAATAATTATAAAAGTAATATAGCAGTAATTATTATTATTTTTTTAAATGATCAATGCAGAGATACGTACAAAAACTCAACAAAATACACACATCGACCGAAACAAAACACTAATAAACAGCAATATAAGAACAGACGAGAAAAGAAGAAAAAAAAGAAGAAAAGACCTGAAAGAAAAGAGGTGTTGAGTGTTTTAAGTTATTCAGTAATTTAACATCTTTTACCCTTTCTCTCGTCCCCCCGCTCTCCTCTCCTCCCAATGCTAATAGAGCAGTAATTAATGAATTAACTGAAAGGAAAGTACAACTTATATGAGCAGCAATTTGTTTATTAAAAATGATGAGGGCTGTATCATTCTTCTGCACACATGTTTTTGAATGTCCCCCAACCTCCTGATGCCCTATGGAGGACCCCATAATGTGTGGTCACATTTATTGTTTGGCAAATTTTCTCAGTTGAAACCCAGTCATTTCAATCCACTCGAGGGATCCACTCGATCTGGAGTTTCACATGCATGAAGGCGAAAGATTTCCCCATGCGGATTTCACATCGGCTTCAAGATTTCTGTGAACTGTGCTTCATAAATCACTACACTATTGATAATAGACAACTAAGCTTTTTTTTATTTTAAGGAGATCCAATGCAATAGTCTGGATCCCGACGCCAGTGACGCCACTAACTGCGGGCCCTAGTGGTCAACTTTCACTGTTTGCACTGAGGATTCTTATGGTAATCTCAACATTGGAGAACCCTAACAGTCTGAGTCTTGACTTAATATATTAATGCCAGCTCTACATTTTTCTAATGCCTGCTACAAACTGTGATTTTGGCAATCGTATAAGATCATTACAAATCACACTGTACGACATGGATGGATCTAATAATCTTGGGTATGACATGTAGATTGTACGATAATATTGAATCGCAGGCTATGAAGCAAGTTATAGAAGAATAAAACATCATCAGCATGCACTAGTGGTAAAGCAGTGTGGCATTTTTTTGCGCTGAAACAAAGAGGAGCTAGGGAAAAGAGGTGTTAGGGAAACAGGACTGAGTGAAAACCCGGGAACACGACTAAAATGTGTATTTTATCTACAATATTAGATAAAATATTTTTTTCTCATGAAAAAAAAAACATTTTAAAGCATTGGATATAAAGTCGCACAACATTGCAAAATAATTTAAGATTTCTGGAAGATTTTAATCATTATATTTCATAGTAAAGTTTAGAGATAGAGAGTGGGGACATGCAGAAAATGCTATTTTTGTTTTTATTAATGTTTTTAATTATACATTTTAAATGTGTAGTTAGCTTAATGTGCAGGACATTTTGATTAATAATAAAATGTATTTTAGAGTTAATTTTCATGCATCTTTATACATAATGTCCTGGGGACAAAAATGCCACCTTTCAGTGGAATGGCTCATTTCCTGATTAACAGTTGAATAAATTAGTGTTTTAACACACTGACATAGTCGCCTCATGTTATCCAGTGACAGTTCAGTGCTGAATTCACATTACATAACACATAACTGAAGGATTATTGACCATGTGTCCAGAACTAATGAAACTGCTCTCTTTATAAAAAATACATTTGAAACGTCTGAGAGAGAGATATTGAATATTTATTAAAATATGTAAACATTTTTGTATTATTTTTATGTAGCCAAGTTTGGTATAGCTAGAATATTTAATGAAATAGAAGAACAGAATTTCTGTAAGTAAAAAAAAAAAAAGTGTCTTGTAGTGTGGTGTGATGTTATTATAGCATATAAAAACACACAATTATAGTGGACCGGACAAAAATGCTCATAAACTACCCTTCAGTCTCTCGTTAAAAGCATTACTCTCTCGCTTCCCGCGCCTATTACATAATGATTGATGACATAACACCGTACTGGCTCGGGACAGCTCGAGCGCTGCGCGAGCCTGGACAGATAGAGTCATTGCGCGCGCCAGAGGCCAGGCCACTCGGTTGATTATTTATCCAACAAGTGCCCGTCCGTTTCTCTCTTTCCCTCTCTCTCTCTGTCTCTCTCTCTCTCTCTCTCTCTCTCTCTCTCTGGGGCTGGTCAACAATTTTTCGTACCTTTTGAAATGTCATTTACGCATGTTAGTTATATTCAAACAAGAACGAAGCGAAGCGGAGGAGCATTTTGACTTAAACCATTTGTTTATTGACCAGACGAGCCAACTTTTAGGGGATTATTGAAAATGGCGATGTGCTTGTTAAAACGTTTGCGGCGTCCCGGTCGTTAAAGTGTCCGCAGTTGTCTTCTTTTCCTTTAAATGGATGTATAGTTTATGTAATTAGTTTAGTAATAACAATAAACACTTATCACAAGATTCACAACTAAACTAAGGTGTTGGCACGGAGAGTTTAGACAGTAAAGTAATGGAAAATGATGAGCCTGCATCGCCGGACCCGAACCACGACAACACTCAGAGAGGTAAGCGTTTATTTCATTAAACCATAACATACCTGCTGCATTGGTAATGATCTCAGTTTGCACGTGTGTGTGTGTATGAGTGTCAAACACTTGTGAAACGTGGAACAAACTCGCACACACATGCAATGTTAGATATGAGACCAGTGGCACTAAAAATACACACCCCTTATGTGACAGAAGTGCCTGACTGTGTGCCAGCAGCAGTCCTACACTAACCCACAGCGCTTGTGCCAAGCGAGCCAGCTAAACCACAACTCTCTGACTTCTGTCACTTCTTCCTCTGATCCAATGTGCATTCAAAATAGTGTTATGCTGTCTTATCTATTCTGTTAAACGTGCAGTGTCAATTTGACTGATTTTCGGTGATTCAAAGTGCAGGGTGCGTTTTCACTTTTGTTGTCATTCTTTTAAATATACCCTGTGGTGAAAATCAAGTTTTTAATGTTGTTTGATATGTCTATGTGTTGACTGTTGTTTTTATTAGGGATGTCCCGATCCGATCCGATCACGCGATCGGAAATCGGGCCCGATCACGTGGTTTCAGACTCGATCGGAATCGGACGTTACCTCCCGATCAGGACTCGGATATGTAAATTAGGGGTGTATCGGTACATGTAGGCCTATTCGTAATTGAACCATTTCGGTACGAGGCTTCCGGTTCGGTACGCATACAAACCGATCGATTCCTAGGACCATTTTTCCTGCTGACAAAATCCGCGCTGGCGCGATCACCACAACGTTGCGCAACATCTAATGGCAAACGTAATGAAAGCGGAACGAAACTGCGCAACTACACAAATATATTGTGCTTAACGGACCATTTATCAGTTCGGACCAGCAACATCTGTGCAGCGCGAGATCAAGCGACACTGTGCTAAGAGATCCAGTGAAAAAAATATTTGAATTCGCCACTGAAGTAATAACATCGCTGCGAGATCTAGAGAGAAGCATTCAAATTTCTCCGTTATTAACCTAACTTAGATCTCTATTAGATAAAACTGCGTTGACGTGGGAACCAGGAGAAAAATTGTGCCTTGAATGAACATGGATTTAATTTTGCTCTTCAAAACTCAAATATTATATAAATATATATTTAAATGTTATTTTTAATGTGATTACCAAAACATGATTTGTTCATCCTTCAAAGATTACCCCCATTTATAAACCTGAAAGTTTCAAGATGTAGGAAAACTCAAACTTATTTAAAAATATTTTTTCTTTTAATAAATAGGAAATGTCTCTGGCATTTCTTTCTTTTTGCTGTATCGTATCGAATCGAACCGTGAATTTTGTGAACTGTTACACCCCTAATGTATATTCTCATTATTTTTTAATACACTTTTAAAACACTTTTTATTTTTTGTTTACATGCCTGCCGGGTATTTTAAGTTGAGGTGATATTTGTTTTTATATTATACTTTTTCTATATTTACTGTTGCACTAAAGTCCAAAAGTGAAGAAGTTATGTTATTTATTACTTGATTGTTCAAGCTACCTCATAGAAGTGCTCTGTTTGTTAACAGAGTTGTTAAATGTTAAAATAAGGTGAATTAAATAAAAATAAGGCACATCCTGGATCTGTTTTTTCGCTCTTCTTTATTATTTTTTTATGTATTATATAAGTATCGGATCGGGACTCGGTATCGGTAGATACTCAAAATCAAATGACTCGGACTCGAGGGCAAAAAAACCTGATCGGGACATCCCTAGTTTTTATTATGCTTTAAGACAAACTACGTGCAAACCATTTTCTCCTTAAAAACTGAAAAAACGCGGTTTGAAATCGCTGGTGTTTCTGACGTCAAAAACTACCTTGTATCCAATCACGTCAACGTGTGGGCGGGCTTTAGCATATCATTAATTATTATGCTGCTGCGAAGCAGGGCATTCTCAAGAGAAGCCAGGTAATCTCGGTATATTTTTTATGTTGTTATGAAAAATCGTATAGGCCTACATTTAGCAATGTGGCTGGTGAATTATGTATGATGTATAGGGATGTTCGCCGGAGTCAAATGTGACGTCACGATATGGGCGTGGGCGCGAACTGGTTGGCAGAAAGAACCAAACTCAATGCAGATGGCCTGTGAAGAGAATGAAGATGAAATTCTCTAGTGGGGCATTGTGAACGTAATTTGATTTTTTGATCCAGCCACTTTTTATTTTACCCTTTTGTCTTGTTTCAGCCCCAAACCCCATCTCTGCAATACAAATTAATAAAGGCAGGTTTCTAAAGTACTTCTTCCTGCCTCCATGTATTAAAGGAGCTGATACTTATATCACAGACAACAGTAGTCCGGCCAGGATACTGTCATTTAAAAAGTGAAGTTGCAGCCCTCAACTGATGTTGATGTTGTCATGTTGTGTTTTGGTCTGATGCTCCACTCTCCACCGATCTACCAATCACGAAGTCAGTAGTGTTGAGGCATCCGGGTTGTCAGCTCTGCTTTAGTTACCACAGCTGCAGCTAATAACGTTCCTGCTGGATCCTGCAGCCTATCTGGCAACCTCGAGTCAGGGGGAGGGGGAGGGGGAGGGGATACACCGCTCTACAGTAATTTGAAAGTGATTAGTACACTGAACAGTGAACAGTACCAGTTTTGGCCACAATCTTACATACAGCTCCTTTAATGTTCATGGGTAGCCTGAATGGGTTCCGTTCTTCAGACCTTAACATTAAGTATTTTACTGTAAGGTGTCAACAAGATTCAAAAAGACATTTTCTCCTGGCTATACCCAATGTTTAGATTTGTTTGGGTATTTATGCAAATTAGCACGTAATTAGATTATGCACTGTTTGTCTATGTTAACAAATGTTAATAATGTTAATAACTGTTAATAACAAATGTTAATAACAAACAATTAAAAAAAACTTTTTTTGTTTGTCTTGATGTAATCAACTCAGTACTTATCATGGTGATATCTGGGTTTAAATTTGTACCCTATTCTAGACGCCTAATTGCAGAAATCCACAGCTATCTTCTTGATTCAAGCTGTTTAGGTACGCGGTAGAAGGTTACTCTTATCGAACCTGTTAACACAGCCGATCACACAGCACGATACAACCATTTGTCTTCTGTGTTTGCGCTGCGCAGCAAGCCATTACTTTTCTTTTTGCCAACCAGAGCGCATGTAACCGCGTCGTGACGTATGATTGCATCATATCCACTCGACTCTCTGTCGCACATTAGAGAAATTACCGTATAGACAGGAGGAGAAGCTCGCAGGCAATCTGGGGGACATGGAGGCATAAAGTCTGATAAAGTCAAGGGAGAACCCCATAGAGAGTCATAAAGTGTCTCCTGCTGCTAGTTCATGGACAGCTAATACTCACGCTCTCCGTCTCTGCGAGATTCGGTAGGGAATTATTCAGATTTCTCTCGGCACAGCTACTAGAAGACAGACAGGTTGCTCACGTGACATCTACGTCGTCAAGGTCAGTTTGAGCCTGCGCAGTACGCCTGGCTATCAGCTTTTAACGGGCTTCAATTTTCTCAGTTGAAATCAATGGGTTCGCTGTGTCCATTTCTTTTACTGTCTATGAATTAAACCAGTATTTACACTTGCCATTTTGCAGCGTCTATTACAGTAGCCAATAGGCGGGGCTAATTTGCATATTCACGAATCTACGTATACTAAAGGAAGAAAGGTCAAGGTCAAAGCGTTTATTGTCATATGCACAGTGAGGAAAAACAAGTTTCCCTGTACAATGAAATACTTTCTTTGCTGTCCACAATGAATGCCAAGACTAGTGCAGAGTACTTAAAATAAAAGATAAACACACAGACACACACAAACCAGATAAAAATGCTATACAATAAGAATTAGACTGTATTCAAAGTATAGTATATCTATGTATGCAAATGTGCAATATTGACTGTGCAATACAATAATACATTAAAGTGCAATTTAAGTGCAGCTCCTTGATAAATAGCAACAACATTAACAGGAGTTGTGTAGGAGTGTAGAACAGAAAGGGTGTAGTAGTTACATTTAAGCTATTTCAAAGGGGTCATCGGATGCAAAATGAACTTTTATATGGTGTTTGCATTTAAATGTGTCTTTGCAGTGTGTGGACACAACCACCATACAATGAAAAAAAATCCATTCACTTTTTTTTTTTAATCCTCAAAAAGTCTAAACACTCTCAATAATTAATTCGTTTGGATTTTCTGTATATGATGTCATATTGCTCATGCTCGTATTAGCATATTTCACGTATTAGCATATTTCTGCCCTCAGCCATTTGTATTAGCGGTGTCCATGGTTAACCGATTAACCGTTAAAAATTGCGTAACCGAGTGAAACAGTTTGCTCGGTTAAGTGGCGTCAATGGCGTGCATTGAATTTAGTTATAATAGATTTTTGCACCACCAGAGACCGCCATTTATTTGACTGTTTCTTTGCACAAAGTTTCTAAAAAAAAGTGTGCTATAATATGACTGCATTAAATTCTAGGGCCTTGTTCACAGGCCGCGAACGCAAAAGTCAGTGACCTACTTTAACTGCTCTGTCCTTACCACAGCGTTTTATTTCTATAAATTAATTTAGTTTCAAATGTGGTCCAACCAGTTATTAAAGGTGTTAAAAATAAACTACCCCTTTCGCGTGTGTCTCCAGGGATGGAAATTAGCACCCGCCACCAGCCAAATGCGGGTGATTTTGTGTTGTGGCGGGTAAACTCGCTTCACCTACCGGCCACCGTGGCGGGTAAATAAAAATAGCATAATGCGACGTTTGTCTGTAATAGGACAAATTAGTTTGAATAAACGAGCAGACACTGATTAGCAAGACAACTCAGAATGAATCACACACACAGTAAACAAATCCTTAACAAAAAAAACTAAACAAAAAACAGGGCTATTCTGGTGGGTGCGGTGACGCGCTCATGTAAGGGTGGCGGCGCGGCGCGGCGCTTCCAATAAAGCTCCTAAAATCTGTCACAAAGAACTGGCAAAAGTAATGATTATGAATATGTAAAATATAGCAAGGAGATATTTTAATTATTTATTAATAAACAAGTCTTTTCTTTGTCCGTGTCAGTTGCAAAGATGTCGATGCTGAATCGCGGTCTTCAGTAGTGAACGCGCAGAGAGAGAAATGCACATTTCATACGGATTGCAAGCAGAGAGCAGTCTGTGTCTGTGTTCTTTTGTTTTGAATTGTTCTGTTTAAGTAGACATGTCTGTGAGGCAAGGCTACCTTATACGAGTTTCGGTTCATTCATGAGAGGAGCTCCAGTTCACGCGCCGGCGCCTCCGCTTCGTGGTTATATCGTCTGCTATATTTAATTCTTATTTATTAAAGGTCCCGTTCTATGCCCCTTTTCACAAGATGTAAAATGAGTCTCTGATGTCCCCAGAGTGTGTCTGTGAAGTTTCAGCTCAAAATACCCAACAGATCATTTTTTACAGCATGTTTAAATTGTCTTTTTTGAGGACTCAGAAAAACGCGCTGTTTTAGTGTGTGCCCTTTAAATGCAAATAAGCTCCTGCTGCACGACACAGGGGGCGGAGCTTCAAGAGCTCGCACTCAGACTCTTAGGACAATTTCATCTCATGGAATAATGATAACATCAGCAACTCTCAGTAACGGTGTTCATTTCGAATCCATTATTTATTAATAGCCTACAAGTCTGCTGTGTCAGACCAGGTCCGAATGATGATCAAACATATATTGATGAGTTTAATAAAGTTTATTGTACATCACACAAAAGATGAAGCGTCAGTTTTACTTCAGAAAATCACCGTAAGACCTGAGTAAACACAGTAAGTTATAAGAAGTGCGCGAGTTGAGGGAGTTGAGGGAGCATTCCCGTGGGCGGAGGTTAGTCAGAGAGCTGTTCTACTGACGTCATTAAAAACGGAAGTAGAGCGATGTAGTCCAAACGAGCCGTTCACTGTAGGCGACTTCTGTTAAATAAAATATCTCGCTTGGCATTGAACTTTGAGCTTTATAATTTTACAGATATTATTTATACTCTAACAACAACATTACACACTAACTTAAGTTTGAAACATGGGATCACGAAGAACGGGACCTTTAAATCCAGGCAATTGGTTGATGAAACATTGATTAAAATTAAGATACAATTAATATAAAACGAAATTCACTTTAAAAAAAGGTTTTGTTTTGTGCTTTCTGTTTGATCTCTGAAAGTTTTAAAGCATCTTTTAGTGCCGCTTTCAGAGCGCTCACGTCCGTAACATTGTTTTTTTCCTCATAAATATGAACTGAAATGAATATCAGCTCATGGTTTGTGTGTGTAGGCTATAAGAGTGAAAGAGAAAATGCCAGTATTTCATTGACACTTGAGATTAAATAAACTGCTTAAGTATTGTAGATCTTGTAGTATTAATTTTGACATGCAGTTACACAGTGTCGATTAAAAACAAGAAAGTGCCTGGTAAAAACATTAAGTGGCTGGTAGATTTTGAAATCCAACAGCCACAGTGGCCGGTGGACAAAAAAGTTCATTTCCATCCCTGGCGCACACTATGGTTAACCGAGTATTAACCGCTAAGGGCCTCGGTTAACGGTTAATGAAAAACTTCAAAACGTGCAGCCCTAATTTGTATACTTCTCGGGCAAGGCAGCACTTGTGTACATGTCTTGTGTCGACACCCCCCATGAAAAAGAGGGGTGGAGTGAGCAGTTGCTCATTATCATTTAAAGAGACATGCACCGAAATGGGTCGCTGTGAACAGAGCTGTTTTTGAGGAGGTAAAAAGAGTGTTGTTTTACACAACCACTGATGAATTTTAACCAAAGTATGTTACAAACTTTACATGAAGACCCTAAAGAATCATACCAACTTGTGGAAAATGGGCATCCGATGACCCCTTTAAGACAATAATTTTTTTCACAGGATAAAAACTTTTAAGTATATTATTTTCGTGATCAAAGATGAGTTTTAAGGCATACAATTATTGACTACAGGGGGAATTGAACTTTGAGAGTTAAACCATGGGTTTGTCAAATTAACTGTTGTAATACAAAAATTCTATGTACATTCTTAAAAATAAACGTTCTATTGTGTCAATGGTAATTTTCCATTGCTCAAAAGGAAACCTTTATAAATAAAATAAAAATAGTTATTTGGCATCGCTGCAAACCCCCCATTTTGGAACCATTTTGTGTCGCCTTATATGGTAGGGGTGTAACGATACGCGTATTCGTATCGAACCGTTCGGTACTGTCAGGGTTCTGTCACTTCTGTCTAGTCTATTTCTTGGTTTTGTGACAGAGCCCTGACACCCTGTTTTGTCTTTGTTTTGTGTGCTTTCATTTCTTGTCTTGTGCTGCACACAGCTTGTGTTTTACACTAGCTGTGTGCTTTCATGTTGTCATGTTTTGTGTGAGCACATGGCTGGTGATTTGGTTTTACTGGCCATGTGCTTGTGTTCTAGTCATATTTTGTGTGAGCACATGGCTTGTCATGTATGTTTCCTTGTGCCATGTGCTCTCCTGTTGATTGTCTTGCCCCTCCCATCTTGTTACCTGATTATTAATTTGCCCCACCTGTCCTCCCTTGTTACCTTTTGTTTGTTCTCCCTATTTATTCTCCTTGTGTTTTCAGTCCTGTGCTGGTTCGTCGTCGTATGTACGTCATATGTACCCTCTTGTGTCCTGCCTAGTTCCTGTTGTCAAGTCAAGTCAAGTCAAGCCTAGCCTAGTCCAGTCTGTCTTGTTTTCCCCCTCGGGGTAGTTTTTGTTTGTATTTGTTTTATTTTTATAAATAAAAAGCCTATTTTCCTGCACTTGAGTCCTCGCCTCATCTCCTCAACCCCACACCTGACAGTACGAACCAGCCATCAGAGGACTCAGCAGAGAATGGGCATCTTCTTGTTTCCATCTCCCAGCCCTCGCCCCTCCGCTCGTCAGACAATGGAACGCTATGGCAAGCTCTTTTCTCTTCACCAAGGGGACTCCACAGTAAAAGAGTTTGCCCACCAGTTCATCATCACTGCGAAGGGGCTCGACATTAACAACACTGCGCTTAAGGACATCTTTAACAACGGTTTGAATGAGCCTGTCCGCGCCTGGGAGATGGAAATGCTGGGGATATTGTCTTTCTGGCAGTTTGTGGGGTTTGTATACCACCGTGGGGAAGAGGGTGGCCTCCCGCCTCTTGGCCCACCTCCCATTCTCCTCACAGACTGCCAGGTTCCCAGTCCTCCGATGACCTCTTCGGGGAGAGGGAGGAGGAAGAACGGGTTCACCTCATCTGCCACCTATCCTGAGGCGCCCGTGATTGCTACAGCACCCCCAGAGGTGACTGAAGAAGCTGCAGTGCTCCCAGAGGCAGTAAGCTCCTTCCCTAGGCCTCGCCCTCACAAGCGCAGGAAGAGGAGGGCTCCTTTCGCTTCCCTTAGTCCGGTGGTCCAGGAGGACCCGACTTTGGTGCTCACAGGTCCGGTGGTCCAGGAGGATTCCTCTTCAGTGATCCCAGAGCCATCCACTCTCCCTGTCGCGCCCCCAGTGTTGGCCGAAGAGGCTGCAGCGCCCCCAGTGTTGGCCGAAGAGGCCATTACCCAGCGCCTTGCCCTTCCGGCCCCACCCCAGCGCCTTGCTCTGCCGGCGCCGCCCAAGCGTCTTGCCCTGCCAGCGCCACCCAAGCGTCTTGCCCTGCCAGCGCCACCCCGGCGTCTCGCCCTGCCGACGCCGCACAAGCGTCTTGCCCTGCTGGCGCCGCACAAGCGTCTTGCCCTGCTGGCGCCGCCTGTCACATCTGCCCTGCTGGCGCCGCCCATCACGTCTGCCCAGCCAGAGACGGTTCTCGTCACGTCTGCCCAGCCAGAGACGGTTCTCGTCACGTCTGCCCAGCCAGAGACGGTTCTCGTCACGTCTGCCCAGCCAGAGACGGTTCTTCTCATCACGTCTGCCCAGCCAGAGACGGTTCTTCTCGTCACGTCTGCCCAGCCAGACACGGTTCTTCACGTCACGTCTGCCCAGCCAGACATGGTTCTTCACGTCTCGTCTGTCCAGCCAGAGACGGTTCTTCACGTCACGTCTGCCCAGCCGGAGATGGTTCTTCACGTCATGTCTGCCCAGCCAGAGACGGTTCTTCACGTCATGTCTGCCCAGCCAGAGACGGTTCTTCACGTCATGTCTGCTCAGCCAGAGCCGGTTCTTCAAGTCACGTCTGCCGAGCCAGTTCTTCACGTCACGTCTGCCGAGCCAGAGCTTCACGTCGGGCCTCTCGATCCAGAGACTGTTCTCGCCAGCTCAGCCATGCCTGTGTCTTCGGACAAGATGGCTCCATCTCCTGTTCCGGGTCTAGTGAGGGTCCCAGTCAAGGATCCAGACACGACTGACCTACCCTGGCCCTCAGCCGGGACTCCGGAACCGCTGGAGTCTGCCTGGTCTGTCCCCCCAGCGCCGCCCTGGCCTTCTGCCGGGATTCCTGATCCGCTGGAGCCCGCCTGGTCTGTCCCCCCAGCGCCGCCCTGGCCCCCTGCCGGGATTCCTGATCCGCTGGAGCCCGCCTGGTCTGTCCCCCCAGCGCCGCCCTGGCCCCCTGCCGGGATTCCTGATCTGCTGGAGCCCGCCTGGTCTGTCCCGCCCTGGCCTTCTGCCGGGATTCCTGAGCTCCTGGAGCCCGCCTGGTCTGTCCCGCCATGGCCCTCTGCTGGGACTCCAGACCCGCCTGAGCCTCCTTGGCTCAACCCTTCCGTTCCTCCCTGGTCCCCTCTATGGACTTCTTGGACCGTCATGCTGGCTTTGTCTTGGTTCCCCTCCCTCCCCTCATTGTCCCTGTTTTGATCTTCCCGTCTTGTGTTGGCTGTTGGTGAGTTCTCATGTTCCTGTCTTGTTTTTTTGTGTTCCTCCTTAGGGACGCCAGGTGGCGTCCTTTAGAGGAGGGGTAGTGTCAGGGTTCTGTCACTTCTGTCTAGTCTATTTCTTGGTTTTGTGACAGAGCCCTGACACTCCTGTTTTGTCTTTGTTTTGTGTGCTTTCATTTCTTGTCTTGTGCTGCACACAGCTTGTGTTTTACACTAGCTGTGTGCTTTCATGTTGTCATGTTTTGTGTGAACACGTGGCTTATGAGTGTTTTCATTGGCTGCGTGTTCATGTCTTGTTTTGTGTGAGCACATGGCTGGTGATTTGGTTTTACTGGCCATGTGCTTGTGTTCTAGTCATATTTTGTGTGAGCACATGGCTTGTCATGTATGTTTCCTTGTGCCATGTGCTCTCCTGTTGATTGTCTTGCCCCTCCCATCTTGTTACCTGATTATTAATTTATTTGGCCCACCTGTCCTCCCTCATTACCTGATTGATTAATTTGCCCCACCTGTCCTCCCTTGTTACCTTTTGTTTGTTCTCCCTATTTATTCTCCTTGTGTTTTCAGTCCTGTGCTGGTTCGTCGTCGTATGTACGTCATATGTACCCTCTTGTGTCCTGCCTAGTTCCTGTTGCCAAGCCAAGTCAAGTCAAGTCAAGTCAAGCCTAGCCTAGTCCAGTCTGTCTTGTTTTCCCCCTCGGGGTAGTTTTTGTTTGTATTTGTTTTATTTTTATAAATAAAAAGCCTATTTTCCTGCACTTGAGTCCTCGCCTCATCTCCTCAACCCCACACCTGACAGGTACGAGGCTTTCGGTTCGGTTTTCGGTACGCATTTTCAAACCGAAAACCATTTTTCCGACCAAAATTTCGTTATTTTAAATGTAGGCGCGCGTTGCGCGTGACAAGCACACTCGAGATGCTGGTGCGACCACAACATTGCCCAACATCAAATGGCAAATGTAATGTAAGCGGAACGAAACTGAGCTACTCGTTATTATGTGGTTGACGGACTGTTTATCAGTTTGGACCAATGCAGCGCGAGCCGATCTCTGTTACTACACAGCGCTGAGACATCCAGTAAAGAAAGCATTTGAATTTGCTATTGAACTTGAAGTAATAACATCGCTGCGAGATCTAGTGAGAAACATTCACATTTCTCCGTTATTAACGGATCAAACCGCGCTGACGTGGAAACCAGGAAGAAACATTGTGCCATGATGAATGAACAATCCAGAGTCCACAGATCAGCAACATCACCATGGATTTACTGTAGTAACACTCACTGTAACCATGGAGGTTTGGCAGGAATAGTAGGCTATAATGCTTTCAAGTAACATTACGTCGGTTTTATTTTGACATTATGAATACAATTGCTGCCCTCAAATGTTAATCTGAACTAAAATAAACATTTGTTTATAACTACTACAATATAACATTTCATTTTGTCCAAGGAGCTGTTTTGTTTTATATGCTCCTAAGAAAAGTGAAGTATATCTCCATCATTGCTCAAAGTAAAAAAATATATATATCATACTTTATGATGTTAGTTTTAATAAAAATATAATAAATAAAAAAATCAAGGAGATTTCTCTGGCATTTCTTTCTTTTTGCTGCATTGAAAACGTACCGAACCGTACCGAACCGTGGCACAAGAAAAGTGAAGTATATCTCCATCATTGCTCAAAGTAAAAAAAAAAATATATCATACTTTATGATGTTAGTTTTAATAAAAATATAATTAAAAAAAAATCAAGGAAATTTCTCTGGCATTTCTTTCTTTTTGCTGCATTGAAAACGTACCGAACCGAACCGTGGCACAAGTGTATCGTATCGAACCGAACCGTGAATTTTGTGAACCGTTACACCCCTATTATACGCCATTTCAGAATGTTGGTAAACAATAGGCACCAGATACTTCCGGGTGGCAGAACGCGAGCGGCTTCTACTGGCTAACTGAAGAGATCCAGCCGGCTACTGTAACAATTACATAGTTAAAAACATTGTTGTTGATAAAAGTTGAAACGATGATGAAAACGCGTTGTCTTTGGGGTTGCGCTGCCTGATATACAGCAAAAGGTGTAGGGGTTTTATCGATTTCCAGTGGGTGAGGAGGTTATAGCGAGTGGACGTCATGTCGTCAAACGTTGGAAATCCTAATGATCCCCTAAATTATATGATTCATCAACGTTTAC
Organism: Semotilus atromaculatus; assembly: GCA_031834385.1. NCBI lineage: Eukaryota > Metazoa > Chordata > Actinopteri > Cypriniformes > Leuciscidae > Semotilus > Semotilus atromaculatus. The sequence goes on along the minus strand of JAULUF010000041.1, from coordinate 9,477,566 downwards.
ATTTCTGCTGCCAATACTACTTGCCCTTCAACTTTGCTTCGTGTATTCTCAAAACGGTCCATCTACAAAATCATAGCAGTGCATTTATCTTCAGCTGTGGAAATTCGAGACTAATATTAGTAAACTTGTCTCTTTTGAAGATCAGACTCATTGCCAGTCACTGCCTGAAGTAAAGAGGGCTGCAAACTCTCACGCATTGACCGTGAGACTCGCGCAATTGTCACTTTTCACACACTCTCACGCCACACATCCTCACATTTCTCATGCAACTTACCGAAATGTATATTCCTCACACATAATATCAACCAATCAGTGTTTTTCAACAGCGCAAAGAGGTCAATATAACAGCTGGAGAACAATTATGTCACATAACATTTACCTCAGGAAAGCCATGACCATGATAGGCTATATAGCACATTATTTTGGCTAGAAAAAAAAGAGCTAGAGAGTATTTTGCTAATCATGTGTAGGCCTACTATATAACACATTTATAATATGTTTTACTTATATCATTAAACACAGTTGCTATTATGATAATAAAACGCATTATATTTAATTCAATTGTTTATTTTTTTTACATTTTTACTGTCGACGGTGGGTCTCCCTTCCAAGCAATTTACTAGCGTTGCCATAGGAACGCTTTGCCTTTTGCCACCCGGAAGAGCGTCTATTACTGTTGTGACGTCATGGTGAATTGTCCTATTGAGTAAAAGAATTTTAAAAAAAAAAGTTTTAAATATTTTTAGATGGAATATAGCTGCTGTCACTGCTTGACATGTCACTCAAGTACAAATAACAATGAAAGTGTGAATATTTCACAATTGTAAAGAAAGCAATAGCCAATTGGTTGTAGATTTAATTTGTGGAAAACCTGAAATTCAAACACATATGTATAAACTGTAAAAAGGGTTTGAATAGTATATAAAAGTGAGCACATTTTTGTAATGATGTTAAATATATAACAGATATTACCAGTTGTGTGGCAGGGATTTAGAGATTCACTTGTTTTTCCAGAGAACTGAGGGATGAAACAAAAAGTCAGGGAAATAAAAGAGGAATAAAGGAAAGGAAAGCGATACCTATTGACCAAGTAGCACAGAGATAAGACTATACTTTAGTTACTGAAATGAAATTCCCTCAAGGGTGTCTTACTTGGCATTTGCAACCCAATAGGTCTCTTTAGGGCCTTATTCAACTGAAAGAGTATTGTTTTAATTGGAAACTGGTGTATTGGGTTATCAGAAGTTGAACTTCTGACTATGTCACTCTTACGACATTCTTTTGCCTATAGATCAGTTTGTTCAGTGACCTTATTCTGTTTAAACTGGAAGTTAACACAGCGGTGTGGTGTGTTAACCATTAAACCCTTTCATGCAGTATGAGTTCAGGCAAAAAGTTAGGTGGGAAGTGGATTATTTCATTCAATTTAATTTAAATTATTATCAAAAAATACATTTGGGACAGTTTCAGTTTTTTGTGTGTTATTCTATCTAAATGGTATGAAAGGTTTTTGCACACCTTTAATATATAATGCAAGATAGGTTTGCTCAGCATTGTGTTTCATATGACAATATTTTTCGCTTCTTTTTTTAAATCTTAAATTATTTTTAGAAATTTTGAATGATTTGACAATTGGCTTTTGACAGTATTTGTACTTTGCTTGTAAATAAATAGGACTTGTTGTACATTTTATAATGAACACAAATACATATATTCCAAATTTTGAGAAACCCTGTGTCATGCCTCTGTTCTTGTCCTGTCAGCGCCCCTCTCTATTCATGTAGCGCTATCTAAAACATGCTATTCAACCACATGTTCTCACACTTCCCTTATCTGACACACCTTTTCTGGTCCTCTCACTGTATCATCTGAACACACTTGCCTTCTGTTTTGAACTCCTCCACATTTACTTTTTATTCTGTTCTGTCTGCTTCTCTTCTTTGATGAGCTCCCACTTGCTCCGGTGTACTTGCACCTCATACCTCTCTCGTACATCATATAAGCCTAACTTTCCTATTCTGAGTCAACATCTCATCCTTATGTTCACCTTTGCACACACTAGTGCTTCTCAACGTCTTTACATTTTCAGTCAAAAACCTTCACACTCTTTAAAGTTCCCCTGTTTTGCTTTTTCGAATATAACTTTCATGCAGCAATATAGATGTTTCTGAATGTAAAAGTTCTGCAAAGTTTTAAAGATCAAAGTGCATGACTAATAAAGTTGTCTCCTTAAAGAAAGAATCAATTCTGAACTGCTGAAACGAGTCATCAGTAATTCTTGTCTCAGTTCCATAACATATCTACGTAGGTTTGTAACATATGCATAATGCTAGCCTATGGTCTTCATTGGCTGCCCGTGAGCAACGTCTGTCTAAGTCCTTGCGAGGATACATCATGTCCTTGATTTCTCCTACTATTGTGGCAGGATCATGGCAGACCCATGTTTTGTGTACAAGCGCATGGTCTGTTGTTTGGGCCATGTGCTTGTGTTGTCTTGTCGTGTAACCCCGCCCCCTTGTTATCCTCATTTTGTCATGATTGCCTTGTCAGCGTCACATGTTCCCCTCGTTAGTTTCTTTCTATTTTATCCCCTTGTGTTTGCTGTCCTGTGTCGGTTCATTGCTAATCATACCTGTGAGTACCTTGTGGAAAGTCTTGTCATTGTGAGCATTTATTTGAAGTATTGTTTGTTTATTGTACAGTCATAGTCTAGTCTTGTCAGTCTAAGATTCCTTGTCCCGTCCGTGTTTCGCCCCCTTGTGGGTTTTGTTTTCCTGTTTTTGTATCAATAAACCCTGTGTTCATTGCACTCTGTCTGCATTTGGGTTCATCTCCTTGCATCCTCATAACAGAATGAACCGACCAAAGTCGAACCCAGCAGACAGAATGTCCTCCTATGTCAAGCATTACCCAGATGACCGTACAGATTGCTGGCACAGGACCATCGCTGACTCGAAGAGGGGCAGACTCCGCATTTCCCTCCCAGGGAGAGCTATCAATGAGGGAGTATGCTCGGGGAAGAGATGGTCTTCCCAGTTCCTGTTTTGTCTTCCGCTGAGCCCGGCCAGCCTATCACGAGTCCTGCTGTGACCATTGCCCCACGGCCAAAGAGAAAGAGAAGGAAGAAGGGAGCTTCCTGTTCCCCATCGCCGTCTTCTCCTGAGTCCGCGATGGTTTCTCAACCCGCCGCTGCTACTAGAAGCACTGTTCCTGAGTCTGCAGCCGCGAGTGCGGTTCCTGAGGTTACAACAGTAAGCGCTGTTCCAGAGTCTGCAGCTGAAAGTGCTGTTCCTGAAGCTGCAACTGTAAGCGCTGTTCCTGGGTTTGCAGCCGCGACCGCTGTTCCTGAGGCTGCAACTATAAGCGCTGTTCCTGAGTCTGCAGCTGTGACCGATGTTCCTGAGTCTGCAGCTGTGACGGCTGTTCCTGAGTCTGCAGCTGTGACTGCTGTTCCTGAGGCGGCAACTGTGAGCGCTTGTCCTGTACCTGCTACTGGAAGCATGATTCCTGAGCCTGCGGTTGAGAGGGCAAAGTCTGTTACAGTGATGCCTGCCGATCGGGCGGCTGATGCAGTTCTGCAGTCTGTTTCTGCACAACGTGAAATGCCTGTAGACGTGGCTGCCAGAACATTGTCTGAGTACCTCCAGAGTCTGATTCGGATTCTAGAGGTTCCCATCGTACCTCCCATGTCCTATCCCAAGCCCATCGTCCCTGTGAGCGCTGCACCCGATCCTGTCCCTGTGAGCGCTGCACCCGATCCTGTCCCTGTAAGCGCTGCACCCGATCCTGTCCCGATCCTGTCCCTGTGAGCGCTGCACCCGATCCTGTCCCTGTGAGCGCTGCACCCGATCCTGTCCCTGTGAGCGCTGCACCCGATCCTGTCCCGATCCTGTCCCTGTGAGCGCTGCACCCGATCCTGTCCCTGTGAGAGCTGCACCCGATCCTGTCCCTGTGAGAGCTGCACCCGATCCTGTCCCTGTGAGCGCTGCACCCGATCCTGTCCCTGTGAGCGCTGCACCCGATCCTGTCCCGATCCTGTCCCTGTGAGCGCTGCACCTGATCCTGTCCCTGTGAGCGCTGCACCCGATCCTGTCCCTGTGAGAGCTGCACCCGATCCTGTCCCTGTGAGAGTTGCACCCGATCCTGTCCCTGTGAGCGCTGCACCCGATCCTGTCCCTGTGAGAGCTGCACCCGATCCTGTCCCTGTGAGAGCTGCACCCGATCCTGTCCCGATCCTGTCCCTGTGAGCGCTGCACCCGATCCTGTCCCTGTGAGCGCTGCACCCGATCCTGTCCCTGTGAGCGCTGCACCCGATCCTGTCCCTGTGAGAGCTGCACCCGATCCTGTCCCTGTGAGAGCTGCACCCGATCCTGTCCCTGTGAGCGCTGCACCCGATCCTGTCCCTGTGAGCGCTGCACCCGATCCTGTCCCTGTGAGCGCTGCACCCGATCCTGTCCCTGTGAGAGCTGCACCCGATCCTGTCCCGATCCTGTCCCTGTGAGCGCTGCACCCGATCCTGTCCCTGTGAGCGCTGCACCCGATCCTGTCCCTGTGAGCGCTGCACCCGATCCTGTCCCTGTGAGAGCTGCACCCGATCCTGTCCCTGTGAGCGCTGCACCCGATCCTGTCCCTGTGAGCGCTGCACCCGATCCTGTCCCTGTGAGCGCTGCACCCGATCCTGTCCCTGTGAGAGCTGCACCCGATCCTGTCCCTGTGAGCGCTGCACCCGATCCTGTCCCTGTGAGAGCTGCACCCGATCCTGTCCCTGTGAGCGCTGCACCCGATCCTGTCCCTGTGAGAGCTGCACCCGATCCTGTCCCTGTGAGCGCTGCACCTGATCCTGTCCCTGTGAGCGCTGCACCCGATCCTGTCCCTGTGAGAGCTGCACCCGATCCTGTCCCTGTGAGCGCTGCACCTGATCCTGTCCCTGTGAGCGCTGCACCCGATCCTGTCCCTGTGAGAGCTGCACCCGATCCTGTCCCTGTGAGCGCTGCACCTGATCCTGTCCCTGTGAGCGCTGCACCCGATCCTGTCCCTGTGAGAGCTGCACCCGATCCTGTCCCGATCCTGTCCCTGTGAGAGCTGCACCCAAGCCTGTCCCTGTGAACGTTACACCCAAGCCTGTCCCTGAGAGTGCTTCAGTCCCCACTGTCCCCGGACTTCCGTTTGTTTCCCCTGTTTCCCCTGTCGTGTCTCAACCCCGGACTGTTTTTCCGTCGTCCCACACCACTCCACCCAAGCCCGCTCGGACCTCTTGTCCTAAGCCCACACCCCGTTGTCCCAGGACCCCTGTACCGCCCACCCACCCTGGACTGTCTCCCAAGGACTTTTTTCTGCCTCCGCCTCCCCTTCCTTGTTTATTTTTTCTGATATTACACCCCAATCCTGTCGTTGTATTTTCTTGTATGCCCTTGTTGTTATTTGTCATGTTTTGTTGGTTCGTGTCTTGGTCTCAGCGTCTGGAAGCCGCTCCTTAAGGTGGGGGTTCTGTCATGATTCTGCCATCATGTCCTTGATTTCTCCTAGTATTGTGGCAGGATCATGGCAGACCCATGTTTTGTGTACAAGCGCATGGTATGTTGTTTGGGCCATGTGCTTGTCTTGTCGTGTAACCCCGCCCCCTTGTTATCCTCGTTTTGTCATGATTGCCTTGTCAGCGTCACCTGTTCCCCTCATTAGTTTCTTCCTATTTTATCCCCTTGTGTTTGCTGCCCTGTGTCGGTTCATTGCTAATCATACCTGTGAGTACCTTGTGGAAAGTCTTGTCATTGTGAGCATTTATTTGAAGTATTGTTTGTTTATTGGACAGTCATAGTCTTGTCAGTCTAAGATTCCTTGTCCCGTCCGTGTTTCGCCCCTCGTGGGTTTTGTTTTCCTGTTTTTGTATCAATAAACCCTGTTCATTGCACTCTGTCTGCATTTGGGTTCATCTCCTTGCATCCTCATAACAAAATTACTGAAAAAAGGTACTGTTGGGTACCGGCACCGAATTTCAGGTACCGTTTAAAATGTGAACGGTACCCAACCCTTACCTGAAAAGCACTGTTTTTTTCATATGCACTTTTGTTCTGTTGTATTGATGTATTTATGTTTGCCTGTTGAAGGTTAAATGGATCCAATTGATCAATAGAAATTATTTTATGATGCAGCAATAAACTAGCTAGTATTACTTAAATGCATGGGTTTTTGAACTTTTCTGATTTAAAACATGGTCAAAACACTGAGTAAAGGAGAATAATTGATGACGGTCCGTTGAATTATTAGAAAATAATCATTTTATTTTTGCTTCACGTTGTGGCCGCATTACCACCTTGGGTCAATTATTCCGCTTATATTACCACACCTCAAGACATTGTTCAGAGATGTATTTCAAGGCATTTGTCAGGTTTTTGTCCTTAAAACGCTCTTGTGTCTAGGACTTATTTCTTATGCATCTAATCTCAAGCCTCCGTCGCCAATTCCAAAATGTCATTTTAAATCACTACTGCATCACTACTCCAAACATTCCTTTAGTACTCGACCTGTACATGATTTTCTAAAGAACAAGTGAATAAATAGTTCTAAATGGCTTTTATGTTCTACAGCAACAGATGTAAATGGTTTTTGGTTCTAATTGAAATTTTTATATTTTTATAAACTTTTTTGTATCTCGTTGCCTTCATGATTTTTTAATCTATCCTCTATACACAGTAGTGTCTTCAAATAATAATTTTATTGATCCTCTGACATTTTCTTTGTGAATGTTTTAATAACTGCCAAGTCTGATGAGAAAGAAAAGCACTCCGCTTTCATCAGAAGAATTAGGCCATGTGTGTAAACGTTATTACTGAGGGTTTAACCACTCAGAGTCCTCATCTTAATGTGAATGTTCATGTCCACAATTTTCCGCTCCTGATTGCAAAATCTCATTCAAACTCTTCTGATGTTTACCGCTTAGATGGCTCTGTGATACTAACCATAAGACTCATTTCTCATTCAATGTTTTCTCAGTTTATCTCTTTCAGTCCCTCTTTATCACGGTCTCTTTTTCTCTAACTTTCCCTCACATAACCTTGCTAGAAATACTGTAAATACCTCTGTGTGTGGTAAGAATGGACATAATCTGGATTAAAGGAAAGATTAGTGTTTAGTGAGTGTCTTTGGATTCCTGATCTATTTCCAGAAGCCGATTGGCTAATTTGAGATCCAGAAGCTTACATCCACTACCCCACAACACAGATTACCTGCTTTCACATTCATTGCAACACTCTCTCGCAGTTTCTTCCCAAGCAAATATTTAAATACGATTACGTAGGCAGAGTGTGACATTTGACTGAACATGGGGGAGATTTTATACTGGTGGGAGTGAGAAAGAACTTTAAAGAACAGAGGAAGAGATGGGTGCGAGACAAAAGGAAACCACAAAGTAATGACACTCAATGGCAATATGGCATGTGTTACCTTATAGCGGTTTATGAATCTACAGATGAGGCAAATCTTGAGACTCATGATAATGTCAATGGTTGTATACTGAAAACTAAAATAACTTTGATGGCCTGTGATGTTTCTTTAGTTATCCATGTACATTCATTTTCATTCGTTGAGTTCAAAGTACTTTTTAGAAGCGATTTTTTTTAGGAAGGGTTAAGTTTTCCTTTTTATAAGATGTTGTTGTTTGTTGATTTCTCTTGTATAGCAGCAGGGGTCCTCAGTGACTTCTTGTTATGGAACAATAGAGGACAACTGCCCACCTCACAGTTGATGTTTCCAGAAGCTTAACACCCTGCAGTTCTTGACTGGTTACCCACTGAAGCTAAGCAGGGTTAAGCTGACTCTAGGGCTGCCCCTTTGTCAAAATTTTAGTGCAATACAGTCACTGTGTTTACATGCAGCCAATAACCCGTTCAAAACCGGGATATTAGCAATAACCCGGTCGCGAACGGCCATGTAAACACCGGCAAAAACCCGAATATGCTCATATCCCGGATTTTAAAAACCGGGATATTATACCTGGGGTAGGCTACCCCTTTTCTAACCCGAATTTTTGGTCATGTAAACGCGTATCGGGATATCCCCATAGTGATTGTCCCCACTGCGCATGTTCTATTCGCAAGGAATCTTGGTCTTTTGAGTAGAGGAACTTCTCAGTGCATACAAAAACCCGCTAAACATGGCGATACGCAGCACAGCATACGTTTGGAGCGAGGTCAGTAACGTTACCAGAGTCAAAGCGCAAACAAAGGCGATCGCTATCTGCCCCGAACTATTCATTATCCGCATGCTGCTGTTGTTGTCGTCTTTGGATACAGGAAGAAGAATCGGAAATGACGCATATTGCGTCTTAAGGTTGTCCGGACGTCCAGACGCTAACCGTGCGTCGCTGTTTACATCGGGATATTGCAATTCCATGTATACAGGAGAAACTCTCTCTGCTCACGCATGTAAACGGGTTATTCCTAATGTTTCAGAAACCCGAATAGTGACCTTAACCCGACCATAACCCGAAAATTGGCTGCATGTAAACGTAGTCACTAACTGCGTTTACATGCAGCCAATAACCCGTTCAAAACCGGGATATGAGATAACCCGGTCGCGAACGGCCATGTAAACACCGGCAAAAACCCGAATATGCTCATATCCCGGATTTTAAAAACCGGGATATTATACCTGGGGTACCCCTTTTCTAACTCGAATTTTTGGTCATGTAAACTCGTTTCGGGATATCCCCATAGTGATTGTCCCCACTGCCATGTTCTATTCGCAAGGAATCTTGGTCTTTTGAGTAGAGGAACTTCTCAGTGCATACAAAAACCCGCGTGCAGTATACCGGAAGTAAACATGGCGAGACGCAGCACAGCATACGTTTGGAGCAAGGTCAGTAACGCTACCAGCATCAAAGCGCAAACAAAGGCGATCGCTATCTGCCCCGAACTATTCATTATCCGCATGCTGCTGTTGTTGTCGTCTTTGGTTACAGGAAGAAGAATCGGAAATGACGCATATTGCGTCTTAAGGTTGTCCGTACGTCCAGACGCTAACCGTGCGTCGCTGTTTACATCGGGATATTGCAATTCCATGTATACAGGAGAAACTCTCTGGTCACGCATGTAAACGGGTTATTCCTAATGTTTCAGAAACCCGAATAGTGACCTTAACCCGACCATAACCCGAAAATTGGCTGCATGTAAACGTAGTCACTGTCAACAGTGCTCCTTCCCTTTTCAGAAACATTTCATGTCTTTTTCAATCTATAAAGTAATCAGTAATGTAGAAAAAGTGCATAGGTCTGTTGTACTTTTTCTAACAGCTTCAAGGAAAATGCGCAATAAACAAAACGAATGATGATCAGCTGTGGTGACATAATGTGATCTAGGCACTTGCTAATGACAAATTGTTAAATTTGTTTCATATACTGATTCATGTCATAGGAAACTTGGAAGTGGAATGAGATTCAGCTTGGATGCAGATTGTGGAGGTTAGAGGTGTTAGAGAAATCATCAGGTGCCCTGCGGTCTGTGTGGGTCCTAATGCCCCAGTATAGTCATGGGGACACTGTGGCTGTTCCTGGACATTATGGGTGCCATTACATCATCCAGGTGGTTAAAGAGATTCCCACAGCTTGTGCTTTGAGTGGAAATATAAGAAAAGCTAATTATAAATGCTGAGACATACATCACATGCTCAATGTAGTCAAGAGTGGGCTTTATTTCAGCCCATAACTCTATAGGCAAGTCTTGAGAGGCTCACACTGGATGCTGACACAGAAATGTATTAGCCATTTTAAAGTTGGATGGGGAAAAGTGTTGTTAAAAGTAACAGTACTTCGACACCAAGTCGATACTGAACAAAATACCAAATGCAGAGAACCAACTCAGTTCGGTACCCGCTGATAGTGCTGCTTTCAAATGCTCCTGTGCGTATTGTCATCATGCATGTGCTCTGTGAAGATTGGCAAATGTATATTTACAACATGTTTTGGTAATAGCCAATCACAGACATGTCTGTTGACAGCAAGAAAACAATGGCCAATCATACACATTTAAGTCCGAATCCATCCATACAATGCAGATGTTTTTGTTAAGCACAATCTCCTGAGTTCTGCACACTCAGTGCTTTAAAACTTCAATGACTACGTTTACATGCAGCCAATTTTCGGGTTATGGTCGGGTTAAGGTCACTATCCGGGTTTCTGAAACATTAGGAATAACCCGTTTACATGCGTGACCAGAGAGTTTCTCCTGTATACATGGAATTGCAATATCCCGATGTAAACAGCGACGCACGGTTAGCGTCTGGACGTACGGACAACCTTAAGACGCAATATGCGTCATTTCCGATTCTTCTTCCTGTATCCAAAGACGACAACAACAGCAGCATGCGGATAATGAATAGTTCGGGGCAGATAGCGATCGCCTTTGTTTGCGCTTTGACTCTGGTAACGTTACTGACCTCGCTCCAAACGTATGCTGTGCTGCGTATCGCCATGTTTACTTCCGGTATACTGCACGCGGGTTTTTGTATGCACTGAGAAGTTCCTCTACTCAAAAGACCAAGATTCCTTGCGAATAGAACATGCGCAGTGGGGACAATCACTATGGGGATATCCCGATACGCGTTTACATGACCAAAAATTTGGGTTAGAAAAGGGGTACCCAAGGTATAATATTCCGGTTTTTAAAATCCGGGATATGAGCATATTCGGGTTTTTGCTGGTGTTTACATGGCCGTTCGCGACCGGGTTTGCTCCCAGTTTTGAACGGGTTATTGGCTGCATGTAAACGCAGTCAGTGTCTTCAAAGCTTCTTAGTGAAATCACCTGAAAAACGCTGGACTGCAATGATAAAATGGGACTTGATGATAGTTGGTCAAAGCAAGGGTTGCGAAAAAACAATGTTTAAAAAAAATAAAATACAGTTGACGAGTGAACAAACAACTCAGTTAAATTAATTTTTGTTCCATTTTGTAGCCCCATTAAATGTGTTGAAGAGGAGATGCATATAGCTGTCACCTGACAAGTGACGATAAGTTTATATCAGGCACTAATAACAGAGGCCCAAATGTCAGTTTTCTCTATCTGTATGTTTTTCAGTGTGTCCAGACTCCAGACAGGGTTTTTAATTGACATTTGATAATTTGTAGATACATGTGCATACATTTTAAAATGCTATTTTATTGATCATGGTAAATAGGTTATACTGTACATCGTGATAGTTCTGAATAAGTGTGATTTTAAACAATTGTTTTTAATTCATTTTGACTGTGGCAAACAGTCTCAAAGGACATTACCTCAAGCCGTCAAAATCTCTCTCTTTCTTTCTCTCTCTGGTCCTGGAATAGGGGTGTGATCAAGTAACTGTGCTAGTTGGCCAGAATTGAGCGATAAGCAGTGTAAGCGGGACTTGGCTGTGTTTATATCTGTTACCTTGATGCCTTATATCACACTGATGATTCAGGTACTAAAGAGACTCCTTTTATCTGTGATCAAACGATGAACCTTGCTGCTCACACTTGAAAACACGTACATTCTTATTGAATTTGAGAAAATCAGTAAAATCGAGCACCCTATATTGACCAAAAACTCAGGCCGATAACAGGAGTGGTCATTTTTTTGCTATTAGGCAAACCGTCAGACGGAGTTGTGAAATACCTGTTTTGAGAGTCTTTGTTTCCGAGTACGTCTGCAAGTCGCCACGCACCTATTTGTGTGTGTTCCGCTACATAAGCAAAAGTGACTTTTTCAAAAAGCCACAAAGCCCTTCAAAGAGGGAGAGAGAGTGAGAGAGACAGTCGGAGTAAGAGACAGACAGAGAAAGTAAGAGAGAAAGAGAGGCCAAGTGTTCTTCCCTGCGATGCTTATCGTACCTACCCTGTGTCTTCAGACAGACACACTGCTAAAAATACCCATCGGAAACGGCCAACACAGCATCAAATCTGAACTTTCTCAAAGTGTGGTCAAACGTCAGACAACGGAGATTGCTGTTTGTGCTCGTGTGTGGGCAGGGATGGGGGTTGAGGGGGCTTTTCATGTGAATTAACGTGCGCTTGTGCTTTTTATTTCAATAAAAGCATTCATTTCGTTAGTGTGTACACACACACAAGTTTTAACGTTTTAGTTGTTTAGTGTGTGAGTAGGTGTGGGAATAACACAGCATTTTTCATGAATAGGGTCCTAGGCCTTAACACTCAACAAATGTTTAGTGAAAAGAGGTGCTTAAAATGGTGATTAACTTCTTTAACTTCAAGCTAAAAATTAATTAACAGAATACATCTGTTTTATTTTCTATTCATTTTTCAATTATTGCAATCCTGTTAACAGTTTAAAACCCTGATTTGTGTTATTTGTTATTTTCTAGCAATAAACAAAAAGAAAAAATGTAAGACAATTTATGCTAAATACATTATACTAAATTGAATTAAAAGGAAAAAAAACAGAATGGGTATTTTTACAATAAATTAAGATGTCACTCAGTCTAGCCAGTTTGTGATTAAATGTAGGTTTGTAGTTATTGATAAACTTTTATTTTGTTTAAATTAAAGAAAAATATTTGCTTGATAATTTTACTTTCAAGAACTTTAACAGGGTTGAAGGCTGATCTTGACAAATGTAACCACTTAAAAAATAAGGACACAAGTCAATAGAATTTTTTAAAACAAATTAATTGAATTTACAACAAATTAATTAAACAGGTTGTTAAAATGTTTACATTGTGGTATCATTTCAATTTGTCTGAGGGAGCACAGACATTTGATGTGTTTATAACTAGTTACTTTTCATGCTACTTTACTATTATGTTGGATTTTATATTTAACATATTTACATCAACATACATATTTATTGCCTCTGTTTAAAAACGTGTTCCCTGTTTGTGGAAAGTAACCACTAACTAGTTATTATTTGTGTCACCTCTTTAGGAAATCCAGTGCACAAGAAATCCCATCTGAGTAAGTACAAGAATCTCAAGCATTCATAAGTCTGTCACTGTCTGTTCACTCAGTATCTCTGTTCACTCTGCTAGTATGTTGTTTAGTACAACACAATAGTAGTTTCTTTTCATGTGTGTGTGTGTGTGTGTGTGCGTGCTTTGAGAAGTGGCATGTTTCACCCCCTATGCATGTTGTTTTTTGCATATCAGAGAACCCCTACATTGTGGTTATAGGGAGGGGGCCATGTATCAGTGTAGCAAAGCGGTGCATAATTACACCTGTTAAAAACACACACAATGCACCTGTATCCACATATATTTTTACATCAGCCACAAAAGCTGTATGTTTAAACATGAGCAAAGCTAGACACACACGCACAGGTGTGCGTGGCGCAGCTATGGGCGTGTGCACCGTCTGAATCGAGATAAGATCTCTGAGTATTTTGGTGAAAAGATGCTGTTTAAAACTCTTCCCGCCTTTGTGTTTGATTACAAGCATTGTGTAAGTATCTCATCTTTTTGTCTTTCACTCTTTTTTTCCTTCCCTCTGTCCTTGAAAGTTTTGTTTTTACATTCATTTACAATATGACCTTTATGGAAACATCCACTGAACCTCCATAGCATTTTATCAAATTGTTTTTTGATTGTTTATTAGTTCATTTGACTGTATAAAAATGTTTGAAAACCCTAAAAGGAAAAACTGAGTGCGTTTCATATCATATTAGTTTACTGGGATTATTAGAGCATGACTGTTGGAGGATTAGAAAACACTCTTAGCGTGGTTGGACCATGATTCATAATGACAAGCAATAACAACACTCTGCCGTACGCTGCGGCAACAATATCACATGACGATCTTAACCAGGTTGTTTACACCAATACCATCCACCACCTACCAAACCAGCCTCACATCCTCTCTGAACAGTTCCCCATCAAATATAATAGCAAAAGAAAAGTCAACACTTTACACTTTGCAATTCAAATTCGGCATGTGCATTTTAACTCTCTTTCAAAAGATACTAATATGCATCCTTTAGGGGCAAATAAGGGACCGAAGTGGAAGCTTTGGTACCTTTTTTCTAAAGAATGAAACACAAACCCCAAAAAACGGTTTGATAATAACTGGGAGTTTGTAGTTGTGTGTCTCCAAAAATATTTTTTGATTTTAGTAAACCAAACGTAATTTATTTGATTTGTCCAATGGACTTTTCCAGTGTATTTGAGTTGACAAAATTAAAGTCGGCATGAAACGAAAGTTAAAGTCTTTTCTTGCCTATTGTTATGTATATAGTGAAACTGTCTGGAAACAAGAAAAACTGTAGAGCAGGACTTGATTTTGTCCATCGGGAATTGATTGGATGGTTGTGGTTTGCTATTGGTGGATCTCATGTTAGTGACAGGATGCCCCGCCCTCGCGCCAGTAAACACATCATCAGAGAAGAGATGTCACTGCAAGAAGGATTAGGAGGGCTCATGAATTAAAACAAATTGTGCACCGATAAATCATTTATAACAAATACTGCAGTATTCCATTAAAACAACAACAACAACAACGGTCCATTTTGATTTCATGGTCACTAAAAACAAAAGTTATCTCAACTTTTGGGAAATAAGTACAACAAAAAAAACAATGCAAAAAATAAACTAAATATAATGAGTTGAGTGTTTTTACAGTGTGGCGTGGAAGGTGAGAGGAATTCAGTATTTCAGGAAGCTTTAGTGAGGTGAACTGCTCAACACTGAATTAGAAAGAGAAAGAGAAAGTTGAGTCCACCTATAGACGGACAGAGAAACAGCACATAAAGTTCTTTAGTAGACACATCATGCGCGCGCGCGTGAGAGAGAGAGAGAGAGAGAGAGAGAGAGAGAGAGAGAGAGGTGTACCTATCTACAGTTTGAAAGGGACAGGCCCTCTCACTCTTTGTCACTCTCAGATAGAAACACACACAAATGATCTCCCTCTCTGTCACCTACCGACAGAAAACCACCTAATCTCTCTGTCATCTCCCACACCGCGACAGAATCACCTGTTCAGAAGTTTGATTAACAGTGTGAGACAGAGCTGTCAACCATATTGAGTGATTTAGACGCATCTTCACGAGAAAAAGACAGCAGTTCACACATGCTGTGAAGATGATGCGAGGTAGGCATTTGTGTTTTGTGTCTGGCCTAGTAAGTATATATTTTTGTTAATGTTTGTGTGGGTGTGTGACAATTGCTTGTTTACATCACATTGGACTCATCCTCATGTATTTGTGCGCAATGGTCATTTTTGTTTGTGCAGCTTACATCGCAAAGTTTCGAAACACTTTGCTTTCATATTGCTCTTTCGTTTCGCTCATCATACCCTAGTTTAGGGCAAAGTGATTATATATCCTTCGCTTTCAGCTGAGATTGACCTTTTTAGGAGTTTCGCTCTGTTGTTTGTAGTTGTACGAGACTCGCTCCGCCATATTAGCAGGTCGATGAAAAGTCCAAGACTTTGGTTTGCTCTTGAAACACTTGAGTTAGAGATGGATGCTCCATCTTGAAGGATGGAGTGGGGTGATATGCAGGATTTAGCTGGAATAGAGACAGCAGTGTAGGTCTGACGTGCTTTGATTTTGAGACCAGGATTTTGATTTGTAATTCAAAATGTCTTTGGTGTTGAAGTAGGACCTGATATAAATTAATGATATAATAATCAGAGCTTTTTTTAAGTGTGTGTGTGTGTGTGTGTGTGTGTGTGTCTAAAATGTGCTTAAAGTAATCTGACTGACATGAAATAATGCGTGTGCATGAAAACCTGTCAGAAAGTTTCATTCACATTTTACTAATTAATAGAAATTTGCCATGCATCCTCTTTCGTTCTTAATCTTTTCTCATAGTTGCTTTTTGTTTGCTTTATCTTATGCAATTTATTAATTGTTTTAACAGTAGCTTGTAGACTGTTTGTGTGTGTGTGTGTGTGTGTGTGTAGTTCAGCGTGGGTGTGTGACTCTACATTTTCTCACTGAGTTTAGTAATGGGGATTTTCACACATTCAACATCAAGCATGCCACACCATTTCCACAATTTACCTTTGAACCCAAAGCAAAACAGATTTAATTCTGTGTTACGAATTGAACGAAATAATGTGAACGAAGTCCTAAATGATTGTGGCGTTTGAAATAAGAGAACATTTCTATGTACTCAAGCTCAAGCATATGAAACCGAATGTTCGTAACTCTTGCAGTTCGCTGAATTGAGAGAAACTGTCCTGAATTAATCATGAATTTATCAATTCTATTGTACAGAGCTTTTCAACAAAGTTAAAAATTCTTTTTAAATGAATTTGGACAAATATGAACTTTATATTTATGTAGATAGATCCAAGAAATTGATGAGAGTGGGAGTTACTTATTCTTGATAGGTAAGGACCTATCTGAAGAAGCCACAATATAGATTAATGGCCAGATCAATTGGTTATTAGTTTATCTTGTGCTTTGTGGCTGTTATGATTAGAACCACAGCTGTAGATACAGCCTAGCCTACAGATAATGGGTTTAATGTGCAGATTATCTCCTTAATGAAATGAACACTGCAAGATAAGATCTGGCTTTCAGAAACGGTCTGAATACAACATCCTCTCTCAGTCGTCTTTGTTACATGCCCCTCAAAATAAACGAGAATTAACAGCTAAAAGAATAAAGACGATTGTTAATTCTGCCTCTATTTTTGTTTACTTCATCCTGAAACCCAAACGGACAAAATGGAGGACCCCAAAATTATCGGATGACGTTCGTCTGTGAGGCTTGTGGTTGTGGACATCGTTCAGAAATGACTCCCAAGCTAGCATTTTTTTGTACAGTCCCCTAAAACTGAATTTTCCGTAGCAGCCCGCACATCACGTATGTGGTTAAATATCTGCTCATCAAAATTGGTACAATTCAAGTAGCACATGCTGAAGTCAGCTGCGCTGTATCTTATCAACTTGCGTTATCTGGTGCAGGACTGCACCGAAGCTCTCGCTGTTGTCCAGAACCCTGCTGAAAGATGTTTTTGTGTGATTGACAATGTTGTTAAGACACCGTAAAATGCGATGTCTCTTTAAGGTACTAACATTTACTTTTTAGGGGTAAATAAGATCCAAAGGTGTACCTTTTTTTGAAACGGTACTGCCCCTGTGACAGCTGTTGGTTGCACTTTATTTTACAGTACGTGCACTTGCATGTACTTACAGTGTAGTTACCTACGAAAGTTACTGGTTACTAAAAGGTAACTACAGGTTAGGGTTAGGTTTAGGGGAAGGTTCAGGGTTAGTACCTAGTTATTACACGGGGAACAGGACTGAAAAATAAAGAGATTTTTTTATAAAATAAAATAAAACATTCTGAGAGTCTATAGACAGATTAAAATGCTTATCAATTTTAATTTTAATAGCAGAACAAATACTGTTGTAAAAACATCCCAGGATGCACCTCATAAAGTTAGTGCAAATAAACAGCATACGAAGCTGTAATCTAGGCATGAAACTAAAATAAAAGAGTTTAATATTTTAGTCACTGCATAATTTCCATATATCAGAATTTTAATGACTTTACTATTATTTTAAAATGTGCAAAGTAGTAACTCTAAGGAATAAGTCAGCTTGTCCAAACTGCTAGCGCATGTTTTTTTTGTTTTTTGTGTGTACCAAAAATGTCCTTCCGAGAAAGTAAAACATCTTAAAGGTCAGTTAAAACTGCACTGAGCGATGGCAACACACTTCATAGGGTTTTGTCGGATCAGTGTGTCACCCTTGTCGTTGTCTGTTGGCATCCGTCCGAGCTTGTTTTTTGCAGATTGAATTGTTGAATCGCCGCATGTCGGGTCAGGGAATGTCTGAGAAGTGACGTATGTAAACTGGTGATTGTCTGCGTTGGTCAGCATCTGTTGGTGCAGTGTGAATTCTTGTCCTTAAAGGGATAGTTCACCCAAAAATGAAAATTCGGTCATCATTTACTCACTCTTTTGAAGAACATTGGTAACCAGACTTTGTCTATGACTTCCATAGTGTGAAAAAAAAGTCAATGGGGTCCATCATCTGTTTGGTTGCCCATATTCTTTCAAATATAATTTTTTGTCTTGTGAAGACTGTCCTCAGTAGTCATTTTTATCCCTTTATTATACTTTATTTTTATTTTATTAAAAACTAATGCTAAAAGATTTCAATGTCATTCAAATGAGCATTATTTAAGAACGGAATCTGAGGTTATCTGTACTTAATGCGGACAGTTTACTGTTGTTCTGCTGCATAAAAAGGCCTAAAAGTTCCCGGTTTTTATTCCGTATAGACAGAGAGAGGCTGCGCTTTAGTCACATTGAGTCAGAAAGACCTTCCGGGATAGCTATTCTGCCCTACATCCGAAATACGGAACCGGAAAGAAAATTTGTGGATTTTATCGAATGCACTTTATGGTTTTATACACAGATTAGGAGGAAAACATGCACTGTGAGGCATTTTGCAACATTGCACTAGATTTTCACTGCATACACGCACACTTTTTGAATATACTGCCAATGAACGCTTCACCAGCTGCAAGACTTTTCTGCGCTGTGGTCACCCGTTCAGTCCCTGTGTGTGTGTGTGTGTGTGTGTGTGTGTGTGTGTGTGTGTATCGGCACACGCATTGGTGTGTGTGTGCACAGGTGTGCGTGCAGAGCTTTTGTTTGAATGCTATTTTCCATCACCTACATTTTGGGTGTTGTTTTCTCCCTTTGTTACCAAGTAAAACGGTGCATCAGTCAAATCAATTAAAACATTTAAGAGTTGACTTGTTTCTGTTAGAAATTAAAAACAAAAATCTGTTCTGATCTGTTTTCATATAGACCAAAGGCTTATGAAACTGAATGTTATAAAATGAGAGTTGATATATGAGCACATGCGTACATTGATATACGAGAAATTTACCGTTTTTAATGTGTCTGTGTGTGTGGGGGGAGTTTCACACCTTTTTTCACTCTTGATCTTAAATGTCTTTAAATCTTCAAAGACACTGAAATCATGACTTGTACATTCAGGTACTAAAAACTTGAAAATCAAAGAGATATTCTCTCCCCCTGAATTCACAAAGCTTTTCCATTCAGGCTGATTTAAAACAATAATCCAGTGCCTTCGGATCCTAAGATCTAATAGAGAAGACTTATTATTAATTTATACAATGAAAAGAAAATATAAATATGTGTGAGGATGGATGTGTGCGCGAGTGTGTGTGTGTGTGTAGGTGTGTGTGCGTGTGTGATTAAATCACCATGATAAGCACAAAAGTGTCTTATCTAACTCTGCTTATAGCATCTTATCTTTTGGCACTTTCCTGTGACAGAATGTTTTTGTTGCTGTGCTACTTTGTGAATTTGTTTTATCCAGCTAATCCTTTCATTACTAATTCATGTTTTATTTTAGAAACAAAAACAATTTTTTTTTTATGTTACCTTAATTGTGAACCTCTTTTATATAAATAATACATATATGATTCATATATACATATATAGTGGAAAACTACTAATCCAAATAAAATAAAAAAACAACAGTTATTTATTATTCAAACAATTTTTTGTTTGTTACATTACTCTGTTAGCACAGCACAATTAGCTATTCAAAAGTCAGTTTGTCTCATGCATGTCTGTATACTGTTTTTCTTTGAAAGCTATAGGCTCTTGATGTTTCCAGATTCTCTCTTTTTCTCTTTCATTCTCTTTCTTTCTCTTGGTGACTTTTTTTTTTTTTGTCCTGTCACAGCACTCTTGTGTTCAACTCGAGGATTTCCGTTAGTGGAACCTTGAGGTTTTTCTTTTACTAGTTTACAGTGCAGAATGCTGTGATGGTTTCAAGACAAGCCCAGACAGAACTGCTACATAAACAAGTGGGAATATCTTTAAGATGGGTTTTTGGGGATACGTTTCTTTTCCTCAATAATAACAATCATTAATTATTTCGTTAAACTTTTGTTTGCATGCAGCTATTGCATTTATTAAAACTGTAAAATAACATGTGCCATCATAATTTGTTGGCTATCAAATGGAGCATCCAGTTTCCTTCATACACAGAGCAGTCATTGACAGGTGGGAAAAAGGCGTCTTTGGGGCGTTATAGTGTTTTCCTGACAACTACAGACAGTTTGGAAGAATAAGTCCAAATACACTTGATTTCAAATCCGCAGTCCTGTTCTGGTGCAAATATAAACGTTACAGCGCAAAATGGTGCACATTAATAAAAGACAGGGAAAAATCTCCATAAGTGCCTTTTGTGCATTTTCAAGTATGTTTTTATAATTACTTTGTACTTTTCTTTTTTTTTTTAGAAAATGTTTATTTATTATTTGAAAATGGTCTTAAAATAATATCGGTTATCGCAATTATTTCTGGGACAATATATCGCACAACAAAAAGTAGTTATCATGACAGGCCTAAATTATAAACAGAACTTTCATTTTCTTTCTATATTTGCACATCCTTTTTTCGCGTGATCTTGATTATTCTGTGGGAAAAAAAAGTTAAATAGATCTTTCTCTCTTGTCTTGCTATTTCTCTAATTTATCCTTCTCACCGTCATAATTTATATATATTTATATACATATATATATATATATATATTTGTACTCACTACAACATTTTTCAAATGTAAAAAAAAAATCACATAACTGCAGTAGACCTGCACCATTTCCAGTGGCATTTCAGACCTAAATACTGAAGTTGCGGTATAGTTTTATGTAATGTTCCTCTATCAGTGGTACATCAAAGATCATTTACGACATATCACAGCTTACATCTTGCTTACAGTCATATATATATATTTATATATATATATAGGTGAGATCGTATCTTCATTTGTCATTTCTAGACAGATGTATGATCTGACAGATGCAATCACAAGTCTCTCACAGGCATTATAGGTACATTTCAACAGGTAAATTTACTTTGTTCAGTTTTAGTTCTGCTGTTTTGAAATTAGTTGAATATGTATGGATAAGGCAATGCTTTATGCTGATCTTCAGCTGTGGTAAGTACCAGTGGGGTTTATGACTGCTAATAGTTTGAAATGTGGGCTAATTCTTATTTTAATTCACTTTAAGAAATATATGATTTCTATCTAAAATGTGTAAGTGTTTTTAGAGTCTTAATAATGTTCAACTCTTTCAATTGGGAGTTCGATTTTTACTGCAGATCTAATCATTCTCATACATAATTTATTTTTATTCTTTGGTATATGTTTCACCAGTTTTCTGAGCAGAGCTGAGAAACATGAAGGCTTTTTTGTTTGTATCAGCAAGCATGTGGTTTAGGTGAACAGATAGCGCAGAAGAGAAAAGGAGAAATTTTCTCTTTATCAGCATGTGGTTTGTTTCAGAGAGATATAATGAGAATGAGAAGCTTTTTGTCTATATGGAGATATTTCTCTTTATTTGGATATTATGTGTGCAAGTGACTATATAGGTATTAGAGTAATTTTAAACACAAAAGGATAGAAAACATGCAAGAAACCCAGAAAGAAGTTATTTTTTAGATTACAGGCCTTGAGTTTGAGAATGCGATGTGCAATTTAAAATACTGTTAAAACACCTGTGAAAAAACTTCATATTAATTGTTCCCATTTTTATGGACTTTTCTGAGACTGTAAAAGGAAGAAAGAAAGAAAGAAAGAAAGAAAGAAGGGCAGGAGATATAAGTCTATTGTTATTGGCTTTAATTCAGTACGTAGTAACAGGATATTCCCTTAGCCCATTAATACCAAATTAACACGGCCCGCCAGCATCTAATCTTTTTCCAACAATGGCCATTCAAAAGTAGCTTTATATTCTAACATTTTTTGCAAGAAACACAGAAGGAAGTAACATTGTAAGTACAGTTACAATGTATAGTTAACCAAAACTAAACCCACAAAAAATGTCCCTTTAATTTTTACTGAAATAAAATGTAAAAAAAAAACTCTTTTATTTATAAATAAATGAATATATTATAATTTATAATTTATATTTCAACTTGCCAAGGCAACGTTTCTCATTTAAAGTTGATGTACTAAAATAAATACATCTAAATAAATCTAACCCTAACCCTAAATTTATAAATCTATATAGACATAAAAAATGAATAAAAATTACAAAAACACAAAGAAATTAAAATGATAACAGAAAATATAAAAATAAAAAACATTTCAAGATAATAATAAAAACCATAATAGTATCCAAATGATACTAAAATAGCACTGATTGTGTAAGTCTTTATATTTTATAAAGTATCTGTTTTTATGTCTCATAAAAGCCTGAAGTGGACTATTGGAACATTGGAAATCAAATATTGTCGGCTGCTTTTCATGTCACGGCTCAGGTTAATCAATAGTGAAAAGGACTGTGCATGCGTGTTTCCGTGTTGCCATCAGCCAATCAGCATTGAGATTATGTCATTAAACTGGCTACAGATTTATTAGGCACATGGCATTTAAGTTAAAAATCCTGGCTATATTAAAATTGCATGCAGGAACGTTGCAGACAATGCACAGGACATCAACCCACATTCACACCTTCCCTCATAGACGACACAACCTCTGACACGAGACCCACACTTTTGCAAAAACAGTTGCAAGGAGTTTCCTTCTGTGCCCCAAATCATGGCATACCTTGACACAGTGACATAAACACACACTGACACAGAAACATGCTAATTACTGTATGCACACACATTCTTGATTATCCATACATCATTTGAAAATCATGCAACTATCAAATATGATGCATCAGGCGTTTTGAGGAAGGTTTATGTTCATCTCTCAATTTGTATTTATTTATTTATTTATTTATTTATTTAACAGTGACCATACAGCCAAACATAGTTACAATACAAAGCCTGTAACTGATGCGCAGCATATAGAGTTTATGGCTAATGCTAATTTTCAACTCCTGGGCATTTCTAAGTACATTATAAAACAGATACATACAAATAAAAAACATTCACATTTCTTTAAACACACACACACACACACACACACACACACACACAGTTTTGGTTTGCCTTTAGCCACAACTTTTTCAAGTCAGATATGACCTTAATGTCATATTGTATTTGGTACATATTGTATTAACATCATTATATTTGTATTGCATATTGCATTATACCATTGTGGTCAGAATTAATGACACCCCTGGTAAATATGATCAAAAATGTCTGTAAAAAATATATCTGCATTGTTTATCCTTTTGATCTTTCATTCAAAAAATCGCTGGCCATAATTATTGGCTCCCTGTTATTAAATACTTTTTGCAACCTCCTTTTGCCAAGATAACAGCTCTAAATTTTCTTCTATAATGCCTGATGAGTTTGGAGAACACCTGACGAGATCAGAGACCATTCCTTCATACAGAATCTCTCCAGATCCTTCAGATTCACAAGTTCATGTTGGTGCTGCTTCTCTTCAGTTCAGCCCACTTCTATAGGGTTCAGTTTAGGGGACCGTGACGGTCATGGCAGAAGCTTCATTTTGTGCTCAGTTACCCATTTTTGTGTTGATTTTGATGTTTGTTTTGGATCATTGTCCGCCTGGAAGATCCAACCACGGCCCATTATAAGATTTCTAGCAGAGGCAGTCAGGTTTTGATTATTTTTTTTATTAGTTGGTATTTGCTAGAATCCATATTCTTTGGTTTTAGTCATTGTGATGGATGATTAAGGGAATTTGGCCTTTGTGTTTCCTCATATTTAAACTCATGTGAAACAAGCTGGACAATTTCATGTTCCTAGTCACCCTGGTCTGCTAAAAAAAAGGTAAATATTAATGGGAATATAATTCAGAGATATTTTACTCGTAAAACATTCTAGGGGTGCCAATAATTGTGGTTAGTGTGTTTTGGAGAAAAACATTTATTTCATAATTTGATTTCCCCCCCACTTTCAATTCTTTACTTCAATGAAAGGTTCGATTTTTGCTAATTTTTTGAATGAAAGATCAAAAGGATAAACAATGCAGTTTTATTTTTTACAGCCGTTTTTTTATATCATCATATTTACTAGGGGTGACATTAATTCTGACCACAACTGTATGTTTTGCTCCCACAATAAAAAACAGAGTTTTGATCATAAATCTAAGCATTTAAATTGGGGTGTGCGATATCACGGTTTTTGATCGTGGACGATTAAAATGCCTCCACGATCTGCTTTTGAAGAAATATCGTAGTATCGTGTTGCAGTGCATTTTTTCATTTCAGTTCTGGCGCCTCCGTCTCCACATACTCAACGCGACATACATTCACACATCACGTTAACGCAGCGGTAGAGTTACACTCACAGGACACTGCAGTACATAAAAGTTCATTATTTGCCTGTACACTAAAGCTTCGCCTGTTAAACATTTAATTTGCGTGCTGTTGCGCGGGTCTAACTAACATGCGCTTTTCTGAGCGCAAACACTCGAAGCACACATACCAAAATGTCAAACAGCGCCTGACTACTGGACTAAGTTATCTTTCAAGTCTTATTGCGTTAATACTGTCAAATACATACACACAATGTTTACATAAACAGTTGGTTAGATGTCTAAAGTGAAAGCACACATTTTTGAGAGAAAATGGTGCGTGTGTCATGTGCGTGCCCATTAGATGCGCCGGTCTTAAAAGCGTCAGTAGCCTAACAGTAAATATGCTGCCACCACTTGTCCTTAAAGGGATAGGTCACCCAAAATTTTAAATTCTGTCATTATTTGCTCACTCTAATGCTGTTCCAAACCTGTATTAATTTCTTTCTTGTGTTGAACAAAAAATATATATTTTTATATTTTGAAGAATCTGGGTAACCAAACAGTTGCTGATCCTCATTGACTTCCATAGGAAAAATATATACCGGTACTATAGAAGTCACTGGGGACCAGCAACTGTTTGGTTACCCAGATTCTTCAAAATAACTTATTTTCAACAGAAGAAAGAAACTTATTCAGGTTTTAAACAACTTGAGAGAGTAAATTATGACACTTTTCATTTTGGGGGAACTAATCCTTTAATGTTAATAAAACAACAAAACACAATCAGAGAAAAAATCACTCCCTGCACTTGACTGAGAACTTTAAAAGTAGCTTTAATAGAATCAATGTATAACTTATACAGAAAGTGTTTTATTTTTATTTATTTAATTTCTTTTTGAAGCTGAAAAAATAAAGCTCTGTTTATGTCATTTGTATATTATGTTGTGTAGCCTATTTTTATTTGCGCCACTTTGGCCTAAATGTTTGCCATTCCTTTTTTATTTCATATTTTGTTACCTTGTACGGCTTTGTTTTTAAAATAGGGAAATTAGTTTGGCTGTAAAGCTCAATCACTTGCAAAATTGTAAAAACAACATGAAAGAGAATCTTGATAAAATCGTGAATCGTGATTTTCCCGAAAAAAATCATGATATGATATTTTTGCCATATCGCCCATCCCTACATTTAAATATCTTATTAAGACATATTATTACAAAATATAGAGTTACAACTGATATTTATATGTGTTTATGGAAGAAGTTTGCTATACTGTAATAAAGATCTCAATGATTTACAACCTATCAGAATAAGGCCATATAGAAATCAGCAACTGCAGCAAATTGCATTTTTTTGCTCAGCTTGGGCCTCTGAATGAAGTTTAGCATTTTTCTCCTCTGAGTATGTGCCATAATCTCACTTTATCATACTATATGAGTCTTAAAAGCCTGATGTTTCAA
Source organism: Semotilus atromaculatus (assembly GCA_031834385.1). NCBI lineage: Eukaryota > Metazoa > Chordata > Actinopteri > Cypriniformes > Leuciscidae > Semotilus > Semotilus atromaculatus. The sequence goes on along the minus strand of JAULUF010000041.1, from coordinate 9,451,983 downwards.
ATTTGATACCCAAAAAAAATTCAATAAACTTTTAAACAGTATTAATTAAATCTAGTTGCATGACATTGCATGAAAAATGTTGCATTCAGTTACACTCTTACAATGCACCAATAAGACAATAAATATGAGATGTTTTGATCTCTGATATAGTTTTTTAAGAGTGCTGTATCAGATTAATATTTCCACCAAAGTTTCTTTGGGAGATGGTAGGATTGGGAGAAGAGAGGATGAGAACGAAAGGGGCAGGGGGTGGGGGGTGGAAGGGGGGGACATTCCTGGCAGTAAAAACACAGATGAAAGAGCGTATTACTGGCAGTCACATCCTTTGTGAGCGAGACAGAGAGAGGGAAATAAAGAGCAAGATAATGCATGAAAGAGGGAAAGTCAGAGCGAAAGAGAAGCCAGTAAACCACTTAAAAAGACTCTGAGGTTGACACCTTCACGTCCACCTCTTCACACTCAATATACCCCCAGTCTCAGTCAGTCTCTGTGAATCTCCCTGTTTTTTCATGACGTGTTATTTGATTTTTTTGTTTTTGTGAAAAAATGCCCTTCTTTGATTCACCCACTGTAAGAGCTTTGATGGACCAGGTGGGAAAACTCATCAAATGAAGCTTAAATTTCTAAAATGAAAAGGTCAGACTGACATGACACATTCAAATTCCACTTTACCTCGAATCACCTTTTTTTAATGCATTTAAATATGATCATTCTAGCATTATAAGATAGCCTACAAGAGAACCCAATATTGTTATAGACTGTTCACACTAAACCAATTAACGTCTTCTTTAGCACCATGTTAAGGTTTAGCAACGGTTCACATGGGAGGGCTTTAATTAGCCATGCCAAATGTACCGTGTGAATTAGAAATGCAGGATAAAGAAATAAATATATATTGCCCACCAGCCAGTTTTACCATTTTACTATTCAATTAGTCAAATATATGAAAATAAAAATAAAATAGTAAAAACATTTATTCATTTATTAATTTGTTTGATCATTCATTCAAGCCCACTTGAAGTACACTGTGTACACCATTATTTAATTTAATAATTATATTTTAGAATTCCAGAAATTCGGGATGAATTAAAATGGCACATATCCTGATTTTTTGTTGTTTTACTAATGTTAAAGCAAGTTGGTCTTGTTTGAACCCTTAAATGCATACCTCGGGTCTTTAGTGGCCCGGGTCATTCACTACCCTCCTCCTCATTTATTTTTTAAAGTTAGACATCAACCTTCTTAGTATTCCTCAATCAATTTATTATAAACAATAGCTATAACATTATTATAAAATTTATAAAATTATAAAAGAATTCCTGTTTTCCATTCTATTCTTTGAAAAAATTGTATAGGCTCGCTAACGACCCGAGTTGTGTAACATTGTAAGTATATATTTTTCTGCAGAACAATAATTGAATCTCTGATGACTGAATGACTTTATTCCTTATTTTTATATTATTGCGACTAGGGGTGTAACAATATATCATGTCACAATATATCGCAATACAAAAATGCATTAGTATGTATCGTGGATAGTGACAATATGTAACGTGGATAGTTCACCCAAAATAAAATTACTGTGTGAGAAGAAAAATCAAGTTTTCAGAGTTTTAGTGTACTACATTAAACTATTATATATGAGGTCTGACTGACCTGAGGTCATTAAAAATCCCATGGCACCTCTCATAAAGAGTAGGGGTGTAACCCCGGTGTCCTGGCCACATTCCCTCCAATGGCCTTTTCCAATCATGGCCTCCTTATAATCCCCATCCACTGAACTGGCTCTATCACTCTCGCTCCTCTCCACCTATAGCTGGTCTGGCGAGCGTTATAACTGTTGTACTGTGGCTGCCGTCGCATCATCCAGTGGATGCTGAACACTGGTGGTGATTGAGGAGAGATTCCCTGATATGATTGTAAAGCGCTTTGGGTGTACAGTAGCACAAATGAAAGCGCTATGCAAATGCCTCATTCATCCATTCATTCATTCATTCATTCATTCAGCACCAAGTCCAAGCCTATTCATTTACACCCACAATGTAATATAAAATTTAGCATTTTAATCAACACTACATTTTTTGTTAACCTTTTACCATATGCCTTGGAGTATCGCAATTAGGGTTGTGCCGATAGACGATAGTATCGTGTATCGACGATAGTCAGAGATGTCGCCGATGGCTGCTGCATATCAATACGATATTTGGCTCGGTTTCCCATTAATGTATTAATAATAATAATCATTATTATAAGGTTATTAAAATAATATTAGGACCTACAATTCATTTGTCTTGCCTAAATTCATAACGACATCACCGACACGCGCAAGGATTGAGAACTCCTCAAAGAAAATGTGTTTAAAACCGACTACAAAACTACATCCCACATCAATATTGAATTGCAAGGTGACAAATCGTCAAGAGTGCTTGTTATAGGTGCATCATTCTAGGTGTTGTTGTTCGTCAGATTACAAAATGTTAATAATAATATCACTAAAATTATATAGACCTATAACAGTCTTTAGTTCACGAACACGGCACAAATCAGTCATCTGTGAAAATCAAAAGCAGCTTAAAACACTTTTAAAAAAACTTGTTTAACAAGATATTCTTCTCATTTTTTCAGTCATTAATGTAGGTTCACAAGAGAAATATTAAGCCAGTAAATTAAGATAGTTGCTATACCGTTATATCCATCGTCGTCTCTGAGAGAATGTGGCGTTAAGCAGATGATGCCGAAAGTCCGTTTCTGCTTTCACTTTCAGGAAATAAGTGAGCGCGTTTACATGCACATTCTTAACACGATTATGCTGAATAAACTGACAGTGCATGTGGTCATGTAAACGCATTTAAGTAGCCTATAAACCGATCGACTCCGCTAGATTTCTGGCCATTGCCCTGATTTCTCCCGGCATTAAAACACATTGACCCGCGTTCTTTGGGCTTATTGAAGTGCGCATATAGGCATGACAGGAAAGCGTCCTTACTGTGAATTTATATGCATCCAGACAGAGAGTCGTAGGAGGAAATATATTTCAAACACTTTCTTCACACAAGAAATTATAAAAACGTGTTTTCATCTCAAAAGGCGGCTATAGCCTAGTCAAAATGCAGCATCTGTAACGGCATGATGATAATATATGCGTCCGTAAATTTCCCGCTAACATGTTTGATTGATCGGAGTCAGATACACTAATGAGTAGGATTATTATTTTTTTACCTCACTATACGGGGAAATAACCTGATTTAGACTAGTAATAAACACTCCACCAGCTAGCAAAATAGACAAATATTATCATATATAAAACAAAGTAATTAAACAAGCAAATTAATGAGTAAATATAATCAAATAAATAAGCCCCGCCCCCTCACGATAATATCGTGTATCGACGATCTCACAGGCTAACGATAGGACGATATGAAAATAGAGCATATCGCCCGCAATAATATCATATTGTGAGTTCAGTATATGTATTTATAGATGATTTTTTAGAAATAGATCCGGATTGCTAAAGACCTGAATATGTAATAATGATTGCTGAAAATGTAATGCATTTAATGGTTAAATAATTTTAAACCATATTGAGGCCCCTTTGGAAAATTGCTGAGGTCCCCTAGCAGTTGGTTCTCTTGGTTGAGAACCACTGATTTGCACGGTTCCTGGCACTGAAAGTGAACTTTGGTCTCCTTTAGGTCAACTTCCATTATGGTTTCAGTGAATTTCCATTCACACTTTTTGGACTGATGTTGTTTTTTCAGAGCTGCGCCAAATGTTGATGACTACTGACAATTCACTTGACACCTATAACCACAACGTTGTTGTGCTACATTGACAACTATTTAAAATTGCGCAATGTCAAAGTGAGAAGAATCTGTGTTCATAATTACATTATAAGCAGTGCACAAAATACACAGTGAACCAGACTCAATTCACATAAGAGAGAATTGGTGCGTTTTTTAAGACACCGCTGACACAACGAATGTGCACGTGAACGACAGAGCACAAGCTTACCTGCACTGGCATGGTCCTTTCATCAAGATGTTAATGTATTGAAGTGTGTTGTTGCTTCTATATCTTGTCAATGTAATTCGAGAAACAGGTTGCCCACCAGAGTGGTTGGTATTTGAGCAAAATTAAATTACCCACTACTGCACAAAATGTACTCGCAGCTTTACATTAAGCTAGGATTAAAAATGCCCCTTGGTTAACAATTTCTAGTATAAGCCTATTAGTTAAAACCTTTTTATAACTTTTTATAATTTGTTTTTTAATGTTTTAATATGCCTCAGTGGAGTGTATCTGCTATGAACTTTAACCTTGTATCATTCTCTCACTCACTTCCTCCTGTACACTTTCTCCTACGTGTGTGTGTGTGTTTGTTTGTGTGTGTTTGTTTGTGTGTGTGTGTGTGTGTGTGTGTGTGTGTGCTCGTGTTTATATTACATTGTGGGGACCAAATGTCCCCACAAGTATAGTAAAACCTGAAATCACCTACATTGTGGGGACCAGTCAGCGGTCCCCATGAGGAAAACAGCGTATAAATCACACTAAGTAATGTTTTTTGAAAATGTAAAAATGCAGAATGTCTCCTGTGATGGGTAGGTTTAGGGATAGGGGCAGTGTAAGGGGACAGAATATATAGTTTGTACAGTATAAAAACCATTACGCCTATGGAGAGTCCCCACAAAGATAGCGAACCAGACATGTGTGTGTGTGTGTGTGTGTGTGTGTGTGTGTGTGTGTGTGTGTGTGTGCGTGTGTGTGTGTGTGTGTGTGTGTGTGTGTGTGTGTGTGTGTGTGTGTGTGTGTGTGTGTGTGTGTGTGTGTGTGTGTGTGTGTGTGTGTTCAGTCAAAATGAAAGTAAATCTAACCACTTATTTCTTGGAATCCAGCAATGTGTGTGGCTAAGTAATGTGGTCACATCGTCCAGTACCAAGGAACATGAGTCCCCTCCATCAAAAATCATGCACGCGCACACACACACACACACACACACACACACACACACACACACACACACACACACACACACACACAGACGTACAGAATACTTTTTACTTACAGCTTAAGAACCTGCAAACATTCAACAAAATCTGTCTTCTAAGACAAAACTCCAGAAGAAAACTAATATTCATTTTCTACATGAATATTATTGATCTTATTGTGAACTATTCATCAATGCATATGTTATTCATCAAAATGGATACCTGAAGATCCATAAATGACAGACTTGTCTCTGGTAACATATTCAGGACTTCTCCAATCATTTAGTCTGCATGAACCCGTCTCTTTCTTAGAATCGACTGCAAGCTCACAATTAAAACCAAACTCCCGTCCTACATTTTTAGTTTTTTTCCATAATCTGTTTCACTCAAATGTATGTCACAATAGGGAAGAAAAGATTGTTACTACTTCCGCTGCATTGCAACTTAAAGCACTAATGGATTTTAAGATGCATGCCTTAGCATTTTGTGTTTCTGATATTATTGTTAAATACACAATAATCTCACTTTCCTTGTGCAAATGCAGGTGTGTATCTGTGTCTGCGTGTCAGGTTTTTCCTACATTTTCGGGACCAGATGTCCCCACTAGGATAGTAAAACTTAAAATCACCTAGACTACATAACAGGGATCGGCCAGCATTCATTGTGAGGAAAACAATGTAATCAACATACTAAATCTTGGTGAAAGAAAATATAATTAGCTTAGTATGTTAACTAAAGACACCAATATACACTATTTCCCAACATTAAACAAATGTGTAGGCTACATGTGCATGTGTGTGTGTACCACTCTTAAAAATAAAGGTTCTTTATTGGCATCAAGAAGAACTTTTTAACCTTCATGGAACTTTTCCATTCCACAAAAAGAAGGAAAATGGTTACATTCTTTAAAAGAAGAAAATGGTTCTGAAAGGTTATTTGGGGAACCCAGAATGGTTCTTCTATGGCATCACTGCAAAATCATCCTTTTTGGATTCTTTATTTTTAAGAGAGTACATTGTACCACAGTAGAGCAATTCATTCATACTTCTTCCTTTCCTCTCATTCATTGATGTCTCTCTCTCTCTCTCTGTTCATTAGATTAGGATTTCTTAATGTGGCTTTCAGGGATTATCTTTAGTCTGTTACAAAACCAGTGTGTGTTTGTGTTTCAGGAGGTTTGTGTATTTATACCCCTGTGTATTTATACCCTTGTGTACTGTGAATCTGTACATTTAACTGCAAATACACTTAAGGGCATCGACTACAAAAGAAGCAATCATCCACTGTTTCATTAGTTCATTTTAATCAGTCACAGAATACCGATTCAGAAATTGTACCACTTATTTTCTGGCCATTTTAACATCTGAAAACATCAACGCACGCAAAAAAAGTGTATATGTGTGTGTGGTCCTGGTAAACCCTGTGTTATGGGGGTAAAATGTCGAAATACTTTTCCTTGTGGGGACATTTTTTGGTCCCCATGAGGAAAACTGCTTATGAATCATTAATCAGTGATATTTTTTAAAGTTTTTAAAGTTTTCTGTGATGGTTAGGGGATAGAATATACAGTTTGTACAGTAAAAAAAGAATTATGTCTATGGTAAGTCCACATAAATCATGAAAACCCAACATGTGTGTCTTATGTTCACCAAGGCAGCATTTATTTGATAAAAAATACAGAACAACATTAATGTATTAATAATATTGTCAAATAATATAAAAATGTAATATATAACCTTTTTTTTTTTTTATATATACTCTAACTTGTCATTTATTCCTGCATTGGCAAAGCTCAATTTTTGTATCATTACTCCAGTCTTCAATGTCACATGATCCTTCAGAACTCATTCTAATATGCTGATTGCTCAAGAAACACTTTTTATTGTGTTGATGTTATGTTGAAAACAGTCAGTTTTTAAAACCATGATACATTTTTTTTTTAGGATTCTTTAATGAATATAAAGAGAAGCATGTATTTGAAATATAAATATTTTGCAACATTATAAATGTCTTTACTGTCACTGTTGATCAATTTAATGCATCCTTGCTTAATAAAAAGTATTCATATAAAAAATAAAATAAAAACTCACCCCAAACTGGACTGCACTGATGTTTTTTAGTGGGCGGCTAGGATTGTAATCTGATGAACAGCATCAGGAATGAGTTAAATCACCTGCGATAGTTTTACACATTTGTCTTAAAGCACATGATCACAGCTTTAATCTCAGTTTTGATATTGTGTTGCTTGTGTCTTTAGCTCAGATTGAGGTGATCCCATGTAAGATCTGTGGAGACAAGTCTTCAGGGGTTCATTATGGAGTCATCACTTGTGAGGGCTGCAAGGTAAGAAAAAGAAAATTACTTTACCAATGTCAAATATTTCTTTAGCACATTCCGCCTAATTGTTCCACACCTCACCCTCTCTCTCTCTCTCTCTGCCTCTACAGGGCTTCTTCCGCAGAAGTCAGTCCTCCAGCGTGCAGTACTCGTGCTCCAGGCAGAGCAACTGCCCCATCGACCGCGCCAGCCGTAACCGCTGCCAGAGCTGCCGCCTCAAAAAATGTGTCGCTCAGGGGATGAGCCGCGATGGTCAGAAAGGATAAATGGATGATTTATTGGAATTATGTAGAAATACAATTTGGATACTCATTTTATGCATGAATGCAATAATTAATTGTAGTGGTGTTTTCTCGTCTCCCTCAGCGGTGAAGTTTGGCCGCATGTCCAAGCGTCAGAGAGACTCGCTGTTCGCAGAAGTCGAGAGACATCGACAACAGCAGCGTCTTCAGGCCAACTCAGTCCAAGAGCCTCATTCTCTCCCAGCCTACCGACCCGGCAAAGAGCCCAGAGAACAGACATCACATCTCATCCCGCCTCTACCTCAAGCCTACCCTTATTCTGTTGAGCCTGAACTGCCAGGCTGCCCACCAGAGGTACATCCATACCCGGAGTGTCGCATAGGCGAGGCCCAGGCTCAGAGTCTGGCCTACAGGGTTTCCCACAGGAGAGGTGAGAGCAACAGCTTGTCAGCAGGTAGAGGTGTGAAATTCTCCCAAATAATTGTATTTAACACTGATGGAATTACTTTTTCGGTCACACTTTATATTAGGTGGCCTTAACTACTATGTACTTAACCATTTGATACAATATACTTAAATATGAACGATGTGATGTCGTTGCATCGTAATTACATTTAAAGTACTTGCATTTAAGTAACATTTGTTAATTTTACCCTAACTGTAACCCAAACCCTTACTCCAAAATCTAACTCTAAAGGCCAGTGTGTGTACAACAGTGCATGTGCGAGTGACTTGAGCCCTTGAAAACAAAGTCCACTAGATAGTGCACACGCGCCAAACACATCTTTCCACACTCACTGCCAAAGAAGTGTATTTTTCCATTCCACTGCACTACTTTTTCATAGTTTTTTTATGTAAACACGTGCTAGATGGACATGTTTGACCGTTGCGCTCGGACCCTTGCTAAACGCAATACCTCAAACTCACTAGCAATAATTGTGTGAATTTCCCAAGGTAAAATGTAGATACACAGTACATAGTCTTTTAGGTACATAGTAGTTAAGGCTACCCTAATTTCAATTGTGACCACATTTTCATTGAGTAATCTCATAAGATATTGTGGTTTATCATTTTCTCTTTTCTATCTTTCAGGATTTGACTCTACAAGGTCTACACCAGAGACTATTCTGAACATGAGCGGCAGTGAAATGGGGTTTCGTCCATTTGACCCGGAGAGCTCATTCTTTTCCTATCCGCCCTCTCTGCACATAGGTGAGAACCGCAAGCAGTTTAGCACATTTTTCAAATGTCACGTGTGCTATGTGGTGGAATGAAGTGGTTTAACAGGGTTAGGAGTTGAACTATGTTGTGTCGGAATGTCATGCATTCAGATTAACGTCTCTTTTTGTGTGATTTTTGACAGAGGAGCTCTCTGCAAGTATCGTACGTTCTCACAGAGAGACGACTCAGTGTCGACCGGAGGAACTGCAGGCTCTCAGATGGAAGGTTTTCAGCAGGGAGGAGATTCATGCTTACCAGAGCAAAGTACATGTCCTCTACTCTTCTATAACTAGAAAACTGTAAATCCCAAAGTATCTTTTTTTTTTAACGTGTACGCTAAATGCCAATTCACACCAACAGACACTCTGACTTTGTCGGATCAGTGTGTTATCCCGGTCGGTGTCTGTTGCCGATGGTCAGCGCTTGTTTTCGCCCATTGAACACGTTGAGTCTGTGTTTTTGGCTTGGGGAATGTCTGAGAAGTGAAGTACTGTAATCTGCTGATTGTCCACATTGGTTGGCCTCTGTCAGTGCAGTGTGAATTGGACTCAGGCGTCCATTATCTGTGCTATTTCTCTCCAGAAGTCATGACCAATCAAATATCTTTGTACTTATTTAAAATTGAGTTGTATCTCTTAACCCCAGCTAAACGTGGCTGTCCATCGTTGTTGCTGTCTCATCAGTTTCTTTTTCAGTCACTATATACACGTGGCAACTAACGAACACATAAAACCGAATTATACTTTGGGCTTTACTGTGATGACCATGTGAAACACTGTAGCATTAGTCACACATTCCTCTTTCTGATCTAAGATAGAAGAAAAAATTTACCAATTGTGAAAAGTGATCAATCTTGCAATTACCAGAAATAATATGGCAGTTGTAAAATATTAAGTCACAATAACAAGAAAAAAAGTTACAATGAAGATAAATAATTTCACAATTGTGAAAAATATTTGCACATCTTTTTTACTATTAAGGCCCCGATATACTTCAAGCTAAATCGAAGAATGAATGTGATGCCATTTCAAACTAAATCTGGACAAACTAAGTGTTTTGAGTTTGGTTCGAAACGTGCAAATTTTTTATCAAACTTCAAGTCGACTATTAAACACTTATGAACTGCCATTGGTCTATGACGATTATGCATTATGTGGGATGCTCTGGGGCTTTGAAATGTTTTTCATTTAATTTCTTCGAATACACAGTAAAAACATGAATACACTGGATTGCCGAATTGCAAACATATCCACATCTCTATGATCGCTCATGCACAGCCTTTACAGATTTGGAGATGGCCTGGAATTTTTTATTGTGTGTTTGTTTTTTTAAAGAAATTAGCATGCATCACATATTTAAATACTAATACCAACAGCACTGACATTGGGATGTTTGCAAATCTTATTTTTACCCCTGGGTAAAGAACTTTGCAGTGAGAATATCAGCCCTTAAGACTTCATTCAAAAACATCAGCCAAACTTTTCACTTGTAGTGTGAGCAACACAGTCCCTCCCTTTTCACTCTCTCTCTCTCTCTCTGTCCTCTGTCTGTAGTCGGTGGATGAGATGTGGCAGCACTGTGCGGTGAGGTTGACCGATGCCGTTCAGTATGTGGTGGAATTTGCCAAACGTATCCCAGGATTCCGTCAGCTTTGTCAGAATGATCAAATTGCTCTCCTCAAGAGTGGTGAGATATATCTTTCTTTAAAACATAATAGTTAATTGATTAATACTGGTAAGGTTTACAGCAGCTCAATTCTCATCTCTCTCTGTCCTCTGTTTTCATCTCTCAAAAACCTGTCACATTTCTGGCTTTGTCTCTTTCTCTTCTATTCTCATGCATTCTGTGCATTTTGCTCTCTCCTCTCTACTTTCTTCTGTGCGTGCCTTTCTCTCTTTCTTATTAGGGTCAATGGAAGTGGTTCTGGTTCGGATGAGTCGGATGTTTAACACCGAAAACAACACAGTATTTTTTGACGGCAAATTTGCAGGAACAGAACTTTTTAAATCTCTCGGTGAGTTAAAGGAATATTTTGGTCTACAGTGATCACAGTTACTTCCAGTGTAAGAGCATAATTTGTTAGCATGTTTTACAAACCTGTATTTAGTCATATGTGTCTAATCCCTAAATAAGAACATTTAAGGATACATTAAAAACAAAACGTAAAAATCTACTTTACAAGAATATCCTTAGGTTTGAATTGAATGTAATGTTTTTGGACATTTGATTGCATGTTAATTGCAACTAAATGGAAAATGTTGTTTTTATTTATACATTTATAATAAATGCAACTACCTTACCTTTAGAGTGCTATTTTGACCCAATTAAGAAGGACTTAAGTTAATCTCTTTGTCATTTCATAATTCTATTGTCTTTGAGATATGATTAAATATATGGTACCACCAAATGTACTGACAAAGATTTATGGTAAACTAAAATATATTAGTTATTATTATATATAGGATATATTATATTAATATTTAAATGTAATTGTCATGGTGCAGTCAAGGAAGTATGAGTAGAGGATCACAATTACAGCAGAACTAGCGTTCCAACGATCATAGAGAACTAAACTGAGGGCTTAGGGTACGTTTACACAACAATGATGTACTAAAAACGGAAATGTTTATCCCAGTTCACATGGATCCGCGAAAACGACCAAAGACATTGTATTATGCCAGGCCAGTAGTTGGCAATGTCACTTTGTTAAGAAAAACTACGTGCCAATAGACTGAACACGTAATAAGCATGCGCATAATGTCACCGTTTACACAAATTAGCATTTTTGTAGTTTACATGTGTCACAGCCGGCTCAGAGTCGCGACAAATGAGGGAGGCAACAACAAAAGTATATTACAAACATACAACATAAATAAAGAATAAGCACAAGCACAAAATATTAAAGACAGGTTCCCACATACGTACAGGCCTGCAAACATAAATCCCCAAACTAAACTAATACATGAAGCAAATGACTGAGACCAAACAACAAAGGAGCAACCCAAAATAACAGAAGTTTTCAGGCCCCCGAAACGCTGTTGTCGTGTACAAGAACAAGCAAAACGCTTTTTTTAAGTTGAAAACAGTGTCGTGTAAACTGCACCTTAAATACACAGGGGAAAACAAACTGAACAAGAAACAGGTGCACAGGAAATCAGTAACCATAGCAACAAACAAGGGCACAATCAAACCATGAGCTGTGTTTGACATCACCCACTATACACTCATTCACTATTCCCAACATTCCTCCAATAATATAGTCCCCTCGAAGGAGTGAATGGACACGAGAAGTGCTGCCTCTATTGCATAGTTTGTGCTTGCTGTTTAATAATCATTTGAAACTTAGCAAACTGGCAGCTACAGTAGTAATGAATAGATTTATCTTGAACTCTAATGTATTTAAACATTAATTAAACAATTTAATAATCAATTTAAAAGTAGTTTATACCTGTTATTATATTACCCACATTGGACCAGCAGTTTGTACAATGGATGGATGATTCGGCTGCTGGCGCCATCTTCTGGCGAGACGTGGGAATTCAGCGTGCAGCTCTCACAGTGCATTATGGGTATTCTCTAGCTGTTAAATGTTCATCGGTTGTACACTCGTTATCGCGGTGCATTATGGGATTGAATGAGAGCACTCAATAACGTCCACTATAGTTTCGGACACACAGTCTGCCCAAATAGTGGCCTATTTAGGGGTATAGAGGGTGATTTCGGACACAGCCTTGGAAACGGAAAAATGTGGAACAAAGGAAGCAGGAACAAAACACAGGAAAACAATGAAATGCAAACTAAAGTTCCATAAAACAGAACATGATCTTCACAGTAATCTCAAATAAAGGTAAAATTGTAATTCATGTAATTTGTAATTTAGGTTCTTTAGTATGTAAATCACTTGAAATAAGTGTACTTCATTAAAGCACGACAAAAGATAATTAAAAGTAAAGTGTGCCATGAAAGTGTCCTCTTATTTGGCCTTTTTATTTTATTCATATTATATTATATGCAAGTATAGCTTTTTAAAAAGATACTTTTAAGATGTTATACACTACAAGTGCACATTCAATACAATTGAGTGCATTTCTCTTACAAGAAGGATATTATTCAGTTTCTTAATCTATTATCAATCATTTTACAACTTTGCTTTTGTATCCGTTTGTTCTTCAGCGTGTAACGATCTAATAGCTGCTGTATTTGACTTTGCTCACAACCTGTGTGCGCTGAGACTGACTGAACAGCAGATGGCGGTGTTCACTGCACTGGTCCTCATCAATGCAGGTGAGCACAGTAAAACACAGAAATTCTGACTTTAAAGTAGGACCGGCTTCATTTCTCATTCTTTCTCTACATTTCTGAGTAGATCGACCATGTCTGGAAGACAGAGAAAGAGTGCAGAAAGTAAGGAAAGATGTGGAGCTTGCCCTTAGACACATCATCATGCACAGAGACAATCAGGAGAGTCTGCTGCTTAAGGTAAAAGAGATTGAGAAAAAGAAAGTGAGGAATTATATTAGCTGGAATGGATTTTAACTGGAAATGTTGTGTTTTTGTATGATTCCAGCTGTATCAAAGAGTGCCGGTGTTGAAGTCTCTGTGTGTGCTGCATATTGAGAAACTGCGATGGTTTCGGCAGCTTTACCCTCTCACGGTGCATTCCCTCTTCCCTCCGCTATACAAAGAGCTGTTCGGCTCTGACACGGATACACAGTCCCTGACTACTCACTAAACACACACAGACACACATTTCAATCGCAGACGCAGACATGAAATGACATTGCACACATTACACACGAACAAAGTTACTTATAAAAGTGTATGCAATCCAGATCTAAGTATATTTACCAGCTAAAGAAGTTAAATATATTTTTGTAACAGAAAATAATTTTAACAGAAGTATGCAGTATTTTGTGCAAATTCTATTCTGTAATGCGAAGCTAAATATTACTACGAATGCTATTCAGTTCGAGCATTCTTAAACTCGTTTTTGTCTGAGGATATATTTTAATGTTTCTGATGACCTCGATGGTCTTGCTCCTAGCTGGTATAAAGGAGCATTAGCTCTGATCATTAGAATGTCATTTTTTTATAGAGATTTTGATACTAGCAAATGCCAGATTACAAATGTTGAGCGTCATTGTTCTTTGTCAACATACTTTCCCATGAGTTGACTGATATCTGAACTGATGGCATCAGGCGTTCATTTAGAAACTATGGAGGATGTTCAAGCTTCATCTACAACATTAGAATCCCATTATGTCCTCTCTTTTGATTTCTCGGGCAGTACAGAGACATGCCACTTAAAAAATAGCCTATTACATTATTGCATTAATTTAAATATGATCATCTATTATGTGTTAGCTTTTTTGTACTTCCTGTTAAAGCTTGTTTTAGTGCTTGTAATTCTCATCTTTCATTCGTTTCACATGGATTTGAGAAGAACTTGTTGATTTTGTTTTTGAACTCACCATTCCCTTCAAATAGACCATCTTAAGTTGTGTTATTCAGTCTTTGGTCATAGATGATTTTCAGTCAGCTGACTAATTATTATACAGTACTGGTAGATTTGACAGTATTTATGCTCAAGGGTCTAAAAATGTATAGAGTACTTCTATGAAATAAATAAAATATAATGCGCTTATTCATTATGCTTGTGTCGAAAATATATTGAACACAATTCTACTGTTTCAATTGCACAGTTTCCGTTCTTGTTTTATTTTTATGTCAGCTTTAACTTATCACTCACATAGCTAATGAATCCTGCATTGTTTGGGTTTTGTTCTGTTTGAAGCATAAATCATTCCTTGCTATCTATTGTGTTGTGCTTGCTTTGCGGAAAGGCCTCAAATAAACAATCTGGAAAAAGTGTAAAGGGTGGGAGTGTATTCAGGAAAAATATACACTGGGTTTCCATTCCTGACTTGAAATTTCATGATTGTGAGCAAATTTCTCTGAAATCTTCTTACTGACTCATCTGACCGGCACAGATGTCATACAACCTTTTTTTTCAATGTTTTTTTTTATATGTTTATAGAGCCCATGAAAATGTTGTTTGTTAGAATTGCTCCTGCCCGGCCAACAAATAGAAATTTTGCAACAATTCTCATAAAAAGGGAACTAAGTTCATCTGGTTGTCATAGGGTTTACATGCAGGGTCATCTGAATCACAGCAGACCGGAAAGGCTTTGTCATACACAAAATGAAAAAAAAGAAATTATTTCTACCTACAATGACCTCAGCGGACCTGAGAAATGTTCTTTTCAGTTTCTCAAAGCATATTTTCCTAGCAGAGTGTGTTCAGAAGGGTGTTCACAAGCCATCCTTTCAACTTCCTTTAAAACATTAGCATCCTTCTGTTTTCCTTGTATTAAGGAAAAACTCCCTACAATTTACCTCAAGTTTTCTTCCTCTTTCTAACAGTGACTCAGCTGGGGGATGCAGAATTTATATATATTTATATATATAATTCTTGTCTAAAAGCTGAATGGTAACTAGTAATATATAGTGTGTTTTTACTTTATTTTTCCTTCAATCCTATTATAGCTTGTCTAGGCACATGTAATCCTCTTTGACCGTTAACGTCAACCTGGATTTGACTAGAGCGTGCTGCTACCTGACTGTAATATATCATTGAACTCCCATACATGTAGACAGATTGGGGTCAGGGTAAAATATTTGTTATATAAATACTGTCTTATTCAGTCGTGAGTCACGGGTGAATTGCACTATGAAATTTAATCAGTTGAGTTATGATAGTTTTTAGATTATCTCTAGCTTCTAATATTTGTAACCCTCAACATTTTTTATGATGCTCATTTTACATTTTAATTGGTAAATTAATTTTAGTGTACATTAATAACTGTATTTACCAAAAGTACTGTGCATTTCCCTTCAGAGCCTGAAAGTTTCAATCTTTTGTTTTCAACTGACTCATCTTGCTGACACAGAGTTTTGGTTCATACAGCCCTTTGTTTATTTTAATTTGGGTCATATCTCTATCTGTCTATCTATCTATCTATCTATCTATCTATCTATCTATCTATCTATCTATCTTTCTGTCTGTCTGTATCTATCTATCTTAATGTCTATGTATCTTTCTGTCTAACTATCTGTCTGTCTGTCTGACTATCTGTCTTTCTGTCTACATATCTGTCTGTTCTTCAGACACAATTCAAACATTCAATTGCCAATTCTATTGCATCGCTTAGATCTGTCTATCTATCAGTCTGTCTGTTTGTTGATCTAATAAAATATGTTATATGTACCGCATGTAAAATGCATCAAATATGGAGCAGACCCAAACTGGATGTATTTCCCAGGCCCTCAGTGTTGCATATACATGGCTGTTTATATTGATACTATGTGTCCAAGGAAACCAAAGCAGTGTCTGACTCACAGAAAGACACAACAACATAAGAAATACCAGCACAGACTGGCAATCACTGCTGTAACAAGGCTGTTACCATCAGCAATGTTGTGTTAGGAATCTGGGCCAGCTCGGAGGTTTATGAGAATACTTTTGCACATTTCCACATCTGAGACATCCTTGCCAGCCCAAAATATAATAAAATGCCTTTTTGTATTATTATTATTTCTTATTCAGATCTCGTTGTAGAGTAGCCTAAACTGTACAGACTGGTACTTACAGCTACTCAAGAAAATGTTAAAGGTGCCTTAGAATGGTTTTTATTTTTTATTGTATAATGTTTTCTGGGTTGCCCTTATAATGTTAGTATGTTTTTGAGAACAAAAATAGTCATAATTTAGAAATAAAAGGCATTTTTCCTAGCCTGATTTTAGCCTCTGAGCCCAAACGCTCTGTTTGAAGGGGCGTGTCTGCTGTGTGTAACCGGCCTCTGCTGTGATTGGCTGACATGCTTGCATATGAAATAGCTACGTATTACATGTGAAGCTCTCGAATACTTTTACTACAGATATTATACCTTTTTACTATTACAGCTATCGAGATTAACGAATCGTGAGATGTTTTTAAATTATTTAGATCTATTCCCATCACATAAAATGTTGCCGTGATGAGCATTGAGCAAACAGATGACAGCGTGTTGATCGCGAGAATAAAGATCTTTGCACTCTCTCTAATGCTTTCACCAATGCAAACACGATGATGTAAATATAGTGTTGAACGATTTTGAGAGAAAGATCACCTGTCTGAACTTGAACAATTACACATTCAGAAAGTGTTGCTTGGTAGCTCGATCGATCGAGGCCAGCTCTGTATTGGCCTAAGTTGAGGAAACAGTCTCGTCGGTGAAATGTTTGGAAGTTTCCAGAGAAAATAAAATTAACCCATTGTTTCTTCAGAGGCTCGGATGAAGGAACTAAACACCTTTGTGTTCATTTGTACATCCAAACACTGAACAACTGCCATGCTTCGGCTGCGCAGTTCTGCCTGTCATTGAACATGGGCTGGCATATGCAGATTTTTGGAGTCGTACATATTAATGATCCCGACTGTTGCGTCACAGTTGGTGTTATGTGGAGATTCGCCTATTTTTCAGGGGTGTTTTTCAAAAACGAGATTTAAGTAAGGAGAAAACAATGGTGTTTGAGACTCACTGTATGTCATGTCCATGTACTGAACTCTTGTTATTTAACTATGCCAAAATAAATTCAATTTCACATTCTAGGGCACCTTTAAATACCATAACTACTTGAATAAGAGTAACAAAGGATTCAGTGAAAATAATACTAGCTTGTTGACCAAGTGGATATGATGCTTACGATACAATGACTCAATTATTATCATGTATTCATTTTATAATTAACACTGTAAACCCTGACATATTAAATAATTTCATCTATTTTTTTTAAATGGAAGTTTAAAGAACCTTACACAAAATCTTAATAAAAAGATTACATATGTGTTTGTTGAGTATCATTTAAAAGATCAGTATCATATTTGATACATCCTTATGGCTCATAATATAAAATAGGAGCTCATATTCAAGGAGAAAATACACATTTTATTCAGAGGCCCAACCTGAGCAAAAAACATGCAATTTGGTGCAGTTGCTGATATATATATGGCCAAAAAGAAAGATTAAATTCGCTTTCATTGCAAATCAAATAGATTATAGCAGACCTTTGAATTAATGCATATAGATATCGGTTGCCACTCTATATCTCCCAATAATACGTCTTTGTAAGATGATATTGAAATGCTTAGTTTTATGATCAAAGCTAGTTTGTAATGGAAAACATACTGTAAATGCAATGCAATTCATTGATGATTGAGAAATGCACAAATAATCATAAACAAATAAACATTCCTCAAAACTTAAGCCTGATGTATCATATTTGATACAGTGTAACATGACAACAACAAAACATTAAGTATGGATAATCAATCTTCAACGCAGTACATATTTATCTTAAAATATTATTAACAATAAAAAGTTATTCTCACAGATATTTCAAGATTTCACAGCAAAAAGGCATGTGTACCAAGACCTGAAAGTGGACAGTTTTAGAATTATAATAAAAGGCATATATATATATATATATATATAAAGGTCCTTCTCAGAAAATTAGCATATTGTGATAAAGTTAATTATTTTCCATAATGTAATGATAAAAATTAAACTTTCATATATTTTAGATTCATTGCACACCAACTGAAATATTTCAGGTCTTTTATTGTTTTAATACTGATGATTTTGGCATACAGCTCATGAAAACCCAAAATTCCTATCTCAAAAAATTAGCATATCATGAAAAGGTTCTCTAAACAAGCTATTAACCTAATCATCTGAATCAACTAATTAACTCTAAACACCTGCAAAAGATTCCTGAGGCTTTTAAAAACTCCCAGCCTGTTTCATTACTCAAAACCGCAATCATGGGTAAGACTGCCGACCTGACTGCTGTCCAGAAGGCCATCATTGACACCCTCAAGCAAGAGGGTAAGACACAGAAAGAAATTTCTGAACAAATAGGCTGTTCCCAGAGTGCTGTATCAAGGCACCTCAGTGGGAAGTCTGTGGGAAGGAAAAAGTGTGGCAAAAAACGCTGCACAACGAGAAGAGGTGACCGGACCCTGAGGAAGATTGTGGAGAAGGACCGATTCCAGACCTTGGGGGACCTGCGGAAGCAGTGGACTGAGTCTGGAGTAGAAACATCCAGAGCCACCGTGCACAGGCGTGTGCAGGAAATGGGCTACAGGTGCCGCATTCCCCAGGTCAAGCCACTTTTGAACCAGAAACAGCGGCAGAAGTGCCTGACCTGGGCTACAGAGAAGCAGCACTGGACTGTTGCTCAGTGGTCCAAAGTACTTTTTTCGGATGAAAGCAAATTTTGCATGTCATTCGGAAATCAAGGTGCCAGAGTCTGGAGGAAGACTGGGGAGAAGGAAATGCCAAAATGCCTGAAGTCCAATGTCAAGTACCCACAGTCAGTGATGGTCTGGGGTCCCATGTCAGCTGCTGGTGTTGGTCCACTGTGTTTTATCAAGGGCAGGGTCAATGCAGCTAGCTATCAGGAGATTTTGGAGCACTTCATGCTTCCATCTGCTGAAAAGCTTTATGGAGATGAAGATTTCATTTTTCAGCACGACCTGGCACCTGCTCACAGTGCCAAAACCACTGGTAAATGGTTTACTGTGCTCAATTGGCCTGCCAACTCTCCTGACCTGAACCCCATAGAGAATCTGTGGGATATTGTGAAGAGAAAGTTGAGAGACGCAAGACCCAACACTCTGGATGAGCTTAAGGCCGCTATCGAAGCATCCTGGGCCTCCATAACACCTCAGCAGTGCCACAGGCTGATTGCCTCCATGCCACACCGCACTGAAGCAGTCATTTCTGCGAAAGGATTCCCGACCAAGTATTGAGTGCATAACTGAACATAATTATTTGAAGGTTGACTTTTTTTGTATTAAAAACACTTCTTTTATTTGTTCGGATGAAATATGCTAATTTTTTTAGATAGGAATTTGGGGTTTTCATGAGCTGTATGCCAAAATCATCAGTATTAAAACAATAAAAGACCTGAAATATTTCAGTTGGTGTGCAATGAATCTAAAATATATGAAAGTTTAATTTTTATCATTACATTAATAATGAACTTTATCACAATATGCTAATTTTTTTTTGAAGGACCTGTATATATATATATATAATTAATGTGGAAGATTGTGTACAACAGGTTTTTCAGCAATGTTTTTTTTCTTTCATGTTGATAATTTAGAGGCCTCATAAATATGTATCAAACATGATAGACCTTATAGGGTTAAAGGGTTAGTTCACCCAAAAATGAAAATTCTGTCAGTAATTACTCACCCTCATGTTGTTCCAACCCCGTAATACTTTCGTTCATCTTCGGAACATAAATTAAGATATTTTTGATTAAATCTGAGAGCTGGATCACTCCTCCATAGGCTTCTAATGGATTGAAACTTGTTCCCCCGAAAAGTTTTTAAAGACATCGTAAAAATAGTCCAAGTGACTACAGTGGCTCAATCTTACGTTTATCAAGCAACGAGAATACTTTTTGTGCGCAAAAAAACCTAAAATATCTACTTTATTCAACTATCCATTTCCTTCTCGGTGGGCCTCGACTGACTTCACGTGGTAAAACTGCGTATCGCTTCTGTGGTGGACGTCACACGCATCACACACATGACCAGCGTCGGCCAATAGGGACCCTACGTGTGACGTAGCCCTATACGCTATCACACTACGTTAACGGACTAGAGGCCAACAGAGATGGAAATGAATAGTTGAAATAAAGTCGTTATTTTTGTTTGTTTTTGCGCACAAAATGTATTCTCGTCGCTTGATAAACTTAAGATTGAGCCACTGTAGTCACTTGGACGATGTCTTTAATAACTTTTCGGGGGGAACAAGTTTCAATCCCTTAGAAGCCTATGGAGGAGTGATCCAGCTCTCAGATTTAATCAAAAATATCTTAATTCGTGTTCTGAAGATGAACGAAAGTCTTACAGGGTTGGAACAACATGAGGGTGAGTAATTACTGACAGAATTTTCATTTTTGGGTGAACTAACCCTTTAAGAGATAGATTGATTTTGATTGTTTTGTTTACACTGTTGACAAATCTCTTCGAAGAGTGAATTTTAAAACAGAATATCTGAGATTAAAACAAATAACTGCAAATATTAAAAAGTGTGTTAAGGGAGAGAAAATAAAAATTATGTGTGAATTATACCGCAATCGTGCAGTAATAATGTATCCATATACTGTATAAATATATACAATAAAAAATTATTTCACAATGTTTAGAAGTTCGGTTAAAATAAGAATGACGAACTTGTTAGACAGGATTTCAAGGAATTAGAGACTGAACCCATCACATCATCACACCACCCAGAATGCATTCAATAACCAACTTGCATGAATGCATGACAACCCAACCCTGGTGTACGGGAAAAGGCTTGTGTCAGTTTGAACTAGAATATAGTCAACAGATGGAGTGTGAGCTGGATGATGACCAATAGGGAGAGCAGGGCTGGATGTACACAGGGTAGTTGTCTATGGGTTGGGGGTATAGTGGGGGGGGGGGGGGGGGGGGGTATGGTACGACCGTTTGATTGACGGACTTACTGTCCAATGACTCTAGGTGGTCTTGGAAATGATTGGCTGGAGTTTTTCGAGTCCTGCCCGTTCCACAGATGATTAAATTGCTTAATTTTCATTTCAGTGCTTCTAACTCAGTGGCTGTAAGTGGGTTATGAATAGGATTTCAAGTGATTTTGAAAAAATGGACAAAAAAGAGAATCACATACCCCACCTTTAATAAAATTAGATTATATATTTGTATTATTTAACATATTTAAAGGAGCTGTATGTAAGATTGTGGCCAAAACTGGTACTGCAATCACTTTCAAATTACTGACTCCAGGTTGCCAGATGTGCGGCAGGATCCGATTCCGACACGTTATTAGCTGCAGCTGTGGGAACTAGAGCAGAACTAGCAACCCGGATGCCGCAACAATACTGACTCCGTGATTGGTGGATCGGTGGAGGGTGGAGCATCAGACCAAAACACAACATGACAACATCAACATCAGTTGAGGGCTGCAACTTGATTTCTTAATGTCTAGTGACATATCAGGTAAAATGTATGATTAATTGAAATAAATTTCTTACATACAGCTCCTTTAATTTCCGCAGGTTTGCGTAATATTCTGAGTTTGCATTTCGCTGTTTTTAGTTATTTCGAGGAATACTGTTTTTGTGCAAGTGAGATGAGTAAATGCCTGCTTACATTTCCTCTAGGACTACAATAACCATCATGTTCACACAGCGCACACACCGCCTCTGCAACTCTTGATTTCTCTCATGTGGACAGGAGAGGTGTCAATACTTGGAAAAACAAAGTAATTTGCGTTACTTATTTGAAATAGTAACAGAAGTAATGTGTTACTTTAATTACTTAAAGTAATCTGATTACATAACTCATATTACTCCCAATACTAGATGTGCCTTGTCTTGTTGTAGGCTATATGCATTTTTCATCTTTCGGACGCAGCTGGACTGTTGGCGGTGTGTTTAAGGACAGGGTCAGTGGATAGAGGTTAAAAAGCCGACTCCAGAACCTATTGGCTAGAGAGGAGATCACACAAGCTGTGGCAGATGTGAAAAGCCAAGCTGAAGAGTGCTGTTGTTTACTTTGCTTTATTTTTGGAAGAATCCATTTTTGTTAATAAAAACACTGTTAACTTCACTGCTCTTAACTCCTTCCCTTAACATTTATTCTCAAGGGCTTCCTCTAAATAAAGTTATGAGTCAAAAGTCCAATTAAACAGATGCGTTTTATCTAGTTTTGAAATTTGTTTAAAAAAGCTACTTAAAAAATGTGAATAGGCTGCTGGATAAGCAAGTTAACACAATAATAGCCATACACACACAGAGAGACTTTTGGTAAATGAATGATGCACGTATACTATCTTAAAAATAGCTGCCGATTTATCGGTCTATAAATAAAGAAAGAAAGAAAGAAAGAAAGAAAGAAAGAAAGAAAGAAAGAAAGAAAGAGAATGAAAGAAAATGAATAAATGAAGTAGCTCTTGTGAGCTATAGCCTAAGCATTTTAGGCTCCATGTGTTGTTCTCTCAGCAGAAGTGTTAGCACATTTTCAGATTTTGGGAAAGGATATGAGTGTATTATGACGGCCGGTAAACACTGTCCTCATGTGATTTATGTTTCTGGGTTAGGCTGGTAGTGACGGGCTCGTAAGCTACCACTGACGAAGTTCTGAAGGCAGCTGGAGTGTGTCAGCAAGTCAACGAAAGCAGAAGATTGTCTTCCTCCGCCTCCTCCTGACCTTGATGCGTTTTGGCTCCTGTAAGGACGTTTGCCTTTAAAAGCGCTGGAGCAGAACGGGACAACACGGTGTCAGAGCAGCGGGATTCACGACTTCTGCAAACATGAGCTCTTCACGCGGCGTGGGACTTTATTTGACGCTTATCCTCGCTCTTCTGTGCGAAGCATCGGAAGGTAAATGTAACTTTTTAGGACTACGTCACGCTAATGTTTTTATGTCGTTTGCATTTAATATAAAGCTCACACATTGATCACTCTTGCATATTAAGCTAGCCTTATATGACCAGGATTTAAGAAAATGAATATTAATGCGTGGGGCGTGCACGATAGTAAACATTTAGGTGTTTATATCATGTTTTGTAAGGCAATGTTTGTTTTTGAGCAGGTCTGTTCCATGGATACCAGCGTTATATAACATTTTGCCTAATGCGTGCAGATGTTGGTTCTTGTGCAAGTTTTTTTTTTATGTCTAATACCATGTGTCCTACTTTTCCAGACCCTACCCTGTCGGTCCAAAGGGAAGTTACTGATATTATGGTTGATGAAGGTCTGTTTGGATGATATTTTTGACTTTAGACCACCATATAAGGCACAAAAGCTTCCACTGGGGTGGTACTTAAAGTCTGTACATATTAATAATGGTAGAACCTTTTTAAAGTGTACAGTCTAACATTAGCTTTTGTACCATTTTTTTTTCTGAGAGTTTGTATACATGTACAATATATATATATACTCTCAGAAATAAATGGTACCAAAGCTGTCACTGGGGTGGTACTTTTGTGGCAAAAGTGTACATATTAATATCTAATGGTTTAACCTTTTTAAATGGTAGCCTACCGTCCCAGTGACAGCTTTTGTACCATTTTTTTTTCTGAGAGTATATATATATATATATATATATATATATATATATATATATATATATATATATATATATATATATATATATGCTACAGATGGATAGATAATAACACTAGAGTGCGTTGTTGTAAATATAAACATTTTAGTGAATTGGGCGCATATAGTTTAGCAATGATTGTATATTATTGTTTTATACAACTGTAAACAGCAATATCACATTTAATATTGAGTAAATTCTAGAATTAATTAACTCATGGTAATATTGTGATTGTGAATTAATACATGGTGATATTCAGTAACTTACCAGACAAAATTTGCTCAATTGGTTCATACATTTAGTTCCAAAAACCTGCTCTGCATAGGAATCCACACAATTTGGAATTTCGCGTAAGGGCCTGACCTGATTATTTATTTTTTCCCCGTTTGTTCGCAGATGTCCCTCTGATGCAGAGACCGGTCATCCCTGACCTTTCCAAAATAATGGGTGAGTGATTGCTGGCCTATTTCCATTTTCTTGAATGGAAAGTCGATTAATTTGTACTTTATGGTGTTTTCCACATCCTTTCATGAGTTTCTTTGTATGTATTTTAGTTGCAGACTCTTTAGACGTGACCCAGAGAGAAGCCACAAACTTTCACCCTGAGAATGTCCCAATAGGTACAGTTGCATGAAAACTTATTATGTGTTTCGGTTTAGGAGCTGAGATTCAGTTCACCTATGTGTCTGAAGAAATAAGAGAGGTCTTAAGTTGAGCATGTTTATATAAAGTGCTGTTCGACAGTGTTTAATTTGAAAGAAGCTCTAAACTGGATCAATATAGCTCTTGTTGAATAGCAAAATCTTTCATCTGCTCTTCAGGTCGCCGAGTGTTTCGCCCTCGCTCCATGGGTCCAGAGGTTGATTTCCCCCCATCCTTTCCAAATGCAAACAACCTGAAAGATATCTGTCAGTTTAGTAAAGCTCCGGTCAGGTACCAAAAGGACATGCTTCCTTCAACTGGCTTTGGCTATGCGGTTCGACAGGCTGAGGCTGTCAATCAACTCCAGTCCTGGTACAGTGTCTGCTGTGGCATTAATGGATCACAGGAAGAGAAAATCTGTTGTGCTCTACAAGCGGTGAGAGTCTCAACATTATTATACCTTCTAATGATTGCTGTAGCTGTCAATAAAGGCACTAAGACAATAACGGTGCTTTCACACTGGCAGTTTAGTTCGCCACGGTTCGCATGAAAAATTGGTAATGTGAAAGCTGTCACGGACCCGGAAGTGCACCGGGATACTGAACCCACGATTACTTGTAGGCGTTGGTCTGAGAACCCTAGACCTCTGGGATAAGGCCTTTAGAGGTCGTATATGGTAATGTCCATGCAAATCGCCTGGGAAAGTATGATTACAGATTATGTAACACAGATAATGTATTGCACAAACTCCTAGTGAATGTCAGGGATGACCGTGATGATGATTTACCTTGGATACGAGCGAGAATGAGTGTGTAGTGTAATCGTGCAGAGTGAGGGAAATCAGAGTGCCAAATAAATGGCTTGCAATCCACTGTCTCCTAAAAAGAGTCAGTTTTGCAAGCATTAGAAAGCACATCCAGTAAATCCAAGGTGTTGTTCACTCTGTTGCGCATAATAGCAAATTAGGATCTTTTTAAAGAAATCTGACCGATTTCTGTTCCTCCATTGACAGCTACGCTACTAACACTTTGACGCTTCAAAATGTTCATAAAGAGATTGTAAAACTAATCCATATAAATTTGAGTGGTATTATAGTCCAAATTTTCTGAAGCGAACATAAACATTGGTTCTTTCAGAAGCTCAAACGTGCCGCGTAACACGAGAACGATCCTCATTGGTCAAGCGAACATGCTTGAGCTTCTGTTTACCACAACTGATGTGTGTATTGATAAATGTTTCTATGTAAATAAAAGCCTAAATTCAAACTGTTCATCATTTAAAGCGATCGTGTCTCTTTAGAAAATTTGGACTAAACTGTTCATATGGATTAGTTTTACAATCTCTTTATAAACTTTTTGAAGCGTCAAAGTGTTAGTTGTGTAGACTGTCAATGGAGGAAGAGAAAGCTCTCAGATTTCATCAAATAGATCTTCATTTGTTCTGAAGACGAACGAAAGTCGTAAGGGTTTGGAACAACATGAGGGTGAGTTATTAATGACAATAAAATTCGTCTTTTTGGACTATTTTGGTGTAAACAAACTCTTTCAGACTTTAAATAACATTTTCCATCAAAGTTTTAGTTAGAATAGTTTGCCAGATTGTGATTATAGATGTAACGTCGTTGATCCAGCACCAAACTTCTGCCATTGGTTGAGGCATGATGTTCCTATATCGCCCCTTCTCGAACAATCAAACAAACAGCAATGTTTTAGTGCCACCGAGTCACAGTGTTTGTTTACACTCACATCTGTTTTTAACAGCTTTCAGATTCTTCACATTATTAAAGTAGAGGCTCCAGATCGAGCGAGAAGAACATTTCTTACAGATTTCATATTAAAGGGACAGTTCACCCAAAAATGAAAATGTTGTCATTATTTACTCAAAACCTGTACTAGTTTATTTCTTCTGTTGAACACAAATTAAGATATTTTAAAGAATCTTTGTAACCAGACAGTTGACGGTAGACATTGATTTGTTTACCCTACTATGAAAGTCAATGGCTACCGTCAACTGTCTGGTTACAAAGATTCTTTAAAATATCTTAATTTGTGTTCATACAGATTTGGAACAACATAAGTGGTAAGTAAATGATGACAACATTTTCACTTTTGGATGAACTATCCCTTTAAAGACTTATTTTCTTCTCCCTTTCTAATTTACTGCATCTACATTGTCTTTCTTTCTTTTTTTGTTGTTGTTGTTGATATGACTCAAGTTTGTTCTCTTATCTACTAAAAGTGTTTATATGAACATTGTGCACCATCAGGGAAATATCTGTGCTCTCATGTACGATTTAGTGTGTCTTTAGATAAAGTCTCCTTGTTTTCCTCTTATTATTTAGTCTTTGGTGAGAAAGTATCCAAACCATCTGGCAGCCATGAACGGGGCCAATGCCAAAGAAAACAGCTTTGAGTTTGATTCTCTCATGACTGCTGCGCTCTCTCTTTTCCTCTGTATTATTGTAAATGTAACTAATTGTGTTTAAACTAAAGCTGTTTCTTTATTTCTGACTACAGTGGAAGAAGAGTCTGTCTGCCTACTGTACTGAGGAATTCTCCATTAAGACCAGTCACTACTTCTGCTGCAAGAAGGACGGGAAGGCCAGATGGAGCTGTTTTGATAAAGAGGCGTCAGATTCTTCATATCACGTCTCCTCCGAGGTCTCAGATGTAAAAGCTCCTCAAAAGGTCCAAGGCTTCAAATTTAACTCCCGCGCTTGCAAAGGGTAGGTTTCTACTGGAGTATAAAGAGAATGCTTTTGGTTTAAGGGGCAGATGAGGGTTTTAAAGGGCATTTTAAAATAAATCAAACATCTTTGGTAATTGTTCACATGATTGTAATGTTACCTGAGTAAATCAATATTTCAATCAAGATTAGATAAACCGGGTACAACAGTGATTTTTATTAATGACTTTTTTCTGTATTGCTTTTATTGTATTTTGAGGTTTTAGTGTCAGTATTACAGAAAGATGTTTAGAAGACATTTCTGGCATTTGTTTTATGGCAGATTTTGGTAAGCCATGATGTTTTTAAATTGAATACAGTTATGGAAAAACCTGTAATGTTTGTGTGATGTGTTCCATTCTATTCTGTGCTTGCTTTCTCTATAACACAATGGTCAATGTAACATGGTATAGCCTAAGTTTGATTGATGTTTATGTCATACTTGGAACCCTAGACCTCTGGGATCGGGCCTTTAGAGGTCGTATATGGTAATGTCCATGCATATTCTTGCATATCGACTGGGAAAGTATGGTTACATATTATGTAACACAGATAATGTATTGCACAAAGTCCTAGTGAAGCGTATGAAAGATGACTGAAGAAAGCGGAGGTGTTCCTCGTCTTCTCTTTTCTCCCTTCTCCATCACCCTATGTAAATGAACTATATTTTAGTAAATACTCAGTATTACACCACTGACTCCTGACTAGTCATTCTTCAAATCCTGATGACACAACATTGGTTACACACCACATGATGTATGGTCACATCAAATGATGAAAAGACACTATAAATTCTATGCAACATTGAGAATAAACTTTTTTTTCTGTTAGTGTAGAAATATTATTCTTTCTCTTCTGCTCTATCTGTAATGACAAAATGTAAGGTGGCACACAGTCAATTTTGGATTTAGTAATAAAAAGGTTGTGTATATATATAGTTATATTTCTTTCTAAACAGAAAGAGTCAGTTCCTTCTGGTCCGATTTGACACATTGTTTTTTTATTTGCTTTCAAATGACAACAAAACACTTAATGGGTCAACTTTTAACAAATGTACAATTACATTTTTTTTCATGCTATAAGCTGCCTTTTGTTTTTTTACATTATCTTATGAAATTGTACAAAAACATTTCAATACTTACAATAATAATTCAATGCAATTCAATAAAGTTCTCACTCATATACAATATGCATATACAATGAATATACAATGTTGTTTTTATAGTCCATCTACATGACATTCAAATGTGGCGAAAGAGCCACAAAGTTCAAATACAAATGTATTTCTAAAAGACAAATAAAAGTCTTACAAACCTTCTAGATTTCCAACGATATACTGTATGATGCTACTTCAGGTCTAGGTCTCTTTATCTTAAAATGAGATGAATTCATGTATTGTCCAAGTAATTTGCAAAATACAAAACACTTTTATTAATTTTCAAACGTATTGTATTTATTTTCAAAATAGTTTCAACAAGTTTGTCAAATACTGTATCAGTTATAACGAGGCCATTGCACCAAATTATATTTTGACACCTTAAATAAGAGAAAATAAGCAAAATTATAATATATTGAACAAAAGGAAAAAGATAAATACATGGGAGTTTTTTTGTTTGTTTGTTTGTTTGTTTTTTGGACAGAAAAAAGTGTCTTGTCTCAACCCTTAAAGAAATGAGTCATTCTCAGCAATTATAATTAGCCACCACCTACAACTAGTTTGCTACTTTGCTAGTTGTAGGTGGTGGTGATGTAACAAATACACATTCGTCCCACCATGAAAACTTAGGTTTGCAAATGAGACAGAGGAAAAGGTCAAATGCATATAGAAAGTATTAATACTTCCACTGTCTTTAATCATCTAGCTCATTGGTGGCTTCTCCAAGAGCGCCTAGGAAGCAGCCTAAAGTTACAGACTTCAACTTTCCACCTGGCCGTCCCGATTCCTCCAACATAGAACAAATGTGCACTCATCGCAAGATCCGACCACGATTCTTCACCAAGTGTCTCCCTTGCACTGGCTATGGCTGGCTGGTCCGTCAGTCGAAGGCCATCAATGTCCTGGAGAGAGAATATAACCAATGCTGTGAGGAGAAAAAGGGTCAACGACAATGTGCTGAAAAGAAGGTGAAGAAAATAAATAATTCAAAAATAGCAGTTTCTCAATTTAAGATTTAAAATCTCAATTCTCAATTTAAGATCTATTTTGAACTCATGAAAGCAATTGCAGATAATTGTTCGATTATTTATAAACTACTTTTTATGTTAATTTCCCCTTTTCCTCATTTGCAAACCCAAATTTCCATAGTGTGAGACTCGGCATAAATAAGTACACCCACAATTCAGCATTTACTCTTTATGAGAAGACATATTAGTGTTCCTTGAAGACACAATGTTCCAGCATGTTTGCTTGATCAATTACCAAAGAAACATGTCAATATTAATCAGGAAAATAAGATTTTCAAATCAAAGTGATCAAATGTCGTGTTGCAAAAATAAGTACACCCTCCTTAAAGTTTCAAAATAAAACTAAACAATTAAAAGTACTATATAGCCCATTGAATCGCTCGCAGATTTTATGCTGACAACAATGGAGCTACATATGAGAGAATTGTTAGAAGACTTAGTTCTTTGCACAAAAAGTGAAAATAGAGCAAAAGTAACCCATAAACTCAAAAAGAATGGACTTGACAAAGTCCCTGAAACAATTAGGCCTTGATTTCGTGATTTTATGAGTATGTATATATATATATATATATATATATTGAGTGTGTATCATTGAGTGTGTAATGGAATTAATATACAAATATATCCATCAAAAAAAACAAACATAACTTTTCCCACTGTATCTCAACTGTATTTATCAAGAACTAGTAAATATAACCATTCATTTTTTATTAAACAGGTGATTTTTGTCGCTCATAACTTGGTAACATTATTAATGAGCTCTTTTTACAGTGGAAGAAGATGGTGGACAAATTTTGTAAAGATGATAAAAAAACCAAAGGACCAAAGTTTGAGTGTTGTGGAGGGAAGAAGGGAGAAGAGCAGTACAGCTGTTTTGCATCTGCTGCTCCAGATCCGGGATACAACTCCACTTCTCGAGACCTCAACACTGCTGTGGCTCCAGCAACTCTCCATGACTTATGTGATACACATACAGCCATCAAGAGCATGTAAGAACCATAACTACATGTTTAACAAATAAACTTCACAAAACGTATGAGGTTGGTAACACTGTTTGAAGAATGTTTTACAAAGAAGTATTTTGTAAGTATAAGGGAGGGGAGTTACTTTTGGTCAATTTAATGCAGCATTGCTAAATAAAAGTATTAATTTAATAATAATAGTAATAAATTGGATAAACTCTGAAAATCTCTTTGTGCTTAAATAGTGTTTTATACTGTAAAAATAACATACATTTAGATTTTGTTAAGTAACATGTCATTGTTTTCCTAACATAGAAGATATGAGATGATACTGTTGTTTTTGTGCTTTTATTATCTATGTTTATGTTTATCTATTTCCTTTCACACATCTGTGACCATGAATTCTAGTCAAAACAATAATTTTCTAGTGAAAAATAATATCAGCATGTGATTAGTGATTACACTGTTAACCACAGCAAAAGATGGGTTCAAGGACAAAGAAAATACAAATCCAAAGATATATCCAACTGAAAGTCTGGATTTAAATGTAGAAAGTTTTCGCTTTCGCTCTAGCTCAATTTTGGTTTCACCAACATGCAGCAAACTGTTGGCGTTGGAAAATATTTCAATAATTAATAACTCAAAATCGAATTTATCACCCACAGGAAGGGTTTCCCGTTCTCAGTAGATGAAATGGTTGAACGGTGCTGTCCTCTAGTGTTACAGGAGAGACCTGCATGCATAGAGGCCGAGGTAAGGGCAACCATATTCGTGTGTGATAAAAAAACAATAAAAAAAAAAACAATTGTAAACATCTCAATTTTGACGCAAATGATTGTCTAAAAGAGTAATCTCAACAATTATGCTATTTATTCTTTATCTTGTCCTTGGCTCGCTGCCTTTAAAACTGTCTATTCTTCTCTTGCAGCTTGACAGCCAAATGAATGATATGTGTAAAACGAAGGAGCTGGTGAAGCCTCATTGTTGTGAACCCACGATCAAACACCGTGCCAAATGTGCCACAAAACTCCTCCTGCGATATATTGGCAAGGCAAATCAAGTCAAATATGGTGGGAGGAAGAAATGCCCCCTCATCATACAGTTTCAATTGTGTGAAAGACCCAAAGTCAGAGAATCCCTGATACTGTGAAAGGGGATCAGTTTATGAGTTTACACATTTCACATGTAAACTTGAGTTGAACCAACCTGTTCCACTTTTTGTTTATTTCTTTTAATATGCATATTCTACAATGCAGTTTTCTTGCAGAAAGTTTTGATAATTTTTTTTATCGTTATCATAAAAGAAGAACTGCTTGGATAGCCTAAACGTTTTGAAACTGTTGTTTCCTCTCTGTTCCCAATAATATTACAAATTGTATGTACTATAAACAAAATGGCTGTTGTTATATTTTTAATCTTCTGTGATTGTATGTTCTCAGGCAACATAATTTAGCCTACGTTTCAGCATGAGCACAGGCAAATAAAACACTAGGCTATATGGTTCATATCTTTGTTTGTTAAATAGGCTTGTGTGTGCATCGGCTACATTTTGTATTTTTTGGGAAGGTAAATCTACACTGACGTATACAAAGACACATTCAGGCAAGAGTCAAATATTGATAATGAAGGTAGCCTATAGCCTACTGAAGGGCGTTCTTAACTTTTAAGCATGCTTTTAAGGCCCAAAAGTTTCAGTAGGCCTATCAAATTTTATATACGGGTGTTTCTGCAACTACGGGCACTTTCGATTATCCCAATTTAAAAAAAAATCAACCTCTATGAATTTCAATTTTAACCATCACAGTCTGTAATACATATAAAAATGTACACAAAATAGAATATCGTCGTTAAGATTTTAATCTGGAACATGTTTATTTTTTATGTTTTTCGGGTCATCTTCTTAAAAAGTGTCCTTACCGCAACGTTACAATAACGTTCATTTTATATATTTGTCTTTAGTAATTTCTATAAAATTTTTTATATATTTAAATAGCTTTTTCAAATTTGATGCAGTTTTGTAAATACTGATATAAAAAATAATAATATACAAAATAGGGAATTTCATGTTTTTTTCTATGCCATGTAAAAAATTTACAGTAACCTTATATGTCAATTGTTTCCATACACACAAAAGATAACATATTTAACTTTTTATGACAGATGTTGCAATTTCAATGTGTTAATCATCTCAGCTTAAGTGTAAAAATATTTTTTTGCAAATGAAAAAGTGGAAAAAAATTCAAATAGAGCAATGCTGCGGTAATGACATCTTGTGTCGGTAAGGACACAATGTTAAACTGCCACGAAATCTAAAATATTATAATCAATATATATACTAATATATACTTCAGCACAAATAATATACGGAATATTTGTAATTTAATATACTGTAAACCTTGAATTTGTCTCTACCGCAACACCTAAATTTGCTGCGGTAAAGAAATGTTGCGGAAATGACATTTTTGCTAATATGTTAGCTAATTAGCAGCTAGCGAGGCCTACCACATTAGTTTAGACTCTTAACATCTTAATATGCATGAATTCAACAGTAATATACATTTATTTTTAAAATGTAGTTCAATGGTTAGGACGCACGTACTAGAGCAGAAAAGATGATGTTTACCTTATTTTTTTTGGTATCTTGTGAGTGAGGTAGTGTTGTGGCCCAGTCTGTCAGCAATGTGCTCCTGTTTCCATAGAAACTAGACTTGTTTGTGTTCGATTACATTTCATAATAAAAGTTTTTTTTTCATTGTTGCGGTAAGGACTCAAAAGTGTGGGACATTTAGTTAAAAAATCATAAACATTATCAGTAAATAATACAAAGAATTTTAAGATGATGTAAAATAATCTGTATATTAAACAATTAATAATGTCAAATTGTAATTAAATTAGGTTATTTTATGTATCTCAACATTGAGACCACAGGTGTGGCACATTAACAAAAAAATTGTGTTTTGAGCTATAAATGCTTCAAAATATTATATTTAATCACATTAATCAGTAATTGTATTTTTGTCAAGGTGTGTAATGACACTGTGAATATATTTATGAAACATCAAATGACAAATTTTAACATACATCTAAAATTTCACTGCTGGGACTTAAAAGTGCCCGTATAGTTGCAGAAACACCCATACATTTTAACATGTGTTTTATATTTGTTCACGTTTAAACTATTTATTTCCCAATGTGAAATTACTTTTAAAATGTCATGTAGGATATGCTCAACCTGACAAAGATATCTCTGACCGGTTTTGTTATTTTTAGCACTGTACATAAAGGCTTGGCTCGTTTGTTTCACAAACTTGGGACGTTGACAAGGCAAGATTGTCGTCGGCACACTCGGCAACTCTGGATATTAGCCTAAAAATTATATCATTTGGATATAATAGTATATAATTTCTATGTAGGTAGTAGTGGTCGTATAGCCTCAAGTAGGTCATTGACAGTAGCCTAAAGGGTGCCAGAGAGAGAGTCAGTCAGTCCGGGCGGAACCGGACACTAGTCTGTCTGTCTGATTCCGGTCATGGAGCGGGTCCAGTAAACCCGAATCAAAATGGCGTCCGCCGGTCCACCCGACACGGGCTTATCTGCCCCTCCAGGTAAATTAAATCATTATGTTTTTTTATATTTATTTTGGGATGTGCGTTTTGTGTTTTTATGTTGTCTGTTGCCATGGATCAACTATTGTTTACCAGCATTGGATAGATTCACTGTGTTTACTGGCTTCAATCAAGCCTTTTGTTCAACAACAACAACAACAAAATAAATGTAATCTATTACAGTCGCTTGTGAGTAATTATAATATATCAGCAATTTATCAGATTTGTGTATGTGGGATTTATTGAGTTTAGTTGATCTATGATCTGAAGGTTTTCCTGAAATTATCCAGATCGATGATGTGGATCTGTGGCTAACATGCTATGCTAATTAGCCCTGTTATAACAAACATATAACAAAGCTAATATTAAAATAAATAACCTACATGAATGAATGCAGTTCTGTTATGATTATCTCTTTGGTTATTGTTCTATTAAATTAGGTTGTTTTTAAGTTTTTGCTAATGAACGAGCCACCCCCTATGAATTTATATCTCTAATGCCTAACGTTAACTTAAATGTGGTCGAGCGTTAACAACAAAACAACACACATTTCTTCCTTTATTTATTTGTGTGTGTGTGTGAGAGAGAGAGAGAAATTATTAATTTCGGTTTAAAGAAGAGATGTTAGAGGTTAGTCAAATATGCACATTGCCTAAAGATATTACGTTTTTAAGTAGCCTAGTAACGTTAACTTAAGTTACTACGTAGCCTAACGTTACACTTCCTTTGGTAAAATTCATTTTTTTTGTAGCGTATTTGAAAGAAATGACATGATATTTAGAATATTAATACATTTTCTCCAATAAGACATTGACACACCTACTTGTTAATATGTAAAACTAGCTCAATGCTATTATGTCAAAAACGGTCAGGTTTAAGTTTACGTCGGTGTGTTGGTTCTTTCCACTGGCACACCCATACAAATCAATTGTAAACAAGTAAAATAGTTTTCTCATTTAAAGTTATAATATAGGATATGGTGCATTTAATAAGACAAATTAAATTTAGATTAACAGATTATTATTTTTTGGTGAGTGTGTGGCGTTGAGTAGTATTTTATCAGGAGCCAGACCAAGAGTTTCCTCAGTTAGGATTAAAGGGTTGGTTATTGGGATGTAAATGGCATTAACAGGACAAATCCTGTGAGTGTTAATTCTCTTTAACTGTCTGTCTTTATTGACTTCTGAGTAAAAATAGCATCCCCTGGGAAATGAAGTGGAGATTGGCCTCAGTGAGATACTGAAGTTAATCAGGTGTTCATTACTTGGGTGGTTTTGTCAGTTAGCTCAAAACATAATGGCATTTTGTGTGGGTAACCCACATTAGGACATAGTTAGCAGAAGTATTTTTAGTGCTCTCAGACACACACACACAGTCTTGATGATTGCAGAGGCTGCTGTCTTGCTCTAAATATAAATGTGAAAATGGGACAGAAACCAGCTCACTTGCCCAGATAAAATGGGACAGACTGCTGAACATCTAAACCTCAAGTCCCATCTCACAGGACATCGTGCTTGTTTCTGTGTGCATGAGGTAAAAGATTTGTTCCATACCACTCTTAAAAGAGAGTGCATGTCTTAAGCTTGGACTAAACATAGGCTAGCTCAATAGACGAGCCATGTGTTCTCTTAGTGGTCATTTCACTTGCTCTGCGGTTTAAGGATGTGGTGCAAACAAAACTGACATTTGTTAAGACAAATATGTTTTAGTGATAAATGATATTTGTAATATGTTTTAATCATTGGTTATGTTGTTTAATAGTCTGTTATTTGCTGGTTTTTTATTATTATTTTTTTTAACTTTTTCTACGAGAAAACCTAAATTTCCCTCTCGGAAACCATCCAGCCATGCACTAGGGAAATTTAGGTATGATATGGCCTGGAACAAAAATCACAGGTTTTTTCACAAAAAATCTGATTTACGATTTAAATTGATTTAAAATCAATCTACAGATGACAAAGAAATTGTTCAAAACAAGTTTTAACTTTTTGTTTTCCCTTTTGGGATCTGATCTGGATTTCCCCCTTGGGGTTAAAGTGCAATCAGAAAAAACAAGATGGTGTTTTTTTTGCTTTGTTTTTTACATCACAATAAGTGTATTGTGATTGTCCAAACATTTGGTAACTAAGCTGAATTTTATTAAGTTTAGTGACAACACAATGTTTAAATGGTCCAATGACGGGTATGCTACTGTTTTTATTATTGCTTGACACAAATTTCACAATTTCAATTAAATTCTTGTGATTTGATTCTGATCTTGATTCAATATCGATTCCTTTGGATAAATACAGTATATATAAGGTAATTAAAAATAATATATCTCTCACCTAATGCGCCCATAACATACAGAGCCCCGTCAGATGGTATTATTATTAAAGGTTAAAAATAACATCTCAAATTAAATATAATGCATTTTTTATAATAACAACATTATAATATTTTTATGATATAGGTAATATGTAATATAGTTATAATATTTAGCAAAATACTCCTCTATAGCAATTTTTTAAGTCCAACTATCGTGCTATGGCCATTAAATGACTTCACTTTACTGAGGTAAATGTTACGTTACGTGATATATTGTTCTCCAGCTGGTTTATGGACCTCTTTCTGCGTTTGAAAAACACTGATCGATCGATTTTATTACATTTCGGTAAGTTGAACTGTATCTTTCAAATAACCTAGTGATCATTCAAATGGATGTGTGGCGTGAGAGCCTGTACAAAAAGTCTCACGTTGAATTTGTGAGTTGGCAGCCCTGCGGATTCAGTTTATAAGGTCACTGTAGATTGTTTTTTGGCGAAAACCAACACCCATCCATCCAAAGCAACAAATCATATACAAACCAACAACCGCACATCCAAACAAATACATACCTGACCTGTCCATCCAAACAAACAACAAACACTCACCCATCCTAACAAGCAACAAACACCCGCCCAAACAAACACCCACTCATCCAAACAAACACCCACCCATCCAAACAGACAAACAAACAAATACCGTCCGTCCAAACAAGCAACAAACACCCACCCATCAAAAATCCAAACAAACTAGCAAATACCCTCACATTCAAACAAACCAACTCCCACCCAAACAAATACCTGTCTATCTAAACAAATACCCATTCATCCATCCAAACAAACAAACTAACACCCACCCTCCAAACAAATACCCACCAATCCAAACAATAAGAAACTCACCCATCCATTCAAACAAACAAATCAACACCCACCTGTCTAAACAGATAAACACAAACACCCACATATCCAAACAAATGAACAACCACATACACATCCAAACACACAATCACACTTCCAAACAAACAATTAGGGGTGTGCCGGTTTCAGAATTGGTGATGACGGTTATGATGTGAGTTAAATGTGACGGTTCGTAACATAACCGTCATCGTCCGGGGGGGGGGTGGTGGTTGTTATAGGACAACTTAGTTTGAATAAACGAGCAGGCACTGATTAGCTACTTGCTCTACGTTTATTTAAAATGAACAGCAAGACAACTAGCAGTGAACGTGCTTTCCATTAAATTAAACACGCACACTAAACAAATCCTTAAAAAAAAAAAAAAAAAAAACTATTCTGGTGGATGCGTTGGTGACGCGTTCATGTGGCGCTGCCAGTAAAGCACCTACAATCTGTCACAAAGAACCGGCAAAAATAATGATTATGAATATGTAAAATATAGCAAGGAGATATTGTAATTGTTTATTAATAAACAAGTGTTTTCTTTGTCAGTATCTGAAAAGATGAAGGTGACGACGATGCTGACTCGCGATCTTCGCAGTAGTGAACGCGCCAGAGAAAAATGCACATTTACATAAGCAGAGAGCAGTCTGTAGTCTGTTTTCTTTCGTTTTGAATTGTTCTGTTTAAAAGTAGACATGTCTGTGACTGTGAGGCGAGTAGGCGACCTTATACGCCGAGTTTC
Organism: Semotilus atromaculatus; assembly: GCA_031834385.1. Taxonomy (NCBI): domain Eukaryota; kingdom Metazoa; phylum Chordata; class Actinopteri; order Cypriniformes; family Leuciscidae; genus Semotilus; species Semotilus atromaculatus. The sequence continues at coordinate 9,413,934 of JAULUF010000041.1, read as the reverse complement.
GGTTCATTTACGAGATGAGCTCCAGTTCACGAGCCGGCGCCTCTGTTTCGTGATTATCTATCGTCTGCTATATTTATCTTTTATTACTTCTTATTTATTAAATCCAGGCAATTGGTTGATGAAACATTGATTAAAATTAAGATACAATTAATATAAAACGAAATTCGTTTTAAAGAAAGGTTTTGTGCTTTCTGTTTGATGCCTCTGTGAAAGTTTTAAAGCATCTTTTTAGTGCCGCTTTCAGAGCGCTCAGGTCCATAACATTGTTTTTTCCTCATAAATGCGAACACGAAAAATTAAATAAAATGAATATTTTATGTTCTGTGGATACTACAGTTTATCATAATTTGTATTCTGATTCTGAATACCTAACGCCGGTACAAGTATTCCGTTACTCCCCAACACTGATAGTGTAACCTTATCTGTAATATATTTTAATAACACGGTTTTGGCGGTTATAGAGTTCTAATGACGGTGTTCAACTATAACCGTCGGTCTCACGGTTATATCATAACCGTCACACCCCTACAAACAATCACACTTCCAAGCAAACACAGACCCCGTTTCTCAACCACTCTGAGAGATAATTTTAGGACACACTGGTTTAAAGGTGGGGTAAGCTAGGCTATATTTGAAAAACCCTGTTTGGAAGTTAGTCGGACCGACACACGAACAAACATCAACAAACGTGTGTAGCCAATCAGCATTTGGGGGCGTATGATGGTGGAGGAGAGAGAACGAGCAAGAGGGAGATTTGAAGAAAGACTGCAGAAATAGACATGAGACAATAAAAAAGAGAAAAGCTCATAAGAATATCACTGTAAAATTAAGGGTTATGTTCAGGAAAGAGCTTTAGGACCCGCGTTAATACTATAAAAGCTTTCCAGCGCTGGAGAGAGCTAAGCGGGAAGGCCTGAAAACAGACACGGAGGCTGCTTTGATTCACTTCACACGTGAGTAACACTGCCATTGTTTGTCTGGAGCCGCTGTGCTGTTGGCAACTAACAACGTACTCTTGTTTGTAATTACTATTATGTACTGTACATAAATTTTTTTTGTGCTTCCTTGTCATTCATTCATCATCTGCACTTTATTTTTCGTGAAGCATTATTTTGTTGCGCTTCTGCTATGATAAAGACATCCACTCTTGGATTGCGTGCGTAACGAAGGCAGTCAAGAATACAGAATTTAGCGTCATTGTTAGTGCACTCGCCTCGCATGCCGGCAATCGGGGTTCGAGACCGACTAGGAGCAGGGCTGTTCGGATTGAGTTTTGGAGGCGGAGCAATGAAGAGAGGGGTGTGTTTGCTTGGGTTGATTTCAAATATCAACAATGTCCAACAGCGTTGTTTAAATATTGCTTACCCCACCTTTAAGTGCTGACAATTTTGTTTTACCCTTTACAGATCTGAGGACTCCATTTTGGAGGCTGTTGGCCTCTCGGAGAGGTAGTACATGCATGGCTCAGATGTGCTGTGTGATTTAGAGACTCTGAATGCCAATTAACTAAAATGGCTTGTCTCTTGCATGGTCTCGTTTGCAGTGGCGATTTAAGCTTGATGACTGGGGGATGGGTGGAATGAAATGAAAGTGGAAGCTATAACTGACTCATCTGTTTGTGCAATTATGGCAGATGGGAAAAGGAATTGATATTCAGAAGTTCTAAGTAGCCTAAGTGTTTGTGGTGAGGCCTGCGTTTTTGTGAGATGGGCAGTTGAATGCTGTCTCTTCATCATCATCACATATTGTTCAAACTCTATTGTTCAAAATTGTACTTGGTTGTTGTCAGACTTGTGTGACTACACAAGTCCTTTCACATATCTGCTGGCCATTGAAATATCTGTTATCTGTCCTCACTTAAAATAGCCGTTGCTATTAGTTACTGCAAGAATTTTCAGTAGTCTGGGGAATCGTGTGCGAATGGTTGAGTTATTTTCCATGAGTTCTTTATGCAGTTACGTAGACTTGGTTATCAGCCATGTCAAATGTGTCATTTGCACCAAAGAGATCAATATCACAAGGTTTTTTTCTACAATGATGAAAAGGAGTGTGCTTTAAGAGTTTGAATGTTATTGTTAAACCATTTATAACTTTTTTCATGGTGCAACCTGTTTAATGTAATCTTAATTTTAATAACGGGTCAATGAAACGCTAACTTTTTGTCCTACCTATTTAAGATGTTAATTTGGGTCAAATAAAAAAATATCAGGGTGAACTGTCTTCTATATCATAATAAAAAATGCCTTTAAAAATAAATAAAAGTAGGCTAACTCAAATAACTTTTGGGTTATTTGGTGCAACCAACATGCAGAGAAAAACAAACCAAAACAGGAAATGGTATCATAGAGAGAGGACCTACACACCCTCATTACCCTCCTTTCTCAGACCTCATTATAAAATATCAGATAATTAATTTGACCTGTTAGTTCAAGGTCATGTGGTGCGGCTCCCTGAAAAGTAATGATATGGAGTCTGATTTAGTGGTCGACTGATGATGTTTTTTTTTATGGATGCTGAAATCTTAGAGAGCAGGGTGGCCGATATATGTTTGAATTAATATTTAACAAATTAGAAGTAAATAACTTGAAAATGTAAATCTCTAAATGAAAGACTTACTTCTTGATTTTGTAATGGTCTTACAGTATTTTTCACAAATAAAGAAATTGTTGGAAAAATATGTATAAAAATGAAGTAAACACTAACCAACAGGGCACTTACTAGTTTGGTAAGTTTGTGCAGACTGGGACTAAAGACAAGGTAAAGACTGGGACTTTATAAAAAATAAAGACAAGGTAACACTAATTTTACTTGCAGCAAAGTTAAAATGACATGAATATGACATAGTGGGCAACTGAATAAAGCGCTGCATAGTTTGAGCTTTCTCAGTGGCGTCAAAATAAAAGGCTTCTTTTCCAACACCTCTGCAAAACAGAAAACAGTATCGGCATATCCCGATATAATTTTTTTTAAAAAAAGTCCGAATTACTAACAGCTTGCACCAGCGCAAACCTACTTTTAGTGTTAAAAAACCACTGCCAGGATTTGCTAACAACACATAGTGAAAATTAGCGCTAAAAAGGCGTCAACAAGGTTAGTGTTTAATGAATCATGCAAGGTGATTTACTAAGGTTAGCTCTTGTCAATTTACTCGTATTTGCGCCATTATGACGGCCCAAAAAAGAATGTCTTAAACCAGACGCTAATTTGCGCTGCTCTTGGTAGATTGCGTTGGTCATTATGGAATAATTTTCAGTAGATCACACGCAGATCTTTCCACTCCCAAAGGGCCTGTTTTGGATTCGCACTCTCATGCTAATTTGCCTATTTAGTATATCTGGACTATGACATTTTAAAATATTATACTGAAAATATTACTACGGTTTTTCAAAACCACATGAAACCAACCATCTTTCTCTTTATCATGAATCCATACTGAATGTGATATTTCAGATCTGGTGTGTGATCACAGAGAAAACTGTTTCTATTTCTGTAGATTGGATTCTAATCTTGATTGTGTGTAATAATAACATCAAGCGCTTGGCAGGATTGAAGTTGCTAGGATATTGCATCTCATTCTGTTTGTTTTGACTACGAGCAGACAAGCCTTGTTGTATAACTTTTGTCTCGCCTGAAGACATGCGATCATTCTGAATCAATGCAAACAAGCAAGACCCTTCAATATGAATTTGGAGCCTCAAGAGTATTTTAGATCATGTGTTGCTTATTGAGTGAACATCCGCTAAGCATCTGCTGTGAGTCTGATGATTGTCTGGCACCCCTGGTGTCGTGACAGATCTTGCCCCCTGTGACGTTGCCAGGTGGAGGATAGTTGAAAGTTAGTTTGTTTTTCGGGTGGATTAGAGATGACAAACACATTTTGTAATTGAGATGTTTTCTATACTAAGGGCTATACAAAATAACATACACCCCTATCCAAATTTTTTTTAAATGTTTTTGCAAAGAAGCCTCTTATGCTCATCAAGGCTGCATTTATTTTACTAATAAGTAGGCCTAATATTGTGAAATATTTAGGATAGGGCTGTCAAGATTCTTCGATTAAATTCGAGTAGGCCTACTCTATTTGAAAAATCCTCTAGTGCAATTTGAATTTACCTGTGTTGATTAACCAGCAACATACCAAAAGTGGTGCCTTCAAAGAACGAGAATCCATGGACCACATTATTAGACCGTTTTTTGAGGCTGCACGATATATTTAAGCCATTTAAAAATGATGTACTATAGCATAGTGCTATTTTGAAATCAATCACAAAGTCTGCGATTAAATAAGTATGCACTGAGGGTTTCAGAGTAAAGCATGGCACTTTAATTATTTACATGTGTGGAGGCTACATGTTCAGAGCTGTTCCGTTCACAGTAAATGCTCTTCATATGAACTCAGTCTCTCCATGGGCTGTTTACTTGGGTTTCCAATAAAGTGCATTTAGGAACGCATATAAAGTCTGACACGCTTTGTGTTTCATAGCGAATTGCAGTTATAATTTACATGCGTGGAGTGCGTCTCTGCAGCTCGGTTAACAAACTCCATCAATGTGCACCATTTCACCAGATTTGTAATGTGAATCATAAACTTACACCACCAACATCAATGTTTCTAAATATGAGTATTGTTGTTCATCGCAATTTTAAAATAAAAGTTTAAACTTCGCTGTAGCATTTCCATCTGTTACAGAGATCACCGGAGGGATACGTCTCCGGAATATTAAATCCTTACCGAACTCAAATTCCCATCATGCCTTTCACCTGGGACTGATTGCGCAACATACCTGCACCTCATTCACGCTCACACATAAAAGCCACTTCCATACATCACTTCTCTGCGATGTCTTGATTTGCCCTGGCCTTGATTTCTGAGTGTTTATTCCTGTTTTCTTTGTACTCTGACCTTGGACTGTTTATCCTGTTTCTGATTGTTCTCTGCCCGCCCTGACTTTGATTGTTTATTGGACCTTGCTTCTTGCTGCCTGCCTCGATCTCTGCCTGTTAATCTGGTTTGTCTCTGCATTGTCTCCATTGCCCTGTTTGCTGTTGATTATGTCTGACTAAAACTACCGCCTGTCTGACTATTCTTAAGGGATACTTCACCTCTGGAAATATGGTCATTTATGTAGAAGAATTGTGAAATTATTTTTGAATTTGAAGCTCGACTGAGAAAAGCCAGAAAATGTATTTTTGGCTGATGTGGATGAAAGACAACAACTCCCAGAATGCACACTGCTTCGCCCTAGGAGGCCACGCCTACCGGTAACAGATCACAGTAGTTAAACAACAAGTCTAGGCTACTAGTGAGTCTCCGTGATGAGTCTGCCCAGGATTTGGCTTTTGCGTTCTACAATCGCCATTCATTGTTTACTGTGGCGAGCAGGACGAGACTGAGGGCCGTGAGAGAACGGCGTGAGACCGGTGGCGTGATTACTGATGAGTGACAACTGTGAGACGCACCGGTCTCATTTCTCTCATGGAGGAGCGAGAATTTTCTTAGCAATGTTAAAACGCACATCAACCGATCACTTGTTTAGCGTTCATGTAAACACCGCATTCAGATTCACCATTTTTGAGCACCAATTTTTTGTTAGATTGAAACAAAAAGTGTGCATACAAACAATGCATGGCGACTGCAGAAAGGAAAAGCTGAATCCCTCGATGGCCGGACATGTTCGGGAAATATAGGATGGTAACCCCTACTACTCAGCTTTCTCCACAGAACAAGAGCCTACTAGCTTAGCTTCCAAAAGAAGATGGCTGACACTATGTGTACATTCTGTGAGTGAGATCCCACCCTCTATGGGTGGGTTGAGAACATGCGCAAAATGACGATTTTTGCGTCATCTGAGGATTTTTGCCAGACAAATAATAAATAAACCTCTCGTCTCAGGGGCATATGAGGGTGGGAAGCACGGTAATTCGAAAATACTACAGGTTTTCTACTAATTCAAAGCTTATTGCTAAATCCTGAAGTATCCTTTTAAATAAAGGTGCAAATGGATCTCACTGAGTCTGATGCTTCGTCACACTATCATAAACAAGTGATCAAATAGTAAAGAATAAGATTAAGTGGATAGCCTATTTGAATTAATGTTTGAATGAATGCACAGTCCGCCATGTTTATTTCCTTGCCAAAGCATTTCAAGAAAGAAATGTATTCTTATTAAAGCTGCTAAAGCAGTGAGGGATTTTCTGTTTTTCTTTTGTTCATATTAACAGCATGTATAACAGTAGGTACTGTACATTACGCTGCTTTCACTTTAACATGCAATTTCTTTACTTGCGGTTTATGTTCACAGACATAGCTGACTGTTTATGTGTACTTTGTGTGTTTTTGACGTATTCTTGTGTGTAAATGACAGTTTAAGCGCAATAACGCGTGAAAGAGGACATACTCACTGCACGATCCTTCTAACATCCAGCTCGCTGTGCGCGTGCTTCGGATGTGTGCGCTCAGAAAACCATATTTCAGAAATTTAGACTGATATGGCTTTAAAACGTTTACAGCCTGGTATAATACATGATCTCTGGGGTATTTTAGGCTGAAACTACAGACACATTCTGGGGACACCTGAGACTTATATTACATCTTGTAAAAAGCGGCGTAATAGGTCCGCTTTAAGTCATTTTAAAAGCTATTGTTCAATTAGGTCTATTTTTTATTGCCACAAAACAATCTACCGATTACTCGATTACCAAAATAATCGTTAGTGAAACAGCCCTAATTTAGTTTTAGTTCATAGGAGAGAAACTATAGGAAGTGGTGTGAGGTTCATATTGTTTTTTTCCCGTCGCTTTAACACATATTAATGTTATGTAATATCTTTCTGTCTTTAAAGGGTCCAGCGGAGTTCGAAAGATGACTATTACGGAGGTAAGCTTGCTCTCATGTTGGATTACTCACTTTGTGTTAGGCATAGGCTAGAGAATATTTCTTAAGTGCTCTCTAATTTCTAAATCTGATGACCGTGTGGTTTCGTTTATCATTTCATCACTCAAATTTTGCATCAGTCAAATCATGTTCCTGTTTAATGGGAATGTACATTCTTTCTAGATTGACTGACATTTAATCTCTTTGTCAGAATAATTTAACTAGAAGTGGAACACATAGTCAAATGCATACACCATAAGGGCAAGGATCATACCTTAAGGTAACAAGTCTTCCCAGTGCGTAGTGTTTGATCATTATTAAGCACATGGTTCCATTCCTGACAGCTGATTGGTCAGTACAAAATGCAGAATATAATAGAGGTCATGCTATAAGGTATTTTCCAACAAAACAAATAAATTAATTCATTAATTGGCCAATAGTAAAAAAAACTAAATTAATATATTAAATAAAACCATTGGGATAATTAACATTTGATGTTTGCTAGCTGGTTCCTTATTCCTGGTTCATGAGAGTCACAGTTTTGGAGCATAGTTGGAGTTAAACTGTAAACTTCAGCTAGGCCTACGTTTGTGATACGAACAGCCAGTCAGTAAAAATACAGATTTAATTATCACAAATTCTCAAATTTCATCATTTCTCTTTAGAAGGTTAAGTTAAACTCAGAATTATTTTTCTGAGAACAGTTTTCAGTTTGTTTCTAGTCAGATATGAAAGTATTTTCCACATGATTGGCCCGGACCGGTGACCGGCCTGCCAGTCTCACATCTTTCTGATTCCTAGTAGCCGGTATGGTAAATATGGGTTTAACTTTGCCCTTTAGTCATGACTGTATTCACAATATAGCACAGCTTCTTGATTTATCGCTAAATAGATGTCAGATCCCGCGCTGGTTTTTGTACTCCGTGCTTCAGGGCAACATTTTCACCTTCCCTTGTTTTCTCTTTAGTTTCTCTTCAGTCAGCCATGTACTTGTAAAATCTCAAAACAGTATCCACAGTTTCATCCAAGTCTGAGTGTTGTTTTTTTTAGTTGCTGGACATTGGTAGAGGAATGTGAACACATGAACCCTGTAACCTGAAGTAAGGTTGAGTTACTGTTACTGTGTGTTGATCAAACAGTCATGTGAAAAGGATCTTGAACAGGACAAATATTTACACAGTTAGACACACACACACACACACACACACTGCTCCCATTGTCAATTGAAGATTCACATGTATCAAGACAGTGAGAGGATGATCAGACTGACAGGAATTTGCGTGTCTGTGTTTGACTCGAAGAAACAACTGACAAACAGGAAGTCAAACCTGGACAGATTTGAGGGCTCTTGAATCCCATCTATTGACATGAAACCAGATGCCTTTTTCAGTTCCACTTTTATCTCTGTCACTCTTTTGTGTCTCTGTCTCTCCAAACTAGGGGCCAGGATCATCTCAGAGTATGAAGAAGACCATTGGTCACCGAGGAGTTGACCCCACTGGAGAAACAACTTACAAAAAGGTCAGCTGGCAGTCAAATGTGTCACCTGATAACAGAAGAAGGGCAAGAGAGAGAAACTGGGATAGAAAAGAGGAACAGACCAAAGGGAGGAGTTGGGAAGGAAAAAGAGGTTATCATGAGAGACATGCTGAAATTATGATAATGTAAAATTAAGCAGAATTGTGAATATCACAGTGAATTTAATAGGATTTTATTTGCCTATTAAGACTCCTAAAAAGCATGTTTATTAAACTGTGAAATTAAAACCTTTCATCAACGTTTTGAAAAATACCCGTTATTGTCTTAGGACAACTTTGATTAACTTTTTTGATCCACTACAAATGTCGACTAAGATTCTTCCTTATACTGGTCAATCACTACAAAAGTCTCATTCAGTGATACATTTGCATCGTCCTTCAATGTTCTCCAATTTTATTTTTCTTCATTTTAAAAAAAAAAATCTTATTAGGTAAAATGAGTGATCCCCCCCAAAGATATCATAGATGAAGGGAACAAGGTTTATTAGACACTTGACTTGTAAAACTACAGATTTTAACTGACTATTTAGTTGAAATGATGGGGGTGGTATAATTTTCAGCATTTTACATAAGCATCAATTTATAAACGCATTTTGTGAGTTGTCAAGAGTGGAAAAATATCAACAACTACTTTTTTCTTTTTTAACTATATCTCCCACTCCTAATAATGACACATTCAAGCATTTGTTTTACTGGAAATTACAGGGGTTTTTTTTTAATTTATTTTTATAAATGCATTATGTTCCCACGCCACCTTCGTAACAGCTCATTTATAGGTTATTTAAAATAACCATTGAGATATTTATCTAGTGTTTCCTTTCTGTTTGCACTTCTTTCTCACGCATTCTTCTCACACGCGCACTCAATCTTTTGTCTGTAGACGACCTCCTCCGCCCTCAAAGGTGCCATCCAGCTGGGTATCGCACACACGGTGGGCAGCCTCAGTCAGAAAGCTGAGAGAGATGTGCTCATGCAGGACTTTTATGTAGTAGAGAGCATCTTCTTCCCCAGGTGTGTGTACAAAAAGACCACCACTTATATATGTGTTAACCAGAACTACTCAATCATGCACTATAGGTATTTCAATATCTATGGCTCTTTAAATAGATTTGAATGGGTGTTGTGGGTTCTGACTGTTGTTAAGTTTGTGTGTCTAGAAAACGAAGTGAAATGCCATTATAGAGTCTTTGGGCATCATATGTGTGTTCAAACCTCTGAATCGAACATTGGGCAGCTCGCCAGGTTATACTGTAGGTGTAATAAAACATAAACTCCATAACCCTGTCTCTGCTTTGCTCTCCATGTCTTATCTCCTACAGTGAAGGAAGTAATTTGACTCCAGCACATCACCACGGTGACTTCAGGTTTAAGACTTACGCCCCCATCGCCTTCCGTTATTTCAGAGAACTCTTCGGCATTCGACCTGATGACTACCTGGTTGGCTGAACCTATATATATTTAAAATAATTCATATTTATTTGATAATTTATTGTTTACATTAATATTAAAGGTGCAGTAAGAGGTTTTTGACAAATGCGCACCTTCCCAAAAGAATCACAGCCCTATCTTGATAGCTCCGCCGCCAAATTCATGAACACACTATGCATCACAGACACCTCCCCGTCATGAACTGATTGGCTGTGTGTGGCTGAAGTGTGTTGTGCTCAGTCTGATCCACTTTCAACATTGTTTCTCAGAAATCTCTTACTGCACCTTTAATCATTGATGATGAACCCTTGACCCTTTTTTTTGCACAATAGAAACCACACACACACACACACACACACACACACACACACACACACACACACACACACACACACACACACACCGTTCAGAAGTTTGGACTTAATACGATTTTTTTTTTTTAAAGAAATTAAAAGGTTAGTTCACCTTAAAATGAAATTTCTGTCATTAATTACTCATGTTGTTAAAAACCTGTAAGAACTTCGGTCATCTTCTGAACACAAGCTCTGACATTGCATCAAAAATATCTTCATTTGTGTTCCGAAGATGAACGAAGGTCTTGCGGGTGTGGAATGACATGAGTAATTAATGACAGGATTTTTGGTTAAACTAAAACATTTTAAAAAGTATTAAAATAGAAAACAGCAATAATATTTCAAAATATTTATATTTTTGCTAAAATAATTGCAGCCTTGGTGAGCTATACTACTTTCAGAAACAAAAAAAATGTTTTACCCACCCCAAACTTTTGAACAGTATGTGTATATTTACACATTTATATAAACAGTCATAATCAGAGTTCATATTGTCCCTAGTAACATCCCTCATGTGATTTCTTCCTTTCTGCAGTATTCTCTATGTAATGATCCTTTGATCGAACTGTCCAACCCTGGAGCGAGTGGATCAATATTTTATGTGACAAGCGATGATGAGTTCATTATTAAAACAGTGCAGCACAAGGAAGCAGAGTTTCTGCAGAAACTACTGCCCGGGTACTTCATGGTGAGCATTACACACATGTGCTCCAGTACTTTAGATACACAGTACATGGTATAAGCCAAATTGTAACATTCATCTGTCCAAATTGTGATATTACAGCATTTTTCACAACTTTCTATTCTCTGCTCTTCTTCCTTCAGAATCTGAATCAGAACAAGAGAACGCTGCTCCCGAAGTTTTACGGCTTGTATTGCGTGCAAGCGGGTGGAAAGAACATCCGTATCGTCGTCATGAATAACCTGCTGCCCTGCAGTGTGCCTATGCACCACAAATATGACCTGAAGGGCTCCACGTACAAGCGCCGTGCCTCCCCTAAAGAGAGAGAGAAAAGAGTCCCTACTTACAAAGACCTGGATTTCATCCAAGACATGCCTGAGGGCATCCAGCTAGAACCGGACAACTACAGCGCCCTCTGCAAAACCATCCAGCGGGACTGCCTGGTGAGCATAGTTTAAACATTGAATCCAGGATTATAAAGATGTTGATAATGAGTATACAGTATACCGTTTCTGTAAGTAACAGAATGTTTATACATGTTTATACATGTTCATGTATAACATTCATAAGTTTGGGATCGGTATGATTTTTTTTTTTGTCTGTTATGGTCACCAAAGCAGAGTTTATTTGATTAAAAATATATTAAAACAGTAATATTGTGAAATATTACAACAATTTAAAATAAAATATTTTAATGTAATTTATTCCTGGGTTGGCAAAGCTGCATTTTCAGCATCATTGCTTCAGTTTTCAGAGTCACATGATCCTTCTGAAATTATTCTAATATGCTGATTTGGTGCTCAAGTAACATTTTATATTGCTATCACAGTTAAAAAGCTTGTACTGCGTAATATTTTTGTGTAAATCATGGTACGTTCTTTTCCCAAAACCTTTGAACAGTAGAATGACATAATCATTAAAGTGATTTAAAGGACAAGTGCGGTATTTTACACTTAAAGCCCTGTTTTAAGATCGTTTCTTATGAAATAGACCGGTTAAGATTGAAATTTGGACACATGCTGCTGGCCCGAGAATTTTCGGTTTCTGTGGTAGCACCCCCCCACCTCCACAATGGTTGCATAGGTGCACTGGAACAATCCTTCATAAAACACATTAAACTTTAGTTTACAAAGATGTGAAACTTACAGAGTGGTGTGGGGTGGTCACTGATATGCTCACACTAAAATTGCTGCAAAAGATGCTTTCCCACAGGTTTTTTCGTAGTTTTTGTCCAACTCCATTGATATGTCCATTTCTATAGGGTAATTGAGAAACACTGTGGCAGAGTCGGAGACTTTACAGAGTGCTGGACTCACCAAAAATGTATGCACCTCTCGGTGGAAGTAAATGTGGAATCAGAAAATGACTCTTCATGCTCCCTCCCAACCATTCTTTCACAATTTGAGCTTGGTGAATCTTGACATTGTCATCCCTTTTGAGTCTCTTCGGCTGCAATAGTTTGGTTGAAAAGATGTTTTCTGCGTCAATAAATGCATAAATGAATCACCATTTTGGTGCAAATATGTAAATATCCAGATATACATATTGAATATTGTCAAAAACAAGATTTGTTTATTTAATCTATCTCTGTATTTGACAGCTGCTACAGAGCTTTAAGATTATGGACTACAGTCTGTTGGTGGGGATCCACAACACGGATCAGGCATGTCGTGAGCGAGCAGGGGCAGTAGAGGGCGGGGGGTCCGAGGGGGCCGCGACACCAGACCACAGGAGGCCGCAGACTCAGAAAGCTCTGTACAGCACCGCGATGGAGTCCATACAGGGAGAGGCCAAAGGGAAAGGAACCCTGGAAACAGAGGACCAGTTAGTCACCATCTTATTATTCTACTCGCTTATGTTCTCTGTTTGGTTTTCTTCCCATCTATGCAGTTAATTCACCCATCCACCCATTTAATGTGCTTTTCTAAGTCTTTTTCTTATGTCTTCTGTCCTCTTCAACTTTATAATTGTTCCATCTTTCTCCCACACTATAATTCCTTTCTTCTTTTGACTTAATGGAGTAGTTCACTTTAAAATGAAAATTAGCCCATGATTTACTCACCATTAAGCCATCCTAGGACTTTCTTCTTTCAGACGAATACAATCAGAGTTATATTAATAAACACCCTGATGCTTCCGAGCTTTATAATGGCAGTGGATTGCATCCATCAGATTGAAGCTCAAAGAATTGAATCCATCCATTATATAAGAAATCCACACGTCTCCAGGGGGTTAATAAAGACTTAAAGAGTTTGTGTGTAAGAAAAATATTCATATTTAAAACAATATAAAGTAAAATAACTAGCTTCCGGCCAAACGAACATATGGATTCGACTTAAGTGTAAAGCACAACTTATGCGAGTAATGCGACTGCTGATATTTACGCTACACCATGACGCACTACGCTACTTCTGACTTAAGTTGCGCTTTAGGCATAAGTAGACTGCGTTTGGCTGGAAGCTAGAAATGTACTTTGTAAAACGTGTTGATTATGAATATTTTTCTTACACAAACTCATCACTTTGCTTCAGAAAGTCTTTATTAACCCCCTGGAGACGTGTGGATTTCTTATATGGATGGATGCATTTTTTGAGCTTCAATCTGATGGTTGCAATGATTGCAATCCATTGCCATTATAAAGCTTGGAAGCATCAGGGTGTTTATTAATATAACAAAAAAGAAAGTCATATACACCTAGGATGGCTTGATGGTGAGTAAATCATGGGCTAATTTTCATTTTAAAGTGAACTACTTCTTTAAGCTGTGTGAACACTGTACGGTTTTGGCTGTCTGAGACAAATTTTGTATAGATTCCTATAATCCTAGGCTAAAATCTGCAGTCTTTAATCCCGAGTTTAACATGTTCGCCGACAGCCAAATAATGACCCTTGTGATCCGATTTGACGCACAGTCTTGTAGTGTGGCTTATCCTGCGACAACCAACAATTTAAAAACCAATAGGAGCGCAGAATCTGATGACACAATTAGCGCAACAACAAACCACCACTTGCTCCACACACCTTCTTAAAATTCATGATCAAAATTAACGCTAGAGATCGTTTTTGTTTTCTAGCCACCATTTCTATCCCGCATGTAAATGCTCAGTCTCCGAACGTGTCACGGATTGATGTAAAACTCCAGACGACTCTTCTTGAATGCGTGAATGTCTTGACATTAATGACAGCTCAGATCCTACAGTGTGACATGGCTTACAGCGGGGATCATGTTTTCACAGTCTGACAAGCAACTTTTGTAAAGGACTATTATAAATTTAAAAAATGAAATTATGAATGTCTTTCAATGCATGCAATTTCCTGTTTTGTCCGTAGATGGGGAGGAATCCCAGCACGCAGCAGTAAAGGAGACCGAATACTGGTTTATATTGGGATCATTGACATATTACAGTCATACAGGTGACTAGTCACAGACAAGAATTGTGTGTGCATGTTTGTGACCATCATTAATATCTCTCCTTTGTTTCTTCTGTCAGATTTATTAAAAAAATAGAGCATTCCTGGAAGGCCTTGGTTCACGATGGGGTAAGTCATTTGTTCCTTATGATTATTTTGCACTTAGTTGTTTGCAACCATGGTGAGATAAATAACCCTCTAAACATTCACGTTGTAGGACACAGTCTCTGTACATCGGCCCGGATTCTATGCTGAGCGATTCCAGCGTTTCATGTGCAGCACAGTTTTTAAGAAAACACGTAAGTAAAAGAAACAAACATCTACTCGTCCAGCGAGTCTTTAAAGGGTTAGTTCACCCAAAAATTTTTATTAATTTATCATTTACTCACCCTCATGTTGTTCCAATCCAAATCCATTCATTTTCAAAACACGGGTATTTTTTTTATGAAAAGATTTCTGTCCCTCCATTGAAAGTCCATAAATTGGCATTGTAAAAGCAATCCATATGAATCGAGCGAGACACGGTTGAATTATTTACGTGACACATTGATCAACTCACATTCAAACAGCAAATCAAAAGCCTAAATCATATAAAGTGATTTTTTTCTCGTCATAAGACTTGGATTAAACCTCGAATGATATCTTTATAACTTTTTGAAGCTTGAAAGCTTTGGTGTAATAGACTATATTTCAATGGAGGGACTGTGTTTCAGGTTTGTGTTTCGAAGATGAATAAAAGTCTTATTGTTTTGAATGACGTGAGGGTGAGTAAATGATGAACATTTTCATTTTTGATGATAATTTACTTTAAAGGTGAAGTATGTAGGATATTTTTATGTTAAAATTCATTCTCTTGACCATTGACCAAGTTTATTGTTCATTTACGACTATTAGTATGCCATTCATGGGTTTTACTCCCCTATAAGTGTAAACATTGAAGCTCCCAGGCACCATCTAAACATTAAAGGACAACTCCGGGCAATTTTTAAGTTAATCTTGATCGTTATATCTTTGTGAGTACTGTCTATAGAAAAAAAAAAGAACCGGATTGGTGCTTGCTACGCGGAGCTGCGACAGCGAATGCCCAGAGCTCCCACTCAGCTAAAACGGCAGCTATGGGGGCATAACATAAAGTTAGACGGCAAGCTGTAGTCTCGTGCTGAAGTCTCGCTCCTCCCACCTGGACACTATTTACCTTTTCCGGCTACAACTGAGATCACGGGACTTCAGCGCGAGTCCAGGTGGGAGGAGCGAGACTTCAGCGCGAGACTACAGCTTGCCGTCTAAAACACTATTTAGGTGAATTTAAAACATGGCTAAGTTGCTAAACACATCTTGTTCACAGGTAAGGCCCCTGTTCACGTTGGACAGACATTTTAATTGCACTTTGTGTCTGTTAAGAGGCACAAAAACGCTCTTTATGTATATGCACCAATCCGGTTCGTTTTTTTTTTCTATAGACAGTACTCACAAAGGTATAACGATCAAGAATAACTTAAAAATTGCCCGGAGTTCTCCTTTAAGAGCAGTTCACTCAGATCTGTCAATCACTTTCCAGCTCGACCAATAGCGTGAGTTTGGGGTGTGGCTACTATAGCAGGCGGAGCCAGAGGGTATTTAGCTGGTGTAAGATCAGTTTTGATTACAAAAATCCCAAGCTAAAATTCACTGCATTTAGACCTTTCAAATATGAAATCGGTCATGAACACGTTAAAGTGAATGGAGCATTGGGATGCAACACTCTACTTTGGACTCATCAATACCATACACATACAGCATCATTATGCACCCATTCAGAAAGACAAATGTACAAGTTAATAATGTTTACTTTGTGTCCAGAAAGGCTCAAACAGTTGTGGCACATGTCAGTGCAGATGAGTTTATTATAAGCGAGATGCTCGGAGTGTTAGTCTACTCAATTGCTTCTGATTATGTGTCATTGCTATCTGTCTTTGATTCATGACACATAGCAACACAGCTAAAAGTATTCCTAAAATGTTGGAGCTTTTATTGAAAGTAGACTACTTTTACCTGTAGAGATTTGGCTTCACAAGCACATGTAAAGCTGTATTTGTGTTGTTTGAGTTGGGGGAGGCTTGACATGCGAAGGGGCGTTTGCAAGGTTGTTTGTGTTCCACTAAGCGCCACTACTAGAGTTGCAAAAACGTCATGCTTCATCTTTAAGTTATGTCTTTATTTTGGTCATTGACCTGTTAGTGTTTTTGTGATGTCATCATCCCGTGCCTCTCTCTCCGTTCCCAGTGAAATCTTCCCCCTCAAAGAAGAGTCGAAGTGGCTGTTCGAGTGTTGTGAGACGGCTTCCTATGGGAAGCTCTGCTCCCGCTCCTGGCGGACAGACAGTTGCTGACGCCAGACTCGTGTACCGTTCTCACCTTAACCACTCCGACACAGAAGGAGAGAGCGGTGAGTCCCGCAACCACTACCATTCACATCAAGTCTGTTACAGAATATTCGACTCTCTTTAAACAAAAGTTGGGATACGGCAGTGAATCATTATAGCCATTGAATGCAAAGCAGTAGTCGTGTCACTGTGCATTGTTTTAAAATATTTTTGTGCATGCTTTTCAGCTGAGTCAGATTTAGTGGGAATCTTAACCTGTGATTGTCATTCTCAGGCATGCAGTCGGGCAGACCGGACCTGCTCCAACAAACCGATCCCTTGGCAGGAGGCTCTAGTGAGTTTGCAGCATCAAATATGTCCAACTCCTCACAAGGCAGCACAGGAATTGCATCATCATCATCCTCATCACCTCCTCAAAGGTACCTCAACACCACCTCTCTTTAACTTTTTTCAGTTCTAATCTGTCTCTCTTTTTTGATTTTTGTGTAGTTTCTTGCAGTCTTTTTTTGTCTGTTGTATTTCTTTATCATCTCTCTCTCTCTCGTTTAAATCTCTCTGGTACAGTTTCACCTTTGGTTTGTATAACTGTGGCTGCTCACTTACAGGTCAGTAGGGGTGGAGGTGCACAAATCTGCAGTCACTGAGCCAGACAACAGCGCCCTCCACAGGTAAAACCAAACACACACACACACACACACATATTTCTCATCTCATCACCTCTCACGCCATGCTGGGTACCCTTGTCTTGAACATTGGGGAGGACCAATTTTTTAGAAGGGTTTTATTTATAGGAATTAGATAATTAAAAGGGATTTAAGTGAATAAAAGAAAATAAGTTCTATGTCTAATTGTAGTTTTAAAGTAACACATTTAAACTATTTGCAAATAATATTTCTTTTTTTAAATGTGTCGAAATGTGTTTGATTTGTCGAAAACACAAAATGTCCCTTGCCTCGTCACATTCAGTTATAGTTGTTATTATTGGAGTCTATGGTGGTCACGGCCCTGTTCATGATTAAACTGTTAAAGCGATATATCATCCAAAAAACTGTAATTCCAAATCCATATGGTATCTGTGTAAATATATCAGAAAAATCAGCTTATACTACTGTTCAAAAGTTTGGTGTCAGTAAGATTTTTTTTAACTACTTCAAAAGTAACTTTTAGTATTTAAGATTTTTACGTTCTATTTCAAATCCTATATCAATCCTAAAATAATTATTCACAAAAATATTGAGCAGCGCAACTGTTCTCGAACAAATTTAGGGTGTGCATTTTATAGTGTGGTTCGAACGTGACGCCAACCAAACACACGTCAAGTCAACGAACCAAGATACGAGACATGATCTCACAAGATGCAATCCTTAAAAGGACAGAAAGCTCAAGAATACCTGTTTTTTTCCCATCATAGCTATGATGTTGCCCATCACAGTTCGATACAGGCATCAGAACCAGCAGATCTCCTTTTGTGTTTGTGACGCTGTTTTGACCTTTACACGTTTTATAAGCTCTTCATGAGTTCTCAGCTGGTCAAAATACCATCATATGTGGGCTACGCACATACAACAAACACATTTATCCCAGCACACAGCATAGTTTTGGATGTTCAGTAAGTTCCGTCACAAAATATATAAAAGTCGACCAATCAGGTTGTGAACATATGTGACCCTGGATCACAAAACCAGTCTTAAGTCGCACGGGTATATCTGTGGCAATAGCCAACAAAACACTGTATGGGTCAAAATTTATTGATTTTTCTTTTATGCCAAAAATCATTAGGATATTAAGTCATGATCCATGAAGATATTTAGTAAAATTCCTACCTTAAATATATCAAAATTGTATTTTTGTAAGTGGATGCAGCACAATCGCCAACAGAAATAGAAACCTTTAAAGGCGATTTTCTCAATATTTCGATTTTTTTTTAACCCTCAGAATCCCGATTTCAAATAGTTGTATCTCGGCCAAATATTGTCCTATTTTAACAAACCATACATCAATGGAAAGCTTATTTATTCAGCAGACCAGAACTAAATGTTTTTTTGTTTGTTTTTTACCCGAACTAAACTACAAGTGTGGACACAGACTGGAGTAATGGAGTAAAAAATCTGCCTTACCATTACAGGAATGAACTACGTTTTAAAATATATTGAAATAGAAAAGTTATTTTAAATCGTAATAATTTTTCACACTGTTTCTACTGTATTCTTGATCAAAGCCTTTGTGAGCTTAAGAGACTTCTTTCAAGAACATTCAAAAATCTTACCAACCTTAAACTTTGTGAATGTGTTTGGAACGATAGGGTGGTATACAATGACATAATTCTAATATTTGGGTGAAGTAAATACGTAAAGAGAGACCGATCCTTCATCTTTCGCTCTCTTCTTCAGCTCTGGAGCCGAATGCTTAGATGAGCAGTTGAGCAACGAAGATGCCATTTCGCTCAAAGACATCATCCCAGAGACTGACATTTGTTTTGTAAGTTGTATGTAAACTCCAAATAATTTAATTGAGCCAAAAATGTGATTTTATTAAAGACCATATTGCTTGTTTCCAGTAAGAGCAGAGCGATGACTGAAGACACTGGAGCAGAGCGTTTAAGCGAGAGATGGACACACAGAAACTCAAGAGAGACGAAGGGCTATGCTATGAGCACTGCTATGATGGCAGTTTTCTCTCAATGGGAGCTTGGGAAACAACTCAACGTCCTCAGCACAATGAAGTGTGTTTTAAAAGTGAGTGAGAAACGGAGGAATGAAGAAAAGCCATTGAACGAGGACCTTTGATGGCTTTTTCTCTTTCTCTTGCACAGGAAATGCTGCTAAAACCAGTTTTAACCACAAACTTTACACAAAGTTATTGGAAAAGGGATATTACGATCTCAGTCACGTTTTCTACTGCCTTTCTCTCTTAAACTTTTAAAACAGGGCAAGCAGGATGCACAAACCTATTTTAGTTTTCTCTGCCTAGCTAGTGCTGGGAGAAAAAAAAACGTGTTACACAGTTGGCACACCGCTTTATATTATCCTTGGAGGCTATGTTGCATAAATCTTTATTTATATAGGTCTGTAAACCTTTTGATTCTCTCTGAACTGGTGTGACTGGAGTAACGGCTGCTAGCGCTCCAGTATGTTTATCTCAGAAGGCGTTATGTTTGAGATAAGCAGGCAACTTCTATTTCTCAGTGGCGTTCCGTGAATACATATGAAGGTTCATTTTTATGGTTCTATTCTTTTTGAGTAAACCTGATGAGAGCATCATTTTTCCAGCTCTTTCTGTGTCGAGACAGCATGTGCCCTTAGAGCAACAACAAAAAAAGAAAATACGGGGGGAAAACGACCAAAAACCGATTCCCACTTTTTAAAAAATAAATGCGTTTGAGTGTTACAGATAAAATAGCTTTGTATCTTCTAAACACGCCTCATGCAGGCTTAGTATTTCATGGTTAGTTGCTTTACAATTGCCTTCTTTGAGGTGCCACTAAGTAGATTTAGATATTTTGTTTTGCAAATATAATTGTCTCTATGCATCAGTCTTTTGCATTTGCCCATTGCAAGTTGCCCCTCCACATTGGACCAATCAACTGTCAAGGTTGCGAAATGGACGGATCCGCATGCATGTCATATTCTAGTTTTAATGCACATGTTGCTGCCTTGCCAAGGGCCCCGTAATATTAGTGTACTGTATTCATGTATATAGTCCTGTGAATAATTCTTCATTCTGTGTTCCTGTACATGTATAAAAGGCTAGGAATGTGCTCTTCCAGCACAACAGCTCTTGTCGTTTAACTAACATGTTAATGAATAGACTGACTGATTGATTGATGTGCCATGACGTCTTCCAATCATCCGCCTTAATGCAGCTTTTGAAAGCAGCGCGTTGGTATGAATACACTCATTTCTGCTGGTTACAGAAATCACTCGGACCAACATGGACCTGCTTAAGTCATTTCAGATGTTTTTGTTACGCGGTGCATGCTTTCTATATAGTTTTCTAGCATTACACACAGTCCTATAATGTGTAGACAGGACTGAAAAGCCTTTCAGCTATTTGAATATCAGGAATGTAGACTTAATTTACATTCTAACGTCATATTGTCGGTATATAAGAAGTCTTGAGAATATTCACAGCTGATTTCTAGTTGACGGGATGCTAAATCTGTTCAACAGTTGTAGTTCGACTCACCCTGAGAATAAATAAATAACTTAAACTGAGCAAAGAAAGAAAGTGGACTCTAATGGACTTTACCAGGGCACATGTGAACACTTAAGGAAAGAAACCGGCGGAGTCTTCGGCTCTCTGATGAATCTGCCTTTTGTTATCACACCCATTTGGATCGATTTATCAGAGGAAGTAGATGTTAATGGATCCATTGGTGGACAGGCATTACTTACAGTTTCTCTCTGGCCGATTCCAGGCCCTGATACCTCTGCTACACAGATCTGACAATGACAATGCAGTCTTGAAGTATTTAGAAGAAGGGCTGTCTGTAAGCTTGAACAGTGTTGTGTTCTCCCAAATAAAACATTCGGTGAACTCCAGCTCTTAAAATCACACAAGTGTTGGAGCGAAGGGATCGTTTGCCAAGGATTTGTCTTTGCAGACCTGAAGAAAACGCAGATAGAACATGCACAGGAAGTACATTGACAGTCTGTATTGAAAAACCTACAAAGCTTCACATTGGATGCAGTATTTATGCATAATCTATGTTTAATGTATTTTAATCTAAGTGATAATGTGTACTTGTGCACAGAAGTTTGGTTTGGGTCTTTTTCTGTCTTTTGGTTTGAATCATTTCAATGTCTATTGTTCAAGTCTTTGTCAGATCATGTTACAGAACATTTTGATAATTCACCTTAATGTTTCACAATACCGTTTTATCTAGGGGGGGGGGGGGGACTATCTACCCCTCGACAAACTAATATCACTAAAAAGCTAGAGCTAAACTCACAGTTGTCCTCTGAAAGTACACATTTCAGGATTTGCTTTGGCACTGACATTAAAAACAAGATAAGCAGTTTGGTATATTTTACTGGTTTTGGTCGCACAAGGTTTTTACAGCATTTCTAAACTTTATGGATTATTTGTGAATGTCAAAAATTACCTAGATTTACATTTAACTCTAGAGTCCTACAGTAAATAAAATAAGATTAACAATGCCCTGAATAAAATTTTTACATTTTATAGTAAATTTGTATTGGATATTGGGTCTACATAATGATGAAGTTACTTTTATAAAAAACTAATATGGCACACAATGTTTGTATTCATTTCACTTTCCAATGTGGTGCTTGTATCTGCTCTGTATGATGCATCTTCTTTTAAAGTTTTGAGGTTCTGAAATTCATAAACCATAAACTGATCTTGGATCAGCTCTCAGTGGCTTAAATTCACAGTTGGCTTGTGTAGTTTTCTGGTAGGTTTTTTCTTCACAATTCAGGCCTCACTCGTTTCTGTTTCTCTTATTTATTCATTTGTGTTTATGGTCTCAAGATGCAAAAATAACTGCCTTTCTCTGACCAACACTCAATACTGATCAATCTATTTTTACAGGCTAGAAACCACACTAAAATATCCCGAAAGTGAAACTGGTGACCTGACAATGCGTAATGCGAATGAAAGGAAGATTGCAAACGCATTGTGAGCGGGCAAACTGACCGATATTCTTTACGCTTTGGTTCATGTAGGGCTTTGTCCAGTCTTTGTATTAATACAGTGAAACAGATATTTGCACAACAGTCATCAGATTAAATGCTGGCAACTCTGACACTAAACAGACCAACCAACTTACTGCAATATGTACGTTTCTGCCAATGTATTTCAATGATTGTATTTATTAAGAAATGTCTTGTTTTTCTTTTTTACATTGTCCACCATATGTATTTTGATTTCTCTATGTACCGTAGATGATTGTATGTAGTACATAATCTTTAGTATGTATTTTATTTTGGGTCTGAGGGAAGCTCTTGACAATATAAAGCATTTTTTGTATTTTATGTGTTTGTGTTCAAGGTAAATATTCCTATTCATTCTAAATCAGTGAAAGCTCTTCCTCAGCTTTCCTACTTGTGAATGTCTTGGCGGTGTCAGGAACAACACTGGCAACCGTAAGTGCTTTGAGGACTATATTTTTACCTGGCCTGTATAAAACGTGTATATAATATGTATATAAGCAAGTCACGGAAATGCCTTTTTCTCGTGTGGTGTTTGCAGCCTGTTTCTCCTACCATCTTTCAGTGATGTGGTGATTCTGTTTTTTCACATTGTCTTTCTGATTTAAAAAGAATAAAATATTTTCCAAACCATTGCTGTGTTTTTAAAATATTTTTTCCAAACCAATGCATGAATTAACATTAACAATGAGGAATATGTTTGTTACAGTATTTATCTTTAACGTTAGTTAACTTATAATAAAGTCATCTCCACTGAAGACTGGAGTTATGGTGCTGAAAATGTAGCTTTACCATGACAGTAATAAATTATATTTTAAAATATGTATTAAAATGGAAAACGTATTTTAAATTGTAATAATATTTCACAGTATTACTATTATTACTTTTTTATTTTACTGTAATACTGTTTTTTTAAGTCTGTGTTTAATATGACCTGATGTCTTCTGTATTTGTGTTCTGAACACAAATGAAAATGCCCTGATGATAGTTTGTAAGAAATCAGCATAAACCAATGTATTAACTAACAATTAGGAATATATTTGTTACTGTATTTATCTTTAACATTAGTTAACTAACAATAAAGTTGTATAAAAATACAACTTTATTGTTAGTTCATATTAGCTAATTTTAACGTATTAATGTTGAAATTAAGATTAAGAAATGTTATTTTTCATTGTTAGTTCATTATAATGTAGTTAACTATAAATGGAGCATTATTGTACTTCCTCATTGTGTTTATAAGTGTTACCAAAATTACAATGAATGCTAGCCAACACACACGCTGCATTTGTAATTGAAATGAAAACCTATGTCAGAAACTCATACATATTTTACGAAAAGTAGTTGGTGTCAGTTGAACAGTTAATGAGGATTAATAGAAAACACATTATGAACTACATTTCCCATGTTTCCTATAAGCGCTACTTTAACCAATAAGGGTTCGCTTACGTGCTTACGTCACATAGAGCGACAGAACATTTTCAAGATGGTGCTTGAAAGTACTATGGTCTGGTAAGAAAAATTACTTTATATTCTTCAAACATCAGATGTAGTTTGATAAACGTGATGTGTTTAAAATATTACGCAATTGTGTAGTGAAGTGTTGTGAATTGGAGTTGAGAGAGCGGTTGTGTTGAACAGAATGACAGATGTGCGGTTTTCCTTAGTCATGATGGAACCACAGCTTGTTAAACAGCTTCTTTGTGTTGACATGTTATAAGGGAAAACCGAAAGCTCATAGTTGCGATATTCAGGTTGTCTGAGTTGTCCTATTATGAAATTAATTCGTTTTGAATGTAAATGGGTTTGTTGGTTTTATTTTCTCGTAACAATATAGGTTTCTGTGTAAATAACTATCCAGATAACGTTAGGTTTTAA
Source organism: Semotilus atromaculatus (assembly GCA_031834385.1). Lineage (NCBI taxonomy): Eukaryota > Metazoa > Chordata > Actinopteri > Cypriniformes > Leuciscidae > Semotilus > Semotilus atromaculatus. Next base: position 9,389,737 of record JAULUF010000041.1, on the reverse strand, counting down.
AATCCTTCTTTTTACTTTCAACTTGCTAGCATAATAAACTCTTTAGTATGGATGGCGTCCTCAGCCTTTTATTAACAAGATTTTATATTTACATATTGAATAGAACCACGCGTATGTGCATAATTATGCTTCTTATGTTGAGTGGACATTATTTATATATGTGTGTGTTTGTAATGTCTAGTGTGGACAACAGTGAATATATGCGCAATGGAGACTTCTTACCTACCAGACTTCAGGCCCAGCAAGATGCTGTCAACATCATCTGTCATTCAAAAACTCGGAGTAACCCAGAAAACAACGTGGGGCTCATCACTATGGCCAAGTAGGATGGTGTTTTTTTTCCCACTTAATTTATTTTACTAACAGGTATAATTTGGGATTATTGTGTATGAGAGACTCTATAGAAGAGATCCACTGTGTGTGTTTCAGTAACTGTGAGGTCCTGACCACACTGACCCCTGACACGGGCCGGATCCTGTCGAAGCTTCATGCCGTTCAGCCCATAGGAGTCATCTGCTTCTGCACTGGCATCAGAGTAGCACATGTGAGTCGGATCACATCACAATTCTACTTGATTTTTTTTAATCAATATTTATTTTGTATAAATGTTTGTTTTAATTTTCCCACTAAGATCCACAATTTTAACCATGATTTCTTTTACCAAAAACGGTCATAATTTACTTTAGATGACACCTTTTACAACTTTTGTCTGAGCCTTAGAATGAAATTGTTTGATTTTTGCTACTGTAACTTTCAAATTTGTATGATCATCATTTTACTAACATCATTTCTTATGAACTATTTGCATGTGAAATAACATCGAACCTCAGGAGGTTACAGAAATGTGGAGTTATAATGGCCTATAATGGCTATAAATGGCCTTTTTATTTTGAACTATTGACGTTTTAAAGGTTGTGTCAGTCATTTCAGGCCCAAAAAAGGCCTAAACATAAATTACCACATTCATCTGATCTTTCCTAACGATCCGCTAGCTGCCCGCCCCATAAGTATGCCGTCCAAAAACCGCGTCTCTGTAGGCAGCCTAGGCTCTGAAATCTGCACACAAAAACAAATGGGACAACCACCACTCAAACCCAAAATAAACAGTGTTTCAACCAATCACCGACAGGGGCGGGTTTATATATATTATATACAGATATATATTATATATCTCTTTTGAAATTAAATAGTAAATAATAGCAGAATTTCTGATTCTCTCTGCTCTTCACTGTTTCACAGCTGGCATTGAAACACAGACAGGGAAAGAACCATAAAATGAGGATCATTGCGTTTGTGGGAAGCCCTGTGGAGGACCTGGAGAAAGATGTGAGAAAGATGTGTTTTTTTCTTCTTCATGCATCTTGGGTGTAAACATTGCGCCGGATGAGTTTGAATTTAAAAAAGTAATAACGTGTTAGTGAACTTCTCATTTGTGCCTCTGACCTTTCTCTCTCTCAGTTGGTGAAAATGGCCAAACGTTTGAAGAAGGAAAAAGTCAGCGTTGACATTGTTAACTTTGGAGAAGAGGTGAACATTTATTCTGAGGGAATGTACTTTACCACACTCCTCCAGAAATGACATTACATATTTTTTTTTTTTTTGTCTTTTAGGAGGTCAACACGGATAAGCTGACCGTGTTTGTGAACACCCTAAATGGAAAGGAGGGTGTAGGCTCTCACCTGGTAACGGTGCCTCCGGGCCCGAGCCTGGCAGACGCTCTTCTGTCCTCTCCTATCATGGCTGGAGAGGGCGGCACCATCATTGGCCTGGGTCCCAGTGACTTCGAGTTTGGAGTGGACCCGAGTGCAGACCCTGAGCTCGCTCTGGTTAGTAGCACACAGGACAAACTTCTCTGCTAGAAATGCTCCAGATTATAACTGTGTCTCTGTTCCAGGCTCTGCGTGTGTCGATGGAGGAGCAGAGACAGAGGCAGGAGGAGGAAGCTCGCAGGGTAACAGTGGCTTCAGCTGCAGAGGTTGGAGTCTCATCACCCACTGCAGATGGTGAGAGAAGGACGGGCATGTTTAAATGAGGATTGAACCAGATGGGGTTTGTGGACACATCGGGGTCCCTGACAATTGTAGCTGTGGGGTTTTGGTGGAGCCCCTAAAAGGACAAAAATCTAGAGACGGGAATAAAAATTGTCGATGCCATTGCATTCACTCGTAAAACTTTTTAATTCTTTGTGAGCGAATGCAAAGTTTCTCTGGGGAACACACAAAAGTTTAGTACTTCATTTAAAAAAAAAATTCAGCAAGGATGGGTTAAATTGATCAGAAATTACAGTGAAAATATTGGCATTGTTACAAATGATTTTCATTTTAAATGAACAGCATTTATCAAAGAATCCTACTTTTTTTTTTTTTTGCCGTTTCCACAAAATAATCAGCAGCACAATAGTTTTCAATATTGATCATCAAATCAGCATATTAGAATGATTTCTGAATGTGTATGTGTACTTTCTGGTGGTATATATAATGATTGTATAACATAACTGTTATAAACGTATTGTCTTGAAATGAATGGGGTTATCAAATGTGTGTAAATCAAATGTGTGTAATTATTCTAAAACTGGAAAGTTGCTGGGTTTAAACCGTGGGTTTATACATCTGTCAAAATGTTGCGGCAAGATTCAAACCGCTTCATGAACCAGTCAGGCCGAAGCGAGGCTTCGGACTTCATCAATGAAGTCATTGGTCTAAAGCGATACAAGCCTCGATACGCGCTTTACTGAAAGCTTCCGAGATTTCTCGACACGCGCTCCGAAAAACATATTTGTTGAGTTGTGTATAAGGAAAGTTTCTCTATGCTCCAAACTGAAGAGTGAAACCATATGTATTTGACCCGTATACGATTGTTTTATGAGAAGTCAGTGTTTAATGTGACCTGATGTCTTCTGTATTTGTGTTAGAGTCTGAAAATGCCCTGCTGAAGATGTCGACGGCTCCTGCTCTGCCCGATTTCAGCCGCATGACGGAGGATGAACAGATTGCATACGCCCTACAGATGTCCATGCAAGGAGGAGGTCAGGCTTATTACTCTTCATAATCCCCCCCCCCTTTTATATGATTTATTTTATACAACCACATGTTTGTCTTTGGTCAAAGAGTTTGGCTGTTCAGAGGCCATGGATGTGGAAACAAGTGCAGCAGCCGACAGTGAAGCTCCTAAGGTGAGTTTCACAGATCTTTTCCTCTAACCAGATCGAGAATTTTAGATCGAACACAGTCATGTTGTGGGAATTAACAAAAGCAGCTGCAAATTCTTCATTCCCATCATTCAAAAGCCATTACTAAATATGATAAAGCGAGTCAACCACACAAAGCAGAATCACGCAGGAACATTACATGTTATTAGATTTGTGAATGCAACGCCATATATTAGGGCTGCAGCTATCGATTAATTTAGTATTTTAACAGCCTTCAAAATGACTTAAAATACAAATCTAATAACAAGCGATAATAATTGAAAATAAAGTATCAAAGTAATCATATGGGTATTATTAAACAACACTGTTAAAATACAACATGTAAAATAAACGATTTAAACTAATATAAACATAACTTATGTACATTACGTATTATAACAAATGCCTGCAGAGGGCGCCAGCGGCCTGGTACAACAATAGTTGTTGCTACGGCAACAATCGTTGTTGCTACGGCATGAACAACATTTAATTCAAATGTCCTCCTAATCTTTAATATTTGGTCACTTATGTACAATTGAAATGCAACAGCCACTGTAATTAAATTGAACAAGAACACGTGCACATCAAAACATGCAAACTCAGAGGGAGGGTTTAAACTTTTATTTTGAAATTGCAATGAACAACAATTTGCATATTTAGAAACATTTATGTATTCTCCTGTGTTGGCGTAGATTTACAAATGAGTTAGTTACTTTACAAATCTTGTGAGATGGCGCACACACCTAGATGAACGTTACAAGCAACCCAAACTCAAAGCATGCAGAGATGGAGTTTGAGAAACCCAAGACGCACTCATGCAAATATGAAACAAACCGCGTCCGACTTTTTGCGTTCCCAAATGAACGTTATTGGAAACCTAAACAAACAGCACATGCAGAAATTGAGTTTGGTTGGAGCAGCGTTTACTGTGAACGGAGCTGAGGAACTTTTAACATGTAATTTGCACGCATGTAAATAAAGTGTCATACTTCTCTGTGGGAAAAACAAAACAGCGTATATATATTTATTTAACTGAATCGCAACCTTTGTGATTTCACAATAGCACTATGCTATATTATGGTTTTAATATATCGTGCAGCCTTATAAAACAGTGTAATAATGTGGTTCATTGATTCTTGTCCGTGGAATGTGCCATTTCCGTTTTTTTGCCGGGTGAATTGCAATCAAGGATTTTTTTTTAATCGCGTACTCTACTTTAAATGAGGAATCGTGACAGCCCTACCATATATGCAGTGTAAAGACGCCAGTCTCAACAGTCGGGTGCCGGAAGTCATTTTCTCCATATATAAACATATATATATATATATATATATATATATATATATATATATTATAAACCTTTAAAGACAGACGGACCTACTGTGAGCCACAAGGTTGTTAATTGATGGTATATGCTTTTGTTGAAGCCGTCAACATCAATAGTTTTCTCCATCGTTTTTTTATTAGATTTTCATTGGCAATGTCTCGTGTAGTATTTTTCCCTCGTTAAAGCCATTAAGTACACAGTCTTGTGCATTTGTACTGATTTTCATATACTTTTTTGCTCCACTTTAAAGTTTGTAATGTTGTAATTCACCTCTTAGCTGGTTGGTTTGGTTCATGGCTTACTCTTATACGAAGACTATTAAAATCCCTATAAAAAAAAAAAGAATGGGGAAAAATACCTTTGGAACAAAATCCATTGAACGAGTTAGCTAGCGGGCACTGTTGCAATCTATGATTAAATGTATGCAAAAAAGACAGTAATTTATTCAGTATGTACAGTACAATGATGTCACTGTTGATTATATTTTGAATCCTCAACAGAAGTCAAAAGAAGATTTAGGTTTATGACAATTCTCTGCCAAGAGAACCTGAAGCTAAACTTAAATTTGAGATGGAACTGTTAATAATGAGTCTGAGGAAGCAGATAATCTATACCATGTGCATAGCAATTAAAGTAATTGCATATTAATTAGGTACTGCCTTTTAATTTGTCACATGGTAAATGCATAATCACATACAACCTGGCACAATGTCATGAAAGTGCCCAACTGAAACTCTTTGTGTGTGTTCTGTAGGAGGATGAGGAGGATTACGATGTGATGCAGGATCCAGACTTTCTGCAGAGTGTGCTGGAGAACCTTCCCGGAGTCGACCCCAACAATGAAGCCATCCGTAATGCCATGGGCTCTCTGGCGTCCCAGAACAGAACAAAACCACCTGAGGGCAAGAAAGATGATGAGAAGAAATAGAGAAACGGTCCAGACAGAGGACAAGGACATGAAGAGTTTCCAACTGGATGATGGATAGAGATGAACACAATGCATATAACTGATTAAAAAAAAGCAAGAATAATGATTTAACAAGAGTTTTCTTAACAATTGTTAGAGGGAGGAACAACAGAACAGACTAACAACAAAGTTTATTGACAGAAAAGAATATCCATAAAACACTTCTTACATGTAATGGTGAATGATCATCTTCATTTGTTCCTTTTAAGTAACATCTGATCTTGAACCCATTTAGTGGAGCAGAAAAGGTGTCACGCAATACTTCAAATAGTAGTGCTCACTTCAGCGTTTATTTGCTAGATGGGTAACTATGCCACCCAATTATAATTTCTCTTGTGGTTTTTGGACGACTTCTTGTTAAGGATTCTTTGTCAATTTTGTATCACTATTTTCGGTTCCTTTTTTAATAAAGGGCTTTGTTATGGTTAAGGGAATCTAAAGATAGTAGTTGTGATCTTTTTTGAAGGTGTAAACCACTGAAGCTTTGTTTTTCTGTGCAAAAAGGCAAATAATATCACAATGTTTTGATTTTGAACTGAACACTTTGTTGACTAAAATGGCCAAATCGAGACTAACAAATTACTTTTGAACTTTTTGAGTCTGCATTTCATCTACCAAAGTGATCATTATGCTATATAATATGTTGTGCAGCATTTTTATTAAATAATTAGTTAACCACCTCATAAAGCCCAGATTGGATTAAGTGCTGGGCTGACGTCAGAATATTGGCCTGATGTTTGATAGATAGACTATCCCCCGGTTTCACAGATGAGGTTTAAGATAGTCCCGGACTAAAATGCATGTTTGAGCGGTTTTAACTGAAAGCAACTTGCACTGAGATATCTTAAACTATGTCAGTGCCATTGTTTTGTCTCAAGATGCATCAGTAATGTTTTTCTTTTTCTAAGGTGTGTTTATAAAAGCTACTTAAATGTCCTAATTGAATTAAGGCCTAATCCTGGCTCAATTTTAGCCCTATCTGTGAAACCAGGCCTGAGACCCATACTCGCTTATATGAAGAACAGCGTGTGGAGTATCAGAGAGAAGAAAAGTCCCCTTAGAAAGAACAAGCCGACTCAGCACTCTGAACTCAATGAAGTACCGCAGTAGAGAGAGAGAGCGAGGGGATGGGGGCAGTAAAAACACGCAGCGCATCATCATCATCATCATCCTCATGAGTACAGATACAGTAGCGAATCGACGCAGTGCACGAGCGCAGCGCGCGCACATTTACTGCACTAACCTACAAACCAGCCTGAAGAACACAATCCAGCGAGAGCACTCACAATTAGCCCGCCCTGCATTCTGTTATAACTAACCATTGTGTTTATCTAATTCATGTTGAAATTTGTAACTTTTTGGAGAAAAAACTGAAAAGGGAGAAATCCGTTACTAGAGTTCCCTCAAGGCGCAACTGAACATTTATTTATGCGCTCGCTCGTCAGTCCGAGCACGCAACCGCTTTAACTGTCCAGCGCGTGCCTCGATAATGCGCCAATCGCACTGATGACTCGCGCGGGGATCCTTCATCAGCAGCAAGCCGCTTCAACCCTGCACTTCAGTATCTCCTTCCTAATTTAACCATTTCTACCGCTTCTTCGCTGTTTTAATTTTAATTGTATCACCTTTTGACTCTTTTCCTTTCGGTGAGGTACTCTGAAAGAGAATGTAAGTATTTTCGCAGACTCTATATTCTACCAATTGTTTTGCTACAAGTAAAGACCTAGGTATATGTAACTTTGTAAACAGTTTTCAAGCTTTATTTCCCATGAGTGTGAGTGAATTATCGATTTGTTGGAGATGCTGGAGTCATGGATCTCTCAGTTCCCCTAAACTGTCACGATTAAATGTTTTACCCCCGGTTTCACAGATAAGGCTTAATCCTAGTCCCAGACTAAAATGCATGTTCAAACTGTTTTAAATGTACTCAACTTCCATTGATCTATCTTATATGTCAGTCAGTCAGTGGTGCCATTGTTTTGTCTCAAGATGCACACCAGTTATGTTTTTTTTTTTTCATAGGCATGTTTATAAAAGCTACTTAAATAGGCTAATTGAACTAAGACCTTATCCTGGCTTAATCTAAGCCTTGTCTGTGAAACCAGGCCTTACATTTTTTGGTAGGCCAGTATAAACTAGACCTCCCTAAGCCTAACCTAAGACTGATAACCAGGATTCAATGTATAATAAACATGGAACCTTTATCATTGGGTTGCCTACACGTGTACATAAGTACAGTACCAGCCTTGGTATTAGACATTGAAAAACCCATATCGGTCGACCAGAAAGGTAGACCTTAAAATAATAGAAGCAATTAATGTAATAATTCATAATTAATGTAGTAGGTAAACTCTTTTAGGAAGCCATACCCTGTGTTCAACATAACTGGAACATCAAATCAGAAATATTAACCATGGTCTTACAACAACAACAAAAAAAAGCATGGTTATTGTAGAGTAGTTAAACCATGGTAACCATAAATGAACGATGGTTTTGCTGAACTATCCATAGTTTAACCATGGTATTTGCATTAAAACTGTGGTTATACAAATGGTTGATTTTTGTAAGGTTTAAGCAAATGCAGTCAACCGTTTTTTTTTATGTGTCATGATTGTCTTGGATGTTCAGGTCTTCTGCAGATGATGCCAATCCAGCAGGTGCTCCTGGAGCCCCAGGTGGCCCCGGAGGAGCCGGTCCTCCTCCCCCTCCAAACACCACCAGCAACCGCAGACTACAGCAGACACAAGCACAAGTGGAGGAGGTGAGTGAGTGAGGGAGTGAGGGATTGTTTGCAACACAAGTGTTCAGTGTCGATGTTTCTTGCCTCATGTCTTCTGTGTGTTTGTGGTCTGCAGGTGGTGGATATCATGCGTGTGAATGTGGATAAGGTTCTGGAGAGAGACCAGAAGCTGTCTGAGCTCGACGACAGGGCAGATGCTCTGCAGGCCGGGGCTTCACAGTTCGAAAGCTGTGCTGCCAAACTCAAGAACAAATACTGGTGGAAGAACTGCAAGGTGGGACATTCTGATTACATGAATAAAGATGATTTTCCTGTATAGGAAATAATCATAATAATAAAAGTACATCAAATTGATACAAATTAAATGAAAACGAATGAAAAAAATTTGAAACGATTTCAAAATATGAATAATAGTACCCTATATAGATAATTCTACTGTACTCAGAGCTCTATATAGTGTGAATAAAATAACATGCAGAAGTAAATAGGTCAGTGCTTATTGCTCATGCTGTGCTCAGCGATTTTGCTCAGAACAGCTGCTGGTGTTAATTAGTTAATATGTGTAAACTGGAGCTTCTGGGTTTTGCTAATTACCGATTGATGCAGAGAAACTTTGGACATCGCCCCTCTCTTTGTGTACTGTCTACTACTTTATGAGTAGGATTTTTGTTACTAGTGATCCGAATCTAGACTAATATGTAAAGTAAGCTGCCTTGTTGAGGATGTTTTTCAAGATGGAAAAAAATAGCTGTCAAAAATGAGTGATGACTGAACATGTATATGTTTTTGTAATTGATGCATTTCTATTTTTGCTCATATACTCCCACTAAGGGATTTGAACTAAATAAAACTTATTCAAAATTGTCTGCACATCCTGCAGCCCTTACATGCAGGGCCGTCGCTAGCGGGGCAAATGCTGGTGATGATTCTAGGGGCCCTCGGCCGTAGAGGGCCTCGCAATTTCAACCGAGGGGGAACTATTTTATTGAGGTGACATTAATCTCAGAGACGTCACAACTAAATTGTCAACCATTTAAAAACTAATTTATAAAAAAAGTAACATTTTACGAAGATCTTCAATGAAGATCTTCAACATATTTTGTTGATTTGCCTGTTTTTCCGCATGAAGGCAAGATTTGTCTCCTGAAATCCCTGTGATTTGAATAACAATTTATTCGATACCATTACACCTGCCAGAATACACACCTCGAAAGAAAGGATTGCTTTGGTATGTGAGATTCTCACATTTACTCGTCTCTGGACAAGAGTTTTTTAAGTTGAAACTTGTGTTTGTTTAAGTCTAAGTTGTTTTTGTCGAAGTTTTGTGAAGACGACATGTTTTTGAAGCGTTGATCATTGTAGCCAATCACAGACATATATGTTGAGCGCGTGAATGCAATGGCCAACCAGAGGTGTCCTTTTAACATCCTTTCAACAGTGCTCAAAATGCTAGAGGGAAATGCTTGTATAGTCACATTTTTTTAATTTCTTGATACTGAAGTCGGTACTTTTGACAACGCTTGGCAGATAATAAAATTAACAAATCCCATAATCCCTTAGTTGCTCGAGCAGGCACCTAAAAATATATTTTACAAACACTTAAACTTAAGGATTTGTAAGCGTTTGTTGTCAGATTCTTGATCTGATGGTTCTTGATAACCAGGATGTTTGTGATGCTGTCTTCCTTGTAATGAGTTAGTGATGAATTGTGTAATTGTAACCATTTTTACCCTGTTTTTCCTTCTCCCTCAGATGATGATTATTATGGGTGTCATTGGAGTTCTCTTCGTTGGAATCATTTTCTGTGAGTTTCGAATTGAAGCATGTGCTTTTACACATTATGATCGGACAACTTTGCCATTATATCCTATTATCTTATTACTCTAGAAAATCTGTTAGTTATAATTGTTACAAAGGCAATTATATTTTATATTGTATTATAATAGCACAATTACCTGTTATTACCATTTAACTGGATTTCTGATTATATTTCTGAATTTATATGGACATTTTAAAGCTTTGAGCTTTGAAGATTTATTGTTATTTCATTACTTTATCGTATTCAATAATTTATTTACTATTTATCCATGATCTAATACCATTATTTACACATCATTTTGTCTTTAGCAAACAAAGGTAGTTTTGAATGTGTAGACACTTACACACTTGCATTCTGGGATGCTCAGGCTTCTTTAAGTGATGCTTAGCATTATTAGAGGCATCAGTGCTGGTTCTCAGACCAACCATCTGTGTAAGTTTACTGTATTTGTACTCTTTACTGTGTTCAGAGCTCAGACTGGACCAACTCAGCATAAGCTCAATAATTCATCATTACGGTGAATTATTCATTTAGGGCAGTTGTGCATAATGGTACACTCTAAAACATTTTTAACCCAATTTTGGGTCATATTTGGACAAACCCTAACGTTGGGTTAAAATGTCATTTAAAAAAATTAACCCGACGGCTGGGTTTGTCCATATTTGACCCAACAACCCAGCATTTTTTTTAGTGTACCGTATGTATGGCTACTGAACCCGACAAGAGAAACTTTTTGCAATGGAATATTGAGCACCTTTTTTTCACACTCTCTTTTTATCTTTCCTTATCTAGTGTATTTCTTCTCTTGAGCCGATCCACCTGCAACAAACAAGAAAATGAACAAAGAAAAAACAATCATGAGCTCCACCTATTTCCCAAATACTTCTTTCTTCAATCCTAAGGTCTCTCCATCTAGACATTTTGCACCATGGTGTGACTGTAGTATGTAGATGTCTGCTCTCCTTTCTCCCGTATCAGAATGAACACGTCACGTGCTCTCTATATCTTTCAGTTTCTGTCTACCTCTCTCCTTTTCCCTCCCTCTTGGAATCTCCTGCATTATTCAAACCTTCTGCAGACATTCATACATGAATGCACAGAAAGAAAGAGAGAGAAACAGAAGAAAAAAACAGATTAAGAATAAGTGGGAGAAGCCAGGAAAGAAAAAAAAAAGTGGTGACTCTTGTGAAGACAAGGTAGGAGGATGAAAAAGGAGATCCAGTGCTCATGGGAGGAGCACACTGCCGTTCAAAAGTTTGGGGTCTGAAAGATTTTTTTTTTTTAAAGAAATTAATACTTTTGTTTAGCAAGGAAGCAAAAAATTTATCAAAAGTGACAGCAAAGACAAATAAATGCTGTGCTTTTTAACTTTTCTATCCGTCAAAATATTGTGAAAAAAGAAGAAATAAGAAAGGTTTCTTGAGCACCAAATCAACATCCTGATTTCTGAAGGATAGTGTGACACTGTAGACTGCAGTAATGATGCTGAAAATTCAGCTTAGCCAACACAGGAATAAATTATATTTAAGATATATTAAAACAGAAAACAGTTTAAATTGTAATAATCTTTGACATTATTACTGTTTTTATTGTATTTTTGATCAAATGCATGCAGCTTTGGTGAGCAGAAGAGACATTTTTAACAGACATTTGAACGGTAGTGTATGTAGAGAGAGAGAGAGAGAGAGAGAGAGAGAGAGAGAGACAAAGAGAGTCTGTATGCATGTGTGTGTGTGTGTGTGTGTGTTGGTGGGGGAATAGATTGATAGTAAAGTCAGGTAAACATTCTTTCTGTCCCTGTAATGCCAAAGCTTTCTCATCTGACCTTTCGGAGAAGTTTTATAAATTGATACTGACATAATCTGTCCCTGCAGATACGCCCCCATCCTACTATCACTACTGCTGCTGCCATTACCCTGTTACTTAGAGACGATTCATGAGCCGTTGACTTTTATTATAAATGTGTACTTAAAGGTGCAGTAAGCAGTTCTGAGAAAAACACTGTTGGTATTTGAAATCAACCCAAATAAACACACATCTCTCTTCATTGCTCCGCCCCCAAAATGATCGAACACGCAAAACAAGAGTGGATTTCTCTTTATCAGAGCTAAATTGAAGCAAAATAACGCGAAAATGATGAACGAACAACAAGGAAGAACAAAAAATTAACAGACAGTGCACAAGAGTATGTACAAGCAAGAGTTTATTGTTGTAGCTAACATTACAACAACAGCATATCTTGGTTCTGTGAAACAACTCAACCTCTCAACCTCTGTTTCAGATCTTCCCACTTCGGTCTCGGCTCTGGAAAGCTTTTCTAATATTAACGCGGGTCCTAAAGCTCCTCCCTGATCAAAACCCTTCTTTTTCCTGTGATAAACATCTGACCTTTTCTCTTTTGTAATGTCTCTCAGCCATCTCTCGTTCAACAGTTTTTCTTCCAATCTCCCTCTCACTCACTCTCTCTCTCCTCCCCCATCATGAGTGGACACGCCTCCTAATGCTGATTGGCTACAAGTGTGTTGTGGTGCTCGGTCCGATCCACTTTCAACAGGGTTTCTCAGAAATTGCTTACTGCACCTTTAAGATACAGATTTAAAATAAAAAACACAACTAGACAGATCATTTATGAGAATGCAATGAGATAAAGAAAAAAAAGCAACAAAAGCGGTCACTCTGGCGGTAAAATGGTACATATAAGTAGTGATGTTTCATATGACACTGATTTATTTTTTAATTTTTTATAAAACTAAATCTTTGAAGACCATATCACAGCACAATTTCCTGAGCACAATCTCCAGTGAAGCCCCGTATTGGGCGTGACTTGGCAAAAACTTTATCTACCTCTAGCTAATGGTTTCACTGAGTCACGTAAACGTCGACAAACGAAGCCTCACTTTCTGTCCAATCACGTGCACAATTCGCTTTGCATGTCAGAATGCTCGAACACCAGATCTTACTTTACAAGTTTTAATTTGCTCGAATGGCGAGGAGATAAACATGGCGGATAGTGCACAGCTCATTCAGGGCGGGTTTATGCTAATAGGGCGGAGTCCGTCAGCAGACGTGGGCGGGGCCTAAGCATTCGTGACATCACAAAAGCTAGAATCTGCAAACAGCTTGTTCTGAGGCACTGCTTATGATTTATGGGGATTAAAAAAGAGGAGTGGGTGGATTTTTACCTTTATAGGCACACAGCCGACACACATTTATGTTCAAACACCATGTAGAAGTAAATTTTGCATAATAGGTCCCCTTTAAAACTATGGAGTGTGTGTGGTGGCTGCTTTATCCGATGTAGCTTTTTTCACAGGCTTTTGGCTGCTTTGATTTGTAACTAGCACGAGATGGTGCCGTTTTTGACATTCTTGAAGCTTTGAATCTTTTCCCGGCCCGGTACAGTCAGGGGAAAGCCTCAGTGCTTTATGACGCTTTATTTCCCCATCCCTACATAGTATCTTTTGAAAGGGTACCGCCCCAGTGACAGCTTTTGTACTTTTTTTTCTGGAAAATCTATAACTGTGTTAAATGGGGAAAAATAAGAACATGTGCACAAAGAAAACTTGCAGTGTTAGAAGTTAATTTGTTGTCTTTTGACTTGCATGGCAGAATAATCCCACTGTTAGACTCTTTTACTAGTAATGTGTTTATTTATTACTATTAACTGCCTGTACAAAATAAGCCTCATTTTCCTGTACTGTGGAAAAGCCTCAACGGGGAACAAGTTGTGAATGCTACAACCCTGCCAAAATGTACTGAAATGTACAGAAAATAACCGATAATCAATGCAAAAAGAGCAAAAATTATAATCTATACTGCCATGCAAAATACAGCTGTTGGTTCACATTCCTTCGTCAGCACAGACTTTTATATTTTGTTCTGTTGGAGACTGTAGACATGTCTTATATTTCTCTTGTAAGATCAATTGAGACAAATTAAATATGATGATAAATTATTACATGTATAAATATGAATGAATGAAAGCATATACCATAACAGAGGGGTAATGCCAGGATTAGACTGTAATGGCATAAACTGCATGCTTGTATGTCCCTGATACTGTAGATGATGCCAGTAAAACCATCAACAAAACCTGATCTGTTTCTGTTTTTATTTATCAAACACAAGGAAAATGTACAACAAATAAACAACATCCAGTAGATCAGAAGATAAACAATGGAATTCATTTTAGATTTATAGAATAAGTTACGCAGGAAACCTTTTTTTGACATATAACTTCTATTAAACAAATGTACCATGACTGGAAGACAGTTGGGGACCGATGGATCAAGTAAAAAACTAAAATGGCACCTTCCAAGATTTCAAGAATCCGGGTCCTCAGTTCTCTTAAAAGACAATAATAATAACAATAAAAATTATTATAAAAATAATTGTAACATTTAAGTCCCCTCACTATTTTGTGCTATACAGTATCTTTCAAAATATTTGTTTCTGAAAGTCTCTTATGCACAACAAGGATGCATTTCTTTGATCAAAAATACAGTAAAAATTAATAATATTGTGGAATATTATTGTAATTTAAAATAACTTTATTCTATTTTGAAATATTTAAATTTGTATTTTATTCCTGCATTTTCCGTCACACGATCCTTCAGAAATCATTCTATGCTGATTTGCTGCTCAAGGAACATTTCTTATTATTGTCTATGTTGAAAACAGTTGTGCTGCTTTGTTTTCTTTCTTATTTGATGAATAAAAAGTTAAAAATAACATTTTATTAAAATAGTTTTTTGTACCAATTATGTAAAAGAGTCTTTACTTTCACTATTTACAGTCACGGTTTATGCATCCTTGCTGAATAAAAGTTTTAAATTATATAAAAAAAAACATCTTACTGACCCCAAACTTTTGAACAGTAGTATATATATAGTTAATATTATATATACGTAGTTACATGTTGATGTGTAAAAAAAAAAAAAAAAAAACCTCACCTGCACCTCTGAATGCTTGATACAAAAACACAGCTGAAATCGCCAACATTAAGATAATTGTCCAGAAGGCTTTTCCTGTTCAATTCAAAAAGTTCCACAGCTTTTATATGCAACAGATTTCATGAATATTTAAATTAAAACATGACTAGATTTGTTGTAATCACTAACATATGTTGCATATTAAAGTGCCCCTATTATGCTATTTTAAAGGTTCCCTACAACAGGTTTACATGTATCCAAGTAAAAAAAAAAAAAAGAAATCACGTAATTTCTCAAAGAGTCTGAAAACGGTTCGTTGGAAGATTCAGTCTCTCTAAACCCCTCCTTTCTGCAAACCTACTCCGCTCTGATTGGTCAGATGGCCCAGTCTGTTGTGATTGGTCGACCGCTTAAAAAATGCCTATCACCATATTTAAATTTCGGCTCCGGAGGCTTTCTCAGCTCTTCATACACACAGATACAAACAGTAATGATGGTATCGGTTTTACCATATCAATTCCAGCCCAAATCCTCATCCTTTTGAAGTGCATGCAAAGTGGGTTTGCAGCGCAGAAAACTGTTTTGCCGACCAGTCGAAACTCTTCCAGTCTCAGCAACAACTACAGTATTTGAGGGCGGATCAAATAGACGTTATTCGCGGGCAGCCGATGAAGACCACAGGGCCAGCATTAAGCAAATTTGTTACATTGTTACGTGTATGTAACAGGAAATGAGACTGGATTTGTTTCAGTCTTGTTTCAGCAGTTCAGAATCAATCCTTTCTTTTAGGAAACAATAACTTCATTTCTTTAAAACCTTGCAAACCTTTTACACCCACAAACAGCTATATAACACACTACATGAAAGGTAATATTCGAAAAAAAAGTATAATAGGGGCACTTTAAAATTGCTCAGTTTTTCCATGACTAGTTTGTTCTGTGATAAAAAAAAAAAATCATGTTTAAAAAGTAAAAATCTCTTACTTGGCTCAGTTTTGTCCGCAGTCAGACTGACATCACTCGGTGTTTCTAGGGCGGAGTGAGAGACCCTACAGGTGACAACCGTCCCCGGCGGGTGCTCGTCGGCCCGAAGGGTGAGGTAAGAGGAGAGGGAGTATGTCCCATCGTTGTGCTGCCGATGGCTGGAGAGAGAGGACTCTTTTGTCAAAGAGACTGGCTCTTCTGCAGAGGGTGCTTGGGAAAACCACTCCACCTACAGGAGCACATGGCCGTCAGGACACTAAACCAAACAAGGCAACTGCACAAGATCAGAATATGGCTTTGTACTGTGGCTGTTCTGAACGTGAGCTGACCTGCACATCCAGAGGGTAGTAATGCTGACAATGACAGCTCAGTTTCTGAGGTGCCGAATCCTGAAATATCAGTTTCTCCTCAGACAGGGTGACATGAGGAGGTTCTGGGAAAAGATGGAGTGTGATATGGCATGGGATCTTTTGACTAATTACAATCACATCAAATGTAGTATTTATTAAAAGTTTTAGCATGCCTATCATGCATTTATATTTTGCTACTTTTCATATCCATTTCATGTATGGATTGAATTTTTTACTTTTTTTAGACTTTCAATATTAAACAATGCAATTACATTATAAATAGGAAGTATTATGCTTAAATGATCATCTAAACAAAGAATGAAACTGCGAGAAACTGCGAGATATCGGGCCTATTTGCAATTCTGAGAAATAAAGACATAAATGTGTAATTCTGACTTTTTTCTCTCAACTGATAGTTTATATCTCTCTCAGAATTGTGATATCATTTCACAATTGTGAGATGACTTTTTTCTCAGTATTGTAATAATAAATAAACTCGCAATTCTGACTTTACAACTCGCAGTTGCAAGTTAATTCCTGGCAATTCTGAGATTTCTTTAATTGTGTTCTTTATTCCGTGGCAGAAACAAGCTTCTACGCACAGCAGAAGGAACTCCATAGAATGTCAGGACACATCTGGGATGTTCTGAGCATTCAAGACTCACGTGTAATTTGCAGCTGCACGATCTGTTGAGTCTGAAACTCCCCAGAGCCGACAGTGCAGATGTATGTGCCCTCATCTATGACCTTTAACCTCTGCAAAGTCAGAGACGCATTCCCGTCTCTCACCAGAAGATCTGCTTCAGCGCTTGTGCCTTCCCGGTCCACAAATACTGTAGTGTACAATTAGTATTGTGACATTTAGCATACAAACATGTCATTTCCTTTAATTATCTCAATACTTCTCACTTACGGTCAGGTGCCATGTCCGTCTCCTCCCTCGCTTTCATATCAAGAATTTTACGGCCATTTCCTCTATGTTGTATGCGCCACTCAAGTGTCACTTCTTGCCCCGGGACGGAGTCCTTCTGTCTAAAGCCACAGTCTAACATTACATCACCTCCTATTGGAGCCACAATAGATGGGACACGCGAGAACACCACAAACACAACTGGGTGGAGAGATATTAGAGAGAGAGAGAGAGAGAGAGAGTGTCTTTTACCACATACTGTTTTTCGCCTACTATATAGTAAGGAAGTATGCAATTTCGGATGCAGCCTTGAACATAGACCAATAATAATAATAACATATTTTAACATTACCCTCCGTCAGCAACGTTCCTGCTTGGCTGAGAGTCAGGTTCAGTGTACTCTGCACAAGTGGTTGTGTGTGGGATTGTGTGGTCTCACTGTGAAGGGTCTGCAGGACCAGCGTGAGGCTGATCCCGCCTCCATCCAGCTGAACTGAGCCAATGAAATGAGCAGGCTGGGAATCCAAATCAGCATCACGAGGAACATAACGGCTGATCTCACAAACCACTTCCTGTTCATTACAGTCAGCGTGAAGAAGTAAGTCTGCATTAGGAATCTGAATGGATGGTACTGAGGGGGTGAGAATAAATACAGAAAGATATTCTACATGGTTTTAATTTAGACATATTCACTTGCTGACTTTAGGTTCACTGCACTTACACATCAACTCAAAGATCAGATCGTCGGCATTAGGGGTCTCGGGGGGGTTATACGGGGTCACAAGCTCTGGTGACAGATCAGCATTCCCAACCAGATCCCTGAACACCAGCGTGGAGGGAGTGCGCTTGAACATCGACCCGCCCATCATGCCTCCCATCCCTCCGCCCTCCTCGATCAGCGAGCAGGACAGAACCACATCAGCTCCCTCCAGCCCTACGACAGAATCGCAGTTAGCACAGTAAGGGTTAGCCCATTTACTCACCCTCTAGTCATCCTACCTAGGTGTATTCTTCTTTAAGATGAATACAATCAGTTATATTAAAAAAATTCCTGGCTCTTCCAAGCTTTATAATGACAGTGAATGGTTGTTTCTATTTTGAAGTCCATAAAAGTAAATCTATCCATCATAAAAGTGCATCTATCCATCATAAAAGTGCATCTATACATCATAAAAGTGCATCTATCCATCATAAAAGTGCATCTATACATCATAAAAGTGCATCTATCCATCATAAAAGAGCATCTATACATCATGAAAGAGCATCTATACATCATGAAAGAGCATCTGCATCATAAAAGTGTATCTGAGGAGTTAAGATGCAAAAGCCTCTAAGTGCCATTTGAACTTTTCTTCTAGAATGATCATTTTTATCAAGCTTGTATATTTAAGTTAAGTAATTTCACTTAAATGGCAATGAAGATTACCTATTAATTGTCATTTAAGTGAAATTACTGAACTTATATATACAAGCTTGATAAAAATTATCATTCTAGAAGAAAATTTCAAATGGCACTTAGAGGCTTTTGCATCTGAACTCTTCATCTATACATCATGAAAGAGCATCTATACATCATAAAAGTGCATCTCATATAAGAGCATCTATGCATCTATACATCATAAAAGAGCATCTATACATCATAAAAGCTGCTTCACACGGCTGCGGTGGTTTAATAAAAGCCTTCTGAAGCGAAGCGATCAGTTTGTGTAAGAAATATATATATATATATATATATATATATATATATATATATTTTCATATTTAAAACTTTATAAAGAAAATAACTAGCTTCCGGCCAATCGAACATACAGATTCCATTTAGACTAAAGCGCTACTTATGCGAGTAATGCGACATACCGCTGATATTTACGCTACGCCATGACGCACTACGCTACTTCCAATGGCACAAGTTGTGTAAGTAAGTAATTTAGGCGTAAGTAAACTGCGTATAGCCATTTGGCTGGAAGCTAGAATTTTACTTTGTAACGTGTTAAATATGAATATTTTTCTTACACAAACGCATCGCTTCGTTTCAGAAGGCCTTTATTGACCCCCCGGAGCCGTGTGGAGCACTTTAGTAATAGATAGATGCACTTTTATGGACTTCAAAACAGAAACAGCAATTTACTGCCATAAAGCTTGGAAGAGCCAGGACATTTTTCATACAACTGATTGTATTCGTCTGAAAGAAGATTTTCATATACACCTAGGATGACTTGAAGGTGATATATAAATCATGGGCTATTTTTCATTTTTGGGTGAACTATCCCTTTAACATTAGTTAGGACAGTCCATTCACTTCAACAGCAGGGGGAGTCTTCCAAAATCAGACTATTGAAAATAAAACCGAAAGCGAAATCGATTAATAGATTAACGTCGTAAAACATTACGTTTATATTTCATTAATTAATATACAATCTATAGATGCAGATCTATGGAAGCAGTTGGAAGCTGAATATAGGAATAGACTTACGAATAAATGTCGAAAACTCACCATAAACCAACGAAAGGAAGACGAGGAGTGTTAACATCACCGAGCAGCTCCTGACAATAACTATTAGGTTTGCTAGATGTCGCTTATTATATGCATATATTTACATTAAGTGAGCAAAAACGCATTTTATTCAAAGACATGAACTCTGCTAACGAAACCCGAACCACGATGCATCCAATAGGTGATAGGCTACTACTTTCACTTTTGATCAGAGCTCTTCCTCATGGGCAGGTTCAAATTAAGAGTGAACTTTTCAGTTTAGTTTAGTCACAATGTAAATTATAAAGATATTACAGATAGGCTATTATTGGCCCGTATAATATGGCATATTTGCACAAATGCAAGAAGATAGGCTACAAGTACAAAAGTACAAAGGTGTAGTATGTGATAGACAGATAACTAGCTAGCTAATGTACAAAATATCAACATATTGGCTAAAATAAATGATAAATTAATATAAACAATTTAAAACACATTTTAAAAGCACAGAAGTTAGTCTAGGTTGTTTTTGCAGCTCTAGTAGGCCTACTTCTCAATCTCTGGGTTAGGCCTATATGACCTGCATCATGTTTCTCAGAATATACCAGAAACCAGTTTGGGAACTTGTCAGATGCTTAAGGTTTAATATTCATATTGTTTGCGATTGGAAAACACTGCAACAGGAATCAGCAGTTATCAGACTGAAAGCAAGCAAATCCCCCCTAGGGTTAAAGACCGAACCTCCTTACACATAGACTGTGATGGAGACACCTGTTCCTGCATAATTACACACCTAAAGCAAAGCCAAAGGGTGTGTTTGCATATTAAAATGTGATATGATTAGTGGTTTTAAATTCAGTTCTCTTCTTTTTCCTGAACAAGCACAGACTATACCAAAACAAACAATGAACTCATATTTAGCAAAAGCAAGGACACGTAGCCTACATATTTTATGCAAATTTCATAAAATAATAATAATAAACAAATACTGCCACATTATAACAAAGACACATGATTAATCTTTGATAATACTTTCAATTTTAAAAGGTCATTAGTTCACCCTAAAATGAAAATTCTGTCATTACTCACCATCATGTCATTCCAAAACCGTAAGACTTTCGTTCATCCTCAGAACACAAATGAGGATTTTTTATTGTTGTGAATCTGAGAACTTTCTGTCCCTCCGCAACAACCACTTTCAAGGCCCACAAGGCACAATTGGTCAGTCAACAGTTTGAATGAATACGCGTGAATACGCGTGAATGTACAGCAGTGAAGATACTCTTGAGACTTGTTTATTCAACAGATAAAATACAACCATAAAAAATATGTACAAGGTATGTTTTTAAAACAACATAACACAATAAGGATTACGGGTTAAATGCCTTCAATGCAACACATAAGGTGAAGAGCAGTGTATTCATGGCATTGTTGTGGATATAATGTTCAACACATGTCTTCCTTGAATGATAAAGATCTCTTTAATGTTTAAATATCATCGAAGTATATTGATAAAGGAAGTCAACGCATGCTAAAGTCTGGTACTTTTTTATGGCAGCACATTGTTGGCCACAAGGGGGAGACAGCACAAAGAGAAAGGCATTAAACTTGACTGGCATATTATAGTGCTTTGGAAGAGCATTTTTATGTGCTGTTCAGACTGTCCATCATAATGTTTATTTAACCGTTTAATCTGTACCAGCAGGTCCACCCAAGTGCATTCCCAAGTCAATGACTTGACTTCCGACAGCGTTTTCATCTTCTAATACAGATGTACCAAATAGGCGTGCTGATGCACAGAATGAATTGTGTGCTGCTGCTTCAGGGTCCCAGTCAAGTTTTCCCAGTAGAACCATGTTATTGTGGCACTAACACTTAAATTTCAGTGAGAGTGACCCGGAAACAGTCGGCCTGATTGTCAATGGCCAGGATAAACGTGTCCTCGTTGCAGTAGTGCTGAATGATGTTGTCGTCCATGTTGACCAGGATACTAGTGGTTGAACGAGAGTGAACATTAAAACAAAACAAAACAAAAACATATTTTTTTGCTTTTTAGCACTGATAAAAGTTGAGAGAATGGATCTTGTACAGGTAAATGTTTACTCACCCTTTCTTGCTTTTCTTATAGATTTTAGTCATCTTCTCCAGAGGAAGAGAATATTTGCCTGATATCTTGGGAGGGAAAAAGACTTTAAAATCAGCAGCTTAAAGAAAAAAACGTCTGTGAATGGCATCTTATTTCCAACTCTGTTGTATTCAATGGAAAAGTAATCTGACCCGCTACCAAATGCAGTGTAATACCTAATTCCTTCTTCCTCTTAAACGGCCCAAAAATGACAATTGTCATTAGTCTACCTCATGTCGTTCCAAACCCATAAGACTTTCATTCGTCTTCAGAACAAATGAAGATCTTTTTGATGAAATCTGAGAGCTTTCTCTTTCTCCACTGACAGTCTACACACCTAACACTTTGAAGCTTCGAAAAGTTTATAAAGAAATCGTAAAACTAATCCATATGAATTGAGCAGTTTAGTCCAAAGTTTTCTAAAGAGACAAGGTCACTTAATATGATGAACAGATTGAATTTAGGCTTTTATTTTTTATTTTTTTTAACTGACAATCAAATTCTGCCTGAAAGGGAGTGGGAAGAAGACAACTTATTTAATCCCACCCCAGTTGCCCATTTAGTGATTAATACATTAATCTTCATTGTTACTTGGTCACGGATGTTTACATATGTTGTATCATGGTGGCGTTACCACAGCAACAAGAATTTAATATAACAACAGTACCAACAATTTAAGAAGAATAAACAATACCAACTATGGTAATGAACAATATACCAAATGATGGCAATGGACAATATATCAACGATGGTAATAGACAATATACCAACAATGGTAATGAACAATATACCAACGATGGTAAGGAAACCATCTGTATTCACATGTAAACATTTATCAATACACGCATCAGTTGTGGTAAAGCTTCTGTAAGAACCAATATGATTCATTCTCGTGTTACGCAGCACGTTTGAGTTTCTGCAAGAACCAATGAGTCTTACAAGTTTGGAACGACATGAGGCTGAGTAAATGATGACAGAATTGTCATTTTTTTTGGTGAACTATCCCTTTAAGAGACAAAGTGTAAGTCCCATGTACTTACTGCCTCAAGTAAACTTCTCAGTGTTGGAGACCTCAGCATCAGCGCATCAAAAACCTCATCAGCTTCTCTCCTTACGTACAGTAGGACTGCAGAAACATAATGTGCAGGTATGTATATTAATGAAGAATGGGACATATTCTGTTGCCTTGACATGTACATCTCGCATGCAGTTTTTCATACCTCTCTTGTCCTCTCGGCTGTATTTGGCGGGCGGAGAAACATCATCCTCTGACCGATGAGCGATCGATCTTTTCATGGGCAGCCTGCATGAGAAACAGATGAATCTATTATTCTTATACTTCTGTGATGAATCCTTTCAATGTCACGATTATTACTGCAAGAAATAAATGAAGACACATTTGAAACACACTGGATTGATTCTACTGGTCTGATGTTTGCTGAGCTTAACACAAATAGTGACGCATCATAATTTGATTAAAAGGTGATCATTATTTTCATGTTATCGTCAAAAACTAACAACTGGCTAATAATTGTAAAATATTTTGCCTAAATAAATAAAAAATAAAAAAGTTCAACTAAAATCTGCGATTAAGCAAACTTAGGCATCACAGCATTGTAATGTACAGAATGAAAAACAGACTCTCATTCAGAGAGTTGCTAAAGATTACATTTTACATTGCTATTAGTGTTTTTACATTTTTTTAAAGTGAGAGTTAGATGACAGCAAAGGCAAATCTAAAAACAGGACAATTAAAAATGTACAGTTAAAAATGGGAAAATAAATATCCTCCACAACCATACATTTAAAAAAAAAAAAATCTACAGATATCCAGTATGGTAATATCTTGCATCCCTAAATACCATTACCAATACCATTAGATTTCAATACAACTTTATCACAAAAACGAGGACATCCACAGTAATCACACTGACCCATCACTCTCCATTTCTTCAACACCAAAACTGAACACCTATAAACAAAGAGAAAACATTATAGAGACTTAAAACTACACATGCTTTCAATGTATCCTATAAGTCATTATGATCACCTTAATAATTACTTCTGAGTATTCCACATCAATTCCCAATAATTCAGTACTGAAACAACTTTAGTGTTACTTTAAGAACTGCATTGATCATTCCTCCTCACCTGACCGGCTCTCTGGAGGTTGTTCAAATGGACATCGGGGATGAAGAGGACAGGCTGGGACTCCAGGTCCGTCAAAGTTTTGAAAACTGTAATATCTGGCCTCTTTTGAGATAAAGTGCCGAAACTTCCTCTCTTACCTAACAGGGTGAATGAAATGAAAATTAAACATATATATTCATGAGACAGCATGGACAAAAAAGGTCATTGTCATTTTCTTATTCATCACAAAATGTCTAAGTTTGCACTACAGGGTTTCACCTAATATGTGACGACTATATGAAAAATTCAGCCATGTATTAGTTGAATATGAATGAATAGTTCTTGTCTTTTGAATGGTTTTCAATGTAACTTCCACAGCCAATCAGTTTCACATACACTAGGGACTAGGGAACTTTATAACCATGACGCATTAAAACGATTGACTGAACTCTCACCATCATGGCCCTGGCCGACAGTCTGACCTTTGACCTTCTTCCGGAGCTGCTTTTTCTCCTCATCCCGAATTTTTCGCTCAGCTCCCTGTAGAGAAGAGACGAGTTTGTGTGATCATTCTGTTGTTGAAGGCCATCAGAGCAACAGGGGTGAGCTGGCTTTTTACCTGGTACTTTTCAAAAACCTGGTACTTTTTAGTATTGCGTTATTGCGTTAAAGGGTTAAATGCACTTTGTCTCTCAATGGAGCTTCATAATAGTGTGTTGAATCAGTATCTCCAAAGTTCGTGTCATATTCTGATTTTAAATTGTAATTTTGGCCACCCCTGAAATGGGTCATACCATTGACATGACCTGAGCAGTTGAAGTAAATATGCTAGAAACCCCACTCATTCAAGGACATGCATTTATTGCATAGACCAAGCAATAGACGAAGTGTCTATATAATGTTCACAGATCAGTGAAAATATGATAAAGTTTGCCCTCTTTAACTTGTGTTGTTTTTAAACTGAATGTGTGAAGCAAACGGTTTGCAGAAATAACCACAACATTAACAACATGAGCGTGTGGTTTATCTGTGAGTCGTGAATGTAGTGTTTGTTACAGCATAACAGTAAACTCTCTGCACATTTCCTTTCAGAACCATCTTTGGCTGGTAGAAAGGAAGAATAAAATAAAAGTCCCTTACGTTATGCAGAGTAGCATTTTATAACACAACTCTGCATAACATAAGGGTCTCAGTTTAAATTTGTATATATATTTGTTGAATTTTTTTATACACAAATTTAGTTATAAGAAATTTCACAAATGAAGACTCAACTATTTACTATTAAAGTGAACAGAAGTTAGTTTAGGATTGGTTGTGAATATATCAAGACTGCGTAAACAATAACATTACATAATACTAACTATAGTTAACATGAATTTAAAGCATTTTTTACATCTTGGGTTAAGTACATTTCTACTCATACTAATTATTAAAATTAAGTGATGTAATATCACTAAAAATCATGTTACAATGTACAAAAGTATCTTTATAAATAAAATAAAAATTAACCAAGATGAACAAATCCATGAAAAGTATATTAATTCATGAAACCTAAGTGAGAAAGTAGTACATGTTAACATGTTAGTACACGTTAACTGTGTAAATAATGTTTACAATCTTGTTATAAAGCATTTGGAATCCCAAACTCAAAAACCCATCACTTTAGGAAAAGACAGTAGATAAAAAATAGAAAATTTACAAACAAAAATTAAATCTACTTAATAATACTCCACTGTAGTGGAGACATGTTAGTAGGAGACATGTTAGTCAAATAATTACAGCCATTACAGGAAATGGCAATGTCAAACACAGGAAATTGGCACTGTAACGGTATACTTTTGTATAACTTGTGCAAATAAAACGATCTGTGACTCAAATGCAGGTATATGACTGGCAACAGTCACACTGACGCAGCACCAACCTTGTCACAGAACACCTTTATCTGCGAGTAGGCTCTGTGGATGGGTCTGTTACTCCTGTTATTATAACTGTAGGTGTCAATCTGGATCATAAGCGGAAGACCTTTGACTCCCTTCTGTGAGGAGAAATCCGTGCTCAGACAGTTCACCGTAATGAAAACCTGAAAAAAAAGAAGAATATGAGATACATGCAAAAATCAGCTTGACAAAACATGCATCTCTGAGCTTGAGAAATGTCAAGTAAGGTCAGGCAATCATGTCTTATTATCTTAAGAGACGAGAGCCAGGGGGAAGTTTTTCCACACCAAGCTGCTCAACCATTAGGGGATGTTTGCGTTTTTTTTCGTTTAAAAATGAAAAAAAAAAAAACAGCATAGTGAGGGGCCATTCCAATGTGCTTCTTTTCTATGTAAATATGCTTTTTATTTTTTTTAAATATGCAGACATCTGTGAGTGTTATGTTCCCGTCTTGTGTTTAAAAATGCAGCAGAAACGTGTCTCGAGACATTGCGTTTCCCCCCATTTTTGTGTTCCACTGCATGGTTTTAAAACTTCTTTTGAAGTGCTAGTCAATATGCCCACATTGCACATATGTAAAATTATTATTTTTTTTTAACTTTAAGCATCATTTTAAGGGGCGGCACTATCGGTTTGGCCAATGGCAGACATATAGGTTCTGGGAAACATGTTAGACATGGTGAAATAACACACCTCAAATTCACACATTTTTCAGACTGTCTGATTAATAGACTCGTCCTGAATAAAAAGCAAGTTTGGGATTGCTTCCCAGACTTTAGATTTTTTTAAAAATAAATCTTTTTAGATCTAGTCTATCTAAAAAATCTAGCTTCTTTGCAGAAAACCTCTGTCAGTTGTGACCTTTATTATGGAATAATCGATCTTCTCCTTTGAATGTTAAATCTGCAAATAAAATTTCTAAATTGCGACTAAACAAAACCGCAGAACCACTCACTCACTGTGTGCCTGTCAGTGGTTTATTCAAATAGTAAGCAAAACAAAATTGATTTGAAATATTCCCAACTGTAACCTGTTTCATGCCAATACATCAAGAGACACTGGAAAAACGACTGTTGAATGATGAAAGCTAGCGAATCTTTCAGCCCGAGGAGAAAATAGTTTCCCACTGACGGTCTCCCGTTCTTTCATGTCTGTGCCTGTAGCTGTTGTTTCATAGAGGAGCTTGTTGTTCAATGTTATGAGAACCACTTGCTTTCTCAGGGCCACGTGATCAATTCTGACAGGAATCCGTTAGCAAACGCTTACACGGATAAATCTCTCTAGTGTGGGCTCTGTCTTTCTGTGTGAATGTGCGTGTGGGAGCATGTGAGCAAATATCACTGAAATCTTAACACCCTACTATCAAAATCACCATCAGTTGAGGCTTAAAATTTAAAGCATGTAAATGTTTTATATTTTTGCAAACTTATCAATTTTCAGAAAATGCCATATTCACACATTATCTGAATTAGGAAACTTCCAGAAACCATTTTCCCAAAGATTATAGGGCTTCTTCTATTAAGTCTTCCACTGGCTATTACAAATACATTATAAGGCTACTTCAAAAGCCCAATTTTAAAAGACTAATATTGACCATGAGCACTGGGTGGACCTCCACCCTTAAGAGTGCACTTAAAGTGAGCTTGTTAAGCACTGGAACTAAGAAGGAAAAAGCCTCCTGACAGTGAATGTGCTGCAGGGAAGAGGAGGAGGAGGAGGATGAGCGGCTGTTAGCAAACAACTTCAGCTTGACCCACACACAGCAAACTTAACATCCAGGTAACAACTGAGAATCAGACCTGAAGACTCACCTTTGCCTCTTCATTGACATCCCAGGTAAAGGACACAGCATTGTATGCGATTTCCTCAATGTTGCCAATGGTGTTAAAGCTCTCTTTATAGTCAGCTGAAGGGTGAAATGAGGAGTGAAAAGATGATATTAGTTATATTTTTAGCATTTTAATTTGTAATCTTTCTTTAATAAAATTTCTTTATGACCTTAACAGTGTACAGTGGGATTCAACACTATATACAGTATGGGGGACACTTAATATTCAACAAAATTATTGATCTGCCTGCATTAACACATTATATTAGAACTGAACTGAGCTGGACGATGACATCACTGTTTTCTCCAGAGCTGCTTTATAGATACATTAACTAAATTAATGACTAATGTTTTTAACAACCAAAATTAATTTAGCTATTTTTTTGTTAGATCTGCTGTTCAGCTGAAACAAACTTTGTTGCATTATCTTCCTATTATCACTGCTTTGAAACAATCTGTACGGTAAAAAGAGCTTTAAAGGTGACTTGACTTCAAATGTCTAAGAAAAAAGAGATAATATATATAATTTTTTTTTTTAAATTCTGGGATAAAATGTCTTATTTAGATAAATAAAATAGATTTAACAGAATTAAACAAAAATTATATATAAAATATTTTTTTCAAAGAAAGGTGGAACTCTTATTGAGATCTTATTTCAATGAACAAAACAAATTGAACCTAATAAATGCATCTAATTAAATTTAGATGAATAATATAAAAACTTTTTATTTTGAAATGTCTGAGGCTACATGGTAAATCCGGGATTCAAGATCTTATTTGTTATTTCAATACATTAAAATGACTACAAAAAGTATGGTATAATAGAGATGTGTCTAATTATATTTGAATAATATAATTAGATATGTAGAATATGTAGAAATTACATGATGTCAATGAATAAGAAATAATTAATATTCCAGTTTTATTCTACAACATTAAGTCTCTAACCAAGGTTGTGAACATTTGAACTCCTTTGTGCAAAAGTCCAGTTCATTGAAGCACAAGCTCAAATCATGCAGGAGAACATGATCATCAGGTTTTACCGGCTTGAGTGCTGTTCGTATTAAAACAAAAGATGGACAATACCAAATCCTATATAAAAGACATTCTCAAATTCATGCCAATGTTCATGTTCAACTCCTCACTTGTCGAATAGTTATGCTGAAAATATTAATAGCAAAATGCTAACTTTTCACAAAGACTTTTGCACCCCACTGTATTTTCAAACAACATGAAGACCAGATAAATGTGGGAAAGCATTTTCATGTTTTGCCCTGAGTAAAATATGAATATAATATGCAAAGCTGCAAACAAATTTGTGCACTTCAGGTTAAATTCTGATTCATTTAAAGATTCAAAAGAAAAAAAAAACACAGCGAGATTAATTTTGACCTCAGACATGGGCGTTCTATTACACGCTTCACGACTATGACATAGTACCTGCCTGCTGTGTAAATATAACTCCGCTTAAATGTATGGCAGATGTTACTCAAGCCGCCCGTTTACAAAAGAGCAGGACCCTTTCCCAAGCTCCCGTTTGTCTGAGGATTCGACTCCCCCCTTCTAAACGGTTAACGCTCCTATTCAAATCCTGATCTTCAGCCTCAGGCGCTATGAAAAATCCCTGGATACTGTTATTCAAATCAGCACAACATCAGGATCAGCAGATCGGGTTTCTTTCTTCCAAAATCATCCCCAAACCACGTCAGGTTGCCAGCTGTCACGGAGAAGACCATCACAGTGACCCCCAGGTGTAAAAAAAAATTATAAAAAAAACTTCCTTTAACCTGACCCCCCATTGTCCTTATGCTTCCCAACTGGGAGTTATGATGGAATACTTTGCCCTAAGCATTGTGCTAAAGTTGCAGACCCTTTTTTAGGATACACCTTAAATAAAGTGAATGAAGACCTGGGAAGAAAAAAGATGAACAAAAGGAGGGGACTCCAGTTATCTGGTATCCCAGTGATACAGACAGAGAATAAAAAGAGAAAAAAAAGAATAGCCTATAATGATGCACACGTAGAGTCACACATACAAAGACACACCCCGAAACACTGGGCAGGTGTCATTCTTAAGGTACGGTCATATTTACCATTGTTCTGCCAATTATTGCATGTAAGTCCAGTCATTTTAATAGGAATCCACACTATTGGGAATTTTGCATACTGCAAAATAATATTTTCTTCCTCAGTATTTCTGTCTTGTTTCAGTACAAATATCTGAACATCCTTAAATCAAGTTGAGAAGCAAAATTACTTAAACGGACAGTTCACCCCCAAAAAACTGAAAATTCTGTCATAATTTACTCACCCTTATGTTGTTCCAAACCTGTATGAGTTTCTTTCTACTGTTGAAGACAAATTAAGATATTTTGAAGATTGTCTGTAAACAGACAGTTGACGGTAGCCATTCACTTCCATAGTAGGAAAAAATAATAATATCAGTCAATGGCTTCAGTCAACTGTCTACTATCCCTTTAAGTCTTGTTTTCCAAATAGTTCAAAATTTTGTGACTTTATGTTTAAAACAAGAAAAATTATCTGTAAGAAAAATAAACTCAATTTAAAGGGACAGTAACTTTATTTTTCTTAACCCCTTGGCAGATATTTTTTCTTGTTTAAAGCATGAAGTCACAAAATTTGGATAATTTTTTTTAGACAACAAGACTATTATCTTCAGTCATTTTTTTTCTTAAGTAATTGTATTTTGATTTAAGAATGTTTAGATATTTGTACTGGACAAAAATAATGAGGCACAAAATAATTTTTTGCACTGCGTGTGGGCGAAAGATGGTTTCATCGTGATTCTTGGTTTGAAAGTGACTTCTGTGTGAGCTGTGCTTCACACATTGCACTATAGACAATGGACATTTTGCCCGTGAAATTTGCCACAAATGTGCAATGTTCAAAGTGTCCCTATTATGCTTTTTCCATTCATGTAGTGTGTTATATATATATATATATATATATATATATATATATATATATACACAGTGCTGTGCAAAAGTTTTAGATCGGTAAGATTTTTTATGTTTTTAAAAGAAGTCTCTTCTGCTCACCAAGGCTGCAATTATTTGATTAAAAAAAAAAAAAAAACAGTAATATTGTGAAATATTATTACAATTTAAAACAGCGGTTTTCTATGTGAATATACAGTAAAGTGTAATTTATTCCTGTGATCAAAGCTGAATTTACAGCATCATTACTCCAGTCTTCAGTGTCACATGATCCTTCAAAAATCATTCTAATATGATGATTTGATGCTCAAGAAACATTTATGATTATTATCAGTGTTGAAAACAGTTTTTACATTTTTATTTCATGATGCTATGATGAATAGAAACTAAAAAAGAACAGCATTTATCTGAAATCTAAAGCTTTTGTAACATTAAACTCTACCCTTCAAAAGTTTGGGGTCAGTAAGAATTTAAATTTTATTTTTGGGGGAAAGAAATATAATAAATCAATACTTGTATTCATCAAGGATGAGTTAAACTGATCAAAAGTTACAGTAAAGACATTTATAATGTTAGAAAATATTCTATTTTAAATAAACGCTGTTCTTTTGAACTTTCTATTCATCAAATATTTGTGATTTTTTTTTTTACACTGTTTTCAACATTGAAAATAATAATGAATGTTTTTTGAGCATCAAATCATCATATTAGAATGATTTCTGAAGGATCATGTGACACTGAAGACTGGAGTAATGATGATGAAAATTCAGCTTTGATCACAGGAATAAATTACACTTTACTGTATATTCACATAGAAAACAGCTGTTTTAAATTGTAATAATATTTCACAATATTACTGTTTTTTTTATATTTTTTATCAAATAATTGCAGCCTTGGTGAGCAGAAGAGACTTCTTTTAAAAACGTAAAAAATCTTACCTGCCTAAAACTTTTGCACAGTACTGTATATATATGTTTATGAGTGTAAAAGGTCTGCAAAGTTTCAATGGTCAAAGTACACGACAAATTAAGTTATTGTCTCCCAAAAGAAACTGAACTGCCTGACCTGACCTGACCTGACCTGACCTGAACTGAACTGCCTGAACTGAACTGCCTGAACTGAACTGAACTGCCTGAACTGAACTGAACTGCCTGAAACGAGTCGTCAGTAATTCCAGCCTTACTTCTTGCATGAACCTACATACAGTAGGATTGTACTATAGCTAATTTGCATAATGCCAGCCTATGGTCTTCATTGGCTGCCTGCGATCAGTCTCTACTTTGAGGCTCAAACACGGTAGTTGCGGCTGAGACTGGAAGAGTTTGGTTAGTGTTGTTGACATGCCAAAATGATGCAAGCAAATCCACTTTGCATGCACTTCCAAAGGATGAGGACTCGGGCTGGAATTGATACGGTAAAACCAATCACAAGACTGGGCCATCTGACCAATCAGAGCAGAGTAGACTCAGAAAAGATGAGTTTAGAGAGACGGAGTCCTTTAACAAACTGTTTTAGACACTGTGAGCAAAGAGCTGATGCTGCAATGTATATTATGAGAAAATTTGTGTGTTTTTTCATTTATCTTGGATGCATGTAATCAGGGGTGTCCAAACTCAGTCCTGAGGGCCACTGTCCTGCAGAGTTTAGCTACAACTTACCCTAAACACTCCTATCTGGAAGTTTCTAGTATGCCTAGTGAGACCCTCATTAGCTGGTTCAGGTGTGTTTAATTGGGGTTGGAGCTGAACTTTGCAGGACAGTGGCCCCCCAGTGGCCCCCCAGTGGCCCCCCAGGAGCAAGATTCAACACCCCTAATGTAAACATGTCTTCCAAACAAAATTAAGAACCCTTAAAATAGCATAAGGGACACTTTAAGACACAAGTAAAAGATCTACATCAAGCAGAATCTCACCTATGTCAAGGACTCTCTGTTTGGCCGTGTGCTGACGGCTGTGCCAGTAGTTCCAGTGTTTGAGCTGCTCATCTCGACACTTCTCCTGTCCAAACACCACCATCACTACACTCTGAGAGAGACGAGAGTTGCATTACAATGTTTCTGGTCCTTCATGTCAAATATGCTGCAGGGTTAAGAGTGCTTGTCATGGTAACAGCAGAACTCACCCGCACTTTACTGATGGGGTGACGATGGCCCTTGTTGGCCCCGGTCTCACTGAGAGTGATGCCGTAGAACTGGCCTTTGTTCAGGTAGATCATGGGTCCCTCGCCTGCCTTCTCACGGGCCGAACGACTCGCTTCTATATTGTACTGGAACATGTCTCTATAGGAGCGGATGGGAACACTCTAGTGTGAATAGATTTTTTTTTTTTGTCTATATTTGTAAGCAAGTCTGCATTCAACAAAGAGTTTGGCACAAGTGCTATATGGTTCCCATTCTTCATTAAGAAAAGAGATGCTAATGTAACTTTTTTAATATTATAGCTTATAGGTATGGGTCTGACTACTATAAAAGTCAATATATTTATGGCAATAAATCATATACAGATTATCATCGAACCTTCCATTTTCCATGACACACTTGCATCTTTTTGTACATAGTAGGCTTATATTTGTTAAATAATTGTGGGAAAAGAAAGATTTCTGCTGTTGTTTCATTATAAGAGGGCACTTTTTGGAAATCAGCCTCATGTAGATATATATCTAATATTAGCCAATATATTGGCTTCCTTCAACATATAAATATTCAATATATAATCATTCATCAATAATGATCAGTGTTGTCTAAATGATGATTTACTCGGTTCAAGCAGTTTTACTAGAAAAATCAATAATAAAAGAGAGTCTACACAGAGGAACAGTTCCTGATTTTTTTCAGCTTCGCATCACAGGAATACGTTACATTTTAAAGTATATTAAAATAGAAACAGTTATTTTAAATCGCATTCACATTTCACAATATAACTGTTTTTACTTTACTTTAAATTCAATAAATGCATCCTTGGTAAGCATAAGAAAAAATGTGAAAAAATCTTACAGACCCCCAATTTTTGAATGGTAGTGTAAATAAAGATTAAGGGTTTCTGTACTTACACCCCTGGATGTGCCTGGCCGAAATGTTCAGCCCCTACAGTGGTGGGCGCTCTGTACTTCTGAAAAACAGTAAATGACAGACGTGTGAACGTACCGAAGAAACAAATTGTTCTAAACTGCATTACATATTAGCGTTGAGATGAGCAATGGCCTGTAAGCTACCATTACCAGTGATAGTCATAAACTGGCAGAAAGCTCACCATAGTCTCTTCAGGGTAGGAGTCCTCATAGGAGCTACTATCTGGTGTACTACACTGTTCATCCTTCGCGTATCCATCATGGCTGGCGCTCGCTGAGTCCTGTAAAGAATGGTAGTGCATGCGCTGATACTGAAGGCCCTGCTGCTGGTGATGGTTGGAGAATGACTGAGCATAAACCTCAGCCTTCACAGTGGCCACAACACCGTCCTCAACCGGCATGGTATTGAACAGGTCTTGTTTACTTTCTGCACTGTGCATGTCCGTATTCAAGGACAGGTTGACTGGAAGTGACTTTAGGACATGAATACGATTCTCTGTGGACTCAAAATCATCTTGACCGATCCGACTGAAAGAAAGAGGTCAGAAATCAAAGGGGTTAGTTCAAATTATTTCAGTCGGAACATGGACTTTAAACAAAAAAATTAAGAAATATTTAGGATTCTAAAACCAAAATGCAATAAATGATTTACTTGCTACTATCAAAGCCCAACTCATGCTGGAAAACAAGGATCAATCTTTCACTCAAATTGTTATGTTAATAATAATTAAATTCATATTTATTTTTGTAAATGAGAGGTCATCAGGGTTCTGTTCGTGGGCCTCTTCCTTTTTCCTTTTAGGTAATGTGATAAAAGAACCACTTGATCAAAGCAAGCTTTAACAAATTGTGTGATTGACTGACCTCTTTTCATGATCTTCTGGAAGTCTGGGTACTGGTAAGAGCCTCTTCTCTTTAGGAACCTAAAGGGAAAAGAGATGGGTGTAATAACTTCCTGACACAATGTCTAAATATTTACACCCCTAACCGGTACATTCATTTCTTTCTTAACTGTAGAGTGTTACAGATGACCTCTGACCTTATAGTAATCATAAAGGATTCCCAGGGCGGCCACACTATCCTCATCTCCATTAATGCTCATCATGGCCTTGGTGGCAGCGGTCAGTGGATTCTCCAAGTAAGATTTCCATGCCTCATCTTCACTCGTGAAGGCACGGCGTGATGGAATGGTCATCTCATTAGGGACCACCACCACTAGACGCTTACTGTAAAATACAGGCACACTATTTTAAAAAGAGGGCATATAAAAGGGTCTAGGTACGAGTATGATGATATACACACACACACAAGATTGAATATATACATATACATACATCAAACAATATGAAGCATAGACAACAGGATTGATCCCAATAATACCACCTCTCTCTATACCTTAGGGTTCATTAATTTTACAAAGGGCTGGAGCATACAACAGAAATTCCCAGAACTATCCTTTTACATTTTCAACACAACTGCTTTTTTTTCTGTGGGACAATGGACTATATCCTGCTGGATATTGATACTACAGTGAGGAAGGGTTGCATGGGAGGGGCTGTACAAGGATGTTAGCTAATATAAGCCACCTGTCCGGGCCCACCGTTATAGAGGTTCTACAGCAAACAAACACAAACAGAAGAGGAAAAGGAAAAGAAAACCATCAATCTGTCACCCTTTTTCTTTCTTGTTGCAGTGTATATAGTTTGGAACCCCTTACACTGGTAATCATCTAAATACATATATAAAATCAAATATTTATATAATGATTTAAACATATTAATAATAATAATCATAATAACAATTCAGTACACATTGATTTGTATAGCACGTTTCACAATATGTTTCAAAGCAGCTTTTACAGAACATTTAGAGTGATCTGTCATCAGATATAATAATAATAATAATAATAAAAATAATAAAATATACTGGGAGTTCCTCAGGGTTCTATTCGTGGGCCTCTTCCTTTTTCGTTTTAGGTTACCTTTAGATAATGTAATAAAATAACCACTTGATCAAAGCAAGCTTTGGCAAATTTACGAAGTATTTTATCAAACAAAACAACTTGCCACGATAAAGTAACGTCACATTTGAAAATACAACACGTCATGAAATTCCTTAGTCTAAAAACTTGTTGCTATATAATTTAATTAAGTTTGCAATTTCTTATAGATAGCATTAGTGTTTACATTGGCGACTTACTTCTCCTCCTGAGCCATGTGTAGTGCGGGGCTTCCACAGTGAAACTGGACTTTCAGGTCGGTGAAGATGCGGCAGGTGAGTCGCAGGGAACGGCTGAAAGAAAACTCGGACTACAGGTCAAACAACTTCTCGCATCCGACTCTCATTACAGCATCCTCCGTCTGTTCCGCACAAAGGTGAACAGCCAAACATTCAGGATCAAGCGGTAAATTGTGTTAATCTAGCAAGTCTCAAGGTGACTGTTATTGTGAGCAAGCAAAGGTGCGCTCTCGTTACCTGAAGGAGGAGACGAGCCAGCTAATCCCCGCGCAGCTGCTTTGATTCGGACACGGTGATTGGCTGAAAAGCAGAAAAAAGGCGTGGCTGCTACCTGCACGTTACACTGTTAAAAACATTCATCTGAAATAGAGAATCATTCTGTTCGTGGGAATTTTTCATTAATTGCGCAATGACAAATCACTCGATAGGCGTTTTTATGGAAAATTTCGAAATGTTAGCTAAATCTCTAGTGAATAGCCTAGGCTATATATAATACGTATTCACGTATTTTGTTTATAGAGTAAAAAAAAAAGAAAAAAGAAAAGATGAATGATTGGAGAAGCTCAGCAAGGAGCGAGATTTTTAGGTCTGTACTTTACATTGACAGATGGCAGAGTTGTCTATATTTAACCAACTGAGTATAATGAAATATGACTTCTGTTTCCATTGAGCTGCTCTTGTTGGAAAAGGGGAATGTTTGTTCACGTTTAGCTCTCTGTCTGAGCTTATCCAAATACAGCTATTGTTGACCAGCAGACTGATATTTGTTTGTTAGGGCTGCAAATAAAAGTGTCTGTTAGACTAACAGGTGTGGCTCTGTTTTAAAGTCGTCAAACGTGCTCTTTCTTTGCTTGGATCGGGGGGGGATCTGGGATTTTGGCTGGCCTGGGCTCAGCAGACCAGTAAAAAACAAAACAAAAAAACTGTTTTTTTTTAATTCATTAAAGAAACTCAGTCTCATAATTTAAGTGCTATTGTGCATGTGACATATCACAGATGAACAGGCTTCAACAAGACTAGAAGTGAGGTGAAATCTTCTAATGACCCACTGTTGCCAGTCATGCACCGAAACTGACACCTCAGTACAGAACAATGTTTCATCATTTTCACCAACATGAAGACATTTAGAGAGAGAGAGAGAGAGAGAGAGAGAGAGAGAGAGAGAGAGAGAGAGAGAGAGGCATATACAAATACATGTAGGCTATTATCAGTCTGTTTTTCCGTTTAATTTTTACAACAAA
Organism: Semotilus atromaculatus; assembly: GCA_031834385.1. Lineage (NCBI taxonomy): Eukaryota > Metazoa > Chordata > Actinopteri > Cypriniformes > Leuciscidae > Semotilus > Semotilus atromaculatus. Next base: position 9,352,528 of record JAULUF010000041.1, on the reverse strand, counting down.
AAACAACAACAAAAAATCCTTATCACACTTCATGGGACATTGCACAGGAGGTGTGGCATGCCTGAAAAGAAAAATAACCTGTTTTGACCTGGAGAAACGCTTCAGCTTCTTCCTGTCTGACAGGTAACGATTCTGCTTTGTTAGCAAAATGTGACAGTAGTTTATACATCACAAACACACACACTGATTCGACACATTTTACCAGTCGCACCAGGCCAATAAAGGACAGAGATTTTTTGAGAGAGTTGTCTTCTGAAAACCTTATATGCAGTATCCTCAAATTGCGTGTCTGTTAATGGTTAGATAATTCAAATGAAGAAAATCTTTCTCACGCACCTTTTTAAGGTGTACATGCTTTATGTCACTTGCATATACAACATATTAAAATCAATTTGATGGGAAAATATCAGCGAGCAATTCAGGACTAACCCTGCTGACTCACATGATTCACATGATGTCATCTCTTGCCTGAGCATGGGAACAAGGCCCGCCCCAATCGACAGAAACCAGATAGTTTACAACAGCACACTCGTGCCTCCTGAAAATACACAACTATTTAATATGGTATTGTTCTCTATCAATCTCTCACTCCATGTGGAAAAAAGTAAATGCCAAAGGCAAATTTTTAATTTTTTTTCACTGTATAGGCTGTGCAAAAGTCTTAAGCATGTTAGTATTTTCAAAAAAAAAAAAATGCGTGTGTCAATAGGAAATAGTTTACATTTCCAAACATTCCTTTTGCCATTCATTTTAATAATCCAGTGAGGTTTTTGTATGCACAAGGAGTCTGACAACAACCGGTCTGCTCCACACGGAGATCTGGGATAAGGAGGTTCAACCAACTCTGAGTTGACTGACTCTGAGTTAAGCGCGTGCACCACAACTAAAAAGCCATTATCAATGGAGCGCAGATATTATGAGTCACCATGGCAACAGCGCCAGACAAAAAGTGGTCTGCATATTTCTCACCAGCAGAACTGGATGTGCTTCTGCAAGCATATGGAGAGTACGAACACATTTATTTATTTTTTAAAGCAACACGGCTGCAGCGGCGAAGGACAGAGAGTTAGTTTGGGAGAAAATAGTTGCTCGAGTCAATGTGTAAGTTTACATTTTAATTACTGTTATATAGTGTTGGGTGTAATTTATTACCAATAATCTAAATACTGTAATTTATTAAAGGGATTACTCTTAATTCTTCTGTAATATAAAGTAAAATCTGATGTAATTGCATTAAATACTACATAGACTAGAACAATTCTGTATAAATCAAGTTATTTAACATAACATTTTAAAAAGGTATATTTTTAATGTAACCTTCTCCCTCTACACACTTTGGTCAATTCAAGAATAATTCATGCAATTGTATATTGTTAATTTGTAAGGATTGAAAGCGCAGTTTCTTGTCTCTTCTTGTAGTAATAATTAATAATAAGTAGACCCAATTTCTAGAGATAGTAATTATTACATTAATCTAATTACACTGTTGAAGATGTCGTTAGTAATTAATAACTATTTTAGAGTAACTTACCCAACTGTTATAATATCAGAGGTGAAACTGGAAGAAAAGTATGTTAGGCTATTCAACCTAATTTTAATTTTCATTAGTGCAATCCTGCAGGCATTAAAAGAACGTGGCAGCAGCTGAAAATGAAATATAAAAACATAATTCAATCAGGTAAGGCTTGAACATATGATGGGTGTAGGCTGACTTTACAAACATTTGACATATTAAATAACTAAATAGCATCCAGTGTTTAGCAGTGGAGCAGCATTTTTGACATAAGTCTAAATGTTCATTCTCATTTGACTTCTACTCAGCCAACAGAAAGAAGGCAGAGGCTTGCAAAACACCACCTGCACCACCACCTCTGACAAACGCAGAAGAGATGGAGATGCAGAGGAGATGGAGATGCAGATGCAGAGGAGATGCAGATGCAGAAGAGATGAAGATGGAGAGGAGATGGAGATGCAGATGCAGAAGAGATGAAGATGGAGATGGAAATGGAAATGGAGATGGAGATGCAGAGGAGATGGAGATGGAGATGGAGAGGAGATGGAGATGCAGAGGAGATGGAGATGCAGAGGAGATGAAGATGCAGAGGAGATGAAGATGCAGAGGAGATGGAGATGGAGATTAGGCTTGGGCGGTAATACGGTAATATGGTAGGCTATCGCGGGATCTAAAAATAGCACCGGTATCAGTTTTAATATCGTCATACCGTCTTAAAAAAATATCCAATTCACTTATATAGGAGACAAGGATTCAATATTAAATATAATTTATTGAATGCCTAAAAAATAAAAATGCTTAAGCCTTGTTTATACTCGACGCGTCCGCAAGAGCGTGAAGGTGCGCGCGGCAAAAATGACGTCATTGCGGTGTGGGCGGTAGCGCGCGTTGGGTCCGCAAGACCCCATTTCGCCTGGCGGTGTGCACGGCACTTTTTGTAACATCGCGCGCGGCGCCGCATCCGAAGATGAACGACTTCGAGCCGAATCTGGCCGAACTGGTACGTCTGTACCAGCATGTTTATGATCCTTCTATACACAGAGACATTTGCATTGATGGGCGACCATAAAAGCCTCTCATTTTGTAAATAGGAACACATTTGCATTAAGCACCCAGTTTGCACTTGTCTAAAGTAATTGGTTACATTTACAAAATAAGCCTACCATAACAGAAGTAAGCCCTGCTTATGAAATTAAGGTTTAAACACTCTTCAATAAGGCTTCAGTTGTTTAGTTTACATGCAGTGAAAGTAGGCTACAATAAACCTACTGCATTTATTACTCTTTTATGAATCAGCAATGAATAAACTACTAATAAACGGAAAACTACTTCTTCACTGCTAATTCCTGGTGGTTTAGAGGAGAATTACTCCAAGTCGCCCCCTGTCGTTTCACAGAATAGCACAACGGCGAGCGCGTCAAGTATAAACGCCTCGTCCGTTTGGAGAGGTGCGCGCGCAGTCAGCGGAGACTCGCGCTCGTGCGGACGCGTTGAGTATAAACAAGGCTTTAGGCTATGTGTGGTTGTCATCACGTGAGAGTGTGGAGGAGAAAGAGTGGGGGAGCGAGGGGGAAAGATGGCAAGTTTTGCACCGAGTGAACTGGTCTCGAAGAAGAACACGACTTCTGCTGTTTTGCAGGGATGGGCATTTCAAGCAAAAATAATATTTGAAGATCGCCTGGTATTATTCGATTATTATTCGAAAACCGCACCCCGTCACGGCTCCACCACATGCACGCAGACATGCATATGCTACACACCCACACAGCGGAGCGGTGTGACGCTTAAATATAAGTTTAAAAAAAACGTATTCGTTTCATATTTATGTTTAATAATATGTTATTTTTTTATTTCATCTATGTTGATTGTATGAAAAGGAAACTGCATAAGATGAATAAGATAAGATGCCCAATATCGGAAAACATTTGGAATGGGTGACATGATTTTGACCACTTATTACGTTTTGTTTTGTAGAAAGCCTTTCTTTAAAGTGAATTTCGTTTTGTATAAATTGTATCTTCCTTTTAATCAATGTTTCATCAACGAATTGTCTGAATTAATAAATAAGAAGCAAATATAGTAGACCATATAATCAGGACACGGAGGCGCCAGCGCATGAACTGGAGCGGGTCTCATAAATGAACCGAAACTCGTATAAGATACTTGACTTAAATAACTGAGAAGTATATATAGAAAGCTTGAAATGTTTACTTTTAAACAAAACAATTAAAAACGACAAGAAATGGGCTGCTCTCTGCTTATGTAGGCTAATTCTTATGAAGTGTGTATTTCGCTCTATAGGCGCGTTCACTACTGCGAAGATGCGAGTCAGCATCGTCAACTTTATTTTTGCAGCCACTGACATAGAAAACACTAGTTTATTAATAAACAATTCAAATGTTTCATGCATAATAATTACTTTTGCCGGTTCTTTGTGGCAAGCGTTATGCGTGCGATGAGATGCAGAATATAGGCAATAGCCTATAGGAATATAGTTTAGCATTCTCTCCCATATATATTTAAGTAATTTAATCAATATAAATATGTGATTAGACTAATGGCTTAAATGAACTACTTCTATTCAACTAGAAAAAAACTTTAGTCGTGCACGGGCAGCCCTACTTATTTCACATATTTTCTAACCTGCATGTCACTGCGGGCATTCTGAGCGAGCGGCGCGTGATCTTCAGAAATGCGCTCTCCGCTCTGGAGGAAATATTACCACTCCACTCACATTCTCTGGTGTGAGGCAAAGTGTATGTTCTCCAGTTGATTGACAGCTTTTAGGCATCGCCACCCTCTGGTTGAACGTGTCACCACCGCATCAGAACGGAAAACATGGGGATTTTTTTTATAGACAATCACAACCTATTCCAGATTCTATAATAAAATCAAATAATTGAATATTCGAAAATCGTGACTTATCCCTGCACACACCAACAGTTTGGTGATGCCGTCGAGCCTTATGTCATAATTTTTAATTAGTCACGCGGTAAAATAGGGAGGAGGTTTGACAGTATCAAAATTTGGATACCGCCCAACTCTAATGGAGATGCAGAGGAGATGGAGATGCAGAGGAGATGGAGATGCAGAAGAGATGGAGATGGAGATGGAAATGGAGATGCAGAGGAGATGGAGATGCAGAGGAGATGGAGATGGAGATGCAGAGGAGATGAAGATGCAGAGGAGATGGAGATGGAGATGCAGAGGAGATGGGAGATGGAGAGGAGATGGAGATGCAGAGGAGATGGAGATGAAGATGCAGAGGAGATGGAGATGCAGAGGAGATGGAGATGCAGAAGAGATGAAGATGGAGATGGAAATGGAAATGGAGATGCAGAAGAGATGGAGATGGAGATGCAGAGGAGATGGAGATGCAGAGGAGATGGAGATGGAGATGCAGAGGAGATGGAGATGCAGAGGAGATGGAGATGGAGAGGAGATGGAGATGGAGATGCAGAAGAGATGGAGATGCAGAGGAGATGGAGATGCAGAGGAGAGGAGATGGAGATGAAGATGGAGATGCAGAGGAGATGGAGATGGAGAGGTTATGGAGATGCAGAGGAGATGGAGATGCAGAGGAGAGGAGAGGAGATGGAGATGCAGAGGAGATGGAGATGGAGATGCAGAGGTTATGGAGATGCAGAGGAGAGGAGATGGAGATGCAGAGGAGATGGAGATGGAGAGGAGATGGAGATGGAGAGGAGATGGAGATGGAGAGGAGAGGAGATGGAGATGCAGAGGAGATGGAGAGGAGATGCAGAGGAGATGGAGATGCAGAGGAGATGGAGAGGAGATGGAGATGCAGAGGAGATGGAGATGCAGAGATGGAGATGCAGAAGAGATGGAGATGGAGATGCAGAGGAGATGGAGATGGAGATGCAGAGGAGATGGAGATGCAGAGGAGATGGAGAGGAGAGGAGATGGAGATGCAGAAGAGATGAAGATGCAGATGAGAGGAGATGGAGATGCAGAAGAGATGGAGATGCAGAGGAGAGGAGAGGAGATGGAGATTGAGATGCAGAGGAGATGGAGATGCAGAGGAGAGGAGATGGAGATTGAGATGCAGAGGAGATGGAGATGGAGATGCAGAGGAGATGGAGATGCAGAAGAGATGAAGATGCAGATGAGAGGAGATGGAGATGCAGAAGAGATGGAGATGCAGAGGAGAGGAGAGGAGATGGAGATTGAGATGCAGAGGAGATGGAGATGGAGATGCAGAGGAGATGGAGATGCAGAGGAGATGGAGATGGAGAGGAGATGGAGATGCAGAGGAGATGGAGATAGAGATGCAGAGGAGAGGAGATGGAGATGAGATGGAGATGCAGAAGAGATGGAGATGCAGAGGAGAGGAGATGGAGATGCAGAGGAGATGGAGATGGAGATGCAGAAGAGATGGAGATGCAGAGGAGAGGAGATGGAGATGCAGAGGAGAGGAGATGGAGATGCAGAAGAGATGGAGATGCAGAAGAGATGGAGATGCAGAGGAGAGGAGATGGAGATGCAGAAGAGATGGAGATGCAGAAGAGAAGGAGATGGAGATGCAGAAGAGAAGGAGATGGAGATGCAGAGGAGATGGAGATGCAGATGGAGATGCAGAAGAGATGGAGATGGAGATGCAGAGGAGATAGAGATGAGATGGAGATGCAGAAGAGATGGAGATGGAGATGCAGAGGAGATAGAGATGAGATGGAGATGCAGAAGAGATGGAGATGCAGAGGAGAGGAGAGGAGATGGAGATGCAGAAGAGATGGAGATGCAGAGGAGAGGAGATGGAGATGGAGATGCAGAAGAGATGGAGATGCAGAGGAGAGGAGATGGAGATGCAGAGGAGATGGAGATGCAGAGAAGATGGAGATGCAGAGGAGATGGAGATGGAGATGGAGATGCAGAGGAGATGGAGATGCAGAAGAGATGAAGATGGAGATGCAGAAGAGATGGAGATGCAGAGAAGATGGAGATGAGATGGAGATGCAGAGGAGATTCAGAAGAGAGGAGATGGAGATAGAGATGCAGAGGAGATGGAGATGCAGAAGAGATGGAGATGCAGAGGAGAGGAGATGGAGATGCAGAAAAGATGGAGATGCAGAGGAGATGGAGATGGAGATGCAGAGGAGATGGAGATGCAGAAGAGATGAAGATGCAGAGGAGATGGAGATGCAGAGGAGAGGAGATGGAGATGCAGAGGAGATGGAGATGCAGAAGAGATGAAGATGGAGATGCAGAAGAGATGGAGATGCAGAGAAGATGGAGATGAGATGGAGATGCAGAGGAGATTCAGAAGAGAGGAGATGGAGATAGAGATGCAGAGGAGATGGAGATGCAGAAGAGATGGAGATGCAGAGGAGAGGAGATGGAGATGCAGAAAAGATGGAGATGCAGAGGAGATGGAGATGGAGATGGAGATGCAGAGGAGATGGAGATGCAGAAGAGATGAAGATGGAGATTGAGATGCAGAGGAGATGGAGATGGAGATGCAGAAGAGATGGAAATGGAGATGCAGAAGAGATGGAGATGCAGAAGAGATGGAGATGCAGAAGAGATGGAGATGGAGATGCAGATGAGATGGAGATGCAGAAGAGATGGAGATGCAGAGGAGAGGAGATGGAGATGCAGAAAAGATGGAGATGCAGAGGAGAGGAGATGGAGATGCAGAAGAGATGGAGATGCAGAGGAGAGGAGATGGAGATTGAGATGCAGAGGAGATGGAGATGGAGATGCAGAAGAGATGGAGATGGAGATGCAGAGGAGAAGGAGATGGAGATGCAGAAGAGATGGAAATGGAGATGCAGAAGAGATGGAGATGCAGAAGAGATGGAGATGCAGAAGAGATGGAGATGGAGATGCAGATGAGATGGAGATGCAGAAGAGATGGAGATGCAGAGGAGAGGAGATGGAGATGCAGAAAAGATGGAGATGCAGAGGAGAGGAGATGGAGATGCAGAAGAGATGGAGATGCAGAGGAGAGGAGATGGAGATTGAGATGCAGAGGAGATGGAGATGGAGATGCAGAAGAGATGGAGATGGAGATGCAGAGGAGAAGGAGATGGAGATGCAGAAGAGATGGAGATGCAGAGGAGATGGAGATGCAGAAGAGATGGAGATGCAGAAGAGATGGAGATGGAGATGCAGAAGTGATGGAGATGCAGAAGAGATGGAGATGCAGAGGAGAGGAGATGGAGATGCAGAAGAGATGAAGATGCAGAAGAGATGGAGATGCAGAGGAGAGGAGATGGAGATGCAGAAGAGATGGAGATGCAGAGGAGAGGAGAGGAGATGGAGATTGAGATGCAGAGGAGATGGAGATGCAGAGGAGAAGGAGATGGAGATGCAGAGGAGAAGGAGATGGAGATGCAGAAGAGATGGAGATGGAGATGCAGAGGAGATGGAGATGGAGATGGAGATGCAGAAGAGATGGAGATGCAGAAGTGATGGAGATGCAGAGGAGATGGAGATGCAGAAGAGATGGAGATGGAGATGCAGAAGAGATGGAGATGCAGAAGTGATGGAGATGGAGATGCAGAGGAGATGGAGATGCAGAAGAGATGGAGATGCAGAGGAGAGGAGATGGAGATTGAGATGCAGAGGAGATGGAGATGCAGAAGAGATGGAGATGGAGATGCAGAGGAGATGGAGATGGAGATGCAGAGGAGATGGAGATGCAGAGGAGATGGAGATGCAGAAGAGATGAAGATGGAGATGGAAATGGAGATGCAGAGGAGATGGAGATGCAGAGGAGAGGAGATGGAGATGCAGAAGAGATGGAGATGCAGAGGAGAGGAGATGGAGATGCAGAAGAGATGGAGATGCAGAGGAGAGGAGATGGAGATTGAGATGCAGAGGAGATGGAGATGCAGAAGAGATGGAGATGCAGAGGAGATGGAGATGCAGAAGAGATGGAGATTGAGATGCAGAGGAGATGGAGATGCAGAAGAGATGGAGATGCAGATGGAGATGGAAATTAAGATGCAGAAGAGATGGAGATGGAAATTGAGATGCAGAGGAGATGGAGATGGAAATGGAGATGCAGAAGAGATGGAGATGCAGAGGAGATGGAGATGCAGAGGAGATGGATATGCAGAGGAGATGGATATGCAGAGGAGATGGAGATGTTTATATCTAAGTTTATATCAAAGTAAAAATGGACATTCTTATCTCTCTTTTGTTTTACATACCTCCCATTCTGAAACGGAAAACCCAGAGTTTCCCTCATTTCAGGGTTAACATACTCAGAGTTTTCACTTAACCTCCTTTCTGAAACAAACAGGCCCCAGATCTCACCACCATTGATTCTGTCTGTGATTACATGAAGAAACAGAAAAAACTGAGACAGACTAAATCCAGAAGAACTGCGGCAACGTCTCCAAGATGCTTTTGAAGAAACCGACCTTCAAAGTTGTTTTAAACGCAAAGGGTGGTCACACCAAATATTGATTTGATTTAGTTAATGGAGGTTAATTAATAAATAAAATCTATTTAAGACATAATTTTTTTTCTTTACAGTATTTTTTCACAACTGCATAAAAACTCGTCACAGTATAGCTTTGCAGGATGATTTCATCGTCGTTGCCAAAGTTCTTCTGGATTTGCCTTGTGAAAGTATTCACCCCCCTTCATCCCCTCCCCCTACACTCCTCACCCCATGATAAAGCAAAAAAAAAGAAAGAAAGAAAAAGAAACAAACAAAAAAGATTAGTTAATGTCACCTTTGCAACATTTTTACAAAGAAGAAACTGAAATAATTATGTTGAGTAAGTATTCATAGCCTTATCTCAGTACTTGGTTGAAGCAACTTTACAGCCTCAAGTGTTTTTGGGTGACGCGACAAGCTTTGCACATCCGAAATCTTCTCCTCAGATCCTCTCAAGCTCTCACAAGTTTCTCCAGATATGTTCGACTGGGCCACTTAAGGACATTCACAGAGCTGTCCATAAGCCTGTGCATTGTCTTATCTCTGTGCTTGGGGTCATTGTCCTGTGGGAAGGTGGACCTTCTGCCCGGTCCGAGGTTCTGAATGCTCTGGATCAGCTTTTGATTAAGGACATCTCTATATTTTTCTTTCCCAAAGTGCCTGCCGCTGAATGGCTTTGTTCGTCCTCTGCTCTGATATGCATTTTCAGCTGTTAGACCTTTTATTGAGAGAAAGTGCCTTTCCAAATCATGTCCCTTAATTGAATTTGCCACAGGTTAACTCCACTCGAAGTGTAGAAACATCTCAAAGATGATTCAGCGAAATTGGAATGCTCCCGAGCTAAACTTCAAGGGTCCCAATAATAATGCAACTGAAATATTTCAGTTTTTGATTTTTAATAAATGTGCAAATCAGTTTTTTTTTATTTTGTAATTATAGAGTGAGCATAAAAAATAAAAAAATTAAAAAATGAAGGGGTACGAATACCTTCACATAAAGAACAACTCCCTTTCACCTAAATATATGGTGCTGGGAAGAAGCGGAAACTTCAGATTTGTCTAATCTTCCAGCTCTACAAAGACAGTGATATAGAGTAGCAGAGAGTCTCAGACATGTGTAATGTTTCCTCACTGAAGCCCCTGGGCTGGGCAGGACGTCTCAACAGCACTCACAACATTGGGGAGAATAAAAGACTTTCAAAAGTGATGGAATTTGACATGCGTTTCAAAAGTCAATGCTATTTTTAAGAGAGGACAATTTTGTGGAAACAAATGGAATACCAATATATGGTCACTTAAATAAAATAATATTTTAGAATGCATAAATTAATATAAAATTATATTTGTAAAAATAAAAATAATAATAATAATAATATATATTTGTAGTGTTTTTCTTTTCATCTATTTAGGTTTAGATTTTATTAACTGAACCCAAGAATGCAACCACAGAAGGATTAGGGTGAATCAAATGTAATCATTTAAGAATCAACCAGTTAAATAAATAAATAAAACTAAATGAAATACATGAAAAATTAAACCAATGTTAGAACCTTCATAGAACCTTTCTATAAAGGAGAAATTTCACATTTAAAAGGTTATTGAAATTTTTTTCTACACTGAATAATAACACTGAATCAAAATAAAAACGAATTAAACAAATTGATTAAAACTTAATCCATAAAAGCCCTAAAGGTTCTATAAATGAAGCACCAGACAGACCCATTTAAGTGTCCTTTTCTTTTATCTTTTCTGACATCATGTGGTCAAAGTGGGTACTGCAACATTTCAACCACTTTTGGGGAGCTTCTATCAGAAGCTGCCATTGAAGAACTTAATTTTTTTCCTAAAAGCAAATAAATGCAACAACAACACACTCCGTTCTCTCCAGATTTAATTTCTGCTCAATATGATAACCGAAACAAATTTCTGTCTCAAATCTACAGTCACAAAATACAGATTACCATACAAAATCTACAAAATGCAACAATTACAAACAATTTGTTTAACAAATAAGTGTACAGTATAAATTTATACAATACTGCATTCATATTTTTGGCACCTGACCACGATATAATTGTGATACAGAAATGTTACGTCAGATGTTTAAAAAAAAAGAACGAAAAAAGAACGAAAAACTACATAAAATATGCATCGAACATGAAATAGAGCAGTTTTGACCTGCCACTTTCTTTTTTCAATATTTTACAAAACAGCAGTTGTTCAATGAGTAAAATAAAACGATAAAAACATTCAATTATGTTCATTAACATTATAGCAGGACCAAATGCACTGCGGTGAGGCATCTGACGTTCACAGGGACATCAAGAACACAGGAGTAGAAAGCAGGAGGAGTGTGAATCTCTGTGGCTTCCGCAGGATTACTAACAGCACGACAGAGGGTGATATGGGAACTATTAGGAGTTCTGAATAAATGCTTTCTACCTACTGTTGAATTCAAGTGAAATGGACACGAGTATAGGTACCACATGAGTGCAAGGGGCATTTGAAAAGCAACCTATTTCTATTTACACACTTCATGTAATCTTGAAATGAGTGTCTCTCAGAATGATTCAGTAATAGGCCGTCAACATAATTACATCGGTTCAAGGGGTGAATGGGAAAAGCATAGAGTTAAACTCTCCAACATGTGAAGGATTATCATTTCAGATGCAAGCAAATTTACTGCAACTTAAAAAAAAAAAGAAAAAAAAAAGAAAACTCACCCACAGAAACACTCGTGTGCGTTTAAGGCAATTCAGTAACTTGATGCTCATGTGTACAATCCAGATATAAAGATAAAGTGATTCTAAAAATCAAAGAAGCTTTGAATCAATAAAGCTTTAGTTCTTGTTCAATAACAAAAACCTTCTGCGATAATGCAAACGATGCATCACGACACCTATAACCAGGGTGAGCCAACAGGGCTGTAACTGATATTAACCACAACACATGCATACAAACACAAACACTCTCCTGTCCACAAATGCAGATAAACTTGATGTTACATGCTTTCGCTAAAAACGTCAATAAAACCCATCGCTGCATCCTAAGATGGAACTCTTGAGTACAGTTTTGCATGCGTGTCTGATACTTCAGATTTATATACAGGCCTACAGTTACTAGAGTACAAACATTAGAAAACTGGAAAAAGAGAACGCAGTTCGATTCATGTCATTTGAACAGTAGACTGTACGACCAAAACCAAACTAACCCACACTAAATTGAATGTGTGCTTCCAGCACTAATAAGGCTCTTAAGATCGGAAGCATAACGTCGGGGAAACTTCCGTGTACAATTACAAAATCTACATGCCTGATTTATTGGTCCCATGGGATAATAATACTGTGATCTGCCAATAATAAAGTTGGCCAAACAATGAGTTGAGAGAAACTAAACTATATAATTAATCTAAATAGAGTTAAAAACTCCCCCAATTATTTAGATCACTAAGGCTGAGGTGCTTATACACACAAACTAGTGATGCCACTGCTGTCATCTGTTTGAACAATGATTCGGGCATCAGATCTATTCATAAAAAATAAAATAAAAATTAGGAACAAAACATTCTCTTCTACTGGGTGCATTAATTATTTCCCATAGTAAATCCCTGTCTTGGTCAAGCCTAAACTGCTGCATCTAATACCCAGAAAAAATAAGAATAAAACTATGTATTTTACATGACATTGAAAGCTCTTTTCTAATCAGGAAGTGACTGGAGCTCAGATGAACGCTCTAGTTCCCCTGATTCACTCCATCACAGGCCTCTTGCAGAGATAGCACAGCCAATAACTCGGTGTGTGTGTGTGTGTGTGTTACTAGACCTGGCCAAGCTCAGCCTGATGAGACCCAGATGACCTACTCTGGAAAAACACCTGACACCCGCCATCATTTTCCTGCGACTATATCAAAAACTAAATTAAAACCCATAAATAAATAAAATGTTGAAGCATGAGCTGCTCTCAGAACTGTCCTGCACTGCTGGGGTCACACTGTAGCAGACGCACGATGGATGGGTCACTCTTCGCCCCTTTGATGAACTCCTCCAGAGACAGCTTTCCTGGAATAAAACAGGAGAGGACACAGGCTCTTAGAAAATCATATTATTTACAATGGAAAAATGATGGCTAGCTTTCCGATATCCGGCTCGTTGCGTTAGAATCTGAATCAACCTGCAAAAATATGGCTAGAGAAAAATGTGTTATGGAAACAATAGAAGAGATTTGAGCTTTTCTATTAAATCGAATACGCCTTCAGGTCTTTGGGTTTAAAAAAAGGGCAGATTATTGTCACCATTTTGACAGTCAAAAAACAAACAAAGAAATATATATATATATATATATATATATATATATATATATATATAAAAAAAGTAATGTCATATTTAATCGTAATCTCACTTGTAGGATGTAATTTGACTTGTAGGATTAAAAATTTATATAAATGAAAAAAATATATATTTTAGTTTTCATTTTATTTCAAGAAAGATAGTAAAATTGTAATATGGGATATAATATGATGGGTTATTTGCTATCTGACAGATTTTAAATATAGGGGCATCCCTAAAAACATGTAGTGACTGTAGTTCCCCAAAAGTGCCATGTGCCGCATCGGCCAGCGGGGGCACTGCAGACTCTCAGCGTTCAAAAGTGAGAGGAATCCAATCCAGACACTGTTACCCCAGTGAGGAGTGATGAAATAGTACAGAACAGGTCCTCTCAAACACGTATGTGATGTCATTAGCATTCATTGCTCATGTCGTTGTAGTTCATGCATGGACTGCATGGTTTATTTTGATAAAAACACCACTACAACTGAACATGGTCCAATGTTCTTCCATTTCCTCCCTGTGATCAATAAAGTATCTGTCCGAGTGACACCACGCTTACGCTGCTTCCACAGACAACTGCCCACAGATACACAAATATACACACAGTGATATGTTATATGTGACTCTGGTCACGAGAGAGCAGGAAACGCTAAAGGTCATCTGACCACACTTTCCACTCTCTTTTCTGTTACTCCCATCTGTTTGGTTGTTGATCAGCAATTTTATGCACACGCACATAGACAGTCCTAAGCCTTTTTTAACAGCTACTGGGGCTCTTCAAATCACTCAATCATGATGCATTTCAATACGTTAGAGACTTTACACAGAGAAAGCATAGTGCCAGAATTTGTTTTGTAAAAAAAAAAAATTATTTTGTAACATTTCACATAGTAATGCACCAAAATGTATTTTTACCAAAACCGAAAACCAGAAATCAAATTTAATCAACACTCAACACTGTATATAAACATTTCAATAGCATATGAGGCCGTTTTTATGTCAACTTTTTAATGATATATTTATGTTGCTAATTTGTTTTTGAATTCTAAACATTTCAATGTTGGGTGTAATAAAACTGATCTTAAAGGATTTATTCAAACATACATTGAATAATTATTTATACAGGTTAAGTAAAAATATAATGAATATCTAATATAGTGCAAACAATGATCAAAATGCTCCTCTTTAGAGCTCTTTTTCTAGCTAATTAATGAGCTATGGACTAGGGATGCTCATAATTAACTGGTTAACCGACATTAAGAATTTTGACCAATTAATTCTAAGTGTTTACAAAAGTGTTCAAAAGTGTTTACCATCTCGGTTGGTGTCCATTTGTCTGAAGATCTTCTCTGTTCTCTTCTCAGGTGTGGACTCGTCCTCTGGCATCTTCATCACTGAGGACACCATCTTATAAATCGCCTGTGGGAGACACAATACACAAGAGATTCCCTCTATCAAAAAAAAAATATCATCACATCACAAAATACAGTAATCTCATGTATTAATGCTACAATCATCAGCATTATCATACCCCAAGTGTATAAAATGTGAAATTTCAATGATGCAAGTCAGAATCTAGCAGAATCACTATAACGAGGAGGAAAGCCTTAAAGGGATAGTTCACCCAAAAATGAAAAATGATCCCATAATTTTTTCACCCTCAAGCCATCCTAGGTGTATATGACTTTCATCGTTCACCCAAACACAATCAGAGTAATATTAAAGAATATCCTGGCTCTTCCAAGCTTTTTAATGTTAGTGAATGGTACCTTCGATTTTGAAGCCCAAAAAAGTGCATCTATCCATAATAAAAGTAATCCATACGCCTCCAGAGGGTTAATGAGGCGAAGCAATGCGTTTTTGTAAGAAAAATATCCATATTTATAACTTCATAAACTATATTCACTAGCTTCCGGTAAAGGCCGTAAGCGAGTCTAGTTCTGGAGGAAGAGTGACCTCTGACCCGACGCATGACGTAGGATGTAAGCGTAGTGTAAGTTTAGGTGAGAGTAGACGCCTCTCTCGGTTTAAACAAACAGGGCTAGGAAACAAACTCAAGCTCCTCCGACATTCTTGATACGTCAGGTCAGAGGTCACTCTTCCTTTATTAACACCCTGGAGCCGTATGGATTAATTTGATGGATTGATGGACTTTTTTGGGCTTCAAAATCTAAGGTACCATTCAAGGTACCAATTTTATTTTCATTTTTGGGTGAACTAACCCTTTAACAGATGTTACTGCCCTATAATAACTCCTGTTCAAATGAACACTAAACAGACTTTACTATCAAAGGATTAAGAGTATGAAAGTTAGAACAAGACCCAGTGCACAGTACTGACTACACACTCGGACAGACACATGACTGACTGCAGCGAACACAGAATCTACAGACAACTAATGTGGCATGCATAAAGATCATTTAGAAACATGTCCAGTATGTTGATCTTCAGGAAGGCAACAGGTACTCAACTGAAAATTTTCAAGTACATAATTAGCCAAAAATAGATCTTTTCAAAATAAATCCTGCTCAGAGTAGCTTTGGAAATAGAACCATACAAATCCCATTAGCCGCAAAGAAATCTTACATCCATTTTTATGCATTGCAAATTTAAATGTTACATTTCCATTGTAAAGTTTAGCATCTGTTGCTAAATAAAAAAAAATATATAATTATTATTATTATTTTATTTTTTTTAGCAACAGATGCTAAACTTTACAATGAAAATGTAACATTTAAATTTAAATATATATATAGTATACACAGTCGTTCAAAAGTTTGGGATTGGTACGATTTTTTATGTTTTTAAACGAAGTCTCTAATGCTCACCAGGGCTGCATTTATTTGATTAAAAATACAAAACCCCCAGTAATATTGTTAAATATTACGACAATTTAAAATAACTGTTTTCTATTTGAATATAATTTTTAAAATGTAATTTATTCCTGTGATGCAAAACTGAATTTTCAGCATCATTACTCCAGTCTTCAGAGTCACATGATCCTTCTGAAATCATTCTAACATGATGTTCAAAAAACATTCATTATTGCTATCAATATGAAAACATTGGTGTGCCATTTTTTTTATCAGGCTTCTTTGATGAATAGAAAGTTCTATTTCATTTATTTGAAATATAATCATTTGTAACATTATAAATGTCTACAGTAACTTCTGATCAATTTAATGCATCCTTGCTGAATAAAAGTATTGATTTCTTTTAGAGATGTCCTGCAGGGAAGTCCATTGATCCTCAAGCTTCAGTCTCTGCACCGAAGGCATCACTATCGTTGCCAAACTGGCTGGATACTTCAAAAGATTTCCCCTTCCTGCAATAGCAAAGCACTCCATAACAAGACTGGACCACCTCAATGTTTGACCATAGAGATGATGATCCTCATAAGCTTTGCCTTGTTTGCACCAGATATACTGCTGATCCATGGAAATCACTCCATAAAACATTCTTCCAGAAATCCACAGGTGTATCCAAATTAATTTTAGAATATTCTAGTCTGTCTTTAATGTTCTTCTTGGTCAATTGTGGCATTCGGCAAGATGTCCCAACATGAAGGCCATGCTTGTCTAGTGTTGTTCTTATACTCTGCATTCATTGAAATGTTTTTTTTTTCTTTCCTATTTTCATCAGATCATCATGCAAGTCTTTGTGCTTTTTCTTCAAAACCCTCAATGGTTGTTTGGTACAACAAATTCTAAACTCATGAATAAGGCTGTCAAACTGTCTCTATAGGAACCTTTAGAGTTTACTTGTATGAATAATCCTTTATGAAAAATAGAATTATGATTGAGCCAATGAAAATACTAAATCAAGCAAGCAAGCAAACTGGGCCAGCAGGAAAAATCCTGCACAAGAATAGGACATATCAAAACAAAACCCAGAAAACACCTCAGACCCCACAAGGTAAATGTTGATTGTGGTTTTTGAATGCAAGGACTAGTTTATTGAAAAAAATATGCATAGCACATCCCTAGTACAAATGGTCACGATCATCACTACGTATATCATCTTTTGTTTTCTCTACAATCCTATCTCGACTACGACGGCTGCTGAGCAGAACGAGAGATTATTGAATTATTAAAGGCCTTTTCCATCTGCAATATCTACTTTTATTAATAACCGTAACATCTGAGGGGAAAAAAAAAAGTGTGTGTTGTAAAGCGCAGCTCTCTTGTGAAGTAGTCTTCAGTCTACAGATCCGCAGCCTGTGTGCTCCTCTTTAACACACTACCTGGATATACATCATTAAAAGAGGACAAGACATTCAGCACATCATTAGATTTACATCAGCCTTCCAGGCGAGGAAGTGATACATGCATCAAAATAAAAATGCCATTAAGATATGAGAGATGTTCTCATGTCGCATCCTTTAACCACCAAAACAGAATTATTATTATTATTTTTTTTACATGTTATATGAAATGTGTCAACTAAACCTTTAAAATTTTTATTTAAATATAATTTGTGAGTAACATTTTTCCTTTTCTTATTGTAAAATGTCATGGTACAATGTAACGTACGAGTTACAAATGCTCAAACTTGGTTTGGTTTCAACATGCCTTCAAGATCTGAGCAATAACTTGCAGAAAGCAAAGATAAATCAGGCCAATTGCATTAACAGAAAACATAAACATGTGAAGGAGTGCACTTTAATGAAAGCGTGTTTATCAGAGACCGAAATAAGACTCTTTTACAGTATGGAGCTTCCTGACAGTCTAACACCACGGCTATCCTTGCAGCTAGCGCACTACATTCTGCAAGTGAGAAACAACAACATATGCGATGTGAAAATTGGGTATAGCATTAGCAGGACTGTTGGGTTCTCTTTTGTCTCCTTAAGCGATATCGGATTCTATTTCAGACTTAAGCAGTCAAGGCGATGATCAGAGTTCGTACATGTTTTCCAAGGCCAAATTCAAGCACTTTCAAGGTCCATTTTAAAGCTTTTTCCAGCACCTTACACCACCGCAAATTACATATCAATACAGTCAAAATTATTATTTAGTGTTTTTTATCACATTAAAAGAGATAATGCTATAAACAAGCAAAATTGACGGCCAATAAAAACGGGGCATCCAAACAAGCGCGGAAATCAAAATGAAAACTCGCTCTCTATCTGAAGGGCTACATTTTATTTCTCAGTTATTCAGTCAGATAGGTATTTGTTGTGAAAGAAATACAGTTAACAATTTCAATCATTTTATCCAAAATTTAAGCACTTTTCATACCTTGAAAACACAACATCAAAATTCAAGCATTTTCAAGGATTTCAAGCACCCGTACGAATCCTGGATGATGAAAAATGCTTTTAAAGAGTGCCAACATTAAGGTAAAATCCCATTAAGGAAAGCTTTAGGTAGCCTGACATACCTGCACAATCTCAAGCATCTCCGACTTGCTGATGTATCCGTTTCCATCCAAATCATACATGCTAAACGCCCACTTGAGCTTTTGCTCTAGCTTCCCTCGTGACGTGACGCTCAATGCAATAATGAACTCCCGGAAGTCTATCGTGCCGTCGCCATTCGCATCAAAAGTACGGAACACGTGCTCTGCAAACTTTGAGGCGTCTCCATAAGGAAAGAAGTTTCCGTAGATTTTCTTAAATTCCTCCATGGAGAGGTTGCCACTGGGACAGTCCCGTAGAAAGCCTTTGTACCATTCCTGGATCTCATGCTCCGTAAAGTCCGTGCTCTCCAGCAGGTCCTGCATCACCTCAGGGCGGAGCTTGCTGTTCTGCTTCCCCATGTTTTAGTTTCACAAGACAGCGCTGGCGAAAGAAAGGGAAGAGAGAAAATGAGCAAAGATGGAAAGCTCTATAGATACAAGTCTACTTAGTGTTATTATTTTGGTACCCTATTCTGCCATGATCGTAATGACCAGAAAAGCTTATTTGAAATTACCATTGACCGGTTTATTTTATTGTACTGTTTAATATCTGTAAAATTTTAAAATTTCAATCTGGCAGTCAACCAATTATAAATTCAAATTCCTTTGCAAATGTGATGCATCCAACGTGAGTGAAACGCCCGAGCTCAGTTGTCATGTCATCATAGGTAAGTCGCAATAGCAATGCACTGGCATTAGATTTTGGATCTCAGGAGTTTTTCAGAGGATGTGTCACCAGCCGCTCAAGCATTACATTTAAGTGAAAATGAATGGCAGGTAATATCCACCACGTGTTTTGAAACCGGCAAAACATTTTTTAAGGTGGCTGTACTTTTCAGGAAATTATGGAAAAAAACCTGATTAAAACAAAAATAAACAAGTTAGTATTGTGGCTTAATGCATGGTCAGATAACTCATTATATTGAACACCAAAAATTCAGCCACTTGGTGACCAACAGCAGTAAAATCACTGTCCCCTGGTTTCACAGACTAGTCCCAGACTAAAATGCATGTTTGAGCGGTTTTAACTGAAAGCAACTTGCATTGATCTATCTTAAAATATGTCAGAGCCATTGTTTTGTCTCAAGATGCACACCAGTAATGTTTTTTTCTAAGGCATGTTTATAAAAGCTACTTAAATATCCTAATTGAACTAAGGCCTAATCCTGGGTTAATCTAAGCCCTGTTTGTGAAACCAGACCTGTGTGTGTGAATGAGGCCTAATTTTTCCACAATACCCAATCAAACCAGTCACCGAAATAGTTACGGTTTCAGGCCATCAAAAGCCAGAGGCTTGAAATGTTCGAATTCAGAGAAATGTATTCTGCCTCTGACTTCCCCATCAGGGATGTGCCCCAACCAAAATGTTCAGAAAGGAAATTATGCCCTCTATGGAGCCCATGAAAGGACATGGTGATGGTGATGGTGAAAATTGAGATGGGTTTTTATTTCAATGTTTGTGTTCTCTTACAATTATATAGTCGGGTAATTAAACTGTATATAATGTGCACCAAATCCTCAGACATAGTCCTGTCAGTCATCTGTCCTAACTATCTTCACATGATAAGTGAAATCTGATGTAGCCTACTGTAATGCAACCGACTACCACAGCAAGCTTAACAATGTGCCTTTATGGGCTCCGTATAATGTTTTTTTTCATTTTCTGTGCCTTTCCAGATTCAGATTTAGGCTTTGGGCACATCCCTATTCCTCATGATCTAAAGCAGCGTTTCTCAGCCCTGGTCCTGGAGGACCCCAACATAGAATTTGTTTTAAAAGTCTCATCTTTCTGACACCCATTTCAGGTCCTGGAGTTTCTTCTAATGAGCTGACGAGTTTAATCAGGTGTGTTTGATTAGGGAGACAAAAGAAATTGTGCAGTGTTGGGGTTCCTTCAGGAGCAAGGTTGAAAAACACAGATCTAAATGTGCGTATGACAAAATCTTAGCTGCAATTCAACACTGCAGTAACTTTTGACAATGAAAACTTTTCAAAACATAGATCAATTACTTCCAACAACAGATGATACACTATGAACTATAAAGCCATACACCCATTTCTCTGCTCAGTAATCCATTTTGCAAAGCAGCTGCATCATCATCTAAAGATTATGTTGTGGTAATGATACCAGAAAACATATTGCGTATACTCCTAGGAATATAAGCCGATTTTACAAGACAAGACACCTTTTATCATGCAAACATACAGGTGAAACTCGAAAACTAGAATATTGTGCAAAAGTTATAATTTTGATGATTATGGCTTACAGCTTATGAAAACCCCAAATTCAAAATCTCAGAAAATTAGAATATTACATGAAATCAAGAAAGAAAAAAAAGCATTTTAAATACAGAAATGTCAGCCCTCTGAAAAGTATTCATGCAAATGTATATAGTTATATATATATATATATATATACACTCACCGGCCACTTTATTAGGTACACCTGTCCAACTGCTCCTTAACACTTAATTTCTAAGCAGCCAATCACATGGCGGCAACTCAGTGCATTTAGGCATGTAGACATGGTCAAGACAATCTCCTGCAGTTCAAACCGAGCATCAGTATGGGGAAGAAAGGTGATTTGAGTGACTTTGAACGTGGCATGATTGTTGGTGCCAGAAGGGCTGGTCTGAGTATTTCAGAAACTGCTAATCTACTGGGATTTTCACGCACAACCATCTCTAGGGTTTACAGAGAATGGTCCGAAAAAGAAAAAACATCCAGTGAGCGGCAGTTCTGTGGGCGGAAATGCCTTGTTGATGCCAGAGGTCAGAGGAGAATGGCCAGACTGGTTCGAGCTGATAGAAGGGCAACAGTGACTCA
Source organism: Semotilus atromaculatus (assembly GCA_031834385.1). Classification (NCBI taxonomy): domain Eukaryota; kingdom Metazoa; phylum Chordata; class Actinopteri; order Cypriniformes; family Leuciscidae; genus Semotilus; species Semotilus atromaculatus. The sequence continues at coordinate 9,331,052 of JAULUF010000041.1, read as the reverse complement.
AATAACCACCCGTTACAACCAAGGTGGGCAGAAGAGCATCTCTGAACGCACAGTACGTCGAACTTTGAGGCAGATGGGCTACAGCAGCAGAAGACCACACCGGGTGCCACTCCTTTCAGCTAAGAACAGGAAACTGAGGCTACAATTTGCACAAGCTCATCGAAATTGGACAATAGAAGATTGGAAAAACGTTGCCTGGTCTGATGAGTCTCGATTTCTGCTGCGACATTCGGATGGTAGGGTCAGAATTTGGCGTCTACAACATGAAAGCATGGATCCATCCTGCCTTGTATCAACGGTTCAGGCTGGTGGTGGTGGTGTCATGGTGTGGGGAATATTTTCTTGGCACTCTTTGGGCCCCTTGGTACCAATTGAGCATCGTTGCAACGCCACAGCCTACCTGAGTATTGTTGCTGACCATGTCCATCCCTTTATGACCACAATGTACCCAACTTCTGATGGCTACTTTCAGCAGGATAATGCGCCATGTCATAAAGCTGGAATCATCTCAGACTGGTTTCTTGAACATGACAATGAGTTCGCTGTACTCAAATGGCCTCCACAGTCACCAGATCTCAATCCAATAGAGCATCTTTGGGATGTGGTGGAACGGGAGATTCGCATCATGGATGTGCAGCCGACAAATCTGCGGCAACTGTGTGATGCCATCATGTCAATATGGACCAAACTCCCTGAGGAATGCTTCCAGCACCTTGTTGAATCTATGCCACGAAGAATTGAGGCAGTTCTGAAGGCAAAAGGGGGTCCAACCCGTTACTAGCATGGGGTACCTAATAAAGTGGCCGGTGAGTGTATATATTAGTTTCACCTTTTAATTTGAATTACTGAAATACATGAACTTTTGCACGATATTCAAATTTTTTGAGTTTCACCAGACCCCTAGAAATGTTCCTTTTCTGGAGAATGATAATATTACGATAATATACAAAAATGTAGTCAAGAAAAAACAATCATCAACACTAGGACGCTTTCCTCCGTATTTAAACTGCTTCTAAAGACTCGATGTTGAGATCTGGTCATTTGGGAGAGATTATAATAACATACAAGACTTCCACCTCCATATCTCAAAGTACTTGAGAGTTTTTTTTCTCTTTATCAAGGTGCTATAGCTAACTACACATTTCAGGATTTAGTATCAGACAAATGAGCCAGAACATAAATAAAAACATGCCAAAACAAAACCAACAAAGACATTCTGATAAATCAAAAAAGGACAAAACATATCTATACATAAATGTCTAGCACTCAATAAAAACGGCAAAACAAAAATGAAAAATGTGTCCACGAGACAGGCCATTCACAGTCCCCAGCTGTAGAGCCTCCATTCAGGCCGGAAGGTCTGGAGAGCATCAGCTGTTACGTGACTTCTCCATACGCAGGAAGTGACTCCCGTTTCTCATGTGGGTGATGGATCTTTGGACTAATCAGAAAACTGTTTTACTAAAGGTCTAGGCAGACGCAAACACACACACAAAACAATATAGTGTTAAATGTAAATACTTTTAAATGAGCCAAATGAATCGTGCACTAGAACTGAGGGGTAAAGGTTAGGGCAGAAGAGGAGATGGCATCACTTGTGATTAGAAGTGGAGTCTAGCTCTTCAAACTTAAGAACACTTGTAGACCTGACACTGCTTTTCTTAATGACCCACACAAGTGCACACTACATCCTGTCTTTGTTGTTTGGTATAATGCAAGACCTTATTGCTGTAGCGCTTTCATAAAACTTGAAACCGAAAAAAAGAAGAAAAAAACAGACCAAAGGATGTCGTAGCAATGTCATCATGGCACCTGTTCCGTGTAAAAAAGGTCCACATTCACACTGGGCTTTGATTCTGGAAGAAATTGCCATCAAATTACCAGACTGTATGGTGCAAGAGTTTATAATCATTATAATTTTTCTCGAATCCAGTGCCTGGTGTCTGATTAGGCTTTATAAATTCCCTAATTTAGAGGCATCAGGCTACTGGTATATAAGCTAGTAGTGCTGAAACAGCTGTGTTGTATATAAAAAATAAAAAATATAATGCTAATATATTTGGATCACACAGAGGGTTCACACTTGGCAGGTTTGATTTAATTTAAATAAACTCTGGTGGGAATAGTCTGTTAATGCAGTTCATTTGAACAAGTGTGAACGCTGCCATACGAACCTTAGTATGCACAATTAATGTTAAATGTTAGCCTTTTTAACATCAGACAAAATAGTTAGTAAAAGTAAACTAAGAAAAAACAGGACAACGTGGCGTGCGACAACGACATGTAAAAACAAACATTGGTTTATTATTTTGCATGCCAGTAGTATGGCTCCTGCTCATCCAAGTTGGCCGTTCTTGGCACGGTTAAAAGTAAGGCTTGTAAAACTAATCGACTAAACTGGAAAATGCATCTGCTGATGACAATGCTTCAAAAATACCAAAAATCAGCCAGAGATCTTTCAAATTTTGTCAAGGTTTCAAACACTTGGGACTGAAGCATTCTGCCTTTATACCTTTCAAATGCATAAACTAATACATAATATAACTAAATAATAGGGCTGTCAAATGATTAATCGTGATTAATCGCATCCAAAATAAAAGTTTGTGTTTACATAATAAATGTGTGTACTGTGTATAATTATTTTATATATATATATTTGTATGTATTTACATGCTTGTATATATTTAAGAAATATTTGCATGTATATACTATATACAGATTTACAATATAATATATAATTTATATTATATATAAATATAAATATTTTATATATAAATAACACATTTTTCTTAAATATATAAAATGCACGTGTGTGTACTTACATATACAAAATAATTTTACACAGTACAAACTATATATTGTGTAAACACAAACTTTTATTTTGGATGCGATTAATCGTGATTAATCATTTGACAGCCCTACTAAATAACTAAATAAATAAAAATATATAATTGATATGAATTTCACAAATATTCAGTTACGCCTTAAACTAGACGCACACATGTTCTTTCAACTGTTTGTGTTCACTTAAAGGGTACCCCGACTAGTGTGGCATGTTGGCCTTATAAGATTAACGTGGGCGTCAGCTATAAAAAGCTAATACAAAAAGACTCCAAATGTTTTTGATTTGATTAAAAAAAGACGAAAATCCGAGCACTCGTAGGCCGCTATAGTTATTTACGTCTCAATGCATTCTGGGTAGTGACGTGTAAAGGTTGTAGCTAGCCAAGTTTTGACAGTAGTGAGATGAACACGTCTGCCGTTCAGCCTTTTCAGTTTAAACCCGAGTGCACCGTAGGCTTAAATCAAGAGAATAACGCGGAAAACGATAGGCCTACTCAAGAGTTACATGAAAATGAAGATTATCAGAGAGTTGAGGAAGCGAGAGTGGGGCAAAATAGATGGTGTCTGCGGCAGTTTGCCAATGTCGAGCGAGAACGAAAGTGTTTGCTGTAAAGAGCTCCACTTTTTGTCAGCAGCCGTCCTGGGTAGGCTAAGTATAGATCAGACGATCGTACTATCGCTATAAATAATTTAATAAGTCATCTACCGCCGTCGTTTGCTTTATTTTCCCTAAGCAGTCACTATGTTGAACGCATAGAAATACCCTCTCGGACCTTGTTCAAAATCCTGCCGCGCCACAGAGCACCATTTACATAGTTTTATATTAAATTTACATTTATTTGTCTCAAATCGTTGTTGATGTATATACTGACTTCACCCTGCGCAGCAATATACATTTAGTTTTACATTAATTTACAGAAATCGGCTGGTTGAATGAAAATTGCTGATGTTACCGGATTTTGAGCAAGTTAACGGACGCTCTGAGCTAAAGTGAATTCAGACTGCAGACAAATAAGCAACGATTGTATTTAATTGTACAGTACAATCAATCATAACAAAGTACAGACATAATCTTAATTCCATAATGTCCTTAAACATAACAATATTGCTGGCCATAAACTGACAAAGTGCGCGTCCAGTGTGCGATACCTCGAGTTGTCAGAGACGCGGCGCGGCGCTTCTCGTCCGGACCGGTGTGCAACCCCCTTTTACACTGAACAAAGTCAACACTATTCTGCTCATCTACCTCATGTACATTTTCAATCTTACAATTACAATATTAATAATTACCATTGCACTAAATTGCCGTGCACTACATATTTAAAATCTTAAATCTCAGACTATACTAAGCTCTTTACAGCAAACGCGGTCGTTCTCGCTTGGCATTGGCAAGCAGTTGCCGCACAGACACCGCGTTATTCTCCTGATTTAAGCCTACGGTGCGCTCGGGTTCAAACTGAAAAGGCTGAACGGCAGATGTGTTTATCTCACTACTGTCAGAACTTAGCTAGCTAGCCGGTACGTTGGAAAAACAATAAACGAAGCGGCTACAGCGGCTAGGCTCAACCGACTACAACCTTTACACGTCACTACCCAGAATGCATTGAGACGTAAATAACTATGGCGGCCTACGAGTGAACGGATTTTCGGCTTTTTTTAATAAAACTAAAAACATTTGGAGTCTTTTTGTATTAGCTTTTTATAGCTGACGTGCACGTTAATCTTATAAGGCCAACATGCCACACTAGTCGGGGTACCCTTTAAGGCATAGCGGACTGTTTCACAAGGATACTTTCCTATACAAGCATTCTGATATAATTGTGTGTGAATTTTGTCCATTTAAAGCACAAGGTATGAAAGAGAAGATTGTACTTTCTTTGCTATTGCCATTACTGACCGAACTACAAACTTTCCAGTAACGGTTTGTTACTGACGTTTGTCTCACAGAACAAAGGGACCTAAAATACATGAATCCCTTAGGGCAACAAGACACACCTTTTTTGTTTGACTAATAATATTTGTACTTCATGCTATTTCAACATTGAACAAAGAACAAGATTAAAAGCAAATGGAAAGACTGGAATCAGAGGAGGACCAGAATCAGAACAAACAATTTGTTCTTTAACTACATATAAAAGCTGACAGGAAACAAATTCCCTATCGAATCACTGCGTGTCTGCCCAGGAACCTGGCCATTCAGTCTAATGATAGAGGCCATTAGCAGTAAACGCAGAACAACACTCACATGAGAGAGTCCAAACAAGAAGCCCTTGAGTTGAAGACTGAAACGGTTGATTGTATGTCTCCAAATTCATATTTATATAGTGCTATATGTGTTTAAACTATCTTTGCCAACTGATAAGGAAAGCAGATGCTGAGGTCACACTGCATTAGCTATTACTGTAGCTACATTCAATGTTATTTTTATATTTAAAGGGGTCATGACATGAGAAACCAAATTTGCCTTGATCTTTTGGTATAAGAGATCTATGTACTATTAAAACTTCCTGCAAGTTTCATAGCTTAAGACGTCCTCCCCATTATAAACGAAGCATTTATTTAATCAAGCTCTAAATACAGCTCGTTCTGGATCCATTGAACTTAGTGACGTCACGATACAAAGTGACGTACCAGTCGTTTGCATATGACCGCCTCCAGCGCAAGACAAATACGCCTCATTTCACATCATCGCATGCGTTGTCGTGCAGCGAGTGGGTCTGTTTACAAGATGACTGCGATGCCATGCTATTCCTGTTTGAGTGTTTGAATACGCTGGATCCAGACGTCAGGGAAAAGCAGTCGGATGCAGTTTATTTGCAGCATATGCAGCACGCCAAAGCTTTATTTGAACGGTGAGTGATCAGATGAGTGTGACAGGGCGCATTACTGATGAAAGAGCAGAGAGAGACAAACTGTCTCTCTCTCTCTCTCTCTCTCTCTCTCTCCCTCTCTCCCTCTCTCCCTCCCTCCCTCCCTCCCTCTCTCCCTCTCTCCCTCTCTCCCTCTCTCCCTCCCTCCCTCCCTCCCTCCCTCGCGCATATGAATCAAAATCAATTGAGAATTGACACGATGGTAAAAGATCGGAAGACCGAAGTTTCACGTGGTGGAGCATTGTGTAGTACATGTGATACAAAATGATTAACGTTAATAATTTATGCATAAGCAGCACTGACGTTAGCCAATCATAACAGTGGGCGTTAACCCTGAACTCTTAAAGGGGAAATACCTCAAAAACAGACTGTTTGAATCAGAGGTGAGAAACAGGGTGGGAAAATGTCATAAATCACTACATTTTTAAAGTTTTTTTGTACAAAAAACTATAGTAATACTATAATTGCACCTAAGGGAACATAATAAAACAAAACAAAAAACCATGTCATGACCCCTTTAACATGTCATGTGCTGAGAAATTGTTTTCAGCTAAGAGGTATCATGGCTGACAGGCATTTATTAAGTATCCAGCATCAATGCTCCTGATTAAACTGAACATCAAATTTAAACAGAGAGGACAGACTGGGGCTTAATTACAAAGCAGTTAGCAATGCTGTCATCATGTACAATAACGAATCTCTGTGACCTCTTGCCATGTTGCTATGGAAACAGACACTCCATGCAGCATTGGTTAGTAGAGAGAAAACAATAAATCAATGAGACTACAGATGTTTGCGTCTCTAGACGGAACACTGCTGCTCCAAGAGGATTTCCTAATAAAATTGGGATTTCGAGCCATTTGGAGAGAGGAGACTAATGGTGTGGGTAAAGTGCTAGTGTTGCACAAGATAACTATAACATTTCTGACCATTCCAACCCATAGTTCAGTTTGTTTGTGAACCAGTGCAAACGTCATCTTCAAATCATTAGCCAAGAATATGTATAAGGAAAAAACATTTCAGGCAGCTTGTTGCTTTACCTTAGTCACACTTCACTCTGCATCACTTCCACAGCAGAGCAGAACAACATCTTAGCTGGATCTTAGTGGACAAGAGTGTGTTGTAAGGATTTGGTAAGGTTAATTAGCCAAGAAAAGGCTACAAATATTTAGCAGGACACCAGTGTTTCATTGTTAACTAAAATTTCAAAACTATTGAAAGCGGCGGGTATTTGGTAATTGAAATGAAGCTGAACAAAATAAAACAATGGATGAAAACTTAAATCCTTAAACTTAAAGACTGTAGTAAGTTGAAGTACTAAAATTACCAACACCGAAAAAATGTATTAAAGCTAAAAAGAAATATTTAAAAAACAAGAAAATAATAAAAATGACAAAAGCACATGGACAAGTTAAAAGTAAATTTAAGCTGCAGGGCACTGGTAGAAACAACATCATGTTTTCCCTTCTTGAAACAGTGTATATGGCCACAATCATTCATATCGGCAGGTTGAAAGCAGATCTTCAAAAAAATAAGGCCCTCGATATGGGTGGTAATCCGCTAATGGCAGATAAATTATTCTAATTAAGCTCTTGCTGAACAGTGTCTAAGAGGTTGATCTTTGATGTCCACACTGTCGCTGCTTTCAGCCATTGCCATGTTGTAATGACCCTCACATTTTGTCCAGTGAATCCATGACTTTACCAGTTGTTCTTGATTACTGGATAAGGATTTTATAGAGATTACAATTTAAGATTTCAGAACTAAGCATAACTAGAAAACACATGACTAAGGGTGGGCGAAATGACCAAACTCTTATTTCACGATATGAGACATTTTATTTAATGATAACAATATATGTAGTTAGAATTAGTTCAGTGATGGTGATTTAATAAGATATTGCATAGTCTTCACTGTATGAATTAAATAAATGTATTCCTATTAAAAGGTAAAACAAGTTATTCAACCAGTCAAGAGCAGTAGGTATATTAGGCTGCTGTCACTTTAAGACCAAATGCACTGCTCCATTATACTGATACACATCCGGTTTACATCCAATTGTTTACTTTTATTTGAGACATAACCAACTGTTTACATTAATACTCAACACGATGTGCATTTTGACATAATTGCGTATGTATTCAACCATTTAAGCGCAATAGGATGTGAAAAACAACTGAATTTGTGGTCACATGCTGAGACGAGGCTTTCTGTGCACCTGTTACGCTGTGTGTGAGTCAGCGCATGCACCACACTGAGTTCTTCATCACTACTTATTGTGCTTAACTCTTTTTAACATACATTTTTATATTTTCATTCATGCATTTAATCACTCTGAAGTGTCAATAGTGCCAATATACATACCGCGATAAACACAGTGTAGTAAAATCTCTAACGATAGACATTTTATCCTGTGGTAATGATACAGTATTTGTAGCAAGCAGGACGAGGCAAAGAGAACATCTCTCACGGAGGAGCTTCGGAAGCATAAAAGGAGCGACGACAGTGGACTCTGGACTAATTTACGTTGTTTTGTTAAAGTGTTCCTTTATTTTTCTTTTGTGTTTTTTGTGCAATTGCAATTGTGTGTTTATTTTATAATTAAAGTCTTTAAATATTTACCAGTTCCCGCTTCCTTCTCTGAACAACATACCTCGTTACAGTACTGTTCATACAACAGAGCAAACAGAGCAGAATGGATATATCAGAGAAGAATGTCTATGAAGAAAATGTATCAAATTAATATAATGTTAAACAATGTAAATATTTACGCCTATAGTCTATAAATAGTAGCTGTTGTGCGTGACCTGATAAGCGAAACGGGAGTGGATTGAGCACACAGCGGCACATTCGTACAAGCTTGTTGAGCACACATCCCTTTTTCAGACATCACTGGAAAGTTTGTAGGTCGGTCAGTAATGGCAATAGCAAAGAAAGTAAAATCTTCTCTTTCATGCCTTGTGCTTTAAATGGACAAAATTCACACACAATTATATCAAAATGCTTGTATAGGAAAGTATCCTTGTGAAACAGTCCGCTATGCCTTAAAGGGTTAGTTCACCCAAAAATGAAAATGAAGTCATTAATTACTCACCCCCATGCTGTACCAACCCCGTAAGACCTTTGTTCATCTTCGGAACACAAATGAAGATATTTTTGATTAAATCTGAGCGCTGGATCACTGCTACATAGGCTGCCTAAGGGAATGAAACTTGACGGCCCAGAAAGTCATTAAAGAAAATGTTTAAATATTCCATGTGCTATTCCACGAGAATACTTTTTGTGCGAAAAAAACACATAAATAACGACTTTATTCGACTATTCCATTACTTCCTTGTGGGCCTTGAGACGAGAGTTGAAGAGATTTCCAGAACGCATGCGCGAGAACTGAGTAACAAGTAACAAGAAGTAGTCGTCCTCTTCTCAGTTCTCGCGCATGCGTTCTGGAAATCTCTTCAACTCTCGTCTCAAGGCCCACAAGGAAGTAATGGAATAGTCGAATAAAGTCGTTATTTATGTGTTTTTTTCGCACAAAAAGTATTCTCGTCGCTTGATAAACTTATAGTTGAGCCACTGTAGGCACATGGAATATTTAAACATTTTCTTTAATGACTTTCTGGGCCGTCAAGTTTCATTCCCTTAGGCAGCCTATGTAGCAGTGATCCAGCGCTCAGATTTAATCAAAAATATCTTCATTTGTGTTCCGAAGATGAACGAAGGTCTTACGGGGTTGGTACAGCATGGGGGTGAGTAATTAATGACTTCATTTTCATTTTTGGGTGAACTAACCCTTTAAGTTAACGTAAACAGTTGAAAGAACACGTGTGTGTAACAGTATGTTGGATATGTGCAGCTCTTAAAGTGACAGCAGCATAATAAACCAACTGCTGTCCTCAATGTTAATCTAACAACAATGTTAATCTATCTAAAGACAGAAAAAAAACACTCACTGCTCTTGACTGGTTGAGGCTTGCTGGAGCAGCTCTAAATATTCACTCTGCGATTAAATTAAAGAAAATATGCTAGAGCAATAATATAAACAGTTAAAGTAACTGTAGCTACTATAAAACATTTTAACAAGTGTAATTAGGCATGAAAATAACTGGAAATATCTATTAACTCAGCCAACTCATTTGATTCATATTCTTTTGGTTTCTCTGCACAATATTTGCAATGAAAATACAACTCTGCATATGCAATGAAAATACAGGTATCGGTACTCGGTAGGGGTCGTCAACTTTAGTCGTTTAGTCGACTAATCGGTCGATGCCGTCTTGGTCGACTGACATTCTTATTGGTCGACCAGTTGCATTTTTTTTTTTTTTTTTTACCAATAGAAAGAATTTTTCAATGATTTACTCCTTGATATTTATTCCTTTATAAGCAGTTATATATTACTGTATTCTAAATATAATTAGCCTATGGTTTATCCCCAACTTTAAATGCTTTAATTTAGGCTATTTTGTAACAGCGCCACAGTTTAGCGCACACACATAGAACACTCGGTTTGCACCTGTGGCTGCGCTGCTGCTTCGTGCTCAGTAAGGGATATAGGTAGTTTAGCTGTATTCATTCAGTTAGAACGCTACTTGTCTCGGTTTTTATGCTTTTATACACTACATGTTTTTATCTCGATGCGGCGTGGACGCACTTGGAAAAAAAAGGGCGCGTCTCACCGCGACCGCGTTGCTTCCATCATGAGCGTGCACACCGCGCGCCTACATTTGAAATCGAACTTGAGCGCGCAAAAGACGTGAGCAGTCCCTTTAACGGCTTTATCATGCTGACCCAATAGATTGTGTTTTCTTGATATGTTTTTGTTTTTATTTGTACACTTGACGCATTTGAAAATAGCCTAAATAATGTAACAAAACAAAAATAAACCTATATGCGGTCCTACAATACAGCCTATTATTATTAGGATTGTTTTTTAGGCTCTTTGGTTTTTTTTGTGTGTTTGTTTTAAAATGCCTAGATCGGCTGGACAAAAGTTAACCCATAGCTTTGAAAGTAAAGAAGAATATACAGCCTGTATAAACGAGAGCTTTTGTTAGGATTTTTCATTGTGGCAGATAGCAGTTATATTTTTTGTAGCGTGTGGTGTGGTCAGGTGCGCGATTGTGACTGTTAGGCTACTATAGACCTAGGAGGACAGTGCTCCTCACTTTTTGCAGTTTAAAAAAAATCACTTAATTTTCAAAGAATTGTATTATTATTATAGTTTTATCTATTTTTGATGTTTTTTCATTGTTGTTTTATAAATGCTCTATGACAATTGTTAAAAAATGTTCAATCAAAACATCGCGTCTTTTTTTTTTTTTTTTTTGTCGACTAATCGTTGCGCAGGACAAGACTTTGGTCGACTAAGGATTTCTTTGGTTGACTACAGCCCTAGTACTCGGTATCAGCAAGTACTAAAAATTTAAGTATCGGACTCGATCTGGAAAAAGTGGTATCGGTACATCCCTAATTATTATCGAAGTTTAAAATGAACAACTCAAATTAATATAATGTGTTTTTTTTTATAACAACAACGTTAAACTATTCTAAATGATATGAGTGAAAATATGATAAATATGTAATATAGTGCATATATTTAGCAAAATAATCCTCTGTAGTTCATTTTTCTAGCTAACTAAAATGCTATGGTTATTAAATGGCTTTCCTGAGGTAAATGTAACGTTACGAGACATTGTTTACAAGCTGTATTATTGACCTTTTCGCAGTTGAACCATTTCAGTAAGTTGTACTGTATATTTTAACATGCCTTCTGATGTTCATTCATGTATTTACTTTTAACTAGTAGTAAAGAGGAAACAATGATCAGTTCACATGCCGCGATCTGAGGCGCTACAGTGTAGAGCCCTGCACGGGCCTCAAATTGAGGCCCTAGCCCGGCCCTGGCCCGAGACGCTCAGGCCCTAGCCCGGCCCGTGTCCGACAGCTCATCAGAATTATCAGCCCGAGTCCGACCCGAGCCCGTAAAAAAAAAAAAAAAAGAAGCCTGCCAGACATCACAGCCTGACTATGTTGCAGTCATTAAAATATATATGTTATGTTCTCAGTGGCAAAGTAGTTACCGGTAAGTTTATTTTCATTTATTTATTAAGGTAATTCGGACAAATAGGCAACGACCAAATTTTTTTATAGGCAACGACCAAGCAGCCGACAGCGAGTTAAACATGTTTGATCCATTTAGCCTCTCAAATCAACACTTACTTGGCTACAATAAAATCCATAGATATAAAACAATTTAATCTTATCACACAGACAGTTAACGTTTGTTTAAACGTTTATTATCCTTTTTGAAAAGCTGAGGCAAACTGCTCTGCTGCTCAGTCGCAACAACGTTCACAAACTAAATGAGCTAAATAGGCCTACAATCTAAACAAATCAAATAAATTACATTAAATTAAAAACAAACATGCAGGTTATCTTATCTCAAAAATCAAGTCTTCAAGTTCACTACAGAACATGCATGGCCATTCTTATTTCCAATAGTTTCCAACAGACTAATACAAATAAAGCCCAATCAAACGAAAACCAACAAGACAGCCTCACATCAGAATAGTCTCTTACAGAGCATCGTAAAGAGAAAAAGCACAGCATCCACAGTGGAAGGTTTTAATCCAGTCGCACTTTTTCCAGTTGCGCTGAAGTCACGCTCGCTCCTTCTGCTGCTGGCGGACACTAAACACAGAACGAGCCGGTCGCGCGAATCTCGGATCGCGCCGCCGGGAAACCTGTGTCTGTTTGCGCGAGCACTGTCGTGTGTCAGTCACATGTCAGTGTGATAGGTTATAAAACGTCTTTCTATGTTTGCTTTTCAATCGTCATCTTCTCATATTATATTTTAATTATGTCTAAAATATAGGCTATAAAAAATCTAAGCCTGAAACAGGCCCGAGGCCCGGCCCGCGTGTGAACTATGACGTGAAAATTGGCCCGAAGCCCGGCCCTAGGGTCGTAAATAAGTCGGGGCCCGTTGGGCTCGGGCTGAAATGCAGGGCTCTACTACAGTGATCTGTCACATCACGTTTAAGAAGGCAAAAGTGGTATTGTTTGAATTTTAACAAATTAATTCAACCACAATAAAATTGACAGAACTTGTAAGCTAAGCTTTGTTTCATATAAAAATAACCTGCTCTGTCTTGTCTGTCTGGGTCAGTGTCTTCTTTGCTTCGCGATTTTTCACTGCACAAGAAAATGGATGTGTGGCATGAGAACAGTGTCAGTTGCGTGAGCCTCACACTGAGTGCGTGAGAGTTAACAGCCCTGCAATGATCGTGAGAACCTCGAACTACAGAGAACTGACAAATAACTACCTCTTTGTAGCAGATATTAGTAATTTTTCCAAATATCTTATCTGCTGATATGAACAGAACTTTAAGCCTAAAAACAGTGATGTCTGATTTGTGTGATCACAAGGAAACCAAAATGCTCTAGAGGTAAAAGAGGAAACCGCCCTCTCCTAAAAGGACACCATTTCTTGTTCCACAGAGAATTTTGTTTTCCTCCTGAATTGTCTGGACGACATAATCCAGGGCAACAGTGATGATCTGTTGTGATGGCAACCTTAATCGTGTAGTCACCAACTCTTCTAGCTTTTCAAATCATTCACTGTGTTCAGACTGATCCACCGTCACTGCACAGACTGCAGAGACATAGACGGTAAAGGAACATGGTTCAACGGTTTCAATATCTTGTGCATGGTTTATGTCACTTTTGTCCAATGCCACTCATATGTCTCGTAAGAGTTTACGCATATTCAGATAACATTTATAGATTGAACAGCTTAAAAAGAATCAAAGTCGATACCTGAAATGACTTGATGGAATCCTACATGCAATATGAATGACATTGCAGGTTTTAGCAGTCCTAATCATTAGGCTAAATGATCTCTCTCTCTTTATTAGCAGTATCTGCAAAATTATAACAGGACAACCCGTAAGACAACACATACAGGTATAATCTCAAGATCTTTTGCAGAAGAACCATCTTATTCTGTGGATGAAAACTGTAACAAGGACTGTCCCATTCAGTTACAGTTCTGTCCAGTAGCGCATGCCTTGCCCTCATTATCCATGGCACTCGACATACAACCAGTCTAAACAAAGAGCCTGGCTGCATTTCCTTCCATGTTTTTATATAATTGCTCAAGGTCAGTTTTTTTTTTAGTTAAAAAAATAAAGACCGCAAGACCACATTTGAGTAAAGGGAACTGAAACCAGCCTAAAGAACGACTAATATAATACCAAGAGGCATTTCATGTTGGCAATAAATAGCACAGGAGAATAAAGTTTCCCACAGAGATTGAGAACCAAGGAAACAAACAGAATGACTATTAACACGTCCAAGTAACACATTATAAATAGTGCAAATAAAATAGGAACGCAACAGTATACATTTCCAAGTTTTCTGAGAACCATATTTTTAGCAAATGGCAATACCAGAAATATGGTGCTAATAAAAGGTACAATTTAATCATTTCAGTTCTCTTTAGTTTAGGCCACTAACTTTGAAGAAAAAGAAAGAAAGTGCGTATCTAGCGACAGACAAAGCTATAAAATTACATTCATATAGCCTAAACTTCAGCATCTTTCCAGAAATGTACAAAATATATGGGGGGAAAAAAGCAGTGTGCAACACTCATGAGTGTGACAAAACAAGAACAGCTGTGTCCAGCTCTCAGCATGGTGGAGGATATTTTCTGACATGTGGAGCCCTGCAGAGAATGAGCTGGACAGAAACAGGGCAAAAAAAATTACTCCTATTTATTTCAAACTGAGAGCAAATCCAAGCCTCTTTCATAATGCACTTTTTTGTCCCAAGACACTTTCAGCAACATAAAGGGAATTGAAATGGAAACAGCAGACATACTGACAAAGTTCATCATATCTACTCAAAGACAAACAAAGAAATCAACAAAACCTGAAGATTATTCTAATCCCAAGTGCAAAAACTCATTCCAGAACCTTTTGTTAAGGGGGCGGTATTATTTGTGATGAGACTTAGTAAAGACCACTAATACCCCTTTACCACTGACACTGTTCCGTTTCCTCTCTGGAGAATCGTTGTCTTTCCGCTGGCAAATTCCGACATGTAAATGCGAATCCGCCATGGTGCGAGCGCAACTGATTGGTTTATTGCACGTTACGCCCAAAACACACCCATTATTCAGTAAGAGAATAGGGACAACCCTTTAAGACCATGCGCTGGGCACGCAGACCATTTTTTCCATCGTTAAACAAGCAAAAGTGGATTCGGATATATGTACATACATACTTGCTCCGTGCGCTTTAGACCATGTGCTTAGATCGTTAAAATAGGGACACCAGTGTGCAAAAGAGTGAGTGAATTGTGTGGAAACGTGGCCGGTCCGCGACACGCTCCAGTTCGCCTGCATGGTCGAGAACAGGCTCTGGCTCTAGAACGCAAACCATTCTGGTGAAAAAGGGGTATTTGTATGCAATGCAAGTACAATGTCCATTCTATTCAATACACTTCATAACACTAATATGACCTTTCACTTTACAGAAAGTCAAAAGTGTGATTAAAAAAATAAATAAGTGATTAAGCCCAGGAGTTGCCATCATTGGGGAACATAAACAGCACGATGAATCAATGCATTTCACACTAATCGACTAATTTGCATCGTTCCATCCCTACTTTGGATGAGAAGCAAAGTAAAAAGGCCTGTTCACACCAAGGCAAATGTTCAGTGCAAACATTTAGTGCGATAATTTAATTTAAACAAACGGCTGTTAATGCGCCTGTTCAGAATGACAAATATTCACATGCTGTTACAGTTTTTCTTTTTTTCCATTGCAGTGCAAATAAAACTGACCAACCATTAACATAAAAACCTCGACTTGGTGTTGCTCACAAACAGACAAAGTGATATTTGCCCCTTTCACACAAAGTCTTTACAGGCAAATTACCTGAAAATTTCAGTTGAAAAATCATGTGCAAATAGGACCTTTTTTTTTATTTATAAAATGCAATTAAAGTAGTTAAAAAAAAAGTTTGACAGATAGTGAAACTAGGCGCTTCTCATCCAGGTGGAAAAATACGGAACACAGCTGCTTGTGTGAACAGCACATTTATGTCTTTACTGGAAATCAATCTTGCAATTTTATTGGAATTTACCGGCTTTAATGTGTAAATAGAGAGGATGAATCCAGTTTGCATGCCACAATTAGTTTTGTGTCAAACATTCGTCTTGGTGTGAAAAGACCGTAACTGTTTTTTGAGCACGTGCAACAGAAAATTTCTGTTATTTCAGAGGCTCCTGAAATGGGAAAATTTGTGTTACTTCGTTTTCATCTCGAAAATTAAAGAGTGCTTCAGTAAATAGTAGCGTAGGTTTGAGATACATTATGGCATTAAGTGCTCATCAGACTGATACTGACGGTGAGAATGCTATTAAAACTGCACTTAAAAGCTTGATAATGAAAAAAAAAAAAAATCATGTTCACTTGGCACTCTGTGTATTTAAGTATTTAATAGATACACACAACACGCAAGCAGCACCTACACACTGCTCATACACACACAGACAAACGCTGTAATAACAGACAGGGCTGATAACACACAATAGCAGTGGTTGCAGCGAGGATAATCTCCTCCCCCACACGTGGGCTGTGCTGAACAAGCTGCCAGCAGCGTCTCTCATCCCTACTGCCAGCAGGCCTCCAACGCAGAAGTGTGTTTGTCTTTGGTGCCATGTGTTTCTGAACTACCAGTAGGCCATGTGTGCACGAGTGTGTGTGTACAGGAAATACTGTCACATCACTACAGGGACCCGATAACATCTAATAACCAATATGTCTTGGCAGCAGAAGTCGAGCCGAGCATTGAGCCGCTTCGAGTCTGTCCCTCAGGTGGGTCGTTAAGTTAAATTAGCTCTTGGTAAATTAGCTAGTGATGTATATGATAATTCTTCCATTAGGAATAGAAAGAATCTTTTACTTTAATGAAAGTGCGAAAAGCACTGTCTGCTAGAAAGCTCTTTTCTTGGAGTTTAAAGTGATAAAACTATTTTCAAATAAAGCCAACCGTTGAGACCACAAAAAAACATCAGCAATTAGCAATAACCGTTTTCTTCCTGCCATAGATCACCCTCCACCCACGTTCAATGCGACAGGGGGGATGGGGCTATTCTGGTATTCAGTGCAAGTGTGTCTCCTCAGAGAGAGCATTCTTTACACACACGCTCACCCACATGCATGAGTTAAGTGAGCAGTGAAAGTGTGGGGGAAGGTGAAAATGAAAAGTTGGGAAGAGGAAGAATTTGGAAACATTATGCAAGCTTCCTCATCTCTCCTCCTTTCCCATGAGGCTCTCTAATGTAGCGGTTTCTCTTATGACAATATTCAGAGCTGGCGGTGGAGCGGTAAGTGGACCATCTCCCTCCAATTCATTTAACCCGTCCACAAACAAACCTATCATATGAAGAGAAGGATAGGATTTGAAATGTCAGGGAAACACAGATGATCTGTGTGTGTGTGTGGGGTTTATCGAGTGAATGACTACATCTTAACTACATCTTTCTCCTATTCATAGATCCCCAATGCGCCGTTAGCGTGTGAAGGAGTGAGACAGCATGCAACAGCTGTGCAGGAATAATCACACTGACATCTTGCATAACTCAACCAATAAAATCTCACTAGTTCTGTGACATCACATACTCAAATAATCATTAAAACCATTGGACATTGCTACAAAAGAAATATAAGGAGTATGACTTACCTCTTTTTCTATTTCTATTTTTCTCCTGCAATCCACTGCCTTCAACAGTCCATACCACGTCTATTTACACCTGCCGACGATGATGATGATGATAGTGGTAACAGACAGTGAAAAGAGACAACCAAGACTAAGACTAACCGTGTCAATTCAACAAGTCCTCAAGATTCTTCGAAGCCCTATGCAGTCAAGAGTGGACCAAACTCTGCCAGTGTCCCTCCCCCGATGACGCCAACAGCCAGTCAGTCACGTGAGCGCATAAAAAGCAGAAGCGAGCTAGTGTTGCCCTGGCAACAGGCAGAAAGTTCTATAGTGATTTCAATAGGTCATCTGTCAGAGCTGCAGTGAAAGAGACCCTCACAAAACCACAGCCTAATCCTGTAGTCATAATAAGCGAGTGTTGTAGAAGAAAAGCTTCAGTGTGGACAGGAAGCTGCATCAAACCGCATGAAGAGTGCAACAATTTGCGAAACGAGAATACGCAAAAAATCATCAGACCGTTGCAGTGTAGCACTGCTTTTCATTCCTCAACGCTTCTCTATGCAGAGTTCCTAGCCGTTTCAAACATCGTTTTCTCAGTCATGACAGGAACCGTGGCTGGTGCTGAGTCAATGGTTCCCATGAGACTTTGAATCCAGATTATAAACATTCTTTGGTAATCAGAACCACAGAGGAAGGCAGAACATAAACAGACTTCAACTTCTTGATGTCAACATTACAATCCCAGTGTGTTCAAACTGCCTGAATGGAATTTTTTTCTGCTTTTGTGTGATGCAATGACACTTAGTATTGTCATCAAATTCCTAAACCTGAAAGTGAACCTTTAATGGTAAAAGTTCAGCTCAGAATCAATAGTTGTAACTTGATAAAACTGATCAATCGAGTGCAGGCCAGGCTGGTCACAACAATAGGCAGTTTAAAGCACTTTTGAATGACAGAAACAGTATTTAAGGCTAAAATACAAGGACGGATTTAGATAACAGACAAGTGATATAAATCATTTTAATTACAATTTAGAGCTTTCCTTTAACTATTTTACCAGGTTTTTTTTCTTCCTTTTTTTTTTTTAAGCTGCAGTCCGTAACGTTTTTGGGTTAAAAATGATCCAAAATCAATTTTGGAGCAAGTACATAACTAGCCAGTGTTCAAAACTATCTGCTTGCTGTAGCTCGATTCAAAACGGTAAGCTTGTAATAATGTTTTAATTCCAGTGGTACTGGTGGATTTCCGTGGGAAATTCGAGCATGTCTTTGCGTCATTACATCACATCTGTACACATAAAGGTGTCTCGGCTAATAGGCTATATTGCGTGTGAGGATGTTGGAGGTGGAGATGTAGGCTATAGCCTTTTCTCACAGCACTTGATATAATTTAACTTTTCAATTTAATGGCGGATCCAGAAAGGTTTAAACGACAATCACCAGAGACAACTGGAGATTCACCCGTTGTAAAACGCAAAAGACTTCGGAGTGGCTACAGTAAAAAAGAGACAGCAACGGGCGTCGGCCCATGAGGAAAACTAGGATATCGAAAGGGCTTTTGAAAGGTGGCGTGAACTCCGTGTTTTGAAGGCTCGGCTCGACTTTGTTCGCTTAATTCATACAGTTACGGAGTACTGTACAGGTAGCCCTAATACACATTACATGTAGTCACGCGATGCTGATGTTGTTAAGATTAACAATTTGAGAACAAAGTATAATTTGCACGGTTTGACGTGATATGATAAGCGATCGTTAGATTTAATCAGTTCGATTTACTGCAATGCTTTTTCCCCCTTAGTTGGTCAGAACAAAAGTTGATGTCACTTACTTGTTCAGATGACATTTTCCAGTGAAAATTCTTATGTTGGTCATACTTTCAAAAAGTAGAATCTGTTATTCCAAATGCCAGTATCCACACCAGCGCGGTGACTGACAGCACATTCTCCTCAAAACATTGTGTTCATCCGCGCGTGCCTTGCTGAGGCACAACCCACGTAAAGTTGATAATTCCGCGAACAACTGCAATTGCAGATTTCAAACAGAGATGGCGACAGAGGAAAAGCTACAGACTGCAGCTTTAAGTTGAGAGCCAGCGCCAGCATTCATGGCCCCCAAAATATTTTGTTGCATGAATATTTGAACATACAACATATTAAAAGAAAGAACAGACCCTCTGCTTTAAAAAAAAAAAAAAAAACTGTTTTATTCTAGCATAATGCATTCTTTTTTTTTAAATCAACACTTGAATCTGGTCCAGTTTCATAAAAAGCAACATTTGTGCAAAAAGCTTTTTTTCAAAAACTACATCCAGATTCGATTCAGAACGATGATCAAAACATAGATGGAGTAGATTGAGTCCATCAACACCTTCAAAGCTTCACAGTCCTATAGCTTGTCCTGGGTCGACATTTCATTCGGTAACGTTAGGCAGTTTTGATTTATATGCCGTTTAATGTTGATGGTCGCGTTATTTTACATATGCATCTGCTTACATATGCTATCGCTTGTTTCGGTTTCTTTTTCCCATGTGTTTTTGTTTCAGAGATTCTGTACTCTTTCAGCAGATGCATCATGAACTACTATGTGACCATCAACACTGTGAAGGCCCATGAACACCTCAACACAGTCATCTCCTCACCGGCCGGATGACCCAACCCAACCAGATGAACTGGATAAATATCGTGAAAGTTCTGATCACATCTGACTCCTGACATTATGCTGCCTAACTCATAATCATACACTGTTCGTTCGTTGGCCAAAGGAGGACTGGCCCCCTGACTGATCCTGGGTTCTCCCAAGGTTTTTTTCTCCATTCTGTCATCTGATGGAGTTTTGGTTCCTTGCCACTGTTGCCTTTTTCGCCTCTCTTCGCCTTTGTCGCCATTGGCTTTTGGCTTGCTTAGTTGGGGACATTTAACATTTAATTTTGAATTTAACAATACTATTACAACATTGTTTTCATGTTATCTCTGTAAAGCTGCTTTGAAACAATTTGTATTGTAAAAAGCGCTATATAAATAAAGGTGACTTGACTTGACTTGACTATGTAAATGGCGGGAAAGCATGTCTCATAAATAACGGGGGGAAAAGTAAAAAAACAACAACACATGTTTGCAGAGGTTCTAACATTATGGGCTCCTTTGAATGATCTCTCCAAGGGCCAGACACAAACCCATGGGCCAGGCCTATCTGGGTGTGTAATTTCTTTGCCTTGAGTGGCACCAAACTAAATTGTGCAACATAATGACCTCTTCCACTGCTTGGACAAATAGATGAGTTTAGATGCTGCTCCAAACTCATGTCATTGACTGATCCAATGTCAGGCAATGCAAACAATGAGCAATACTTTAAGTGAAACAGAGCCTCAGTGTTTAAATTAACCTACAAACTGCTTACATAAAGTTCTCTCTGCATATTAAATGGGTATAGGAGAAAGTATTTTAACATTGTTAAAGTGTGATGGAGCTAAGAAGTTCTCCCAAACTTGAATTAGGGGAAGATTTGCAGGATTTAGAAACTGAAATGGCTTTTTAGATGAGAGTAGTGTAAAAATAATGGGCTCTAGTCATAAAACACTTTTTTCACTCTAATCAACATTCAGGGATGAAACCCGATTAAACTCTAGCATTAGGTTGTCAGCATATGTGTGGTTTCCCTTTCAACAACTTTGAAAAATAGGGAGCACATTTTTCTTTTTGTGTCTTCCAGAAACATAAAAGATTCTGCAGGCTGCACTGGCCTAGCAGCCAAGGGAGTGAGTCCTGGGGCCAGTTGCATAAACTTAGCCACTATGTTAAGACTGTGTCTTAATAACTAATTTGGCCAACTAGAAATTAGTCAAGAGGTAATCACTCTTACTTTTCTGATTCAAATTAGACTGATCTACCTTTTTATGTAATTGACTTTAAAAAGTTAGCACCAGTCTTGAAGAAAATAATGTGATGACTAACTTTTAAGACTAGTCTAAGCAGTTTATGCAACCGGCCCCTGGTCTCATTCCCTTACAGACAGCGGGAAGAGAAGTACAGGGGTCTCTAGGTCACTATTCCAGGGTAAACCCGCCCACTCTCCAGCCCAAGAGCGTGGAAAAACAGGCTTTCATGCAAGGGGTCTAATTTGAATACCATCTGGTGGATAGTTGAATAGAGGTAACCAAGCCTCTAAAATGAGGCAAGAAAGGATGACAACAGAAAAAGGGCAGGGTCAGGAAATAAGAGCACCACAGGGGGAGAGATTTGGCACAGAGAGAAAGGGGGAGCTTCCCCCAAAGAGTTGATGGTGGGTAGAGTAGGGGGAGATGATGCTTGAGAAACACGGATGTTTGTACAAGACCATACAAGGAAAAATATGACGCCAAATAAATCATAACATGGATTAAAATGCTTGAGGCGAGCAGAATAAAAGAGACTTGTTTCGGGTGGGGTGGACTGATAGACAGGCAGTCTCAAATTATACTTCAAACTATGAACTTCTGTGACATGTCCCATGTATAAATGAGATAAAAGAGATCCTGTCATTAAGCATTAAGATTAAGAATACAAAAAGTGACCACGAAATTACCACATTAGGCCAAATGTAGGTGCTTTTAGGGCAGTGGTGGGGAATTATGGGCCATTGATCTGCCTGCCACTATCGCCAGCAGCTTACAAGACATTTAAAATTGGTATTTGACAAGAAATGCCAATTGCTTAAATGCAAAGACTTCCGCATGAAGAAACATTTGATTTTAATGTGATGTACATATGAAACAAAAGCTATTAGTTAGCAAGTCTGATAAGCTGTTTGTATGTTCAGTGGTGCTCTGCTGCTTGTGCAGCGCGAGAGCTTATGTGAGGAGTTCTTGCTTCATGTCAGAATGAATTTTGTCCTAGATTCTTTCTTTGACATTGTCTAACTTCAAATATTGTGAATAATATTTGTTGTTAACAGCCTAAACTGGGTTCCAAAAGCAACAGTGTGAACAGTTAAATGAGAGCGTTTTTCTAGTTCACTTTAAGAGCTCTTTATGGCTGATAGGTTAATGTTTTTCTGTTGTAGTCTCTTGTCTCAGTGTTTTCCAGTAAACTTTTACCCAACAAATAAAAACAAAAAAAGATATAATAGTTTGTTATAATAACTTGTTACATTTATAGTTTTTTTTTTTGGGATAGTGTTTTACATGGAAGGGGGGGGGGGGGGGGGGGGGTCTCCTCAACCACAACCAATGTGCAGCATCTACCTGGATGATGCGACAGCAGCCATATTGCGCCAGTACGCCCACCACACACCAGCTTACTGGTGAAGAGGAGACAGTGATGAAGCCAATCAGTATACGGGGATGATTAGGAGGTCATGATAGATGGAGGCCAAGGGGCAAATTTGGCCAGGACACCGGGGTTACACCCCTACTCTTTTTCGAAGGACATCCTGGGATTTTTAATGACCACAGAGAGTCAGGACCTCGGTTTAACGTCTCATCCGAAGGACGGATATATGATATATGACATCGAAGTTGTAGTATTGAGGACAGAATTCACAAACAATTTCCTAATTAATGCAGTCATGAACTAGGTGTTGAAATTCAACATACAAAAACAAATATACTTGGACACAATGATTTCTTTTTCTTAGTCTAACCCTCTGGAATCACTCTAAACAAAGTACAAATCAAGGATGGAAATGATATGCATTTAATGTCATACATGATAGAGGTCGACCGATTCATCGGATTTGCCGATTAATCGGCACCGATAGTTGATTGGTGGAACTATCGTTATCGGCAAAAATCCATACCGATAGTTTTTCCTGGTTGCGTCCGTTGCTGGAGCGGCTGAGAAGTGCGCGCTGTCATTCATTAACAGTACTAGAGAGCAGAGAAGGGTCTACTGGCATCATGCAGTACAAGAGTGGCCTCTAGAGGTGTAATACACTATCACTCATGCCTCGTGTTTATTTCGACGCGTGACGCTGCGCGCTGCACTGAGAGCACACGCTGCATGCGTGGAGTGCCTGACATCAGATGCGCGTTTAAAGGACCGACAGCGAAAAGGTATTCATACAGTACATTTTGTCATATCATTATAAAGTGATTAACTTGTTGACTAGATGCTGCATTAGTAGAGAAAGAACCGCATGTTTGTTTGCCTTCGAGGCTGAGAGGACGCTAACATTAGTACCTCAAGCGGTTAAAACACGGACAAAAACAAACCTAAGTCCGACTCCGACCCGAATGTTTAATGTCACAATTGTTACCATATATTTGCATTAGATTATTACGTTATACGGCTGCTGGTCACTTTTATGCATTCATTATGCAGCGTTGCATATTTAAAGCTAGACGTAAAATAGTAAACTGATAGGCTATGTTCAATATACAGCCGACAGAAACATATAAACAAATCAGAAAAGCATTTGATTCGTGTTCAAAAAGAACTGATAAAAACATTTCAGTGTTTGAAGTGGAAAAACTTTTTAAAGCAAGATTCTGTGACGTTTACCGTCATCAATAGCAACGCATTAACAGCGCACATCCATGTATCACAACGGACGCGCGCTCTCATTTCATCCAAATGCAACTTGCTGTCTTGCGTCTGCGTTTTTGATTGTCTTTAACATGAAATCAGAGTTGATTTATTGTTTACAGAGTTTGATAATGTTGTAATCATCTTGTATTGGATGAGTTAAACAGTTAAATTTTGAATGTAACTGTTTTTTTTAACTTACATTTTTATTAATTCTTGACTGAGCAATGTAACTGGTTTTATTTGTTATTTAGAGTATTACTTTTTGTTTCAGTTGGAATTAATGTCTTTATTGACTTCAATATTTATTCATATTTATATATTTATTTAATTTAGCATGTTTTCATGGTTCATACAGTTTATATATATAAATATATATATATATATAGAGGCCTGTATATAAAGTTCAGCACTGTTTTACTTGGAGTGTTATGTTTAAGCAATAAGGTTCCAGAGGCTGTGCTGTATCGTGAATAATTGTTTTTATCCAGTATCAATTTTAAAAACTATCGGTTGATTAATCGGTTATCGGCAAGTACGGCCCAACCTAGCTATCGTTATCGGTAAAATCCACTATCGGTCGACCTCTAATACATGACATCAACTAAACGGCCAAGTAAAATAGACTAAAATGTAACGATTAAAATGAAAGTAAATCGGGCCTAATAGTTTGTAACAGGACCATAAATGTAATAAATACATTTTAGCTAAATGAATTTCAACGTATACCATACTGTATCTTATTCCTATGCAATAACTCTTTTTTTCTACTGTCTTACTCTTCTTGCTTTGCATAAACCATGAATAAATTTCAGTGTGGTGAACACAGGTTTTCTAACATTTGCCTGTCAAGATAACCCAAGAACGCGTGTCTAAAATGTCATGGCAGTGCATTAGATAAGGCACTTACTGCTGTACATCATACACTCCTGCACAAAACAATGCTTTGGATTATGAAATACTAGCAGTGAGATTTTAGTGCAAAGGGATGCTGAAAACGTGCAGTCAGATAGGAACGGCTGAATCAAGAGTAAGAGCAGCATTTCAAGCCTTACTCAGATGATTTAGCTTCAACTTAAATTAATTGACCTTCTTCCAAATGTAACTTTGGTAAGCAATGTGATATGAAAAAGCATGAAAACAATATTTCATCCCAACTAGGGATGCACGATATATCGGTCACCATATGGTGACCATTGCAAATTTAATGGTCATCTGCAAAAATTAGGCCAATGTAATAAAGCTGATAAATAATGATGGACTTTTCTCCAGGTGAGACACTTCAGATCCGCACTGTTCGCCATGATGGTTTTGAATTGCTTGAAATATGATTGGAATCACTTAGAAAAGAAATAGTTAAAGTGCAACACAAGTCTGTCATATAATCTACATAAAACCATAATTAGAACACTACTGTAAAAGGTTGTGAATTCTTTATGTGCCCATATTTTAGCGTGTTGTTACGGGATAAGCGCATCTGCAACAGGTACACCTTCATGACTAGCACAGTCAAGTTCTGTGCAATAATAAGTTGCAACATTAACTAAACCAAATACACAAAATAAACATAACGCAATAGTTAAGCACTTCAGTGTACTGGTGATCATCCTTTTGCTTCAGTGCACAGCTCAAACGCCAATGCACAACGTTAATAACTATGATTGAGACTGTCATATGTTGCATAAATATCTGATTCATCTCATATGGGATGCGTGTCGTTGAGTTAATGAAACCACTAACAAAAGCGCTCCAGTTTACCGGTGTACATTCAGCTTTGGCGCAATCAGCTCAAACAGAAATGCTGGTATTTGAAACGGTAACACATTTAAGAGGTTTCTTTTTCAAAAAACATTGATGAATTTCTAATAATAACTAGTATTTTTTATTTATTTTTCTCATTTTCATTAACAATATGGGTGAATTAAATCGATTTCATTATTGTCCATGCACAGGCTATTCCATTTTATCGATTGCACATATATTTTGATTCTTTATGTGTTGTCCAATGCCTTGTTTACATTATTAAAGCATTATTTTATTTCTTAGTAAGGCAATAATTATTTTTTATTTTATTTAAGACAGTTCTATATTTTCTTTTACTTTCAAAAATGAGTTAAGGAATCTTACACATTAAGCACAGATCTCATTTTCCCTTAATTTCCTTCACTTCCTGAGCACCTGGTCCAGATTACATCTGATTACATGGGCTTTGAGCACCGGGAAAAGTGCTATATAAATGTAACAAATTATTACATCCCCTACCAAAGGCATATGCTGTTAGTGGAAAACCAAAAATGCTTCCTCAATGACCCAGCAACATTTGGTTGTTAACCATGAACTTATTCTTCAAAGTGATAGAAAAATTACGACCCTGTAATTACGGCCAGGACAAAATTTCTCACACTTGT
This sequence comes from Semotilus atromaculatus, assembly GCA_031834385.1. Taxonomy (NCBI): domain Eukaryota; kingdom Metazoa; phylum Chordata; class Actinopteri; order Cypriniformes; family Leuciscidae; genus Semotilus; species Semotilus atromaculatus. The sequence continues at coordinate 9,304,701 of JAULUF010000041.1, read as the reverse complement.
CAAGGTGACAAGTTTGCCAAAAATTAAAGGACTACTACAGGATTATTTTAATCTGGACAGAGGAGGATGAGGGGTTGGTCCTTTATTGAAGGCCATTATTAAAGGATTAGTTCACTTTTTAAAAAACTTTTGCTGATAATTTACTCACCCCCATGTCATCCAAGCTGTCCATGTCTTTCTTTCTTCAGTCGAAAAGAAATTAAGGTTTTTGATGAAAACATTCTAGGATAAATGGTAGCCAAACCGTCCAAGGTCCATATGACAGTTTCAGTGCAGCTTCAAATGGCTTTAAACGACAACAGACGATCTATAAGGGTCTTATCTAGCAAAACGATCGGTTATTTCTAAAAGAAATAAAAAAGTTTAAGTTTTATTAGCACAAATGCTTGGCTTGCTCTGTTCTCCTGTTCGAACTCGTTCATCAAAATGAACAAATCTTTTTTTGAGTCATTTCATTCATTCAACGAACCTAATGAACGAAATGACTCGAAAAAAAGATTCGTTCATTTTGATGAACGAGTTCGAACAGGAGAGTCACGACCGCGGATCACAGAACAGAGCAAGGCATATAACTTCGTTTTTTATTTATTTATTTTAGAAATAACCGATCGTTTTGCTAGATAAGACCCTTATGCATCGTCTGTTGTCGTTTAAAGCCATTTGAAGCTGCACTGAAACTGTCATATGGACCTTGGACGGTTTGGCTACCAGTAAAGTCCATTATATGGAGAAAAATCCTAGAATGTTTTCATCAAAAACCTTAATTTCTTTTCGACTGAAGAAAGAAAGACATGGATATCTTGGATGACATGGGGGTGAGTAAATTATCAGCAAAAGTTTTTTAAAAAGTGAACTAATCCTTTAAGGAACACTTGTTTGAGCCCTTCACTGACACAGAGTTGGTGGCTCAGTAGTTGCCAATTAGGGATCCTCTGATCAGGATTTTTGCAGCCGATAGCGACTTCAGATTTGAGATTTCTTGTCATCATGATAGGCTGATACTGATCACGATCATTCAAGCTTTATATTACTTAAGTGATATGCAAGCTCTCTGTTGATTGTCATTAACTTATTTTCTTTCAGATAAAAGTAATATCACATAGATGTTGCCTTGGTTATATTATTTAAAGTAATGCTGCAATTGTTTTAATTAAGATTCAAAATAAGCACAACAAATGTTCATTTTACAATGAACATTTTACTAGGCCTTTAAAAAGAGAGTTTGCACAAAAAAAACTATGTTATTATACTTTGGCTTATTAAAGAGCCTACAAGACTAAAACTGAACAATTGCAGGCTGTCAATCAGTGCAGTGCAGTTACATTGTCACGACAGAAGGGTGCGCAAGGGACTGTCTCTATGAGTGAGCCATCATTAAACCGTTCATACTAATAAGCTTAAAAAGGATGATTCATTCATTAATGTAAAGTCGTTGAAATTGATTTAACTGAGTGCCAATGTTACAAGGCTCAATCGATGAGCAATGCATCACCTGGGTGAATAGCTGAATAGAGATCAATGCATTGAACAGCGTTGACACCAGTCATGGGAAATCCCCTTAAACGTTTAAAGAATACAATGACAAAGATATCGATTTTCATCTTCTGTCAACTGATGGCAAACTAACATTTGTCGTCAAAACATAGCCAGAACTGCCTTAAATAGCCTGAACGTATTAAACCCTTAAAGGTTGTATCAGTGATTTCAGGCCCAAAAATAAATGTCTAATCTTTCCTAACGATCCGCTAGCTGTTTTTGAGTGGTGGTTGTACCCATTTGTTTTTGTGTGCAGATCTCAGAGCCTAGGCTGTCTACAGAGACGCGTTTTTTTGACGGCATGCTTATCGGGCGGGCAGCTAGCGGATCGTTAGGAAAGATTAGACATTTATTTTTTGGCCTGAAATCACTGATACAACCTTTAACACAATCACTCCGGGATATTCAGATCTGCTTTGGCGCTGCCGCTGAGCCGTCATGTATAAAACAGCTTCACAGACAGTCTTTTCAACCACACAGTCTCAACATTTCTGTTACAAATATTCTTATCACAGAAGTACTGGGATAAGTTTATAGTTCAGATATAAACACTGGTTAAAACAGATAAAATCACCAATTGAAAGATGGCGCTTCAATTAATAGTTGTATCGATTACATCTTCTACGCCAAGAGGTGGTAACAACTGACTGACTTTTCAATGAATCATTCAAGAGATTCGGAAAAAAACACTGACTCAAAAACACTGATTCATTCAGTAATAAAAGTATTTATCATTAAATCATACTTTCAAACCAAGTTATTAAAATAATTCAGATTAAACATTTTAAATAGACTGTAGCAATTTACATGTGGTCAGAACCTCTAATAAATTACGTTATTTTGTTTAGTTGTTTGTTCAGAATCATGGGAGAATCGTGCAGCTCTACTGTGCATAGTAACAAATAACATGAGATTTTGGCCAAAATGGCAGAAAAGAGTGAGCACCCACATTGCTAAAGAAAACTTTATAACATCTTAAGTTGACGAAGTGTGATGCTCTTACTGCCAGATACGGCTGTTGACGGACAAAACATGCATGTCCGAAATTTGCTCAGTGATTTATTTACACACCCCTGAAAAGGCCACATGCTCCAACCAGAAACTTTGACATGTGACCCTCAAAAATGAGAAGAGACCAGAAGGTTCCTCAGGTGACACCCATGCATTTGACTTTACTGGTCCTCGCACCACACCATTCTCATTCAGTCATCAATTTACCATCCATAATCCAGTTTTCCACTGGAGCAGTTACCCAAGTTTTTCCTTGTATTTTATGCACTATATGGAATTTCCACACAAATGCTCTTTACACTCACTGAACTAACCTTGAACATACATCACTGCAATGGAAAAACAAGTTTTAGGCTAATATGTTGAAGTTTGCGAACCGCTTTTTGAATCTCTTCTGTTTCTTCAGACTACATTTTAATCTTGGCCATAAAATGACCAAGTAATCATTTTGTGTGATCCATAACAATTTCTATTAATAGCAAGCATGTCCATAAAACTTTTGGCCTCTAGTGTGATGAACACAAATGAAAACAGGCCATTGTTTAAGTCTCTCTTTTAAGTTACCAAACAGATAGTCTCACTTAGCCAGACCTTCAGACTCACGGCAGAAGGTCTGGACTCCATAGCAGCTTTCATTGGCCAAGGACTGCCCAGAGGCCATGTGACTGACATGTAAAGCAACCAATGACAGCTTGTTTTGTTCCGCGACATGTTAAGAGGTGTGAAAACGTAACAATGTCCCTACAATAACAGACCGGTGTGTAAAACTCTTGGACATATTTTAAAGAGTCTATGTTGTAAACTTTACACACTTCACATACTTTTGAAAATCCAGCTTTAGTTGATCCTGATAAGCGCTCATTGTCACAGTTGTAAACACGACACCGTTCTTCTTCCATGAGGGGGTTTGGCGTCACGACATCTTTGTAAATACTGTTAGAGAACATCTGACGCCACCCACACTGCTGAGAGCGGCGCTTAGATAAATATGTGCTGAGTGCTTTCCTCTCCGTAACAAAATAAACAGAAAAATTGAGAAAATAGCAAGCATTTCAATAAAGCATCCGTTCATAGCAACGTTGATATGTTTGTTTACACAAACTCTGCTGCAATTCGGCAGTCTAAAGTCATGTCACGTTTATTTATATAGCACTTTACACAATTGCTTAAAATTTTACTGTATTAAACACGAAAAACAGTGTCAGTGTCTCGTTTCATCAGAAGTACAACATTTTCTACTATAAAGCAGCTCTCCAGTTTGTTCACGTTTTCACTCATGGACGTCTGACCTCAACGGACTGAACTGAAGAAATAAACCAGAAAAGATTTCTGTGATCCTCCGCGTACACCTATATTACATATTTGCCAAAAACCAGTGGTAGTAGAAAGGTGTTAACCAGCCAAAGCGAACTTTTACGCAAAGTGTGCATTGGCAAGCTGTTTCGAACTCCCAAAAACAAACTCCAAACAAACTTCGTTTCGGCCTGATTTTGTTCGAAATGTCACTTCAGTTTGTTCTTCGATTTTGCTTGTATATCGGGGCCTTTATGAATAAACAGCTCGTTTTAAAATCTTCCCGGTCTACTGACATTTGTTTTGACATCTTCATCAAACATTACAATGCTCATGATAACTTTCGTCAACTCTACAATAGATCAATGAATATCATGATTCATTGTTTAAAATTGGTCATTTTGATAACTTGATAGTTGAGTTTTAGACTCGGGTATTAGACTTAATAGACTATTTATCTTTATCTAAGAATAAGACCACAGAGAGACACAAAGAATATTTAAGATACTGCAGAGTAGTGAGTGTCTGGCTTGCACTGCTGGTAGTTTAGCCACCATTCTCCATTCAAATAATGAGTGAAACAGAAGATGCAGGACCAACCAAAATGCCACACTTTATGACATTATTTAGATTTTATGTAACTATATTGTCTAAATTAATTATATAAACTATTTGAGCTGCATCCATTTCCATTATTATAGAGTAAAATACCGAATATTGCACAGAAACGCAATCATTCCCACAACGGGCATACAGCGTTTTAGTGTGTGCCCATCTTCTTGGACACCTGTTATGGAGATGTGTTAGACTGTTGAGGTTTGCAGGTTGTACAGTCGTGGACGCACATAGGTTTATATGAAAGTGCGTGGGCAGCTGCACTCCTACGAGTGTTTCAGTTCTCTTCCTCACGGCAGAGACGACTGTCACGACTTTGCCCACTCACACAGCAGAACCTCCTATTTCATATAGGCAGGCAGGGATGGAAGCAGAGATGCAATGGATGTATTTGTAACAGTGTTGTTGTTCATCATGTGGCGCCTAACCAACCCCCCCACCACCACACCTTAGCCAGAGTGCAGATGGCCAGGAAACAATGAAAGAATGAGTGATTCATCCATCTGCAGTGGTTCTATTGTCAACAGAGCCGCGTGGGTGATGCCTTTTACGATTCAATTTAGATTAACGCACATGGACAGGCATGTTAAACACTGCTAATGATTTCTGGATTTGAACATCTTGGGTATACCTATGCTCTAATGTTGCCACGATACTGGCATTTCTAACTTCGATACAATAACTTGAAAAATATCGATATTTGACAACATGGAGAAAACAGACTTTATATTAAAATAATTTTTTTGATAATTGTAATCATTTTGTTGCAATAGCTTTACAGTACAGGGATGCTTTTTGAAACTTTGAACTAAATTTACATAACACAAGTGAACAGTCAGTAATAAAATAAGAACAAATAAACTTTTAAAAATGTTCTTAAACATTTTACAGGTGGGTCTAACAGTAGTATTCAGGTAAGAAATACTACAGAAATTAAATAAAGTAAACAGATGTACTGGATAGTATTCATTGCAAAAATGAAATACAGATTAAAGGCCTGTTCACACCGGGGCGATTTTCGCCAACGTTTAACAACTAAGGACTAAACAAAGGGCGCCAATGTGAGTGTGCACACCAACGCAAAACACGCCACGCGGAAAAGCGTATTTAAAAAAAAAAACGCCTCGGGTTAGTTTTTTTGGTTTGACGCGCCGCGTCAAAAACTATCTGACCAATGAGATTGGCGCTTTTGCTCACGTGTCTGGAGCTTCTGAAGTTACAGTAAAACACAACTTGGGGGCGCTCAAACAAAACGTTCTTGCCGAGCACACATACATAACGGCGAAGAAGATATACGGCAAGTAGCATCTACACTGCCGGGAAGAAATAAGACGTGGAATATGCAAGGCAAGATGAATGCAGAGCTGCTGGTCTCGTTGGTGTCGGAACAAAGAACTATATGACAAACGCGACAGCGACTACAACATTCTTGATAAAAGAGACCTGTTATGGAGTGGTATTGCAGAGCAAATGGGCCTTGATGGTGAGTTTCATTTCACGTATTTCTGTTTTAAATTAAGCGCCATCTACTGTCAGGGAATGAATTTGTATGTCCACTCGGCTCATCGTCAGTGAAAATCACTTGGGTGTGAACAAACGTGAAAAACACGTTGAAAAACGCGCGCCGATATTCGTCAAGATGGTAATTTTGACATAATTGTGCGTATTTGCCTTTGTAAGTGCAATAAGCCATGAAAAGTAACAAGATGTGGTAGTCGCGAGCGGTTTGAGAGGCGGCTTTACGTGCACGGCACTTGTATAGATCAGTGGTGCGCATAGTTTTGGTGTGAGCTTGAAACCTGCATGAATAAGTAAAATTATGCACAATACCTTCAACCTCACTCTAAAAATTCAAGACCTGCAACACCAACACTATTCAACCGAAATGAAAGAGGCGCGTGTGTGTCAAACTGTCAATTTAAAGTCTGAGAAAAGAGAGAGCAAGAACGCGCAGAGCTCTAGTATCAATGCATCAATACTGCAGAAAAGGATTATTTGAAACGTTTCGGATATATCAGTACCTAGGCTATACATATTGAAATATTGATGATTTTAACAACACTACTATCCTCAATGGTATTTGTCAAGTGCAGTACTGCAGTTCTGAGACAGTAGGCGTTATAAAGATTCCTATCAAGTCCAGGAGTGCAGATATCATTATAAGATTAACCTGACAGGCAGTAAAAACCAAATTAAAGTCTCAGACATTCACGTATCCATGTAATCTACTGCTGACAAGTCTGGTTGGCAGATCAGACTTTGACCGCTGGTGCAATACATACACACACACACACACATACATACAAATATGATATACACTATATATATAGGCTGCACAATTTTGGGAAAATGTCATATTGCGATTATTGAGGTCAATATTGCGATTGCGATATAATAAACAAATGGTTTCATGAGTCAACTTGCTTGGTTCTCAAGGAAAATGCACACACAGATTAATGATAATGCTAAAATGTGTATTTCTCAACTCAAACTAGCAACAACAACTAAATGATTGATAACACCTATAATGATCAATATGCCATTGATGTCTGGATAAAAATGGAGAGTTGCTAGAGTGAGATTTTTCAACCTTGGAAAAAAAAAAATGATTGAATGGACTAAACTCGTGATGAATTAATGAAGCATGAGTGTAATGGGGGTGCGAATATGCGAGCCAATGTATTTGGCATTAATGGAGGAAAAGCATCCAGTATGTGGGAGGAAAGAGAAGCTGTGGTGGTTTAACATAATGGACAAGGTTGGCGGTTTTACACCGTCATTGCTGGTCTCTGTTGCAGGTCAGTGTTTCTTTGTCAGGTTTTATTGATTTATTGAACAGCTCTGCAGTTTTAAATGGAACTTTCCTAAACAATTCTTAAAACAAGCCCTATTTTATAGATATTTGATAGTATACAAAACTGGTTTAACAGGTTGATTTCACACAGTAAGATGACGTTTTGTTTTATGCATTCAGGAAACAGTGTCTGGCTGTCTGCAGCAACCCAATAAAATAATGTAAAATTTACTCCAGAATTTTAAAGTCAAATCAGTGTAGCAAATATAGGTTTAACAAGTATAAAAAAAAAGCAAAGTAGCACACTCCCCTCTGGGTGTAAAGACCTTTGCCAAAAACTTGCTTCTGTTATGCATCAGGACTGTTTCACCAGCTTAGGAGGGCAAGGCCAAAATCTGTCTTATGTGGTGTGTGAAGTCAGGGCTGTCAGCACCACTTAGTTACCTCTCTCAACAGTGTCTCGCTAGCGGTCACCACACTGCTGGTTTCACCCATCCCAGAGTAACAGTGAAAAGGCCAACTTTAAAAAACACAGCTGAAATCAATTTGAAATTACACTCTTAAAACTTTTCATGAACATATTAGGCAACTCTCAACCTTTCAGTTAAAATGGTCCAAAAAATGTAAAACATTTCAAACATTTTCAGGGAAATTTGCCAAAGCCATTAACATTTCTAACCACAGACGGTTTCAAAACAGCCCAGTTTCACAAACCAACCCACATCACGCAAGTAAATACTGCATAATGAATTACAAAAAATAATGAAACTGGAAAGTGTTCTAACGCAAAGTACCATGTCTACACAACTCTATTGTTTGTCCCTCAGACGAAGTCTTTACTAAGGACTGCATAATAAAAAGGCTTTTTATCCATCTTTCGCAAAGAATGGAGGCTGCGTTGGAGTGTTTTGATAGTATTTTGGGTGCTGGTCATATCGCTATACACCAACTATACAATTTGCAGAAAGAGAAAGCTGAAAATCATCAGAAGAGCAAAAACAAAAAGAATGATTAGATGGAGATGAATGACATGTATAGCCGTATCCGGTAAGGAACATTCTTCTGTTTATCATATAGCCTATCATACAGCTAGACCTATAATAACTAGGGCTGTCACTTTTTATTCGATATTCGAATATGCATTCGAACATGACGTGAAATATCCGTATTCGAACTATAAATAAACTATCCGGTTTTTAAAGTGCCATGTTTAGCGCATTTTTTACAGTCTATGATTAGACCGTTTGTTTTTTTATTTTATTTTTTGCCATCTCATCCAGGAGCGGGCGCTCTAAACGTATTGTAGCGTCGGCCCATGACCAAATCAAGCGAATAATTGCCAATAGTCTCCCTGTTTTGAAAATGGAAGATAACGCACAGAACGGCCAGCCTGAGCGGACAATTACGACCCCAACTCATCTAAAAAGTAGTGTCTTGAAATATTTTGGGTTCTACACCGTAGAGACCACTTCTCTCAACATTGACGCGCAAATACCTGTGTGTGCGCGCGCCACTCCGAGCGCGTTCTCCACCGCGGGGGACATCGCCAATAAAAAGAGAGCCGCACTTGATCCAGATCAAGTTGATAAATTGGTGTTTCTAGCAAACAATATTAAGAAATGAATTAAGCTAGGCCTTACTCCTGCTGCTGTTTAAGCTGTCAAGTTATTGTTTGTGCCGTGCTGTTCCGATTCAGTTTTTTCCCCATGTAGCCTAATTTTGTGATTGGCTATGCATAGTGCCACTTCATATAGATTAAGTTGATAACCTGCTGTTTAAAACATTAAGTCAAAGTTTTTTTTTTTAGACAGGCCTGAGTCCTGTTTATGACTGTCAGACTGTTAATAAATTTGTGATTGAATCTCCGTTACGGTGTTTTTCTTTTTTTTTTTGGTGGGGGGGCGGGGCTCGTAGAAATTCGAATACATTGCTTGATATCCGATAACCGTTCGAATTTGATTTTTCTCAAAAGTGACAGCCCTAATAATAACGGCAAAACATTTCCAAGCAATAGCCTATTGACGTCATATCCGGGAGATAAGTCAGTAAATTTGAGTAAGATCACAGGCTTCAGTTATCCCATGCGAATGCGCCAAACGAAATTCAGATGTGGGGGGCGGTAATTTCTAAATCACACGTGGTCCACAGATAGTACTAATCCCGCGCAAATAGGGCTTTATACTGAAGCCAGCCACCAGGGGGTGATCAAAATGTGCCGTTTCACTTTTCAGGATGTGCTCATTAATTCCAATAGGGTCCTCACATTTTAATACATTTAAAACATCCCAAACATTTGAATTATGTCATTTACTCACACTGATATATTTTTCAAATGGATGGGGAAAAATTATGAAAACATTTTTATCTGTATTATCTTTATTTCTGTATTTGTGTTTTGAAGGTGAACAAAAAGTCTCATGCATTTGGGACGACGTGGATTTAATTAGATTTTTAATAATAATAATAATAATAATGTTTATTTTTTATAGCGCCTTTCAAGAACCCAAGGTCGCTTCACAAAGTAATACAAACAGTTGACAGACAAGAGACAGGCAATCTGCTAGTTATAGCAATTAAACAAGCAGAAAAGCAAATGGAGACAACAATAATGAATAAATCAGATATGCAAGAAGACATACATTTTGATGTAACATAGCATGTACCAGGCATGTAACATAGAAAAGTAAAATAGTGGAGGACAGAGAGATATAATGAAAAACAGTTATTTACTGAGCATGGTGAATAAATGAGTTTTAAGCTGAGATTTAAAGGTCTGTAGGTTAGGGGTGGCACGAAGATCAGATGGTAGCTTATTCCACAGCTTAGGGCCGACAACACTAAAAGCCCTTCCACCCACAGTAGACAGTTTATACCTGGGTACAACAAGCAGATTATCATTGCTGGATCTAAGGGTACGAGCAGGGACATATGGTTGCACTAACTCAGCAAGGTATTGAGGTGCGGGGCCATGACAGGCTTTATAAACTAAAATTAACAGTTTAAACTGGATGCAATTGACCACAGGAAGCCAGTGAAGTTGGGAAAGGATAGGAGTGATATGTGCTGATTTTTTGTTAGATGTAAGGGCTCAAGCAGCAGAGTTTTGTACCAGTTGAAGACGATGTATAGCATTGGTGGGTAGGCCGCTATATAGGGAGTTACAGTAGTCCAATCTGGAGGTTATAAAAGCATGTATAACAGTTTCCGCATCTCCAATGTTAAGAGAGGGGCGTATGCGAACAAAATTCCGCAAATGAAAGAAACACGATTTAACAACCTGGCTGATGTGTGAGTGAAAACATAACGAGGGATCGAACAAAGCTCCCAGATTTCGCACAGTTTTTGAAGGCCTAATCTGGACACCATCAATATCAATAAAAAAGTCATGACCGGATAATCTCTGTGATTTAGGGCCAATCAACAGGATTTCAGTTTTCCCAGCATTAAAGCTGCCGTCGGCAACTCTGGCTGATTGAGTGGACTTAGGCTAAATTTTGAATGTTTACAACTCTCATGCCCCTCCCCCACTGTCAACGAATACCCTCCCACAGAGTTCGTGCTCGTCAGTGCGCCATCACTCTTCGCTACTGCGCGAACTTCAGGCGTGTGCATGTGATTGACGAGTGCATGCACGACTTGTGATTGACAGTCATATCTCACACCCCCCTGCGCTGATTGGACACAATGAACCGGGAGCGGTGGATTTTTGCATAACAAATAACACGCTCCAGGTGGAGTTAGAAGCTCGGGTTTTTTCCTAAAACCACTTCATTTATGTTGTTCTGTCGGAATATAGTGTTGAAATCGCTGAATATGATAAAAAAAAGTTGCCGACGGCAGCTTTAAGCTGTTTTAGGTGACCCAACCCTTTAAATTAGTCCATAAAACATTCAATAACAACCAATACTAATAGGAGAAGTTTGAACTTTAAGTCTGTTTTGCAGATGCATGTTTCACTTCTGTTTGTGGTGGAAGAACGATACGTGACAATCACAAAGCAGCATTATCTTGTGTGTCAACTGGTATGGAAGAAAAGCAGCACGTCTTCATGGTGGTACAATAAGCTCTTATCTCAAAAGATTCCTCATAATATAACCCCTCTCCAGTGATGTAGTTACCTTTTCATAAACAGACAAACATTGTTGACACTGAAGTGTTTGACTAATGCCTTCATTATATTTTCCATAGTTTATTTACAGGGTATCTGCAGGTTTTTAAAAAAAATCAAATTTAAGGATTAAGACCTTTTTAAAGGGTTAGTCCACCCTCATGTCTTTCCAAACCCGTAAGAGAAGATCTTTTTGATGAAATCAGACAGCTTAGCTTTCTGTCCCTCCATTGATAGCTACGCAACTACCACTTTTAAGCCCCAGAATGGTAGTAAAGACATCATTAAAATAATCCATGTGACTCTGGTGGTTTGACCTCAATTTTATGAAGCAACGCAAGTGCTTTGTTTGCATTAAAAAAAAAAATCAAAAAATAATAACAATTTAACACTATTAATCTCCAACGCACGTTCACGCAACAATGTCTGCTCTCACATACCATATACATATGTATGTGTCATGGTGCTCTGAATATGCGAGTATGAGATTAATATTTTGTAAATAAAGTCGTAAAATATGTTTTTTGCGCAAAGCAAGCACTCGCATTGCTTCATAAAATTGAGGTCAAAACACTGGAGTTACATGGATTACTTTGTAATCTTAGTCTTATGGGTTTGGAGTGTCACAAGGTTGAGTAAATGACAGAATTTTCATTTTTGGGAGAACTAACCCCTTAAGTCCTGCACAAATAAAATGAATACCATAGGGTGGGATAGAGCTATAGTTACATCCAAACCATAAAATGACTGTAAAAACAACAATATAAATAGCTTTACAATTCAATGCTAAAAAAAAATGACATCCCTCCCCTCCCCGGCAAGTGGCAACAGTTGAATCTTCCTGAATTATCTGCATAGGGCAAAGTCTGTAAAAAACCTGTACTGTCAAACCTGAAATGTAGATCCTTGCCACTTGCTGTCAGTTCAGAAGGAAAGTTAGGTTGTTTGCCTGCCATTCTCGCTCTGTATGCACAGCATACATGAAACGCGCTGATGACGTACAGTACGATGTGTGCGTGAACAGGCTGTGCAGTGGTATGCAAACACACACGTTGACTGAAAGGGAACACATGGTACCATTTCATTTGGACCAAATCAAATGATTGAACAAACATTTTATGGTCCTATGCCATCCACGCTGCTGCACTTTTTTAGAAATGTGACAGGTTTGGTTTGGTGCACTTTGAGAGTTCGAAATTAAGAACTCCAACCCATATTCAGTGAGCAAATTGAATAAAGAAAAAAGTCTGTGCATTGACTTGTACCTGAACCTTAAGACTGACACCTCTTTTTAGTTGTGATAGTGTCTCAGTCTACAATAAACTACAAAATATTAATAATAGATTTAATATTAATCCTATGACAGTAATAGCCATATATTCTATAAACAAATATACTGAAAACTAATAAGTTAAGAAAAACATCATTAGTTTTGTCCTAATTACTATACTTGAAAGAGATAAACACTTAAGCTTTTATTTTGACAAAAACTGCAGTCAAGCTTTTATTTTGGCGGACAACATGTTTAGAAACGTGTCTCATTACAAATCAAAATGCTGTAATCGTCAACTATGCAGATGTTAAAATATGCGTAACTGGTGCCCATATTCCCAAATGCACGCTAAACTAAGCACATGCACAGATGGATTTGATAAAGACACAAAGCCTTATCAGGCTTTTTAATTTATTTCGTTTTGTTTGACAGCAATGCCGCAAAACACAACATTAAAGACCTTTTATGTTATTATGAGAAGTTTAAATATATTTTCGGGCAATATATTTTTCGCATTGATTCTAGCTAATCAATGGGAAGCACTGAAATCTATTTGTGGCGGTCAATGTTGATATTGTGGAAATCCATGTATGGGAAACACAAGGTGTGTTTCCATTACAGATTCGCGCAAATTTTCTTCTAAATGTCGAAAAAAAAACTTCTGCGAAATGACGCCGTTTCCATTAACCGATATTATGTGACTAAAACAAATTTTTTTTTCTCACGTGATGAGTCATTCCAAAAATCATGGCGATGGATGTTGTTAGGTTTACGTATACCCCAGCCACTGCACTGGCCGAAGGAGACGTATGTGTGTTATCCACAGTTTTTCCACAATTTACGTGTTTCCATTGGGCGTATTTCCAATTCGCAATTTCAATTTGCACAATTTGAAGGGTAATGTAAACACGGCTACTGACTCACATTAAACCACATCTCAATTTTTTTATTTTATAATTTATATATAATATAATTTATAATTTTCTTATACCATTTAAGAGATTTTTTTAAGAGACTTTGTATGGCCTTGTATTTAAATCACAGAGATCAAACATTCTCAATATTGAATGAAAAAGTGTCAGTGCTGAAAATGTTCCTCCACACATTCTATCCACATAATATCCAAAGACATCAAACCCAGGTTTTGCCAATAGTCAACACCATGTGCTGCAGTGAATGGTTTCAGTGTGTAGGCAGTGCTCTGGTGGCATGTGTCTGCTGACAGTTTGTGCTTAGTCTGAATGATCTGTTATTGACTTCCTTTCAGCAGACCACCTGGAGAATAATGACATTTACAGACATCATTATTCAAGCAATGACGGCATCAGCTCAGCCTTTGATAAAACATTATCGACGGATGGCTGTCTGTATGCCTCCCACAGAGCTATTCTGCAGTTTCAATCTTGATTCATTGTTTTCTGTTCTAGAGGAGCAGAAGAGTGATTTCTTATAGTGAATCAGAACATTAAGTAAGACCTCTCTCTTCTACCCTTAAATCCTTTACCAATTCCTCACAGAATGGCAATAATTTTTTTCCATCACCAATAACACCTTGTTGTCATGTTGCATTTGAGTTTTCATTGATTTCACACAGTTGGTGCAAGATGACATTTGAATGCGAGAATGGGGATGTGGCTGTGAGCTTAATTCATGTCAACATCCTTCGGTCAAGACAGAATGTCTGTATCGATGATCACAGATTTTCTCCGAAAAATACCCTGATTATTATGTAATAACGGAGATGACTGGACCAATGGAAACTGTATGCCTATCAAGGACTAATAACCATATCCTAACCTGGCATGACACAGCCAGATTCCAGTAATTAGTGATATTTCTGTCCAAAAAAAATGAGCCATGACGCAAAACATATAACGTTTTTCTCACACTTAAAACGCACTGCAGCTGTAAAGCACAGATTTTCCTGACTTCATCATTCTGGTCACACACTCTTTCTAGTAGCCACCAATGATTTAGAAGTATTAAAGGTATAAGGTTTTTAAGTCAGCAGGTGTTAGTAAAAAGATAACTTTTGCTTTGACAGCTCAACATCGAGAAAGAATCACACAAATGCAGGTTACCATCACTGAGGCCTGAGTTCATGACACATCAATCCAGAGTCTCATATAAGCCCAGTAAACATTTGTGGTCACAGACATAGACGAAGTAAAACAACATGCAAAAATTAATCTGCAAATTTTTCCACAAACAAAACGTCAGGTTACCACAGGTTATTGTCATGCCTATTAAACCTGACCCATATACAAAAGAACAGGTGTTCATCGATGTTTCTACAAATTTGAGGTGAACAAAAATAGACTCTTTATTTCTGTTCGATTCATTCTTTATTATGGTACTTTGCATGGTTGCATTTAGCCCATATTTATATAAAAGTCTCAATATTAATGCTAATTTTTGTAATGCTAACGTCAAGACTTATAATAAACAACTAAAACAAGTATTAAATCATTTTTGAATGTCATATTAAATGTTAACTAAACATTTATTAATTATTGCATAAATATGAATTATAGAGTACTACTTACAAGTTCTTCCAACCATATAAAGCAAAGAGAGAGTGCATCTAGCACTAGTCTGGGCATCAGTGCAATTCTGGGATTTAGCCAACAGCAGACAATGAAGAACTCATGACAATAAAGTACCCGCGGCAATAAAAGGTTTTGCTTTTTCAGTTTGAAATAACCCAAGGCTTTTCGACTGAACCAAGTGTTTCAAACATGAGGCAGTGAAACATTGTTTTTCTGTTCATTGAAACCACCTTTTGAACCAACCCACTAGGCAGATAGTGTTGTGTGGGCTAAATCAGGAACGCGATAACACAACCACTGGGTTAAATGAGATCAGCTGTGGAGTTAAGCCAGGTTTTGAATGGCTCTGCTATGAGATAAAGTGTTAAAAAGACTGGGTTTAAGATTATTTAAAGAACGCTGCAAGCTGTTTCTCATCTTAGATTACAAAATTTAACTTAGACAACTTTTTTTAACACTTACACTTTTAGGGAAAAGAAGAAAAGTCACACAGTTTTCCCAACAGGCTAAATAAGAGACTCATTGAGCTTCATTGATTATGGCGGAACTTTGTGAGATCGTGATGAACTGAGATGAGTGACAGCTTGTTAGGTATATTAAAGAGAGTGCTCTTTGCGGGGTTTCTAGGCGATATACAATCCATTCAGAATTTGCATAAAACTTGTTTTGTTGCATAAGTTAGGCAATGGTTATTTATTATTCAAATTGGCTGTCCTGCCAAATAACGCATACAATCTGCTTGCTTTTCTGTTCAAATTATAGTGGTTTGTGAACATAGCCGCTTCATTAACAAATCATTTATTGGGAGCATTTATCCGGGGATGTGTAGGTTGTTGCTAGGCGACATGTAACTTTCTATTTAAATGTGTTTTTAAAGAGGAAATGCATCTCTTCAGACTTACCCTGGAGTTGGTTCACCCTCCACCTATGTGTATAGGTATGAAAGAGCTTCACAAACAGTCTTTTCAACCACACTTGTTATTTCTGTCTTACAATAATTCAAGTTATCACAGAAGTACTGGGATAAACGTTGATAGTTCAGATAAACACTGATGTCTACAGTAAAAATCAAAATAGAGCACACTCCCTTTTGTAAGCGACTTGGCGGTTCAAACAATGATTGTATCAAATACATTGTTACACCAGTAGGTGGCAACAAGTGACTATTAAAAAATCATTCAAGAGGTTCATTCAAAAAACAAATGGTGATTCATAAAGTACTGAAACACGTGAGGTCTTTATGAGTTAGTCATATAAACATTCATTCAAACCTATTCTTTTTTATTCTAATTAATTAAACACTTCTAAATAGACTGCAGCAATTAATATTTTGGCAGAACCTCCAGTATATTGTGTTATTTTATTTAATTGTCTGTTCGTGGGAGAATTGAAAAAAAAAAGTGATTCTCAATTGATCGTTCGCAAAGACCCGCCCCCTTTAGTTACTGTTGCTATGTCCGACAAGCCACGCCGCTCTCACGCCCCACCATATTCTCACGCAGTGAAAAATACATCGCGGAGCAAAGAGGACACTGACAACGCGCTGCCAGGTTACTTTTGACATGAAACAAAGTCTCAACTTTCAAACTTGGTCATTTTTGAAAGAAATGTAAACAATAAATACAGTTTTGTGGCTCTTTTATGTATTGTGACAGATCGCTGTAGAGCCTCTTAAAGCTGCTCGTGAACCGATCATCTCTTCCTTCTAGTTAATTTATAGCATCAAATAAACATGAATGAACATAAGAAGGAAAAACAATCCGTTTTTCAAGTTCAAATCCTCCAACGGTAATCTACTAACTCTCCTGACTGCTTTGTCGGGCAAAAATGGTGGATGGCGGAAAATGATTGGTCAAATCGCCTGTCAATCAAACTCCTTGCGAAGGGTCAATTCATCCAGAATCATGTAGCTCTATGGAACCAACACGATGGCTTTTATGTAAAGAGTATGGAAAAGGTCATCAAAACAACATACTCTGAGGTTTTGGGAAAAAGAAGAATGTAAACCAGAGAACAGCCTTTCAGCCATGAAAATACAGCAGACGTGAGACTTCAAGCTCTGCAGGCAAATCATGATCACGGATATGAGAGCCAGTAGGCGTAATCATTCAGGCATAGCACCATGATTTGGGCAGCGACACTACAGTGGTTTTCTGAAGAAAATTCCTGTGAAAGTCAGCTGATCCTCACCAGTTTTGAGAACACGCAATAAGACTCAGTCAGGAATGTCCAGTTATATCCCTCACCATGACAACGAATGTCTGTCAGCCTAAATTTCATTGGATGGTACAGAGTTCTTGGTGTTGACAAGAAAAACTCTCATTATATTAAATGAATACTGCTACACATCATGACGTAAAACTGTCATTTCAGTGCTCTCAATAGAAAGTCACCACTCTAGAAATGTACTGATTTGAGTGACACAGGTGGGCTTTTATTTCCGTTCTGTAACTAGGCAACAGCAGCTCAAAGAAAGTTCTAAGTTATGTTCTTGAAAGAGTCATTAGTCATCATCATTACTACCGAAAAACAAATGCGACCGATTAAGTAATTCAACACCATAAACCTCAAGGTCACTTCCTTCCTTTTCTGGTTAAAACAAAACTCACCAAATGTTTTGTGACAGATTTACAGATAGATTAATCATGAAAGTTATTCTTGAAGAAACACAGATCCTCACCAAGTGCCAGAAGAAATCCACAGGCTTGACCAACTGACCAGGCTGCTCTCTTTAGCTGCCGACCAGGGAACGCTTCACCTGAAAGACAACAGAAAAAGATGTATTAAACAAGATATGTCAATCAGGGGTTGAATTACGAAAATGAGGACAAAACAACTATTTATTGGAAGAATGGGTTGATGCTGATTTAAAAAAAAAGGGGAAAAAAAGAGGTTATTGTCTTCTGGGTGGGTGCTCTTGTTTCTAAGCAACAGAAACCTTGACTCATCCCCTCATTGTTCTTATGTTGTTCAACAGCTACAAAAAATAAAACAACAGAATCTACTGCTCCAACTGTACATCTGCCATCAATTCTTCATCAGCCCTTTGATGTTTACTGAACCTGATTTAATAAACACGTCAAACACACAAGCTATGAAATACAATATTTTAGGGCTGATTTGATACTAAAATGGGCAGAGCTCGACAGTGCAATCGCTTCACTCGAATTTGATACTAAAATAGATGTCCGTGAACTGTAAAATGTGTTTAGCAGAATATGTGTAAAAGTCCCCACAGGCCCTTAAAAAAATTGATGAAATTTAAAGTGTTAAATATTTTAAAATGCATCTTAATTGTCATTTTTTTTTGTGTTGTCATTGCCAACACCTGTGATGAGATGACTAAACGCTTGTGAAGAGACGACTCAACGCCGGCGATATGTTATGCCCTAAATTAATACATGATTAACTAACTGTATTTTTTCTATGTACATTTCTGAAATGCACTTTCTGTAAAGCTGCTTTGAAACAATATGTATTGTGAAAAGCGCTATACAAATAAATTTGAATTGAATTGAATTTTATGATGATTTAAATTTGGGAATGGAAAACCAGGTGCAGAATAATGTCTTACATCGTTGCTGCACACCTTTTAAAGTCAAATTTAAGGCTTTTTAAGACCTGAGGAAATAAAAATGAATACTCTACATTAGGGGTGTGCAATATTGACCAAAAAAAATTATATTATTAAGCCTTAAAGTTATGCATAATTAAGGGCGTGGCCACTTGAGTGACAGATGGATTGCCGCTGCTGTCACTACTAGCCGTTTGTCTGCTGTCTGTTAGCCGTCATGTCACCTCAGCTAATCCCGACTCTTTGCCAGTTTTCGGCTATCCGTGAGTGACGCGCTGCCAAGATGGCTAAGGCCGGCTCCGTCAACCTTGGGCTTCAAAATTGATCTTTCAGAAACCCACGGGTGACGTCATGAACACTACGTCCATATTTTTTTTTACAGAAAAGCACAGACATTTTAAACGGGGTGTAAGAAAGTGTCGATACTCATGGATATCGCAATATTGTGTTTGGCGATAATGTACCGATTCTCAAAAACAATACCAATGTTTATATATTAACATATGTGTGTGTTTATATATTAACATATGTGTATGTGGAAGTGGCTTCACTTTAAACTAGGGCTGTGCAATTAATCGAATTTCGATTTCAATTTCGATTTTGGTTCCCAACGATCTCCAAAATAGTACAATCGAGTAAAAACGATTATTTTGCCACGTTCTGTTTTGAAAGAACACTATAATTTTGTCTTGTGATCTGAATGACACGCGCACATCCGCCCCTCCCGAAGCCATGAACTCTCTCAGTCTAGGCTATACAGTCATAAATTGCAAGCACAATAAACTTCACAATAACAATTGAATAATTTTATATCTAATGGAGAGAGAGCATCTCGAGCTGTCGCGATCTTTTTCTGCTCGATCACTGCAGCGCGAGCGCACGTGACCTGATCATCTGTGCCGCTTTACAGCACGAAACACATCGCGATGAACACCAGGCTCAACATCAACACTTGTCTGCTTGTCCGGGAAAAGTGGATTTTTAAAAAAAAGTTTCAAATGAAAGACAGTTTTACTTGCCCGACCGATCGAAACGCGCGAATGGTTTTGATCGTATAGTCAGTGTAAAGAGCGATTGATAATGGATAGTGTATTTCTGGAAGCTGCGCTGCCTGTCTGAGACAATTAAAATAACAGCACACACAAACTCACAGAGGAAACATACTGAGGTAAAGTTTGAGTTTTTTTATTTATAATATATGATATAGTTAAGTAACATAACATGACTAAGTAGCCTAGCTGTTCTATAATATCACGATTGCAATTACATTGAATGTATAGTTTAATAAACAAGTAGCCTAGTTTATATGTAGTAACTTACATTTTAGACGCAATATTGACTGGCTTGTTCTATTTCACCGACGAAAATAGTTACAAAAGAAAAGCAACACTAAGCGCTGTGTTTTGTTATTGAATGATTCATTATTTTGAACGAATCGTTTAATAACAATGATTAATTTATTAAGATGGTCACCTGCCACCACCTGTTGATTTATTGTTTAAAGTTATCATTGATTTTATTATTGGTTTAAACATTAATCTCATAAAATGATTAATTACAGTTGTGATTTTGCAGTGTAAATTAATTAATTTGATTGATAGCAGCTCTTTTTATTAAAACTGAATTTGATCAAATGTAAGAATTTGACATGAAAGTTAACATTTAGTAAGGTTTAAAAAATTGTCCTTTATAAAGGTAAATAACGCCCTGGTGTTTTACTAAATTACTTAACATGTCACCTTTGTGAGTTTGCAGGTCTGTTTAATAGCTACAACAAAATGCTCAAATTTACATTTTTTAAGAATTGTTGAAAGGTGTCTTTTAATAAATACAACACTTTCCCAAAGTCATGTGAAATAATCGTGATTTCAATACTCACCAAAATAATCGTGATTATGATTTTTTCCATAATCGAGCAGCCCTACTTTAAACCCCAACCGATAGATGGCAGTGTTATCTCTGAAGCGCTTTTTTCGCCCAAAACAGTTCAGCGGAAACTTCGCCTTGCAGATGCAGACGATTCTTGTTTGATTGGTCATGTCAATCACAGTACTGATTGCCTACACCAAACACTGAACCCTAAACCTACACATCACTTCAACCTTAACCAATGAAATTAGCAGGATTTCTGGTGAAGTGATTTGGGGGGAAAAAAGGATAACAAGACAAACGATTTAAACCATCTCCCACCACAGTGGAAGTCATTTTGGCTCCCACTATAAATAATTTTCATACTCTCCTAAATCTAAACTTAAGGAGAGCATATGCACCTTGAGAAAAAACTAAGCATCAAGCCCTGTCAATTCATGAAACCACATATTTACATGTCCTTGACCACAATCGGCACTGTCACGCATGCCAACCTGCTTGTGTCGGGTGACTACCCATAGTGCTGCTGGGGGGCATGCCTGCGAGGCTGACACCTCCACAACATGTTATGCATGTTCTAACTGCCTCTTCTTCATGCAAAGTGACAGCAGAATGATCAGCCGCCTTTGGCCGCTGTATGCCAACTCCCTCCATCACAGTAAATTATATGCTTAAGTGAAATTAGCCAACAGATAGCACAGACGTGCGTGTGTTTGTTTGGGGGGGTTGGATTTGGCATGGGAACACACGGTTGTGAGTGTTATCACTTGGCTTGCATCAGTGGCTCTAATTTCCATCTGGTCTGCATTAGTGGGAGAATGAGGGAGGCGGCAGATCTGGGCTCCTCAACCGCAGTCATGAAAGTACACAGACCAAAGGACTTCTTTTGTAGGGAAAAGTAGTGGGCATGGATGGATGGACTCTTCAAACATGACTAGAAAAGAAGCATGTGCATTAAAAGAATTAAGTTAAAAAATAAGCAGCCATTCCAAAACAAGATATATAGCTATTTTAAGAGGATTTCTTCAGTATCACAATGACTCTAACAAATAGCCTGTTTCACATTAAATATGATCACATTAAGTGCCTCACAGCAAGAAGGTCCCCGGTTCAAGTCCCTGCTGAGCCAGGAGGCCTTTCTGTGTGGAGTTTGCATGTACTCCTTGTGTCTGCTCTGCATGGGTTTCCATCACTATCGAAAAACATGTAGTATAGGTGAATTGTAATGTAATGGGGAGGATTGGGTGAAGACCTGGCAACCTACCCGGAAAAAAAATAATTGCTAAGAAAATTCATGGACAGTCTCTCGCATATGGCAAGAGATGGCCATAGAGTCACCAAAAGTCCGATACGACTTAAATTGTAATATATAGATAGGGTTTTCATAATCAAACCTGCTTTAGTTATTAGCAAGCATCCTTGACAATCTCACACCAAGACAAAAACATTGACTCTACAATGTCAATCCTCACTCGTTCTGAAGGATGGCTGTGTACAGCATGACATCCACTTGAGATCTGGAAGTCTTCAATGATAAAGACATCCAACACGCAATCATGAGAACCTTCTCTCATAACGTTTCAACATCTACAACAAGGATATTGAAATAAGGAAACACAGGAGTTCGTGTACTGTAAAGATAACATGCGTCATCAAAACACTGAGGCATCATCCGTTTATGTTAATGTCTAACGGTAACACATTACGACAAAATATTCTTCAGAAGTCAGTCCAAATATTTTGTCGCGAGCTGGAAGAGCAGTTTAACTGAGTGTAACGAGTCTTCCCTTTTGTTTAATGTCAAGGAACCTTAATTAAACTAAATTAGTTTTGAGGAGACTTCCTACTACAAGCTAACTGGCTAAAAGCACACGTTGTATCAGCGCACGAATTGTGTTAAAAAATACACGACGTTATTAATGACAAGAAAATCTATTT
The DNA here is from genome assembly GCA_031834385.1 of Semotilus atromaculatus. Classification (NCBI taxonomy): domain Eukaryota; kingdom Metazoa; phylum Chordata; class Actinopteri; order Cypriniformes; family Leuciscidae; genus Semotilus; species Semotilus atromaculatus. Next base: position 9,282,141 of record JAULUF010000041.1, on the reverse strand, counting down.
GTTGTTAGTCAGACTCTTGAGCTGCTTTTATGTTGTTTATCGTAGGCGAGGAACAGAGTGGTGAGTTAAACAAAAACGCAGAGCTCAAAGAAATTACGACAAACATCAGCAAACTTGACGAAAAGTTTAGGAAAAGAAGAAAACATAAACTCACGGTAACAAACTTTCTACAGATGGCTGGAGGAAGCCTAGAACCAAAAGCAGCTGTAGGGTCCAATGCAACAGCAGAGAACAAAACGAGATCTGTAACGTTAGAGAAAATAAACCGAAAACGGTTTTGCACTCGTGCCGTTTGGGGAATGTGGCTGTTTGATGACGTCATCCGCGCGGCACGCCTTCCTCATGCTGCATCAACAAGCTTGAGGATTTTATTCTTAGACATTATTGATAGCGTTTTTGTTATATAAATTAGTGAATCTGGGTGCATCTTCGTCGACCTTTTGTTTTCAAATAGGCTATACGATTTTAGATTTCCTATAATCTTATTAAGTCTTATTAAGTCATACAATCCATGTGTTGGATTTTTACTTTTTTATACTATTTGGTAATATTAATACAATAACAAGGATTACATTTGCTGTTTGTAACGAAAGCGTCTGATTCAACATCATGCATGTTTCGTATAATTATAGCCTATATTTTACCCAAATGACAAGAATCAAGCGTGATGTGCAAAATATCCTTAAATTTATGAATTTACTGACATCTAGTGGTGAGTGTTACAGTAACATTTATTAAACACTGACCGCCGTGTAGTTTACTCAATTTTCATAACATTTTTAAGAGAAACTTCTGCACGTAATGGTTATATCATAACGAGTAAAAATGTTATTGAACGCAAAATCTGAATTTTAGAATATATTTTGTTAAATACAATTTCAAAATATACAATTGAGTCCTGCTAAGGATCATTGCAAGTCACACTTAACAAATAACAAATATAGTTTATATTTTCCACAACCTACTTATTTATTTATTTTTAACTTAACTTTTTACATTACACATTTACAATAATAATAATTTAAATTAAAATGTAATTAATTCTAAATCATTTAATTATTTTAGGTCTGATATGCTAATACAATTTTAAGAAACAGGTGAGGTGCAAAAATTGTTATGCATAAAAAAATGTAATTATGTTTATAGTGAATTTCATATGTTTCAATGATTCATCACACTGAGCAGTGATAGGAAATAACCTTCCCATTAAAGGCTTTAAGTGAGTTGAGTCTTGAAAAAAATATTGGATGACTAACTTTTAAGACTAGTCTAAGCAGTTTATGCAACCGGCCCCCCAGGTCTACAATTTTGGGGCGGAAGCAAACCCACAAATTTTCGATGCTGAGATATGAATGAATTAAGAAAATAATATTAAACGGTGTAATAAAATCAATTAAACTTGCAAGTCACTGTCTTAAGGTGGGGTAAGCAGGTTTGAAAAAGGCTGTTTGGGAGTTAGTCAGACCGACACACGAACAACAACAACAACAACAACAACAACAAACGTGTGAAGCCAATCAGCATTAGGTATGCTGATAGTATGACGGTGGAGGAGAGAGAATGAGCAAGAGGGAGATTTAAAGAAAGACTGCAGAAATAGAGATGAAACACACAATACAAAAGTGAAAAGCTCAGAAGAAATCACTGGAAAATAAAGGGTTATGTCCGGGCAAGAGCTTTAGGACTCTCGTTAATATTATAAAAGCTTTCCAGCACTGGAGAGAGCTAAGCAGGAAGGCCTGAAAACAGTAACAGAGGCTACTTTGATTCACTCCACACGTGAGTTGTTTGTCTGTAGCTGCTGTGCTGTTGGCAACATACTCTTGATTGTAATTACTATTGTGTACTGTACTTTTTTTTTTTTTTTTGCTAGTTCCTTGTCATTCGTTCATCATCTGCACTTTATTTTTCGTGAAGCATTATTTTGTTGCACTTCTGCTATGATAAACAGAAATCCACTCTTGGGTTGCGTGCATAATGGATAATGGAGGGCAGTTAGTCACAGTCTCCTTGGTGACTGGTAGTGAATCCAGTGTTTAGCATCATTGTTAGTGGACTTGCCTCGCATGTGGGGGATCGGGGTTAGAGACCGATTATGATTGGTGAGTGAGTTTTGGAAGCGGAGCAATGAAGAGAGGGGTGTGTTTGTTTCAAGTATAGGTCTCTGCAGGACAGTAATAGGAATTCCCTTTCGAAAATGTTCACTTCGTATTGCGTAGCTATACGCTATGGGAAAACTCCTTTTCTTGAGAATATTGAAGAATTTATTTTAAAACGCAGTGCAGCTGCACAGAAACCACAGTGCAAGCTGTCTAAGTGCCCTGATTGGCATGGCTGCGGCAACTGTACAAACCTATGGCAAAGCAGCGAGGATGCGCAAACCATCTATGGCATCTATGGCAAATTTTCAACAGCATTGTTTCAAATGCTGCGTCCAGACTGCACTTCATGTAGAGCCCCTCTGCATGACGTGGATGGACACAGTGAGTGTGTTTCGTGCCTGGGATCCAGCCATGCGGAAGCTGAACTTACCAAGAGCGGCTGCTCTCACTGCGAGAGTTTGCCACTCTCTACCTTGCGCTAACCTTCTTCTCAGAGGGCGGGGCCAGTAGATGCCTGAGCAAGTCGAGACAAACGAGCCCACGCCGTTCCCGTCCCCCGCGTGCCTCTCTCTCGCCTTAGGAGAGATAGGGCTCAGCCGCTGACCCTGCCCCCCTATCCCAGTCCAGCGGAAGTGGCGCCAGAGCGAACTTGGACACTGTGCTTCTCTGCGTTTGGCCTGGCGTTGGGCCTCTCCATGTTTGGCCTCAAAAGGGCTGTTGAAGACCTCTGACTCGAGTGGTCTTTTCCTGAGGAGCCCACCAAGAGCCGGCTCGACGAATGGTTCCTGCCGGGGAGGGTGCCAGCAGGCCCCTCGTCAAAGACCAGCATCGTTCTTTCCTGAGGTCCACGATGAACACGTCCAAGTCACGGCGCGCCCCCTACTCGGCCCGCCTGAAGACATCTACCGCCACATCGCTCTCTACCATTGATGGCGCTGAGGAGAAAGGGTAAGAGAAGCCCCCCCCTGGAAGAAGCGGTGGCCACGCACCTCTGCCCGCCCACCACTATTGGATGGAGATCCAAGGTGGCTCACCCATCTAAACCCTGCAGAACCACCTCAGCTATAGCTGGCCGAGCTTACACCTCCGCTGGCCGAGCTGCATCGGCTCTGCACACCATGGCGGTCCTCCAGGTGTTCCAGACCAAACTCCTCCGCTCCATGGATGAGTCTGAACCGGACCCCGAGGCCTTTAGGGACCTGCGCACCAATCTAGCTCTGCGCGCCACTAAGACCACCGCTCAGGCGATTGGAAGGAGTATGGCCAGCCTAGTCGTGTTAGAGCGCCATCTCTGGCTCAACTTGACAAGAGATTAAGGATGCAGACAGGACTGCTTTCCTGGACTCTCCAATCTCCAACACCAGCCTCTTCGGTCCCGCAGTAAAGGGCTTCTCTGAACGCTTCACCGAAGCACAGAAGTCTTTGCAGGTCATGCAACACTTCTTGCCAAAGCATTCCAGTTCAGCTTCGGGCCGTCCCAAGAAAACGCCACCCCCTCAGCCAGCTAGGCCCACGCCGCCGGTTTCTCATCATCTCATCAACCCATCAGCGCCCTGAGCCAGCCAAGCGCTACCCATTCCCAGAACTCCAGGGCCCCCGACCCAAGATTGTGTTGGAACCTGAGCCAGGAAGGAAAACAGAGGGGTTAAGTCCCGCTGCGGCCGGATCACCCTCAAAAAGAACTTGTGCACTTTGCCCAGCCCCCTCTTTAGTTCAGGTGGCTGGAAATGTTCAAACTGCAGTCAATGGGCCCATTATAATACACGCACCCCTGCAAACAAACGCTGTTTTAACAGCGACCCAAATAAAGCACAAAAAGAGTACTTTTCTAACTCACAACACCTGGATGGCCGGGTCACCGACACACAGTGGCCCGCCCCCAGACTGTATTCAACGCCTAGCCATTCGGGCCAAGGCCTGGGAAACCATCCCCGATGTGTCAAAATGGGTGCTGAATATAATAAAATGAGGTTACTCGCTCCAATTCGCTCGCAGACCTCCGTGCTTCATGCCATGGTTGAGACACTGAAAGGAGCAGCATGGCTCAAGTCCTCCGCACCAAAGTGTCAAATCTTCTAGCGAAGGAAGCTGTCGAGACAGTTACTTTGTCATTAAGCGAGTCAGGCTTTTACAGCCGTTACTTCCTCGTCCCCAAAAAGGATGGCGGCCTCAGGCCCATTCTAGATCTTAGACACCCGAACAAGGCCCTCATGAGACGGCCACTCAGGGTGCAAACAACCAAACAAATCCTTGCGCAAATTCGCCCAGAGGATTGTTTTTTCTCAGTGGATCTAAAAAGATGCTTACTTTCATATCCAGATAGCTCCCTATCACAGGCCATTCTTAAGATTCGCCTTCGAGAGGCAAACTTATCAGTACACAGTCCTACAATTCGGGCTGTCACTGGTACCTCATGCGTTTACAAAATGCATAGACGCAGCACTCTCCCCCCTGCAGTGTTGGGCAGTAACGCGTTACTGTAACGCAGTTACTTTTGACAGTAACTAATACTGTAACGCATTACTTTTAAAAAATAAATTAACTCCGTTACCGTCACCATATGGTGCGTTGTCCGTCACTTTTTAAAATTAATTAGTTGCTGGAGCGGCTGAGAAGTGTGCGCTGTCATTACACAGTGACAGTACGAGAGCACTGAAGAGACTGCTAGCATTATTTACAGAGCGAGAGAACACATAACAAACTATAGGTGCGTTCCATTCGACCGTAAGTGGACTGCGAAGTGGACTTCACAGGGTATTTCGCCATCTTAAGTGAGATTCCAATCCGAAGGGAACGAACATGTTCAGTTCGAAGGGCACTGCAAACGGCATAGGGAATAAGGGAACATCGATACATCACTTCACAGGAAGTGGAGAGCGATGATCACCCAACTGTCATTGCGCACCACGTCATCACCAGTCAGACGATGGAGTTTACGTATGTGTGCAAGTATTCATACATTTTGTCATTATTATACAAATTACAGTAGCCTATTTTTAACGGTTGGGGTAAACGCGGGAAGGCGGCGCACTAGACTGCTATGCAAATATTTAACCATTGATTAAAAACATACACATAGAACCAAATAAAAGTTTATTTTCATATTGCATGACACTTACAACAGAGCTTCAATTCTGTTAATAGTCAAGTGATAGCAGCAATAGTCAATTAAATCTTTCAATTAAAGGAGCATAACGCAAGTCTCTGAGTTTTTGCAGAACTACGCCAACTCTGGCGGCAAGCGCAACTGCAACCAGAGTCGTTGTTGGTGTTTGAAATGGACTACTAGCCGGTCTTTTTGAATCCATCTTTTACCTTAGACGCTCGAGTTTTCGAGTTTTCTTCGCTGATGCAGATAATCAATGGCGGGCAGCTTGTACACAAGCAAGCGAGAGGTTGCCAGGTGAGCGTGAACGCGCGTGACGTCACGCTCAGTCTCAGATTCGAGCCCGAATCCCTCTTATATATTTTACTGTACAGGGTTATAGAGGCGATCGCAGTGATCGGGGAAAGGCTCATTCAGCTCATCAAGCTGTTCTTTAAGCATGTATAGGATAGAAAACTGGTATTTTTAACATGAAAAGTTGCGCAATGCACCTTTAAGTATAAACATATGTGTTTCATTATATTTATAGTAGGCTACTTGATGTTTTTTTATTATTGTATAGTGTATATAATTTAAATGTGATATTAAATTAAAATATTAATATAGATTAGGCATATATTTATGTTAATGTCATAATCTGTGCGACCCCGTCGTTAACTTTCTTTGATGACGTTTGCAGGGCATTCCAAATGAGCGGTTATAGCAAGGTTATAGTCAGCTAAGTCCACTTCAATTGATATACCGTGCTCAGGGAGTAGGGAGCAGTGAACACTTGTGTAGGGACCCTGCGAATGGGACGCACCTTGTCACTGGCTGAGTTGTTTACGTTAACACGTGCTGAGGCAGCGCGAGCACGGAGATTACAAACTGCACGGAGAGTGCTGCCACTTCAGATGAGCATTTAAAACACAGACAGCGAAACGGTATGAATACAGAACACTAAAGTACACATTGCCATATAATTATAAAGTAATTAATTTTTTAATAAAAACTAGATGCTGCATCTGCAGAGAAAAACAGAAGCTTGCCGTCGAGTCTGAGAGGAATAACATTAGTAACTGCTAACTTACCTCAAGCGATTAAAGCAATGTGACAAAAACACACCCAGACCTGACCCAAATGTTGTATGTCGCAATTGTTACCATCTAGTTTATATCCAGCTGGTCACTTTTATGCACTCATTAGCCGGCGAAGTTGTATTTTTAAAGCTAGTGACGTGATTGCTTTCTCAACATTGATATGTTCATGGAGCTGACATGAAGTGTTCTAATCATCAAGTGTTCTAAAATTTAAGCAAATAAAGTGAAAGACTGTACATGTAATATAGGTCTACATTTATTTAATTTTAATGCTCTGGCCTTTGCAGATATTTAAATATATGGCCATCTTCTTTAAGCTTGAATCATATAAACTGGTAACACTTTACAATAAGACTACAATTTTAGCATTAAATATGGTTAATAAATGTTGTAGAAGTATCATTCATTGTTAGTTTTTTTATGTCAAAATTGTATACATTTTAAATTGAGTTTAAATTGTATTGTACCTGTTATTACCTTAGTTAATGTACTTTGAACTAACAAGAATGATCAAGGTACAATTGTATTGCTCAAATATTCATACATGCAGTAAAAACATATATATACTGTCAGTTGCATGAACATATCAATGTTGAGAAAGCAATCACTTCACTAGCTTTAAAAATGCTTGTTTTGTTATTTATTTCAGAAATCCTTGTGATATATTCAGTTGGATGTTTAAGATGTTTAAGTCAGTTTTGTGTTTGTATAGACCATAATGCATAAAAGGGCATTAATGGGAACATTAAAGAACTTTCTTTAAAAAAGTAACTAAAAAGTTACTTTTAACAGTAACGCATTACTTTTTGGTGTAAGTAATCAACAAAGTAATTGAGTTACTTTTTGAATGAAGTAACTAGTAACTGTAACTAGTTACTATTTCTTAGTAACTAGCACAACACTGCCCCCCTGAGACAGCAGGGGAATGCGCATTATGAATTACCTCGACAATTGGCTCGTTCTGGCCCAATCGGAGGCCGAGTTACAAGATCCTGGCTCCTCAGTCATCTAAAATGCCTTGTCATATATAAATCGTCAGGGTGGCCTCAGGTCGCACAACCTGTACATCATGGCCAAACAGCTCCTTTTAAGGGCTCACGCCAACCTGTGCTCGCTAAGGGCAGTGCATATACCGGGCATACTGAATCAGGATGCAGACATGCTATCTCTAGCAGCTTTCCATGCTCCTGTGGCCGGCCAGTTCTTGAGACGGAACGACATGGTCGTGCACTGCCTTAATGGGGCCAGGAGGCTTAACCCGCCTCGACCTCCTTCTATACCTGCCTAGGACCTATCTACGCCCCTCAGGGCCCTTAAGGGAGCCCCGTTTGAGCCACTTCAGTCGGCTGACCTAAAGCCTCTTTCGCTTAAGACTGCACTCCTGCTAGCCCTAGCATCGGTCAAGCGAGTGGGCAACTTACAAGTGGGCAGCTTCCTGTCTCGAGTTTGGGCCCAACAACTCTTAAGGTCGTCCTCAGACCAAGACATGGTTATGTACCCAAAGTGCTCTCAACTCCATTTGGAGCCCAGGTAATTTCGCTGTCGGCACTTCCCTTACTGGAACACGCCAGGGAATTAAGTCCACTCTGTCCTGTTAGGGCTCTCAGAATCTATCTAGAGTGTTCTGCCCCATTCAGACAGCTAGAACAGCTCTTTGTATGCTTCGATGGCCGTACCAAAGGGCTTCCGGTCTCGAAGCCGGGATTATCACGATGGATAGTGGATGCTTTCTCTCTAGCTTACGCCTCTATGGGCCTTCAATGCCCCATAGGCGTCAGAGCTCATTCCACAAGGGACATGGCCTCTTCATGGGCTTGGTCAAGTGGAATACCAATTGAAGACATTTGTGCGATGGCTGGCTGGTCTTCGCCGTCCACATTTGTAAGATTTTACATCTTGGAAGTGCCATTACTACAGGCACGAGTTCTTTCTATCTGAGAGCTATTGGCCCCTGTAGGACCCAAACCTCTAGGTTTCCCTTCACGGACTCTGACATTGTCTGGTACCCGTTGGACTCTGACTTAGTTCTACTATAAGCCTCGGGTTGCACAACCCTAGGCGATAGCTCAGAGCAAAGTCGTCAGCTAATGGCCCGGCGTTTCAAAATGGGTTCCCATAGCGTATAGCTACGCAATACGAAGTGAACGTTCTCATAATGGAACGTACTCGGTTACTAACGTAACCTTGGTTCCCTGAGGGAACGATTGAATCTGATTCCTATGGCGAAATGGGCTGCTTATATAGTCAGTAGCCACGATATAGGCGCCCTGATAGGTTCTCGCATCCTCGCTGCTTCGCCATAGGTTTGTGCAGTTGCCGCAGCCCAGCCAATCAGTGCGCTTAAACAGCTTGTACTGTGCTTGCTGTGGAGCTGCACTGAGTATTAAAATAAAGGCTTCAATATTCTCAAGAAAAAGGAGTTTTCCCATAGCGTATAGCTACGCAATACTTGTTCCCTTACACTCAGGGAACCGAGGTTAGGAGATCAGTGGGCGAGGCTGTAAACAGAGGGGTGTTTTCGACCACACTACCTGATTTGTCTATGTCTCAGACAGTGAGGGTGTGGTCAGATGAAAGGCATAATTTTTCATTGCATAATTTATAAACATCCATCCACCAATTTGTTCACCAGTTGTTCACCAGTTTATAAACACTCAGTTTTGTTCTGCAGAGACCCCATACTCGTTTGTTTGGGTTGATTTAAAAGATAAACATTGTCTAACAGCATTTTTGTAATACCGCTTACTCCACCTTTAATGAGTGCGTATTCATTCATTCATTTAAAACAGCTGATTCATTCAGGAATGAAGCACGTGGTGTTCATGAATGGGTCAATGAATCACTGAACCAACTTGTTCAGACCCCCAGATTTGTGTGTTCTATTGACAGCCTTAAGTTACATTTAAACATTTAAAAACATTATAATGAGTATATTTGCACAATATTCTTTCTAGGTTTTAGTCATATTAACTATTACAAACAGATTCAGCTTATACCCTTCTTTTTTGAAGTGGTGAATGAAGTTCGAGGTTGTGAAAGTCATCTCTGATATTATTTGCAAATTGTGCATTCAGGCAGCAAATCTCCTTTTATGAATATGGTCAATTTAGCAGTTTATAGGTCCAAGAAAAGATCTTGTGAGATTCTCCTCTACCTTCGGTCCTTGTGCAGCATCATACAATCAATGAAAACTTATCACTTATTGTTCCATGGCTTACATTTTGTTTATAATTTTGAAGAAAAAAAAAGAAGAGTTTATAAAGTCATTGTTGAGTCATGCAGTTGATGTTCAGGTCGAGTCTTGAGTCTTTTAATCCAATGGTTCCCTATACCATGAAAGTGGTTTGGCTTTTAGCAGTGTTCATCGCCATAGTAACTTATGGCTAACACGGCTAACCTGGTCCGGGGCAGGTTATGTTCCAGTTAAGAGGTTGCAAACCGAACTTGGACCAATCAGCTGTGAGCAAACTGTCTGATGCGATAAAGTCACTCCACCTGTTTCTACTCCAAATTAAACGTCACTACATAGCAAATGATTATTAAAGACAAAATCGTCTGACTTTTAGTAATGCTTATTTAGACAAATAATTTTGTACATTTTAGATAATATTTATGTAATTATTGTACCCCTAATCGATCACACATGTACAATTTTAATTGATCAATTATTATTATGCTCATATTAACTAAATAAATATTTGTAAATGTAATATAAATACACTTTAGAATCAATAGATAAAGCTATACAATGACTACATGTGAGCTTAAATGTTCAATTCTCTTCATACCTTTATCAACTGTATAAATTAACTTCACAACTTTTACTTGCACTGATATAGCAAGACTTTTTCTTTTAGTTGTCCTCTTTCATAGATAGCTATTTTGTTCTTACTGTGCAGATTTGTTTAAATTCCTAATGTGGCCAAGTAGTATAAATATACATTGTTTCTATTTTGTATTAAAAATGTTCGTGGCCCCTTTATGAAATCTCTCTTCTCGCATTGGTTTTGGATGCGTGCGCGCTACCAGAGAAGCCATTTTCACTGTACAGAAGATCTGATTTACTGCTTTACACTATTGTCTTTCTTGGTAAATATTACTCCAATATCTTTAATATGCACACATATGTTGTTAAGTGGAGTCTAAAAGAACATTTGATGTGTAAATTTCTTGTAGATGTATTTGGATCACACGTGTGACGAGTGAGTCTCATGGTGATTGGTAAAGGATTGGGTATGTAAGTTTCATTCAGATTTATGGTGTAAATGCTTCAATGTGCCATGTTTATTTGATAAATCTCTATTGATGATTTTAAGTTATGTTCTGTGATTATACAGTATAACTGTATAGTTTAATGTACATTTCTGGTACTGCGTGGTAATATGTAAAACACTAGTAAAGTGGCTTTGTTAATATGCTTTTATTTCTCTTGTACCTTAGCCACTACCGTATTCCAGCCTGTGTTGACGTATTTTAATTAGTTGTACCATATTTTTGGTTCATTATTGAGTATGCTAATAGATTTAAATCTGACATATTGCGGTGCATTCTACTGTATTTCTGGTATATCCTTAGTGAGAAGGAAGGAAGGACATTCTTAAATAAGGAATTATTTAATGAACAATAGAAGTAGCAAAATAGTACAGCGCAGATAGTAGTTGGTGCAACGCTTCAGACTCTCTTACCCCCAATTTCCACCAACTGCGGAACGGCTGCGGATCCACTCCGGAACGGCGGCGGAGTCAATAGGTTTCCATTAAAGTCAATGTGTGTATTTTCACTGACTGCGGAACGGCTGCGTTCTGACTCCGCCCCAGCTCCGGTGCCTTCCGGATCAGATACGCAGAGTTTCTATTTTTGCCGGATGCCGGAGAGCTCTGCTGCAGTTCAGCACAGGGGAGATTGTTATATCGCGCGATCATACGAGATCTCGTGGGTCTTTGTGTCAGTCATAGCCGCAGCCGTTCTGCAACAAATCCGGACCTGGTAGGTATTGAAGGACAGCGGAGCACGGAGCCAACACGCAGCAGAGCTGATATGCACAGAAGAACACAACATATTCCCCCATCACTTAAAGCGAACTGTCTACACAGATATTTAAGAACAAAAGGGAAACACAATAACAAAGTTTCAAAATTACCAAAGCATTCACTTTGTAATGTAACAAATTACTTGTATCAATCAGACCAAAGAACAAAAATAAGTTTCACGAGAATTTTAAGAAAGTAGAATTCATATTAACATCAACAACAAGGTGACTTAGGTAGCTTTCACACTGGCAGTTTAGTTTGGAACGGGGCACGGTTCGCATGAAAAATCGCTAATGTGAACACTGTCATGCGGACCCGGGTGCGCACTGGGGAACCGAACCAGAGAATACCTGGAGAAGGTGGTCTGAGTTCGGTTGCTCCCGAACCGTGCCGCGGCTCGCGTGAATGTGAAAGCAACACGGAAGTAAAGTGACCTGCACATGCGTTTTAGCTAATTGTGATGTATTTAGTTAAATAAAACACATGTAAGGGATGATAGTGTTGTTGATTTACCTTGGATACACTGAGCCTGCATTGTATTCGCGCATATCGCGTGGAATCAGGGCAACAATTTTGGAAATCCACTGTCTCCTCAAAAGAGTCCGTTTGCAAGCAGCAGAAAGCCACCTTATGTGACAAACACTCACAGTAAACCTGTATTGTTCACTCAGCTGCGCATAATAGCACTGAATTAATAAAAAACACAACATATTGACCCACGTTCTGTTTTCTATCATGCGGCGTGCACGTTTGTGATGACGTAAGATGCACGCAAACGCACCAGGGTTCGATAGAATCAAGTTGAGTGTGAAACCAGACCAACACTGCGGGGGGCGCCGGGAACAATCGCGTTCGGGCTCGGACCGCAGCAAACGAGTCCAGTGGAAAAGCCACCTTAATGAATTACTCATCCTTTATAGTCACGCAATGCAAGGTGACTAAGTAAAATAGGCTTCCAGCCAACGAGGAGGTAGTCTCACACGGGTAGAAACCCTTTGAAGAGCTTCAGAAACTTGAGGCGCCGAAGGAGGAGGACGAAACTGAAATTACAAGTCCACAGCATCCATGTCAGTAGTCTACGAAACAGGTGCAACAGAACGAGCCAGGTGAGAAGCATGACAGTTCTTCCCGTCTGATAACAGGTAAGTACACGCATCCAGTTTACGCACAATTTGACGTGGGTTGGTAAATCTTGGATGCGCTTTCGGAACATGAGTTAGACTGTGCACACACACCCAATCTCCCACTTTGAAATCAGGAGTGCGGGCTACATGTCTGGAGTCAGAGTATGCTTTCATTTTATTTAATTTTTTTCAAAGAAACTCACTGAAGAAGCGCAGGAGCATCCTGACACGTGGTGAGAGGAGGAAGAACATTAAGATGCATTCGCATCCTTCTGCCATGAAGCAACTCAAACGGGGATAGTCCTGTGGCAGAATGTGGTGTAGAACGATACACTTGGAGAAATTCCGAGACTGTAGGTTTCCACGGCTTCGTTTCCAGAACGGCAGACTGGCAGACTGAATGCAGCCTTTCAGCACGCGATGAAAGCATTCTACAGCTCTATTCGAGGCAGGCTGGTACAAACAAGTACGTATGTGTTGAATGTTTCTCTCTTTTAGGAATGTAGCAAATTCTGCTGACATGAATTGGGTTCCGTTGTCAGACACGATAGTTCATGGATTGCCGTATCTACTAAAAACCGATGACAAGAAGGTGATAACATTGTGAGTAATGATAGAATCGGTGAAAGCAACTTCAGTCCACTTACTGTGATAGTCAATCAATCTAGACATAACGCATAACGCATAACGCATAAGCGCATAACGACAGTCCCACACAGCGGTTTCAAATGGGCCCACCACATCTATAGCTACCTTGTCCCTTGGTACAGACGGAAAAGGCACTGGCTGTAGTGGCGCAGCAGAGGTGTTGGCAGTTTTGTCAGAGGACAGACACATTTGACAGGTCTGTATGTGGTCTTTAACCAGACAATCTATGCCTGGCCACCAGTACAGTTCACTAAGGCGTTGTTTTTGTTCGCATAATTTCCCTGGTGGCTACCAGCTACCCTCACCAATGTGTGCCTTAGTGCGACAGGTACAACCAGACACGATTCTCTGAACACAAATTAATTGTGCTGTACACTCAGTTCGTCACGTAGTTTGAAGTAAGGACATAGAATATTATCCACAGAAGTTGAAGAGGAAGGCCAACCGCGAAGCTATTTGTGTGCATAATGCACTCAGTTCAGAGCATGTCCTTGCGCATTCACCAAATGGCCCAGGAAGTGCAGACTGGTTTTGTTGAACTGACATTTCGATTGATTCAGCTTCAGTCCAGCATCTTGTAAGCGCTGAACAACGGCTTTAAGCGTGTGATCGTGTTCAGTTTGAGTTTGTCCCCAGAGAATAATATAATTAAAGTAACACCAGGTAACTTTTCAACCTTCATAATATATTTCCAAGTCTCTTGTGATGGTACATCGACTTACAATAGGTTGAATGAGACGTCTGCCATAGCCTGACGGGGTCTATAGCGTTTTTAATCGTACTTTTAAACTTCGGGTTTCTGGTAGTAACCAGCGAACAAAGAGAACAACAAAATTCGACTGCTTTACGGCATATACGTCACTTCCACCACCACCCCCACTTCCTTAAAATCGGACGTGCGAGCCAAATGTTATAGTCATGGCAGAAGCAGCACAGAAAAACAAGAAAGCAAAGGTTTTATCGGAGCAAAGCAAAAAGAGAAAAAGAGAAAGTGATCGCGTTAAAGGCAGAACGAGGATCAACATTGGGCCAGCATTTTCTCGCTGGTGTGAGCTGAAGGAGGAGGAGGGGTGCCCGACCAATGCGGACTTGGCTGTCATGCTTTTGGACTAGTAAGTAAGTTATATTGCTTGCATACTATCTCTTTGTTTTTTTGGTCTGCCTGACTATGTTACGGAAGCTATTATCCTCTGTTTATCTTCATGAATCAAGTAATGATAGTAGAGTAGCGAATTATCAATCTGGTAGCTAGTAAACGATATTCTAGTTTTTGATGGTTAGCTATCGCTAGCATTCTCGTTCTGATTTGAACTTTTCAATCGATGAAATGAAAATAGCAAATGTTTGACCTAAAAAGTGTAGTCTACTCAACATGTACAAAGAAAGGAGGAAGATTATTAATATTATCATTGTGTTCATAGCTTCTCATTTGTTACATGTGTAAAGTTACTTTGTGTAATTTCCGATTATTGATTTATTGATAGCTACAGAGGCAAACGGGATTCTTGTCGCAATTTTTTCGGATGACGAATTTGCACCCTCATGTTGTTCTTGTGCAATACTTCCGTGTCATTAGATTCTACAAACATGAAGGGTTGTTGTGTTCAGTGCATGACCAAGTTACCTCAACAAAAGTCTAACTCACATGTGTTGCTTTTTAGAATATTTTTCTTGCCTCAAGCCATAATGCAAATCGATTTGTAAAATTTGCAGATTCATTTATGGTAGCTTGATATTATAATATAGACGATAGATGGTTATTATCTACCACTCAAACATTGCATTGAAGTATCAAATAGATTCAGTAAAACGGTAACCAAGAGACTAGGCTACTATAATGACGCTGGCTTGTAAACGTGAGCGTTAGAAAAAAAATAAAACCCATGAAATTATATTCATATGACATGCTGAAATATATGCCATTGTACCTGGGATGAAGACATTTCACACGCGACGCAAGCAGAACACCTGCATGTGACCTCCTCCTACAGTGTTCAGGGCTATCATGGTTGTCAACAAATGCACGTGCATGTAGGATGACAGAGTTTACAACAGTAGTAGAGGACAATACTGTTTCCCAACTGTAGGGGGACCCCCGAGAGCAAAAGTAACCTGGTGTTACTTTAAGGTAATTGGCAACATTCAGAAGTCCCTGTTGCCAACATTTTCTGAAAAGCAGAAGATGCTGAAGCAAGTTGGGACGGTACGAGGTAAAATCTGAAAAGTCCTTCATGAGTAATGAAGGCGGTCAGATCACGGCTCTCCTCGTGTAAGGGCAACTGAAAATAAGCACTCTCCAATTCGATAGTCGAAAATACAGGCGCTCCCCTTAACAAAGACAATAATTCCTCAATGTGTGGTAGTGGGTAGCTATCCATAACTACAGCCTTGTTGGTTTCTCGCAGATCCACGCACATTCGAATGGCACCCAACTTTTTCTGTACTACTACTATCGGGGAGACCCACGGCGAAGCGTCCACTCTCTCGATAATGTCAGACTTGAGAAGGTGACGAATTTCCTCACTGACTGCGGCTCTAACAGACGATAAGTGGCGGAGTTTCTGGGGCACAGGAGCAACAGCTGGAGAAGTCTTAATTCTGTGAACAAAGCCTTTTGCACATCCCAAAGCAGCTGAAGGCGTCAACACAAGCAATCACAGCACTGGAGTTTATGACTGCACTGACAGAATTGAATTGCCTTCAAAACGGAGATGTAACCGATTAATAAGATCCATCCCAAGCAGAGCTGTGCCAGATTCCACCACGAAGAATGACGTGGAGCAGGTGATGTCATCCTTATGAGACAGTGACAGGTAATCTGTTTTTGCTAGTACAATTCCACTAATGCCAACATAGTGTTCTAGTCTATTTAAAAGAATGTTGTGGTCAATTGTGTCAAATGCCACACTAAGATCAAGTAACACTAATAGAGAGATACAACCACGATCAGACAATAAAAGCAAATCATTTGTGACTCTAACGAGAGCTGTCTCGGTACTATGGTACGGTCTAAATCTGGACTGAAAATCCTTGCAGATATCATTTCTTTCAAGAAAGGAACACAGTTGTGAGGATACTGCTTTTTCTAATATCTTTGACAGAAAAGGCAGATTGGAGATCGGCCTGTAATTGACTAATTTAGTATGATCAAGTTGTGTTTTATTAACAAACGGTTTTATCATTGCCAGCTCAAAGGTTTTTGGTAGAAAAAACGCTTATCCTAGAGACAAAGACACATTAATGATATTAAGAAGAGGATCTATGACATCTGGAAGCATCTCTTTCAGTAGCTTAGTCGGTATAGGGTCTAACAGTTGTCGATTTAGATGAATTAACGAGTTTGCAAAATTCTTCCTCTCCTATAGCAACAAATGAATAAAAATTTTCCTCAGGGGGACTACAATGCACTCCCTGATGCAATACTGTTGTGGACGGTTGCATAGTTATAATTTTGTTATATTGATATTATCAATGATATTATCAATCTTATAAGTGAAGAAGTTCATAAAGGCATTACTGTGTTGCTTGGACACTTCTGGTCTTGAAGCTTTCTTTTTTGTTAGTTTAGCCACTGTTTCAAATAAATAGCCTACCTAGGATTGTGTTTATTTTCTTCTAATAGGGTTGAAAAATAAGCAGATCTAGCAACTTTTAAGGCCTCCCTGTAAGCAATCGAGCTTTCTTTCCATGAAATTTAAAGCTGCCGTCGGCAACTCTGGCTGATTGAGTGGACTTAGGCAAAATTTTGAATGTTTACAACTCTCATGCCCCTCCCCCACTATCAACGGATACCCTCCCACAGAGTTCGTGCTCGTCAGTGCGCCATCGCTCTTCGCTACTGCGTGAACTTCAGGCGTGTGCATGTGATTGACGAGTGCATGCACGACTTGTGATTGACAGTCCTATCTCACACCCCCCCTGCGCTGATTGGACACAATGAACCGGGAGCGGTGGATTTTTGCAAAACAAATAACACGCTCCAGGTGGAGTTAGAAGCTCGGTTTTTTTCTAAAACCACTTTATTTATGTTGTTCTGTCGGAATATAGTGTCGAATTTGCTGAATATGATAAAAAAAAAGTTGCCGACGGCAGCTTTAAACAAAGTCAATTCAGATTCCAAAAGCAGTCTTTCACGAATCCGATGGACACATTCTCTACAAGGTATTCATTACAATGTACATATCTATGCATCTATACAGTAATCTTTTTAACAAAAGTGCACTGAAAACTAAAACAATTGCAACTTTTGCTTAAATATTGGGGAAAGATACTCTTGTTTCATGTAGTGGTGCTTGATACCCTCTTGTTCCATAGTTACAGGGTGTGACATTGCGGGCCATAAATTAAAGTGGTGCTTGTTACTCTCTTGTTACAATAAAAAGTACAATAAAAATACATACACAATCTAGTATCACTGACTCAGAAACCTTTATTTGAAAAACAACTTAATTCAAAACAGATTTACAACGCTTCTTTTTGGTTTAAAACTGCTTTTTAAAGAGGTCATATAATGGTACATTCACTTTTACAAGTTGATTGTACTGAAATGTGTGTTGGCAGTGCCTGTACACAACCATCATATAATGATAAAAATCCATCAAGTGTTTTTGTTTTAATCTCCATATGTTTTCCCCTGCCTCAAATTGAGCCGTTCGATCTTGTGATGTCACTAGATCGGATGGCCCTCCCACGATTGATAATTGACAGCAGCGTCTCAACACAGAGCCCTGAGCGAGCTTTCATCGTAGTCATAGTAGTGGGTGTAGTAAGGAACACAGTAGTCATTTTAATGTTCCTAAATTCGAACCGCTGAAGACGCAGTGGCTGAGTTTTAGTTTTGAAGGGAATATTCGCAACGTAAATGCTTTTATATTTGCGCTAATCATTTCTCACCAGACTGCTTTTTAAAGTGTAAATCTGGTTTTGCTAAGAAGCTGCTCCTGAAAAAAGAACTGGTACCAACTATTCATGTTCCTGCTGCACCTCCAGAAGAAGTGAGTGTAACGTTTTATTAACCTTTAAATATTAATCTTTGCAAATCGCTTGCACGCTTCATGATGAATGCGCCTAATGTTTACACTCAGGGTATACTACAGCATGTTTTCTATGTAACGTTACGGCGTTCTCAATAATTTTAAATCTAAATTACGTTAACCAACCATTTAGAAACGTCCTGTTCGAGCCTTAATTGTCTAACTTCTTCGGGGCCGTCATCTTGTTCCGGGTCTGACTCCGGTTCAAATTGGTATGGTTGCACAGATGTGTCCTCAGAGACTCACGCTGCCATTCTTGTTCCAAAATATACCCTCAACTGTGGTCAAGGCAACACTCCACGTGCGTTGTCAAAATGCCCCAAAGAACAGAGGGGCGGAGTGAGCAAAGCTCATTATCATTTAAAGGCAAATGCACTGAAACGGCGTGCTGAAAAATGAGTGTTTTCTTACAATACTAATGAGAATTTTTAATGAAAGTATATTACAAAGTTTTCATTTAGACCCTAAAGATTCATATTAACAAAAAAGGCATTATATGACCCCTTTAAGCCCAAACTTAAACAACTGCACTATTGCTATAAGATTAAAAGAAAAAAACTGTATAAATGCATGGATATGTACCCTGTAATTTAAAAAAAAAGCCTATACAGTTTGTATTGGTATACAATTATTACAAAAAGGTACACAGTGTATGTTCTTGCTAAATTGCTCCCAAATATGATTGTTGTATCATAATAGTAGAATAAGTACCCCTTAGTTCTATAATACTTACAGTATAAATATTTATTTAATTCTCCTGGTTGTTAACCCTTTGTTCCCTTATACTTACATGCAAGTATATCATAGGTACACTATAATTACCGAAAGTTACCGAAAGAATGTAAATTCGTCTTAAAGGGCCCCTATCATGGATTTTTAAAAAGTTTCCTAATGTTGTTTTGGAGTCTCCTACAACAGGTTTACATGCATCAAACGTAAAAAAACTGTTTCATTTTCTCATAATATACATTTGCACATCACCAGATTTTCAATGATTCTCAAACGACTCGCCAAATGAATCAATCCCTCCTTTCCGCAAGCTACTCTGCTCTGTTTGGCCAGACAGCTCAGTCTGTTCGGATTGGTTTACCGCGTAATTCCCATTGCCATAACACTGACAGCTCTGCGTGTCCTAAGGCTTCCTACACCGTAAACTAAACACAGTAACGAACAATGACGTTGATTTTACCATATCAACCTGAGCGCGAGTCCGATGATGAAACACTAGAAGAACCATTCATTCAACCCGAACCTCCATCGCAAGGACGACTCGAGCAGGACGTTTCAGTGATTCACTACTCAGTTTGAGGTAACTAATAGCCGAGCAAAAACAAATCTTGCTCCATGCTTAATCTTTCGACAAAGTAGTGAGAACGACAGACAATCTGCATTAATAGACAGTTTTATGTAATAGTGGCCCACAGCTGATTAGCTGACTCCGATATTTGAGAAGCAGTCGTCAGTAAAATAAAGGTAACAGGAAAAGTTTAGGATTATACTGCTGTAGTATCATGGTAAAGATTAATTTTAACCACAGATTCTTCTGTTGGGTGCACAGTTGCTCATCCTTGGGCAGTGGGAAAAAAAATTCTTTACCGTCAAATTGTAGAGCACAGCGTCTCCTCGACATGATGCTCTCCTCAGGTTTAAGTTTAAGTGGGCGGGCTAATGTTTCATCTTGTCGTCACGACGAAAAGTCTTATGACTCGTTTGAAAAACAATTAATTTCATAGACTCAGAGTCGACTCTTACTTTTGAAAGACAATAGCTTTATATACGGTGCACTTTCAGATTTAAAACTTTGCAGGATGTTTTCATTCACTTAGAGCTATTTTGCACACTACATGAAAGGTCATTTTCAAAAATCCATGATAGGGGCCCTTTAATTACGCAGTACTTTCCGGGCTGTAATCTGTAATTCGTAAGCTGTAATCTGTAAAGCTTTACCAAATTTTTTCCCTTCACAAATTTCAATTCAGGCCGAATCACTTAATGTGTAAATTAGACTTAATACTTACCTATTTAGACTGTAAACTTGTAAATTGTAATTTTCCTTCAACTTTTAACATTATTAAAGGTAGGGTAGGCGGGATTTTTCTAAATAAAATTTCCCAAATTTGTTTAAACTGTCTATATATACCAACACATAATTAAAATGTAAGTACTCTGAAAAATAAAGTATAAAAATCGAGTGTCTGTAGTCCTCTCAGTGCTGCAATAAACACAGCTACTTATTTCCATTCGGGACGAATGAAATGATTGGCTGGGAGACTGTCACTCTCCCTCGCTACCATGGCAACTACGCCTGCTGCTACAGGAGCTGCCCACACGCGCGCGCCCATTTGACTCGAGGAGTGGAAGAAGGACGGAAGCTAGTAAGAAGAATCACAATTATGGCCGAGAATTTAGAAGTCAAAATTCCCAGTATCTGCGTATACAGTCAGCGAAGGCAAAAAAAAAAAGGAAGACAGTATTTGAAAAGGCTATGCCCAAAAAGTCTTTGGATAAAGCAAGCAATATCGGGGCTTTCCAGCGTGGACAACTGAGGGACCTCAAGGGGCTGAAAAGTGACGCCAACAGTGCTTTCATCGTGGAAGTTCTTACATGCAAAACACGGTATATGTTATGAATCTTATTCGAAATTCACCATCACAGTGTAACTGATGGTAACGGGAAAAACGTGCATCAATGCAACCTGTTTTTAGCTTTTTTTTTGAGTTTGCCTTATGTTACTAGCTCATTACCGAATCAAACTCAATATATTTCAAACTTTACCAGTATCGATATGCTAGCTTGATAGTGAGTACTAGCAGTTTATATTCATAATGATAAAGTTAGGTATTTTATTACATGTGATTCTGACATGATGTTACTCCATGCACTGCTCCTCTCCACTCGGCGCTGGTAAACACATCCTCCAGCTGAGCACGGTCGGCATCGCGCGTTCATGTGTTTTGGGGGTGTGGCTTTGAAAGGAGCCCAGATGGGAGGGGTTGGGAGTGAATGGAATAAGCTGTGTTATTGCAGCCCTGAGAGAACTACAGACACTTGATTTTTATACTTTTTCAGAGTAGCCCACTTACATTTTAATTATGTATTGGTAAAGACAGTTTTTGGGAATTAATTTTTTTGAAAAATCCTGCATACCCTACCTTTAAGTTCCTGTCTTGCAAGCACTGGGATTCATGAAATGCTTTAGTTAGTTATATAGCCTACTCTCTTTGTAGTTAGATTTAGAATTATTGTTACAGGTAGATGTGCAAATTTAATGTCGACTCTCTTATCGTTGTTACGAGTGGGTTATTGACTTTGTTACAGTTTGGTATCATTGTTGTTAAATAACTGTGTTTTGGTGTATTCTGGTGTGTTTTTCCTAGCTGTGAAATCGCCCCTCATTCACTATTCCCTACATTATTGGGAGCCTATGGCATTGTGTTTGTTCAGTGATTGTTGAGTGTGACTCCAACACTTATCTTACTGTATAGTTTAAGTGTGGGTTAACATTTACATGTTTGTTTCTGTGTTTGCCTAGCCACCTTAACGGTTGTTTGTTTCTTTCTCTTGTGGAAGCTGTAGGGAGGTGGATGCCATTTTTGTTGTATCCCATTTGTCTCCTGTTTTGTGACCAGGTAGGGAGTTAGTGTATATTTCTGTTGTTAATTTATTTTTCTTTGAGCAGTTTAGTTAAAAGGTTTTATTTCCAAGGTAGGATTCTTGTTTATTTTGGCCTTGCCTTCTCCTGAAGCTAACACTTCCTATTAAAGTTATTGTTTCTGTTTTACAGGCTGTGGCAGGGCTCTGACTAGTGCACTTTAAATCCTTTAATATTGTTGCATCTGCTTAAACCCCTACCGTCTTGTTGGGCGTAACAAAATGTAGTTTTAGATTTTCAAAACATTGTTTTGAATTTAATTGCATGGAAGGGACATCACAAACTCTTCATAAAACGAAACATTTTCTAGTGTTGTGATCAGTCTCTGCACAGAGGCGCTAAAAATCTGCCATCCACCTTTCAACAGTAGATGGAGCTATAACTCTATTCTAACAGCTGAAATCTGCAACAATTTTATCCTTTTCTAGTTTTATGTGTGGTCAGTGTGGAACTAATCAAAATGGCACAATTTCTCATTTTAAACCCGTATGTCACATCCTTCTGTTTTCCTCTTACAGACTAGATGGATTTGGGACAATATGACTGATATAGGCTCACTAAATAAAAATTGGGCAAGAGAAGTTAAATAACCCTTTCTACACCCTAATAATCGAAGATGCAGTGAACTTCAGGGAAACAAACAGTTGGATTTGCCTTTTGAAATTGGGCCTACTTTAAAAATTATAATAAAGAATGATTAATCTTAATTTTTTCATGAATTATTTTTACATACACACACACACACACACACATGTTGGTGCGACAGCATTATGAGGACTCTCCATAGGCGTAATGGTTTTTATACTGTACAAACTATATATTCTATCCCCTTACACTGCCCCTATCCCTAAATCTACCCATCACAGGAGACATGCTGCATTTTTAGTATGTTTAGTTTTTTAGTATGCATAGTTTTTTATGTTTTTTAAGCCATTTGATTTATGAGGACTTTTGAAATGTCAGTAATACCAGTGTATACCAGTAATAATACCAGTGTAATATCAGTAATACCAGTGTAATACACATGTCATTATACAAATTTTGTGTCCTCATAAATCACATAAACACACACACACACACACACACACACACGCACACACACACACACACACACACACACTCTTATGTGCCACTTAGAAATGACATGCAGAGACATGAGACACATATTGGCAGTGACACTGGTGATAATGGATGAACACACAGAAGCACACATTATCATTGTTGTATATGATCCTACCTCCTATTTCTGCATGGCTGCCAGGCCCGAGGCTGATGCCAGGCGCTGATAGCTGGCAGACTGTCAGTAATTTGTGTTAATTGTGGGAAGTTTCCATTGCTGGCGACCAGTCAGCTGGCACCACTACAGCCTGGTTTCCGTGTGGCCCAGAAGCTCATTCATGCTTTCTGCCCATCCTCTTTCACTGCTGATCAATGATCACTAAAAAATCTTGCTCTTACATTAAGGTATTAAAAACATTTACTTAAAATAGACTCAATCAACATGCTGCTCATTTGAAAATCATCTGGATATACTGTATGTGCAGGCCTGTAATATATTTTCCCTTTTTAACTCACAATAAAATGCTAATATTATTATTTTATTAATTGTATTTCAGATATGCTCATGATAAAGTAACACACATAGGTAATAGGTGAGACTATTAAATATGAAAAAAAGATGAATGGAATTTCAAAGGAAAAATATACTCTTGAGTCAAAGTTATATTAATGCAATATAAGCTCATTCATTTCTCATACAAGCGATTCATCTTTTACCGGTAGGTATTTATCATTTTTTAACTAACCACAATTAAGTAATTACGCTAATTAAGACCAATAATGAAGAGCTGAGAGTCACAAGAGCATCTCTCTCTCTCTCTCTCTCTCTCTTGCTCTCTCTCTCTCTCTCTCTCCGTCCATACTAACCACATTCCAGATGCCCAGAAAAAAAGAGAAAATCACCAATGCCTCTGGAACAAAAGAAGTAGATTGTTAATGGATGATTTCATCAAAAAATATCAGAGAAGAGACAATCACACAAATGACGGGCATTGCAAACAATAAGCAGAGAATTCTCATAAATTAATTCTAGAAAAAGTGTTGTAATTATTGAAGTTGTATTGTGGCACGTGAAATAGCTAATTATGTCAACAATGTTGCCATAAAATTGTTATCTATATCTCAAAAGATTTGTGCTTGCTTCTTAACCATTCAGTGTTTTCCTTTTTTCGCCCGTTTTTCAATGAATTAATTAGGCGATCACTGTAATTACTGTTTATATTGTTGTTAATGAGCCCAAAGGCAAGCGAGCAGTACTCATCCAAATTACACTCACTAGGCACAGAGCCAAGGAGGAGTCCAAAAGAGAGCAGGGGGAGAATAACATGCTAAATACTCCCCATATCTGCCTAATCATCAGCCGGCAAACTGCTAACTCATGAACAAATGCACATTATTTAACATTTATCTGAAAAGATGCTACGGAGACTGAAAGGCCAAAATCTTTTAAAGTTATTTTAGATTTGAGTACTGTA
This sequence comes from Semotilus atromaculatus, assembly GCA_031834385.1. Classification (NCBI taxonomy): domain Eukaryota; kingdom Metazoa; phylum Chordata; class Actinopteri; order Cypriniformes; family Leuciscidae; genus Semotilus; species Semotilus atromaculatus. Next base: position 9,257,833 of record JAULUF010000041.1, on the reverse strand, counting down.
AAGGTGCACAATGGTGTGCAGCTGTTGTCATTGTATGACATTATACAAATATCATTGTATAAATGAATCGTGTGGGGAAGACAACATTTTCTTTTTCTCTTGGTTTGAATGTTAAAAAATAAATAAAAGAAAATTAGTGAGTTCAAATGTCCGAGACCACACTAGGATTCAAAAAATATACAGGAAATAAAAGGAAAACATATTTAAGATTCTGCTCTGAAGTTAAAGTACATACGTCTGAATGGTTTATTGTTAAAAAATATATATAAAGTGGGACCATGCAATTTTACAATTTTTATAATAGTGCCCTAAATAATCTTTTTTCACATAAAGGAAACTATACATTTCTGTTGAAATGAGCCTCTTCAAAAATGTACAACTTATGATGGTGTGCAGCTTTCTTTGATGATCATTGTTTGTATTGTAATAATTGTGAATGAGTCCCTGCTGTCTTGTGAAACTACACACAGTTCTTTCCGAAAAATCCTCCAAGTCCTGCATTTTCTTAGATTTTCCAGCATCTTCTGAAAATTTGAGCACATCCTAACTGTGGCTAATGTTCCAGTTACTCACTCTTAGGAAAATTGAGGGACTCAAAACATTAATTGGTGCGACAAAACACTATATTAAGAAACAAGGAGATGTAAACGTTTAAACAGGGTGTAAATTGTTATAAAATGTAGCTTCTGAAGGGTACTAAGGGTACTAAAAAACAATATTTTATTACTTTACTTGTATAAATTCTGCAAGGGTTTAAAAACAGTATTTCATTATCGAAAGTCATCGACCAAATAAGCATATTTGTGACAATGAGCATGTGAAATTCTGAAACTCATGTCATTTTTATTTCAAATAATTGTATTGATTTTAATTGATACATTTATTAATGAATTATTAGTGAATACAATATACAATTATAGCCTCAGGATTTTGGACCTTATGCATTTAAGGCTGGCATTTAAAAAAGCATTTTAAAAGGCATTTAAAAATTGGCCAAATTTACCTGAATTCAAACGGTGCACATTTCATAAAAACTATAGGAATATAAATGTTCCTGAATGCACAGTAGCTATTGGAGTCTGTGCTCTTTGTTCTCATTGTGGTGTTCTGCTCCATTTATTGCAGCGGTAATGAATTTATTCTGTGTGCTACTCTCTGTGTAACACTCTGTGATTGCTTCAGCTCTACATCTATTGTACTTCCTGTGTCGGAATGGCTTTTTTCCCCTACAGGAGGCTGCCCTTACTGCTCATACTTCCTGGCTTCCTTTCATTCATCTATTAGTCCTCTCTTTTAAAGGTCAGGGGTGCCTTTTATGCTATTGGGTATCGGACAAGAGAGAGACTGTCAGGCTTGGTATTATTGCTCCAAATAACACCAACATGACTAAAGGCTGATAGAAGCATTAAAGCGCGCCACACATAAGAAATACAGACACAAGTGCGTGCACACACACACACACGCACACACACACACACGCACAAATGATCTCCAGTCTCCCTGGCAACCATTTAGCTCTTTCTGGTCAGGTGAAACAGAGAACTGACCTCCCACACTAGAGACAATAGAAGCATTTAAGATTTTTGCTGATGGATTTGAACCCTGAAGAGATCAGGGGCACAAAAGTGCCCTACAATGTGATACTGCAGAAGATGAGATGAGATTCTAAAGGATGGGAAAAGAGACGTAAACTGAAGATGAGGGAACTATGAGGCTGATTTAGAATTTTATTGAAACAATTGAGGAAAGTGCCGTGGCAAAAATGTCTTTTGACAGATCTAGTTACCTATTTGATCAAGGATGGTCCATGTATTCGGGTTCAGACACACACAGATTCACAATGTCGTACACACACACACACACACACACACACACACACCTATTCACACACGCAGCAAGCTACATGCGAGCTGTCAGCTCTTTAATTAACAGTCATTTCCTGTACCTTCTCCCCATGTGGCACTTTGACCCAATCAGTGTTGCAGAGGGAACATTGCAAGTGCAAGAGCAGGAAAATGTGTGCAAAAGAAAAAAAGAGGCTTTAATAAAAATGCAAGCACCAGGAAGCAGGTAAGAAGAGAGAGCAACACACGCTAATGTAGATGTTCTATTTTGCTCAAATGAAAAATTGAATTTAATTATTTTAATCTGAAATATTAATAACTACCTCACGTTCGCTCACAGACATTTATCTAAATAGAGCGTCTAATTAATGTGTCTGGCGCCCTTATTATTCTTCGAGGGGTTTTGTAGCAGAGAGGATAGGCATGGAAGGTCATTTTTAACCAGGGCTCATGGGAAATAAAGATGAGCCAACAGAGAATGGTCATCGTGGTGGTGGGCATCTCCAACGCAGTCTCATGAAAGTGCGTATCAATACCACGAATGTTATTTCTCGTGCCATTTATACGCCAAAAATGTTTTTTGCGTGTAAATGCTACGCACTGAAAACCGCTTGGGGGAGGGGGGAGGGGGGTGCGTATGAAATACACGCAAAAACTATTTTTGGCGTATAAATGGCACGAGAAATAACATTGGTGGTATTGATATGCACTTTCATGAGATCGGGCTGGCATCTCTGCTAACTAACCTGTTGAAAACTATTAATTTACAGCTACATCCTTCCATGAATCTTGAACACAATTTAATGGCTATTGTTAGACTTTCCACAAAGCAAATTCTTTTTATTCCTCTGACTGCACAGCACTGGATTTGTGAGTGTGGGCGAAGTCACATTGTATTTTGTCTTAAGATATGTTGTGACATTTGTCATTAATTTAAAGAGATCTGATTGTGCTAAAAGAGAAAAAAATATTGTAAAATAATTATAGCAATTTCATTCTATATGTAATTTTTTTAAAGAGAAAATAATTAAATTGCTTATTGGAAATCAATAAACAACTAATAAAAATAATAAAACATGTCTAGATAATAGAAATAACATTAATAATACACTTTAGGAATTTCTGTCCTGGGGCCCGTTTCAATAAGGAGGTTCAACCAACTCTGAGTTAAAACTTGAACTCTGAGTTGACTTACCCTGAGATGGTAAACTCTGAGTTTTCAGTTACAGAACAGCTGAAATTAGTTAGTTCAATCAACTCTAAGTTGACTGACTCTGAGTTAAGCGCGTGAACCACAACTATAAAAAGCCATTATCAATGGAGCACAGATATTATGAGTCACCATGGCAACAGCGCCAGACAAAAAGAGGAATTACTGTTATACAGTGTTGGGTGTAATTAATTACCAAGTAATCTAAATATTGTAATTTAATTAAAGGGATTACTCTTAATTCTTCTGTAATTTAAAATAAAATCTGACGTAATTACATTAAATAGGCTACTGCATAGACCATAGAACAATTCTGTATAAAACTATACTTTTAAAGATAGTAATTATTACATTAATCTAATTACACTGTTGAATATGTAATTTGTAGTTAGTAATTAATAACTATTTTAGAGTAACTTACCCAACTGTTATAATATCAGAGGTGAAACTGGAAGAACAGTATGTTATTCAACCTAATTTTAATTTTCATGTAGGCTAGGTGCAATCCTGCAGGCATTAAAAGAATGTGGCAGCAGCTGGAAATAAAATATAAAAACATAATTCAATCAGGTAAGGCTTGAACATATGATGGGTGTAGGCTACCTGACTTTACAAACATATAACTAAATAGCATCCAGTGTCTAGCAGTGCAGCAGTTTTTTTGGCTGTGGGAATTCCTGGAGGGACTTCATCAGAGCCATCACTCCCGAAAATCCAAGGGCATTCATAAAATGTAAGAGGTCTACACATGTGTTATTTTTTATATAGGGTATTTTTGATATTTCCATTTATTTTACTTTGGGTTGGGTTTTTCGTTGGTCCCAACAGATTCTGATGGTGATATCTGTCTTTTTGATCCTCCTGTCCTAACAGAACCCCAGGCAGTTGTAAGTAGCCTACTCAATACACCAGAAATTATGACAAATAGTTTTATAAAGTGTACTCAACCAAATGCTCATCTTCACAGGATAATGGGGATGAAGAAACAGTTTCTGCTGCCACAGAGAGGCCTACAGAGGTAATGTTAATATTATGTGTCTACACATCAGACAATCTACACATTCACATTTTTATGTGGAGTAGCCTATAGAATCTAAGTTTATAAGTATAAATGGACTATACTTATATATTTATATACTTATATAAGTTACCATGGTAACTGACTCCGAGTATATGTTACCTCTCTTTCAGAAACAGGCTTGACTTACTCTGCTTTCTCGGGTTTGACGTACCTCACATTCTGAAATGGAAAACCCAGAGTTTCCCTCATTTCAGGGTTAACATACTCAGATTTTTCACTTAACCTCCTTTCTGAAATGGGCCCCTGGTATATAAAGTAATAAACATCAAAATTAGGGTCAATGATAATGATGGTTTAAAAAAGGATTTAGGCCATTTTCAGGAAAATTTAAAATTTAATGGCTTTAAAAATGTCACAGGTTACAGTACAATCATCATGTAAAATAAAAAAATGTCTTTACACTTTGAATACATGTGGGTGTCAGGGAACATGAAGAGAGGACTCAAAAGCAATACAATACAATTTTATTTGTAGAGCACGTTTAAAAACAACTGATGTTGACCAAAGTGCTTAAAGCAAAAAAAAAAAAAAAAAAAAAAAAAAGAAAAAAAAAAAAGGTAGACAAACCATGCACGACACCAACAGGTACACATCAAAGAGAAAAGACGGACACATCAAGGTATATTAAAAGCTAGGAAAAGAGGTGCGTTTTCAAAGAATTTTTAAAAAGTTTGGGCAGTTCTGATATTTAAGGGTTGGTTATTCCATAGCTTGGGTCCATAAGCTGCGAAAGCACGGTCACCCCTATTTTTTAATCTGGTCCTGGGGACAGAAAGTAAGTTCGAATCCCCCGATCTTAGTGATCTTGACTTAAATTCGAGATGAAGCAGTTCAGATAGGTACTGGGGAGCTAAATTCTGTAAAGATTTAAAAACAAAAAGCAAAACTTTAAAATCTATTCGAAATTTAATCGGTAGCCAGTGAAGCGAGATCAGAACCAGAGTAATATGTTCAAATTTACGTTTGGCGTGCAGCTGAGGGTTCATGAAACAGTTTATTAGACACTCTAGGGAATAAACAATATCCAAAGTGTAGTGACACACACGGCCAACAAAGGATGTGTGAGAGCTGCAGAGCCATCCCCGTACAGACACTTTCAGACATAGGCTGTAGAGACCACTTCTGGTGCACGCCCAACGGGACGGGGAGCAAGACAAGACAGAGGACAGTAAGCGAACGGCAATTGTATCTGAATAAACAAGTGCGCGGACGGAACAAAGGCATCAGATTCTTGGGAGGGAAATAATGTTGGCTGGTAGCCTAAACAGCTCTGGAAGGGAGACAAACCCGTAGACGAGACCAGGAGGGAGTTTTGCACGTACTTGACCATGGTTAATCTGGAACTCCAAGATGACGGTTTAGCAGACGCCACACAGCGCAAGACCCTCTCCAGATCCTGGTTAGCACGCTCAGCCTGACCGTTAGTCTGCGGGTGATACTAGGAGGAAAGACTCGCAGTCGCCCCCTGTCGACAGAACTGAGACAAATTTCTCTGACAAAGGTCAGAGACCACGTTCACCGGGAGGCCATGAATACGGAAAACGTGATCCAAGACAACAGTCCTTGACAACAGTCCAACAGTCCTTCCTCGCTGAAGACAATTTGGGAAGGGTAATAAAATGGGCCGCCTTCGAGAACCTGTCCACCACAGTGAGGACTACCGTGTTGCCGCTAGATGGGAGTAGGCCTGTGACGAAGTCCATAGCTATGTGTGACCTGTTCTGAGAATATCAGCTCAAATGGATAGTAACTCCACTGTTGTTTAGTTACCAATGATCGCGCGCACAAACTCGACAATTGACTACTGTGGACTTAAACAGGAAGTAAATACAGTGTGAGCTGGCTGAATTAACATAATTTTTATTCATATCTTTCACATCTACTGCAGTCAGATTCACCGTGTTCACTCTGAATAAAATCACTCACATGGCTGTGCACTTGTAATGACACATCAAGAATGTTAAGAGGCTAAAAGCAGGTTTAAAACTTGCCCCATTGAAGTCAACAGGGTGATAATTTTAAAAAGAGGATAACAGTATAGGCAACACCAATGTTTGTCGTTGTTCTCTGTACTGACAGCACTCCAAATTTACAAAAAAATTAGCTCAAATGTTAAAATTGACCCGAGTTCTCCTTTAACAGCCAGTAACTCCCTATTCCTGATGTCGTAATTCTGTTCCAATGGGGTTAAACAATGGAAAAAAAGGCACAGGGAAGTATTCTCTAATCCGAAGGTGATCGAAGACAAAATTTCCCCCGCTCCCACCTCTAATGGTGCGTTCACACCAAACGCGAATAGAGCGTCTGGCGCGAGTGATTTCAATGTTAAGTCAATGTAAAGACGCGTTTACGCGCATCTAGAGGTCCTGCGGCAGTGAAGTATCTGCTGGATGCCTCAAATTATTTTGTAATATGACTAAATGGAATAAAAGGACTATTCTATTCTATTCTGTTCTAATGCACAACAAAGCAAATATTTCATCACATAACTTGATTTCAATATGTGAGGCACATTCATTTTGTATTGAATGCTATTTCTTCCACATCTAGATTATATGAAACATTATTATTCTAATGTAAAGACAACCAACATACTATAGTGCATAAGAACATAGTTTGTATCTGGACAGTGTTGTGTGAGAAGAAAAAATAAATAAAATAAAATAAAAATCACAGGACAGGTTAATCACTTTTGGAATCTGGCTCCGTTTATCATCAAAACAAAAATAAATGACAGATTAGGTGGATGAGGGTGAGGGTGATCCTCGCTCTGATGCGGGACAACAGGTCATCAAACTGGGTGCAGGACAGGCGGAAGTACCGCTGAAAGCGGCTGTCATCCAGGCGCAGCTCCTGGAGCGAGCAAATGGTGAAAAACGCCTCCGGAGGGTTTGGTGGACACAAGTACAAGGACGATGACCCCTACGCCGCTGTTCTGCTCTCCAGAGCAAATACAGAGCGGTAACTCTTTCGATGAATGCTCGATCGACATCAGCCATCTTGAAAACCGACAACTGCCAGCACTTGCCCCTCTCACAAGAAGCGGATTTCGCCTCAGACACGCTTCAATTTCGCTTCAAACTTTTACTTTGTACGTGCGTCCACTTCTCTGTGGACGTGCGAATGTATTCAAAATATTCAAGCGTCCAACTAGACGCGATAGACGCAAATTTGACGCTCTATTTGCTTTTGGTGTGATCGCAGCATAACGCATCGGCCTCCACGACGAACTGACGAGACGGATCGGGAGTGGCAAGGATGGGAGCCAAAAACAAAGTGACTCTTTAAGTTTGTAAACACAGCCTGGGCCTGCGACGACCACCAGAAACGTTTTCGAATGGATTTGAGATCAGTCAGAGGAAGGGTGACCTTGCTAAAATTGAGAATGAACCGTCTGTAAAAATTGGCGAACCCCAGAAATCAGTGGACTGCTCAACTACTATCTGGGGTGGGCCAATCACCAACCGCTTTCACTTTGGCAGGATCCATTCGGATACCCTCAGGTGAAAGAATAAATCCAAGGAACGGAACTGACCGTGCATGAAACGTGCACTTCTCCACCTTGGCGAATAAACAATTCTCAAGCAGCTGCTGGAGCATTCGCCTAACATGAGCTCATTCTGGGAGAAGATCAGGATGTCATTGAGCATGCCATTGACGAGTGCCTGGAAGACCGCAGGGGAGTTTGAATGCCCAAAAGGCATGACCAAATATTCAAAGTGTCCCGTGGGGGTGTTAAAGGCGGCCTTTCATTCGTCCCCCTTCCTAATCCGTACTAGGTGATAAGCATTGTGGAGATCCAACTTCGTAAAAATGGTCGCCCCCTGAGAGTTCTCGAAGGCCGATGACATCAACGGCAAAGGATAGCGATCCTTCACCGTGATGTCATTCAAGCCCCGATAATCTATACAGGGACAGAGCGATCCACCTTTCTTCTCCACAAAGAAAAACCCCAACCCAGCAGGAGAGAAAGAGGGCTAGATGATGCCAGCTACCTGAGAATCATGGATATACTTGTCCATGGCCTACCTCTCAGGCCCGGAAAGAGAATAAATGTTTCTAGGTGGAGGAAAGTGCGGACGATGAAGCTCGGGACTCAAGTCATGGTAAGTGTCTGCGGAAGAAGAGTGAATGAGGAAATGATTGCATGTATGCATGCATGCATGCTTCAGCATGGTTGCCCGAGAGGGTGAGAGATAAACTTGGTGGATGGATAATCCTATTGAGATGGGTGCCGCAGAGAGTTCTGGCTGAAATGGGCTCGGCCAGTGGAACAGGTGCAACACATAAGCGTGCAGCCAGCTCAGTGTCAATAAAACCACCCTCTGCTCCAGAATCAATTAAAGCTGACACCTGATGAGCAGCTCCATTAAAGTGCAATAAAGCCTGGAGGAAGGAGAGGGCAGCAGAGTATTAGTAACGCTCACCTTATGCCCTCCCTTCACCGGACACGAGGCCGCCATATGCCCCGCTTCCCCACAGTAAATGCACAGATAGTTAGTGAGACAATGGCGCCGCTCAGTGCATTGCAGATCTGCATTGGCTCCTCAGGCAAAACAAGACACTGAGAAGGCACGTCACCCCCCACTCCAGAGGCCAAGTTGGAGAAAAGCTTGTGATAGGGCGCCCCTCCGATGCCGGGAATGGAGAGCTATTCGGTTGTCAATACCGATGGCGGGGTCAACTAATCCATCAAGACTGGGAGGTAATTAAAGAGAATAAATTTCGTCCTTGATGTGGAGAAATCCTCGAAATTACGTCCCTGAGCCCATAAAGAAAATTATACCTTGGCAGTCCATCTGCATGGCGCAGCGAGCGTGCGGAACTCGATAGAGTAGTCAGAAACAGACCGACCTCCCGGTTGCAGCAATGATAAAGCCCACGCTGCCTCCATCCTCAGAGCGGAGCGGTCGAAAACCTTGCAAAGCTCCTCCGAAAAATCCTTAAATGAGCTGCAACATGCATGTCAATTGTCCCACATGGCCATTACCCCTTCTCTCGCTTGCCCGATCAAAGCGTGATGGTGAAGACCACTTTAGATCGCTCCGTGTGAAAACAGGAGGGCTGGAGTGAAAAAGTCAGAGAACACTGTGGCAGAAAGGAATGGCATGAATTGGGCTCACCGGAGTATGGAGTAGGCGGATTAAGGCAAGGATTAGCACGACTGGAAATGGTCACCTCAGGTTAGGGGAGAGGTGGTACAATAGGAGCTGTGGGAGGGTTGATCTGGACAGTGACAGCTCAGAGAATGCTCGGTGATAGGTGGTGATTTCCTCCTGCGGCCTTCCCAAAAGGCTACCTTCTGCCTGAGAATTCGGTGAACGTCTGCTTCGTCCATGATTGGTCAGTAGATTCTGTCAGGGAGCATAAAGAGAGTTTGTGAAAAAGCAGAGGGTTTTTGTGCAACCGTTTATTAGACACTCTAGGGAATAAACAATATCCAAAGTGTAGAGACACACACACGGACAAAAATGGATGTGTGAGAGCTCTAGAGCAGTTCATACAGACACTTGTGGACACATGCTGTAGAGACCACTTCAGGTGCACGCCCAACGGGACGGGGATCAAGACGAGACAGAGGACAGCAAGCGAACGGCCTGGGCACAGCAGGGCACAGCAGCAGACAAGGGTAAGACGCAAAGTTCCAACACAAGAGACGGTGCACACATAAATCTACTGACAACAAGGGAAAAGGGAACAAGCGACAGGTGAGGGCAATCAGCTTGTGATCTGCAAACACCCTCGCTGCAAAATCAGTGCCCAGGTCACGAGCTGCAAAAAAAGCTGATGAAGCACCCTGGACAGTAAAGTGGGTGTACAAAAATAATTTTAAATGTAAATATATTTTTCAAGATAACAGCAAGATCAAATATCATGAATTATTCATAAAATCTACAAGTTGGTTAAACCACATTTTCAAATATTAATAAGCAGTGAATTAACTATAAATATTTAATATAAATATTTGTATGATAAATAAAAATAAAAGATTATGCCAAACTACTTGGGGTTTCCTTTCAAAAATCATTCTTTTAATTGGGGCTCTTTTGATATCTGGACAGTTGTATCACCCTGAAATGTTTTGCTTAATGCCACCCAAAAATATTCAAAGAATTGTGATTAAAAAATAATAAACATGTTCAAAGACGTGAACAAGTCATTGCACTTTTAATGTTTTTTTAAATAAATGAATAGATCCACACAAAAAAGAGCATCATGGCATTGGCGCTCATAATCTGATAATAAGCACAAAATATAAATGTATATTATGTAGAAGAACAAAGAAATATCACTAGGGTCTGAACTCTGTAACCATGACTGCATGAAGGCTGAAATAACGAGGCCTTCAATTAGCAGTGGCCAATCAATGTGGTAATTGCAGTGAGAGGCTGATGGAGAGTGAGGGATTGCTGCTAGCTGCAGTCCCGTATCGATTTACTTAAAGCAATTAGACGCCTTCCCTCCACCATGGAGCTCGAGTCCCTCACCATCTGCTCCAAACACACAGCGCAAAAGCTCGGTAAATATGCTACAGGAAATAAGGATTTGAAGATCAGTGAATGTTTTTTTTTTCTTTTCTTTTTTTTCTCTGCAACAAAGATGAATGCAAATACTACACAGAGGACTTAATACACACACAGAAAGAGAAAGGAATACATGGGTGAGACTGAAAAAGGCTATGTTCAGACTGCAGGCAAATCAGATTTTTTCTCAAATCAGATCTTTTCAGACCACACTATTAATTGCAAGTGATCAAATAAGATTTGTATGTCCACACACAACCAACCTATCTGCATGGGATGCTTTGGTAGCCTAACTAGGCGCACTCTCGTATGTGACGAGGCTTTCCAAACAAATGCAGGAAAAATGGAGGTTCATCATCTCGCTCTCTAAATAAGTGCCCTGTCGGGTTGTGGTAGCACATAAAAAAAACCCTCAGAGATAAGTTCCTTTGAGTTCTGCCTTAACGGAAGCCTCCCCCCAAAGTGCCAGCAATTGACCTCTAAGTCAGTCCACTGAGTGGTGATCTCCTCTTTGTTTGAATCCATGGACATGTCGAAATCTATGGACATACCGTATGAATGCTTCCGGCATTTTTATCACCAGTTTTGACGTTGTGTGTTGCATTAAGAGTGACATAAAAGACAATTTGAAATCCGATTTGAGCAGCCAGAGCATTCAGAGCATCCAAACAGAGACGCATCTGATTTGAATCACATTTCAAAATACCTCCATATGTGGCTCGAATCAGATTTGAAAAAATCTTATTTCATGTGTTTTTTGCTGTCCAGACTTTCAAAAACGCATCTGGATACATCTAGATATGCAAAAAATCTGCAGTCTGACCATAGCCAAAGACAACACAAGAAAACAGTACACACTTTGATGACCATTCACAGTCTTCAGTTGAAAAATATATATAGATATGTTATCCATCATACTACAGGAAATTAGTAGAGAAGGGTGTGCTGAAGATGCCAAACAACATCCCACCTCTTTCTAGTCACTGTTATAACCATGATTACATCCATTTACACTTTATCTGTAATGGTGATAATGGAGAAATGTAATATACAGTAGAGTCTGTACAACTCCCCTCGCTTTCCATTACTACTACCATTCAGGACTACACAAACCACTGCTGAGTGCACAAAAGATGCTAGCTAATATTGATTTTGAAAGCTTTTTCTCTATCCGAGATGTCTTTTCAGTTCGCCCACAGCTAATCTTCAGGTTTCTTCTAATGCATTTGCCTACAGTTATAAAAGAGGTACTTGAGTGGCCTGCAATGACAATCCAGCGGTCACTCGACACAGTTGTAACTGCTATTCTGTGCTTTTGACTGGGAGAAGCTAAATGGTGCTCTAATTATGATGACCTTCATTGCAAAAGGAACTCCGTAATTAAAAAAAAAAAAAAAAAAAAAAAAGCCCTGAAGTGTGTCCATCTTCAGAAGAGCCTGGAAGGCAACAGAGAAAGAGAGATACAGAGATAAAGAGACAACAAGGGACACATAAAAGATTATCAAGCAGATTCACTAATGCATTTTGAACAGAGCAAGAATTTATAAGAAGATTTGTCACTGAATAGATAGCATGAGAAATGAAAGATGCATTCTGGGCCCCACGCCTGCCAGTTTCCCCGAGTTCACTTCACCCCAAGGCTGATTATGTCAATGTATGTCAAGATTTGGCAGTTCATTTGGATGGCAGTTATCACTAAGACGGATGTCCATTAGCAAGACCACCACTCCGCTTGACTGAACAAACACAGACACAGCTCTAGCTCTGCATTTGTCAGTCTTTTTCATGTGCTCAGAATTCTAGAACTCTAGAGAAGATGGTTCTAGGTCATTGGTTATATAGAGTAAGTGAGAAAATCTATCTTGCATATAAGGGATAATACAGTCTGCTGGTCATTTTCGCAAAATAAACATGGTAAATAATAAATACATGGACATAAGCTAAAATTATTTCATAATTTTACCTGTATATTATATTTGTCACGTTTTGTTTGTTGTTCCTGGTGCTTGTCTGTCATGTGATCCTGCAAGTGTTCCCTTGTCTGTTGTGTAATGTTGTCATTGGTTCATTGTTTAATTGTTTACAGGTGTCCCTTGTAGTCGTTAGTCTTGTGTATTTAAGCCCTCATGTTTTTTCTGTGTTTGTGTCTAGTATTGATTGTTTCATGTAACCACTGTTGTGAAGTCCTGACGATGTTCTTGTTGTTTCTAGTTTCATGCCTTGCCTTTGTTTTTTGTTTGATCACGTTTTGGAAATAAAGTTGCATTTGGGTTCACTTCAACTTGCCTCCAGTGGATTCATTGCAATCTTAAAGCTTAATTGCGTTGTACAAAACAATTAGTTTAGCAACAACATTATCAACAAAAGATATAATAATCATATTAAGTCTCTTACGGTCACTAAGGCTGCATTTATTTGGTCAAACACACAGTAAAAACAGCAATATTGTGAAATATTATTACCAATTTAAAGGATCTGTTTAATATTTAGTTTTATTTTAAAATGTAATTTATTCTTGTGATGTCAAAGCAGGATTTTCAACAGCCATTATTCCAGTCTTCAGCAGTGTTGGGGGTTATGTAATCTGACTAGCAAGCAAGCCCAGCCCAGGTGAGAAAAAGTAAAGCAAAAGAAACGCAACACATTACTAAGTAAAGTAACTAAGTAACACAATTAGTTACTTTTTTAGGGAGTAACGCAATATTGTACCATTATTTACCAACACTGGTCTTCAGTGTCATATGATGCTTCATAAATCAGTGTAATATGCTTTATTGGTGCCTATGAAATATTTCACACTATTATCAGTGTTGAAAACAGTTTTGCTGCTTAATATTTTTTTGAAACTTTTTCAGGATTCTATGACGAATTAAAAGTTCAAAAGAACAACATTTATTTGAAATAGACTTTTTTTTAAACAAACAAAAAATCTTTAATGTCACTTTCGATCAATTTAATGCTTCCTTGCTGAATAAAAGTATGAATAGATTTGAAAGTCTTTCTGACTGACCCCAAACTTTAGAACAGGAGTGTCTCTACTGAATTCCACGATTGTCCAATCAAAATCAAGTTTTCCAGAGGGTTTGGTAATAAATTGAAAAATTTTAAACTGGATAGCATTGCAGGCTGTCATGATTATACTGACGATCTAGCATGACCTCTTGTAGCCTACATTATTGTTTATTTTTTAAAATTCTGATATTCTGCTAACTCAAAACCTTTTTTAATTTTTCATTCAGAGCAGACCTTTTTGAGTTATTCAATCAGGCATTAGGTGAATTTATCATCCTAGGCAGGCTCTTCTCTCGTGATCAGTACTGTAATTAATTAACACCATCTGAGCCACGTTCATCACAAAGAGACAGTCTTTACCTCAAATCACCTCAAGCTTGTCATGTCGTCTGATGGTGGTCTGCTTTCAGTTTGCTTGCAAAAAAAAAAAAAAAAAAAACCCTCACAAGGCAGTATCTTTATCCTTTAATGGTTTGAATAAAGCAAGTTTATTAATCTGCTCAGAAAGTGAGGGGCGGAAAAAAAGACGAAAGAAAGTGGAACGAAAGCACTTTTGGCTTTCATTTTATTTGGGGCAAAGTAAGACGGAGAGAGAGGAAATCAATTACTGGGCACACCTGAATATTATTTCCTGTCCTATCCTTCTCTGCTACTCCTATTCCAAAAAAAAAAAAAAAAAGGGGAAAAAAACTAAATTACTCAGCAAACTTATCGCTTGCCGTAGCAGGGCCGGTATTAAAGAAAACAATCAAGGCTGGTGGGATTAATCTCTGACAGCAGCCTTATCTTTAACTTGCACCTTTGTTATTTTCTGATGAGCTGCTTCTTTCTGTGCTGCCACATTGTGCCATACCTCAGTGCTCCCTTTCATTGGTTCCCCAGGCTGTGGCGGAGGACCCTTTCAGTTTATTAAAAACCTTTATTTGTGAAGAACAAAGAGGAGACGAAGGCAAACAATAAGGTCAGGCAATCTCTTTTCTGCCAGCTCTCTCTCCTCTCACCTGATATTTGGAGCATTATCAGAGTGTGTGTATGTGTGTGTGTGAGGTTGCGTGGAGAAGGAGGCAGTGACAGCAAACATTCTCCAAAGCGTGATTGACACATATCAACCTCTAGCGAATAACCTTTTCCCTGCTCTTCATATCATAAAGGGCACCACCGTCTCCTCTTGCCACTGCGAGGACATGTCAATGTGAAAGTGCGGATGTGTCACACACAAATATGCAGAAATGAAGGCTAAACAGACATGGCAGTTAACGCACTTGCAGTCGTATTCCATGAATGCCATGGTTGGTAGCGTTACTTTTGATCCATGAATACTAACACCTTTTCTATTTTATATCTATTAAATAAAATAAAAATTGTAAAAATGATTACGTGTACTGCGTTAGACTAAACTTGGAATGGTCAAAGCACTTGCATATTGTTGTCATATTGTTAGTTTAATTGCTTCTGTTGCTCTCCTCATTTGTAAGTCGCTGTAGATAAAAGCATCTACTAAATGATTAAATGTAAATGTACTTTTAAAATGTATTCCATTACAGTTACAAATTACTTCATAAAAAAGTAATGTAATCTGATTATTTTGGGATTCCTTTAAGGTCACATATGTAAATAAAGTCTGGTCAAAAGCAATCATCAAAGTTCTTTTATTTAATTATGACTAAGCAATCATGTCTTGTTTCACCATCTAGAGATTACACAGCCCTGTATATACATTTATATAAAAGGCTATACAGATATGTAGTGGCTGGTATAACAGATGTTTTTTATTTTGTTTATTTCTACATGTACAAGAAAAAAAATACTTATAGTTTAAACACAATATTAAAAAAGACCACCTACACCCTCTACATATTAGTCTATTTAAAAAGAAAAAACATGTTGATCAAGGCCGTGATCTTTCTTAATTTCACTGACTGACCCTGCGGCGTTAGCGGTGGGAGTTCCTCTTTGTGGGGACTCTTTTGTTAATTTCTAAATTTTCCAGCTCATTTTCCTCTAGAAATTTATATACAACTGCGATCATACAAACTATGGAATTTTAAATCACTAACAAACACTACATTTTAGCTAACATGATTTCCGTGCTAGTTGTACCTGCGGATGTTTGAGTTGGATGTTGAGTCCTTTGATAAAGAAAGCGTCTTCATGGCTGGAAGTCATGGTTTGCGCTATACAATGTTGTTTCCTTTTTCCTCTTTGAAAACAAAATAACTGTGAAATTTCCAGACATGGAAACGGTTTTCCCCTCGGGAAGCATCATAATTAATAACTTAGCTGCATCTCCTGCCTCTGAGGAGAATGATTGTAGACAGGTGTTATTTATGTACGCACCAGCAGGTAGCTCACGTGAGTCATGACTCATGACTGGCAACAGAACCAGGAACTATAATCAAGCAGCGCTTAATATAGCATCATGTCAAAATACTAATTTATTTCGTTTTAAGTTAAACCATTGTATTCCTGATAGTATTCCAATTTTTTACAAAAATGTAACTTTATTCTGATTACTTTGTATTTTGACGTAACTGTAACAAATTATAGTTACCAATTTTTTTGTATCCTGATTATGTAATGCCGTTACCAATTTTTTGTATCCTGATTACGTAACGCTGTGACGCCTCACTCTCTGTGAGCCTCCTTGGTAAGCTGTCCTGGGTGTTGAATGTAGCTAGGCCTACTCTACCCTCTAGAGAGTCGTCATGCTGAGCCCTCTGTCCTCAGACAATACTGCTGAGTCGTTAGGATCTCTATGAGCCTCCTTGGCCACTGTTTGTGATAGGAAGCGTCATACGGCTGAGGCCTCTGCCTTCCAAGAGCTCTGTTGGGATAGCATTCAGAGTGTAGGATCTCTGTGCACCTCCTTGGAAGGTGTCCTGGGTTTCGCTTAGATAGTTTCGGCTGAGACCTCGAGCTACGCCTGGGGCAGCAGTATCAAGATGTTAGATGCTCTGTGCACCTCATTGGTAGCTATTCTTAGTGTAGGATGTGGCAGGCCTCTTGTTTGAGAACGTCAGTTGAGGCCTCCGTCCTTAGAGCTTGACTGGGCAATAGTGTTTTTAGGCTCCCTTTGATCCTACTTGAGCTGCTTTTATTTGAGCGTTGCTAGGCCTTCTCTCTCTAAAGAATTGTTTTTGAGGTCTCCGCTCCTCCAGAACTCTGCATGAATAGCAATTTTTAGTCGTTAGGCTCTTCTCAGCCTCCTTGAAAGCTGCTCTGAGCGTAGAACGTCGCTTGGCCTCCTCTTGTTTCAAAGAGTCAGCTTGTTGAGTTTCCTTGGTGTCCCTAGGTGGTGTAGGACGCAGTGCTGTGGCCTCTGTCCTCTGAGTCAGCTATGGACCAAGTTGTTAGGTTCTCTGTGAGCCTCCTTGCTTACTGATTGAAAATGGAGCATCATTTGGCTCCCCTGAGCTCTGTCTGCTATTAGTATAGGCATAAGACACAGTGACAAGGCCTTTGTCCATGGTGCACGAGTAGCTTGCATGGCAATTTGTAAGGCTCTCTGTGAGCCTCCTTGGGCAGTGCCCTCTATGATGATATTCCCTTAAGCTGATGATACACTGGGCAAATTATTTTAACAATGTTGCTAGGCAATGTTGCCGGGCACTTTCCCTTTGAGAATGGGCAACAAATTTCTGTCTGGATACTTTAGATCGGTTGTGGGCCCTGTGTCTCACCTGGTTGCCCATTGACAGCAACATTGCCCGAAAAGTTGCCCCGTGTATCATCCTCTTTAACGGTGTTCTTATGAATTCCAAGCTCTTGAGCATTGCCTAGCTTGCGCTCTGGCCATAGGGAATCAGTCATGACGCCGCTGGCGTGTACCTGTGGGATGCAGACTCCTTTGAGTCTTTGACTTATGTTAGCCACTAAGGCACTCATCCCTTCAGAATGATGGCGTGGGTATTCCATTCCCCATAGCGCCCTCTCGAGCAGTGTTTCCCAACCCTGCTCCTGAAGGACCCCCAACACTGCACGTTTTCTTTGTCTCCCTAATCAAATACACCTTATTCAACTTATCATCTCATTGTCACATATATCCCCATTCAAAAGGGAACGTCTCAGGTTACAAATGTAACCATGGTTCCCTGAGAAGGGGAACGATATGCTGCGTCCCTCTGCCATGCTTCAGGCAATCCTGCCGACGTCTTCTTCAGACAAGAAGTGGATGATTTATTTCACAGGTGCCTTTTTATACTCATGCTCACACCTGAAGTGGCGTCATCGGCTGTCGCTGGCCAATGTCAAGTTCATTGTCGTGTTTAGACACATGCTTCAGACACCAGTCATGCCAGAGGCATTCCCCATAGCGCCCTCTAAGGGACGCAGCGTTTCGTTCCCCTTCTCAGTGACCATCGTTACATGCTAACCTGAGTTGGGTGAGCTAACCTAAATTCTTAAAAGCTTTATTCTCACCACTGTAATTTTTGTTATGTGTTTACTAAAGCACATATTTACATATTCATCTAAACACCACTCCCAGCAGCATGGACACCATCTGGATGTTCACTAACAGCATACTGCTGGTCAGGTATTTCAAACTTCTTTTTACTCCAAGTGAAAAATGAAAAATCACTGTCGTGAGTTGCCTATGTCAGGACCACAGGTAAGATCAGTTTGGGAACTTTTCTACCCTCACGCAAAACTCCAGATCACGCAGATTCCTATTGAAATGACTGGATTTTGCCCTTGAAATTTCGCTGACATTAACCCTGACCTTTGCTCTTTTTTAAAAGTCATGTCCAAATGCTGTTGATTGACCTTAACTTGTATTGGATATGGAACATTTGGTAACACTTTCTAGGAAGTACATGCTTATAATGAATTATAGCTCTATTTGTACTTATTTAAGTAAGTATTACTATTGTATAAATATCAGGGATGCACAATATATCAACTGCATATCGATATCGGACGATTAAAGGTCATTTTTGATGTTATCGTTATCAATTCGATAATAAAATTAGGCAGATATATCAAAGCCGATAGATACCCTTTTGTTTTTGTATTCAGGCTATCAAAGTATATAAAAAATTTACTTTAGATTTATCGGCCAGTGTATCGGTTATCGGCTTTCAAATGTAAAGTTTATCGTTTATTTAAGTTTATTAAAATATCGGTGCATCCCTAACACATATATATAAAGACTCATTAAGACCTACAGTATACTGCATTATAAGAACAGTTATAGTTACATTAATAATATTTTTTATAATTACTTATTGCTGTTTCAATGCACATGCTCATACTTATAAATATAAATCAGGCTATGATTCCTTATAAGCTTCATACAGAAAATTCCTTTAATATTTAGCAGAAAAACGTGTTGGTTTGCTGACCTTATGAACATGTTACTCCATATCTTTAGTAAACAGTGCTGTCACAGAGTTCTGCGAAGAAGACCTTACACATTTGGCCACTGCATTATGTCCAGCCACACTCGCGACCATCTTCCCTCCCTCTCTGCGAAATCAAAGCCGGCATCTGCAGTGACAAGTGTTCCTGTTCACCTCTTTCCTCTTATCTTTCGTTCTCCAGCGAGCTCTTTCTCTCTCTCTCCAGGCTTCTAATCTCCCACCCTCCTTCCCTTCTGTATTCATCAGACTTGGCCTGTCCACCCGATGGCTCTTTTTATCTGACTGAAGAAGGAAGAGCAGATACACAAATAAAATGGGGAAGGTAGAATCTGATGAATGCAGCTCCCTGCAGTGGCCTGCTCCGAGTGTGCCGTCTTCTTCTGGCCCGTAATGGAGGTCCCTGTTGGCGAAGAGATTTGTCCTTTATTATTCATTGCGCTCTGAGGCCATTTCTTCCTCAGAAGGCATAGATGGAGGAGACAAAGCTAACAGCTCCTGCACTGGGAACATTGCGGTGACTGTGTATTGTTTGATGTCGTTATTGAAGCATGTAGACGGTGCAAACACTTGACACAGTTGTTAAACACGGAGCGCCTAAACGTCTTCTAACTCAACATCAAACGGTATGCTAATGTTGTGTTGCATTAGTGGCGCATAGCGGAGGCAGGGCGGAAAAGGGTGGTGAGGCTGTTGAGAGACGTGCAAATAAACACATACGCACAAACAATCTGAGTCTCTGTACACTCTGGTGGAGTGGATCTCTGAGAAGTGTTTATAACAATGATAGTAGCACATACTCAGACTAACTAGCCAATGCATGCAGGAGTGCTCTCTCATTCTGGGCTAAAGAGTTTCAGATCACTTGATGGGAAGTGGTCCTTAGGAAATGAATTCACCCAATCATGCAAGCACATAAACACATCTCTGTTATGCATACAGACAGACACAATGCTACAGCTGGACATCATGCAGATCACATTCAAAGCAATTATACATTGTGTCATTAAGGATAGAATGAGGAGATGCCAAGATTGATTGTTGTGGCTGCTGTCATTTTTTTAAAGCCCTTAAAGTCATGATGAAACATAGCCTAAGTAGTGACAGATCTTTTTCCATATTGTGACTTGCATCCAAGTGAAATTGATTACTGAAAAAGAAAAAATGTAGGTCGATGACTTGGTTCTATTCAGTGGTTATTGATTGGATGGAGGGAGATCTGAATGTGAGCTTGCAGCCATTTGAATGAAAGGGACATTGACTAAACAATTGGAGAAGTCTGGCATACGTCACCAAATTGATTCACTACGTCACAAAAAAAAAAAAAAACTATTAATTGATTCAAGTACTCGTACTACAGAAACCCATTTTGTGTTTGTGCCAGCAAAAATATGGCTCTGATCTAATTATAAATTATAAATTATATTATTTGATAGTTACATTTCTTAAAAAATATATTGCCCCCTTGAGTAACTTTAATCTAGTTAGCTGCATGTTGTTTATAGCTAATAGCAAAGCTGTTAGTGTAATTGCTTTTTCTTAGTCATCATTGATTTAAAATGGACAACTCTTATTTTATATGGAATATTGCAGTGTCTTGATTGTCATGATTTGTCCCCTCCAGCATTTTCTCACACACATGAGATCACAGCATTTAGCAAACAATAAAGATCCAACAAATCGATCGTTTGAGAAATTGTTTCACACAGATATGTGTCATAATAGGGGAAGAAAAGATGATTACAACTTCTGTTTCATGCTGACTATAAAGGCCTGTTCACACCAAGGACCATAAATATAATGATAACTTTGTAAAGTTTTAGGTTTATCTTTCTAATAGCAAAGTCCTCACCACAGCTACTGTGTAACTATAATGATGCAGCTGAAACTTTTTTCAGCTCTTTCCCAGCCAGCATTTTTTTAAATAAAAGTTGCCAGCCAGCTCCAGGATTTTTGATCATATTCACAAAGGTCTCATGACCCCCAGACTATTTTGTTGTGTGAATATTTGAACATACAATGTCTCAAAAGAAAGAACAGACCAAGCTTATTATAGCTTCGTGTATTCTTTTTTTAATTTTATTATCTACATTTCAATGTGAGTAAGTTTCATATTATCAAGAGCAAAAAGCTGAGAAAATTGCATTTTAATCAAAGATTACGTCTGGATCGGATTCAGAACAATGATCAAAACATAGATGGAGAAGGCTAGAATTGAGTCCATCAACACCCTCAAAGCTTTACAGTCCTATAGCTTGTCCTGGGTCAACATTTCATTCAGTAGCTAACATTAGGCAGTTTTGATTTATATGATGTTTTACACATGCATCTGCTTATAAGATTATTGATCTGCATTTTGTTACTGCTTCTTCTATAGCTGAATTTTGATCAGGAGATTTTTGTACTCTTTCAGAAGATGTGAGTGAAAACATGGAAAGCCGGAAATTTTCATCAATGGCGGGGAAAGAGTTAAAGAGCCTGAGCACAGAACATTGTCATCCATTTGTGGACACATAGTTATTATCATTCTTACTATAGTAAATATACTAATTTGTATCAAAATCATATGACTTGCATTGTGTAACTCTTTAATCATAGACTAGATTACATTTTCTGTCGAAAATGTTAATGGTTCTTACCCATGCAAAATAAAGCTAGAATGTTGTGGATGGTTGCTAGGGTGTTGCTATGAGGTTGTTATGGTGTTCTGAGTAATTTGTAAGTCTACAGGATTTTTGTTTTGTCAAAAATCTTACTATTACTAGAAATGTATTTGCACACTCTTCTTTAATGAGCAGAATGAGGTATCATATATTGAACAGATTGAATTTAGGCTTTTATTCACAATAAAATATTTTTTTTGCACTGTACATTTTTTGCACTTTCATCTCGAATGAAAGTTCTGTGGTGGAGTGAAACATCATTTTGGCTATGTGTTCTCAAGCAGGTGTTTGCTTAGCTACACCAGTGTTATCAACTTGTGCATTTTTTTTCCACATGTGTGAACTGAGCATCCAGAGTACATGCGGTTAGAGAAATCTAGTTATGCGCGTACTGTGCTGATGATGAACCATTGAATTATATTTTAATACTTAAAATATTTAATAAAATAGTGAACATTTTCTATTGTAATGGACACATAACTATTATAAGCAGGATAGCTGAACAAATTTTAGATGTATTCGAATAAAAACTTGGCTCTTAAAATAGGTTTCCTGCCATGGTACCAATAATTCTGGCGTCCCACTGTTTTGTTCATATATCATGTCTAGAATGTGGGACACATTAATCCTGAAGATGACATCTGGGCCTCACGTCAATTTATTTTGAAAGGTATTAAATAAATTATGTTTTATAGTTGGTGGAGATCTAGGACATCTACATTAACTCGGTCCATGAAGATAAACCAAACCCTTCTTAACAGCCTTAAAATTGTCTGTAATAGGAACAAAATGGAGCTAATCCCACCTGGAATCTTTCGCTTGCTCTGTTTCTTGGCATAATTTCCTCATTGCCCCAGAGCTGTTACCATCATCCGGACGGTTCGTCTGTATGGGACGCACCCATGCTCCTATAATTGTCTTGTGTCCTTTGTTTGAGGGGTAATGAAGCTCCCAGCATGCATCTGTCAGGTGTTTGTGTGCTCTCCCTGAGCTGGTGCATGTGTATGTGTGTTTGTGGGTCCCAGCTGGAGTTCTCACATGTGCTCACATCCACACACACGCACACACACACACACAGGAGGCTTTGGTAAAGAGAGAATAGGGCTCATTATTGCTACCTAACTGTGGTGTAAAGCCTCTCAGACACCTGTCCCATCCATGTGTGGCGGGATAATGACCTCACACCTGA
The DNA here is from genome assembly GCA_031834385.1 of Semotilus atromaculatus. Lineage (NCBI taxonomy): Eukaryota > Metazoa > Chordata > Actinopteri > Cypriniformes > Leuciscidae > Semotilus > Semotilus atromaculatus. Next base: position 9,234,953 of record JAULUF010000041.1, on the reverse strand, counting down.
CACCAATGGGCCATATACACAGGGCTAATTCAGTCACCAGGAGGTCCAAAGCGTTCATTTATGGCGCGATGACACCCCGCGGAATCAGGCCACTACACCTGGACCCAACACAGATGGATGAAAGGAGAAAGCGAGGAAGACAAAATGAGACAGTGAAAGGACATTAACTAAGCATCTTTATTCACTGTTTATTTTTACAGCCTTAATCGCTTCTCAAAGACAGTACGTCCCATCATCTGGGGGGTGTAAAACCTAAGACTAGTTATTTAGGTCACAAAAAAAGAATGTGAAAAAAAAAGTAAATATTCACGACCACGATTGCATTGCTCTGTGGTTGCTTAGAAATTGTGATAATGTTTTTGTGCATTGTTATGTGATTAATAGGGTGTTGCTTACTGGTCAAATACAAAAGAGCCAACTTTAAGGCTCTTTAATTCTGGTCTCTATATATAGCTTGAGTTGCTTCTTCAATATAATCATATGGGATTTTTTTGTAGCAAATTTTTTAAGCTAAAATCATTCAAATATAGATAGTTTGGTTGAAGAAAGTTAATACAACCAAAATATATTAGATATTATTTCCTTGTGTTTTAGGACACTCGTAACATTAGTTCGGTTTGCTTGGTTTGTTTGGTCTGGACCCAAAAAATGTTTTATGCAGTCCTGGTCTGGGGAGCGTTTCCCAAAAGCATCGTTAGCCAACTATGTTCGCAAGTTCCGTCGTTGTGTGTTTGGAACGAAAGCATAGTTTCTAGTTTGCATGACATGTGGACTCAATAAATCCTTATCTTGAGCAAAATAAGCAAGGTAACATTCAGTACAATCTATATCTTTTATTTAGAATACATTCAAATGTCATTTACCTCTTTTAGTTTGTCAAGAGATTTAAGATTTAAATCTAATGTAGCCTTCATATGATGGTATTTTGACTAGCTGAGAACTCATGAAGAGCTTATAAAATGTGTAAAGGAGTCAAAACAGTGGCAGGAATCCCTCCGTCACACACACAAATGAAGATCTGCTGCGAGGAGATGTGGTTCTGATGCTTGTACCGAACTGTGATGGGCAACATCGTAAATATGACGAGACAAAACAGGTATGTTTGAGCATTCTGTCCTTAGGGTCACATCTTTTGACATCATGTCCTGTTTTAGGTTTGTTTCATGTCTTTGGTCCGTGTCGCGTTCATATTTCATTCGAACCACACCAGAGTTTGTTTGGAAGTGGACCGAGACCCATCTTTTCAGGGGTCTTGGTCCGCTTATTTGGTGCGCACCAGGATTCGGATGGCAGCGTTCACACTTATTCAAATGAACCACACTATCAATCACACCAGTTTTTTTTTTAATTGAACAAAACATGCCAAGTGTGAACACACCCTCAACACCATTGTGTTGGCATCCAAACCCTCTTACCAAACAACTCTAAGGTTTTTACACTGGTCTCTTAGAAGAGTGTTAGCAAACATGTATCATAAATATACAGTTACAAATGAGTTAATAAGTAGAGGAGTAATAGCTTGCCTTAGCATTCACCCGTAATAAATTCAGTCTTTCTTCCGCAGCAATCTAAAACCCAGAATGAAATGCAGGGGAGCAAAACTCTAGCCATATGTCTGTCCACTATGATTAATTATGACCCTGAACTGTCATCGGCAATGTGACTGTGTTCAATAGCTATGATAGAACACTGCGCTGCTTCACAAGCCTCAGGACAGTAGATGCTCCAGGAACTCATGATGTGTCTCACAGAAGAATGCTCTAATTAGAGCCACCCATATGTGGATAATAAGCATATAACGGCCTGCATTCTGAGCAACTGCTGTTACTAAAAAGGAAGATGCAAAAAGGAGTTCTGCATATGTAATGTCTCTTTATGCCTTATAAATTACTAATTTGGAATGCTCTTCATATGCAGCACACATAAATAGTGAAACTCACGTGAAGAGCACAAGAGATTTGACTGTTGTTCACATTTCTGAGCTAACACCAAGTGTAAAAATAGATAGCACATACTGTATAATACATTTCAGCTGCATTTCTCTGTAACATTTTACAGTAAGGTTTTATTTGTTGACATAAGAGAACTAGATAACAAAAAATACTTCAAATAATTAACTCACCTTAGTTAATGTTAATACCAACATTTCCTAAAACATTATTAAAATCAAAGGTTAATATTAATGAGCTTTAGCTAAAATGCACAAGCAATGAACAGTTGTATGTTTAATAATAATATTAGCGAATGTTAACAAAGATTAATAAATACTGTATCAAAATATTTCAAATTTTTAGTTAATATTAGTTAATGCATTAACTTAACTAATGGGACCTCATTGTAAAATATTGCCATCATTAATCTGTTAATTGGTTCTATCGCCCCCCTGTTTGCTTCTATGCTAAATGATTGAGTTAGTTCTGTTCAGGTGTGTCTCATTAGTTTCTCTTGTTTGGTGCTTCGTTTAGTTCTTTGTCTGCCCTCATCATTATTACGTTGGTTGTTCTGTTCTGTTTTCCAAGAATCTGAGTGTTTTGTAAAGTTTTGAGTTTGTTTAATGAAAGAATCAAGATCCTGACAACTTTCCTTTGTGCTGCAACCAGCGGTGGGCTGATCGAGGCTTTTTGGAACACTGAAACAGTGTTCAAATGTACTGTATTGTGTCGAGGCGTCAAAACAATCCGACACCCGTGTCCACGGTCTCCCCTGGTCAGAACAGTGTGAATGCAACACCTTTTTCAAATCTATTGCATTTTTTTTATTTTTTATTGAAAGTAAAATCTTTCAAATGTAATTATCTATTCATCTATTAAGATTATCAAGTGTCTATGTTATTTTATTAATTGTCAGGGTTTGTTTTGTTTGTTCTATGAATGGCTCAGCTAAACAGGCCAATAAGAGACTATTACCTACCATTATTCATTTTAATTATACTAATGTCTAAACCTCTACAAATGTATAAAACTGATCAGAGATCAGGTAAAACCCACAGACTCTTGTTCATTGGTTCTCAGTGACTCCTCATGATTCATGGGTTGACAGAGATCACCCCAGCGGTGAACCATTGAAATTTTCATGTTCAAGGCATTGACCCTTGCTTACAGATCTACCACAGGCTCAGCACCCTCCAACTTTCACTCGCTCTTAAGAATATACATCCCAGAAGCCTACGATTGCTAAATGAGCATCGGGCCTACGGCTCGTGGTACCATCACAGAGAGGCACGAAATCACTCTCCTTAACATTTTCATTCACTGTTCCTTGCTGGTGGAATGTCTTCCCGCCTTTATCTGGAATGCAGAATCCATGACAACATTCAAAAGAGCTCTCTTCTCTGAGTACTAAACCTCATTATTAAACAAAACTTCACTTTACTTTAATCCAGGGCTATTCAATTAATTTGGATAAAAATATGAGTAATTATGGTAGCAAATAAAGAAATTACAACAACATACTAATAGCCTGGCTAACGCCAGACCCAATTCTCAACGAGAATTGGGAACCACATGTACATTTTCTCGTATTTGAGGCGTGGTTTACGAATGCCCGTCGCCGTTTATTGGATGCTAAGAATGTCAATCAAATGCGCCTGCCAACATATGTCGTCATCGTCTTGCTGCTCCCTCCCCGTTCTGTGATCCCGTTCTGTGATTGGTTCCCTAAATGAGGCGAAAATTTGGTCCATGGTATCCATACTGCCTTTCAGCGTGAATAAAATCGCGCTGCGGAAAGGCAGTATGGGGAAACCCAGACTAACATACTAAAGGAATCAATATATTTTATTTTGTAAATGCAGAACAACATATGCACATTGTGATGCACTAAGACACATAGGCCCAAGGCATTGTTACATTCAAATGGCAATACAATGTTGAAAAATCAGAGACACGGACAATTAAAAGAATGCAATTAACCAACAGAAAACATCCACTTAATTGCACATAACTGTACCATCCTCATTATCCTCAATTGACAATGAGGAGATACATTTCAGTGTTAAAGAGGGAAATAATTCTCAGAAACATCAAACTGTCCCTCTTCTCCACTGGCTAAAAACAGAAATTATTAACACAATGCTAAATCATAAATCTGATGTACAATAACATTACGATGTCCAGCAATCGATTTAAGTAGTACATTCGGTTTAAATTGTCGTTTAATGAGGTCTAATTTATGTTGTTAGTGACGAGAATTTTCACGTGAATAAATACATAGATCCGACAATTTTAAGTTTGTATTTAAATGGTCCAGTGGCAGGACTTTTGTCTACTGTGTCAGAGTTTCTGGATTCTAATCCGCACTTAAATTGGATTTTTTTTTCTCTCTCATCAAAACCGATTATGTTTATCAGTGGTTTAATATCAGGCAGGGACACTTTGTGTGCATTTTGTTTTGTAATTTCACCGGAATGAATAGAGAGAGTCAATGGATTGAAGCGCGTGTCCGAGTGAAGACTGTGCGCGAGCCACAAGAGATAGGCTACTGTATCCGCACCACTGATCGCAGTGGCAATGAGCACTTTGATCACTTGATTTCAAAAACAACACATTTCAGCGTCAGATCGATTTTTCATTTATTTGTATTGGTACATTCGTGTCACGAGATGTTTCAAAAGTGGTGGGGACATGTCCCACCCGGCCCACCCACACATAACGCCTAAAGGGCCGGTACAAAATCCCTCAGGGGCCGGGGGCCGCCAATTGAATAGCCAAGCTTTAATCCTTCCCTATTCTAGCTTATGCTACTCTCATTGTCTGAAACTTTGTATTTTGAGCACTTCTTGTTTATTTGCCTCTTCACAATGAATCGCTTGCTGTATTCCTCATTTGTAAGTCGCTTTCGATAAAAGCGGCTGCAAAATGAATAAATGGCAATGTAAAATAACACCTATGCCACATTACAGCCTAAATACAAATAGCAAGAGTAATTACATGTTGCATTCATAAACTATTCATTGAGCTCTAGCAAAAGTGTTTGTTTTTCAGTAGATGACCGCAATCTTCCACTATGGCACGTTTCATGTTTTTACCATGAATGAAACTGAGAGATGATCTTCTATATTGCGAATTTGACATAATATCATAATATCTATTTTAAATAAACCTGTATATAAATATACAAATAAGAATTTAAAATGCCATATATCCCCCCAAAACTTTATAACTGTAGAGGAAAAACATTGATAAAAAAGTGATATTACATTCATTTAAAAAACTGACATGATTGTTACAAAATCACACTGTCTGGGGCAGCTGTTTGCTTAAAGTTTAAAGGTGACCCTTTTCCCATAGATGCCCCTTTTCCCATAGATTAATAGAGTAATAGTCCCATAGATTAATATGTCTGTGAAATTTCAGCTCAAAATACCCCCCAGATCATTCTCAAATTTGCCCCTTTTTGGGTGTGAGCGGCGTTTTCGTGTGTGTCACTTTAAATGCAAATGAGCTGATGCTCCCTGCCTCGGTTCAGAAGAGTGCCGATCCTTTACACCGGCAATAACAAAACACGCCAATCTCAGTTTCAGAAATAACTAGTAGTGGAGTGCAGCCTTACAGAGATACCTGGGAAGAGGTTGTAACTTTTAGACTGCACCTGGACGTTTCTGAATGGTTAGTTGATACATTTATGTAGTTGTTGTGGAGTTACATTGATTTATCCAATCGACTGCATGTGCCATCATGTTTGACTTTTACACAAGTTGACACAGTTCCCAAAGTCTTTATTAGACATCTGTGACAGAGTGTTTGGTCAAACAGTGTTCTGTGCAGCCAATGACAGAACAGTTTGCATGTACTGAATTATCTTTTTGACACTTTAGGCTATCTATGGCAGACCATAATGCTAATTTAGTGTCATGTGAATTCGGCCATCCTTCGATATTAGTGTCTATACTTTCAAACAGTTTCAGGAGTGAGCGTGTTACTTTAAATGCTTAAAAGTAGGCAGCTTACTAGCTTTTGCTTCTGTCTTTATTTGCCTGTCTCTTTCTCATTCTATCTGTCACCTCTATATTGTAGTAGGAATAAGAGGTGGCAAAGCTTGGAGGAAGTTCTGTGCGCCTCACAAAACAGAGTGGGCTTTTAGCCCTCATTAACTTTTGTCTCATTGCAACAGTCATGACTACTGATTAACCAGCTGGTTCTCTATGCTCACTCTTATTTTCTTTCTCTCACTTGTTCTTTCTTAACTTATTTCCTTCTAAATAAATAAATAAACAAACTACCACTAATATAAGCTAGCTAGTTTGGAGTCAAATGCTGTTTTTTAGTGATTGATGTTTATATAATATCCCATCAATTAAAAAAAAACAAAAAACTCACAATAAATTGTGTAACAGAGTTAAATGGTTAAACCTGATGATTTGCAGTAAGAGTTGCATGCAAAATGTGCAATACAGCTAAATATTACATGTAAGAACTTCTCTTAATCGGACTGAATGTGCAAACAGATAAATAGCGTATCTAGTTCAGTCATGAAACTCTAGAGGGCGCAGACTGATCGGTCCTTTACATGCAATACACAAGCAATCACATCATTACCACATGACCCAAGCTGATTGGCCTCTGCTGATCCTGCAGCCAATGAGATTGCTTGCTCAACATTTAAATACCATGGTTCAGTCTTTTGCTCTAGGGTCCTGTAGGGTGCTATCAGATATCCACTGCAACCTTCCTCCACCCCCATACATCTGCTACAGGATTTATGTATATCCATTTATGAGCATATTTTACATGCTCACTGTAGCGTGTCTGTGGATCTATTAGCATAGCAAGTGTGTGTTACTGTAATTTATCAAATAAATTCAGTCTTGGTGAGTACTTATGAAAGCTTATATTGTTGACAAAATTTGTTACTATTAAGATGTGGATTGGAAGAAAAGCAAATATATAGATGTACATATTTCTTGGATGCGTCATATTTTATCCCCCTGTTTTTATTGAGAGAAGCGAGTACTGAATTATAAGCTCTGAGTGATTTTGAATACGTTGAATTTAGATCTGATCAGGGAGTCTCAGTAATAAACACTGTGTGTGTGTGTGTGTGTGTGTGTGTGTGTGTGTGTGTGTGTTGCTACTGTACTCTCAGCTTGTTTACCTCTCAGTCACTGCTAATGAGTGATCAACTTTCCCAGCGTGAGTGTCGCGTGGGTAATTCGATGGCGCTCCATGTTCCCAAATGCCAAAGAGGAGCTTCATTAAAGAGAAGCCCTGTATAATCAAACAATTAGTGCACTGCCTGAGATGAATGCATTCCACTCATCAGTGAAGAATCATCTCTGACTGCCATGCTTCCTCCTCCTTTAAATCCGTTCAGATGATGAAACCTGACAATTTCAGGCTCTTGCACACGAGCATCAGCCTTAAGGAATATTGCACAACAAAACCCTGTAAACTATAACACAAAACTTACAGAAACCCACTAGGGGTGTAGCAATATATCGTGTCACAATATTTTGCTATACAAAAGTGCAACAATATGTATCGTTGAAAGTGACAATATGTATTGTGTATAGTTCACCCAAAATAAAAATTACTTTGTGACAAAAAAATTCCAGTTCCCTTTCGTCCTGGGAACTCCGTGTCGTCGGGGAGTTCCCTAACGAATTGGGATCACGCTAGGGAGCCAATTGCCTTTGAGAGAATTAAAACGAGCCAATGGACATTGGCAGGCAAGATTTGCATTCCACGACCCGCCTACCAGCGCGGGTATAAAAGGCGGAAGTAAACATTGCGCAATGCTTTTTTCTTCGGAGCCTCACAGTGTGTCTCATCGAGCTGCTGTTTCCTTGCCGAAGTTTGAATAAACGAGTCCTCTGGAAGGAAGAAGGTCCTCTTTGGTGCTGGTGCCACGGCGCTTCAGCGATCTCGGCTCCCGCTATCGGCCGAGTTTAAAAACTCGAGACTCTTTTAAAAACTGCGAGACTCTTTTTAAAAAAAAGAGCCGTTTTTACGGCTGATAGCGGTTGAGTGCAGCACATGGGCTTGCAGTTTCCCCGTGTGTCTGCCGCGGTGATCCCTCGGTGCTTTGGCACATTCAAAAGAGAGCACTTGTTCTTTCTAAAAGAGCATCACGGGTGTCTCGCGTCCTTTTCAGGATGTCGTCTCACCCGTGCGTTTCTGGATCGGTCGGCTTCTCCCTCGGGAAGATGGTCACGAAAACTGCCTCTCGTGCTTGGGCTTAGCGCACGCTGAGGGAGCGTTTGTGAATGAGTCATGTTCTCATTGCGGGAACATGACTCTGGCGATGCTGCGTTCAAGACTGAGAACCCTGAAACATGGGGGAGTCCCTTCAGAAAATCCCCGATCTAGTTCGTCTGCCGGTTCAGTTCGGCAGGCGGCTACTTCGGTGATTCCTGTTGGTGAGCGGATGAGGATTACTGTGAAGAATGTTCCGACTGGTGAAAGATCCTCTTGTTGCCATTGGCGCTTCCGGTGGAGCGGTCGGAGCCCCCTCGTGCGGTTCCGGTTGTCTCCTTCGGGGCACCGCCTAAGGATCAGATGTCGATCGCGGCATCAGAGGAAGAGCGGTCATCTTCTGGTGATGACTCAGTGCTGCCCCCTTTGGGTGTGGTGGCTCCAGCTGAGCCTGACCCAGAGACGGCTGCTATGCTCGAACGGGCGGCCGCGAATGTCGGGCTCGTGTGGAACCCTCCACCGGGCCCTGAACCTTCGCGGCTAGATGATTGGTGTCTCGGAGCGGGCTGTGCTGTTGCCCCGTGGCCCGCTCCAGTACAATTCTTCCCGGAAGTGCATGAGGAGCTGAGGAAGTCTTGGCTGGCCCCTCTCGCGACCAGACGTAGACAACCTCGCTCCTCCTTCCTCACCACCCTCGATAGCGGGGCGGCGCACGGGTACGAGGGAATCCCCCCAGTGGAGCGGTCGGTTGCGATGCAATTGTGTCCGAAGACCGCTTCCTCCTGGCGGGGTGCCCCTTCACTCCCCTCCCGTGCCTGTAGGTTTTCCTCTGGTCTGACCAGGGATGCCTACATGGCGTGTGGAGATGCCGCTTCCGCCCTGCATGCCATGGCGCTGCTTCAAGTCCATCAGGCTAAAGCACTCCATGACTTGCAGGCGGGTGGTCTCGACCCAGCTCTGCTGCAGGAGCTGCATGCGGCGACAGACCTCGCCCTCCGGGCGACGAAAGTCATTGCACGTTCGCTGGGTCGGGCGATGTCCACCTTGGTGGTCCAGAAGCGCCACCTGTCAAGTCAAGTCAAGTCACCTTTATTTATATAGCGCTTTTTACAATACAAATTGTTTCAAAGCAGCTTTACAGAGATAACAGGAAAACAATGTTGTAATAGTATTGTTAAATTCAAAATTAAATGTTAAATGTCCCCAACTAAGCAAGCCAAAAGCCAATGGCGACAAAGGCGAAGAGAGGCGAAAAAGGCAACAGTGGCAAGGAACCAAAACTCCATCAGGTGACAGAATGGAGAAAAAAACCTTGGGAGAACCCAGGCTCAGTCAGGGGGCCAGTCCTCCTTTGGCCAATGAACGAACAGTGTATGATTATGAGTTAGGCAGCATAATGTCAGGAGTCAGATGTGATCAGAACTTTCACGATATTTATCCAGTTCATCTGGTTGGGTTGGGTCATCCGGCCGGTGAGGAGATGAGTGTGTTGAGGTGTCCATGGGCCTTCACAGTATTGATGGGGCTGGCTCATCAGGGATGCGTTGTCGTCGTGTCCATGTGATGGTCCTTCCTCAGATCTGGATATGGCCTGGATCCGGCGGTTCGCGGTAAACCTCGGGATAAGCAGAGAGACTAATATTAGCGTAGACGCCATCCTTCTTATGATGTACAAAGTACATCAGGAGTTATGGGAAGTGTTCCCGGTTCCGGCTGATCTAAACTATGCAGCCTAACATTGAATTATAGAAATCTATAATGTGTTATGTGTATGCTAAGCCAAAGAGATGTGTTTTTAGTCTAGATTTAAACTGACAGACTGTATCTGCTTCCCGGACTGTGTTAGGAAGATTGTTCCAAAGTTTTGGTGCTAAATAGGAAAAGGATCTACCGCCAGCAGTCGATTTTGATATTCTAGGTATTATCAACTGGCCAGAATTTTGAGATCGCAATAGACGTGAAGGACTATAATGCGTTAAGAGCTCGCTCAAGTACTGGGGAGCTAAACCATTTAGTGCTTTGTAAGTAATCAGCAATATTTTAAAATGTATACGATGTTTAATAGGCAGCCAATGCAGTGTTGACAGAACCGGGCTAATATGGTCATACTTCCTGGTTCTGGTAAGAACTCTAGCGGCTGCGTTTTGAACTAGCTGTAGTTTGTTTATTAAGCGTGCAGGGCAACCACCCAGTAGAGCATTACAATAATCTAGCCTTGATGTCATGAATGCATGAACTAATTGTTCCGCATGTGTCAGTGAGAGCATATGACGTAATTTAGATATATTTTTAAGATGGAAAAATGCGGTTTTACAGATACTAGACACGTGACTTTCAAATGAAAGATTGGTATCAAAGAGCACACCAAGGTTCCTAACTGACGACGAAGACTTAACAGAGCAGCCATCGATTGTTAGACAGTATTCTGGGTTATTACGTGTGGCAGTTTTTTGTCCAATGATTAGAATCTCTGTTTTTTCAGAATTTAGTAATAGGAAATTACTGGTCATCCAATTTTTTATATCAGCTATGCATTCCGTTAATTTTGAGAATTGGTAAGTTTCGTTAGGTTTTGAAGAAATATACAGCTGAGTATCATCCGCATAACAGTGGAAGCTAATTCCATATTTCCTAATGATATATCCTAATGGTAGCATGTACAGAGTGTACAGCAGCGGTCCTAGTACTGAGCCTTGTGGTACGCCATGCTGAACTTGTGATCGATAAGACATCTCTTCATTTACTGCTACAAACTGAAAACGGTCAGATAAGTATGATTTAAACCATGCTAGTGCAATTCCACTAATGCCAACATAGTTTTCTAGTCTATTTAAAAGAATGTTGTGGTCGATAGTATCAAATGCAGCACTAAGATCAAGTTACACTAATAGAGAGATACAACCACGATCGGATGATAAGAGCAAATCATTTGTGACTTTAATGAGAGCAGTCTCAGTACTATGGTACGGTCTAAATCCGGACTGAAAATCCTCGCAGATATTATTTCTTTCTAAAAAGGAACAAAGTTGTGATGAAACTGCTTTTTCTAGTATCTTTGACAGAAAAGGCAGATTCGAGATTGGCCTATAATTGACTAATTCTGTCGGATCAAGTTGCGGTTTTTTAACAAGCGGTTTAATCATAGCCAACTTAAAGGTTTTTGGTACGTATCCTAGAGACAAAGATGAATTAATGATATTTAGAAGAGGATCTATGACCTCTGGAAGCATCTCTTTCAGTAGCTTAGTCGGTATAGGGTCTAGCATACAATTTGTCGATTTAGATGAATTAACAAGTTTGCAAAATTCTTCCTCTCCTATAGCAACAAATGAATCAAAATGTTCCTCACGGAGACTACAATGCACTCCCTGATGCGCTACTGTAGTAGACGGTTGCATAGTTATAATTTTGTCCCTGATATTATAGATCTTATAAGTGAAGAAGTTCATAAAGTCATTACTGCTGTGTTTCTTGGAAACTTCTGGGCTTGAAGCTTTCTTTTTCGTTAGTTTAGCCTCTTGTTCAAATAAATACCTAGGATTATGTTTATTTTCTTCTAATAGGGTTGAAAAATAATCCGTTCTAGCATCTTTTAATGCCTCTCTGTAAACAATCGAGCTCTCCTTCCATGAAATCCGAAATACCTCTAGTTTTGTTTTCTTCCAGTTTCGCTCCATTTTTCTGGCTGCTCTCTTAAGGGCCCGGGTGTGCTCGTTGTACCACGGCGTTGGACTATTTTCTTTAAATAGACCTGTGTCTTACCCTTGCGGATATGTGCGATGTTGAGAAGAATAAACTTCTCAACTTCCCCATATCCCAAGGCGGCCTCTTCGGCGACGCGGTGGAGAGCTTCGCCCAAGAGTTCTCTGCCGCCCAGAAGCAGTCAGAGGCAATACGGCATGTCCTGCACAGGAAACGGGCTGCTGCTGGCCCGTCTACTGTCGCCGTAGAGCCTCCGGCTGCTTCCCGTCACCGAGGGCGTCCTCCGGCGCCAGCTCCTCCTCCAGGGCAGCAGTCTGTAACACCCGCAACACCTGGTTGCAATAGGTAATCTATTTTTGTGGACCACTAGGTTCGTCTAGGGAGCCTGAGATAATTATAGCTTAAAGATATATACAGATAAAATGAATCAGAACTTATTTTGATATCAGCCGACTATTTACTTTTTACAATGTAAAGATAACAATGAAATAAATTTGTTGTAAACACTCAATAAGAACAATCACAAGAAAAATAACATCAATACAATGAACAATATACCGGTATGAGAAAAAAATATATATACAAGAGTTAGATCTCACAAAACCCTATAGGTGCACCTTCATAAATAACCCCACTCTTATATGTACGTCAAATACATTTTGTTCACATTCATCCAATAGTTTGGTATGGATATAAAACTCAATCAATCAAAAATTAAGTAAAATAAATCCATGAAATTCAAGCTGAATTTCTTAGGGAAAAAACAAAAGTCCAGTCCTTTGAACCTGATCCAGGAAAATTTGAATCACTGTCTCAAGTGATTGGAAAAATATTGAAGAGAAAATATGAGTGAAGATCCCACCTCAAATTTGAAGAAATAGAGTTCACAAAACAGGGTTTAGGCCTAGTCTACTCAATCAGATCGTCCAGCGTCCAGATCCATGGGGGCTCGCCATCAAAGGAAATATCCAGAAACTGTTTCCACAGGAACAAAAACCTGACCTGTATTTTAGGTCAAAATGATAACAAAATTAATTCATACTTCTATTTTCTTATTTCAGAGGGAAATAATTTTAAAACAGCGGTAAGCTGCATTATCATCACGTTACAGCAACCAAAATAAAATTACAAATGACAACCACATAAAGGAAGTTTTTAGATAAAACTCAGATTAAACCATATACACTTTACCGTAAACTCAAGACTTCACTTCATGCTTTTGTAGAACTTCGTCACACAATTCCATGTAACTCATTTACCGATCGTTATTAAACCAGCATTTATCTCACTTCAACCATAAACATACAAAAAACATTAACACTCACCAAATCCTTGTTTAGTGATGTCTTTTATCAAATCTTTGGGTCTCAAAATAACAATGTTCAGACACATTACCCATAGGAGCTCTGCTCTAACGCTCTTCTCAAAATGGAGGATTCAATTCTCCCTCTGCCCGAGAGCACGTTCTAGAAAGAGCAGGCTTAAAGGGGCAGTACTCTATTTCCACATGCATGATGTAACCAGATGAAAAACTCAAAAATAAATAAAAACACATACAACATTTCTTTTCGTTTCTTTCTCTCCAGAAATATTTTTCTTTTGTTTTGTAATCAGATGAATTATGGATTTTAATAAAATCAACATAAATGAGCACTATTGTGTGTTATGTATTGTATCTCTTGTCACTACTATGTAGCTAAATCACCTGTGCTACAAGTCCAACCCTGGAGGGCGGAAGTCTGGTCGCAAGAGGGCGCCCCAGCCCGCTCAGACGCCCCCGGCCCCTTCCCGTAAGAAGAAGGGAGGGAAGCGTTCCTGAGAGGGTTCCGGGGGAGGGCCGGGCGGAGAATTTTGTGTTTCCTTTTCTTTCTGTTCCGCCTTTCAATAATTGCATAGCCGAACCCAAATTTTCAATAAAAGAGCAGTTTCTACCTTCCCCTTCAGGTCATCCTCGGTCGAGACTGGTGGGCACACAGTCTCCTCCTTCCAAGAGGGTCAGAATCGCAGTGGACGCTGTCTCCGAGCAGCGTCGCTCCCATTCCCCTCTTCCCAGCCTGCTGGTTGCGGCGACACATCCTCGGGTGCGTCGCTCCTGTCTGCGGTCGGGCCCAGAGGGGCAGAGACCAGTTCACAAGGAGGCAGGGCCTCGTTCCTCATCTCTCCACCTCCCCTCGCCACGGGGCAGCCCACAGCTGAAAGCCCACGGGCCTTCTCTGCCGTCTGCCCCCCGGGGGAAGCAGGTTGGTGTCGAGTTCCACACCCAAACCCCGCTCTCGGTGGCCACATTGCCACCGCAGCCGGGTCCCTGTCTTTCTCCCCGCTGCCCCTCCGCGGGCACGCCGGTGGTTCGGGTGGGGCTGTTGAGTCGGTATCTGGAAGCCTGGCTATTGCTTCCGGGCCCGTCCCGATGGCTCACCCGCACCATTCGGTTCGGCTATGCAATTCAGTTTGCACGCCGGCCTCCCAGGTTCAGAGGCGTCCACTTCACCCGTGTGCGGTCAGTGGACGCTCCTGTCTTGCGGAAGGAGATCGATGTCCTCTTGGCGAAGGACGTGATCGAGCCGGTCCCTCCTGCCGAGATGAGGTCCGGGTTTTACAGCCCCTACTTCATTGTGCCCAAGAAAGGCAGTGGGTTACAGCCAATCCTGGACCTGCGAGTTTTGAATTGGGCCCTGCACAAACTCCCGTTCAAAATGCTCACTCAGAAGCGCATTTTCGAATGCATCCGTCCCCAGGATTGGTTAGCAGGGATCAACCTGAAGGACGCGTACGCGATTCTTCCTCGACACAGACTATTTCTGCGGTTTGCTTTCGAGGTTCGAGCGTATCAGTACAAAGTCCTTCCCTTCGGGCTGGCCCTGTCGCCCCGCGTCTTCACAAAAGTCGCGGAGGCGGCCATTGTTCCCCTGAGAGAACAAGACGTTCGCATTCTCAACTACCTCGACGACTGGCTCATTTTAGCTCACTCCCGAGATGTGTTGTGCGATCACAGGGACATGGTGCTACGGCACCTCAGCCGGTTGGGGCTTCAGGTCAACTGGGACAAGAGCAAACTCTGCCCCGTGCAGAGGATCTCTTATCTCGGTATGGAGTTGGACTCGGTCGCTCAGACGGCGCGCCTCACGGAGGAACGCGTCCAGTCAGTGCTCACCTGCCTCAGGTCCTTTCGAGGCAGGACAGCGGTTCCACTGAAACAATTTCAGAGGCTCCTGGGGCATATGGCAGCCGCAGCCACAGTAACGCCGCTCGGCTTGTTACATATGAGACCACTTCAGCACTGGCTTCACGATCGAGTCCCGAGGTGGCCGTGGCAAAGCGGCACGTTCCGGGTCAAAGTGACCCCGCACTGTCGCTAAACCTTCTCCCCATGCTCGGATCCTGCATTTCTTCGGGCCGGAGTGCTCTTAGTCCAGGTTTCCAGGCATGCTGTGGTTTTTACAGATGCTTCTGCCATGGGGTGGGGGGCCACGTACAAAGGGCGTGCAGTCTCGGGTTTGTGGACGGGGCCCCAGCTGCATTGGCACATCAACTGCCTAGAGTTGCAAGCAGTACGCTTAGCCTTGTGTCGCCTCAAGGGGCTTCTCAAACACAAGCACGTACTGGAAAACTCTTCGACCATTGCGTATATCAACCGACAAGGTGGTCTACGCTCCTGTCGTATGTCGCGACTCGCCTCCCACCTCCTCCTATGGAGTCAGAAGCATCTGAGGTCACTTCGCGCCACTCATGTTCCAGGGGAGCTCAACCATGTGGCAGACGAGCTTTCACGGCTGCCTCCCCTGCCAGGAGAATGGCGACTCCATCCCCAGGCGGTTCAGCTGATTTGGAGTGTCTTTGGAGTCGCACAGGTAGACCTGTTTGCCTCTCCAGACACGACCCATTGCCAGTGGTTTTACTCCCTGACCGAGGGGACCCTCGGCACGGACGCCCTGGCTCACAGCTGGCCCCGGGACCTGCGCAAGTATGCGTTTCCCCCAGTGAGCCTTCTTGCACAGACTCTGTGTAAGGTCAGGGAGGACGAGGAGCAGGTCCTTCTAGTGGCACCGTATTGGCCCACCAGGACTTGGTTCGCAGAACTCAAGCTCCTCGCGACAGCCCCTTGTTGGCCGATTCCTCTGAGGAAGGATCTCCTTTCTCAGAGACGAGGCACTCTATGGCACCCGCGTCCAGACCTCTGGAAACTCCATTCTAGGTGGTCTGCCACAGGCAGTGGCAGACACCATCTCTTCCGCTAGAGCCCCCTCTACGAGGCGCCTCTATGCGTTGAAGTGGAACCTATTCGTCGATTGGTGTTCCTCCCGACAGGAGGACCCCCGAACTTGCCCGATCGGAGTCGTGCTTTCCTTCCTGCAAGATGGGTTGGAGCGAAGGCTGTCTCCCTCCACCCTTTAAGTGTATGTCGCTGCAATAGCCGCACATCACGATGTAGTAGAAGGTAAGTCCTTGGGGAAGCATGACCTGATCATCAGATTCCTTAAGGGTGCTAGGAGGTTAAATCCACCTCGTGTTTTGCACTCTGTACCCTCTTGGGACCTAGCCCTGGTACTTAGGGCCCTTCAAAGTCCTCCATTTGAGCCTTTGTTGTCAGTAGAGCTTAATATCCTGTCCATTAAGACCGTGCTCCTCTTAGCATTGGCCTCTTTCAAGAGGGTCGGGGATTTGCAGGCTTTTTCGGTCGACGAATCGTGCCTAGAGTTCGGGCCGGGCCTTTCTCACGTGGTGTTGAGACCCCGGCTCGGATATGTACCCTTTGTAGATCAGTTAGTGAACCTGCAAGCGCTGCCCCAAGAGGAGGCAGACCCAGCGCTAGCTTTTCTCTGTCCCGTCCGCGCCCTGCGGGTTTATATTGACAGAACGCAAAGCTTCAGGACCTCAGATCAGCTCTTTGTCTGTTATGGAGGCCAGCAGAAGGGGAAGGCTGTCTCCAAGCAGAGGTTAGCTCACTGGTTAGTGGATGCTATCACCCGAGCGTATGAGTCTCTGGGTGAGCCTTGTCCTCCCAGGTTGCGCGCTCACTCTACTAGAGGTGTTGCCGCTTCCTGGGCTTTGGCTCAAGGCGCCTCGCTATCTGACATTTGTAGGCTGGGCGACACCGAACACGTTCGCTAGATTCTATAGCCTACGTGTAGAACCTGTTTCCTCCCGAGTACTCGCTTTGGCCAGTGGTGCGAGGGAATAGGTTGTGTCGGCTTGCTACGCCACTCCGTGCCTCGGCCGGATATGTGCGTCTTTTGCTCCGTTGGCGCCCTACGTCGGTTAGCCTCGTGAGTTCCTCCATCACCCCTCCGGTGCCAGGCGTGGCGGACTGCCAGCACTAGGTCTGCTACCTCTAAGTAGGAGTTGTTTGTGAACTGGGTGTTCCAGTGGTCTCTGCAGTGACCCATGTTGCCACGTGCAGTTCTGCCGTGTCTTCCCCTTGACAGACTCTTCTGTCGTCCCTGTTGAGTGTGCTCCCACTTCCCTTGGATTGGGACTACCTCAGGGACTGCCATATGTTCCTATCCCTCTGGGTTAGTACATGTGTGTATTCCTGCCCTTCATTAGGGGGGCTGGCTTCCGCAGCGTTCCCTTTCCCTTTTTACGGTTAGGGCACGCTTTCCCAGTGTTATCCAATCCACTGAGCGGGTCTTGCGGAACAGCAGTGTGATCTAGCTCCCGCGACTTGTTACAAGAAACTGCTGCAGGGTAGCTAGCCGGGCGCTGGAAGGGGCCAGCATCATGGCGTTTTATTAGGGATCCCAATTCGTCAGGGAACTCCCCGACGACACGTTGGAATTCCCAGGACGAAAGGGAACGTCTCGGTTACGTATGTAACCCTCGTTTCCTGAGTACAGGGAACGGAGACGTGTCGTCCCTTCGCCATGTTGCTGTACCTTCGCGGAGGACTGGACTCTGTTCGGCTCCTCAGCGAAAAGCATTGCGCAATGTTTACTTCCACCTTTTATACCCGCGCTGGTAGGCAGGTCGCGGAATGCAAATCTTGCATGCCAATGTCCATTGGCTCGTTTTAATTCTCTCTCTCCCTAGCGTGATCCCAATTCGTCAGGGAACTCCCCGACGACACGTCTGTATCGAATCGTGACATGAGGGTATTGTTACACCCCTACACATCACAAAAATAAAAAAAAGAATATACTTTCACGCCCACCAAATATTTCTTGAAGCAGAGCTGCATTACACAATGTCTACTACACCATTAAAACTATTTCTCTCCAATTATAATACATGAAGCAGCCTCCTTTCTACTGTAATAATAACATGATTGATCATATGATGTCCTTTAGCGTCTGGTCATTTAATTTACATACATTTTATTATTATTATACACTGAAGGATATATATATATATATAGCCTTGTCCATGATTTATTTTAGACAGATGATGCAAAGCTAAGTTCAAAAGTAGTGTGTTGCTGTGTGAACAGCAATTCACCATTCACCATACACCATACACCATTCACACAGTATCATTTACTAAACCTACTGTTTTACAATATGAAATTTTAACAACAGCAAAATAGACAGGGCAGCTAAAAGATGTCATTTTCCCGAGCAAACTATAATCTTAATTTCATATAACAAGCAAATACCCTCAAATCTATTAAATAATACAAGTAATGGGGAAGATTTGATGTTTTTGTAATCATGATGGATCACATTTCATAAACCATACAACCCATCTCATTATTTCCAGAATATGGATGAACCTCGGATATTACCACAACGCTACCTCATCCTGGGGAGCGGCACCATGGTTATATGAAAAAATTTCAGAGTTATGAATAATACATGTTTCTCAGCTGTCTAAGCATATTAGGGATGGACCTGAATAGCTGATGAAATTTACATGGGGCAAATAGAGCAGTGCCTTACTGAGGGGGCTGTATTAGACTTAATCTAACCACAGTGCAAATGAAACCAAATTAATAAATATCTGCACTGTGAAATAAATAAGTCAGATTGTTGTGCCGACGGCTGCATGATTGACTTGCATGAGAGCGTGACAACGGTGCAAGTGTATGAACAGCCACTCCTCTAATAAACAAAGGGGTTAAAGAAACGTTTTGCTAGTCTTACACGGAGAAAGCATATGTGAGGTTTAATAATCAGGGTTATGTATTTTGGGGGGTTCTGAAGCACAGGGTGCTGTGGCATAGGGGCTTTTAGTTGAATCAGCATAAATTAGCATTGATGGCACCTTGCTAATATGCCACAGCTGCACTAGTGATCCAAATGCGGTTGCTGGGCGGAGGCCCAGAGGAATCCATGACCCCTCTTTGGTCCATTGAAAACGGGTAAAATGCAGGCATCAGTTTAGCCAATTATCCCGATCCCGCTCGGCTGGTCCCTGCAGTACACCGCACATTTTTTTAATAAACATAAATGAGACATTTAGCCATAGCAGATATTATTATCGCCTTATTTGGTCAGATCATTTAAGCAGTAAGCATTTACCAGCACATAAAATCTTTTTTTTTTCTAAATATCATACATATTTTTTCTACCAATGCTAATGGTTGATGTGACTTATAAAGAACTGTGGTTCAAGGAACACACACACACACACAAATCCACACACGCTCACACACAGCTGTCAGCTTTTCAGACACACAGCTGTGTTATGTCGGACAAGCCTGGTCCAGCAGTGTCTCTTTATGTCTGGACTTGGCGCCGGTCACTGAAGAGCTTGGCTGATAATTGAAAGCGGCCTGATATTCTGTCAACACCTTATACTTGCAAATGACAAACTACTTTCTCCACTCATATGAATGGACAGTCTTGGTTTGTACAGTGACATTCTGTATGTGTGCTAATCAAGTATGTTAATCTGTCAGCATGCTAATTGATTTTTAAAATAGAGATGTTTTCAGAGATTAATCAAAGATGTCTTGAAGGAATAGTGAAGCCAAGAATAAAAAAATTATGTCATGTCTCATGTCCTTCCAGGGGCCAGTTGCATAAACTTAGCCACTATGTTAAGACTGTGTCTTAAGAACTGATTTGGCCAACTAGAAATAGTCAAGAGGTAATCAGTCTTACTTTTCTGATTCAAATTAGACTGATCTACCTTTTTATGTAAATGTAGCTTTAGCATAAGTTCTGCCGGGAAGACTTAATCATTAAGTCACAGATTACCTTCTTTTTATCCAATCGTGCTCTAAATACTCGTAGTATGAAAGATCGAACTTACACGTTTGAGTTTGCAGATGCTGACGCTTCCATTCATCTCCATCCTCCCCTCCACCACCAAGTTGACCCTTCTCCTCCATCCTCCCCAACACCACCACCAGGATGGTCCCGTCCCATAACTCCCGGGGGTTGGCTGCGCCTCTGCCTTCGTCTTCAGGCAGGATATGCAGATTCCGTACCCTCGGAATGCGAGCTACGGATTGGGGCCTACGCCAAAGAACTTTATATCATATTGTGCTTGCTGAGCTGTTAATAAATGTATACTGGTAACGGCATTATTCTTTCTGGTAGAACTGACTTAAAAAAGTTAGCATGTAAGAAAAAAGTAAGAAAAAAAGTAGATGACTAACTTTTAAGACTAGTCTAAGCAGTTTATGCAACCGGCCCCAGATCTGTATGTCTTTCTTTCTTCCGTGGAACACAAGAGGAGCCAATTTTGAAGAATTTACTTCCCTCTGTTTTCCTTGAAGTTACAATGGATAGTGACTAAGCATTTCAAGCTTCAAAAGGGATGAAAAAAGCACCAGATAAGTCTAATTAAAGTTATGCATTTAACTTGTATTCCACTATGTTTTACTATATTCCTTATGATAGCTTTGTGTGCTGGACAGAAAAAAAATTTAAGTCTTTATTCACTGAAAGTCCCTAGTCTCACCTTGGTGTGTTCATGATAATTTATGTGAGAATTTGGGCGCATTGACTTTAGACCAGGTTTTTGTTGGTCAATGGCAGAGTCTATTTCAGTTGCCTCAAAAAGCAACGCGCCAACAATGCGCCCGGACACACCACTTTTTCAGACCAGCACGCCCATGGGCTCACAAATGGTTGCAAATGCATTTGCTATTTAAACAGCGTGGTGCAGGACGTGAAAATGATAACACCTTCGTGCTAAAACTAGCAAAAAAACACTTGCCTGGCCCTTTTTGTACTGTCATGAAAACTCTTGGAGTGTTTGGCATGGTAACGGGTATGACAATGGTCATATATTTGGTCTTGGCAGAAAATATCTGCTTTGCTGCTGCTACTGTAGTAGGTTATTGTTGCTGCTATTGCTTTTGGTTATTGTTGCTGTTGGTTTTTGTAGTTGCTGCTGCTGCTGTTGGTCATTGTTGCTGCTGCTGCTTATGCTGGTTATTGCTGCTGCTGTTGGCTATTGCTACTGCCGCTGGTTATTGTTGCTGCTGCTATTAATTACTGTTGCTGCTGCTGTTGGTTATTGTTGTTGCTGCTGCTGCTGTTGGTTATTGTTACTGCTGCCTTTGCTGTTGGTTATTGTTGCTGCTGCTGTTGGTTATTGTCACTGCTGGTTATTGTTGCTGCTGCTGTTGATTATTGTTGCTGCTGCTGCTGCGGTTGACTATTACTGCTGCTGTTGATTATCGTTGCTTCTGCTGTTGGATATCATTGCTGCTGCTGTTGGATATCATTGCTGCTGCTGTTGGTTATTGTTGCTGCTGTTGGTTATTGTTACTGCTGGTTATTGTTGCTGCTGCTGCTGCTGCTGTTGATTATTGTTGTTGCTGCTGCTGCTGTTGGCTATCGTTGCTGCTGCTGTTGGTTATCGTTGCTGCTGCTGTTGGTTATTGTTGCTGCTGCTGTTGGTTATTGTTGCTGCTGCTCTTGGTTATTGTTGCTGCTGCTTTTGGTTATCGTTGCTGCTGCTGTTGGTTATTGTTGCTGCTACTGTTGGTTATTGTTGCTGCTACTGTTGGTTATCGTTGCTGCTGCTGTTGTTTATTGCTGCTGCAGAACAAGTACGGGACTAGTAGCGTACATGAATTACCTAGCAGATCTATACAGGTGGAGCTGGGGAAGGGGGAGATTTTTTGAAAGCATGCTGCACTGAGAGGCAAATGCTTACCAAGGTCGAGTATGCAAGCTCATTGGGTATTGATACAGCAGGAACCAGCTGTGCTGAAATATAAAGAATTATATAAAGGACCTATTAGTCTGTGCCATAGTTTTATGACAAAACTTTGTATATGTCAGATTTGAACAAATCATTCGTCTGAGTCTGATCTTTACAGTGAACTGGTTGATCCAGTTCGTAAAACAGATTCTGATTCTCAAATTCAAATCTCTGAATCAATTATTCAGACGCAATGGATAAAAGCTCACAGGAGCAGAGGATCATCATTGAATAACATCTTATTAAATAAAATAAAGCAAGCCTAAAAATCTTACTGAGCCCAAAACTTTTGAACAGTAGTGTATAATTGATGAATAAGTGCCTCACATATAGCCTGAGTCAGATTCATTCATTAAGAAAAGAGTATATAGGCATAAACGCATGATTCTCAGTTGATCAATTTATTTTTATTCATTTATTTGATTTATCAAGAACTTGTCATTGAAAAATAGTTCTTAAACATTATAGGGTAAAAATATAACCACTGACAAGAAGCTAATGAAGACCATATAGTCAAGTTCTGTGAGAATCTAAACCTTGGCATTTTCTCCATTTTACTGTACGAGCACATTAAAATGCTAAATGAGAGATTGGTGGCTGAGTGGGCCTCATTTTTCACTCCAGCTGCTGCCAGCTTTAGGGATCTTTTATTTCCTTAATACTAATGAGCTAGAGAGAGGAAGAGAAGGAGACAAACAGACAGACAGATAGAGAGATGGGATGGTTAATGTGGCAGTCCATCTACCCTCACTCCAGTGGAGATAGTACGGTGGCCGATAGGAGCCTTGGAGACCGCCAATGTCCTCCTGCCTTCAGACATGGCCTGTGATAACTCTGGAGTGCAGCAGAGACTGTCGCCATGCTACCCTGCCAAGCCAGGCTAAGATGAGAGCAGAACAGCTGGCACCTCTGCTACATCTACTCCTGCTCTAATAAAGAAAGGATTATGGGATCCACAGAACCATTCTGAACTCTGTCTGTTTGTCCTCTGAGCAAAACGCAAGATCACTGTATTCACAGAAAAATAATATCACAGATTCAGTGGATCTTGTGCCAGCAAATAGCATACAGTGATTGTTTTGTGTATTTAAATGATGACACGTTTTTTAATTTTTTTAGGGTTGAGTTCTGTTTCAGATTTTCTGTCCAAATATTTGGGGTCAATAAGCTTATTATTATCATTAGTAGTAGTAGTAATAAGCTAGAAGGAGTAGTATTGAAAGAAATTAATACTTTTATTCAGCAAGGATGCATTCAATCAATCAAAAGTGACATTAAATACATTTATTATGGCATAAATGTTTTTTTAACTTTATATTCTTCAAAACAGCAAATCAGCATATTATGATATAGGCAATGATTATCAGCATAATGCTGATAATTCAAATTATTATCAGCATATAATGATTTCTGAAGGATCGTGTGACTCTGAAGACTGCAGTAATGATGCTGAAAATTCATATTTGCCATCACAGGAATAAACTACATTTTAAAACATATTAAAAAAGTAAACAGTTATTTTAAATTGCAGTAATAATTCACAATTTTACTGTTTTTATTGTATTTTCAATCAAATAACTGCAACCTTGGTGAGCATAAGCGACTTTTTTCAAAAACATTAAAAAACATAGTGTTCTATTTAAAATGTTATGACCAAAACTCAAACTTGAAATATTAGTGCATTGTGTACATAATTCATCATTTTTAATCCTGATTAATATTATTAAAAGCTGTGAGAAAATTGTTTTATGTAATTTATTCTTGTCATAGATTTGTATAATAACTGAGTCTATGAAAAGTAAAAAGATCCAGGTTTTAAAATAAAATGAATGTGGGAGGAGCTTCCACAAAAATTACCCAGTCAAATAAACATTTACATAATTCAGACTGTGTCCATTAATTAAAGGTGGGGTATGGGATTTGCAAAACGGCCGGCAGATTTAGAAAATACACAACTCAAATGGTCCTACCTTCTTTCCTCCAACGCTGGCCCTGATTCGCGCGAGGGGGATGGGGGGACGGGGGTATGGTACGACTGTTTGATTGACGGACTTACTGTCCAATGATTCTAGGTGGTCTTGGAAATTATTGGCTGGAGTTTTTCGAGTCCTGCCCGTTCCACAGATGATTAAATTGCTTAATTTTCATTTCAGTGCTTCTAACTCAGTGGCTGTAAGTGGGTTATGAATAGGATTTCAAGATTTTGAAAAAATGGACAAAAAAGAGAATCACATACCCCACCTTTAAGTGTGAGATTATAAGAGGAGCCAAATTATTACTTTCTTTATTCATGAGCAGCACTCATTTGATTTAATTTACAAGCATTGACTGAATGCTTCTTGAGTTTACTAAAACCGTGATGTGAAAATAAATTTCACAAAAGTTTACAAAAAAATGGGGCCACATAGGGAGGAATATATATTTTTTCAGATCATAACATGCTTTGAAGTTATGATAAATGCCTGATCCACTGTCACAAATGATATTTTATTATAGCATCCCTGTTGTTTATGCATAATCTACAGTTGATTCTGAGAACTTTTTGCTGTTATTGTTGTTGTTGTTACATTCCTCACTGGTTTGCTGAAATGACACCCACTGATTTGAACAATACTGTGATAAAAAGAACCTCACCGAGAGTTCTGTCCATGACAACCTCCAGTTACCACGGTGAGGAATGTTGTTGTTATTGCCAGCGCTGGTCATATCACGGGAATCCCAAACACACAAACAACCATGTTCTAATGGGCTGCCCATCTGGCCAATAATCCTGAGTCAATGAAAAAACCTTTTTAAAGTGACCTCTCAACTGGAACAAATTAACATCTGAATTAGGTGCCAAATTAAGCAGCCCGGGCAACCCATAAAACAGCACAAAGTCATAATGTAGATCATGCAGTTATCACTGTCCATTCCCAATATTAAATATATTTATTTTTATTTTTTATTACTATAGATTTATAATATATAATAAATCAGGCTGTCATTTTTTTTCTCACAAAGACAAATTCCATCTATCTTTTGAGCGTTGCTCTGATATTGTTTCATTTTATAGACGTGACGAATTGAAGTCTACTGTTCTGGACAGAATGCATCTTCTAACTTAATACAGTTGATTCATGAACAGAAGGTTTCATTTATCATTCTGGGCCGATGGATGACGTTTCTCTGACACGAATCCCCTCGGGCCACACCAACTCCACACAGAGTGCACTTTTCTTTAACGTAATTTCAGTTACACATTAGCTTAGCCTGAAATGAGCTTTTTTCCACTAGCAGGTGTGATTGCATATATATATCACGAAATTTGGAAAGATGAATATCATTAAATATGTATATACAGTATGTATAGGCGTGTGTGTGTGTGTGTGTGTGTGTGTGTGTGTGTGTGTGTGTGTGAAAATCTGATTTTTTTATGTTTTTTTAATTTCTTAGGCTCAGCAAGGCTGTACTTATTAAAAATATATATATATTATGAAATATATTATAATTAAAAGAACTGCTCTCTTCTTTAATATATTTTAAAATGTAATGTATTCCTGTGATATTAAAGCTGAATTTAATCAGCATCATTACTCTTTCTTCAGTGTCACATGATCCTTCAGAAATAATTTAAATATGCTGATTTGCTGCTCAATTTCCTATCAAGTATTTTTGGTGCTCAAGTATTATTAATGGTTATTATTATTATTATTATCAATGGTGAAAACAACTTTTGCTGCTTTTTTGATTGTTCAATGAATAGAACGTTTATTTAAAATGTATTAAATGTGACTTTTAATTGATTTGTGTCCATGCTGAATAAAAGTACTAATTTCTTTTTTTTTAAAGCGTACTTACTAGCGTATCACAGTTCCCACAAGCAGCACAAACTTCTTTGAACATTAAAAATAATAAGAAATGTTTCTTGAGCAGCAAATCAGCATATTATAATGATTTCTGAAGGATCATGTGACACTGAAGACTGGAATAATGATGCTGAAAATTCAGCTTTGCCATCACAGGAACAAAAATTAGATTTATTTCAAAATATTCCTTTTTTTTTTTATCTGTATTTTGAATTAAATAAATGCAACCTTGCTGAGGATGAGAGACTTCTTTCAAAATCTTCCAAACTTTGTATATGACTTTCAGTTCACAGAAAGAACACCCTGAAAAAAAAAAAAAAAATCTATCTCACAGTACCACAAGTGGTTCAGCCCTTTCATGTCAAGCATAATCAGCAGGCGTATGAACACGGTGCCAAGTGTCTGTGTGCCAGGAAACCTGTGGATGTGGCCCTGGCACCCTGCACCGGCATTTGCTGTGACATATTGCCCGTGTGATCATTCCACCTCAGGGTCGTGTTCCTCTAGCACGGCTGGCGTCCCTTCCTGACAGCAGTGATCCAGATCCCTCACCCTCCTCCCTAATCACTCGTTCTCCAGGGATAGAAGGGTGAATGGGGGGAGGAGTCATTTGAATGAGAGGCAAAGGCCCTGGCATGGTTTACAAGGCTCATTTCGGTAATTCATTCTCCGTCTCTCAGGACCTGAACGTTGGCAATGAATCTACCCGAGCCTTTTCTCTTTCATTACTTTCTCTTTCATACTTCGCAGCCCACTCTTTTCTATTTGACTTTTTCCTTCTTTCCTCTAATCATTTGTCCTCCTATTTTCTCTCTTCATTTTCTTTCTTCTCTCCGGTATGATTATTCTGCTGCCTGGCACAATAAGAAACATTGATTTTGAATAAATGAGGTGTTTTGGCGGCTGAAAGGAACATGCTCACAGCATAGACCTATTTTACTTACAATCAGACACGCAAGCCCTCAGAGTGCTTCCATACGCTGCTGCATAATGACTTAGATTCAATATCTATATCTATATTGAACCCGTGTGCTTTATTTATAAAAACTCATACATACTTGTCTTGAATGAATCAAGAGGCTTTTGAGAAGCGCCTCTCAAACTAATAATTACCAACCACATCTCAACCTCACAGACCGTAAATACGCTTGAACACTGACTGAATCCAGAAGCTATTTTTCAACACCAATGGCAGAAGTTGAGCTGAGAACGGCAATGTATTGTTAATATTTACTAAATTTGTATTCAGTTTAAATTTAGCAACCTTATATTGATTTTTTTTTTAATATTTGATCATTTTGTTTAAAATATTTGTTATTATTATGAAATTAATATTATTTTCATTGTATCCACTCATTATGCTGCAAATAAAATGTGTAGTATAATTCTGTGATACTGAATATGGATTTACCAATTGTGTTTTATTTATGATTTTTAAAATGTAGTTTACTGTGCGTGCGTGCGTGTGTATTTCATCAGTCAGGTGTATCTGCCACAAAACCAATAAAGACATCAATTAATGTCAATTCATGAAACATTAATTAAACTAATTGCAATTAATATAACAAAAATAACTTTTTAAATATACATGTATGTTATTTTTCAGAGCAAGGAACTAAAGATTTTACTACAAAAACACAGAAACTATACATAATTGATTACAATTTAAAATATAAAAAATTAAGAATAGATAGATAGATAGGTAGCTGAGCTACCACCACACTCCTAAAAAAAAAAAAAGATTATTTTTTATTATTAAGTATTGTTTCTTTTTGTTAGTTTCTTCAATGCTGGGAAATCGGTATTCTAATCTTTCCAAATGTAAATCATCTTTCCATCTTGCCATATTTTCAGGGGCCAGATCTTGTCTTTGTTTATGAGTGAGTGACTGCCATTGTGTGCTAATAGCTACTTTAAATAGCACCAATTAGCCAGAAGCCTGAGATGTTCAATCACTCTGAGGCTATTAGCCTGTAATCAGGTGCTGTTCAGGACCCGGCGTGTTCTGCTTCCTCGCTCCATCTCTCCATCTCTCCCTCGCTCCATCTCTCCCTGTCCATTTCTCTCTGTGGGGGGTCAAGGAAGCTGGAGGAGAGGGAATCAAGCCCCTTGATGACCATAAAATGAAGACTAAATGTTCATGGTTGAATGGAAACTCGTATAGGTCTAGATTGTGTTTTTAGTTTTGATAGGTTGCTTTAGTGCAAAAGGGGGTGCTAACGGTTTAAATGGCTTTTACAATTGGGTACCCAAGATGGGAGGCACTGATATCTAGATATAATGGTGTATTTACAACCAAGTTTGGACACAACATGCTTTTAATATTTATTATTACTGTTTGCCATTTAGAATAGTATATCTATCAAACTACGAAATAACACAAATGAATTGTTTACAGCCTTGCAAGCTCTGGACATTTTCATTCTCTTCAAGATGTTCATGCTGAGATGCTTATTAACAGTATTAAACGGCTTTTTAAAGAGTTCCAATATTTGCTTAATTATTTTTTCTATATTTAAAAAATAAGCAAAGAATTCAACATTACAAAATAATCACTTTCATAATATACAACCTGTAATTTAGTGAAACGTTTTAAAATGATGGCAAATCTTATTTTTTTTATCAGCCACTTCAGTTTTCAGCATGACATTCTCCTTCATGAGTGGCTAAATGATTTCTGATTTAATGCACAATAAATAATTATTACTTTATGTTAAAAACAACTGTGCTGCTTAATATGTGGATATACGTGTCTTTTACAATACTTTTTAAAGGATTCATAGTCAGTTGAAAAAATATCATTTATTTGAAATAGAAATATTTTTTAACATTATAAATGTCTTAACTTTACTAAGTAATTGAATGCATCTTTGCTAAATAAAAGTATTAATGTCTTAAAAATATTTAGATAGATAGATAGATAGACTGCTGTTTTTCAAATGATGACTTTTATTATTGAATACAGTTTGAAACAGACGGATACACACACAAACACACACATACACACACACACACATTACCCACATGCGCACACACAATGTCATACTGTCTCACACCTGTTCAAACAATCCCGACTTTACAACATCAGCCCAAGCTGCTTGTTTTGATAATAACACTGTTGGCCGAAAACATTTCCAGACCACTGATCCTTGTTTGACTGCTGCTCTGTTGAGTTTGACCAACGCCACACGGAGGCCTATTCTTATCAAACAGGATGTGATCATTTTCCACAGTTCCCTCTTCACTGCTTAGAGCCAGACAAGACGCCACCAATCAAACAAACAGAGCAATGCAGACTTATAAACACGCTTTCCCACTCGCTGATGGAAAATTATTACGGAAAGTAATATGACGATCAAAATGATTACCGTTTAAGTGGGAAAAAGGAAGCGAGCAATGTTGTGATGTTTTCACAGAATAGTCTGGAATATTAATTGAATTAATCTGTTTAATTGACTAGAATCAGTAGCTGATCGCAGACCAGATGATTGACAGCTCGGGGAGGAGTGCCTGTTTCCATTGTGTTCCTCTGTGCTACTCCTGAACAACATAAGCAGTGAGTTGAATTTGTGTGTAGTTGCAACACAGGTGCATTTTGTACCTGCTGGGAATGAGGGGCCCTCAGGAGCCTCTATTAGTGTGCGCAGTGGCAGCGGGTCACATCTTTTTCTTTTTCTCAATATTCCCCCGCTCTTTTGGAATTTTTCATTTGGGTGAGGCTGAAAATAGCTGAGAAGCACAAAACCTGAGAACATGTGACGCTGTGACCCCCAGAGCATGCTGGGAGACGCTGTAAATCTGCAGGCGGTATCTACAGTATCCCACGGACATCTATGGACTCCGTTGTTTTTAACCTTGAGAGGGATAAAGAGAGGAAAGGGGGAATTGCTAACTGTGCAAAAACGCTTCAGGGTTTTCTTTTGTCGGAGTTGATTTTACTATGCAAACAATGTTAGCAGAGATAAAACGTAGAATAACCTGCAGAATCTGCATATTTGGTTCAACTGTCTTTTTTGTTTTTTGCATAATCTACTCTAGAATAGATCAGTCCATTAGGGGGCACAATCAGAGAAGAGACTGCAGGCTCAAGCGTAAGAGTCCACAGATAAACAATGAACAATGCAACAAAAAAAAATCATTTTTATTAAAGATTTTCAATATCATTTTCTCTGGTTGGAATATTCAAATAAAAAGATGAGCTGGTATTGTTTTTCTATTGTAGTTTTCAAATAGTCAGATAATTTTATCTATAATATAATATTAGACATTAGAACATATTATAATATTTCTGTCAATTTATCACCGTGTTTTTTGGGGATTCCTGAGTATCCGTGTTCTAACTGTGAAGGCCGCCATACAGAACCTTAAGTGAAGTCTGATAAAAAAAAAAATACAGGGCAATAAATACATTTCAAATCTTTTTGTTTGCAAGCAAGAAATAACAAACAACAGAACGCCAGATCCAGGACAGAGACAGAATAAGCCGAACCAAATGACAGTCTTGTTGAAGACATTTTTCATTCCCTCAAACATTATCTATTTTATCCACTGTGGTTACAGTATGAATACAATCACATAAAGTAAGACTTTAAGTGACCTATGCTAAGAAAAAAAAAGGTAACCTAAAAATTTGATTTTAACCCAATAAAAAATTTAATACTGAATTAACCGAAATATATTAGGTTACACCAACATAACTTATTTAAAACTAAGATCAGGTAGATATAGATATAGCAAAAACTTGAATAGGCACATTTGAGTTAGACATGAAAATGCTCTCAAAAGATTACACATAAAGCAGCGATTTGAGATGTTCACCTGATGGAATAATAGTAGAACATGACAATATTCTGCACACATTTAGGCCTGAATTATGCATGCTATGAAATTATTTTCCACCTTTATGGTAAACAAACTCAGTCTCCATTCCTAAAATTGAAGAAATTGTGTACAATTTGTATTCAAAACAGGTTTTTTTTAAATGCCTTTCTCTTATGCGTAAGTTATTTCATTTCATTTCAAATAATGTATTCTATAAATTGGAATATATTAATATCCCATGCCTTCAGCAAAGCAGCGCTGCAGTGATGTTAACTGATTTAAATGAAACAGTTTCTACCACAGGAATCCAATAACAGTTTAATGTATGTTTTTAGTAATTGCGCCCGCAGCTAATTTAACGCACAGAAAACCGAGCACAAGCAAATCCGTTTATGATGTGAGACCTTTATTAGCAGAACATCATGTAATCATTCACTACACTTATGTGAAAACACAGTATTTACAGAACGAAACATTTTCGATAAAAAATATTTTAGAATAATTACAATCAGCAGGTTGAACATATATTCTCTTACACATACATTTATAGAACATCCTCGTTGTTATGTACAGCATTATTTAAGTCAACACTTATCGTAGTTCTTTACAATATTAAACAGCAGGGAAATCCCTGTTCAGAACAAATCACCTGACAATAGATGTCAGATGTTTACATTTTCATTTTGAGTCATAAAGCTTTACAGTCTGATGGTTTTAGTAAAATTAGATGCAGGTTTTTTTTATTTTATTTTATCTGAGGTGTCTTGTTCAAATAAAAATTTCAGTGGTGTGAAAAGGGGGGGGATTCTCTGTCCAAATTCAGCATTTCCCCCACTGAGAGAGAACAGAATGGGCACAGGAGAAATCCGGCTGGCTTCACCGCATCTTTGACAGCTGACGTTAAAATGTTTACATATTATGATTTAGTAGCTATTAGTTTCAGTGCTGATCCCCTGCGATTGGGCCTGGTGTGTGTTGGATTCCCTGGTGAAGCTGGGCTTGGCTTTGGATGGGTTCAGTGCACACCTGTGAGAGAGGAATGAATAGAAGGGGTGTGTGAACTGTGTGCTCCAGACTGACTGGCGCCACCGACAAAACAGAGGGCATGCTTGATCAACAACCCAAAACAAACCAGGTCAAACAACAAGCGCAGTGCTACGCGGGGCCCGGACTGCTAACCTCACACACACACACACACATATGCACCCGCTCCAACGCACAGCTGTGGGCCAAACGTCCCTGACGCTTCAGTCTGAAGCTACCAACAAACCCCCCTGTTAGCAAGACCACCACAAGATGGACAGATATTGCGCAACGTACAACTGGGTTTGAGCGGCTGCCAGAGTTACAGTCCAGACACACTGTCACAAAAAACGGCATTCATACTAACAGGAATATTATGGTAATAACTTCCATCTATGAGGTTTTTACTGTCATGACTCTATTAATAATAGCCATTGCAGCTGCATTAGAAGTCTGTAACCCAATTATCCTGACAGTTCAGCCCTGTTCTTTAGCTGTGGATTCTGAGTAATGAAAAGCATTTTTGTGGCTGTTCCCACTGCTGCATTCATGTGTTCAAGCTTGTCTGAAATAGTCTTAATGCGGGATGATTAAAATACTTGGTGTATTTTAATGCAGGTGCGTTGTTGCATCAAAAAGAAAGTGCCAAAAGAGCAATTGATTTAGCAACAAAAATGTGGAAATATTTTGACAACAGTACTCTAAATTGTAAATTATTTTGTTTAATTTTTTTTTTTATGAATTCAGGAGTCATGTTTTAAAAGTAAAGGAACGTGTGACAACGATGGCAAATCATTTCAAAATAAATACAAGGTATATTCACGAAAACCAAATACAGGACTACGAATAGAAGTGCTGAAGAACTGATTTTCTGAACTGACCCAGTGAGAATTCCCTAGTGTATCGGGAATAATTATTATACGTAACCACATGAGACGTGCATTGACCCCTTTGAGAATATTTCATATTGAACTTTTATGTACTCACCGGTGTGCAACATTTCAGCGACACAAAATCGAGTCCTCCTTATTGACACCCGTCGTCCTCTGAAAGCAAAGGAAACAGGTGCGTTCATTCTTACTGCGGATAATGGTGAGGTGACATGAGGGCCACAATAACCATTAGTAAGCTATTGTGCTTGGAGTCATTTAAAATGATAATGATCATAGAGGAGATCATATATCATAAATATACATATATTTACACACACAT
The DNA here is from genome assembly GCA_031834385.1 of Semotilus atromaculatus. Lineage (NCBI taxonomy): Eukaryota > Metazoa > Chordata > Actinopteri > Cypriniformes > Leuciscidae > Semotilus > Semotilus atromaculatus. The sequence goes on along the minus strand of JAULUF010000041.1, from coordinate 9,202,117 downwards.
ACAAAGAAGTAATACAATATGCATACATATCTTTAAGATGATAGCCTATATATTATACATCAAGACTATAAATAAGATTAGATAGATGAACAAAATTGAACACTAAGGAGACATTAAATTGTTTTAACGTTTTGGCAAAGAACAAGGAAACACAGGCCTCCAGCAGTCTGGTCTACTGCATCTTATGTGGTTTGGTGCAGTTAGAAACACACTATTGTCACTTCCGTGCGTAATGAGGCTACTGAGCCTCCTTTATCAGTGCCTTTATCACACCTTTATTACCATTATCAGCACAGTCTTTAAGTGAATTTTTCTGGTCCTGCTTACCTGCTCTGTGTTGATCTCTGTGAAAGGGGTCCGTGTGGAGGCGGGTGGGCTCGTCTGTTTTAGGAGAGACGGGTGCGTCTCCAACGCCAGCTGCAGGTCCAGGATATAGTCAATGACATGCTGGAGGATCTCCACTTTACTGACTTTCTTATCCTGCGGAATAGTGGGCACCAGGCGCTTGAGTCGGCTGTAGCAGTCGTTCATGTCGTACTGCAGACAGAAAAGATCCTCCTCTTCCATTTTGCATCGGCTGCGCTCCGTCAAATAACGCAAGGGGAGCTGACTGCAGCCAGAAGAAACCTTGTGAGGGCGAACCGGTGCGCTGGCCTTCATTTTAATAAATAAAACCACAAAGAGCTAAACGAGTAAGGGGAACGAAAACAACAAACGCGCGCGGGACGCAACAAGAGGTTTCGTGTAAAAACGTAATTTGGTGCTCGCAAGAAAAGAAGAGCAGTTCTATCCTGACCACATCTCCTCTCTGAGTGTGAACGCACTGTGTGAGACAGCGGAGGAGTTGAGGCTGGTCATATATAGAGGAAAAGGGGAGGCGCCACCCGCTCGAGCTTTGACAGTCACTGCTCGAGGAGAAACCGGTCAGTCACGAGCTCCTGTGATGATGGAGCAGCGCGCGACCTATAACTGCGGAGGGGCTCGAGCGCTGTGTCCGCGTGTGGATTTGTGTATGTGTTTCCAAAACAGAGATAATGAAAAATATACACAAAAAAAATGTTTCTTCGCTAATAATGAACAAACATCATTTCATTGTTTGCCTACGTGGTCATTTTAAACAACCGGGGCAAGTTGTCATAATGGGAATATCCACAGAGGTAAAAATCTAATGAAAATGGTCCAAGTGGTTTTGTAGGCTTATGTCAATTTCATCCACCTAGTTCAAAACCCCCTTAAATTATTGTAAGCCTATTATAATTATTGTGGATTCAGTTCCTCAAGTTAAAATAGCTTTTTAACTAAAGTGAACACATTAAAACTTTATTATTCAATCAAGGGGCAACTAGATAATGAAAGCCGAATTTAACTGAAATTGCTAACACTTTACAACAATAGGATAATAATAACACTTTACAATTAGTTAAGTACAATTAACATTTAAACAATATCTTTGTTAGGCCAACGTTAATACAAATAGCCTACAAACTTCATTCTTAGTTCATGTTAGTGCAGGTCCATTAAAATACTGACAGATACTATTTATTATAATAATGTTAGTAAATATTGAAATTAAGATAGGCTAAGATTGATAAATAGCCTACTTTAGAAGTATTTTTCATTGTTAGTTCATGTTAACTAATGTAGTCACGTAATGTTGCCAAATACTTGAAGAGTATGAACTGAAAGTATACTCGAAAGTAGGCTATGAACTGTGTTCTCAGGAAAGAGATTTTCATCAATCTCTAGTAAGACCGTTTTTATTGGGCCAAGTTGTGTGAGTTTCCCTCGATAAAGAGATAAGGAGACAGAACGACTGATTGACGAGTTTCTGTGTTTGTTTGTTTGTTAGTATGCATGCGTGTGTGTGTGTGTGTGTTGTGCAAATGAAAGCATTTGCTTTCCATAGAAAATAAAACGTAATTTCGTGGGAAAAACATTTTAAAAGTTTTAAATTTTAACCCTTTGTTTGTTATGTTAGGCTTGGTCAGTGTCTTTATGAGTTTTTGGTTCTGTCACTGTTAACCTTTAAGGACCATTGAAATAACCGAAACAATTTGGTGAAGTGATATAGAAATACAATGTAGCCAAGACCTGTCTGGAACTAAAGCAGTGTGTTTACTGGAAAATAACTGCACAGCTAATATTCATTAACCAATCAGAATCAAGCATTCAACAGCCCAGAAGTATAAAATTGAACATGTTATAGTTGACAACTATTATAAAGTGTTGCCATAAAAATTTATTTTTAACATGATTGGAAGTATGGAAGCTATGCCAATGAACTGAAAACTCTATCTAATTACAGTAGGAAAGCAATTTTGTAAAAATGAAGTCAATATTAATTTGCAAAATTCTTGTGAAGTGCTCAAACACTTCATTGAATCACTGAAAGAGCAGGATGTTGTTGATGTGTATGACAACATCAGTTGCTCATAAAGGCTATTGGTCATAGAGTCATGAACATTAACATATTCTACTGTAGGGATCTTTCTTTCAAGCATTCTCCTGAAGAGGTTTTTGTTTATGTAGAGTGAATGAATCACCATTAAGCCTAACTCATTTCATTCAATGTGTGTGCCAGCCTTGCCACAGTGCAGAGCCATATTCCCATAGTCTTTATCGTAGATTCATGGGTCTCGCACTACAGACGGACCGGCGCCGTGATGTCACTTATTCACAGCAGCCCACTTTCAAATAGTCTCACATCTGTGGCAAGTTGCCAAGGCGATGGAAATGCTTCCCCGCTGGTGGCAACAAGTTAGAATCCGCTTTGCCTTTCCTCTCACTTTGATGCATGGAATCGTCTAGCATTCTGCCTGGCTAGAATTTGTATGTGTGTGATATGTATTAGGTAATCATGAGTCTTTGTCATGAAAAATTCTACTTGCTTTCTGCAGGTGGGTTGGCCAAACACCCTGCAGCTTAGCAGGTGCAAAGAGTTTGCAAATAGCGCTATCCGTCATGTTCTGAAAAGGGGTCCTCAAAACGGAGCGCTGGCGTCCTCCTTTAAAAACAAAACCACTTACGAGGCATAAAGCTCTGCAATTAGCACATCACAACAAAATCCTCGGCATTCTATTCTTGTTTAGTCAGAACTTCCTTTGGTTGGTAATACTTCATTTAAAAGGCAACGTGCAAGGGCATTATGGAATGTTTGTCACATCACACATCTAACTCAGGGCTGAAAGGCTTTAAATAGATCATTATACTCAGCATGCAGTTTGATTACAACAAAGAATGATTTCATTCATCAAGAATGAAAATAAGTGATTTTATAACACAAAGTATATTACAATATTTTCTATTATTCTCCCTCCCTCTCTCCACACACACACACACACACGCACACACACACACACACACACACACACACACACACACACACACACACATGTTGGTGCGACAGCATTATGAGGACTCTCCATAGGCGTAATGGTTTTTATACTGGACAAACTAAATATTCTATCCCCTTACACTGCCCCTATCCCTAAACCTACCCATCACAGGAGACATGCTGCATTTTTAATTTTTTAATAAAACATTGTTTTTTATGTTTTTTAAGCCATTTGATTTATGATGACTTTTGAAATGTCCTCATAAACCACCCATAAGTTGTAATACCAGTGTAATACACATGTCATTATACAAATCAGATTTGTGTTCTCATAAATCACATAAACAAACCCACACATACACACACACACACACACACACACACACACACACATATAAGAAACATAATAATATACATAATAATAGCCTAATATACATATTTGCAGCTTATTAATTTATTAAAGTCGTGTGGTTTTACCAACATTAACAAGGAAATGACAGATGACCCCTGTAGACCCTCATGACTGTGTGTCATGGTTAGTCTTTTACAATTTCACATTATTTGTCCTTTTTATGACAAAGAAAAATTAGGGTAACACTTTAGAATACTGTTCCTTTATTAATGAATTTACTACACAGGAACAAATGAGTAATGCAGTAATAACATTTGAGTAACTACTATTAACAAGAAACTCTGATTACCGATTGGTAGCGCTCAGTTGAATGTGCATTCACCATTAGCTAATCAGCATTACTCATTTGTTCCTAGTTATTTAATAATGAAGGAACATTATCCTCAAGTGTTACCAAATGTCATGCGGTGCGACTCTCTAAAAACATAAGGATATTTATGAATTCATATTCATGATATTTATAAAAAATTTACTTAATATTTTTTAAAATAATTAATCATTATTGTGGACCCTCCAATTAAAATACATTACTTTTTACTTGATAGTTACACCACATGACATTTTTAGAGTCATTATCCTTTCATGAAAATAGTATGAATGTACTTGGCACACTTTTAAAAACACATTTATCATAATATCTTTGAATGCATGATTCAGATTCTCTTTAATATGCTAATATTTTGGAAGACTTTTTAACCTGCTTACATTTTGTGTTTTGTGTACTGGTAGTTATTTGCCATTATCCCTGGAAGGGTTTGTGTCCATTCAGAGGACAGACATCTCACTATCTTTTTCAAAGACAGCTCTTCAAAAGAGACAAGTGTATGAATCTTTGATGGTAACCTTTCCCAGAATACCTCTCCATCTCTCTTTCACTCTCTATTTCAACCCCCAGGTAACAGGATACACTGTAAAGCTTGATGTCTGCAGGCACCGGTACAGAACTTATCAAATGTGTCTTTTCATCCTTTCATCAAACAAAATACGTCAAACAAAGTTTCTTTGCAAATTAACCTCTTGAATCCTTAATGTCAATTTATTGTAAAATTGTACATGTAAAATGTCGACACACTTGTTTTATTTAAAGGTGAACAGTGTAAATTTTTTTTTATGTCAAAACACTTTATACCACCTTAATATACTATGGCAATTAATGAATAGCCTGATTCCCCCGAAAAGTAAGCACTGAATCTGTGGCACTGTCAAATATTTTTCTGTTTTGTATGTGCATTCTGACCAGCCTAACAGCAACACTGATTCAACCAATAGTGTGAGCTTGGGGGCGGGTCTATGTGTTTGTCCAACCAATGGCAGATATAATGTGCACTTATAGTGTACTTCAAAACGTAAAAAGTAGGCTATCTACATTTAAAAAAAATGTTTTACTTGCAGATAATACAATATTAATAAAATAAAATACCTCTTTTAAAAAGTGTACTTTGTATTACTGTCAAATTAAACTTTTTAAAGTACAATCCTTATGTTTTTATCATCTTTTGTCATGCTTTAAAGACACCTATTTTGATTTGTTGACTATTAAACTAATGTCACGTTTTTAGTTTGTTTTTGATCTGGTTTTCTGTTCTGTTCTAGCCAGAGTTTCATTGGCTATGTTTACATGCACACCTTTTGTTTCAATCGGAATGATCTTCTGAAACATGAAACTGATTAGGAAACGACAAGCTCATGAACCGGTATGCCCTGCTGTCCTGCTTAAATTTATCAAACAGTAAAAGCGCCTCTTCCCGCGCCCAAAATATAGTGTAATAAAGTATGAAGTGAGGACTGATGGGACGTTGTTCTGCTCCACTTCATAGACGATGAGTGGTAGGAGAATTTTAGAATAACACAAGTTATTTAACAACAGCTGCAGTTTGTTCTGTGCATCATACGTCCCATTGCTACATCATGGCACATGCGCAGTCCATTTCAGTTTCAGTTTTCAATTCGATCAAGTGTTTACATGTTCTCTCAATCAGATTAGAAATGGACTAAAATACCCCTTTCAATCCGATCGAAATTCCAGTTGGATCGATCTCAATCGGAATGATTAAGGTGTTTGCATGAAAGATTTTCAGTCTGATTGATTATTTGTCAATCCGATTATTTGGTTGCATCATTTAACATGTTAATTAGTTCAGTTCATCTTCCATTCCCTACCTGTTTGTCACCATGGTCACTGTGGCGAGCAGGAGGAGGCAGAGGGCCGTGAGAGAACGGCGCGAGGCCGGTGGCGTCATTGATGATGAGTGACATGTGCGCGTCGTAACGGTCTCGTATCTCTAACGGAGGAGCAGAAGCATAAAAGGAGGAGCAACGACCGTGAAGATCAAGGGAGGACCAGGCCTGGACTGTTTTATTTTATGTTTTGTTTATATGTGGCGGTAGTCGTCTGTGAGGGGCTGCCGTCTTTACTTTCGTTTTGTTATTTGTTTTAATATTATTAAAATAAGTTGAATGTTTGCCGGTTCCCACCTCCTTCTTCCCATAACAACAAACTTTGTTACAGTCACCAATTGATTAGGTTCCTCAGTTCAGGTGTGTTTATTATCTAGTTCCTGAGTCCGCACCAGTGAGAGGAAGTCCCGAGTCCGCTCCAGTGAGAGACATTCTCCAGTCTGTTCCAGTTAGTGAATTCCCCGGTCCGTTCCAGTGAGTGAAATTCCCAAGTCTGTTCCAGTTAGTGAAATTCCCCGGTCTTTTCCAGTGAGTGAAATTCCAGAGCCTTCCCTTCCAGTCTGCCCTGGTGGGATCGAAGAAGTGGTCCTTACCATTTATGTTGCTGCTTTTATATGTCTTTGGGCCACACACACACATCCACTTCAGCTCCCGACCAGGGTCCAGTGATGGCTCCAGCCCCAGACCATAGTCCAGTGATGGCTCCAGCCCCAGACCATAGTCCAGTGATGGCTCCAGCCCCGACCATAGTCCAGTGATGGCTACAGCCCAGATCATAGTCCAGTGATGGCTACAGCCCCAGACCATAGTCCAGTGATGGCTCCAGCCCCAGACCATAGTCCAGTGATGGCTCCAGCCCCGACCATAGTCCAGTGATGGCTCCAGCCCCGACCATGATAGTCCAGTGATGGCTCCAGCCCCAGACCATAGTCCAGTGATGGCTCCAGCCCCAGACCATAGTCCAGTGATGGCTCCAGCCCCAGACCATAGTCCAGTGATGGCTCCAGCCCCAGACCATAGTCCAGTGATGGCTCCAGCCCCGACCATAGTCCAATGATGGCTCCTAGGGCTGTGCTCAGAATATCGATACTGCGATGCATCGTCATGAACTCCTGGCGATGCGCGTATCGATACAGCAGCTTCCGTATCGATACTGTTGTGCTTTTGAATGTAGCCAATTCAGGGCTCGAATTTCTGCGCGGCAGGCTATTCCGCAATTTGAATCATTCCCGCAAACATTGATTCACTTTAACATGTAGGTACGGTTGTATTAGTAAATGAATCCACACAGATTATAAATCGAATCAGTCATTTTAAAACTTTCTGCGAGACGCAATTTCACAAACAGCGTGAGTTCAATGGTGCTGCGTGTCTCTCTCTTGTCTCTCAACGGCTGCTCAAGGCAAGCGTCCAGCACTGCAGCCGGTGAAACTACACGCTCGAGTTCAGGAGTCGGGACACAATATTCACTTGCATATTCGGCCCAGCATTGCATCGTGACTAAAGTTTACCATTTGCACGTCTTTAAGTCTTACCAGTTTAAACATTCAAACGATTTAAAACTATTCAGTGCTTGCGCGCGCTCTCTGAGAGTTGTTTTTCTCTGCGTGCATACTAAAGCCACCTCACATACAGCTCGCGAGATTATATCGCTTTAACAGACTAAAACACGCAAAATGATGTAAAAAATTTCGGTCTCAGTAAGTATCCTCTAAACACAGTTGGTTATGTCTTAAATAAGCATACAAGTTTTTAACAGAAACGGCAATTCCCCGGTTTAAGCGAGATATTCTGCTGTCACTCTCTTATGAGCATGTCAATCAATTGTTGTTTCTGCATAAAATCTGAAAATGTAATCATTTAAAATGATTTCAACGTAGGAGAAATGACTTTGTTTGTTGCACATTCCAACACTTAAGACCAAATTGTTAAATAGGTGTTTAAAAGAGTTTGAGAAAACCAAGTTAAATTTAAGTTGTTACCATTTTTGCTTTTATGAAATGTTTTAAGTTTTGTTTAGTCATTGAGCAGTGTAGATATGCTTCAGTGTCACTATAATTGTCAATTATCAGTTTTCAGTTATTGAGGCAGACTTTAAAAGCAGAAGGAAGAGCCATTCTAAGTTTTTTTTTTATTTAACTCAAAAACTAAATAGTTTTACAGTTATCACAACTGTTATAACACTGGTTATTCAATAAACAGATATTACTGTTACTAAAAGCTCAAAAGAAATTTTAATTCCAAATTGATCCATATCGTGATACGTATCGTATCGTGGCTTTAGTATCGTGATGTGTATCGTATCGTGACATTGTTGGTGATACACAGCCCTAATGGCTCCAGCCTCGACCATAGTCCAGTGATGGCTACAGCCCCAGACCATAGTCCAGTGATGGCTACAGCCCCGACCATAATCCAGTGATTGGGGATATTCAAATTAATTAACCAATCATTAATAACATTGATCAGCCCTTCCAAACTTGGATGTCTTTTTTATTTTATTGTTTTCCACTAATAAACAAACATTGTTATGTTGTTTTGATTGATACTGTGAAGCTGCTTTGATACAATCTGTATTGTGAAAAGCGCTATATAAATATACTTGACTTGACTTGACTTGATGGCTCCAGCCTCGACCATAGTCCAGTGATGGCTCCAGCCCCGACCATAATCCAGTGATGGCTCCAGCCTCGACCATAGTCCAGTGATGGCTCCAGCCTCGACCATAGTCCAGTGATGGCTCCAGCCCCGACCATAGTCCAGTGATGGCTCCAGCCTCGACCATAGTCCAATGATGGCTTCAGCCCCGACCATAGTCCAGTGATGGCTCCAGCCTCGACCATAGTCTAGTGATGGCTCCAGCCCCGACCATAGTCCAGTGATGGCTCCAGCCTCGACCATAGTCCAATGATGGCTTCAGCCCCGACCAAAGTCCAGTGATGGCTCCAGCCCCAGACCATAGTCCAGTGATGGCTCCAGCCCCGACCATAGTCCAGTGATGGCTCCAGCCCCAGACCATAGTCCAGTGATGGCTCCAGGTCCCAGACCATAGTCCAGTGATGGCTCCAGCCTCGACCATAGTCCAGTGATGGCTCCAGCCCCAGACCATAGTCCAGTGATGGCTCCAGCCTCGACCATAGTCCAGTGATGGCTCCAGCCTCGACCATAGTCCAGTGATGGCTACAGCCCCAGACCATAGTCCAGTGATGGCTCCAGGTCCCAGACCATAGTCCAGTGATGGCTCTAGCCTCGACCATAGTCCAGTGATGGCTCCAGCCCCAGACCATAGTCCAGTGATGGCTCCAGCCCCGACCATAGTCCAGTGATGGCTCCAGCCCCGACCATAGTCCAGTGATGGCTCCAGCCCCTGAGTCTACTCCTGCTCATGAGCCGGCTCCAGATGTGCCAAGCAAGGCCAAGGAGGCCGATCCTCTCTGGCTTCCTGAGTTGCCAGCCCCTCCCTGGCTTCCTATATTGCACCAATTGATTAGGTTCCTCAGTTCAGGTGTGTTTTGTTATTTATCTAGTTAGTTTCTCCCTCTGTTTGCTCTGTATTTAAACCCTCTGTTTCAGTTAGTTCCTTGTCTTGTATTGTTAATGTATTTGAGTAACTTGGTTCAGTTTCTTCTCTGTATTCCCATTTATTTTGTTTATTATTCAATTAAAATACTATTTTGTTTACTTCCTCGTAGTGCGCTTAACAGCCCAATACTGTACTGTGACAACTAAAGCACATGTAAAGTACTTGATTAAAATGTTTACTGTATGTGTTATTTGATATTGCATTTAAATTAATATATAAAAAGCAGTACATGATAGATCTGCTGTTTTGGGGGTGTTTTTCCTATCCCTTCCTGTCTCTGTCATCATTGTGCAGATATATGTGCTTATGCAGCTGCTTGTTTTATCACTCAACATCATGTGTATGTTACTTGTATTGTCTATTTCTCCCATTACCCTGTGCAACTGTGTAGGGTAACAAATTTGCTTTACAAATGTATAGCAATAGTCTTCTTACCCACAGCTTTATTGGCATTGGCTGTACAACCTGTAAATGATCGGTTTGGATATTTGTGTTGAAGAGGGCTCGGCCCTTTTCTCTTATTTCCTGCTTTGTTGGAGAGTTAATTCATGTACAGTATTTAACATGTGCAGCAGCAGCATGTCTTATGAATGTAATGTCTCTGAATGCAAGTCTCAGTACTTGCTCTGCAGCTGCAGCAGTGTAGTAGAACAATTCCACCAAGACCAAATACATAACATTGCCATATCCATTACCATGCCAATCTCTATTACCATACCAATCTCCCGAGAGTTGTCATGACAAAAGTATATTTAGTTACCGTAATTCCTTGAGTACATTCAGCAGTATATTTGAACCATATTTCAACAATAAAAGCCATTTTGAAATTACATATAAAGACGTAGTAAGTGGGTTAATAAAGCACACTATAGTTCAGCTATAATTACATTTAATATAAAATTTTAATTGTAATACATTTCATTTAATTGCAATTAACATGCTAGCCTGACGTTGTCATACTCAGATTCTAGTCAGAATGTGAGTCTGAAACTGCTCCATTGGGCTGTGATTATGGGGCGTGTTTCAACCGAACCAGGAGAGAAAATGCACTCAATTGGATAGACTTACAACCAATCAGAGCAACGGACAACATTCCGGGCTTCTGAAAAGGAGCTGTCAATGACCGCTAGTTATGTCCACCTCGTCGTGCACACCGAGTTGCCCATCCCGGTTGCTTCTTTCACTTGGTCCTCCATGAGTGCAACTAAAGGAGAAACAACAATGACCGCAGGGTTTTCATCACGCCCCATCTTCTTAGCGACCATCCGGGCCAGCTGATAAATTAAACTTTTGCCAAATCCCGTAGGAAGGACGGCAAAAACATCTTTCCGATCAAGGTTCTCTGCTCCTCTTTTAAAATGGATACGCTGTCTAGATCTTCAATAACATGGCTGAACACATCTAAATTCTCCAGCGGCAGCCATTCTTTGTTGGAAACGAATTCAACCCAAGCGCTCTTCGGTGATGTGGATGATTACGTTACTGTTGATCATCTGTCCATCATCGTATAAAGCCCGCCCTGACAATTTGATTGGTCCGAACAGCTTTTGTTCGGGCATACTTGCTTCACAATGGATAAAGTCCAGACCGAACTTCCCATCCTCAAATGTTGTGGGCGGGGCTATGTTCGGCTGGCATCCATGCTATTAACATGCAGTAATTATCAGAAAACATTACATTTAGTCACAAAACAGAAGAATGCAACATACAGGTAATATCCAAACAAGAGGTTTATTTGCAGGTATGCAGAAACAAGCGATGTGAGCAGGTGGGTAGCTGAGTTAAAGGACAATTGGTCTGAAGATGGTGGTGAAAGACAGTTCTTATCTGTTTCAGATGGAGATGGCTGGTGACTGGATCCCTGCAGAAGACAGAGGTGTAGAGGTCTGCTGCTGAGGGTGTAGCTGACTCTGTGACACATTTGGTTCACACTATTTATTTTAAGTTCACTATTTATTTAAGTTTATTCAATAATGTTCATATTTAAACTGTAGATCATTTTACACAAGGGCCTGTTAGACACATATGCGGTGAAAAAACAAAGATCTTTCACTGTAATAAACACCAATAGAGAGAATGACAACTGAAATAAATCTTATCCAAGTAAATTGTGACCAAATGTATGATGACGAGTGTTATTCCCTGCTGATGTGTTACTGCTGTGCTTCATATCCAGACTAAACAAACCATCATCATTTCAGTATAAGCCTTGGCAATTTTGTATGTATTCAATTAAATTTGATCAGTGATGCAAACTATTGTCATTTGATGGGCGGTTGTTGTTTTTCTGTCTATCATTGTTTGAGAGGGAGTTTACTTAGTGGGTCTGACTGTCTCGACAGAGCTCTCATCTTCATTTACACAGGTGCTAGAGTATTTACAAAAGAGACCTGTGCAAGCAGTTGCTATAATACTTGCACTTCCACATATAGACATATACATCTGCAAATACACGCTCCACCCTCTTTGTAAGTCTCCTTCCATGGTGTCAAAGTTATAGCACATTATGCAAGTCTATCACAGACTCAGACTGTCTAAGCTGGGGTTATGTGATCCTGTGATGCAGTGATGCAGAAATGATAGCTCAGTGTTTTCCAAACATTAGGTTGCTTCTGAAGATGGGCGTGTTTGCACACATAAACCCACACGCATAAACATACAGACATAAACACACCCACACACCTGCACAATAAATAAGAATTCATCTGCAATGAGTCAATTCACCAAATTCACCTAAATACCTACATTCCATCATTCGCCCTCATGACTTCCTTTCTTCAGTGGAACACAGAGGGACATATTCTATAGTTTTGAGAACTGGATTGCCTGGTTATTTGGAAAAAGATCTGATGAATGATTTATTTACAAATCTGATAATTGGTTTCAGTTACTACTTCGTTTCTGTTTCAGAAGAACTTTCTGGATCTCTTTTTGAATTTTGAAATTATTCATCCATGTTTATTGTAATTGCATGAAAGAGCAACAAAGACACCCTAGTGTTCCACTAAAGAAAGTCATGCAGGTTTGCAACAATATGAGAATGAGTAAATGATTATAATTTTAGGGCAAATTATCTCCTTTAACTCTTCAAACCTACTGCTTTATGTATTATTTACACATACTTTCTAGAAGACCAGAACAGAAAAACAGGTCCCATTTGTTATTTTTGCAATGCTTTTCCCCTCCAGCTTATGATAAATTATGTTCGCAGCTTGATGATTTCATTCTTGTAATTTTTCCATCTGTTTTAGCTTTAAGGAGATGAACACATTACTCTTTTGTGTAAGTAAATGCTTACTTACACATTTATTTTTCAAGAAGCTGCACCTTCAAGAGAAAACGTTGGCCATTTTGTCTAAACTAAGTATGATGTGGCATGTAGATCAGGCTTAGTTGTGGACTAAACTGTAGTGTCAATGTTGAGGATGAATTTTGAAAAAAGTGTCTGGAAACCTCTTTAGAAAACACTTTAGATCAACTGATGGCTCGCAACCCAAAAATGAGTCTCAGATCTTACTTGAGGGTCACAAATAGAAGTGAATAAAACAATGTTAAATGGAAATAATAACATTGTACCAAACATACACTTACCTAAAGGATTTAGGAACACCTGTTCAATTTCTCATTAATGCAATTATCTAATCACCCAATCACATGGCAGTTGCTTCAATGCATTTAGGGGTGTGGTCCTGATCAAGACAATCTCCTAATGTCAGAATGGGAAAGAAAGGTGATTTAAGCAATTTTGAGCGTGGCATGGTTGTTGGTGCCAGACGGGCCGGTCTGAGTATTTCACAATCTGCTCAGTTACTGGGATTTTCACGCCCAACCATTTCTAGGGTTTACAAAGAATGGTGTGAAAAGGGAAAAACATCCAGTATGCGGCAGTCCTGTGGGCGAAAATGCCTTGTTGATGCTAGAGGTCAGAGGAGAATGGGCCAACTGACTCAAGCTGATAGAAGAGCAACTTTGACTGAAATAACCACTCGTTACAACCGAGGTATGGTTTTAACGAGTGGTTAAAGCATTTGTTAAGCCACAACACGCACAACCTTGAGGCGGATGGGCTACAACAGAAGAAGACCCAACCGGGTACCACTCATCTCCACTACAAATAGGAAAAAGAGGCTACAATCTGCAAGAGCTCACCAAAATTGGACAGTTAAAGACTGGAAAAATGTTGCCTGGTCTGATGAGTCTCGATTTCTGTTGAGACATTCAGATGTTAGAGTCAGAATTTGGCTTAAACAGAATGAGAACATGGATCCATCATGCCTTGTTACCACTGTGCAGGCTGGTGGTGGTGGTGTAATGGTGTGGGGGATGTTTTCTTGGCACACTTTAGGCCCCTTAGTGCCAATTGGGCATCGTTTAAATGCCACGGCCTACCTGAGCATTGTTTCTGACCATGTCCATCCCTTTATGGCCACCATGTACCCATCCTCTGATGGCTACTTCCAGCAGGATAATGCACCATGTCACAAAGCTCGAATCATTTCAAATTGGTTTCTTGAACATGACAATGAGTTCACTGTACTAAAATGGCCCCCACAGTCACCAGATCTCAACCCAATAGAGCATCTTTTGGATGTGGTGGAACGGGAGCTTCGTGCCCTGGATGTGCATCCCACAAATCTCCATCAACTGCAAGATGCTATCCTGCAAGATTGCTAGAGGGAAATTAAATGTAAATATTACTGATGTTAAAGCACCTAACCCTGGTTATAAGCCTAATTTTGACATAAACTGTACGCTTGTCCCTCAAATCTGATTGGTTGTTTGGAATGTTGCTCTAGGATCAACAAAGACATTGATCCAGGAACATGTTGCACTTGGTGAAATAAGGTTCTGCGGGACTTTTCACTGTTTGTATCAGTCCACTTGTCTGCGCATTCCAGACGGTCTGGTGGACAAGGCTGCTTGTTTTAAACTTTTTTTATAAACAGAAACTAGGAGTGTTCGTTTATTAAATTAATTAACCACAATTAATTTTGTGTTCTTTAATAAAACAATAGTTGTTGAGGGGAAGCACAAAACATAAATATTCAGCTTACTTGTGTTAAGTCACACTGAAAAAGTATTGTCCCTTCTTTTCTCTTTTTAAGTCTTTTCTTTTACTGAAACCCCACATTCTCTGCAGAGGAACCAGTCTCCTAAGAGAACACGTTACCCTCTCGAAGAATTAATAGCTCTCAATGATCTTGCCATCTGCTAGCGAAGGTTCATACCTTCACACTGGTACGAGAAAGTGAAAATGGGCATTAGTTAAAGAGAGCTCTTTTTCAAATAGTTCCGTGCGTCCTGTGGCCTGAAAGAGCAGGGCCCTCACTAAAGGCCACCATCTGCTGTTCCTTTCTTTCGAGCAATCCCTGAGTGCTGCTGACGGCCTCTTCCCAGCTCTGATCCCGATCCTAACACCACTGCCGCGCCGAATGGAACGCTCGGCTAATTCTAAGAGAAGGAACAAGGGAGGGGGGAGAGGGTGTCTATATGAACATCACTCCTTTAGAGAGGGAGAAAATGGCTAGTTGAATATCATTGTTTCTAGAAATTCCAGTCATATCTCTTGTTTCTCCAGTCAGTTTTTTTTCCCTCTCACCACCCCTTGTCCTCAGTTTTAACACACACACATATACAGAGATCCACACACCTTCTGCCTTTCTCAGAGTTTGCGAAGGAATGTTTTTTAAGGGAACAAAACAGCGCACTTGTGGGAATGGTGCAGGATTAGTAGTGTGGGTTGTAATGAGTGTGAGAGGCCAAAGCCTGATCCCTACTCATTAACTCATCTTTTCACCCTCATCCCCCCATCCACAGTCTTTCATCTGATTTCCCTTTTAATCCCTTCATTCACCCGAATTATTCTCCGGTGTTCAGAGATCGCTCCTGTCCTCTTGGGCTGAGAAACGGCCATGTCCTAAATCAATATTTGCTGTTTTGTCGGTTGGCAAGTTGTCTTTCTGGTATTTATCAAACTTTTCAGCCCCAGCATTGAAAGGTTTAATAAAGAATCCGCAGGAACTTGAAAGCAATGCGAGTTATTCCAGGTGTTGAAGAATCATGTAAAATGCTTCTACAAATGAGTAAATTGTAAGTTGGCAGCAATGTGTGTGTGACATCTGAGATGAATACCTTTCTCAGGGTTAGTAGGATAACATGGAACAAGTGTTTTTTTGTTGTTGTTGTTGTTTTTTTGTTTTGTTTTATTTGAGAAATAACAGGTTAAGTTGAACATCACAGAAGAAAAAAACAGCCCAGACTCATTGGAATAACGTGCCAGTGTTGACATTTTTGCTAAATTATATTATGCCGCTTCTTGGTGTGTTCAAGTTTTGCGATCCCTTTCAAAGTGAAATGTCCATTGAGTGATGCTAAAAGTGCCTTCAGTTTTAATGTTCAGTGCTGTACCAGGTGAGCTACCGAGCAAGTTTACTATGCCTTAATAGCCACATGGAGATGGCTTTGTGATGCAAACATCAAACTGTATTAGTCTGCACATCATGCACTACGGTAAAAGTGTATTGAAGTCACAAAATAGTATTGCTCAAAGGAAAAACAAAAAATCTTTATTAATTAATAATCTGCCCCTGTTATCATAACTTGGTGGATTACTGCCACTATGTAAGAAGAGGCACATTTTCCAATAAGCCTCGTAAAAAAAAGAAAAAAAAACTCACACATTAATGTCATTTCTAAAATCACACATCTGTTTATTAAATACAAACATAAATCATTAAATCAGACTTACCTTTTTTGCTAGGTTATGGTGAAATATTTTCTTCCCTTTGTGCAGAGGATGGATGGCACAGATGGTTGGATTCTGAGGCACTTTTCCTTCATGGTGCCTTTATAAAAGAGAGAAGCCCCTTTCTTGGCTAATATTTAGCTCCTTCAAATGCTAATGGCTTGGTTCCCTTCTCCAAGGTTAGCATAACAATTATGGGAATGCTTTAGATGTGGGACATTTGTTTATGAGTTGAAAGGGGTGTGTAGAAGCATGAAGCAAAGGGGTCCATGCTATTCACATCCTCCATGTGAATCTTGAGTCAATTTCAAGGTATAAAGCTGCACCGTTATTACAATTAGCAAGCTAATTTTCATGTGGTGCTATTTGCTCTAAAATTTTGGAGCAAATGAAGGATGAAAATATCTGGCATATAATAATTTAATTAGATTGTATTAATTTGTACCTATATGTAATGCATTTACATAAAAAGTTGTATATCATAAATAAATATCAGTATAAATATATAAATAGCCGTAAAAATACAACAAATGAGTTCAAGCATACAGACTTCATTAGCCATGCAAAAAAATATGAAGTTATAGAAATATATTTAGAGAATCTAGAGAAATCCATCATTTGTGATAATAAATAAATGATTGATTTTCACCCCCTAGAGAGTTTTATATTTCATTTACATCTTGGAAGGAAAAAATCATGTTAATATTCTAATTTCATGGAGTAGATCAAAGTTGCCTGTAAAAAGATATATTAAATTGAATGTGGGCTCAACAGTTTCACCTCATTAACCAAAGTTGTGTGAAATATTCCAAATAGCCAATACAGCATCAAACACGTACTCCAAACGTTATATGGCTACACAAGCCATCTCATATTGAGCAAATAGGATTAAATTGATCTCTACTCCATTATCATCTCAGTGAAAATTTCATTTTTTGCTTTTTAACTGAATGATTTAAATAGAAAGAAGTTAATAAATAAAAGATGACCGATCGCACCTTATCGCAGCAATCCATCCATCCATAACTTTGTTGGTTGTTGAGATCTCTTCTAAAACTCCAGAGAAGACAAGTGAAAATCACTGGTGTGTTTTTCTCAGAAGACAAATCTGAGAAGCAAGAGACATAGGCGAAAGTCTCAGATTATTTTTAATTTTATGTAATAGCTGTCAAAGAGAAACAGTTGAGATATTAAAGAAATCTCATTTGTGACTTTTCTGTTCTACAGGGAAATGTGATGTGTAGCTAGAAATACCTATTTTTACGCAAAAAAAAAGCACTCTCGAAAAATTCCCAGTGTCCTTTGCTAAAAAATATACCACTATTCCTCCAAGGCTTTTCCATGCATTATTCACCTGTTCTGTTGCCAAGAGAGCGCTCCAGGGAATTGTTGAGACCTCATTGCAATATTTATGCGGATCTCTGTATTGCTTTACTTCCAACCTTATTAAACTCCATAATTTTCTCAGGAGAGCTCCACTGTCAAATATATTCATAAATATGCCTAATAAACAAATTAGCATATTCATAGTAAGTGCTTATGACAGTTACTCTGGGTTTTATTTCATACACAAACTGATATAAATATATTTTTTTATTTCTGTGAATTGTATGGTCTCTAAAATTAATAATCATGGTAGTTTTCTATCCTATTTATTTTATAAAATAGCTGTTTTGCAATTTAATTGCCCTTTAAAGCATTCATTTGATTACATAAAAGCTCTAAAATCAGCCAGGGCTGAGAATCTCCACAAACTCATAGAAAATAACCAAAATAAGATTTGTATTTACAGTTTAGTCCAGTTAAATAAACAGCCATTACCTGAACTAAATATCCCATTACAGTTTAGTAGTAAGGACTTTATGAATTTCTTCACAAAGAAAATCGAAAAACATCAGAAATACAATTGTAAATGTACATTCTTTGACAGCGTTTTATGTTTCAGCCTCAATTATCGCCCCTAAACAACAATTTCAGTGCTTTACATGGGACAGGAAGAGTTAAATAAACTTATCATTGAATCTCAACCAACAACATGCTTTGATACCCACTAAATTACTGAAAGAGTTTTTATCTGTAGAAGAGCCTCTTCTCAATATTATTAAATTGTCTCTATCTCTGGGCCATGTTCCAAGACCGTTCAAGCTGCATGGCTTTTATTAAGCCTCTCAGTAAGAAACCACAACTAGATTTGTTGGCAAATTACAGAGCCATTTCAAATCTTCCATTTATGTCTAAAATACTAGGAAATGTTGTGTCCACTTAATTGTGCCCCTTGCTGCAAAAGAAAAGAATGATATCTATGAAAAATGTACGTACCACATCATAGCACAGACACTGCATTACAAATGACTACTTCTACTTTCTGACCAAGGATATATTTCATTACTAGTTTTCGTGATTGATCTTAAGGCTGTGTTCAACACTTTCATGAAATACTCTTAGATCGAGTATGCATTACAGGCATTAAAGTGGTTTAGATCGTACCTGTCAGACTGTAACCATTTTGTGTATTTAAACAGGGAATTATCCAAGTTATGTCAGTAAACTACAGAGTGCCACAAGGGTCTGTTTTAGGCCCTTTGCTATTTTCAATATACATGCTGCCCCTTTGTAATATTAGTGCAAAACATGAAATTAGTTTTCAATGTTATGCAGATGATACTCAGTTATATATTTCATCATGAATTAAATCTCTAAATGATCCAAGTTGAGTGTGTTACAGATATAAAATAATGGATGACCAGTCATTTTCTTTTATTGAATTTGAGTAAGAGTGACTACAGGTAGAGGTAAGAGGTATTACAGTGCATATTGGACCAAAAATCTGTACACAGAATCACAGAGTACATTTAGCATTTAGAAGGATGTAGTGTTATTTCATCCTCTGCAGTTAAAGACCTGGCTGTTATATTTGACAGCAACTTGTCTTTCATAAATCATATTTCATATATAACAAAAACAGCCTTCTGCCACCTCAGAAACATTGCTAAGCTACAGAACGTTATCTGTTTCTGATGCAGAAACACTAGTTTATGCATTCATGAACTCTATACTGGATCCTCAATAAACAAGCTTGATTTCTTACGGTCAAGAAAGGTCAATAAAATACGTCCACTCCATCACGTTCTTTAAGGTCACAAAACTCTCTATGTTTATGTCCACTAAAGGAGGTAGAGTGTTTTCACATATCCTAAACTCTGGAAATAGCCTTCCTGATAATGTCCGGGGCTCAGACGCACTCTCCCAGTTTAAATCTAGATTAAAGACAGAGATCTCTTTAGCCAAGCATTCACATAATACATCTCATAAACTTTTACTCCATTTATATCAGATCAAATGTACATGATGGAATTTTTATTGAAATGTTGTGAACAGCAGCTACGCTAATTATTTTCCATTTGCTTTTCATTTTCTCCCTCGGGATGCCCAGTTTGTATCCAGCCTATTATGAAGATTTCAGATGACCCAACACCTGTGAAGAGATTACCCTGCCAGGACTTCGGATGACACCAACTCTGAATCAACATACCAGTACACAACTGCCAAATTTTTTATATATTGTAATCATTATGATCACAACTTGTAATAACTGCTTTAATGAGATCATTGTTTTTGCCTAAATAAATGCTGATTGCATTGCCTGATGTTAGCTAACTGCATGATTTGTATTATCTTACAACTGGACATTACTGGACATAGTCTCTTCTGATTACAAATTACTCTTCATTGTAGTGTAGAAACATGCATTTTCCATAAAGCTGCTTTTAAACGATATGTATTAAATAAATATGAATTTAATTGTATCTTTGGAGCTTTTTAAATTGGGATAAAATGTTGTTTCCCGAATGAAATTCATGAACGAGCTTGCCAGAAAATTGAAAAGACTGAAGGGTTACTTGATCCAATGTGTTTATGTGATTCCAAACATCCAAACATATCATTGGCTTATCAAGGTAAATAAAACTCCTTGCATCCCTACAAAGTGTTTGAAGGTCAACCAGGCGTATTCTGCAGTTCTACACCTTGCAGCAGAGTGAGAGATTGTTTTGCTGAGAGATTGCAGAGCATATGGCACTGTGGCATTAGTTAAAATTTGCTTGTTCATCATCCAGAACATTCTTGAAACTCTGGTCACAGACAGTGGCTTCTGAAGTTTCTATACATTAGTGAAGGTCCACTATACCTGGCTATCACATCTGTTTCAAGAACTTCAGTTCTTGTCCTCTAATAGAGAGATCACAGGGTGGAGAAATGGCATCGCACCATTCTTGTCATCATTTGCTGAATGTCAAGTATTAGATGACCATCTGTGCATTCCAGGAGGTATGCTGAGGCAGGTGAAGCGATCTCTCTGTGTGCGAAATCTGAAATAAAACCTTCCTCTGGGGACTTTCTGAAACATGCTAATTTGGAAAAGCTGTGTAAATAATTTTTTTGTTTTTATTTATATATATATATAATTACAATTAGCTCTCTATACACATATATTCATAAATGTGCATATATATATATATGTGTGTGTGTGTGTGTGTGTCCATTATATATATTACATTCAAATTATTCCTTTGTTAACTCTTAAACGCTTACCTCGGGTCTTAAGTGACACGGGACGCTTTCACTACCGTCCTCCTCATTCATTTTTTAAAAATTACAACCTTAGTATTCCTCAATCAAATCTTTATAAACAATATAGCAAGAAAAATATAATATAATAAAGAATGCTTCTTTTTACATTCATTTTTTGTAAAAATTTGTTTAGGGTCACTAACGACTCGAGGTGTATAACAGTGTAAGTATATTTTTCCTGCACAACAATAATTGAATCTTTGATGACTGAATAAGTGAAATTCACCTTTATTCCACAAGGTGACAATGTCTGATACACAATGATGAAGTGACATTTCACTCATAGTTACCGCAGGCACAAAACAAAAGAATAGGAAGTATCATCAGTGATTTACCTCAAAGCAAGAACTGAATGCAATCAAATATTATTGTCACTGTCATTTGATGGTGGATCTGGTATAGAAGCTGTTAGTGATCAAAATATTGATTTTGAAGATGTTGAAAATTATAGTTTTTAGAAAGTGTTTAAGATCGTGAATATGAGCCAGATGCTGAATGTACTGGGAAGTTAGCTCTGACGAGGACATTGATGATAATATAAAGAATCTGCTCAAAACGAACTCTTCAAAGCTCCAAAATGGAAATAAAATATGCTTTATTTTATTCTTCTTTAACTGTTACTCTAATCCTAGGAGAGTTTTATATTATTGAGACAGGTAGAGATCCATCCATGTCAGATATAGATCCGGGTCGCTAGAGACCCGAAAATGTAACAGTGATTGGCAAAATATGCATTTAAGGGTTAATAAAGGATGTGTCTAAATATAAGATAAAATATTATATAATAAAAGTAATAATAAATAGAGGTAAAAAAAGAGAGCATATATGGCATTGTAGCATTAGTTAATATGTGCAATGTTCCACTATCTCAGGCTTAATTAATAATAATAATAATGTTGGACAAGGGTGTGTTTACCGACTTGATCATCTGTGCAAACATTGTCAACTTCAAGAAGGACAAGCTGTGCCTGCTCATCGACATCTCGATCCCAGTGGACCACAACATAGTGGAGAAGGACAATGACAAGCTCTCTCCAAGTGCAAAAGACCGTGCTGGGGCCACACACATCCTACGCAAATACTCTCTTAGAGAGGAACTTACAAGGACTCTGACTCTGAGTCCCGGATAGTGACCGAGAGATACTCGAGGAAAAATAAATAATAAAATCTTATTATACAAATATTTACTTTGTATAAATTATACAACACTTTATTTCAATGGTCCCCCAACAGACATTCTACTGACTATAAGTATATTTGCAACAGTATGTCAACTTATTCTACTAACCTGAACCTTAAAGGGATAGTTCGCCCTAAAATGAAAATTAGCTCATGATTTACTCACCCTCAATCAACCCGTGGTGTATATGACTACTGTCTAGGTATACAATGTTTTTAAATTGATCATGACAATGAGTTCATCCACGTGCTTTCTTGACCCCTTGCCTACTGAGGTTCTAAAAAAGTGTTTACCACATGTCTGCCCTTCCATCACTGTAATTATTAACAACTCCCAAGCCACTGGCCAGGTTCCTTAAGGTGGCCGCTATCACACCTGTTCTAAAAAAAACTGTTGTGATGTTCAAAATTAAGCTAACTACAGGCCTATTGCGAACCTTCCCTTTGTGGCAAAGGTTCTCAAAAGGGAAGCTTCGCAATAGGCCTGTAGTTAGCTAAATTTTGAACATCACAACCAGTTTTTTGCTGTAACTGACAGCAATATCTGTCCAATAACAACCTATTGGAACCGTTTCAGTCTGGTTTCAGATCTGGTCACAGCACTGAGACTGCACTTGTAAGGGTCACCAACGACCTACTTGTTTCTTGCAGCATTCTAGTCCTGCTAGACATTAGCGCAGCTTTTGACACTATATCTCATATTATCCTTCTCAACAGGTTGCGAGTGTTGTTAGGCATCTCTGGTGTCATGTTCAAATGGTTTGAGTCCTATTAAGAAGATCGTTTTCAGTATGTTAGCATGGGGAAAAATAAATCCGAGGCCACATTAGTTCAGCAGGGTGTCCCGCAGGGGTCAGTGCTAGGGCCGACTTTGTTTTGCATTTATATGCTCCCACTTGGTGACATTATTAGAAAATACGGTCTGGGGTTTCATTGCTATGCTGATGACACGCAGATCTATGTTAACACATTCACGAATCCTAATCTTGCAATCACAGCTCTGAGTGCATGTATGGAAGAAATAAAGTCATGGATGCATGCCAATTATTTAAAACTTAATGAATCAAAAACAGAATTCCTACTTGTTGGTATGCCGACAGCCTTGTACAAGTTTAACTGTCAAAATCTGTTCACTGATTCTGATTTACTGGCCCCAGCATCACAGGTGCGAAATGTAGGTGTTATTTTTGATTCACATTTGTCTTTTGATGCCCATATCAAATTGGTTTCAAAATCTGCTTTTTTTTCATCTAAAAAATATTGCCAGGATTCTGCCTTTTATATCCCAGCCAGATGCGGAAAAGCTTATTCATGCATTTATCACATTGAGACTGGACTACTGTAATGCACTATACTCTGGTCTCCCTGATAAATATATTAAGAAATTACAGTATATCCAAAACTCGTCCGCACGTGTATTAACACACACAACTATTCAGCAGCATATTTCCCCTGTTCTTTATGAACTCCATTGGCTTCCGTAATGGCACGTATCGATTTTAAAATCTTGATTTTAATATATAAAGCTATTCATGGGATAGCACCGGAATACCTTTGTGATCTAGTTGTTCCTTACATTCCAAATTGTCCTCTACGCTCGTCTGACTCTTCTACTCCACAGCAGCCCACATTCAAATTAAAGTCGATCGGTGGTCGCTCCTTTATGGTTACCGCCCCACGGTTGTGGAATAAACTTCCTTTTGAGATTAAAAATTCCTCAACCTTGGACTGCTTTAAGAGGTCTTTAAAGACCCATCTTTTTAAAAATGTTTATTGTCTTTGAAGTGTATTTTGTTTGGTATTATCTTGTATATTGTTGTTTGATTACTCTGTTTTTAATTATTGTTTAATTATCTTATATTTGTGTATCATACTGTGTAGCACTTTGGGTTGGAGAAAAGCGCATTATAAATAAAATGCAACATCATCATCATCATCACATTCTTCTTTCATTTGAATACAATCTGTATTTTATTAAAAAATGTCCATGCTCTTCCAAGCTTTATAATGACAGTGAATGGCCGTTTCTGATTTGAAGTCCATAAAAGTGCATCTATCCATCATAAAAGTGCATCTATCCATCATAAAAGTGCTCCACACGGCTGCGGGGGGTTAATAAAGTCCTTCTGAAGAAAAGCTATGCGTCTGTTTAAGAAAAATATTCATATTAAAAACTTTATAAAGTAAAATTACTAGCTATTACTAATGCGACGTACTGCTGATATTTACGCTACGCCATGACGCACTACGCTACTTCCCGATGGCACAAGTTGTGTAAGTTGCACATTAGGCATAAGTAAACTGCGTAAAGCCGTTTGGCTGGAAGCTAGAATTTTGTAAAGTGTTAAATATGAATTTTTCTTACACAGACACTTCGCTTCAGAAGGCCTTTGAAGCTCTTGGAAGAGCATGGACATTTTTTTCAAAAATAACTCTGATTGTATTCGTCTGAAAGAAGAATGTCATATACACCTGACTTGAGGGTGAGTAAATCATGGGCTAATTTTAATTTTTGGGTGAACTATCCCTTTAGTCAATCCCACAGTCTACTAATACTCTAATGAGAGTTAGCTGACATGTAGTTGCAAACTTAATAAGAAGTAAAATAAGTAAACCAATTATATATATTATTAGCAAAACCATAAACACCAAAATATACCACAGTATATCGCAATTTCCCAAAATATGTGACCATGCAAAACCTGTCCTTGTGTTTTTGTATGTATTATATTTGTGGTGCGTGTGCGCCCATCCTCCCACATCCGCAGAGACACTGTTCCTAAACCCTGGGGTTTTTGTGCACCTTGATCAGTCTCATCACTGGGTTCCCATGGGGACCACAAAAGCCCTGTTGTCACGGTACCCGTGTCCCTCGGCAACTCAGCCAGGCAGCCGGCTCGATAAGGGAGCAAGGGACGGAGGGATGGATGGGAGGATTAAGTCTTCTCTTCCAGGATAAGAACCTGTCTGATTGAGGCTTCACTCCTGGAGTGGGTTTGATCTTTCCACCCATATCCCCTCATCTATTTTCTCATTCGCTCCATCCCTATTGTGATATCCCTTTCCCCTTCTTCCACTCACCCTACTGAACTATAATCCAATGTGACATAATTACAGATGGTCTGTCAAAGCCAGCGTCAGTGGTTGCTCAGCATCAGGGGGCCTCTCGCCACGCCGCCATCCTGGATCTGTGGGACCGGGGGGTTCGTACAGCATATGCTTTGATACTACAGAAATTAGACATTTAGATGTGGTAAGTTGGGGGTTGTTGACAGTCGAGAGGTTGTATATACGGAAGAGATATATTTGTAATGACAGGTCATTGAATGCGAGGAGGAGCTGGTGTATCTTCGTACTCTTTAGTTTGATAATTGGACTGCGCCAGAGGGAGAAGAATCTGCCGCATTTATAGAAATAAAAAAACATTTTCATCTTATTGTTAATTGGTTGGAAAAACAATACTGTAGACCAACGCATTCTCATCCCAAGGCGTAATATTCTGACACTTTGACAAAGCGTCTATATCGAACGCGCATGGAACCCTTTAGCGTCAATATAACACGCAGAGAGATGGGTAGGTTTAGGTATGGTGTAGGGTTAGGGTTAGACCGCTAGGAGGCGCCTTCTGACCCATATATTTCGGCGTCTCATATTGACGCTAAAGGGTACCATGCGCGTTCGATATAGACGCTTTGGCAAAAGCGTCATTATATTACGCCTTGGGATGAGAACGGGCTGTGTAGACCGTGCTATTACAACATGTAAGCTATACAAAAAAAATACAATTTATAAAAAAGAATGCACACAAAAGTACAGTGAAAGTGAAGCACTTCATCTTTTATAACATGAGAATTTGGCCAAATGACAGAGAAAACTGAGAGCCCACATAGATACAAATTAACTCTATAACTGTAAGTTGATGAAAACCTATTGCGATGCACTTACTACCTCAGATGTGGCTGATATGGCCGACATTCACTGATAAAAAGCATCATAACTCCATTTAAACTTGATTTTGGTAACATGTTAATAATATAACAACACATTCAAGTGTCTGACCATATTTTAATATCAACTTTGATCACAGTGTTTAATTACTATGTAAAAACAAAGACAGGTTGGTGTTTTTTCCATTTCCTGACAATTTGCAGTTTTGGACATACAAGTTTTTTTTTTTATTGGTCCCCCATTGGTCAGACAAGCAAATAGTCCACGAGAGCCACATTTTTTAGGGATTGAACTGAGAAATGGCTAAACTACAATTATCTTTGCCATATTAAATGGTGAAAAGAGAAGTATTTTAACATTAAAATGACATATTTCAGCTTCGATCTCACCACAACACCAACAGTGAAATTTTGAGCGAGTAATTCACAAGCAAATGCAATATTGTTCTCTAGCAGACCCCTCTTTTTTTATAGCAAAGCAAATGACCCGTTGAGTTGTACTGCTCCAAGGCGAAATGTTCAGCTTCTTGCTTCAGGGCACATTTTTGTGAGCTGTCGATGTATCCCAGAGTCCCGCTGGTGAAGTCACACCGGGGTAGCATATTCATCATGTGGCCTCCACATTCAGCCTGATGTTATGAATGTAATTAGTTGATGGTGCCACTGTCCTGTATCACCATCCTGCCCGCATGCCTACACTGAGCTCCCAACAGATTGTAGTCTTTATGCCTTTAATCCAGAGACAAATCCTTTGCATGCACAGGATGAATCTTAAATTTGCAATTGTATTATTTTAATAACGCAAATAAGAAATTGTGGAAATTGAGTTTTCTGCTTTCTCTGTAAATCCATGAGTATGTATATAAAGATTTTTCTGCACTGAATTTTCAGCTATAGAATTAAACCGTTTCATGAGATGTACTGTGTAGATTGGATCTGGTTTGGTGTAAGATGTGAGTCAGTCAGAGTTTGATTTATGGGTGCATAAACCTTTTATTGCATCTATTCTTTTAAAGGGACAGATATTAAACTGGCGTGTATCATCTGGGCAAATGCGAACCAATGGGTACTATTTAAAGGGTGTGATATAGTGAAGTGTACACTTTTTTAAAATGGCTTTATATGAAATCTTTCAAAATCAAAATCTCCCCTGTCCAAAAGAGCACTTATTGAAACCAAACTAAAACATGTGTTTTAAAGTAACTTTCAGCAACTTTCTGATTTTCACACAGCTAATGCATGATCTAATTAGTAATCAGACATTCAAACGTAAAGTATATAGTTTTAATATATATATTTAAAATACACATTTATTATTCAAATAAAACAGTTATATAGTATTTCACAATATTACTGTTTTTAATGAATTCTTGGTGATTATCAAAAACATTTAAAAAATATTAATCAACCTCAACATTTGAACAGTAGTGTATATAATAAATTGTATCTATATAATAATAAAACATAATTTCTTAAAGGCACAGAGGCAAGACCAGTTAATTGTCAGAGGAAAATCATCATGTATATATGAAAATAATGAATTAAAATATATAATTTGATCCTGACAGTTCTCCTTGTTAATGTGCTGCATGGAAGCGCAGAGGAACTTCACACTAAAGTCACAAGAGTCACTAATTCACTATTTCAATCTGGCATGCTGTACTTTTGGCCTATCAGGCTAGAGCTTTTTTGTTGCACCTCTGTGAAGAAAAAGATAGCACTGGATGAAATTGTATCAATTTACATGCACTTGTGAGAGGAGTTTCAATTGTGGCTTTTAGCACCAACCCATTAGCCTGATAATTGAAACCCAAGCTCTGTATGCTGCGGGCTTTGAACAGAACCTAGCTGATGCTAAAGAAGCACAGAGAGCGTTCTTGGCAAACTATTGACTCCCACAAATCCATAAAATCAGCAGACGTGGTCTGACGTTAATGAACTGTATAGTTGCCTTTCATTATTTACTTTCTCACCTTATCTTGCCCCCTTATCATTTCCAACCTTTTCATTTTCTCTCCAATTCTGTAAATGATATTTTTCCATTCCTGTACCCTGCAAGGATATCTGATCTGAACACTCAAAGGAGCACAAAATCATCTTTCTGTTGAATTAGTCCTGGATGGCTCCTTGAACAAAACCAAAGGAAACCAGATTCTGATGGTCTTGGATTGTGCAGCATGTCTCAAGTGCGCAGCAGTCTTATTAATGCGTGCTGTTATTTACCCCACGCTTCTAAAGCGGAATCTGTGTAACGGTGTGTGTGTGTGCAGTGTCTGGTATTATGGCAGATATTAACGCACGGTCACATCCTCTCCCTTCACGACACACATAAAACCCAGCACTCATTAAAGACGGATCAGTGCTTTTTATAAGAGCCAAGACAGCATTGTATGCCTCCGGAAACATGCATAATATAAAATACAGATATTTCTTTATGTGTAGGCAAACCGTACCTGTATATGCTCTCTTGTGAGTGTGTGAATGCATGTGTGTGTAATTTTAGCTCATGTTTGAGCTCATTATGAGAATGTCACATTCCTTATTTTTCCAAGGTTTATCATCTTATGCTTCACTTTTGTTTGTTGCTGCCTTTTTTCATGTATTAGTGTATTGTAAAAAAAAAAAAAGGTACATAAATAAACATTGTTTTGTACAATTAAAATGCTGCTGCCATTTCATTGACCAATGGATACAACTTAAAGGGGCTATATGGAACTTTTTCCCCAAAATAAATGTAACAATAGCCTTTTTATTTGACCATTTATGACTCAAACATCTCCTGGTGAGCATACTGACACCTTGTCCGCTCACAGTGGGTGCACCTATAAGCCTGTATCCTATTTTTCCTATTTTCTGTCGGGTCGGATTTTTCCCGCGCTGTCTGCGGATGTGACGTCGAGCGCGTTCAAGTTAAACGTTTTAGATCACTCTGCCACCACCGCTAGTCAGCAAGTAGCCTACACTCGCAAGCAGTGCAATGGAATATATGTATTTGACTGTTCTTACCTCTGTAAACATAATGACTGCGTTTACATGCAGCCAATAACCCGTTCAAAACCGGGATATTAGCAATAACCCGGTCGCGAACGGCCATGTAAACACCGGCAAAAACCCGAATATGCTCATATCCCGGATTTTAAAAACCGGGATATTATACCTGGGGTACCCCTTTTCTAACCCGAATTTTTGGTCATGTAAACGCGTGTCGGGATATCCCCATAGTGATTGTCCTCACTGCGCATGTTCTATTCGCAAGGAATCTTGGTCTTTTGAGTAGAGGAACTTCTCAGTGCATACAAAAACCCGCGTGCAGTATACCGGAAGTAAACATGGCGAGACGCAGCACAGCATACGTTTGGAGCGAGGTCAGTAACGTTACCAGCATCAAAGCGCAAACAAAGGCGATCGCTATCTGCCCCGAACTATTCATTATCCGCATGCTGCTGTTGTTGTCGTCTTTGGATACAGGAAGAAAAATCAGAAATGACGCATATTGCGTCTTAAGGTTGTCCGTACGTCCAGACGCTAACCGTGCGTCGCTGTTTACATCGGGATATTGCAATTCCATGTATACAGGAGAAACTCTCTCTGCTCACGCATGTGAACGGGTTATTCCTAATGTTTCAGAAACCCGAATAGTGACCTTAACCCGACCATAACCCGAAAATTGGCTGCATGTAAACGTAGTCAATAATGTTAACCTCCTTGGAGCAGATGACTTGTGAAGTGTGCATGTACGAGCGCGCTGCGAGAGCGAGCAGAAAGGAAGAGCAGTTCAGTTTTTTGGCCACAGGTGTCAGTCGCGAGTTTAAATTTCAGAAAAACGCATATAGCCTCTTTAAAGGGGTCATGACATGGTTTTTTGTTTTGTTTTATTATGTTCCCTTAGGTGCAATTATAGTATTACTATAGTTTTTTTTACAAAAAACTTTAAAAATGTAGTGATTTATGACCTTTTCCCACCCTGTTTCTCCCCCTCTGATTCAAACAGTCTGTTTTGGGGGCGTTTCCCCTTTAAGACTTCAGTGTTAACACCCACTGTTATGATTGGCTAACGTCAGTGCTGCTTATGCATAAATTATTAACGTTAATCATTTTGTATCACATGTAGACTACACAATGCTCCACCACGTGAAACTTCGGTCTTCCAATCTTTTACCATCGTATCAATTCTCAATTGATTTTGATTCATATGCGCGAGGGAGGGAGGGAGGGAGGGAGAGAGAGAGAGAGAGAGACAGTTTGAAGGCGCGCGCGCGCGGCCGGGGCTCGTTCGCTCTCTGCTCGCTCTTTCAGTAACATTCCCTGTCTGTCACACTCATCTCACTCACCGTTCAAACACTATTCAAACACTCAAACAGGAACAGCACATCTGCGTGCAATCTTCTTGTAAACAGATCCACTCGCTGCACGTCGAGTCGTCGACTGAACACATGTGGGCGCGAGCCGCACGACAACGATGCGAAATGAGGCGTACTTGTCTTGCGCTGGAGGCGGTCATATGCAAACGACTGGTACGTCACTTCTAACCATGGATCCAGAACGAGCTGTATTTAGAGCTTGATTAAATAAATGCTTCGTTTATAATGGGGAGGACGTCTTAAGCTATGAAACTTGCAGGAAGTTTTAATAGTACATAGATCTCTTATATACCAAAAGATCAAGGCAAATTTGGTTTCTCATGTCATGACCCCTTTAAATTGTGGCATTATATTATAAAGTGACATGGGCGTAATGCAGTTTTCTTCTTTAGTTTGGCTCATGAACTAGGCTACTCATGAACATGACAATCACACCTGAGACGTCAACCTTTGAAATATAGATTACTATCGGGAGAAACCAGCCGACCAATGAGGATATAGTTTGTTCACGTGACTTTTATTAACATATTTGGTCTGTTTTTATATATGGCCTTCTAATCAAACCAAGGAAAACTTGCATCTCTTGCAATGTAATACCAGACAAACATCCTGTTAGTTTGCAAGGGAAGCTTTTTTGATTAACAAATGAAACATCATTTATTCAATAACTTAACGTAATAATTAACATTAAAATAATAATAATAATAAAATAACTTCAATCCAATCACAGACTAGTAAGTTTGTAAGGTACAGTACAAGGCTCATTTGAGCACTTTTGTGATTATAAAATCCTTTATTATAGTTATATATTATATATATTAGAGTTATTTCTGAACTGACAATCAAAGAAGTTTTGCATTCCTGTGAAACCCGAGCTGAGGCATTCTTTGGTCTGTCTGTGTCTCTCTCTCTCTCTCTCATTTCTA
This sequence comes from Semotilus atromaculatus, assembly GCA_031834385.1. NCBI lineage: Eukaryota > Metazoa > Chordata > Actinopteri > Cypriniformes > Leuciscidae > Semotilus > Semotilus atromaculatus. The sequence continues at coordinate 9,170,823 of JAULUF010000041.1, read as the reverse complement.
CAGTGGCTGCTGTCAGTCTGGGCTCTTGTCCAGCTCCGTGCCACTCTGATATTGCATTCTCACTCTCTCTCTCAGTCTCACACACACACTCTCGTATATTGCTGTACCCATGCCAAAGCTTTCAAAGTGCCAGCATGTGTTTCACGTCCTCTGATGCTCCTCGTGTCACCACAGCCTGTCTGAACGCTTCGTAATATCAATAATTGATGCTCTTGAGGAGCAGTAATTAAATTAGTTAATTATGCCGGTAAAATTACATGTAATTATGAGACTGGAGGGTGTGTTTAGTAAATTAGTCCCGTCCATGCTCGCTGCTAAAGAATGCTGCCAAAACTGGTTCCTTTATGATTAGGTAAACATGATAGTTTGTTCTCGCTCAATTTCTTTGGAATCAAATGTGTGAGAGGAAATGTAATGTTCTGTCCCATTTCTCTCCAGGCCCACTTCACAGTTACAACAAATGCTTAACATGTTCTTAAAGGGGTAGTTCATCTCATTTCTAAACACATAAAACTTTCATTCATCTTCGGAACATAAATTAAGACATTATTCCCTTTTCATTTTTGTCCATTCATTGAGAATCCGCGGAACAAAATGTTTCACGCTTCAAAAATTCCATGAAGACATTGTAAAAGCAATCCATGAATCGAGATATTTAATGACAATTGCTTTATACGATTAATTGATCAGCGCACATCCACAGAGCACATCAAATACGGTTAACAGAAGCTCAACTGTACTTGCTTAATGCTCAAAGGCAAACCTCGAGATTCTCACAAATCTAGCAAACACGATTCATATAGATTAACAATGTGTATCTATACCTTTAGAAGCATGCACATTTTGGTTATAAAGTTTCAGATGTAAAAATGAAAGAATATTAAATACATCTTCATTGTGTTCAGAAGATGAACAAAAGTCATTGGAATGACATGTGCAAAGTAAAAGATACATCATTTTCCTTTTGGGGTGAATTAACTCTTTAAAAGAACAGTTCAGCAATGCAATGAGTTAACAGTGACTAAGCTACAAAAAAAACACCATATAAAGTGCAGTAAAGTTCATACGTTGTTATATACTATACTGTGCATTCTGAAGACATACACTTTTGTCAGCTTTATATAAGAAAAAACAGTTAAAATGTAAGAATATTATTTATGTAAGTTTTGCCAAACTCTTTGGAGTGTATTTGAAACTCCATTGCTGTATTATTGTGAACATTTGATGGTGCAATTTATAGATGCATTGCAACTCTAATAAATTTATATGAGATTTCTCAGCAACACTGCAGATTCTTCAGATGTCTCATATACGTCTCCTTGGTTTTTAATATTTAATGTGATTAAACAAGTTGCCACATCATCTTTCACTTTTACAGCTCTGATTACTTTAAAAATCCAATTGTGTTTGCCTCTAAATCAAACTCCAACACCTTCCACTGCAGAGTCTTTCCTGAGAATGGTGCCAAAGAAAAAGAACCTGCTAAATAATCATAAACCAGCCATTTATCAAAGGCAAAATTCACATATGAGAATATTTATCAAAAGACCTACTTTATAGCATTATAGCGGGCTCCAAAAGTCGCTGAAATGCTTCCACATTGAATTTTATTGTTTTAAAATCACAATTTATAGTATCAGCATAACAGTGAAATTGAAAATGTTACGTTTCATAATTTCTTCGTATTTGGTATGTGTTCTTTTGAATGAATGACAACCTCATTTAAGCTGCATGAACTCCACAAGTGATCATGTTCTCCAGCATCATTTGAGAATAATCCAAAGAGCATCTTATGCTTCTTTGCAAGCAAGAATGTCTGGTAACACTTTAGTTTATTGTCCGATTCTCACTATTAACTAGTTGCTTGCATATTACTAGGATATTGGCTGTTTATTAGTACTTATAAACCACATATTAATGCTTTATTCTGCATGACCATATTCTACATCCCTTAATCCCAGTTTAACAACTACCTTACTAACTATTAATAATCAGCAATTAGGAGTTTATGGAGGCAAAAGTAGTTAATAGTTAGTTAACAGTGAGAATTGGACCCTAAACTAAAGTGTAATCGAATGTCTGACCATCTCCATTTTGTCATAAATTTGCTTATTAGTGACTAAATGACTTAGTGATTTTACATTTTTCAAAATGCAAGAATGTTATTTATTTCGAGGCTTAAATTAGATTTGAAATCCCAGATTTTCAATGTGGACTTTTGGACCCCCACAATATTTGCCATATGTAATTACTTTCCAAAATATTTTGGATGCAGATTTCAGCACCTTTTAACTGTAACTCAGATGCTTGAAGCAAATGTTCGCGTTCGACTCCTCCATCTGTTGTCGGTCTATTAAAGCAATGTAAAAATGGCAGTGAGACAAAATATATTGCGTGCATATTTTGATCAAGTACATTTGACAAAAAAATATTACATAAATGCTTCACTTTTTTAATTCAAACTCACTAGCATATAATTCATCAGAATTGTTGCGTGTTCTTATCTCGCTTAAGTGTGCAGTACGGCTCATTGTTAACATTGTGTCCGAGTGATTGAAATAGCTTCACGTGTTTAGTGGGGTTGTGTCCCTTTGACTCATAATAATGAGCTACAAGCAGCTCTGTTGAGTTTGATTGACAGCTTGTTGACGGAGTATGATGGGGAAAACGGGATGTGCTCGTGACAGCTTCAGTCCTTCAGCCCTCTCTCTCGCTCCGCTCAAAGACATTTATAAAGAGCATCCCGTCTCTCTCTCTCTTCCCCCTCACCATCCCTCTGTCTCCTGAGATGCCATACTGAGTTAATTGCATTATTCCACACAGCAGATCCACTCGCTTTTGCTCTCTTTTTCACATAGCCTACAAACACTCAAAAGATCCGCATGTATCAAAATCACACGCTATACCTCAAGGACGAGGCAGAGTTTTTGATTTATTTAGAGCGAAAGCTCATCCTAAAGATGGAGTGGGGAAGTTTACACAGTTCTCCGTACGGGGGAGGAAAATTCGATTTGACTGGGGGGTTGTCACGGAGACGCACATGCGTTTTGACAGCAGGGGTAACTGGCTGATTGAACAATACAAAAACAAGCTAGACAGAAAGCAAGACTTCACTCCCCTGATGCTCATTTTTGAGTACTTGGTCGAAACCGCTTTTATTCACTAAAACCGGGCCTGGAAGGAAGCATTTTGAGTTTGGAAGACTGCGCGTGTTTGAGTTTTATTCATGAAAATACTTTTCCTCCCCATAATAAATAGTGATTCTGTCTATATTTTTAAAGCAGTAGTGAAAAATGATCATTTTAGTTTTTACAGCGTTTAATAATAGGCCTACCACACATCATTGAGTTAATTTTAAAATATAATGATAACAATATATTTCAAGTTATATAAATTACCATTAGTTAATGAACTATGACTTCTATTACTTATGATGTGATTATGAATTTTAACAAAGAACAATAGTAACCCTTTTTATAAATGATCAGTAACCTAGATTAATGGATGTTATTTGTGCATTTAGTTCATTATATCAAATGCATTAACTAAATTAACCTTACTGTAAAATCTTACCGTAATGATGCAAGAATGTTATAACCATTTTATCATGCTTGTGTTAAAAGGGATGTGAAACCCATATGACCCGATCTTTATTTCATTGAAAACACAAGAAGTAATTTTTTAAGAGTTTAAGAGTCACTTTATTTTCAATACACAAAGTGAATAAAGACTGGGATTTCAAAAGGTCAAAAATGACACAAATAAAAGCATCATAGAAGTGGTCCATATGGCTCAAGTCTTCTGAAGCCATATTGAGAAACGAAGTCATTATTCACTGAAAATATTTTTGCCGTTATTCTGATCCAGTTCACAAAAATTATTCATAAAAAGAATTCATTCCCAAATCAGACTGAATGATGTGGTTAGAATGGTTTACTTACTGGTCTGAAAGATTATAACGCCATAACAACTTGAATTTTGGTTTGTTCTTCCTACGACTTTAGAAGACTTGAATAAAGCGCACAGATCTTATGGATCACTTTCATGGCACTTTTAATGTTTTTTTTTTTTTTGGCATACTTTTTTAGGCTGAAAATTTCCAGCCCACATTCATTAAAATTGCATGACTTTTTTTTTTTGCGTTCCGCAGCAGAAACATGGGAAATTCATATGGGTTTAGAATGACATAAGTTTTAGTAATTATTTTTGTGATGAATTATTCCTTTAACGATGAAGCAGTGTTTAGTCTATTTATCCAAAAATACATAATTCTAACTAAATTAATATTGAAAGAAATATGTATATTTCATTTTGATGGATAGTCAAAAACAAAAGGTTTAATGCCACTTACAGCAGATTATTCCCTCATTGGCATGATTGTATCAAACATGGGTGTCTAATGTCTATTTAAATACAATATTATGCAGAGGTGATTATCGTTTCTTTCATAAAGATTTCATTTAAAGGGATTATTGCCCTAACAGAGATAAATAAAGACAGCTCAGGGAAGAGTAGTGAGGGGCAGAGCTCAGGCTGAGAGCTTTTTACTCTACATAATCTCACACATATAAAAAAGGTTATTGTGTTGTTTACGAGCATGCAGCTTTTATTCATTACATTTAATTACGCCCATTACACCACAATACTGGGTGTGTCTGCCATGCTTTTTTGACAGTCTCTCTCTCTCTCTCTGTCTGAGTACCGTTGATGGGTTTCTCTTAGTTACCATAATATCCTGCCGACATAAGAGCTCTTGACACACTATTACACAACTGAACACACTAACAAAACTACTGCTGTGTTACTTCTATACGTGAATAGAGCTCTGGATCTCTGTTAGGTCAGTTTGTCTTTATTGGGGCATATATTTTAGGTGGTGGATTTATGTCAGCAGAGGCTTTCAAAGATTTAACACCTGAGATAAAACACTGTAAGATGGGTGGGACAGCTTCATACCTGTGAGTTGCTGTGTCAGTAATCAATTAAAGTGATAGGTCACCCAAAAATAAATATTCTGTCATAATGTGCAGTACTCAACCTCATGTCATTGACTCAACCTGTATAAATACAAAGTTCTGTCATGAAACTCTATGGCGCAGGCTGATAGGTCCTTAACTCAATCTGTTAGCAATCACATCATTCTAGGGCACAGCTGATTGGTTCATACTGTATCTGTAGCCAGTGAGCTCGCTGCTGAACTTTCAAATACTGGTCATTTTCTTTAGCAGTTGCAGCACGCTTTCAGAAACCTCCACCTTCTCCAGCTCCACCTGTATAGATCTGTTATGGGTGATTCATGTATTCTATTTTGTGCAGTAGCAGCATGTCTTATTTTCTCACAGCAGATGAGCAAGTGTTGTGAACTCATTGGTAGAAGTAAGCCACCCTTGCTCTGCAGCAGCAGCAATAACCAACAGCAGCAGCAACAATAACCAAGAGCAGCAGCAATACCCAACAGCAGCAGCAACAATAATCTACAGCATCAGCAATAACCAACAGCAGCAGCAGCAATAACCAACAGCAGCAGCAATAACCAACAGCAGCAGCAGCAACAATAAATCAACAGCAACAGCAGCAACCAACAGCAGCAGCAACAATAATCAACAGCAGCAGCAACAACAATAAATCAACAGCAGCAGCAGCAACCAACAGCAGCAGCAACAATAATCTACAGCTTCAGCAATAACCAACAGCAGCAGCAACAATAATCTACAGCATCAGCAATAACCAACAGCAGCAGCAACAATAATCTACAGCATCAGCAATAACCAACAGCAGCAGCAGCAGCAGCAACAGCAGCAGCAACAATAAATCAACAGTAGCAGCAGCAACCAACAGCAGCAGCAACAATAATCTACAGCATCAGCAATAACCAACAGCAGCAGCAACAATAATCTACAGCATCAGCAATAACTAACAGCAGCAGCAACAATCAACATCATCAGCAACAATAATCTACAGCATCAGCAATAACCAACAGCAGCAGCAACAATAATCTACAGCATCAGCAATAACCAACAGCAGCAGCAACAATAATCTACAGCATCAGCAATAACCAACAGCAGCAGCAGCAACAATAAATCAACAGCAACAGCAGCAACCAACAGCAGCAGCAACAATAATCTACAGCATCAGCAATAACCAACAGCAGCAGCAATAACCAACAGCAGCAGCAACAATCAACAGCAGCAGCAACAACAATAAATCAACAGCAACAACAACCAGCAGCAGCAACAATAATCAACAACCAGCAGCAGCAACAATAATCAACAGCAACAGCAGCAGAAATAACAGCAGCAGCAGCGTTAGCAGATCTATTCCGCCAAGACCAAACATATCAACATTGTCATATCCATTACCATGCCAAAACTCTGAGACCTGTCATGACAGAACTGTCTTTTGTCTTCAGGACACAAATGAAAATATTCAGATTTTTTTTTTTGTCCATACAATGAAAGTCAATAGGGTCCAATGTTATTTTTGGGCCCCACTGACTTCTTTCAGTATATGGGCAAAACATTTAAACATTCTGTGATATCAAAAACATTCAAAATGTCTTCTTTTGAGTTCCGCATAAAAAAGAAAGTCATAGAACGAAAGAAAGTGGTTTAGAATTAGCCTGGTTAAAACCAGACCATTCTCAGTTGTAACTGAGTTAGGGTCTGGCAAAGCGTCATAGAGAACCCATTTCTAGAGGGGCGTCACCAACGGACGTCGCTCAAATGCCTCTGGATAGACCTAAAACCAATCAGAGCGATGAAGGAGATGACGTATGCCGAGCAACGGAGAAACATCTCCCGAGTGTTGTTCTTTGCTCCGGTTTTAATGGAACACTCCATCGTTTTTTCATAATTATTAAACTATGTTATTCCCTTAACTAAGACGAGTTGATACATACCTCTCTCGTCTCAGTGCGTGCACTCAATCGCTCTCGCGCGCCGCAACACTTTGATACCGATAGCCCAGCTCGTTCATTAGAATCCAAACAGAGATGAAGTTAGAAGCAATCAAACACCTCCACGTTTTATTTTGTCACCATACTTGATCGTGTAACTGTATTTAAATAGAGAAAACGTGGAAGTGTTTGATCGCTTCTAACTTCATCTCTGTTTGGATTCTAATGAACGAGCTGGGCTATCAGTATCAAAGTGTTGCCAGAGCGATTGAGTGCACGCACTGAGACGAGAGAGGCATGAAATAATATGAAAAAAACGGTGGAGTGTTCCTTTAACAAAAAGGAAACGTTCAAATCCCTTAAAACAGACAGCTGATTCGAACGAGTGACGCCCCAACGTTTTTGATTGGTGCTGCGATTTCGGCGGATTGGAAATGATCTTGAATGAGCTCTTTGCCAGACTAACTTGCAGAGCAAATCTAAATTTGCCAGACGTTGTCTGGGTTTTCCCAGGCTAGTTTAGAATGGCATAAGGTTCAGTAAATGATGACAGATTTGTCATTTTTGGGTGAAGTATTCTATTAGGATAGCAAAATAACATATCTTACATTGTACAAGTTTACCTGTCACTTAACCCAGAGTTTGTTCCATGTGTGCTAAATCACAATTCTACAAAATCACTTTATCAGTTATTCTGTTCAGCCTCAGTCTTGTTAGTCATTTTAATTTGCGGTTTTGTTGGTCTTATACAGTTCTTAGTCTTTTTAATAGATTTTAATGTTGGAATATTTTTTGTTTATTTTTATGCGATAAACAATTTTTGTACTGTGTTCGGTTGTCAAAATAAAAAAAAATAGAAAAAGACCAACACAATCTCTTGACAACTCGAAACTATTTTACGCTTTGGCACATTGGTTGATCTCATCTGTACCTTTTCGTTTGATCGTTATGTTATAAGGGATGAGGTTAGGGGTGCACCTTCATACTTTTTTCTAAAAAAAAATATAATTCTGCAAGATTCACTTTGTACAAATTCAAAAGAAATCACCACCTTGTTACGTTGGTTATTTTTTCCTGGCTATGAGATTGGGTTGGCAAGACTAAGATGCAGTTCAGTGCTGTGACCCACCCACCCACACACCGGTTTTCAGTTTACCAGTTAAACGGCCAGCTTTAGTCAGGATCTGACTGTTGTTTTGGGCAGAGTAATCTCTCCCTATCTACATCTGCGGTGGAGCACAGCCTGGAGAGATTTATGGCTAAGAAGACGAACACAGAAACACCTGGTGCTGAGGCTCAGGCTCCCTGCCGTGCCCGTTTACAGAGAAAAAAAACATCAGCACCTTCACTGGAACTCAGCACTTCAAAATGAGCAAAGTGATGATGTTGTTGATACATGTGAGGCCAAAGAGCATTGCTTACATTCAGTATCATCCTATAAGAACACTTCTGTGAAACAGTAAGTGTCCAGTTAACATACAGTCCAGTTATTCTGCTGAGACCCTGTCTTACAGCCACCACAGTCCTTTCACTGACCATCTGATACATATTTTACACAAATTACAAGAAATGGCTAAAATCACACAGCATTTGGGTTTTTTTTTTCAGAGGTATTTTGTACAAAATTGCAATTAGTACTTATTAGTTTTGGAAGGACAGAAATTCCCCACAAAGGCTACAGTCAGTCAAAGTGTTTTGTACAACTGCTGCACCATTTTATCTATTTCGGGCGTTTCTTCAACTTTTTCGTCGCCAGGGTTGGTTTTAATTAAAACTAATAGTTTTAATTATTTTTTAATATCATTTAAAGGTCATATTAAGAATTTTTAAAAGCTGTTTAAATGGCTTAGATTTTGTTTTACGCTTGTCCCAGACTTTTTATATGAAATCCATAATAGAAAAAAATGAATTATTACTTATTTTTATACTATGATCATCTAAACAACGATTTAGATAATCATAAACCATTTTGAATAAATGAAATAAATAATAGTCCGACAGTGGTGTCATTTACATCAAGTTTTTTCAGCAGAGTTGGAAAAGTTACTTTTAAAAGTAATGCGTTATAATATTGTATTACTGCCTAAAAAGTATTTAATTGTGTTACTAAGTTAATATTTATGGAAAGTAATCTTACGTTACCTTGCATTACCTTTTCTCACCTTGGCTGGGCTTGCTTGTTTGTTATTAATAACAATTTAAAACAAATGTTAAAGCCTTTTTACACCAAAAGTGAACTGAATAAGCCTCAGGCTGAAGGAAATGCAAATTCACACCTGTGTAGTAAAGGGTGCAGCTCAAAGAAACCTTTCAGTTGTGCTGTCTTTCTGAATTGCAGAAGTATAGAAAAAATAATAATCATACATGTGATTATTTGCCTATTGGTACGGTTGAATTTGATCATCAAAGGTCAGCAGCAAAGAAATTAATTAAATATTAAAGGTAATAAAGGTAGGCTGAATACATAAAGAATTTTTGTTGTTATTGCAGGTTTGCATAAAATTTGGAGTTTTCATTTTGCTGTTTTTATTTATTTTGAGGAATACTGAATCTGTTTTTGCAAGTGAGATGAGTAAATACCTGCTCACATTTAGTCTAGAACTACAATAGCCATCATGTTCACACAGCGCACACACCGCCTATGCACTTCATTATTGATTTCTCTCAAAAATGTGGACAGGAGAGGTGTCAATACATGGGAAAAGAAAGTAACTTTTTTTTTTGTAAACTTAAAAGTAGTTATTTTACTAGGTTATCAAGTACACAACAATGTCTGTGAAGAGCATGTTTGAGATGAGAAATGAGACATAAGATATACTGTATGATGAAAAAACAAGGTAAATACAATATTTTATTGTGCATATTTTCCAACATATACATTTATCAAGTTATGAAAAAAATAATAATAACCTTTATATGTATTTAGTGTAAGCAATATGCTATTAAACAAAGCAGTCAGAAAATTCTTTATAAATTATAATAATAATAATAATAAAAAAACGAATTTCCATAACCCTCAATTACACTGCGTAATGCTATTAAACACAATACAATATCACGTGAGACATGGTGGAAATAATGCTGTTTTGGGAGTGTTCATGATGCTCTGATGATGCGTTTACTGGCGTGAGGGCGGGGCAAGCTGTCACTCACATGACATCACAGCAATAATAAACCACAACGGTCCAATCAATTTACCATGGACAAAATAAAGTCCCGCCCTACATTTTTTAATATACGTCACAATAGGTTAGACATTTTTCCAATACTTCCATTTCATGACAACTTTAAAAATAATTTCTAAAAATTACAATGCAATACTGTTAGGCCTGTGATTAAATGTATGTTTGTTTGGAGATTTAAGTGCATGGAGCCACATGAGCTATTTAATATTTAATAAATAGCTAATTTTGCATTCAAAAATGGAATAATGACCTGGGATTAAGTCACATTTTGAGTCGCCTGCATAAGCACCATTTTGCAATGCTGTGCAATACTTACCGGGCCATTTGTCCTACAAACTCATTGGTAGCACTTTTTTTTACAACCCTGTTCCGTATGTATACTATGTTGTTATTATAGTGATTACAATAACTGGGTAAGAACTACTAACCCTGAAACTACCTATAAATGTAACATTAACCCTTGTAGTTGCCTTATCTTACCAGTACTTTCTTAGGTAAGGACGTTGTAAGTACACGTAAGACTAAGAGCACATACTGTAAAATAAAGTGCAACTAACTCTTCCTGTTTTAATAAAGAAAACTGCCTTTGTCATTGCCCAAGATTAGCCAAATCATGTTGCTGTAACACGCGGGGTGTTCGATTTTCGGAAACACTCACATGACCACTGTAACAGCATTGAATCAAAGAGCCATTCATAACGAAGATGTGTTAAACAGAGCAGGATTAATGTCAGCATTTACCAACCTAATACTGGGATTAGAAAGCTTAGACAAGCAACACACCCAAGGGTGTCCTGATCCTGGACTCTTTCATGGTTTTCTTTTGTATTCTCTGAGTCATATTTGCAGGCACACACACACACACACACTCATACTGAGCTGTAAATAACTGGGAATCGTGTGTGTGTGTTGCTCTGACCATGTCCGGAGTGTGATTGACGTCTGTACCCTTTGACCAGTGTGCTTGGTGTGCAACCGGGAGGTCAAAGTCATTCACTCCAAGACACACACACACACACACACACGCACACATGCACACGTCCACATTCCATTAGAGGTGACAGACAGTTGGCCTATCAGGAATCAAAAGCTGCTAAAGCTCGCTAAATCCGAGTGCTGTGAGTTGGCGTAGTCCTCACATTTTAAACTGAGGAGGAGGCTGTCAATCAAGGTGTGTGTTTGTGTGTGTGTATTCAGAGGCTGGGTACACAAAATCAACACGGATGTAAATAAAAGGCCATTCTTATAGTCAAAAAGAGGAAACGTTCAAACAGTTGGATGGTGTTATCTAAATAGTCTTTAATAAAGTGCACAGGCAACGTTTGTGCAGCTGCTAAAGCTTAGGAGTGATGAACAGGTTTTGCTCCTGTAATGCAACTGCACTGTGCTTGTGTCCTTGTGAAAAGAGTAATGCTCTTCTTTCATGCATGCATGAGGACGAGGATGATAACTGCTTTATGCTTCTGCGTCGCTGCAAACCCCTCTCCGACCCCTCCGTCGTAGCTCGACGTGCACATCCAAAAATTTTTAACTACGCATCGAGGCGACGCAGACCGCAAGGGCTGTGATTGGTCAGATTCAACGCGATGCAACGCAACCTGACGCAGAACCATAAAACGGCCACGACGCCGTAGGAGTGATGGCGTAGCTACGCCGTGGAGTTGACGCAGAAGCATAATGAGGCCTTAACAAGGACTAACTAAAGACACAGCCGCAAACGCACCTATTGAGGCCAGGGAAGTGAGGTTTACACACACAGCTCTAACTGGCTTACCTCAGTTACACCCGCCCCTCTAAATCTCACTACCATCCGGGTCACGGCACCAAATACAACTGGTCCTACACTGCGCCTGAGTCAGCTCTGGATGATACGGTACTTATGATAGTCGTCACAGCTATGATGTGTGTGTGGGCACACATGAAACTTCGCTCAAGATGGCCGCCATGCCTGAGTCTCATCCTGAGGTGGCCGCTACTCCTGAGTTTAGTCCGAAGATGGCCGCCACACCATCGGCCATGGTCACCTGCACAGCGTGCTCTGCCCTGGCCTCACATCCTGCCGCAGTCTCCAGGCCCTCTTCCTCTCCATGGACCTGGTCCGCCCACGCTCCACAGCCCAGGCCCGCCATTGCCATGTCCCGGTCCCGTTCCCCTGCACGTGCCCTTGAAAGCCACCAGAGGGCACTCCACATCAGAATATTGTCATTCCCTCACAATCTACACTCCCATAACTCACTGCCCGGACTCTTCATCCATTATCACATTCACCTGTGTCTCATTATCTTGTTTAGCTCACCCCATATAAGCCTGGTTTTCTCATTCACTCACTGCAAAGTTTTGTTACTTGTTTCATCTGCAAATCTGAGTGTTTTCCATTGCTTTTCACTTGTTCCTGGTTTTTGATATCTGCCTGTGCCCTGGTTTTTCCGTTCCTGTCTCACCCTCTGAATTTGTTTGTTTGTAAATAAACTTTATTTACTTAATAAACTGCATTTGGATCCTTTACCTTCGTGTCTAAGAGCAGTTCGTAACAACAACACTGATGGTTTAAATGTGACATATTATGCCCATTTTCACAAGATGTAATATAAATCTATGGAGTCCCTGGAATGTGTCTATGAAATTTCATTTCAAAATACCCCCATATATTTATTATAGCTTGTCAAATTTGCCCCTTTTTGGGTGTGTCCCTTTAAATGCAAATTTAAAATTAGCCAAAATTGTCAATATCAAACCACATTGGTGATCACATAACACACAAAGACCAATGAGATTTGATGTTACTAACATCAGTTGATTTGGGCTCTATATGCATATATTGATCATGGACAAAGACAACTGAAACATTCTTTAAATATTGTGTGTGTGTGTGTGTGTGTGTGTGTGTCCTTTTCAGTGAATTATTATTTTATGACAATTGTTAATTTCTGCAGCACACAGATGTTTTTGGTATTTATTTTGAAGTACACATGCTTGCATTCTGAAAGAACTCAGACATATTTTCAATATTACTTTAATGATTTAATTTTCTTATTAAAAAATATAATATATTTTTCATTAATACTTTAGACCTCTTCACACCAAGATTGTGTGTTTGTCATTCACAAAGCAATTTCCTGATGTTCCCCAAACTCTGCCATAAAGCTGCCTCTTCTCTTTTTAATTACAGATCATCGTCAACACCCAAATCTGGTGGCAGATATTAACGAGCGAGCAAGGGAAGAGTAATAGGCAGTTTTTCTTTTAATTAAAAGAGCGGCGTAAATAATCGTCTCATAATCCACCTGTCAGAGCACATCCACAGTTCTGTTTAATAACAGCGACCTGCACGGAGTCAACAGCCAGAAACACACACACAAACGCTCTATTAGATTCCTACACATCAACACATTTTATAAACAGGAACATATTATATAGGCTACCAACCTGATCTCATTAAATGCGTCTCTATGTGTTTAGACACATATTAACACATTCATATCCTACACGTACACTTATGCACGTACATGCAAATATATCTTACCCTACTAACCTAGATGGATTTTCGCACAAGCTAATATGCTAATAGTGTATTAATAATTGATGGTCATATAAAAAGCATTTCAGTGTGCTGAATCAGCTGAAACAGAAAGGCCTCAGGAAATTATTTATCTCAGCCATCTCTGCTACAGCTTCAAAATTCATACGCAGAAATCTATTTTTCAGAGAATAGACACGCTGAATCTAGAAGGCCGACAGAAGGGCTCTACGTGACAGGCAATGTTAGGCTCTACAGAGAAATGCAATGCAGCAAGACCTACATGCAGATTTAGTTCTACATATTCACTTACAGATTTAATCAGGACAAACCTCATACACCGGAAACACTCACAGGACCGATTTTATTTCTATAACATTCTTATCCTGTTGGGAAACAATACAAATAGCATGAATATTTCTTTTATATAATTTTTTTTTTTTGAAGCCTTGGGGAACTTAAGCAGGTTCTTGGAAAGACTTAATTTTTTTCTATAAAACGGGGGAAATTATATTATATATTATATATCCTGTAATTTGCTTTTTTATTATTATTTTAAAAATGACGCTAAATGATATCCAGTAAAATATGATATGGAAAATGAAAATAAGAAAAATGCTGAGTTAATAGAAACTCAATAATTTTGCATTAAATTCTTAAATTATCTAAGCTTTGCAATTCATATTCAGCTCTATACTCTCAATCAACTGTTTTTGTTTATTTTTAAGAACGTTTAAGAGAAACATCTGAGACAAAGTAGATATACAATAAACTTTAACTCAGAACTCCTTTAAAAGGAAACCACACTCAAAAATTTAAGTTTTGGCATAATTTACTCCAGTATGACTCACTTTCTTCTGTGGAACACACAAAAAAAAGTCCGGGAACACTTCCCATAATTCCTGATGTACTTTGTACATCATAAGAAGGATGGCGTCTACGCTAATATTAGTCTCTGTTTATCCCGAGGTTTACCGCAAACCGCCGGATCCAGGCCATATCCAGATCTGAGGAAGGACCATCACATGGACCCGACAACAACGCATCCCTGATGAGCCAGCTCCATCAACACTGTGAAGGCCCATGGACACCTCAACACACTCATCTTCGCACCGGCCGGATGACCCAACCCAACCAGATGAACTGGATAAATATCGTGAAAGTTCTGATCACATCTGACTCCTGACATTATGCTGCCTAACTCATAATCATACACTGTTCGTTCGTTGGCCAAAGGAGGACTGGCCCCCTGACTGAGCCTGGGTTCTCCCAAGGTTTTTTTCTCCATTCTGTCATCTGATGGAGTTTTGGTTCCTTGCCACTGTTGCCTTTTTCGCCTCTCTTCGCCATTGGCTTTTGGCTTGCTTAGTTGGGGACATTTAATTTTGAATTTAACAATTCTATTACAACATTGTTTTCCTGTTATCTCTGTAAAGCTGCTTTGAAACAATTTGTATTGTAAAAAGCGCTATATAAATAAAGGTGACTTGACTTGACTTGTTCCACAGAAGAAGAAAAAAAGTGATTCAGGTTTGGAATGAGGTTTAATTATTAATTAAATTAATTTGGTAACACTTTATTTTGATGGTCCTAAAAAACTAACTAAAAGTAAATTTGCAACTACGTCAACCAGCAGTCATTAGAGTATTAGGCTATGTTTACACCTTGCCGGTTATTTTCATAAACGAACATTTCACCCTCTCCTTTTTAAAAAATAACATTGTGCACACCTGTCAATTTTCAGAAAAGTGTTAGTTTTCACGAACCATGTATATATGCCGTCAAGAGTATGCCAAACCTGTAGGTGGCAGTGTAACGAGAAGCTCAAGCCCACGTTGGCCAAACAGAATCCCGAAAATAGCAACAACAGAAACGAATCACTTCCCCTTTCTCTTTTGAACAAAGAAGTCACACTTTTGACGCAGGTGCAAGTTCTGTCGCATACTGTGACGTCGTTTTAGAAACTTTCCAAAATCAGTATAATTTCTAAAATCTCCACTCTGGCCGGAGTTTTCAGAAGGCAAATTCTCCGTTTGTGTGTATACGAACGTTTTTCAAAATAACCATGTACGTGTAAACGGGGCCTTAGTAGACTGCTTAATATTGTTACATGTGTAATCTGTTTTGTTTCTGTGTTCCTGTTTTCCTTAGTTCCCTAGTTAGTCTCTTCGGTTGGTAATTAATTCATCACACCTCTTTCTGTTCTCCCTGATTACTTCACATGGATATAAGCCCTGAGTTTTTTTGTTTTAGTTTTTTACCACACCAGCCTCAGCAAGCGGTCCAAAGCACAGCTTCCAGTGAACGTCACAGGGAGGATTTCGCCGCGTTCATGGAGTGGGTGCTGGTGAACAATGGATTGGCGTTCACCATCTGCCCAGCAGAGGACACCACCAGCCCCACTCCAGACCCAGAGCCCAGCTAGCCACCACCAACACTCTGCACTTAGCACCGCTGAGAGTGAGCTGCAGCTGGCTTCAGTGTATCATTTTGAGGATATTTCCCCGATTCTCTCATCCCTGCCGGTCCCCCCAAGTCTCCTGTGTCTCCGCTGATCCCACCCAGCTCAAAGTCTCCTGTGCCCATGGTGGTTCCGCACAGCTTGACCCAATTGGTCCCTTCCAGCAAGAAGTCTCCACTGTCTCCAGAGTTCCCACCCTGCCTCCTCTTACCAAATCAGCTAGTCTGTCATGGTTCCCTTCAGCCCCTCGACTTCTCTAGCTCCACTCTGTGTGGATCTGCCTTGTGTCTTCCGGTCTCTAGCTCCGCCCAGCCAAAAGCATCCCCTGGCTCCGCCTCCAGCCACTGATCCTGTCACTCCACCTCGGCCCATCGACCTGTCGGCTACGCCATGGCTCCTCTCCCTCGGCTCCACCTGGGACCACCGTCCTTACGGCTCCCCCAGACTCCCTCATCTCTCCGGCTCTGCCTTCGTCAGACTCTGCTCTGCCTGTACCATGAACTTCCGAGCCATTCTCTGTTCTCCGTCTCTCCACCTCTTCGGCTCTGTCTTCCCTCTGGGTCCACCTCGAGCCTCAGTCCCACCGGCTCTCTACCTCAGATGCTCGTCACTTCAGCTCCGCCTCGGTCTCCAGAGCCATGTATGTTGCGTGGGTTCATTGCTTCTTCAGCTCCACCTTCATCGGCTTCGTCTCCGTCAGTTGTTGTCAGTCAATGTCAGTCAAGACTCCACCATGGCTCCTAGCCCTAACAGTCTACCAACACTCTAATGAGAGTTAGTTGACATGCAGTTGTAAATTAATGAGAGTTAGATGACATGTAGTTGCAAAGTTGCTCAAATTTAGTGGAATGTCTAAAGTGGACTATAAAAAATAAAAATTGTATTTAATTTTAATAGTATTAGACTTTAACAAACTCTTTTAGATATGAACATAGCGCATATTTTTAGGCAAGTATCAGAATAAAAAAATAAGAAATAAATTGTGTATTTATGGAGTTTTCCATTTCATTTTTATTTTTGCAACATAATTACGGTCACGTCTGACTCTCAGAGCTGCACCTGAGAACTTTGTTTACTTTATCTTTCTAATTTGGAATGCAGAAAAGAAAACGCTGAATCCACGCCCAAAGAATTTTTATGGTGGAAAGTTCCAGGCCACCAACTTTTATTAATTGTAAGTGTTGTGAGTTTGTTTGTTCTGTTCTTAAAGGAGAACGGCTAATTGGAACACCTGCTCTGTTTCCTGCTGAAGAAGCTCTCTCCACCTCGTTTTACCTGTCTCCCATGACCACAGGCGCTGTCAGGAGGGGAGCCTGTGGTTACAGGTACAGTTTCAAGTGCTTCAGACCACACACACACTCACACATAGACACTAGCACCTGCATCACCCATAGCTACATTCGGTGCGCAACGAATGATAATTCCGCTTTAATAAGAGTAACAATGACAAGGTTAGTTTTTACTGCGAAAGCGGTTGTAACGTTAACTCCTATTTTATCTTATTATCTCTTAAATGAAGTTTCACACCTAAGCAATGCTGTAAGTTAAACCCAGAGAGTAAACCTGTTCTTCAGCTCAGAGAATGAAGTGAATCTGTCAGCACTTCGGTGCACTTCACAAACACAGCTGTGTTACAACTGGAAACTTGCACTGCTCACAAACGTTCATTTTTGGGTCACTGGCATGATGCTATTTTGCTGATCTGGATCTAATAATTTATTTAAAAAAAAAACTTTCAAATGCAATTAATACATACAATGACTTGAATATACACTTATAAATACAACTTTACAATCTTTCTAATCCAAAATTCCACGTTTATTCAATGTGTTACTTGCACTCCTTTAAGTGAACAGTATCAGTGGACTAACGCAGGGAATAGTGAATGAGGGTTTAGGATTCAGCCATTGTCTGGTCTCGTCTCAAGACTGCTATCGTTTGGCTCATACCTTACCAGAAGTACTTACATCTGTGTCCAGTTCCTCATTCCCGTCTCCTCTTCAGTCTCAGTCAAGTGGATTACCCACAAGACAAAGAAAAGTTAGCATTTCTCCTCAGGGACTGTTAATGTGTGTGTGGATCCTCACCTGCCTGTTCCCCATCTACGTTCACCGTCATTGCATCCTGTTGCTTTCACTCTGCCATAATCCACATATAGAATTGTATTGTTGATACTCACCGATCTCTCCAGTCTGAGTTCTCTGACAATCACTAATTTGACATATTTATGACAAGGCAATGGTATAGCTCAGACAACAAATGTCATGTGGCATGACTCCTCAAATATAATGATATCTGTGAATTAATAAATCACATTATATATACAAAAAATATATATATTGAAAAATATATATTAAAATATTTTATTATTTGAAGACAAAAGTTAATATCACATATACAGTAAAAGGCATAAGGAAAATCAGTTATTACTTTTATTTTCTGATGGTCACACCACATGACATTTTTAGATATTTTTTGTATACATTAGGTATGGAAGTGTTTCAAAACCATAAACCAACATGAATACAAAGAGTACAGAGACTTTTAAACCAGATTTTTCCTGGTCTTATTGTGGACACTCTTATTTGTGATTGACCATTTCGCATGACCGTGTCCTTAATAGTTCATGGTAACAGCCAGGAGTCATGAACAAATACACATTCATATTCAAGCACATACAGATACTGTCCCATGGGCAATGTCCCAAAAAGAGCTTAAAACTAGTTCTAAAATACATTGAGCTGTCAACGGTCAGGATGTGGCTTACTCTGTGCCAATTCCATCCTTTCATTTTAAACACTTTGAAGAGAACACATGCTGATCTAATGCTCAACAAAATATATGATACAGTGACCCCTAAACATAATAAAGCCACACACAAGTGTATGAATGTCATCACATAACATATCTGCACAATGAGGCATCTGCAAAGAAATTAAGCTAAACATTTATCAAAACTAATTTCACGTTTATCAGCCATTTTTGTAACTTGATTTAACTAACTAATTATACATTTTAGTACGCCATCAGATCAGATAATTGTTTTTTTTATGTTTTAAAAAATATATATATATGTTTTATCTTCATATACACTGCCATTCAAATGTTTGGGGTCAGTAATAGATTACATTTATTAAAAGTGACAGTATTTAACATTTGTAATATTATAAAATATATTTCTATTTCAAATAAATGCTGTTGTTTTGGAGTTTGTATTCATATATAAAACTTTTATTTTGAATGCTGACATTAAAATTTCTTTCACAAACATTAAAAAATCGTACTCGTCCCAGACCTTTGAATCGTAGTGTAACATTGAACAATAATGTTGAATAATTTTAAATAATGTTTTGCTTGGAAAGTGCATGATCTATAGAATACATCAAACATGAAAATTCTGTCATTATTCACCCAGAATTATGCATAATTCCAAAACCCATATGATTTTCTTTTTTCCATGGAACAAACCATGAGATATTTGCAAGAATCTTCACACAGATCTTTTTCATTGACAGTTTCAAGTGACCATGACTAAGAAGCTGCAAATATGTGCGAAGATTCTTCAGAAATGTTAACCGTTATGTTCCACAGAAAGAATCACAGCATATGAGTTTGAAGTGACATGAGGATGAGTAAATAACACAATTTTCATTTTTGGTTGAATCGTTTAAAATAAATATCACTTGGTTTGACATTCTGCCATTTAATCAAATGTCATACATATTTAAAGTGGCTTCGATGTCCAAATACTTTTTATTCAGCGAATGTCCAATCTCAAAATGTCCAGAGAGATTAAACGTGTTAAAATTGCACTGAAAATAAGCCTAAAATAGACAAATGCATTCCCACTGACCTGCTAATACCATCTCAAATATCCAACAGCACAGTGTGTCAGCCAGCAGTATTAGTTGAAATATACAGTAGGAGGGAGTGAGAGTGATATAATCTTATATTGGAAGCTGCGAGCCCAGATCTGTACATTGAGAAAAGATGAGGAAGTGGACTTCATGTCATAAGTCTCTTTAAAGCACAAACCCTGTTGCTAAGCTATTGCATCATTCATCACATGGAAATATGCAATACTCAGTCAAAAATGGAAGAAAATGAACGTCTCACTAGGTTTGATCACAAGGGAATGTGAAATATATCACGGTTTTGTTGTTCCAGGCTGTGCATTTATTCTTAGGGCTTCTCTCTGGCTCTCTCACACACATGTGACTAATAGAGACATCCATACCTGACTGGGAGCTGGCAGGGTACATGTCTAGGTGGCACTGGGAGCCGACTCATGCCTGGCATCATTAGGAGCTGTGCCAAGCCTCTTGGCTGGCAGCCCCAATCTGCTTCACAGCCTGTTTTCTCATTCTCTCTCACCCTCTCCGTCAGTATCCATGTGTTAGAAAGGGCTCAATTCATGCTTTTACAGCGCAACTCATACGGTCCTGGCCTGTAAGCGATGTGCTCTTGTCGTGGTTAAGTTCAAAGTTATAATTGTACCTGCAAACACACCTGTTATATTCACCCTGTTTTACATATTGTGTTAGGTTAAATGTGAATCGTGAGATGCTTTACAATAAATATATTATATGACAGCCATCATTGTTAACGTTTGTACTATTTTGTCATGATATTTTGGTAAAAACTTGGCAGATATGATTTTAGGGGCTGATTAAACAACACAGTTTTCAACTAAAAACGGAAAAGCTTTTATGAATTTTGGCCGTTTACACGACAACAGAGTTTTTGGGTGCCTAAAAACGCAAACTTTTGAAACCCAGGTTCAAAGTGCAAGTTTTTGAATACGATACAGTTATCGTCTCTGTGTAAATGGTAAAAATCCACATTTTTAAACATGGTGACGTCATGCATATGTGTATTGCATGTTTAGTTGTAGTGTTTCTTTACAAAGTGACATCGCCAACAAGGAAACATGTTTCTGTTTTTAGTACATCGTTGTCGTGTAAACGTACTAGTAGTCATCAGTGTCTAATGTATTTCAAAAGTGCCCAAACAATTATTTTTGCTGGTTGAAAGCTAATTATTTCCATTTGTGTTGGGACTCTATGAATCATTGTTGACATTAAAGTGCCCCTATAATGCTATTTGAAATGTTCCCAATTTTATTTCGGAGGTCTCCTACAATAGGTCAAGTCAAGTCAAGTCACATTTATTTATATAGCGCTTTTTACAATACAGATTGTTTCAAATCAGCTTTACAGAGATAACAGGAAAATAATGCAAAAAAAAGTTTGTTTCCAGAAGAAAATAGCATCACAGTTCAGCTTAATGATGTTTCATTTTTATTTTAAAAAAGTTATTAATTTAGTTCATTTATATATACATACTGTATATATATATATATATATATATATATATATATATAGCCACTCTAGAGTAAACCATCGTCATCGTCATCATGATGTCATCGTCCAGTTTAGTTCAGTTCAGTTCTTGTATAAAAGTGTCAATGCAGGCAGATCAATATTATAAATGAATATGACATTAAATGTTAAATTTAATGTCCTCAGAACATGATTATTTTTTGCTTTGATCAAAGAGCAACTGAGCATGCTAAGAAGAGTTAGTGAGTTAGTAAGAAGTCAGCTAGTTAAGACATTATTTAGGGTACACATATAAAATCCTTTTGAGTCTAATTGAAAATAACTTTTCTCTATTATGTTAAATTTACTTAGCACCACTCACAAAACATGTCACTTTGAAAGTGTCACGAAACATGCAAGAAGCAACATAATACAATTGTGTCATTGACAGTAGGGATGTAACAGTCAAATTACTCACGGTACGGTTTTTATCTTGGTTTCAGGGTCATGGTTTCAGTATGGTTCAGTATGTGCTATGTTCAGGGAAAAAAAGGACTACTGTCAAATAAAAATAAAGAAAAGAAAAACAAAATTTAGCATCAGCACAGATAAATACAATAGAGCAAAGATACAAATAAAAATAAACATACTTTTCAGATTTTTCCGGTACCTAACAGTAGTTTTCAGGTACAGAAATCGAATAAAGTTAATCATTATTGAAGCTATAAAAGCTATTCAGTCAAGAGAAGTGAGTGATTTCCTTGTCTTTTGTTGTTTGATTAACATCATTGATTAAAAACACAGAGCAGGAATATTATGCTGCTGTCACTTTAAGGGCCGGTTCACACAGAAGACGCAGGTCAGTGGAACGAAAGAAGTGCAAGGTCTAGATACGCGTTTTTTTTAAGTTTAACTTCTTATAACTTTTAACATTGCCGTGCAATGTGAACGGTTAAACACGTCTGTATAGCGTGTTTACATCAATGGAAAAGTAGCGTGGTGGAATGGAAAAGCGCCGGTTCACACAGAACGTGTTTTTGCTGTTAAAAACATGAGACGCAGGTCGGTGTATATTAGAGCATACGGCACTCGTATTGAACAAAGAGTGACTGTTTTGTCCACGGTTTTTGATCATCGCTGTTGTAACGCATTACGAAGCCAGAATGCATATCCATCGATTGATACATTAGCCAAACTCTGTCTGTCTGTTTTACACGTTATTATTTTCAACAAACCATATTACAGATGCGTCGTCAGATTTAAGATGAGCCGCGGTGCAAGTCCTTGCCGAACCGTGGGTGGAGAACGGTACGGTTCATTTTTTACTAAGAACCGTTGTAAAAGAAATCTCAGGCATCTTTGAATCCTCTTTTTTTTACTGTAAACAGAATTAATGAACATAAGAGGCATTAATAATGATTAGGCTATAGTGATAATAATTTAGAAACACATTTTGTCAGGCAATCAGTGCTCCATCTGTGATAGTGTTAATATTGAAAAGATACTGATGGCGGAAGAAGCACGACACCTGCATCAGTAATGAGACAAGAGCCCATAACAAACCTCTCTTTTATGTGGAATAGTATTATTTATTAACACCCTGCCTTAAATATTAATCATCAGATAAATGGCTTCCTCTGTTTTGCGATTTTACTCTGAACAGACCAAGAGGAGAGAAATGAAATGAAAGAAAATAGAGAGCGCGAAAGAGTGTGAGCTTTGCTGCCGCATGTGATTTGAAGAGCAAATCATTCTTTTCATTCTTTTCAAGAGACAGATCAGAATCACAAGCACAGGATGAATTATGTAGAGAGCTATGGGGAAATTAAAAGTCGAGAGGTTGTTTTTAAATTTAAATGTTAGTGCTTAGGTAAATGTTAAAGCACAAGGAGCCACTCTTCGTGAATAAATAACATTCATCTCTGAAGTATTGATGTGATATACTGAAAGGCCTGTGTGTAGCTTACATTTAATGTTTACCATGCTGACAAGATCAAATCTCCCAATCTACCTCCCACTCTGAAATACAAGTATTGCAAGTAGTGACACCATACATAAGAGTTTGTATATAGGTGAAATTGTATTACTGATGAAAACAGATAGGGATGTCATTTCGGGCAATTTAGCCCTACAAAACATCTCTTTATTTTGTAATTTTTTATATTTAGAAAATTTACATTTGGCTGTCTGCAGGGAGTTCAGATGAACACAAAGATTTTTAGAAAAATAATCCATCTCTTTGACTATGTAATGCAACGAGTGATTTAGCACCAAAAAGTTGAAGCTCCACAAAGCAATCATCAGTAGTTCATATGACTTCATGGATGAATTGATGTCTTCTGAAGAGAAATGATAGGTGTGCATTTTTGGCCCTGTTTACATCTGGTACTAAGTTTAGTTTTTGTCGAGCCAATCACAAGTGGACGACGCTAGTTGGACAGGAGTAAATACGCTTGTCATCCACTTCCAGAGGTAGTTAAAAACACATTGGATTGCTTTCATAGTGTAGATTCTCGTGGTCCAATACATTCGAACAGCCCCAAAAGACTCCCTACTCTCTTTTCATCAACCTTAAGGGGTGGACACAAAAAGCTTATATGAATTTTGCTGCTTTCCAAGGTTCAAGTTTGGTCAACTCCGCCATGCAAAATTCGTATCACGTGAAAACATGTGACCAATAGAAGACTGCTACGTCACAAAGTCAGCCCTTCACTGAATTAAAAGAATTTAAACTTTAAATCTTGCAGCGTTGTGTAAAGTGAAGTAGATTGCATATATTTTGGATGTATTATGTTGAATTTGTTTGTTTTTTTAAAGACGCTGCAGTGTAAAGTCATATTATGACCGTTGCAGTGTCCATAGAAATTTCACATTCTCAAATAGTGTGGCCGAGGCTTAACACATAAATGCTATGAAAAGTTTTTTTTAGAAAGCGCACCGAAACATTAGATTCAAACTGTGCTGTGTTGTACTACACACAGATTACAATTAAATTTCTGCTATTCTTTGATGACAAAGCTCATTTTCACTGCAGTCTTCAGTGTAACATGATCCTTCAGAAATCATTCTAACATTCTGATTTGTTACTCAATAAATATTTCCTATTATTATTAATTCTGGTAACAATGTTGTCCTGTGGAATAATATAATAATGTTTTGTGGATAATTATTATTATTATAATTTTTTTCAGAATTCTTTTTTCATGACCCTTCTGCAATTTGCAAAACTATAAAAATTTTAATCATTGTAAAGTGACAAAGAATTCCTAGGGTAGGCTATATGGAGATCACTCAACAGTTGACTCGATTAGAAAATGAATTCCAATGCGCAAATGCCTCATGTAACGCATTTCTTTGCTCAAGTCTATCATTACCATCTCATTCTTTTCCCAGGATGATTTCTGTCTTTCTCTCACTCACAGGAGTGGAAACGCTTCAACAAGATCGCGTCACTGCAGCGGTTAAACAGATAAGTAAAATACCATGGCGTAAGAAAAGACCATCTCACTCTGTCAGTCGTTCGCTCTTTCTATTGTTAGCAGCTGCATGCCTCACTGCACTGCAAATTTTCCCTGTCACACTCCAATAAGCCTAATTGTCCAAAATAAATGAGCTAATTTCTAAAGTTCCAGTTTATATGAGAGAGATAAGCGGCCTGCTGATTGATTGGGGGTTTAATTCGTTTTCCTTACATTTTGGATGTGTGTGACAGAAGGGTAAGTGTGAGCGTGTCATCTTTTGTGTGTTATTCTTAATATAGATTCTTTTGCTTCTGATATTCTTCCATGGTCAGGAAACGGGTTTGGGACCTCAGGTGGGATATTGGGAGCTTTAGGAAGAGGGAGATTCCCAGTGGACTTGAGCAAAATGCCCACAAAATCTTATTAAAAGTGTTATTTAAGGAAGGTAACCACAGATGACCTGGGTTTTCAGTAAAAACATTTTTTTTTTTAAATGCAAAAAATGCAGCATAGAATAATCAAAAGAAATTCAACCTAAAAAGGAAGAGAGGCTTAGACCAATGGACGAAGTTCATATGAAGTTACCATTGTGTGATGGAATGCATTTTGTGAACATTTATGATGTGCCAGGCAGCCCTGATAACATATTATTATACTGATGCGGTTCTCCTTAGTGGGAAAATTAAAATTCTGTCATCATTCTCTCACCCTCATGCTGTTCCAAACTTGTATGACTATATGATTTATCTTATGGCTTAATATTAAGAAACCTCATTGTTCTTACGTCACATTACTTAACATCAAACATCACTGGAACTTGTGTAATGGACTTGTGATATTTGGTATGGGTTCTCTATTTGACCAATTATTTGATTTGATTTGAGAGTGAATAACCCCTTTAAATTTTGGTCTGTACATCATAAAAAGTGATCGAAGTTGTATGGATACTTTTATGCAATCTTTTTGGAGCTTGAAACTTTTGGACTCTTTGACTTTCATTGTATGGACAAAAGCAGCTGAAAATTCTTCAAACATCTTTGGACAATCATACGACTTTGGAATGGCATGAGGGTGAGTAAATGAGAGAATTAAAATTTTTACATTTACGAGAGAATTACGATCACAAAATTTTATGCTTTTTGCATTTTATGATATTGCAGAAATACTTCCTCTGTCCTACCATGTGGCCAACAGCTCTGCAGGCTAAGACATAAAAAGACAGCATTCAAGCAATATTACAAACTCTTAACAAAATCAGGCCTATGAATTATGCAGTATGAGTTGTAGAAGAAAGCAGCTTTTTAGCTTTTTTAATTCATTCATTGGAGACGAGTGACAGGGGATTGTGGGATTCACAAGTGGAACAAGGAAAGAGAGCATTAAAAAATTGAGAAATGCTCAACTTCATGCAAATAAGAGAGCAAAACCACCAAGGTAAAGACAGCGATATTTGTTATTATGACGATTATAACAAATTCCTATTAGGACTGTCAAACTAACACATTAATTTTGCGATATTTTTATTTTATTTTAATGCGATAAAAGTAAGTATTTTAAAAATATTAAAAAACACAATTAACGCAGCATCCATTTTTTCCTGGTATCCTTTGGCTATGATTATGCTATCATTCATTCAAGTGCTTTTAAACCTTTCAAGCACGACAAGATGCAAAAGAGAACTCAAATAGCCTATAGCCTACTGGTGCAATGTCTGTGAAACGGCTCTCTGTGTTCACTCACCCAAAACAGGCACACAGAAAGCCGCTCAAGACAGCGCACCAGTACCACATTGAGTTCTTTTTGACGCTTGAACGGACAGAAACACACAAAATTATGTTGAAATGTTCTTTCAATAAGTCCACAGTGCAGTTCCATGGTTATCAAATCAACACGCAGGGTATCCAGATGGATGTGGGGAAGGTGGCAGCCGTCCAGAACTGGCCCACACCCATCACAGTGAAAGAACTCCAGCACTTTCTCAGCTTTGCAAACTTTTACAGACATTTCATCAAGAGATACAGCTCCATTACCAGCCCATTAAACAACCTGTTGAAGGATATGCCCAAGTCTCTGTCCTGTCCCACCGAAGCATTCCATCTACTCAGAGAGGGATTAATTCGCTCCTCGTTCATCCAGATCCCAGTCTGCCTTTCGTGGTGGAGGTAGACACGTCAACCACTGGGGTAGGAGTGGTGCTGTCTCAGCAACAGGGTAATCTGGCCAGACTCCATCCATGCGCTTTCTACTCCAAGAAGCTCACCCAGGTGGAGAAGAACTACGACATTGGCAAAAGAGAACTCCTAGCCACAAAACTAGCCCTTAAGGAGTGGAAGCATTGGTTGGAGGGTGCTCAACATGCCTTCACAGTCCTGACCGACCACAACAACTTAGAATATCTAAGAGACGCTTAAAGATTAAACCCCTGCCAAGCCTGATGGCGCTCGCTGCTAAAGGATCGATTCTGGTGGCCCAACATGGCCAGGGATATGAGAAGTTTCTTCCGAGGTTGCGCTGATTGCAAGCTTCTTCCCGTGCCCATTCCCAACTGCCCATGGTCACACTTAGGAGTGGGCTTCATCACTGACCTGATCAATGAAGATCAATGACCAGAATGCAAGTGTTACCATCAGAGAGGGGCTGAACTCCATCACGGCCATCAGAACTCCTGAAACATGTTTTTGGGCTGGGCCGAGTATGAGCATAATTCGAGCTTGGTTACCGGCCACCCTTGTTTCCGTGGTCTGGGGATCCATCGGATGTTCCATCGGTCGGCTACTGGTTCCGGGAGCGCGAGAGGGTCTGGGATGCAGCTCACCATCAGCTTCAGTGGGCAGTGCGAAGTCGAAAGATCCAAGTCGATCCAAGACCCCCATGTACCAACCAGGACAGAAGGTTTGGCTATCCACAGGGGACATCAGGATGCGCCTGCTCTGCAAGAAGCTCAGTCCAGAATACATTGGCCCCTTCACCATCACCCGCCAGGTCAACCCGGTCATCAACCAGCTCGAACTCCCTTCACACTACAGAATTCACCCTTCATTTCACGTTTACCTGATTACATATATATATATATTATATCAGATTATATCAGAACTGCTACTTAAGCACACACCTCAAATCAGTTCAGTGCGTGGTCTTGTTAAGACAAAGAAAGGAATACTTGTCTGTTTCCAACGATCTACTCCAGCATATATCTCCAACATTATTCTCCAACATCTATCTCCAGCGTCTGCTCCCCAGAGTATCTCCCGTTTCTTTCCTGTGTGTGTTCTTCATACTTACCCATCAGCGAGGTGTGTGCTACTGCCATCTGTCAGTTCAGCCATCCACGATCTCCAACATCTGTAAGGAAAAGACATTACATTATTATCCATCTCCATTCATCGAAAATCTCATTGCACTGTCTACTCACCTGTTTACTGTTGTTGCACTCTGTGCTGTCAATAAAGATCCAGTCACTGCATTTCTCTGTTTCCAAGTCAATGTTCCAGATAAAAGGCACAGCTAAATGTAACATTTATTATGGGTTTATGTGAAGTTCACTTAAATTAAAAGTTATATTGTTTAAAGCCTATTAAATGTCAATAATGATGGCTCTCAAATATACTGTAATGTTGAAAGACTATAATTTTTTATTTCATCCCTAGAAATTGAGAAAAAAATCAATTAACATCAGTAGCATTCATAGTCCTTAGTAAAGATATGCTATTAAGCAAATATTTAAAATATACCTTCTTTATATTGTATCTACATTTCAGAGTGAAATTATGAAGTATAAAAATACAATTCACATTTGAATGTTAGGTGTGATTAATCCTGATTAATTACAGAAAAATATGATTAATATGTTTGTTTTTAAAATGATTGACAGCTCTAATTTCTATATTTAAAAGCTGTAAAAAAA
The DNA here is from genome assembly GCA_031834385.1 of Semotilus atromaculatus. Classification (NCBI taxonomy): domain Eukaryota; kingdom Metazoa; phylum Chordata; class Actinopteri; order Cypriniformes; family Leuciscidae; genus Semotilus; species Semotilus atromaculatus. Next base: position 9,142,079 of record JAULUF010000041.1, on the reverse strand, counting down.
ACAAGCTGGAAAGTCACTATTCTTACCAGAACAGGTTATTTAACCAACCTAATGAGTTATAAACGGTTTTATTAAGTTGAAATAGTTGCCAAGTTCCCCTTTAACAGTCTACTGCAATCTAGTAATACTCTAATGAAATTTAGTTGACATGTAGTTGCAAAGTAGAATGTCTGAAGTGGACCAGTGAAATAAAGTATCACACTATTTGCACTTAGTGTAAATAGCATCTAACTATTTACAGTGAAAAATGCTAAATTAGTTGTTTTCACTTTAGTGTAATTTAAAGTGTAAATTAAAAGTTAGCTTTTTCCCACTGTAACTGTGACTATATGACAACCACACTTACTATCTATTATAAAGACACACTTCTAAAGCAGCAGATCTGGCATTTTGGGCGGTATTGAACAGATTTCTTCTGAGGGAATGGATGCATAGGGTAAGAGAAACAGATTGTGGCCCCTCTGCTGACACGGAATAATATGAGGAATGAGCCACATCATGTATTAGGTTGTCTAGAGCAACTTTATGTGTATGTGTGCGCATGTGAGGAGAAGAGGGTGTGGGATGGTTATGCGACTTTAGGGGGAGGGAGTGATGGGACTGCCAGACGCTGCAAAGGTCATTTTCATGAATTATTCTGGACCTGCGCCCAGATGCTAGTGCACGGTTATCTTTCAGGTAACGGGTTCTTTTTAGCTGACTCATCATGGCCTCCCATCTGCGATGCACCGAAGAGAACCACCCTGGGATTGAGAAGGTTACAGTAGTATGAGCATATGTCTATCAGCTCCATGATTCGTACATAAGGTGCAACAAAGAGAGAGAGAAAGTAAGAGAAGATGGTAAAAGAGAGAGAGGCTTATCTTTCTCTTTGACCCATGCCAGCTGTTGCTCAGCGGTGCATCGAGGGCAAATACTCATTCATTTCCTCTCAGTCGTACATCTCAATTTACAGTCCAGTCTAGTGTGCTTAGAAGGACACAATGAGGCTTCGCAGACACCAGCATATTGATCTGACCCACTGATCAATTCAGCCAGAAAAAGGAAGAGAACTGCATGACAAATAGCATTAGAAGAGAGCCACTTCATTTAGTCTAGAGGTCAATGAACCACTTGTGTGCTCAGAGCATTTTTTTTGACACCACATGAACAGAGATTCTATAATATTTTTGAGGCAATTTCCCATTTAGTGTTTCTTCGAGAAGTCTTAACACTCAATGCTGGGAAGAAGCTAACTAGCTAAATTTTTTCAGTAGAGTGACAGTCATTAATCTGTTTTCAAAAGTGTAGCTTTTAATAGCAAGAACTGTAGTGTAGTGTTGCCTTGGCTTTTGGCTTGCATGGTTGGAGACAGTTAATATTCAACAATAATATTGATCTGCCTTACTTAAGGTGGACGATGATGCAATTTTCTTCTAGAAACAAACTTTGTTGTATTATTTTCATGTTATCACTGTGAAGCTGCTTTGATACAATTTGTATTGTAAAAAGCGCTATATAAATAAAGGTGACTTGACTTGTAGCTTTTGCAGTAATACACTATTTTTCCAATAACTAGCAGTGTAGCATGACTGGTTTTGACATTGTATGGCGACAATTTAGTGTGTAAAGACTGTGTGTATGCTATTAGTGTGCTATTGAGCAAGGATGTAGTTAGGCACAGCAACCATGTAGTCTGAAATAATGATAAATAAAATAAACACTCAGGGAAACACTATTCTGGTTAAGTTACACTTTTTTATATTTTGCGTAAGCATCAAACCAGAACCTGCTGTTAGTGCCGGATACTGTAAATACTGTTATGTTTTATCAACATTGTAATCTCTGTAATCTGATAAGTATTATCTAATAAAGCTGAATTTTTTAATGTTTCTACTATTCCAGCTTAAAGGTGCTCTAAGCGATGTCACGCGTTTTTTAGGCCAAACATTTTTTTGTCACATACAGCAAACATCTCCTCACTATCCGTTAGCTGCCTGTCCCCTGAACACACTGTAAAAAAACGTGGTCTCTGTAGACACCACAGGCTCCACAAACGGCCACAAAAACAAACTGCGGCGACCCGCTCCACGAAACATAACAAACAGTGTTCCAGCCAATCACTGGCAAGAAGTATTTGAGGGTGGGTCTGGGGGGTTAGTGCGCGTGCACATGAAGGGGGTGTGTGAAGGAGAGAGAAGCATCAAGAGGAAAGTTTGAATAATGGCCGACACACGACCAAAGAGACGACGTTCCGATGATCAACTTACAAAGAAGAGGGAAAAGGAAAAAGAACGCGCGAAGTACCGAATTTACATCGGTAAAGCATTCGAAAGATGGCGAGAACTCCGCCGGCAGAAGGGCTTCCAGTCCGACATTCAGGTAGGAAGGGATCACTTTGTCACTTTGTAATCACTTTGTAATAATTACAAATTCTACATTTAAAGTTACTATGTTTGAAATTTCAACTTCATTGTTACAAATGTGTAATTACAAATATATTTAAATACAAGACATACAAGTTTCAATAGAAATTACATTAAAGTATTTTTCAGTTTATCAAAAATGCTTGTGAGGCACTATACACCAACTATATATGAGGTCATTATGAATGTAGAAAGTCCTACTTAATGGGTCATTTAGCACTCTAAGCGTTTTTCAGTTAACATACATCTAGAATATAATACATTTCATTTAATTACATTTAACATGCAATCAGGTGTCTGAAAACATTTTGTTTTCTTTTAAGTATATTCTTTTAAGTAAGGGATAATGTACATCCAGCCAGTTATTATCGCAGAATAAATCGTAAGGGTCTTGCATCAGCCTGGAGGGGTTTATTTTGCAATAACATTATCATTACATTACATTATATAACATTACATTATCCCGCTTATTACGTGGCTGTGAAACGCTGTGGGAATGCCTCTGTGATTGCGTCATGAAGCACGTATGAAACCAGTCCAATGGCGTGATGGAACGTCATGTGGCGTCACCTGAATAGGCTGAAGTAAGTCGATCACGGACATGCTGGGAGTATGGCAGGGTGACGCAGCATACGTAACCAAGATGTTCCCTTTCAAGGGAACTCAAACTGCATCGAAGCACTACTTTTTCAAAAGGAGTAGCTTGGCTGCAAGTACAAATTAGCAATGCCAACAACCATAAGCACAACTCCAAAATCGCCCTATCTACAATAGCAGCAAATAGATTCCTTCTCAACCATTTTGCACATATTTCCACAAAACATTGTCAAAAAATTTTTTTTCTTAATTTTCATTCCCACAGAGGATGTTGGACAGTCGGTGCGCATTTATGAGTCATGCAAACACACATGCTCAGACACAGACACATATACTAAGAGGAACCAAGGCCTGCCATCTGCTCCAGGCTAAATGAGGAGTAAATGGAGGAGGTGGTGAGAGGAGTCACACCATCAGGCGAGCTCAAATCTCATCTAACCACACACACACACACACCTCCGCTCTCCTACGTGGACCATCCTGGCACTTTATTGCTGTTACATGTCTCACATAATCTCATACCCATCAAGTGCCTGACTGGAGTTTAAAGAGATGAGGGTTTGCCCATGTGGACCAGCAATTACACACCCAGAGACTGTGCCTTTTGTTTGCTGCTTTATTGATGTGTTATTTCAAACGAAGCAAGGATTTCACATTTCACACTGGATCTTTTATTTTATTTTAAAATCAATACTAGATGTGTTCTGAAGAATTTCAAAACTTTATTTCAGACCAGCCACAACCAATCAGATTTGGCTCCATTGCAGACTGCAGATTTCCAAAAACCAATGAAACGCTCCAATTGACATGCTTCAAACCTTGGCTGCTTTATCATGATGATCATGATGATGGCATCTCCTTGGAGAACTAACATCTCTATTACCAACAAAGAATTCTAGATTTTTTTTTTCTGTCCCCCTCCTTTTGTTAAAAACTACATCGGTCCTAATTGCTATATCAATTGCCTTTCAGTCCTTTGTATCTCCTGTCAGTCTTTGGAAACCTCTTTTAATAAAGACTTGCTTGACCTTGGGTCATGAACTTTACTCCGTTTGATAACTCAATTAAACCTCTTTTCAAAAGATCCTGTCTCACGCGAGAAGACTAACTTGCAGTCAAATATCTTTGTCCCACAATGACACCCACAGAGAGAAACATTACATGCCTTCATCACTATGTTTTATTCAAAACTCGTGCATAAAAAGAAATTTCCACAATTAGATTGACAATTTTTTAATTACATTTTTTGGGGAAATTAATGGCTAAAAATGTTCCTTGATATACTTTTTTAAAAGAAAAACATCTACAGCAGTACATTGGAAAGGAGAAGTTTAAAAGAAGTTTATCGCTTAATGAATTGACATCCTGTCTGCTAATCTTCAACATATTTGTCATTAAATAATTATTTTAGTGGGAAAACTCTAAACTCTTTTACAATAGGGTTAATTGCCCACACATATCATATACTGTAAAAAGAAGTTAGTGCCATGCGTGTTTAAGTACAATCAACTTTGTCAACTTAAATGACAAAACTAACTTTGAAAATGAGTTGAATCTTGAATAACTGTAAAAACATATGTTGTCATAACTTATTGATCATATATATTTTGTACAGTGTATACATATGATTAATCTGATATGTACACACCATAAATGTAACTTGCTGCACAATATGACATGTATGTACAAGTGAACTTGAAGTTACATGCAAGTCAGAATGTCACATTGTGAACACTGTTTCTGTAACTCACTAAAGCTCATCTAAAATTTTATAATTTTAGCACTTATAATTCCAAGATGGCACCAGTGTTACTCGGCTTGCCATCTCTCTCGTTTGTCTCAGTTTGTTGTACCTATGGTGCATGTTCGCCTTACATCTGTACTGTTTGTATTATACACAGTGTTACACTGGTATCATGTAGTCTCAGTGTTAACTTACGATCGTCAAGACTTATTCAATATTCAAAGCTTCTAGACAACCTACGATGGAGTTTCCCTCGGCTACTATAAGCTTGGAGGGCCTTCATTTGATGCGACGCTCATGGGATTATATGCTTTTCATCTCCCTGTTTTCCCGGCCTTCACTCAATCATCTACCTACTCTGCTCCTCCGCGTTTACGGATTCGCCAGAGAGGAGTGAACTGTCAAAATCTACATCAACTGGACTTTGTTCATTGGGATTCGGCTTTGTCATCATAGCCTCCTTTGAACATGGCCCTAGTCAACGCTAGGTCCATATGCAACAAAACTTTTATTTTAAATGACTTTTTCGGACGTAACTTGGATATTCTATTACTGATGGAGACCTGGGCCACCGTTGGTGAGTTGTCAGTCTTTGAGGAACTTTGTCCTTCAAACTGTTGCTTTATTAGTACCCCAAGATCTGCTGGTAGGGGTGGTGGTGTTGCTATGGTTTTTAAACAATCACTTAAAATAAACACTGTTTCTGTTCGGAGCTACTCGTCGTTTGAGGTACAGTGTGTAACATTACAGTCTGCCTCCTTTGTGCTATTCTGTGCTCTTATTTACAGGCCACCTAATTTGGGCGGTGCTTTTGTAAATGATTTTTCAGATTTGTTAACTTCTGTTGTTCCGTTGTATGATTAAATATTATTATTAGGTGATTTTAATGTGCATGTTTGCTGCCTCGGGCGTCCCCTGGTTACTGACTTTTGTAATGTCCTGGACTCATTTGTTTTTTTTTCAACATATGAACCAACCAACACATGTCCTTGGTCATACTCTTGACCTTATTATGTCATCTGGGTTCCCTGTAGATAATGTATGTATTGAAAATCCTTCCTTTTCGGGAACGTAAGCCCATTGTGTTTACGATCCCTGTTGTGAGCTCTGTCGCAGTGAATAGATCTGTAGGCTCTTATTCTCGCTTCATAAACTCACTTACTGCCTCTCAGTTTAGTGAGAAATATTTAGCTAATGCTGTTGAAGGATTGATCTTGAATGCTGAGTCTTCCATCGGGCCTGACGATTTTCTTTCTCTTTTTTATGGATCTTGTTCTGATATTTTAGATTCTATTGCCCCTTTTAAGATAATACAACCAAACCAAAAATCGTACTATTGGCTGGATAATAACATTCGCTGTCTCAGACAGTGTTTGGTTAAGTTTCAGAGTAAGTCAGCTACTGTAGATCTAAATATTTCTCTGATTTAATTGATAAACACTGTCATAGACCTAAGATTTTATTTTCTGGGATAAATTCTGTAATTAGTCTAAGGTGTCAATTTCACGGGGAACCCTCGGCTGAACGTTGTGAGAAATTTTTTACGTTTTTTGCAAATAAAGTGTTAGCTATTGGTTCACCTTTCACTTTACAGCTTCCAGATCAGTCTTCAAATTCACTGGTTAGTCCGTTTTTCTTTCATAATTTTGCGCATGTCTCTTTAATTGAACTCTCTGAAGTGGTTAACAAGATAAAGACAACTACTTCCACACTTGATGTTATACCTTCTGATATTTTAAAAGAGGCTTTTCCTATAATTGGCTCCAGCGTCCAAGTGTTGATTAAATGATTAATTAGTTGATTAATAGTTCCGAATAGTTTCAAGCATGAGGCTATTCAGCCTTTGCTTAAGAAACACGGTTTGGATGAGGGTTGCTTTAATAATTATAGGCCATTTTTATAATTTTAATCAAAACTTTTAGAAAAAGTTGTCCTGTCTCAATTGCACTCGTTTTTAAATGCTGCAAATTTACTAGAACCTTTTCAATCTGGTTTCACGGCCCATCATAACACAGAGTCTGCCTTGCTAAAAGTGTTCAATGACATTTTACTCACAGTTGAAGCCGGTAAAAATGCTGTATCGATCCTACTTGATCTTACAGGTGCCTTTGATACTGTAGACCATAGTGTTCTTATTTGGCGTTTGGAGCATTTCTTCGTTATCAAGGGTACGGCCTTACAGTGGTTTAGATCATATCTTAAAGACAGGTCTTTTTCAGTGGAGATAGGTACATTTTCTTCATCTTCTTCTATTAGTGGAGTTCCTCAGGGCTCTATTTTGGGTCCCCTTCTTTTTAACTTGTATGCGTCCATTGGGGGATATTATTAGGAAGCACAATGTATCGTTTAATTTTTATGCAGATGATTCACAGCTGTACCTGCCGTTGAAAGCTGGTGATTCAATTCAACCTTTGTTGGAATGCATCGGGACATTAAGAAATGGTTAGCGCTTAACTAGTGAGAAAAAGAAGGGGACCCAAAATAGAGTCTAATTTAGCTTGTGTACTCAGACGAGGCTGAGGTTGACGTTGCAATATCACAAAACAGTTGACGTACATTACAGAAATGAGTTGAATTACGATGGCCTAAGTCAACGTGTCTGATAATAGGCAATAATAAACATGTTGCACATATCATGATCGAGCTAGAAAAAACGTTCTGATGTTTTCTTAGACAAGCAAAGGTAAACCGTCATTCTACCAGATGAACTTATAGACCTTGCTAATATAAATTTAGACAAATTAGCCTCCGATATATATATTTTTTATGCTCGTGCCCACTCTCCCCAAAAAACAACAACACGAAAGCAGTAGTTTGCCTTGTTCATATTGTTCGTTCCCGGTAAAAATACTAGTATGCATGACAACACAATAAAAATTAAAAAATCGCCATCAGTTGGAAAGAAAATATTGCTTTTCTTACCTCGGGAGACATAACTGGTTTTGAAATAGCCGGTTCCTGCTCAGCTGGGTTGACAGCTGATCAGCTGGGTTGCTCGTGGCGAGGGGGAGGAACAACAGTTCGTTTTTACGACAGTGTGTTTGAAAGCATTTACTACCAGACACCAGGGGGGGGCGTCGTAGAGAAAAAACACCCAGTTCTGCCTTGTGTCCCTTTAAAGGGGACATGAGAAACCAAATTTGCCTTGATCTATTGGTCTTTGTGCCATTAAAACTTCCTGCAAGTTTCATAGTTTAAGACGTCCTCCCCATTATAAACGAACAATTTATTTAATCAAGCTCTAAATACAGCTCGTTGTGGATCCACGGTACGAAGTGACGTCACGGTACGAAGTGACGTACCAGTCGTTTGCATATGACCGCCTCAAACGCAGGACAACTACGCCTCATTTCGCATCATCGCATCGTTGTCGCGCGGCTCGCGCCCACAGGTCTTCAGTCGACGTGCAGCAGGTGGGTCTGTTTACAAGAAGATTGCGATGCCACGCAGATGTGCTGTTCCTGGTTGTGGACAAACAACATGTTTGAATATGCTGACGTCAGGAGAAAATGGATGCAGTTTATTTTTTGTGGACGTCCCAGTCACGGCAGTGTTTATATACTTATGTGTTCTCTACATTTCAAGGATGACTATTTTGAGAACAAATCGCAGTATGATGCTGGCTTTGCCAGAAAACCTTTGTTTAAAGATCAAGCTGTGTCCACTATTCTGGGCCCAACAATGATGCCGCGAACTGTAAGTAATGTATTTCATCTTAAAACTACTTTTTATGCATAAGCAGCACTGACGTTAGCCAATCATAACAGTAGGGGTTAACACTGACCTCTTAAAGGGGAAACACCCCCAAAACAGACTGTTTGAATCAGACGATGAGAAACAAAGTGGGAAAAGGTCATAAATCACTCAATTTTAAAAGGTTTTTGTCCAAAAAACTATAGTAATACTATAATTGCACCTAAGGGAACATAATAAAACAAAAAACAAAAGCCATGTCATGACCCCTTTAAAATGTTATTTCCATTGACTAAAATAGGACACCACTTTAGTCAGAGTAAAGTTGATTTTACTAATTTACTAAATTAAAAAAATATGTCCAATAAAACTATGACTTAAAAAACAGTTTTAAAAACAAATAATTGCATGCCACAACAATGAGGGTGATAAATCTATAAATAATCACCCAAATCAAAAACAAGCTGCACTAAGGACTCGTTTACACGACAATGATGTACTAATAATGGAAACGTTTTTCCATTTCTTTTTTTGCGTACAGACGACAACGTTGTCAAAACGATCCCCATTCACAGGGATTTGCGAAAACAGGGATTTGGGATTGTTATTCATGCCAGGCAAAGTTGGCGATGTCACTTTGTAAAGAAACACTATACACACCTATAGACTGAATATGTAATACGCATGTGGATGACATCACCATTTTCAAAAATTTGCATTTTAATTTTTTCAGGACCCCAAAACGCTGTTGTCATTTAAATGAATGACCAAAACTCATAGAAAGTTTTCAGTTTTTAGTTGAAAACGGTGTTGTGTAAACAGCACTTGAATCATTCAAGAAAATGATGTACAACAGCTGCTGATCTTGGATCAGTGAGAACTATCAAGAGGTTGTCATTTTTCTGATTCTCTTCACATCCTCTCAAAGTCAACAAGGTCCCAAACACCCTTGCTGGTCCTCATTTGACTTTGACAAGCACTGAAATAAAGAACAAGCAAAGTGGGTCAATGTTCAAAGGCACCAGAAGTCAGGTCCATGTTAGACATCGGCCTGACAGCCCACCTATGGTGCCATGCTGGGCAACACGGTCAAATTCAGCAGGTTCACACTCCCTGAGCCCTTCCTGGGCCGAGCGAAGCTCTCTGCTGGGCCAACAGATGGAGAGGCATCCGGTGTTGACAACCAAATGCTCTCATGGCAGTTGCTAGGTCAACGCGGTTGCATACGCAGGTGCGAGTTCTTGTGTGCGCTGATGGCACATGCATCCCTCATTCTCACCTGGTAGGACAGCAGATCACACCAGTACAGGGCATGACCAGTAATAATGCTTTTTTTGGAGGTGCTAAACTGGGGGAGGTGTGGAACTTAAATAAATGAGAGAAAAGAGTCATCATTTTACATTCATAAATTGTACAGAGTCTGCAGGCATCAAAACAAGGTCGGAAATTAATGGGGCTGGGGCTGGGGGGGGGGGGGGGGGGTATCATTAAAATGCCCCCGAAAATCAAGATAAAGAGGCAAAAACTGCCCCTGCACGATTCAACTAAATCTATTAAATTGAATGCAAAGCATTATATTTAGATCTGCTCAAGTTGCATCAGATATATTTGTATGCTTTTTTTTTGCGCAACATTGAAGATTATAACCAATCACACACATTTTTCTTGGCGTTGTGAATGCAATGGCCAAGGAGAGCCATTTACATTAGTCACTGCTGAATACGTCAACGTTTTGTTCACTGTCTGAATTCTGCACTCTTGCAAATCCTCTCATCGTAAACAAAGTGCAAATACGATATAAGAGATTAATTTTGCAGTGTAGACAGCTTCAGTGATTAGAACGGGAGTTTTTGCGAGAAAGCAGAACTCACGCTAAACCGAAGTCAGTAATGGGGAACATTCTTGATAAATCGATTATTCAAGGAAAATAATCGATAGATTAATCGATTGAAAAAAGAATTGTTAGTTCCAGCCCTAAAATAAACATAAATGTAATGTAAGATCGGTTCCACCTTTGCGGTGTCAAGATGACTTTTGATGTTGATATACAATTTTGGTTGCACTTTATTTTACAGTATGTGTACTTACAGTGTACTTACCTAAGAAAGTACTGGGTTATTTAAGGTAACTACATGGGTTAAGGTTAGATTTAGGGGAAGGTTCAGGTTTACCTAACTATTGCCCAGATATTGTAATTACTATAAGTATATAGTATGTACATGGAGGACAGAACTGTAAAATAAAGTGCTACCAAAATGTTATCGGTAGCAGTTTGTATTCTGATTGAATGAAGTATTTGTTTATATTTAACATAAAAGACAACGCCTCTGTAGAAAAGTTCATTTCTGACCCTGTATCGAACGCAACGTCCTTGTTAGAAACGCTCTCTGTAACCGAATCCACAGGAGGGGAGGTTTTCTGCAGGGCACGAGCTGTGTGTAGACAGCAGGTGAAATGTCTGCCGCGTGTTCATCTTCACATGCCATCCACGCCTGGATTTATGAACATGTCAGGAGCAGCTGAAGCCATGCAGGTCAGGTTGAAGGTTCAAAGTGGGCAGATTGAGGTGTGCTGACCACCTACTGACAGGCACAGATGCACCAGAGAACAATAGGACTGATGAGAAACCAAAAACAACCTCAGAGGCACGGTGGTAGGACACAACACAAGGAAGGAGCTGAAGATTGGCACATCAAGAGTCTTTAAAATGGCCATTGATATGAACCCAATGTTTCTTCAAATGTAGACATTTGTCACTTTGCTGCAGAAATGGATTATCCAGTGGCACTGAACTTCTGCCGGAGGCGGTTTGAAATGAAGTTCATAATAGCTGTTCTGGCCAGTGAGTCCTAATGGCCCATGTTAGCCACCGGTGTAATAGATAAGTGTTTGAATATGAGTGGATAGGAATTAAATTCTTAACAAAGGCAGAGGATTCGTAGGAAAGAACATTCTGCTTTTTGTTGAATATTGAATGGAAAATGTCTTCACAAATTGGTGATAATGAGTGTGATGTTTGAAATCCTATATTGTTTATATATCTAAACTAGTAGACCATGATGCTATATAGCAATGCTAACATCATGAGTTTGACTATACAGGAACCTAAAATGTATGCCTTGAATGGAGTTTAAAGTCACATTTAAAATCAACATAAAACTGCCCACATTTACCCTCTTAATGCAAGTGCCTGTTCTTGTGAATAATTCACTAGTGAATTGGGAAAAAAACAAGGTAATAAAAAAAATATTATGATTGTTCCACCATTGAAACGACTTTATATTTCCGCTGGCAATATCAAAGCCTCTTGTTTTTCAACCCTTCCCCTCCAACTACCATGTAAGATGCATTGTAAAAAATATTTGCAATTTTTAGAGAACAAAAGGTAAAAATGCTGTAGTAAAACCTTTAATTGGTTAACTGTAATTTACCTTACCATATAGGGTGAAAGGTGTATATTTAACATCACATTACATTTAATTTTACTGTAAACTACTGTAAAAATTTATGTTTTTTGCAAGTTACAAAGTTACAAATTATTGTATAATTTATGGTGAAAAGCAGTAAAATATTTTTTTTTAATTTTTTTTTCCAGAAATACATTTTTTACATAATGTTTCTTCTCATGCATGTACAACAGAGGGTTCCATTTTCAGTTATTTAGATAATATTTATTGAATTATTTTAGTGTATTTCATGTGTGTTAGCCTGACTGAGTTTTGTCTTTATTGGCCATGTTATATGGACATACCTTACCTATATTATGGTGGTTATAAAGGTTGTAGTGTATTTTAAAGTAAAATAGTGGAAGTAGAGTAGATAATAACATTCCGGGCCCTATTTTAACGATCTGAAACGCAAGTGTCAAGCGCAAAGCGCAAGTAGTGGGCGGATCTCGGCGCTGTTGCTATTTAACCGGCGGGATAAATGACTCTTGCGCCCGACGCAAATCTAAAAGGGGTTGGTCTGAAGCAGCTTCATTATTTATAGGTGTGGTTTGGGCGTAACGGGAAACAAACCAATAAGAGCGTCATATCACATTCCCTTTAAGAGCATTATGAACGAGCTGCGCTTGTTCCATGGCGCAATACTATTATAACGGCGCATTTACCAGGCGCGCTTCAGAACCAGTTCACAGCCGAGGAGATCGATGTTCTCGTCAGGGCCGTTAAAGAAAGAGAAGTGACATTGGGGATGGGACAAACCCACCCAAATTAGCTTCGGTTATACATTCATATAATAATTTGGGTAAATATGTAAGCTTTATGCCTATTATTCCCATCGTCATGGACACAACAATGATTTCCCTCGTGTTTTAATATTTTTCCTTATAATGTATCATTTGCAAAAAGGAAAATGCATCTGTGTAGATGAGAGAATCATCTACAGTGTTTGCGCGTTGTTCACACTCTGTATTATGACCAAGCACGCGCTTAAAATAGCATCTGAATGTACGCTCAACGCGCCACTGACTTAAGACTAGGTTTTTTCTGGTCAGTGGCGCAATTGTTTTCTGGAACTGCAAAATAACACTAGGGAATGTTTGCGCCGAAACACGCCTCTTTTTGCGCCGACCCGCAAGTTCATTTCCTAGTTTACCGACGTGCGTCTGTGGAGGGAAAAGCCCGCTTTTTGCGGGTGCAAAATAGGAATGAAATATGCGTCAGTGTACAAAGTCATTTGCGCTGGGTACAAGATAGGGCCCTACAAGTATAATAGCATAATAATAACATAATTTGATTTGGTTATACATTTTTAATTATACAGTCACCTATTTTCCATTCCATAATACCTGAAACATTGTCACCATATTTGTTTACAGTGCATGAATGCAACCCTAGCTGCATGCCCCCAAACCAGTGATATTGGTTTTTGTACATTGTATCATATGTGCATTTAGCAAAGTATGCATACTTACACATTTGCATACTCTAACACCTTAAGAGGTCTTCAAAAAGCTGTACCAACAACAACTTCCACATGGCCCAATATAGTGTGACAATACATTTTGTTTTTACTCACTGAATACTTCTCATTAAATATTCTGTTTTACACAACAACAAAAAACACACAAGTAAAATGAATTGCAAATGGATATTATATTGACCCTAGACTGTTTGACAAATATAAAAGTAAAAATCAGCATTTTACAATGGAACTACAGCTAATGTTTTGGTGTATTGTAAGTCTAAATCTAGAGTCACAAGTTACGAGCTCTGGAAAACGTCACTCAAGTACATCAGTCTGCGCTTCACAAACAGAAATGAGTAATACAAGCTGACATGAAGATGAAAATCAAGGCCTAAGACCCTTCAACTGTCTCACAACTAGAGGAATCCAGCCTGGGAAAAAGAACACAGAATTGACACTCAAAGACAGAAGCCAGCACTCTTCAGATGAGAGCCCTTTCTGGATCCATTGTGCTCGCTCTCTCTCTCTCTGTGTGTGTGTGTGTGTGTGTGTGTGTGTGTGTGTGTGTGTGTTTGGGGGGTCTTTAAGCTGAGGGACAGTGTTTGGCTCACTTGCTGGGAAACAACACTTCAGCCCCACAGCTGCAAGCACAAGAGAACTCCAGCGCTCTGACATAGAGTTCAATAGCGGAGCGCTGGCAGCTAGAGATATGCTTTCACTGCAGGGATCACACACACTGGGAAGAATGTATTTTAAACTCTCGCTCTCCATAGTATTCTCTCTCGCTCAGCATCTCCCCGTGCATAAACTTGAATAAACAGCCCTTGCTTTGTGGTTTGTTTTCTCATTTAATTCTCTGAATGAAATGCCATCACCAGGCGTTTTATCGCTGTGGTAACTGAGAATTTCAGCCATGTTGAGTCGACGAGCAGACAATTGCACAGGCTGTGCTTGATTGCCAATTAATGAAATCCTTCTTTATGGGACTCCAAAAATACAATGAATGTCTGGATCGTTTTTTTTACTTCAAGGAATAGTTCACCCAAAAATTACAAAAATGAAATACTCACCTTCATTTCATTCCAAACCTATGACTTACTTTCCTCTGTAATATTTTGAAACAATGAAAGTAAAAGTTTTGGACACCATTAACTTTCATAGAAGCGTATGGCTTAAAGTCTTAAAACTTAATATTTTTCGAAAGTTATTGCGTGTTTTATCGCAAGAAAATACTTTTTCAGTCTTTCTCTCTACTTCAATATTTCACATTTAATTCAATGTGTTACATACTGTTTCTTTGTAATTGTTTGTGAAACTTATTAGCAATGAGTAAAAATTCCTTATACACCTTTTTATTATGATTATCAGTGTAAATAAAGTGAATAAAGCAAGTTTTTGGGAATATTTATGTGCACACCAAACATCTATCAAACAAAGGACAACCCTTTACAATAAGGTTCCATTATTTAATGGAATGTAGTTAATGCATTGACAATAACTAATACATTTGTTAATTTTGATTAATCTTTGTATAAAAATACACATTTTCATTGTTAGTTGTTCACTCAGGTCCATTAAATAATATTAACAGATACAACCTTTAATTTAAGAAATGTATTAGTAAATGTTCAAATTAGAAGTATTTTCCATTGTTAGTTCATATAAACTAGTGAACCTTACTGTAAAGTGTTACCAAACAAACCAGGAATTGTTTTCGTCTGCATATTTGCTTATTGGAAAACCAATGTATGTGAAAAATGAAGGACTTTGCAGCATTATGATTAAACATTAATGAGCATTTAAAACGCAACTTTTGAAATGAAATATGGGTAATATAGTTCTTCCATCAGTGTTCCAGTATCATTTAAGCGGCATGATCAAACTGTCTTCACGGCTTAGAGATGAACGCTTTGACTGAACAACAATATGCCACTTGTACACATACACATGAGCTGAGACAGACACTGTCCCTCTTGATGTTTGCTAAAAAAAAACATGAATCTAATTTTGAATTATTTCTCTCTCTCTTCCTCGCTCTCTTTCTCTCTCTTTGTCTCTCTCTCTCTCTCTCTCTCTCTCTCTCTCTCTCTCTCTCTCTCTCTCTCTCTCTCTCTCTCTCTCTCTCTCTCTCTCTCTCTCTCTCTCTCTCTCTCTCTCTCTCTCTCTCTCTCTCTCTCTCTCTCTCTCTCTCTCTCACTTAGCTTTGCCATTAGAGCCATTTGCATGTAGCGGAGAAGCCATTAGAATTTTAATGAGGCTGACCCTGGAGGCAGGCCTTTGCTGGGTCCTCAAAAACACACACACACATACACACACACAGCCCAGAGGCATGAGCACTTAATGCTCTCATACATACACACATCTAACCTTACAATCAGCATCTCAGAATAGAAGAGTGAAAATGTCTGTTTTATTATAGAATTTTGAAATTCCACTGATCATCTCTCCCCTCTTCCTGCAAAAAGTCCTCTTGACAAGATCCAAACCATACGCATCATTGTCTTTCCCATATAGGCTAGTATTATTGACCATATATTTAGTGAAAAGAAAAATGAACATCGTTTTAATTTGGAGGGGCTGCACTAATGTGCCTGATTTTCTGTCTCATTATAACATTAATCTTCAAACCTCTCTTATGTGCTAATTATTCATTTTTGAAGGCTAAAATAATAACATTTAATTGCCTATTTCAGCACCGAGTTGGAAGTTTCTGTTGTCTGAGACTCTGGAGAGACAGAAGCAGCTCTCGCTGCCTAATTAGAATCCTGGGACTGAATGGTGAATGAGTGAGTTTTGGTTATCTGACACTAAAGACTGGTTATTAAAAACAGGTCATGTGGTTACGTCAGTGAAATATGGCTTCTGTTTGTTCTTGTGATGTTACACAACACTGTTACGGACGTCTGACCCCTTTGAGAACGTCTCAACACAATGACCTAATATACACTCGTGTTAAAGGCCAGAGAACTTATTTTGTGACCCCTTTGTAATAAGATGTTTATGTCAAGGAGGCTTTCACAACAAAGACCATTTAAAAAAAGAAGTGTGCTTAATTGTATTGAATGTGCTCTTGTAGCTTACTTCAAATTTTAAGAGAATATTTGGTAACCCTTTATTTTACAGTGTCCACCATAGTATATACAGTGCAGTACATTTACTAGTATTACCGGTAAATTATGCAAAATTACACTGTAAAAAATATGATATGATCAATAAGTTATGACAACGTGTTTTTACATTGCTTTAACTCATCAAAATAAGTTAAGCAATTTTCAACTTTTGTATAAGTTAAACAAGATTCAAATAATTTTTTTAAAGTCAGTTTAATGCAATTTAAGTTGAAATGACTTAAACATCCCAGTTGATTGTACATAAAAACAAGGCAGCAAGTTTGCATTTAAAGTGAAACATCATCATTACAAATGTGTCTAATTTCGAATTGATTTAAATGCGTAACATACAAGGTTCGATAGAAATGACATTCAAGTACATTTTAGTTGACCATAACTCCTTTTCAGTACATTTGGCAGTATATAAAGTGTGTCAAAAAAGTTCAGCTAATTGAATTGGATATAAATTTAAACAATTACAGTTTAATTTAATTTAACATGCAATTACGTGTCTAAACAAAACTAAAGTGTCTTATTTTTAAGTATATTATTTCCATAATAAATACTTATTTTTTTAAAGCATTTCCTAAAGATTTCCTTTATAGCTGAAAAATGTGTGTGGTTTTATTTTTCTTTATTATAAGCAGAGATATATTATTAATATTATTCATTCATATTGTAGCATATCCAGTCATTTAAAGGGACTAACTAGATAAAAGTGTCTGTATTTTCGTGTACAAGGCAGGTGTAAGCTAAGCAGCCATGCTAAAATATGAATGACGCGGGTCTGAGATATGCCGGGCTGTGAAATGAAGACGTCTAAGGAATAAAGCCAGAAGGAAACAGAACATAACACTTAGCGCGCGAGTGTGTGTGTATGTATCCGGTTTACGGTAGCATATGTACATACATAGTCGTCTCTCTCTGCGCGAGTAAGCCTGCACTTGCATATATGCGTGCATGTGTGTGTGTGTGTGTTTCAGCTTCAGGCAGAGAGATGATTGGCTCCCCCCTGAGGGCCTCTCTCTCCCTGCAGCATGTGGAAACCATGGCGCGTTGCCAGGATACAAGCCCCCAGTCTGTACTGACAAGTAGACATGAAGAGCAAAGATTAATTATTTACAAGCACACCCCTGTACGCTGTGACGACTTGCCACTTTTCCTGCACTAAATGTCACTATCTATGAAGCCATAACCCTTATTACTTATTTTATTTGGGTATTAATTCTGACCTCCAAACAGCGGCTTTGAAATCGAGCGGCGGATACACATGCAGCCAAACAGCTTTAGATTTAATTTCCTTCACAGAGAGCGAAATGTGTAATCTGTGGCCGGTAGGCCTACTGCTAATATATGGCTACTAATGATTTTTCAGTTCTGTATCCTATTGTTCTTTAACCGTACCACCGTACCAGTCCACTCAACGATATTCAGAGTTCATATATAATTCATGGCTTTTCTTCTCTCCTAAGTAAAAGATGTCCCTTCAGATCCATATTTACCAAGCACATTAAAAAGTTTAACGCTATTTGATGTCCCTTTTCCTGCACGCCAGCTGTCTAGTAAGCCATAAAAAGGCTTTTGTAGTACAGATAATGGTCAAACACACACACACACGTGGTGCCGGCCAGGACGTCTCGGCAGGTTTCGTGTTCCGTTCAGCCTGAGATGATTCTGGGAAGTGATGGCATCCGTGCCTCGGTGTGGGCCTTCCCTTTGTTATGCTCTTCCTCGGAGCCCTTACGCGCACAGCGGTGAAGCGCTTTATTTGCATTGGCTCTCATACATATTCATGCGAGCGGGGTCAGCTCACGTGGAGGGGAGAGATTTAATTGGGCTTTGGACGGAGAGGATCCTGAGTGACAGGTGGAGGAGGAGGTGAAGTCCCGCTGCTTGCGGCATTACTGACCCTGGGCTGCTTTTCCTTTGTTTGACTCTTTCTGTGTAGAATTAGAAAGCCTTTCATCTAAGATAATATGAGAAATAATGGAATATCAATTTGCAGCACGCGTGGGACCGCTGACAGATGCACAAATTCGTCGTGAGTTTATGCACAGGATAGGCTATATGCAAATACTGTATAGAGCAAAAAAATAGGCCTACTAGATAGATAAGTATATGCAAAGAAATGAAAAGAACATTTTTAATATTAATATTGTATGTAATGCATATCACATATACGACTGTCTGTCACTATTCGGTGTGGCTAAACAACACGTACGGCACAATGAGATTCAAGGAAGTAGTATTGAATAAACTCAATGATCACTTCAAGAAAACCACAGGAGATATAATAAGTCTAACAACACTTAAAAGCCACTGAAGTGCCTTGAAACGCACAGCATTATTCAATGTAGCTGCGTTTCCGTTACCCTCAAAATTACGCAATTTGAAATTGCGAATTTGAAAATACGCCCAATGAAAAGACGTCAATTTCGCAAAAACTCCTAGCCTGGCTAACGCCAGACCCAATTCTCGTTGAGACTTGGGTCTGGGAACCACATGTACATTTTCTCGTATTTGAGGCGTGGTTTACGAATGCCCAGAGCCGTTTATTGGGTGCTAAGAATGTCTATCGAATGCGCCTGTACGGGCGCCAACATAGATGTCGTCATCGTCTTGCTGCTCCCTCCCCGTTCTGTGATTGGTTCCCTAAATGAGGCGAAAATCTGGACCATGGTATTCATACTGCCTTTCAGCGTGAATAAAATCGCGCTGCGGGAAGGCAGCATGGGGAAACCCAGACTAAAAAACTCCTCTATTTCGTGAAAAAGTTATGATGCTCGCATGAGGCGGTTTTTCAGGCAATTCGAAAAAGTACAAAACTGCAATGGAAACCTGCATTTGGGTCACCTGACGTACGTAATGATCGATCGTTCTTTAAAGAAGGCACGGTATGTTTTAACAGAAGACGACACTTAGTTCTTTATTAAACTCATAAAAGACAAAATAATTACAGGAATACTGGATTCTAAACAACAAAGAAATGCCACAATTTATCGAGACCTCGAAGTAATATGCCTACGTTTCCTACGATTAAAAATAATGACGAGTGAGGTGGCGGAGATATACGTAATCCTACCAACATCTGTTGCCATGATTTTTAGAATGACTTATCACAAGAGAAAAAAATTAAGTTTTAGTCAACTTATGTTGATGTGATTTCCACTGAAACAGGAAGATGGAGTGGGACATATCAAACAGCTCCTCCCCTTTTTTCAAAATAGCCAATAGAGTTAAGTTTATATTACAGCTTGGCCAGAGCTGTTGAGCTCGGTAAAGCCGCAGTTTCCTCGTAATCTCTAACCGTTTCTCCTCCTAATCTCCTCCATATCCTCCTTTAATACAGCAATCTGTTTAGTATTGTGACACTAACGTGAAACCAGAATTCATTCTCCCCAACCAAAACTGAATCGTTCCATATTCCCAATATAGTGCACTATGTGCCATTCACCGTGTAGAAAATAGTCAATGTGTGAACAAATGACCGATTTCTATTTATATTTGTAGAGAGCGAGACGCTTTAGATTCTAGAGAGCATTTTAATTGGACAGAAAATATGATGTGAAGCTGATGTCATCAAAATCATTGATCCATTACGGGGAAGTGAAAGACTAAGTTTTGAATGCCTACATGTTCTAAATGCAAATCCTGTCATTGTTTTGGAGCATACTAGCTTATAGATAACCTCAAGGCAAACATATTCATACTAAAAGCCAAAAACTTGAATTTTGATTTCATGGGGAATCATTTTAAACATATGTAAACGAGACCGAACACTGAAGAGAAAGAACTCAGGGCTTAAATACACAGGGAGAGATAATCAGCTGAACAGAAACAGGTGTGTGGATCTAACAACCAAAGAAACTATAGGGATCACAAAACACAGGCAAAACGGGAACAAAGTACTGATTGAAAACGAAACCAAACACCTGTGAAACAGAACTAAAAATAACCCTGGTAATAACACAAAAGGAGAAGTTTAGTCAAATGTCTGAGCTGCTCTTTTCTATACAATGAAAGTGACTGTCAAGTTCTACAACAATGTTGGTATTGTTAACTAAAAAGAAAACTATTAAAACAACATTTCCGTTAATTGAAATAAAGCTGAAATAAAATATAAATATTAGATTTTAAAAAATGAAAATATGAATAAACACTAGTACAGTAAATAATTAATACTAAAATAAAACTGCTTAAAAAGAGCAAAACAACAACATTAAAGCAACATAAAAAAAATGTGTTTATGAATTTTGCTCTACATTTCAAGTCTCCTCAAATCTAAACATCCTCAGACTAAAAAATAAAGTCATTATTTTCACGTTTGACAACTGTGGTCACCATTCTTCATTCTCCTCACACTCCTTTCACGTTCATTGGAAAACAGAAAGTCAAACGTATCCTTCAATCACATTTAAAAGACATGAGAGTGAATAAATGATGACAGAATAGTCATTTTTGAATGAACTATTCCTTTAAAGTCTATTGACAACAATTCTTCTTTTTGTTAGAAAACAGTCTTATCACTGTGACATTTCAAAGGCTCATCCATCTCAATATCTTATATGATCTCACATATGAGACAAACAGCGTCTGTGCAGTGAGATACAATGCTGACACTACTGACCTTTCAGAATGTGTGTGTGTGTGTGTGTGTCTAAATAAGCATGTGTACAGTTAAGTAGGCCAAATGCGGAAGAGATGGTCTACATTTTGACTTAAGGGATGTTGGAAGCATGCAGTGATGCTCTGGTGTGTAATTTGTTATCAAAAGACGGACCTCTCCTCTTCTGATTACTGGCCTCTTGTATTCTGTCAGCTCTGCTATTCCCAGCAGAGATGTAATTGCACTGTTCTTGGTGAAGGACATGAGGCACGGAGAGAAATGTGCTGTTTATCAGGCCCTAGATTGTTCTGAATAATTGAAATTCATGTTGTGAGTCTAGTTTCAATAACATTGCAGGGCTGCAATTTGCAGTTCCAGTGGTTAGTCCTGAGCACTTATTTGTGAAATAACAATCACCAGTACTACCCACAATTAGAATGATTGTGTTCATAATTACTGACATTTCTGATTGAGCAAATTGGTGCAGAAATAATATTTCACAAACTCAGACACAAGGTTAAAAAATAAACTTGAAATTCGGTTACTCTCATGTCATTCCAAAGCTTTTTTTTTTTTTTTTTTGATGAACACAAAAGAAGACATTTTAATCAATGTTTGGTGACACTTTACAATAAGGTCCCATTCATTAATGCATCAATTACCAATACATTTGAAAGTTTTTATTCATCTAAAAATACAAATGTTCATTGTTAGTTCATGTTGGCTCAGGTCCATTAAAACTTTGTCATAGTACTTAAATATATAATTACACTGTAACAGAGTAATATTAATCTACTACATGTGCTATAGACCATTTTGCAAAATGTAAACAACACTGGTCCAGAAGCACTTCCTGTTTCAGTTTTTTAACACTACATAAACGTTGGGATAAAATACAACCAACAGAACATATAAAATTGAATCAAAAAGTTAAACAAACATCTTTAAGATGTTTTCTTTACATGTGAAATAAAGAAACCAGTTACAAACTGAAACAGGAAGTGTTTCTGGACCAGTGTTGTTTACATCTTGCAAAATGGTCTATAGGGTTAGGGCAGGATTAGGATTTGGTTGAGGGTTAGTTGCATATAATTATGCTAAATTATAAATAAATTACTGTTATTGCTATGGTAACTACATATAACATATGTAACAAGGACACTGTAAAATAAAGTGTTACCAAACTTTTGATTTTAATAATGTATTAGTAAATATTGAAATTCACTAACTCATTAATAAATGTTTTAGATATTTTTCATTGTTAGTTCACGTTAAAAGATGTGAACTAACAAATGGAGCCTTGTTGTAAAGTGTTTTTGTCCCTTAAATGCAAATTGATGAGTTGCAAAACAACATCAGACAAACTGTCTTTCATTATGTGAACCAAAAAACCTTTTTTGACAATTTTCAAAATATCTTCTTTTGTGTTGCACAGATGAAAGAAATGCACACAGGTTTGGAATTGCATACAGGAGTATATAAGGACAGAATTTTCAAAGCACATATTTTATTGCAACATTCTAAACATCCACGGTGTGATTTTAATCACATTTGAATTTGTCCTCACTTTAAAGCGTTCTCTTCTTTGTCTCACGTCCACTAGTGAAAAATCACAAATCTTTTCTCAACCTGTCATGCATTTCCTGTCTATAGTTTGCAGTATTATGATACAGACTCAAGGCAATTTCATCCGCCCACTTCCATTCAGGCTCATGCAATTAGCAGCCAACTCTGATGAAAGAAAAATCTTTAAGGAGCGATAATAGCGATGGAATTTTATATTGGTTTTTAAAATCCAATTAACTTCTGGAAGCGTGTGACTTTTCGACAAATGATGTGTCGCCACAGTATTGTTGAAAAACACTGTGCGCAGTGATAATTGGCAGCTGTACAAAAAGCCTCTGACAGCTTCAGAAACGTCTCTGTGAGCAATCAAGTGCCTTGCGGAGAGAAACCTTAGCTTGCAATCTATAGCCTTTTTGTGTCACTCGGAGCGTCTCTTCGTTTAGGCATTCAAGAGCCGCAGTGCATTATGTTGTAGGCCAGTGAAGTTTTCATAATTACCTATCACAATGCTATTTGCTATACTGCACTACAAGTTATTTTAAATTCAACTAGTTTAACTTAAACTTTAAATAGTTTCAAACAACCTAATATTTTAATGTAAGTATTGTAGTCCTTTGTGAAAAAGAAGTGTGCTTATTTTATTAATTGTGTGAATGTGTACGTATAGTTTAGTGTACTGTACTTAGTTTCTGATATAAATATTTTTAAAAACTATATGCATACATAATATTAATGAGATAAAAGGTCATTTAAGTGAGTACAATTTCTTCTTAACACGCTTAAGTAAACTGCACTTTTTAATAATAATCGTGTTTTAAAGAAGTGCACTTATTTTGATGAGCGTATTTGTAAAATACTTGATTATAATTTTAACTGTGCAATGTAAAAAAATAAATGATCAATTAGTTATGACAACATGTTTTAAATTGCTTTAACTCATCAAAATAAGTTAAGTAATTTTCAACTTTTTTATAAGTTATACAAGATTCAACTCAGTTTAACTCAGTTTAATGTAATCTAAGTTTAAATGACTTAAACATCCAAGTTGATTGAACTTAATTTAAGCAGCCCCTTTTTTGTGCAGTGTACTGTTACTGGATATTTAAAGGTAATGTTTTAAATGTACTAAATTCCAACTTCATCATTAAATTTTTTTTAATTACACATGTATTTAAATACATAGTTTCAATAGAAATGGCATTAAAGTATATTTTAGTTGAAATGCTCATCAGTAGCCTACATTCAGCAGTATTTAACCATTTTACAAACAACAGAAGTAATTATCAAATTAACAAATAAAGATGTACTTCAGTAGGTCAAAAAAGCAGTATAAAATTCAGCTATATTACATAAAATATAAATTTAAACTATAATTCATTTTCATTTAATTGTAAATAACATGGCATAAAGTGCAGGTTGCATCAAACGATTTGTTTCAAGGGTATTATTTCTGTGATTTTTAAGTATGCTGAAGTGTAAATTTTTACATAAGGGGAAAGCTGCTTATTGAAACAATAAGGTTTGATTTGTTAACATTAGTTTAATCATAACGTAAGTATGAACAGCAGAGCATTTATTAAGTGTTCATTTATAAATGTAGGCTACTATTGTTCGTTGTTTATTTATATCAATTCATAATACATCATCTAATGTTAATTTGTACAACTTCCAAATATAGAAATGAATCATTCAAATGAAATTTATTGTAAAGTGTTATTCCTGTAACTGTACTGATGGAACTACAGTAGAAGGGGACCACAAATACAAATAAGAATATATCTTAACTGCAGGTTACTTTGGAGAAAAGCATCTGTCAACTGCATAAAATGTAAAAGTCAGTGTACAACTGTATAATTATTCTTAAATGACCATTCCCAGTTAGCCATGCAGTTTAAAAGGAAAAGCTTGTTCAAATGTCCCATCATGATTGTGAAATTTGGATGCTTAGAGTCTCCGAAAGTTTCTGTACAAAAGACAAAAAATAATATCATACTATAAACTGATGATGTGTGACCAGTTAGAAGGTGTCATGAAGGATGTGATTCAGAAATAGAAATGTGTATTTTCTCCATCTGCTTGACATCAATTTCAGCACAATTAATTCTGCAACAACACTTAATTGTGGTTCATCAAACGTAACAAGCAAAACACGCTGGAAAAGAAGACAGAAAGAGAAGTCTGGTGACCTTAATGAACAACACAAAGTTTTGCTGAAAGAGCGGCAAGGACATGAAAGCTGTAATCTCTTTTTGTTTGGTTCTTCTCTTCATCTGCCTCTTTCATCAAGGCATTACAAAGGAAGTCAGTAAAGAAAAACAACGCATCAATAAAAAATATCAGTGGTAAAAGAACAGTTAATTACTACAGCCTTGTAGTTGTACTCTCTGGAGTTGTGCCGTCAGATTTTAGCAAGTTCACCCCAAGGCATGAATGCTAACATCAGGAATAAAAAATTAATTTCTCCTGAAAACAAGCGCAAAAGTTTTGTTCATAAAAATAGCATTATTACCAGCATTTTGAGGGACCTAATTAGAGCAAGATAAACATTAGAGAATCCAAGTGTAAAATTACTAATTTCTTGTATCTATTTTAAGGCACAATCTATTTTCATTTTGAGTCAAGTATTTAATTAGATGTTTTAAGGTTAATGTTATATATATATATATATGAAGAGTTCAGATGCAAAAGCCTCTAAGTGCCATTTGAAATTTTCTTCTAGAATGATAATTTTTATAAAGCTTGTATATTTAAGTTCAGTGATTTCACTTAAATGACAATTAATAGGTCATCTTCATTGCCATTTAAGGAAAATTACTGAACTTAAATATACAAGCTTGATAAAAATTATAATTCTAGAAGAAAATTTCAAATGGCACTTAGAGGCTTTTGCATCTGAACTCTTCATATATATATATATATATATATAAAACAACTATTTTATATAAGTTGCAAGATTCATGATTCAAGATTCAATGAATGAGTAAAAACTCATTAAGATATTAAGATAAGATATTTAAGTAAAGTAATTTAAGTTGAAATGACTTAAACAACCAAGTTGATTGTACTTAAATTTATAAGCCAGCAACTTTTTCACAGTATATATATATATATACACTATATATATACTATAAGTATTAGACAATAAGTATTAAAATCATATATATATAAATATTTATTTTCTAGAAAGTACATTTTTGCCATTTGCTTTCACTGACCTTAGAAATGAAAAGAAATACTGGCATTAAT
This sequence comes from Semotilus atromaculatus, assembly GCA_031834385.1. Classification (NCBI taxonomy): domain Eukaryota; kingdom Metazoa; phylum Chordata; class Actinopteri; order Cypriniformes; family Leuciscidae; genus Semotilus; species Semotilus atromaculatus. The sequence goes on along the minus strand of JAULUF010000041.1, from coordinate 9,116,201 downwards.
GTGATTGCCATTAAATATTATAGTGAGAGATTGTGTAATTGTGTAGATAAACATCTAATTCACTTATTATTACAATGTAAAGAAGACACAGTTGCTATTCACTCTGATTTAAAGCGTTACTTTCTGAATGAAGAAAATAGGCTTTTTGGCTCACCGCAGTGATGTGAGCACTGAATCAATGTCCCGAACCACCGCCATAATAGGGAAACAGGCGTGTGTGTTGGGAGCGGGGCAGGAACAGAAGCCAGCACAGGACTGCATTAGCATACTCCCAAACAGGCTGTTAGCTGAAGAGGGTTTTAATTAGCTATTTTCCCCCTAGCAAATGAGGAAATTATCGACCGAGCAAAACAAGCCAGAGACAACTGGCCCGCCACCAATAAACACATGGGCTGGTACACACGCGCACATGCACTTAACATGCACGACGAGCCTGTGTGGCAGGCCTGCACATGCACATTAATGCCGCATACACACATACAATCATAATAAATGGCTCCGATGATGAGTGAAAAAGCTATCATTACAGTTTTTTCATTCTCTCTCTTTTTCCCTCTATAAACTTTATATTAAAGTGTGGCACTAGTGCTCTCTCCAAGTGTTTAATGGATACTTTAGGAGCACAGATCTCCCCATAAACATAAACAGGCACAACAATGTGTTTATTTACTAACACAGCCCCTCTTTGTAGCAAGACTTATCAAAGGCTTACTTTGGTTATAATTGCATCCTCGTCATGCTTGCTTACTTCAGTGGTGGCATTAATATTTAAATGAAAAGACCCATGCTTGCCCTACGGTCTACTGAGGAAGTGAAATCTCTTCTCTTTCCTCTCGAGACTGGAAGCCTTTCACAGCTCTTGCATCTCAACTGGTGAGCTTTAGTGTTAATTTGCTGAATATTCCTGGCAACTAGTTGCTTTACTTTCACTGTAAGTTTTACTAAATATAATATAAATATAATATTTTTGCAAATTTAATTTATTACAATTAAATTAAAACTATACTGTGACTTCAGGTGTAAGAAATTACTCTTCATTACAGTAATATCTTTATTTTAATATTTTAATAACTGAAAGTGCTATGTATTTAAAAAGTTCACTTTGTAATGAAACTAAAAGTTATTCTTTTAAGTACACATTGGTGTATTATGATTAATTTCATTATGTTTTAATATATTTTGTCATGTTTTAAAGAAGTACACTTATTTTGATGTGTTGACTGACATACTAAATCACATTATAATTTGATTGTATAGTGTGTTATTCGATATTACATAAAATAAAAAAAATTACTTAATATATTTAAATGTAGATGTACATTTAAAGATGCAAGTCAATGAATCAAAAAAAGCACTCTAAGTTCAGCTATAATTTCATTTAATGTAAATTCACACTTTAATTTATTTGCAATTAAGTGTCTGTAAACAGCACAATTAGTTTGCACTTAAGTATATTCGTTTAAAGGATATTAATTCCGAAAAAAAAGTAGTCTTTTTTAAACATATGTTAAAGTATACTTCTTTTTCACAAGGGATGAGAGCTTGGAGAAAATAAATGAAATGAAAATAATAGCCAATAGAAACACCGATCACCATAATGGTGTCTTCAAATGAAACGCAAATATTATCACACGACGCAGCATTTTTGGTATGTTTTTAAATACCAGTAATTTGTATAACCTGCATTGATTTTGCTGTACATTTCTGAATATTTTTACATATAAGAAATTACAGTTAAAAATTACAGTGGGTTATAAAAACAAGTAACATAAAAATAGGCCAAAACGACAGCGACAGTGGAACTTGATGAATATAACTTTTTGACTAAAATATTCTATTACTATAAAATGTTTGCTGTAAATTTTCCATCCGTCTAACTATTGACACATATAGCCGGGCTGTTTTTCTGCCACTTGTACATGTCAGAAGACCCAAAAATATCCAAAAGAAAAACATGCCACTTCATTCCAATGAGACCTCGTCATGTTTAATATTTCACAACCTTTCTTTTCCCCTCCACCGATCCTGAAAATCTTTGTCTTGTTTCTGTCTTCCTGTGTCTTTAGGGAGGCCTTTTCTGGCATGGTTTCAAGGAGGATGAGAGGAGAAAGGAAGACAGAGCGAGATGCAAGAGTTCCACCAGTAATTGGAGACTGGGCTGGAACTGCGAGCAAGGCCTTCACTCCTCCGCGTCTCCCATCAGCACTGACCTACAAACTGCCTGCCTTTCCCTCCCTGGACGCCAGCCAGAGTTCACCTGCTTTACTTCATTCCCATCCCCCCCCCCCCCCTCCGCATTTGAGGGTCTGTGACTTATCACAGGGGGTTTAGGAAAGGCAGAGGAGTGCAGTGGCGGCCACATACCCAAAGAATCCACGGAAAGGTGAGGGAGTAAAAAGAGAGATAGCCTAAGTATTGTAAGTATTAAGAGAAAAGGTTAGAGGGTTTTCAACAATGGTTAAACAAAAAGATAATTTCGTCATCATTTACTAATCCCCATGTCATTCCAACATATCATCATATTATCAAACAAAAAAGGAGAAAGGCAGAATATCTGTGAAGCTCTTCATTGAAGTGGGAACTTCAAAAAGGACAAAAGGCACCATAAAAGTATCATAAATTGCTTCTTAAAATATGATCATGTGACACATAAGAACTAATGGTGTTTAGAATCAATGAATTATTTTATTCAATATTCAGCAATATTATTGATTTGCCTGCACTAACTCTATCGGATGAGAACTGAACTGAGCTGGATGATGACATCACTGTTTTCTCCAGAGCTGCTTTATGGGTGAATTGAACTCATTCATTTCGTAATTGATTAACTTTAGTTATTGAACTGAATCAACTCTGAACTGATTTCAACTAATAATGACTGTGTACTATAGTGCGGTATTTGCTAGTACTATTCCGTTTACTAGCTGTTTTACAGCAGAATTGAATTCTGTTTGCATCACTGAATTGTTATTTTCCTGTTTATCACTGTAAAACAATCTGAAACAATCTGTATTGTATTAAGTGCTATATAAATAAAAATGGCTTGACATGATCTTCAATCTTCAATGAATACCAATTTTTGTTCTAATATTCTTTTACTTTTGCGATTTTGTTCTTTTTTTCTGAGCTTTGCAGTAAATCTCACAATCCAATTTCATATGAAGAAAATGCATTTGACATTTTGCTTAGTATCACATTTTGTTTCCCAGAAGAATGTAAATAAGCCTCAGTAAAAACAAAAATATATGTATTGCTTTGACTGAATTCACAACTCAGAGTTTGACCTTTGAAACTCTTAGAAATGTAATACTTCTTCGCATTGACGTGATGTGAATGGAAGTCAATGGAACGAAAAGTGGACTGTAAAACATAAGGACTGACAAACAAATAAATAAAACGAAATAAATCTAACACGAGTCACCAAATTAGATGAGTTGACTTCTGAATCACTTCAATAGCCTTGAAAGGCACTTACTTCAAAAGGAAAGTTTGAAGGTTTGGCAAAAGTAGAACTCTTTTTATAAAACTGATGTAATTGGTCTTGTGTAGCACCGAATCACTTGTGATCAAAAGCAACGCAGCACAAGCAAAAGTATTTGCTGTGGTCTTGTTGAACAGTCAGCTCTTGAATTCTTTGGATAATCAGACAGCAGAATATATATATGTGTCTCCTCCTCTGCTTTTTGTTTCAGCACAGTTTTAATTAGCAGAGCCAGACAGGAGAGAAAAGGGCAGCAGTAGCTTCCATTAGAGAGGAACAACGTGGAGAGATACAAAGAAAAAGGAAGGGATGGAGCAAAAGGAAAGAGAGAGAACTGCTGCTGTGCTTCCCCTGGTCAATTAAAGTTGCCAAAATGAGAAAGAGAGAGAGGAGAGAGAGAGAGAGAGAGAGAGAGAGAGAGAGAGAGAGATATTGGGAACTGAATGCTGGTGAGGGAGAGGCGGTGTATCGGCCCCATAACTATCTCCTGCATTTTAATTAGCTGAGTGAACAGTCCTCCACGGGATACTCCACATACCGACCCATCACCATGACAGCCACAGAACAGCGTTCCGGGTAGCCAGACACGGTAGGAATATTTAGCTAACAAATTGAGTGCCAGGCTGAGTGTTTGACTCCATCTCAAGGCGGTGTTTTCCCTCCAGTTAATGACCTATAGGACTAAAAAGAGACCCAGACTGTTTGAAAAGTCTCCAAAACCATCATTGCGCTGTGCCAAAGTGGAAGTCATTTAGTACCTAAATATAAAGACTCTTCCCTCTAATCACATTGTATGGTTGTACACATCTATCATTTTAAAATAGTAACATTTAATTAAAAGTTATATATTTATTTATATAGAAATTATTATCTACTGACTTTACATGAATTTTGTATTTATATTTATTGTAATGTTTTAGCCTGTTTTCTATTCAAAATGTTTGCGGTCAGTAAGATTTTCGAATGTTTTTGATAGTTTTAAAGGGCCCCTATAATGGATTTTTAAAAAGTTTTCTAATGTTGTTTTGGAGTCTCCTACAACAGGTTTAAATGCATCAAACGTCAAAAAACTGTTTCATTTTCTCATAATATATTTGCACATCACCAGATTTTCAATGATTCTCAAACGACTCGCCAAATGAATCAATCTCTCTAAGTCCCTCCTTTCCGTGAGCTACTCTGCTCTGATTGGCCAGACAGCTCAGTCTGTTGTGATTGGTTTACCGCGTAATTTCCATTTCCATAACACAGACAGCTGTGTCTAACTAAACACAGTTACGAACAATGACGTTGATTTTACCATATCAATCCGAGCGCGAGTCCTGCTGCTGTTATTTTGCAACTAGTCTTTGATTTGATCTGTAAGTTACCAAGTAACATTACGTCTAAATATTAAAGCTGCAGTCTGAAATAATTATTTAAAAAAAAACATATTCTGCCAGTGTTCAAATCTATCTGCTTGCCGTAGCAAGATTCAAAACGGTTAGCTTGTAATAATGATTTTAATTCCAGTGGTACTGGTAGGTTTCCGCGGGAAATTCGAGCATGTCTTTGCGTCATTACGTCACATCTGTACACATAAAGAAGGAGTTTCGGCTAGCCGGCTATACTGCACGTGAGGTTGTTGACGGTGGGGAGATATAACCTATAGCCTTTTCTCGCAGCACTTATACTTAAACTTATGGCGATCCAGAAAGATCATCAGTGTCACCTGGAGATTCACCAGTTATAAAACCCAAAAGACTTCATACTTCGGATTTAATAAGGCAAGAGAAAAAGCAACCGGCTCATGCGAACACAAGGATTTAAACATCGGCGGGGCTTTTGAAAGGTGCGTGAACTCCGTGTTTTGAAGGGGTTCGAAACGGAAGAAGAGACGGCTTTTTTCTGCTGAACAAGACATTTCAATAGTTCAATCGTGTAACAGTACCACAATTGTTTGCTTAATTCACACAGTTATGGAGTTTCCTTTGTTGTGCCTTTCTCGTTTAGCTATTATGGAGAATATGAATTCTGAACTACACAGGTAACGTTAACCATAAAACACATTAAATGTAGTCACGCAATGCTGATGTTGTTAACATATAAAAATTTGAGAACAAAGTATAATTTGCTAGGTTCGACATGATAAACGATAGTTAGATTTAATCAGCATGATTTACAGCAATGCTTTTCCCCCCTTAGTTGATCAGAACAAAAATGGATGTTACTTATTTGTTCAGATTACATTATCCGGTGACAATTCTTATGTTGGTCACTTTCAAAAAGTGAATCTGTGATTCTGAATGACAGTATCCACACAGTGGACAGTGATTGACAGCAGCACTCGCCTCAAAACACTGTGTTCATCCGCGCTGTTTCATGCCGATGTACAACTCGCGCAAAGTTGATAATTCCGCGAATAACTGCAGTAACAGATTTCGAACAGAGATGGCGACAAAGAGGAAAAGCTGTGGACTGTAGCTTTAACATACAGTATAAAGATCCAGTGGAGTGTAATTAGATTACAGGATAGCGTGTTTTAGTCATGGAAAAGTAATCGAGTAAAATATGATAGCTTGTGAGCTTGTTAGCATACACTCAGACTGTATTTGGTTTGTATTTACTACCGTCATGCACAGTTTATGCATATGCAATGGACACATGTCCCAATCTTTATCGAAGCAAATGATAGGTGAGGTATGATATGATCAAAATTCATAAATCTTGTGTGATTACTGTGAACGTGCGTGTTCAAAGCGCTGCAGAAATAGCACCATAACAGATGGACGGGCGGAATGTCGATAATTTTCTTTTGTTTCTATTTATTGAGACTATTTTTTTATTTATCTCTTCTTTAGATTATGTTTTCATTGTCATTGTATTAAACTCCTGAAGGCTAAGTTTTGTAGAGAAGCAAGGACTCATTCTTTAAAGAACTGTGAGTTTGCCTATTGTTTGTTCTATGAACACCTGTATAGTTGTTCACCTAAAGATGTTAGTTCTCTCATTATTTACTTAACCTTATGGTGTCTCCTTCTCTTGGAGGAACAAAAGAGGGGACCAAACCTTCAAGCTCCAAAAGGAACATAAAGATACAGTACCATTAAAGGGATAGTTGACCCAAAAATGAAAATTAGCCCATGATTTACTCACCCTGAAGCCATTCTAGGTGTAAATGACATTCTTCTTTCAGACGAATACAATCTGAGTTATATATAAAAAAAATGTACTGGCTCTTCCAAGCTTTATAATGGGAGTGAATGGGCACTGTTTTTTTTTTTTAAGTACATCGAAGTGCATCTATCCATAATTAAATGGATAGATGGGTTAATAAAGGCCTTCTGAAGCAAAGCATTGCATTCTTGTAAGAAAAAAAATCATATTTAAAACTTTATCGACTAAAATAACTAGCTTCCGGCAGATGGCTATACGCAAGTCGACTTCAGTCAGCCCAAAAGTATAAAATGCTGATATATATTTGATAAACTATTTGTTTTGATATAAAATAATGGACTAATGATTACTGAAGCCTGACTTAAGAGTATATTTGTATTTTATGAACAGGTAAGGTATGTGTGTATGTATACTGTATGTATGTAATTATGTATGCCTGTTTTAAGTCATATGGTAAGAGTCTATCTAATGTTGTATGAGAATAAATCTAAAGGTTTATCTAGTGTTGTGTTCTCTTTTGTAATCCACATAACAGAAAATGCAGGGTATAATATGTATTTAAAAATGAGATGGGGTTGTAAGTAATAACACAACTACTATGATGAGCGTACAGTGATGGCAAAGGCTCTAAATGTAATGGTGCGTTCAAGCCATGTCAGAAAGATCGTATTTACGAGTTGAACGCAATGTCGTTAATACGAGTGGAAAGCTTGGGATTTTCTTTAAGCCCTGATGTTTATGAATTGAGGGTGTGTCAGTGAGAAACATTGTGGAATATTACTTAAAGGTATTTCACTGTAAAAAAAAAAAAAAAACTACAAAAAATAAACGGTAAACTACTGGCAGCTGTGGTTGCCAGCATCATACCGTAAAAATATGGTGTGTTACTGTTTTTGAAATTAACAGCTAAATACCGTTTTGTCAGCTACAGTATAAAACTGTAACTTAACAGCATTTAGCTGTAGCTGACAAAACAGTATTTAGCTGTTAATTTCAAAAACAGTAACAAACCATATTTTTATGGTATGATGCTGGCAACCACAGCTACCAGTAGTTTAACGTTTTTTTACAGGATTATTTTTTACAGTACATTCATACTGTCAGTCCAAATCCGATTATCTTTGTAGCCGATTGGAATCTGATCTAAAATGATGTCCACACTGTGTATCCCAACTGTTCAGATCCGATTTGTGTGTCCATATAGCTCTTTGGCAATGTCGCAATGACGTTGCGTTGATGGAGGGGTTTGCATTTGCAATAGAGATGTTGTCTTATTTAAATTTTACAACATTGAAATGTGTAGCCGTCGCGCTGGACAACTGCGTCTTGAGCTTGTGGCAGAACTGCAGGAGGCTGGTACAGCTTTTTTCCGCACTCTTGTTTGCGCAGGTTTTAAAAATTATAATTTTCTGATCGTCCGGCACTTTGCAACAACACAGCATTGTTTCGGCAGCGACTTTCAGCATGTTCCCTACAACAACGTCTGACGTTTACATTTTACGTGGCGTGAAAAAAGTCACATAACACGCGAAATCCGTTCAGAGCGTTCAGACTGAGGCTGATGTCCTGATATGTGATTTGAATATGATTTCAAACCACATATGGATGTAGCTTGGAACGGATTTCATGTGCTTTTTTGGACTGACAATCTGAACGTATCCTATGTCGGGATAAGAAATAGAAGGAAGAATTACAGTAAGGCCTAGAGAAGCTAGCTCGTTCGGATCTTTACCATATTTTAACTTCAGTTTGTCAAAATTTCGTGCTCTTTCCTGCTTACTAAGTCCTTCTCTATATGATTTCGCAGCTTCCACGTGTTTTTTACGTGTTTTATTAGTGTAACAATGTGCTCAGTAGTACATAAACAGTGCAATCCCTGCTGTTGTATACATCCGAGTGCCTCCATAATGGCCGCGCATCCGGGATACCGCCCAGAACGTGATGTCGGTGAAAACCCTCTATAAATCAATGCTATCTCTGGACTTATTAGTTGTGGCTCTGGTCTCTGTTTTGGTCTCTGTTTGTGCTTGAATATTGAGAGAGTACTTTGATTATGATTGCACTTGAACTTATTGTTTGCACTCTATTTTCAATTTGTGGAAAGGAGTTCAATTAGAGTTCACACACAGCCTCAATCAGAAGCTCATAATTTATGTACAGTCATTTGAATTTGTGGCAAAACCTTTTACAGTGCTTGTATATTGTTGTCTTTCAATGCATTTGATAATGCATACTCATAAAGTAGAACTGAAATTACATTCATTACAAGATTATTAGTTAAAAAATTTCTAAATGCACCTGCAGACAATTTTTCCAATCATGAATTTTGTCATTGAGGATTTCTATAAAATATTGTGCAAAAATCTCGTCTCGTTCTCGTCAACACAATCTCGCGTCTCCTCTCGTGAGATAAGTGTCTCGTCACACCCCTAATTACAAGCAGTTGATATTTAATGACAACAAACTCAACACTTCTTAGAATCTCAGAATACAAAAACAAGGTGAACAGAACAACAACTATGTCAAGATCGGACAAAGAACAAAACAAACACAGGGCTATATATACAGACCAAAGGAAACGAGAAACAGGTGCAGAGAATCAAACAAACACTGAATCACCATGCAAGGGAAATATTGCAAAACTAACTCGAAGTCCAACTCGAAGCAAAACTCAAACACAGACTTGACAGATGTTATATTATAGCCTATTATAATTTATTCCTGTAATTGCAAAGTTGAATTTTCAGCATCATTACTCCAGTCTTCAGAGTCACATGATCCTTTAGAAATCATTATAATATGCTGATTTGGGCTTCGTTTCCCAAAATCACCTTAGCGCTACGTAGGTACGTCAACTGGCAAACAATTAGGCAGTAAAGACTTGTGAATGATTGCTAAAACTATGGAAGCGATACAGCGAATAGTTGTGCTAAATGAAAGACGGCGCTGTCCGCGGAGCCCTTTCAAAGGCCAGTGAAAGCATAGCTACTACTTTAGCCCTATTCGGACGCTAATTGTTTCTCATGGAGTCGTCTCATTTTATTGCCGTCCAAATACAGAATGTCAGTGTTTTTCTCCCTCCACCCGCGTAAAAATCTCCGGCCAGATTACCTAGGCTACTGTTTTTTGACGAACACCAAGGTTGTGTGGTGATTTAACTGCCGTCCTAATCCACATCTCTAAGTTTACAAGAAGAGATCACTTCAAACTTCACTGTTTAAATCCTTTTTGATCACTGCCGGGCACCGTACGTACGATGTACACTTTTATTAGGCTACTGAAGTGCTGGAAAGTATTTACAAGAACAATATATTTTATCACAGCTCCACCCCAGCGAACAAAAAGGAGAAAGAAGAAAGCACGCAAACATTTGTAATGGGCCGTTATTGTGGCAGCAATATATTATACAATTTTAAAATATGTAGCCTAGGTAAGGCTATAGTTTGGATTATTTGTTACAATATCCCATTAATCCTAATAAATGCAATTTCCACTATTTCTGAACTGATTATTTTATAAAGAACACCGGTTTCTCATGTAACACAGAGAAGCAGCCCCTGCATGAGTGAATAATTGATTCTCGAGCCATCGATATCAACAAATTCAGCACCATCGCCACAGGCAGCACCTGGTAAAGTCACACGTAAGAAGGTATATCTTAAGCAACTTCCTTAGGTATGGTTTGGGGAACACGCTAAAAATTGTATAAAATGGTATGGAAAGTTAAGTTATAGCCTACCTTCAAGGTGATGATACACAGGGCAACTTTTTGAGCAATGTTGCTGGGCAATGTTGCCGTCAACGGGACACCAGATCAGACACAGGGTCCACGACCAGTCTAAATTATCCAGATAAAATTAATTTCCCATTTTCAATGGGAAAGTGCCCAAGCAACAACTGCAAACTGATTTTTTTTCAGGATTCTTTGATTAGAAAGTTCAAAACAACAGCATTTATTTGCAAATAGAAATCTTTTGTAAAATTATCTTGGTAACTTTCCTGTCACTTTAAAGCAGTTTCATACATACTTGCTAAATAAAGTATTAAAGTCTTAAATATTCACAAGGCGTAGCAAACATTGTAACTGCCAATGCACTCAGTATAAATAGACACTGCCTTAAAAATTACATTAAAAAGTACAATGTTCGTTGATAAGGCTGTGTATTTAGAAGCTCACACTAAAGAAATATCCAGAGGAGTTACTGGCCAATGGCAGCTCAAAATGCCTAGATATCAGTCTACCACTAGTATGTTCATTAGCTTTTCTCTAAAATGCCTAGATATCAGTCTACCACTGGTATGTTCATTAGCTTTTCTCTAAAATGCCTAGATATCAGTCTACCACTGGTATGTTCATTAGCTTTTCTCTAAAATACCTAGATATCAGTTTACCACTAGTATGTTCATTAGCTTTTCTCTCTGTTAAGAAAATGTTCCATTTTCCATTTTCTTAACCTATTTACAAAAACAGTCCCAGTGGATCAGCGAAGCCAATTCCCTTTTGTACTTTTCTTCTCATAGCAGGTGTGTCAGGTGGTACCCGTCAGACAGCGTCCCACTGTTCTGTCCTGTCTTTCCCATTTCCGTGCTTTACAGCTTCCACATTAATCACTGCTCTGTCTTTTCTCTCACCCGTCGTCATTTGTTCATGTCCCTATCTCCTCCTTTGCCACAAATCACTGCTAATTGGGTTCTCCTGGTTTGTGCTCTTAGAGCAGAGCAGTGTATCTCCTCTCTGCAGAGACCTTCGTTTGAAGACTTCAAGCTGGAAATGGGTGCTAAAGGTAAAAATGCAGTTTTACGTTTTTACTGCGGTTTGCATGCACCATTCAAGTATTTTATCTTCACACAAGGACTTTTTACACTTGAACTAGAAAACCTTGGGTCATTCTTAACCCCGGGTAAAGAGAATCTTGGTTTATCTTCAATTAGAGTTCATGTTTCACACTGCTCATATTTTACCTGGGGTTAACCTGGGTATTCATAAGTTTCACATACATTCCTAAACCCTGGGCTAATGCTCTTATTTGAATATTTGCGCTGTCAGTGTCACTGATTGGACAAAGGCAGCAAGCAACCTATATATATATATTGTTATCCGTATACTATATATTGCTGACTGCAATCAAATTTTTCCTGAATGGAGTTTTTGGACTATGAGGCATTCGAATGGTTGTCTGTTGCTAAGTATCTAGGTGTAACATTCTAATACCTCATCATTTCATGATGTACAAGTTTGGCAGAGCAAAAGCAGTGGTATCCCTGCTTCTAAATTACAAATGTGAATAGTTTCTCTACCTAGGGTAAAAAGCGGGGTTTAGAATGGGGTTAAGCGAAGTGTGAAAAGCCCTACAAAGGTTCTTCTTTAATCCAATTGTTACATTTTTTGTCAACATTTGACATTTTTTTGTCTCAAACGCTAAAACAACTGTCAATACAACGTGCAATGTTCCTGTGACTGTCATAAGCATGTGATACAAAGCATGCAATTGTCTGTCTGTTGTTAAGCATCAAGTTGTAACATTCTAACACCACATTTTTTGGCACCGCAATGCGGGGTTAACTTAACAAAATCCTTGTTAACACCAGGACCTATAAAGTAGGCACCCATTTCACATGTTTCACTGTGAATAATAAGATGACATGCTCTTTTTCACTTGCAAAAACTGTAAATTTAACTATAGTTAAAATTACAACAATGCCCCATTAGATCTATTACAGGTTTTCACCACAGAGTCAGGGAACTTACCATTTTTTACAGTCTTTTACCATTAAAAATATATATTTTTATTTTTTATAGTGAACCTTTGCATCCATGGATTGGGAAAGAACTACGAGCCGGGACTCGAACTCGGGTCGCCCGAAGCACAACCACGCTATATATCGGAGCGCTGCCCACAAGGCTATCGGCTCTGACCAGATTTATTCTTGACACTAAGAAAAAAAATGGTTCTTTTAAGATCTGTTCACTTAAAGGTTCTTTGGTGATTTTTATTTTATGGCGAACCCCCCACCTCTTTGGAAACCTTTATGAATATTTTTATTCTTCTGTGTAACACAAAAAGAGAAATTTTAAAGAACGTGCTTGTCGCTCTTTTACATGCAATTACGATGGATGAAGACTGAAACTTTCAAGCATAAAAAATGCAAAAGCACCATTAATATATCATGAAAGTGCTCGATAATGCAAGTCAAACAATAGCGTTGTGGGAGGGAGAAAAAATGTAAATCATTGTGCACAGATAATCAGAGGCGATTCACTGAAAAGATCCAAACGAATCCAAAATAATTATTTTTTCATGAACATTTATATTTATGACAATCTGGTTTTAATAAATTACATTTGCAGTTTATGAAATACATAATAAAATGGCACTGATGTAATTTATGTTTAGTTATGCCCCACGTCTAATTAAGTGATTTATAATTTAAAGATGATGATTTCAAGGGTCTTCCTATGGAAATCTAAACATCATTTGTGGACACAGACCACAAACCCCTCTAATACGATATCTGAGCGCATATTTTTGACAGCAGTTTGAAACAAGTCAGTATCAAACAATGACTCTGGCCCACTGCCCAGGTAACCCTCGGGGACCGAAAACAGAACACAGCGGGGTTCTTGAGTAGTTCTGAAGGGTTAGAGGCAATTCATATTCAATACGGCCTGGGCCTCTGTTCTACAGAACTCACCAGCTCCAGATGGCAGGGACTCTATTACTAAAGACCCTACTGTGAGGGTCCAACACCTCCAGCATCTTTAGAAAGAGATCAACAACATCAACATACATTCCTTCAGAGATACACAAAACATTAATGGGCTCAAAATTTTTAACTGAGAAAAAAAAAAATCTAATAGCTTGTCCCAAAATGTATTATACAAGAGGTTGTGCAAATCATAGTTGTGCAAATCAAAGGGCATTGTTAGATTTACTATATTTACTACAACATAAAAAGATTTAAGAAAATTTTTTTATTTACATGCTAATTCTTCAAACAAATTCATTAGATTTTGTGTTCAGAAAATTATACTTTGAATGCAAGTTGCTTTGGATAAAATAATACTAAATGACAAATGTAAATATTATAAAATGTAATTGAAAAAAGTGATAAAGCCCGCTAGAAATTTCACTACAAACACTTTTTATATAGGCAGATCTCAATTATATATATATATATATATATATATATATATATATATATATACTGTATATGAGGTAAACAAATCGAATAGCTCATCAAATATTTTATTATAAAAAAGGTTTTGCTATACTCATAGTTAAAGGAAGATCTCAATTTTATATATATATATAGGCTATATATATATATATACACATACATTCATTATAATGACATTACCTCTAAATCTCAGCATACTATTAAAAAATGTATGTACAGATGATATTTATCTCCATTTAACATGGCTAAAACTGCTATACTAGAAACATGTTTTAGATCTTCTGCTACAAAATCAACCAACCCGACCAGAGAACGGCGAATCCTGCTTTGTTTCAGTCGAGCTCAACTTAATTTCCCCCCAGCGTTTCTAAGTCAGTCAGTAATTGAGTGCATTGCAGTGCACAAATATAAGCCCTTTCTTCATTTACACTCTGCTTCTTATTTCCCCTCTCCCCGTCTTCAGCAGCATCTGAGGGTGATAAATTATTTACACAGGGTATGGATCTTACAAGCACTCAATCCACTGCAGTCACTCAGCCATATTGCCCCGGGGAGAAGAGTGTGGCCAGGCATTTTACGAAAGAGCAAGCAAGCGTGGCGATAATGCACCGGCCCGATAAAGGTCAGCAGCCCCCCTCTGGGTCTCCTATGATATTTTCATTATTGAAGGGAAGAGGCTGCTGCACGCCAGCACTCACTGCACTGTGCTTACACTGAGGGATGGAGAGAACAAGAGAGAGAACGGATAAGAACAGAAAGTGACTGAAATCTTTTAATTATCTAGTAGGCTATATTGTCTTTCTTTTTGCAAAAATATTATAGTAAAACAGAAATGCAGAAGTTTTCAACAGCTTAAATGTGCCTTGTGTAGTAACAGCAAAACTGAAAGTAACCCTTGTGAAAATGAAGTGTGTTTAATTGTACTAAATGTGCATTTGTATTGTACTCCAAATCTTTAAAATATGTTAAAAATAATGTATAGGCTGCTTGCAAATAATATATATATATAATAATATAAAAGGCCACTTAAGTGCCGGCATGATCTCATGAAATGTGTCTCTATAGCATGCATTGTATTTATAGTGCTTATACGCGAAAATTAGTTATGTACATATGATACGCACTTTATGCCGTGTAATGTGCACCTACCTCACAGCTCTAATCCTACCCAAGGGGTTTAATGCGTATCACATGCACGTAAAAACTAATTTCCGTGTATAAATTGCACGATGTATACAATGAGTGCTAAAGATTGGGTTGTAAGTGTACTTAAGAGTATACTTTCATGACTGTTTCTTGCACTGAAGCATAATTTTAAAAAGTGCACTTTACTTTAAAGTACATTATAATAAACTTGTGTCATGCTTTAAAAGGGTACATATACTTGGATGTTTTGACTAACATAATAAAAGGTAAAGTACTTGTAAAAAGAATGATAATGTCCGCAACACTGCTTCAAGCTCCCATATTTAATACAAAAACAACGTCTCGACCCTACTGGGTCTTCTTTAGGCAAATGGTGGACACATTTAATACAGGGATATAAATAGGTCTCACAATCAACTGACCCACCCTGTGATTTCAATTACTTTAATTAGCTAAAAGCCCCACCCATAATACAATTAAGAAAACACTCATGTAAGCAATACTCCACAACCACATACATCAACACAAAATAACATTGCTATCCACAGATGAGCAATACCACACATTCACAAGATAGTCGACATTTACACAAACCATAGGCTATTTAACCAAAATGTATTTTTATTTCATAACAGAATGGTTTAATATCAAACTCTTCATTAAGACCATACAGAGACATTGTGTTTAAGAAGTGAATCCAAAAAGTTTCCCGTTGGAGAAGTATTTAGTCATAATCACCTCCTCTAGACGGTTTGTCAACCCGCTCCACCCCGATATATCTAAGGGCGCTGACGTTGTGCCCAGCTAATCTGAAATGAGCGGCGACTGGACTACGATCATCCCCTGTTCTGATAGTGCTTCTGTGCTCACTGATTCTAGTTCGTAGCGCTCTCGTTGTTTTGCCCACATTTGCTAAGCCACATGGGCAACGAATTAAATAAATAACATGTGTCGTGCTACATACCTGTATAATGACACCGCGAATGGATAATGACCTGCCAGTATGTGGATGATTAAAATTTTTACATTTGTGCGTGTACGAACACTGGGCACATATATCTAATATGGGACATTAAACTGGGATATTATCATTCTTTTTACTTCACTAATCCTCCTTGTCCTGCACCTGCTAGAAGGTGGGATGTGCACACTATTACTCTTTTCAATGTAAAGTACTTGGTCATAATTTTAACTGAGTGTGTTAAATCAACATTACATTTAAATGTGAACTTCAATTCACATTAGCCATATTTAAAAGACAATAAAATTACATATAAATATGTACTTAAGTGGATTAAAATGTTCGGCTACACTATATGCACCAAATATTGGGACACGCCTCTTAATCATTGAATTCAGGTTTTTCAATCAGACCCATTACCACAGGTGTAAAAACATTCACCTAGCCGTGCAGTCTGCATTTACAAACATTTGTGGAAAAGATTTGTCATTCTAAAGAGATTAGTGAATTCAAGCATGGTACTGTCATAGGATGCCACCTTTGCAATAAATTTGTGAAATGTCCTCCCTGCAAGCCCTGATTCCACAGTCAACTGTAAGTGGTACGCTATTATTGGAAAGTGTAAGCATTTAGGAACAGCAGCGACTCGAAGCGGGAAGAACATGTAAAGTAAACAGAGTGAGGCCACAGATTGCTGAGGTGAATATGTGTAAAAGTTGCCAACCCTCTGCTGATGCCTTAGCTTCCAAACTTCCACTGGCATTATTATAAGCACAAAAACTGTCCGGCGGGAGCTTTATGGAATGGGATTCCACGGCCAAACATCTGCATGCGAGCCTCACATCACCAAGTGCAATGCCAAGCGTCAGATGGATTGGCGTAAACTGGACCACTGGACTCTAGAGCAGTGGAAGCGTGTTCTCTGGAGTGACGAATCACGCTTCTCTGTTTGGCAGTCTGATGGATGAGTCTGGGTCTACCTGCCTGACTGCATTGTGCCAATTGTAAAGTTTATTGAAGGAGGGATGGGGCTGTTTTTCAGCGATTGGGCTAGGCCTCTTAATTCCAATAAAAGGACATCTTAATGCCTTAGCGTGCCAAGATATTTTGGACAACTTTGTGAGAAAAATTTTGGGAAAGCCTTTTCTATTCCAGCATGACTGTGCCCCAGTACACAAAGCAAGGTCCATTAAGTCGGTTGGATATTTGGTGTGGAAGAACTCGACGGGCCCACACAGAGCCCTGGCCTCCGAAAACCTTGTGGATGAACTGGAACGGAGATTGAGAACCAGGCCTTCTCATCCAACATCAGTGCCTGACCTCACAAATGCTCTACTGGATGAATGGGTGAATCCCACCGGAACACTCCAAAATCTTGTGGAAACCCTGGAGACTGTATAGCTGCAAAAAGGGGACCACCTCCATATTAATTTCTATGTATTTAGATATTAGATTGCGACGTCATTACGGTCCCTGTTGGTGTCCCAATACTTTTATTTCATTTAATATTAACTAATACATTCACATGTAATTACAATTAACATGCAAATACGTGTCTGGAAACATTACATTTAGTTTGCACTGAATATATTCTTTTAAATTATATTTCTTTGTAATAAGTAAGCTTTGTGCTTTAAGTATGTTACTTTTTTCACAAGGGAACTGTTCACCCCAAAGTTAAAAGTCATACTTGTTGACTCATCCTCACGTTGTTTCAAATCCATATGCTGTTTGAAGTAGCTTTTCCATATGACAGTCCATAACAATAAATGTAGTCCAAGCAAATAATGTGCTATTTTCCAAGTCTTCTGAAGCTTGATAAAAAGCACAAGTCAAAAAGTAAAGCTGTTATCACAAATTCCAAATATTTAGCATGAACTGGTTTATTCAATATTAAATATGACAGAATGTGACTTGGCTACACAGGTTACACAAATGAAAGTAAATTCTTATGGCCAGATCAAGTAAAACAAGTTGATTACACAATGTCAATTTTTACAGTGGGGCCCCTATTATGAATTTTTGAAAATGACCTTTCATGTAGTATGTAACATAGCATCCTGGAAAGTAAAAAAATCTGAAAGTGCACCGTATATAAAGTTATTGACTTTCAAAAGTAAGAGTCGACTCTGAGTCAATGAAATGAATTGTTCTTCAAATGAGTCATAAGCCGTTTCGTTGTGACGTGAAGACAAAACATTAGCATATTGCCCGCCCAATTATTGTGCGTGCAGACACCATGGAAAACTTGAACCAGAGAATGTCTAATAAGGGGAGAACTTTCACACTCAGTAAACTTCCGGCTTCTGAACTGGTTGCAGTTCCACTCCGGTTCCATATGAGGGCGCTCACAGGATGAATGGAGGTCTATGGAGCTATACCCCTCATAATCCACTTTTCTCAGGATATAATTTTTTGTCTAGTAATTTGAATGTTGTATTCGAAAGGAGATGCAAAGAAATTACACATTGCTGGGTGTTCAATTTTTTAGTCACTTATTTGCTTTAAACAGTGGCTGCGTCCGAAATCGCGTACTTCCCTACTATATAGTATGCGAAAAACAGTACGCGAGCAGAGTAGTATGTCCGAAATCATAGAATTCGAAAAACAGTAGGCGAAAAGTCCCCGGATGACCTACTACTTCCGGCGAGATTCTGAAGTGCGCATACGATGGACACTTTACTATCCCATGATGCCACGGGAGAGGAGTTGTTGTCGTTATATTTGAAAATGGCGGAAACCGGAGACGCGGCTGTAACGTTAGCTATGGGCTATAGAGATAAACACAGACACACATGCGTATCTCTATTGATTCATTCATGTTTATTTATCGCTGGTAATATCACAAGCAAATAAATGGCTTTTTCCTTGCCAAAAATCAACATCTGTCATTGTTCATAGGGGTTGTGTGTGTTTTATGAGGTAAAATGTATTAGGTAAATAAATGTTATTTAAGAAACTCCACAAAAGGAGTGATCTGCGAGCAGCTGATGACCGACGCCTCCTCTTGATTGTCGGCTCGGACGACGTAAAAACGCAGATGAAAACAGAAAGCAGAACTAAAAACAGCGCGAAGTTGGTGCAGTTAGTGGAATGGGCTCTTTAAATTTTCGCACTGTTATGACAGCGCGTACATATGTCACGCGACAACAACATGGCGCATGTAGTACGTCCGGACTCATTCATTCTACCCGTATTCATACTATATAGAACGTACTTTTTTAACGGTCGCGAAGTACGTTCTTATTTAAATGTAGTACCTACTCACATAGTACGCGATTTCGGACGCAGCCAGTCTTTTAAAATGTCAATGATGTCATACACATCGTACGACCAGAGATACTGCTTTACGGCAATCCTTCAGTCACTTTTGGTGCTTTCGCGCTCGGCGCTTTCTTTTCTCTTGAGGCATCGACAACACAGCTGACACAGGTAAATACACGTTCTAGAAGAGTTAAGTCCGCCTTAACATTCTGGTCCCGCTTCGGATGCCACAATGCCATCAAGCGGTATCTCTGGTCGTAATCAGTCCTTCACTGACCAATCAGCGTTCATTAGCAGAATGCTAGCGTGTTATAGGCAACAACAACTCAACCTGTAAGAAATCGAAAGGACATAAGTACTCGTTCATTCAACTTTCGACCTATAACCTATGTTATACTTGCAAAACCTACAATCAAATCTGAGATTTCTCAACGGCGATCGGGTGAAAGAGACACATTTAGCCGTCTAGCTCCATAGACTCCCATTCATTTTGCACTCATGGGCGATCGCCCCCAGTGGAACTCTGGTGAAACTACAACCAAAATTCAGTACAATAGGACTTAATAGGGAGTGGCCAGGCTCTCCGTAGACGGGCTCTGCTTGAACCTCAAACACTGCAGCTGATACGGTAGTACGCGGTAAACCAATCACAACAGACTGAGCTGTCTGGCCAATCAGAGCAGAGTAGCTCACGGAAAGGAGGGATTTAGAGAGATTGATTCAGTCGAGTCTGACGAGTCGTTTGAGAATCTTTGAAAATGTGGTGATGTGCAAATGTATATTATGAGGAAATTAAACCGTTTTTTTTTACCTTTGATGCATGTAAACCTGTTGTAGGAGACTCCAAAACAACATTAGGAAACTTTAAAATAGCATAATAGGGGCCCTTTAACTGAACGTTTCCGATTAACTGACGGAACTGTTTTACTGGGGGGATTTACATGACACGTTTTCATCTAAAAACTGAAAACTTTTTATGCGTATTGGCCATTCATTTACATGACAACTGCGTTTTGGGGGCCTGAAAGTTTTTGAAAAAGATACCATTATTGTCTCCATGCAAACTACAAAAATGCAAATTTATGAAAACGGTGACATCATGAGCATTACGTATTCAGTCTATGGGTGCGTTGTGGTTCTTTACTAAGTCAACAACATCGCAGACTACTGGCCTGGCAGCATAATACAGCGTTTTTAAACATTTTTGTAGATCCGTGTGACAGAGGATCGTTTTGACTATGTTGCCGTCTGTTTTTACGAAAAACGCAAAGGAAAAACTTATTCTGCTTTTAGTTGACTCGTTGTCAACTAAACACCGTTGTCATGTAAACCTACTGTACCTTGAATCTTCTTTTAAAGCATTTCTAGTACAAATATGAGTATGACCCAAATATTTAATTACATTTTGTCATTTTTAAAATGTTTTAAGTTAGCGTTTATTTTTTTCACTTTCAATGGGCTGTCCTGTGAGCGGTCACTGGTAAATGATGGATGTTTCAAATCTAAATGGCTTTCTGTGTTATTAGCAGTGACTGTGCTGATTTTTTGCATCTTAATATCAACGCTTACCTTACAAAAAAACTCAAAAGGCTGTGTTTCCTAATAGAGGACCTCTAAAGCCTCTCAAGTAGCATTGAAACGTAATTTTGGTCCTATGTCTTAAGTTTCAAAATATGAGTTCATATCAATAAATAACACAAGCCAGTCTATAAACTACATAAAGCAAACAACAGAACACTGCATTATTTAGCGGCGTTTTCTTATGCAGGTTTAGTAGTTGGATCTGCTGGGAAATGCAATGCTGAAATGTGTGTAGAATGTCAGTCAACTCAAAATACAAACCAACAGAGACCCTGGCCTTCATTGCTAATTCAACAGATAACATTCTTTTAATCGAATTTTTCATTCTTTTGAAATTACTTCCTCACCCAAGTGTGATCACCATCCCATAACTATTAAACATTAAATGGAATTATCACTCTTCAGCCACTAAATGACTAATGTTCAAGCCGCATTACATAGACGCAGAAGTCTGATGTCGAATCAGATCAACTCCCCAGCTTTGTGCCATTTTTAAAGTACAATCGCAAAGTTACACACAATGTGGATATGAAAATGCGGTCAGCTATTAGGACTTGACTTGTGCCTGAAGCGAACACGGCACTCTTGCTTTCCTCCTGAGATGTACACAATGGAACACAATGCAGGCAGAACTGACGTCGTGCGAGGACGCCACCTCTCCAGTGAGACGCATATCAATAGTTCTGTGCTGCTAGTCAGAGAACTGATGAGACAGTTTATGGTGTCAAATATTGATTGGAAAATTTAAATGCTACTCTGCATCCTTCACACATTTGTCAAATATTGCCCAGTATTTCACGATATAACTAGGTCAAAAAGAAAGTATTTAATAGACCCTACAATTATTTTAAATATTTATTATTACATTTTTATTTTTCTCTTCAAGTGGAAACTGGATCCAAAACAACAGTGCACTGGGAAAATAAAGCACAGGCGTTTTCATGTATGACTTTCCATCATCTTAAAAGTATTTGAAGGGGTTGCATATCAATTAAAAACAAGCAATTTTTCCAGACCCAAAGGATAAAAATATGTTAATTTGAACTAGGGTTGCTTAAAATCGTTACATTAAAAACAGAAACAATCCCAGATGTAAAAGAGATTATAATTACATTTTGGTCAAGATATTACTTAAGCAATGGTGCTAGGTATTATTTTTCTCCAATCAAACCGTTTTTGTGAAACAAAACAGAGTACCACTGCATTGTCATAGCATTGCCATTATTTTGTTATGCGCTCTTTCATTTGACAGTTGCTCTATAACTGAAGTCATGCATGCTTTGATTTGAGCTACTTAATTTGGGTTGTTGTTGCAATTTATGCATAATTCAGTAAATACTTCCCAACATCAGACTTAAAAAACAAGATTCCCAGGTCTACTCCCCCCCCCCCCCAGAAAAATTTACTATCTATTAGGCAATGTTCAGGCTGCAGGCAAATCAGATTTTTTCTCAAATCAGATCTTTTCAGATCTGTTTTTTTTGCTGGCAGTCTGACTATGGCCTTAGAAACTAATATTAACATCCAAATACGCAATATGCCTGAACCTGGCTTGCTTGCATTAGATCAAATTAAACATAGTTAATAAGGATTTAGAAATATGACTAAATACCAAGGGGAAAAAATGGTCACACTTTATATTAGGTGTTTTTAACTACTGGGATATGGGTACAGTTAGGACAGGATTGGTGGTCTGGTTAGGTTTAAGGGAAACTAATTACAGCTTTAATGACATGCAGGTCTTTTTTAAAATATTGTGTAAGCCTACATAAGTGCTTTTGTATTATACATATAAGTGCATTGTATCAAATGATTGATTTAAATGTTTTTACATAGTAATTAAAGACACTTAACAAAGTGTGACGAAAAAATCTGTTAAAGTTAACGTTTGTTAAATAAAGGATAAATAAGAGCATGGCATGAGCAATGGCGAGGTCAGGTTGGGTTCCAGGACTGAAAAGATGTATACCTCAAATGCTGCGAAAGTTGCGTTGGATAAAAGTGTCTGCCAAATGCATAAATGTAAATAATACGATTTAAATGAAATCTATTCATTTAATAAATAAACAGCAGGTCTGAAAGGACTAGTAGGATTATTTTAAACTTAAAGGAATACAAAAATGTAAAACCTAACAGTGACCTTTCACTTAAATATTACCGAAAGTTCATTGTACCTAATAGATTTTTTGTTTTGTTATTTTGTCTCAGTGTAATGAGAACGGTTTTACTTAATTTAGTTAATTTTTAGCTATACAACACTAAATAATTATAAACTCTAATAAGATTTTTTTCCCCACTGAACTCAAATGAAGTTCATAGTACTTGTAAATATGGATTTTAAAAGTATTGGTTTAAGGAATTAAATATTATACACATGGGTTTAGGTTACACTTTACAATAAGGTCTCAATTGTTATCATTAGTTTACATGAACTAACACTGAACAATACTGCTTCAACATTTATTAATATTAATCAAGGTAAATTTCAATATTTACTAATCAATTTTTTAAATGAAAAGTTGTATTTGTTACCATTAGTTATATTGTACTGTGAACTGACATGAACAACTTTTCTACTAACAATAATAATGATTAATAAATGCTTTACAAATCTATTGCTGATAGTAAATTCATTGTAGCTAATGCATTAACTAATTCCTTATTGTAAAGTGTTATCAGGGTTTACAGTGTAGTGATGTAAAATGACAATTTACACTTAATGTTTATTAAGTGGTGCACATTCATATTGTCCACAATATACTGTGTTTTTGTTATAATTAATATGATTTTATTAATAAAATTAACCAATTTATAATTTCATAAAAATGAATCCTTGTCAGTTTTTAATATGTGGTTTTGCCCATCTTTTTGCCACTAAATTTCTAATAGCCCGTGTCACGCAAGCAGCGAGTTCTGACAAGTGAACCCTGGCATCTGTTCGTCTGGTGGTGTGATCGACCACCGAATCCTCGTGATCGACAGGTCCGGGTTGCCGTACCCCGTCAGTCAACATGACGAGCCTGGAAAATGCCTGTCACTCAAAACAAGAGCTCTGGACGCGCGCACAAAAGATGGGGAGGCAGAGGATGAAGGACACGTCTGATACTACCGTGCGAATCAGAGGGCTACAAGACCTATCTGTTGTCATCCGCTGTCCTCTGACTTTACCACGGAGGGAAAGAGATCTCCCTGACCTTGTCCTTGGAGAGAAAATGGCATGAAGCAATCTTCAACAAAGCCCTCTCGAGAGATACAGGTTGCCTCTATTAAATGGGCAAATCAAGCAAAGCCCGTGGCAATTTCGAGACTTCAAGGAAAGCATGATGGGTCAGTCCTGTCGATGTTTTTCGCTGTCATTTTCTTTCCCCTCGCCATGCTCGCCTTTCACAACAAGCTCATTAAAACTGTGCATCAACTGACATTTTACCCCTCACGCTCTCGCTCTAGTTGCGGATCATTAGTTAGCATTGTGCGGCTCTGAGGAAGCACACGTCTTTGAGATTACTCTGTGTGTGTGAGTGTGTGTGTGTGTGTGTGTGCGCGTGCGGTTTGATGAGCACGTCACCCCCTCACCCCCAAAGATGTCTCATTAAGAGTTCAGTAGAAGCACCTCTCTGTCCCCCGAATCCATCGTTCCCTCCCTCCGAGCTCATTCCCTCTCTTTTCGTCTGCTAATTAGCTGGCATTTTCGCCTCTTCTGTGCGTCCCCGGTTACATCTGAGAAAGAGACGGATATGATTTTTCTTTAACCCAAAGGCCAACTTAATCAGCTGAATTAATGACTTTATTACCCACACTGCCCTGGGCAATGCAGCATGTTTCTCCTGTACCCCACATTCTCTCTTTTTCTGTCACATGCACACCCATACGCAATGCAGAATCTTCATACATTTAACACACACACACAAAAAAAAAACACAAAGATGAAAGATGGAGATGGACATGGACAATCGGAACAAAAAATGAGGATGCTGCGGAAAATACCTTGGCACAAGATTTTTTCCCTACTTCTAAAAAGTATTCTTTGTTACACATTAATTTTATAATAATATATACACATATATGTGTGTGTGTGTGTGTGTGTGTGTGTGTGTGTGTGTGTGTGTGTGTATATATATATATAGAGAGAGAGAGAGAGAGAGAGAGAGAGAGAGAGTCTCTTATGCTCACCAAAGCTCAAAATAAATGAAAAACAGTAACAGTGTGAAATAGTATTACAATTGAAAATTTTCTATTTTAAAACAGAATGTATTCCTGCAATTTTCAGCATCATTACTCCAGTCTTCAGTGTCACATGATCATTCAGAAATCATTCTAATATGCTGATTATTATTACTCAGGAAACATATCTAATTATAATCAATGTTGAAAACAGTTGTGCAGCTTATATGATACCATGATATGAAACCATGATACCATTTTTTCAGGATTCTTTGATGAATAGAGTACAAGAGAGACATTTATTTGAAATATGTATATATATATATATATATATAATCTAAAATCCTTTACTGTACTTTACTTTTGATCAATTTATATCCTTTCTGATTAAATGTATTACTTCAAAAAATTCTGACTGACCCTGGACTTTTGAATATATATAATGTATTATATATTATTTACTTACTACTTTTATTTTTAAACCATCTAAAGTTTCCACATTATTGAGTATTTGTGGCACAATCAGTAATACAGCTAAAACTATTTTAAAACTAAATAAATAAAAAGCATTAATAATACCCTTGATGGTTAATGACTGTACATTTCCATTGTCTGTTATCTGAAAACATTAACAAGATGGGGGGCACTGGGGGGCTTAATTGCCTAAACTGTTTTTATGGAACAGGTGTTCACAGAAATTCAATTATTTACTTGAGCATTTAATATCTTTAAACATTGTTTTCACATGTCTGTTCCATAATTGCCTTTGTTTCATTAATGAGAAGGGGAAAAAAAAGAAAAGTGTTATTCGTTTCATTACAAAAGTGGCAGATCTTTCTTGCATTAGATAAATGAAGCCATTTTACCTTTTATGCTTTTCTACTCTTAAGTATCTCATTCGCAATTTACAGTGTTTGTAATTGGATAAATGCATGCTGGTTAATTACAAACGGGCACAATTTTGGACTCTATCGTAAGCATTCATGTTTCATCATGATATTTTTTGATATTAGTAAATGATCTGTGGATGAGCTCAAGTAATTAATGAAAAGATTAATGCAACAGTTGTAATATAATATTCAAGATATTAACTTTTTTGAAAGTATATGAGGTATGAAAGATAAGATTTTTATGAAAACAAAAAAGAGTACCTAGTTTTATTTTCCAGTAAAATCACAAAAGGAATCAGCTAAAACATTAAAGTAATAGTTTTTTTGTTGTTTTTGTCTTTTTTTAAATTAAGAATTAAAGCTAGCACAGTAAATGTAAAAAAAAAAACATACCTGTCATATATAAATAAGATTTTAACTCCGGCAGACACAGGGACTGAGGCGATCTAGACGAGCTGATCAATTACCAGTCTGAAAAACAAAACAAAAAAAGATTTCCAAAACAACACATTATTAAATCAAACTTCTCTTCTAATCAACAGCCACTTTCGTCAGTGTAAGCAGAGTGTGTTTTTGTCACTGGTCTGGTGAGATGATTTTTCAGTCCCCACAGACCCATTAGAAAATTGCACCTGCAGTTCAAGGCATTTCATATGCAGTGAAGACAATACTTGTTTGGCACCATCAAACACTTCCTCTCCTAGACAGGGAATGTGATTAAAAGTGAAGGTGGGGTTCAGTTAGAAAGGAAATGTTCATTAACATAAATCACCTTTCCACAACTCCAACCCCCAACTCCACACACTCTCCTCCTTGTCCTCAGCATGTTCAGTAGCTGTGAGGTGAACCAATGATTGTTAGCGAGTGATGGCAAAGTCAGAGATAATTTGATTTGTTTCCACACAGTTCACAAGTAATGTGCAAGTGAAATAACCAGCAGACCGAGAATGAAATGGAGGCAAAGCACACGATTCAATGCGTTTTGAGAGCCTAAGAGTAGCTTGTGTGCTGGAATGCACTATTGCTCCTTCATGTTATGAGTCTGATATACTGAACTCCACACACTGCAATGAAATGGAGCCTTGTGCAAACAGGCAAATAGAAAGATCTTATGATGGCATGTAAGCTTTTAGTTCAGCAAAGCACCATAAGCTCCAATGAAAATGTGACAACATGCAATCACTCGACAATAAAAGGTTAAAAATATCACTGAAGGCACAACCGTAAATATTTTGGATGTCTCTCTTAATCTGACCCATCTATTTGTGGCCTTGGAGTCTTTACTAATGAGATGATGAGTTGAATCATGTGTGTTTGCTTAAGAAGAGTTCGAAAATATGTACTGTTGGTGTGCCTCTAGGAACAGGGTTGGAAAATTGCTATATATAAAAAAAAAATTTTTAAAAAAATCTTTAGGTTTGCAATTGCGGCTCTAGTGTTGTTTGTATTTTGTCTCCCCCTGGTGGACAGAAGGAAAATTACATGCAACAGTGCAAGATAAAGGATTAAAAACACCGCGTGGAACAAACCTACATAAAAGTCCATCTGTTTTTGAAGAACTTTATCTAATTGAAGTTCATTTAAATTTGTGAGAACTTATAAGTGAACTGATAAGATCCTCAATACATTATAATAATAAAGCACAACATCGTCTTCATTTCTTCATGCTCTTCAACTACCTATCGTCCTATGGTTTTATAAAAATGCTTTTAATAGCAAAAAAAAAAAGCCTACATTATTTCCATATGGAGTTGCTCAGCAATGCCGTTATGATATTCTAACCAACTGCACAATTGCGAGTGACATTGATTTAATACAACACTTCAACAAGAATTTAATATTTAGCAACTTACGTTACATTGTATATTTTTGGTTCCAAACTATGTAAAACAGAACCCTCCAGCTTCCACTGCGTCGTGACCACGAGACACACAATTATTTATGGCGTTATTGTTTTGAGCGAATCGGTTGAGTGAATGATTCAATGACTCGGAACCTACAGAAAGAGTCACTGAACAATCTCCACGTAATAAGTAAACGCCAAAATTGTGTGTCTCGTGGTCACGACGCAGTGGAGGGTTCTGGTATTTACAACATCGTTGTAATCTATTATCACAATACACACACTTGTATAGTTTTAGAGTTTACTGCATGTTGTTATTATTCTAGTTGTTTACCTATAGCAACTAATGAATTGGAAATCGAACACTTTTCTTCAGTATTGAAAAGAAAGGCCTAAATGCATAATGTCTGTTCTACAATGCTCATTTGCAGTTCGTTTCTTCAAGCTGCTAATTTACTTCAGAATTCTTTTTCTGATATCTAACCAAGTGTTTTATTTCCGCAAAAATTTATTTAATCAGCATGAATTTATTCTAATAATAGCGCTTTAATCATCAGACCACATTTCAAGATTTAAGCAATAAACCATTGTTTAGTAAAAGCATATTTGTTTGTGTCAACTCTAAGTGGAATTGGGTGGCCGCCATGGTAACTGGTATCTGTTAATTAGAAGCTTATGGAGGAGACAATCATGTGACCTTGGAGAGCTAAATAATGAATTGATAATGTGCACTTGTGGTCTAGTGCAGGTTCTCTGAATACTTGGGCAGATTCGCTAATGGCTCTTGAATGGAAAGAGGAACACAATCACAAAGGTCATCAGAGTTCTTAGAAAAGAGAAGACAAGATCATCATACATTTCTGCTTTAGTTTCAATAAATATGCTGCAGCGTGAGGACGGATTAGGATATCGGCTCTTCTTTCCCATAGGATCCAGTCTAACGTGATTCTTTTTTAAGAGTATGTTGCCATCTCCTGGCCAAAATAAAACATTGCTAATATAAAGTCAACTGTAGTGTAGAGCCCCCACCCAACGACCCTTAAAGGAATAGCTCACTTCAAAATGAAAATTCTGTCATCATTTACTCACCCTCAAGTTGTTTCAAACCTGTATGGATTTCTTTCTTCTGCTGAACACAAAGGAAGATATTTTGAAGAATGTCAGTAACCAGTTGATGGACCCCATTGACTTCCATGGTATTTCTTTTCCTACTATGGAAGTCAATGGGGTCCATCAACTGTTGGATTACCGAAACTCTTCAAAATATCTTCCTTTGTGCTTGGAGTTGATCACAATTTGTGGACTTCCGCTTGTCCACTAATTTTTTGAGGATTGACCACAGGTTCTCTATGGGATTAAGATCAAGGGAGTTGCCTGGCCACAGATCCAAAAATTCAATGTAATGATCTCCGAGACACTTCATTATCACTTTTACATTTAAAAATATTTTAAAAATAAGTGAAAGTGTAATTTGGGAAAAAAGACAATATATATTGAGTACAAATTAATAAAATACATGTTTAACATTTAAATGATACACCTGTGTGTCCTTAAGAGGGTGGAAATACCTTTGTTTCATACATATTTTAGGCTAATAAAAAACATCATTTTATGATGCAATATCAAATCTGATCCACTTAACATTTTTAAAAATGTTAAAAGGTTGAGATAATATTGTGAAATATTATAACAATTTAAAAGAACTGTTTTCTATTTTATTATATTTTCCAAATTCCTGCGATGGCAAAGCTGCATGTGTCGCATGATTCCTTTAGAAATCATTAGGTTTTTTTTTTTAATTGTAATTATATTTTACTATATCTGTATTTTTTTCAGCAGCCTTGGTGAGCATAAGATAATTGTTTCCAAAACATAAAAAAACGAAAAAAAACGTAATTATTCAAATGTTCACCAGTAAAACTGACAACCTTTAAGTAGTAAGTAGCGGTGATTTAAATCATAAAAGGCACAACAAAGAAATCAAGCTAAATACAATTAAGAGTAACATAAAATTTATTTAGAAAAATATATCCATAAATACCATTTTGACACACACACACACTGTTGTGCTGAACATACATGAGCAGCATAGATAGTATAACATGTCATGCATGCAATTCCAAAACTCAAAATAATACTCTAAACCTAGCATACAGTCAGAAGACTCGTGAATTCTGTAAACCTGAGGTGAAAGATCATGCCGCTTTCTGTCACAGCACGGATCTGTACTTGCAAGCGAACATGATCCATACGGCACAAGCTGACTCTGGATAAGCAAACACACGAACCCTCACCGCCAGTCGCACATGATCCCCTCTGCAGCAAACAATCTCTTCACAGAACGGTGACCTGAGTGATACAGAAGAGAGCAGGTTAGTAGATGTTAGTTGTTTGTCTTTGTTAAAGCTGCAGTGTGATTTCTGCAGCGATAACAGCACCGAACGAAATAGCAAAAAGTACTTCTATAAACAGCTTTCCGTTTTAAGACATATCAGTTTTTTTAAAAAAAGACATTAAAAGGTAGATCAGTTTGTTTGTGAAGGTACCTGAGGCAGGTAGCGAACGCCCTGCGTGCATTACGGTGCAAGAAATGAATAGGAAAGCCTTTAAAAGTGTGTCCGTCGGGCACCGCTCTTCTCACAGCATCCTGAAACTCCTCGTTTCCACACGACACACCTGTACAGCGCTCTAGTTCATACGCCGACAGCGCTGCTGACAGCAGGTATGACAGGTGATCATCCCAGACCGTTGCCAGACCAAGATCCTACAGACAGATGTTACACTTAGTAATTCCAAAAGCATGTTAAAAAGTATCCAAGTATAAGTTTATCTGTCAGCCATAGTTTCCTGCTGCTTTTTCAATTGCAAGTAGTCTTGTATATCTGTGGTAAACAGATTTTTTTTTTTTTTTTCACTAATCCTCATGTTGCCCCAAAAGTTTTGCAAAAGTCACTTTCTTAAACTTAACATAAAATTAAGAATGCACTGGTCCCTCATTTCCATATTTTTTTTGGTATGTCAAGTTTCAGAATGACAACTGCACGATATTCCAAGTTTTCTAAAGTCATGCACAACAACAATTTGTGCTGAAATTAACAAAAAAAATTGTATGGACTAGAAAAAATGGTGCATTGACACCATTTAGTTAACTGACACTATCGGTCAGTACGTTTTTTTTTTTTATAAAGTCATAAAAAAAATTTCAGCAAGGATGCATTAAATTGATCAAAGGTGACAATAAAGACATTTACGTACTTCTATTTTACTTTTAAAAAATCTATTTAAAAAAAACTGCACTTTCTATTAATCAAATAATCCTGAAAAAAAATTTACACATAAATATTAAGCATCACAACTGTATTCAAAGTGTATAATTATAATAAATGTTTTTTGAGCACCAAATCAGCATATTAGAATGGTTTCTGAAGGATCATGTGACACTGAAGACTGGAGTAATGATGCTGAAAATCCAGCTTTGCCATCACCGGAATGAAATTACATTTTAAAATATATTAAAAGAGAAAACAGGTCAGTTAAATTTTAATAATATTTAAAAAATATTTGTAATATATTATTTTTGATCAAACAAATTGCATCCTTGGTGAACACAAGAGACTTCTTTCAAAAACATCTCACTGACTTTTGAACAGTAGTGCAACTTCAGAAGACTTACTGATGTATTTTTTGTTAGTTTGGACTGACATGAGAGTAAAATGATGAAGGAATTTTCATTTCAGGGTTAAAGTTTGCTTTGACTGTATTCAGAAACGCACATTACACAAGTTGCTTTTGTATCAAAGGTTGCTTGAGCATGTGTGTTTTTATTACCTTCCTATGCTCTGCTAATAGGTATCGCATCTCCAGCTCCAGCTGGTTGCTGGCCTCATTGGGAACTACAGAAGGAGAGCAGAGAGGAGGAGTCGGCGGAAGAGAGGAGGTGGAGCCGGGAGCACATACAGATCTCACGGCCTCCTCACTCATGGCCTTCCAGCGGGAGCCGTCTGTGAAGTCAAACACACACAGCTCCACAGCATCTGACGGCTGACAGTTCGCCAAGAACGTCTTGTGGTTGAAGACGCAGCCGAGCGTCCGGTAAGGGTGGGTGGGCTTTGGTTGGGGGACCATGGGAGGTGCATTTGGGTCTATTGGACGGTGGAGGTATCTAGGACAGAAAAATAAAGCAGGAAAGCTAGTCTTAAAGCAAGATATCAACAAATTAACAGAGAGGTTTGTTGATCTTACAAATCTTCTTTCCACAAAACAGCCTAAAACTTGAAATTCATTTGGATCAGACAT
Source organism: Semotilus atromaculatus (assembly GCA_031834385.1). Classification (NCBI taxonomy): domain Eukaryota; kingdom Metazoa; phylum Chordata; class Actinopteri; order Cypriniformes; family Leuciscidae; genus Semotilus; species Semotilus atromaculatus. The sequence goes on along the minus strand of JAULUF010000041.1, from coordinate 9,084,243 downwards.
ACTTGGTAAGTAAATTTTACTGACTTACTGAACTGCGAATAGCTTTTAGTTTGCGCCTAATTCCGGAAAAAACCTGAAACCGTTACTTGAGCTCAATGCATTTAGGCATGTAGAAGATGTGCATTCAGATGATAGGGTCAGAATTTGCCATAAACAACATGAAAGCATCGATCCATCCTGCGTTGTGTCAATGGTTCGGGCTGGTGGTGTAATGGTGTGGGGAATATTTTCTTGGCACACTTTGAGCCCCTCAGTACCAATTGAGCATCGTTCAAACACCACAGCCTATTTGTTGCTGATCATGTCCATGATAAAAAAAATCTATGTATTTCGAAAGAGTAGGGGTGTAACCCCGGCATCCAGGCCAAATTTGCACTCATTTAGTATACATGGTTCTATGAATATGCAAGATAGCCCCGCCTCCACTCACTCACACCAGCTCAGAGATCCATTAGTTGATCACACATTGACGTGATTGGTTACAAGGTAGTTTTTGATGTCAGAAACACTGTTTTTGAGACCGTCTTTGGTTCACTGCAGTTTTAAGGATAAAATTTGTGACTTATGAATTTGTACATGGTTTGTCTTAACGGATATTAAAAACACCACATAGACATATAAACAACTTTAAAAGCTTGATTTTCACTACAAGGGGACTTTAAAATTGTACCTCACAAATGCAACAGTTTTTTGTTAATGTTGATTTTACTTTTTGGATTGTATGTTGAGTGTAATAGAAACTTTGTTTGGGAGGATGGTGGGTGACATTTACATTTTAACACCATAATTGACAGTCAGAAACACCTTTTCAGTCATTTTATTTTAGTCTGGAGCCATGTTCGAGGCAGTTTAGAAGATAACTAAGAATAATTAAAATGTATGAATTATTACCTGTGTGCAGTGAAACTTTCCCAAAAGGTGATGGAGCCATCTGTACCGCAGGTCATGACCCAGGTGTGTGGAATGTTCTTGGCTTTGGTGCCCACGCATACATAAGCATCCAGTCCAAATCCCAACAGCAGACTACACAGCAACGTGGCATGATCCTCACATTCACCCTGACAACAAAAAACATGTTAATAAATGTAATCAAATTTGTCGGTTCATAACAACGGTGCATTCTAATATTTGACTCTAGCGTTTCAGTGGTCAGTGTTAGATCAGCATTTAACAGGATGTCTTGCCTTGTTCCTGCAGAGAAAGGCCATCATTGAGCACCACTGCTCCTGCCTGACTCCTCCCCCAACCATAGGCGCTCTCTCCTGAGCTAACAGGCTAACGAAACGCGCCGCCTGCCGCGGACTCTCAAGCAGCCTTCCGGCACGCAGTACACGTATATATGAGCACACAGGCCGGTTCACACCATTTTCATCCTGGAAAACACACAAGTATTATAACACATCTGAGTCATATACTGTTATGCACAAGCATAAATCAACAATAGGTACTTGTATCATCATTCACCAGTACGGTGCTCAGTAAGGGTCACCTGTGCAAAGATCTTCACCAGCTTGGACTGGTGTGAGGGTCGAATCTCCAAGAACTCCTGCCACCACTGTTTGGCATATACCAAAAACAGCCTCTCCTTCTCTGCTGTTTTCCGTCTCTCCAGGGATTGCTGGAAAAACACCATGAGTTTTTTTCAAAAACATTCTACTTTAGGCAAACCGTTACAGAGACAACCCTTGTAAAAACAGAGAAATTACAACAATGAGAAAGCTTGGTTGATGATTTTCCATTACCTTTTTAGTACAAATGATGTTTAGAAAACCAAAACTCCATAAAAGGAATGTTCATATTTATTTAACAAATTATTTTCATAAATTTCATAAATGTCCAATGTACGGTTCTATGGCCTGCCATAGACACAGGAGCGGAAGAAGAATAAGAAGAGAGAAGTACACAATAAATCATGTTTACAGTGAAACACATACAATGGAAGTCTATGGGGCAAGACATTCCAGGATATTTAAATCCAGAAACATTTGATTCATTATCTGCATTGTCCTTTTAGCAATAGAACTGCTGTTTCTACAAATATGAACTTTTGTTTATGCATTACCAACATTTTTCCAATAATGTAAATAGGGACTGGTTATTACATGGTTATGGCTGGAGCTAATCACAAAGAGTTAAATGAACTGAAGCATTAATAGTAATGATTCACTTGGGTGGTGATGACATCAGGGCTCAGGGTCTCAGTAAGGGGAGGATACAGTTCCAACTTCAGATTCAGAACACCAGCAGGTACTTTACATTCACTGCCTGGAAAAAAATACATAAGCACCCATTAACAATTTTTATGGATAGTTTAACCAAAAAGTAAAATGTCCAAAAGTAGATATTTTAAAGAGTGTTTCAACTGTTTTTGTCCATACAATGAAACTTAGTTGGTCCAAAGTTGGACTCCCCTGACTTTCAATGTATGCACAAAACATTCTTCAAAATATCTTAAAACAAAATTGTTATTTTGGGTGAACAGTATTTTTGAAAGGAAATAATTTAATAATATGACTTTTACTTACCCACTCCTAGTAGTTCTACTGAGACACCGGTTTTTCCATTGGGAGCACTGAGAACTGTCCGCCAGTCAAGAAAATAAGAAGAAACGAGTGTCGTGTCCCCAGACGTGTCTGTTTTAATCAGCACCATATGCACTGGATCACAGATGGACAACATGGTGGTAGCATCAGCCATCTTGCTAGCATCTCCTGTAACACAACAATACCAGAGTTAAGGCCCTGTCACACAAGGAATGAGAACTATATCAGCATCCACACCAACCCACGATATAATTTTGTTTATTATAAGATCACACAGCAGTTATGTTGCCTATGGCTTTAAAGGGTTCACCCAAAAAGGAAAATTCTGTCAGTAATTACTCACCCTCATGCTGTTCCAGCCCCGTAAGACTTTCTTCGGAACACGAATTAAGATATTTTTGATTAAATCTGAGAGCTACTTTATTCGACATTTTCCTCAGCGTGGGCCGCTGACGTGAGTTCACGAGAGCGCCACGACGCATGCGCGAGAACTGAGATGTTTTTGGGGGTTTTTGCACACAAAAAGTATTCTCGTTGCTTGATAAACTTAAGGTTGAGCCACTGTAGTCACTTGGACTATTTTAACAATGTCTTTACTAACTTTTCTGGGCCGGCAGATGAAGCAGCCATGAAGGAGTGAGACGGCTCTCAGATTGCATCAAAATATCTTAATTTGTGTTCAGATGAACAAAAGTCTTACGGGGTTGGAACATCATAAGGGTGAGTAATTACTGACAGAATTTTCTTTTTTGTGTGAACTAACCCTTTAAACTCATTATTCCTGTTACAGACTGTGCGATTTCAGCAATCCTATAAGATTATTACAAATCACACTGTACAACATGGATCTTATAAACTTGGGTACGACATGTATGTAGACTGTTCGATGATGACACCTATTGAATCGCAGGCTACGAAGCAAGTTAGTATAGAAGAATAAAATGTCATCAGCATGTGCTAGTGGTGAACAAATTGGCAGTTGCGGTTTGGTATTTGTCTGCGCTGAAAAAAAGAAGAGTACGTGAAAAAGGAGAAGATGGACAGTCATTGATAGGGAAAAGAGGCCAACATGGCACGCCAATTTTGTAAATGGAGCTTGAGGTAAGTAGTTTTAAGTTTAAGCGCCACGTCACGTTGAACAATACACCAATCCATGGTGTATTTTTATTGGCTAGTCAGTAGATGTAGATCGTAGCAGCAAACACACTTTGAGATGATCATGCTAAATCTCTGACACTGTCAGAAAATGATCAAAGGCGATCTTTGGTCCCAAGACCGTGACAACAGCCATCTCTCTCACTGTACGACCTAGGACCACCGTTCAAGAGCCACGACCACAGAAATCGCCACGATTGGTCATCTTTCGTCTGGGACAGCCCAAAATCGTACAATGGGTACCGGGCATTAAAGCAGGATGAATTCAGATTGGCTGTCAATGCTTTTATCGTTCCTTAGCTGAAAAAAAAAAATCGTTGTGAAAGTGATTCCAACGACATTGTTTATCTGTCCCATATCGTTATAGGTGTGGTGTGGACTCTGCTATTCTTTTACATTTAGAATGATTCTTAAAACCATATGTTTATCATAAGCTTTTACACATGTTCTTGAAATTAGTAGGAGTACGTTATAGACTGCTAATATAAGTTGGGTTGCATGAGAAACCTGGGCCATCTCTGTGGACTTCCAGAAGAAAGCCCTCCTGTAGGTCTGGTTCACAAGCACATGGGACTGGTTTGGAGCGGAAGCGCTGGTTGCGGAAGTAGAGATGAAGGGTGAATGTAGAGCACACCTGACCAGGTAAAGGCTCTGGCTCCTGCAAGTGTTCCAGGAAAGCCTTACCACCCAGAACTTGTAGGTAGAGGTATCTCCGTAGTGGACTGATGTTAGCTGGTGAAAATTTTTAAAGGGTTAAATCACAGATCTTAGTCAGGTGGGTTTACTTATTTTTTGACAGTTTAACAACAGACCAATTAAGCTGACAAAAAAAATCAGTAGACAAAAACTATAAAACAGTTTTGAAAGTTGCGTGCCATTTTAAAAACTATAAATATATAGTTCAATCTATATATATATATACTAGTGCTGTCAAACGATTAAAATTAATCGCACATTTTTATCTATTCTAAATGTCTCATGATTTCTTTTTGTCCAATTATTTTGTCTCATTTTAATGCTCTTATCAACATGGAAAAGTGGATCGGCTTGCTTTGTGCAAATGTTTTTTATTGAAAACAACATTGACAATACTGTGTTCAATTTCACACTAAAACATTCTCACTTGGAGCAAATAATCTCTCACACAATGTAACACTGTCCATCAATAAAAGGGTGAAATAAGAACAAACGAGATCCTGATATTGACGAGGGGGCGGAGAAGGCCCATCAGCTGTGTGTGTGTGTGCGTGTGTGTGTGCGCGTGTGTGTGTGCGCGCTTGCTTGCTTGGCCATCAAGTGGTATTTCAGACTGGACGTGCTGCGATGATGATATAGCTCAGTTCACAACGACAAAACACACAGATCACTTTGGTCTTGTCAATGGAACCATTCATACTTGAATCCATTTCGGCGTCTCGCGCTCGTCATCCACTCAAAACGTAACGTTAACCTACTATTTGGTCGGCTCGCAGGCTCGCAAGCCCAAACAAGTGTGTGGTTCGTGGTCTAGCTAGATCCGGTGCTTTCAGACAGGACGCGAAATGCGCTACGCCAGTTTTCAAAACTTTTTGGATGCCAAAAAGTTTCTATTGGCCGCGCTGGTAATCGTCACAGCGGCAAAAGTTGAACTATTTAGAATTTTGACCGCGGTGTGCACGCCGCTGCTCTTGGGCTTTGGTCGACGAAGCAACAAAACGTCCTCGTGCGGCGCAAGCCATTGAAATGAATGGGTTTCATAGTGCAGCGTCCCGCATGCCGCGTCCTGTTGCAAAAGCATGTGAAAAAAACGACAAAGTTTGCAAGGCCAAAAAGACCGTTAATCGCGCGGAAAAAAAATTAATCGCGTTAACGCCGTTAATAACGCGTTTAACTGACAGCCCTAATATATACATATAGCTTCTAACCTGACTAAAGTCTATTACTCAAGAAGACTTTTGTTTCTTTTTCAAAACATAAAAATTAAGATTTTTTTTAATGAAACCTGATTATTAATAATTTCTGCCTCTCCATTGAAAGTCCATTTCACTAAAACTTTGACACTTCCAAAAAATTACGATATTGTAAAAGTAATCCATATTAACAAAGCAATTTAAGTGTTTTGAAGAGACAAGATCGCTTTATATGATGAATAGATTTACTTTAGGCTATTAACATTGACCAACGCACATGCATAGAGCACATCAAAAATCTTAAACAGAAGCTCAACCATGCTTGCTTGAATTTTATGAACATATTGAAGTTTTAGTGGAAAAGACTTTCAATGAAGGGACAGAAATATATGTTTTTGTAAAAAATGTCTACATTTGTGTTTCAAAGATGAACAAATGTCTTATGGGTTTGGAACGACATGAGGCTGAGTAAATGATGACCCTCACAAGCAAGCACTCACTTGTCTTCAGCTGTGTGATGTTCTTGTCCACAAAACGGGTCGCAGACTTGTTCACAGTATCAGCTTCAGTGTGAGAAACATCCTGGTGAGAACATTTAAAGAGCTATAAAATTAGCATTTCAGTGAGGAGATGCATTCTTTTTTGTAATCTCAATGTATGTAATACAGGTTCAAAAATACTCATACCACATTTGGAAAGTGGAGATCTTTCATCACATCATCTACGATTCCCCTCCGCTGAAGAGCATGTATGAAGTCTTCCTCAGACAGCGAGCGCTGTCCATCGTGCACGTCACCCCTCACGGTCTCCGCTAAAACATCACGAATCCTACCATGGATATCCATCTGAAAATGGGTTATAACATTAAACTACTTTTTTTCAAGATCAAGTTTTAGGTATATGTTGTTTGTGTACAGGTTTAGCTATACTTGTGAGGGCCAAATGTCCTCACTTATATAGTGAAATATTTCTGTGATGGTTAGGTTTACCTTACCTTACTTACCCCTAAAGATCTGTTTTAGCTTTGTTTCTGCCACTGAATAAAACAATTTAAAAGATAATTCTGCCTTTTTTCTCAGAAAAATTCTTAATTATTATTTTTATTACAATTATTATTTTCTCGCATTGCGAGTTTTTATCTCGCAATTCTGACTTTACAACTTTCAGAATTGTGAGATGATCAATTAACAATTACCATCGCACACCTGCAGGTAAAAGACAGGTGCGTAGGAGAGAAGATAAAAAAAAGTCAAAAATCTAAAAAACAAAAGGAAATCCCACACACTATCAATACTTGCTACAGGTATCAATGAAAGTCTATGCAATTAGTCCTCACCAATATAGTGAAAATGTGAGTGGGCGTGTGAAGGGCCTAAAATGAACACTCGCCAAGAGCCAAATGCAAGCAAAAATCAGCGTTGGCGATATGAAACGGTATCACTTGTCACGTCGCCAGTTGGCCAGTAATATTTTTATGAATTCTAATAATGCATTAACGTGAACGCTGCTAGGGACAATTGACGGGGCAGCGCTTCATCGTCACGAAACTATAAGCCTTGACAAGAAGACAAAAGCGAGTTTATTTCGTTACACGCACTCTGTGTGGAAAGTTTTGTGAGCACACATTCGAAGCACACCCAGAAAACCGCATGTGAATACTAAACTGAGCACTCTTTCGCTTACAAATTTACACAAAAGTCTGAAAAAACAAATGGTGAGTATCCTATATAGTCGGTTATATTTTAAGTGAACGTAAACAGACGCAGTATCAGTATTAGATCCGTGCATTCACTCTTAAAGGGGCTATATGTAGTTTTCAGCGGCCTCTAGCGGTGATGTTTCAGATGGCAACCAATACGTTTTCGTCAATCCGATTCACGTTTGGCCTGACAAGCTTCAGCGCATACATTTTTATTTTATTTTTTTATCATTATGTGGAGTTTGTGTTGGAGTCTGTGTTGTGCTGGGAGCAGGTCATATCTTAGTGTTAGCAGACTCCATGTCATAAGTTGCAGTGTCGTCGCTGTTGAGTGCAAAGTCAGGCTCGGGAGCGCGCATGAAGGTCTCAGTCACGTCACTGGATTTTGCGGTAAATCCGACCCGGAGCCTTCACATAGAAATAGGAATACTTGCTTTCAGAGGTAATAGCAAAACCCGCCAAGTGAATCATTTTAATAAATTAAACCCCTTCACACAAAGCACAGGCAATACAAAAAAGGGCCTCATGCTCCTGACTGATTAACTTTTGTAACTTTAATAAGGATTAATTAATATGAATGTTAAATTTTTACAGTGAAGCATTGTTAATTTACATTTGCCTAGTTTATACAATTTCTGTAGGCACTACCTAAAAGCTACTGTTAGACCTACGTGAAAAGCACAGTATATTTTATTTATATCTTTGTTATATTGCATTTATTCGTGATTTTGCTTCTTGTTTTATTACTGACTAAATTTATATTAGGCTGGTAGTTTTAGCTGTGGCATCGAAATTGGATTAAAGAATTGTTCATTTTCACTGGTATTTAAATTGCTGGTGTCATAACTGGCTTGTTTGGCAAAAAACTATTTCATGGCCGGTAAAAAAATTATCATGGCAGGTAAATTTACTTACGTCACCCCCCATTGGCAGATGTGGCAAAAAGTTAGTCTTAGTGTGTGCGTGTGAGGGAAAGTGCATAACTTTGTAATCACATTTTAGGCTCTTGCGGCGTGACAAATTATTTTTTAAAAGAACAGCAATTCCTTTTGGTCTAAATTAACTAAAGTGTAGGCGTAGTTATCATGTCAACCGCCCAAATATAAGTTACCAGCACAAAATAAAAACCACAAGGCATCCCGTAATGCATTTCTTTTAGAGCTAAGTTACAAAATCATATAACTTAATAGAGTAAAACAGGAATATAATGGTTTTTGACATAAATCATTTACTCATAGTCACATAAGGGCACGTAACATAATTTACGTAATGATTTGCAAGTAAAAACAAACTGATCATCACCTTACCTTGATTAAATGGTCATGAATTATTTGTTTTAATTCAGTTGCTTTTTCTGGTGGCAGGGACATGTTTTCGAGCGTGAAAATGCGACAGAAGTTTAAACTAAGTTACAAATATATAACTAAGCATTTCAACGTCTGCATTAAATGCGGGGATTCAACATATTCATTATATTTATGTTGTTGTTGTATTGCTGGATGTGATGTCAACGCCTCCTGCAACTGACATTTTAAATCCTGGCGGAAAGGCAAGCGGGAATCCTTCGTCACAGCGCCTGTGGATTTTCGCAGTTGCGGTTTTAAAATACTCTAAAAGCTGTAAAACAAAAAACGAATTACATTACTTTTAATGAACGATGGTGTTCGTGCGCTTTAATGTTTAACGAATTCTGAGATAATAGGAAATACTAACCTATTTTGTTTAATTCAGGCACAGCGTTGACGCCCCTTCATCCTTAGGAAATGACGTCATAAAATGTCGCCTCTTGGATCTTGTAGTTCTCGAAAGAATATTTAACATAAACTAAAACTACTATAAAACAAACTACAGTTTCTGTCATAACTATAATGCAACAACCTTAAATTTATTTTTTCATCTGTACTTATTCAGCTATACTGTGGTGTCAAATATTGAAATGTATCAGTGTTCAAGACCTCTCAGTTTTATGGGAGAGTGTAGGCTACTTTTTGGATTCACTCAGAGTCATAGAGAGGCTTCACTGAATATGGGGAGGATGAAAAGTGCTTTTAATTAATTTACTTACATTTTTAACAAAATCTCACTATCATGAATGCAAGTTTGCTAATAACCCAATTTTATGATTTTGTTGGATGACGTTGGACACAATAGGCTACTCTTTGAATAAGAAAGATAGACTCTCCCAACGCTCTACACAATATTTATTTAATATTTTATACCCAATTGTACAGTTGTGATTTTTATATTTAGTCTAATATTTTCTAGTTTTTTTTCTATGGATAACTGTATAATGTTAAAATATTTGCATTGAACAAACGTGTTTGAGGTTTATTCAATAAAAAATTTTTTTTAATGGTTCTTGACTGCATTTTCAGTCATTCAAAGCTGTCCTTATTGAAAGACCTCACATAGCATTTTATTAGTTCCTTAAAACACATAGCTTTAAAATTCACGCTTTGAGTCATGAATATGTCATCTATGTTATTATAAGACAAAACGTCAAATGTAAACCACACATTTTACTCTTAAAACCAAAACTGCGGTTCTAAAATCTTTTTTTTTTTTTTTAATCCAGAAGTAGCCTATCCATGGCTTACAAATGTACATTCTCTTCCATACATAGAAATGACAGAATAAAAAGGTTTTACATTTCCAGCTGCCAAATATTTTATTTTACTAACAACCAAAATTCTAAGAAAATATCTTTTAATTATTTTAACGTGTCAAAAATAACTCAAGCAACCCTCATACATGTAACGCTGATGTAGCCTACTTTGAAACCTGAGAACCAAATATAAACTTATAGAAATCAATAAAAGCTCAAAAACTCCATATTTGGAACAATTTGAAGAGCTTTTAAGAGGTCATCCCTCAAGCAAAGCTTGGCTCCAATAAGACATTTTCCCGTATTTGTGACAAGTCAACTGCGAGGAAAAAGGATCGGTCTTTCCCGGTTGGTCACTTGGCTAGATGGAATGAAATTACCACTCCACCATTAGCCACTTCTGGAAATATTGGATCAATTCCTGGAACCATGGCAGGAAGAGACATCTAATTTGACTCGCATTGATTCTGCTAAGTAATTGGCATTAAACCCACAATGAACAGTGTGAGGTAAGGGGAGCTGGAAACAAACTTTGATCCTTGGAGACAAAAATAAATCGCTGCAGGCTTAGTTTAGCATACGTCGTCTAAATATTAACCCTAGTAGGCCTAACACTGCACTGATGTAGACATCTGTAAACATGCATCAAGTGAAATCTAACACAATCTGCATTTATTCGCACTCATACATCAGTTTTACCCCACGTGCATCGATACCCTTTTCTAGACGCAAATGACCATGAACAGAAAAGAATATGCACAGAAAATGCCTGAGACAAATAAACAGCAATGTTTCTTCTTTAGTAAAGAGTTTACTATGTACATTTTGAAAGTGGAAACCAGACCACTTATTACATTTGGCTGAATCTACAGTCAGTTTATTACTAGAAGATCCTGAGATGTGCATGTACGGAAACTCACTGGGCTTTGACCTACTGAAACAAACGAGTCACCCTATGAATATCCATGCGCAAACTTGAAGACAGAAGCATTTAATAAACTGACTTAGTAGGACCGGTGGGGGTCTATTTTATTATAGCATGTTTCCGCCAGGGAATAAAAAATAAAAGAGGTAAATGCGACTTTTTAAATCACACAATTTTTACTTTATTTCTCCACAATTGCATGTTTAAATCTAACAATTCTAACTTCATTTCTCAGAATTGTGAGATTTAACGTTGCTATTTTGAAAAATCTAAATCATTTCAAGATTTAAACTCACAATTGTGACTTTTCTTGCAAATGCGGGACTAAATCTTGCAATTGGGATATTTTTTTCACAATAACGAGTTATGAAGTCAGAATTGCAAGATTTAAAGCCGCAGTTTTGAGAAATAAACTCGCAGTTGTGAGGAAAAAAAAAGTCAGAATTGTTAGTCACAATCATCTTTTTTATTTTGTGGCGGAAACGAGCTTCAATACTATTTAACATTGCTCTGCAGATAAACGGAGACAAAATACTGTACAGTGGAATTTGCTAGGCCTTGAGAACTTATGATGGAATTACAACAGCAGTTACGATGTAACTACATCATTCTTTACACTGGAATAACCACAACACAAACATTCAGTAACTCATGTAGAATGTCCGGGATTGAATGCTTGTAAACACGATCATCCTACATTTTGTCCCCTATCTAAAAAACATCCAAGCACCTACTAATATGAGTACCATAATTTGGGTCCCTGGGCAAAATAAAAGACAAGAGGAGGAATCTGGGGGAAAAAATTGCATTACTGGGACAGAAAGGCCCAGCACATGCACAGTCCTAGTGCTAATGCGGCACCAGCACCGACATTTAGGAGGATTGGTCTCCAGAACTGCCAGTTCTCTTTCTTTTTCTCCGAATCGCTCAGTTTCAGCTTCATTTGCTGCACCTTCTGTGCAGTGCTGGCTATTCGCTCCTCACGGTTCCGCTTGCGTAGGCTGGAAGAAACAGCAACACACACATGGTTAATTACTTCATATTTCACTTCACAGTACAGAAACACAGTAAAAATATGGGCAATGTTACTGACTCAAGCTGAACTATGTCATTTAATGCATGTCATTGTTTAAAATATATATTTGAACAAAATCCTGGTTGTTTACTATCCGTGTAAATGATCATAAGTATCATTTTTAACCACTTTTGCGGTACTGTTCAAAAGTTTGGGAGTAGGTCATATTTTTAAGAAGCAGCTCAACAAGGCTGCATTTTTAGTTGATCAAAAATACCGTAACAACAGTAATTATTACATTTTAAAATAACTTCTTTTTATTTCAATATTTGAAAACATAATTTATTTCTGTGATGGCAAAGCTGAATTTTCAGCATCATTACACATTACAAGTCTTCATTGTCACATGATCCTTCAGAAATCATTATAATATGCTGATTTGGTGCCAAGAAACATTTATTATTATTATCAATGTTGAAAACAGTTTTTTTTTGTTTTTTTTACTGACCCCAAACTTTTGAGCGGTAATGTTTGTTTTATATACAGCTCTTGATCAACTCTGTAATTCAGTCTAACACTGTTGTTACAATCACAGTTGATATAACTAGACTAGAACAACTCAGCTATAGATTTCTCTTTCTTACCCAAATGTTTTTAACTCCGAAAGCCGCTCTTCCTTTGATGACTGTATCCTGTCTTGTTCTCTTCCTGGATCTTGTGGCTCTGTACAAGAGTCAGACTGTCCGTTGTGTTTCTCTGAACTACAGATGGGGCTTTGAGACGACGAAACTAAATAAGCTTCTGGCTCCTGGCATTCTTCATGACGCTTCTGCTTTACAATGAAAAAGGTTCATAGTTAGACATACAAACACATTACATGAAAAAAAAAAAAAGTATATATATATATATATATAGTAGGTCACACCACAAAATATTTAAAATGACCTAATAACGCAAAAAAAAGTTTGGGATTTTTCATGTTTTTGAAATAAGTCTCTTCAAGCTACAGCTCACCAAGACTGTATTTGTTTGATCAAAAATACTGTAAAAATAGTGATATTGCAAAATTTTGTTACAATTAATATAACTGAATTTCATCATCATCACTCAGTGTCACATGATCATGAAAGTTGAAAACACTTGTGCTAATTCATATTGTGGAAACTGTGATACATTTTTCCAGTATTCTTTGATGAATATACATTTCAAAAGAATGAAGGCATTCATATCTTAAAGAGGCTATATGCGTTTTTCTGAAATTTAAACTCGCGACTGACACCTGTGGCCAAAAAACCGAACTGCTCTTCCTTTTTGCTCGCTCTCGCAGCGCGCTCGTACGTGCACACTTCACAAGTCATCTGCTCCAAGGAGGTCAACATTATGTTTACAGAGGTAAGAACAGTCAAATACATATATCCCATTGCACTGCTTGCGAGTGTAGGCTACTTGCTGACTAGCGGTGGTGGCAGAGTGATCTGAAACGTTTAACTTGAACGCGCTCGACGTCACATCCGCAGACAGCGCGGGAAAAATCCGACCCGACAGAAAATAGGAAAAATAGGATACAGGCTTATAGGTGCACCCACTGTGAGCGGACAAGGTGTCAGTATGCTCACCAGGAGATGTTTGAGTCATAAATGGTCAAATAAAAAGGCTATTGTTACGTTTATTTTGGGGAAAAAGTTCCATATAGCCCCTTTAAAAAAAATTTGAAATAAAATTACTGCCCTCAAACTTTTAATGGTAATGTATTTTTAGCATAATATAATATGAGTAACCAAACAGTTGATGGGCCCCATTGACTTGCATAGCATGGAGAAAATAAAATAAAAAAATACTATGGAAGTCAATAGGGTTTAGAAGAACAACTTGAGGGGTGAGTAAATGATAACAGAATTGTCATTTTTGGGTAAACTATCCCTTTAATATTGTGTATTGTAACACTGATTATACTATACTACTCGAAATCAAATATCAAATGTAATAATGCAATCGCACCGTGTTTGATACTTGTTGAGTAGTCTCTTTTAGGATGCTCTTTGCTCCCTCTATGACTGCCATGTATGAAAACCGAAGCTGATCTGGGGTTTGGATAAGACCCATTCGATACTCTCTCATATCTAACAAAACCTTTTGTATGTCCACAGACAAAGGGTCTTTCCTCTTGTCCATCTACAAAGAGGAAAGGACATTGAAAAGTCAGTTCCACAGTATACACGTCATATATTATACCTGATAACAGCTGCTTGAGAAATGATTACAGTCTCTGTGAAACCTTTAGAATTATTAACTATTGCGTAACTGCAGTCTTACCAAGACGAGGCAAGTGTCAACCAATGAAAAGGTCCCAGACCGCCCTATTCCTGCACTGCAGTGGACCACTGCGGGCCCGTTCTCTGGCCCCAATGAGCCAGACTCTCGAACCTTGAAAAGGAAATTGAGGAATGATGCTGGGGACTCTGGTACACCAAAATCAGGCCACGATGAGTAATGAAAATGGTAGATATCTCTGGTTTCTCCTGTCTAAACATACGGGACAAAATTGAAACAACATTTATTTTTTCACGCCTTGTTTAGAGAAGCATTCAACGACGTGATAATTTGACATTGCATTCACACCTTGCTATTTCGAAGTTCTAATATTCTTATTGTGTAATTGGGTTTGACCTCCTCGGACTCCAGAGTCACCATGAACCCAGTGTCACTGAAAGGCATGTCTCGCTCCTCCTTTGACGGCCAGTATTGCGCACACTTCTCCTGTTCAGCGCCAACAAAAAAAGGAAAAGAACACAAGATTTTTTTTTTTTTTTTACTAAGCAAGCAAATCCACATCTGCTTATGTGTTGAATGCATTACTATTTATCAACATACTACCAGATTTCACGACAATTATTTACATTAACAATGATTCTCTACTGTTCAGAAGTTCAAAACAAATGGAACTGCTGTATTACTGAACAAGAATCAGAACATTTTCAAACAATATCCAGGGCATAGTCCTGAACAACGCAATGAATTCTGGGGTAGGCTAGGATCCATCTGTTGTATCCTTCATTGCCTAAGAAACGAAGGATGCATTTGAAAGATATGGAATTGATACAGCCTTTGTCACACCGTGGCAACGCTATCAGCCTGCGACATTTTTATTCAGCGTGTCTCTTTCACTCGTTCCAATATGCTTTTCATACGCGTTGGGCTTGTTTACATCAGAGTGTGCGCATGCTTCTTTGACGCAGCAAACTAACAGGTTTAACAGGTGAATGTGTTTTCTTAAAATGCATCCTTAAAATTTAAATAATTTACAAAAAGGAATTATTTGTGGTATTTTGAAGTGCCCACAATAACAATATTGCGCATGTCCATTATCGTGATATACTGTGTTACCGTTTGCTGCCACATGTCAATAACAAAGCAAGGCGAAAAACAAACATCAGATGTGTTCACTCACCGAGCCTTTTTCTATAACTCTGTTAAGCATAATAATCGCTTTGCAACGTTGTTCCCAAATCATTAGCCAGAAGTGACCACAAGTGTTCCTCAGGGGACCCTGGAGAAAGAGAAAAGTATCTGCAATTACATTACTGAATATGCTAACTATTTCAACAAACTGGCCAATGCAAAAGAAATGGAAACAATCTATGAGACATCCTTCTTTGTTCTACAAAAGGCTGTAAAAGCTGTTAGCTCTTTCCCGGCCAGCGTTTTTTTTGTTTGTTTGTTTTTTTAAGTTGCCAGCCACCGCCAGCATTTTTGATAATTTTCACAAAAGTTTCATGGCCCCCAGACTATTTAGTTGTATGAATATCTGAAAATGCAATATATCAAAAGAAAGAACGTAACATTTTGAGCAAAAAGCTGACGTTTTTGTCAAAGACTACATCCAGATCGGATTCAGACCGATGATCAAAACGTAGATCGAGTCCATCAACACTCCCTAATGCTTGCACAGTCCCATAGCTCATCCTGGGTCGACATTTCACTCGGTAAAGTTAGGCAGTTTTGATTTATATGCCGTTTAATGTTGATGATCGCGTTATTTTACATATGCATCTGCTTACATATGCTATCGCTAATCGCTTGTTTCTGCATTTTCTTCGCATGTGTTTTGATCAGGAGATTCAGTACTCTTTCAGAAGATGTGTGTAATAGCGCCCCTGTCGTAAAACAGTGAAAATTCCGTCAATGATGGGGAAAGAGTTAAAAAGGTAGGTTTCATGATGCTAAACTTTAGAAATTCTATAAAAACAGGGGGAATGTGTGAATTGAAGTTGTTCGTTTAAAACAACCGCATGTAAATGTGTATTTAGGTCACATAACACATCAATGCAAGTTAGCAAAATGCAAACAGTGGACTTACTTTTTCCATTACTGTCATACCTGTGTCAATATGTACCTTCTCTGGGCCTCCTCCACGGTAATTAAGCTTGCATTAATGTAGTCATTCTCTGAATTTTCTAATCTCACCCGACTGTGATCATCTTAACACAAAAATGCAGGTTATTAAGCCAGAGTCAAAACAAACATGTCAGCATACATTTGTGTGAAATTCAACATAAGCCTACAGGGGGAAAAAAGCTTTTATTTTAAGGAGATTATCCCAAAAATTATAATTCTGATTTACTCGTCATTTACTCGCTCTCATGTAATATCAAAAAGTCTATAAGGCTGTCTTTTCTCAATGCAACCACAAAAGGTCACAATTTATTTTCACTGCATTTTGCTTTCATACTTAATGAAAGTGAATTATTCTGATTAACATCCCCTTTTGTAGTTCACATACAGTAAGGTCATAGAGATTTGGAGCAACATTATGCGGAGTAAATTAATTTTTACCTCCCTGATCTATCCCTTTAAGGGCAAGGTTACAAAATGAGTGAAACATTGTTAAAATGGTTCACATGGAAGAAACTTACAGGGACTGACGTCTCTATATCTATTCCTATTGCGATTTTCTGGGAACTTTGCCACTTTGCAGGCGCACTCCTGAGACTGGTTACGGATTTCCTAGAAAGAGATTACAAAATAACAAACATCATTGTGAGAACCCTAAGAGCCATCCCTTAAAAAAAATAACTTATTAAATATTTAAAGCTATTCTAACAAAAGGGAGTGTTTTTAAAATTTGAAATGGAGAACATAAAAAGATAATAATATATCCATTAAATAAGGGGGGTTGGGCAAGACTATCTGGCTGAGTTTTATAGAGAACTGACAGCTTCGGTTCTTCAGTTCTTGGGAAGTGCTCGTCAGTTCTCAGAAACCATATCAGTGCATGGTAGCGTCTCAAAACCTCGCGAGCTCCCTAACCTGACAGCATATTTAGGCATCATACACGCACGCGGGGGGGTTTTGAAGGCGGCAAAAATGACATTGCATTTAGGGTGCTACGACTGGGAACTCCTGTCGTACCTAGAAAATACAGCACGGGTCAGTGGTCTGAAAACGCTGTCTAGGTAAACAGTTCACTAGGTGTTGAGACACAGCCCACGTGTTCACAGGAAGCACCTAGTGAGCTGCTCTAATGCACCGCACTGTGACACGGGCACTCATGCATTTCACATTGCTCCCAGTCAAGTTGTTTTGACATATGGTAATTCGCTGTGTGGTTTACTACAATAATACGCTGCCTACTCATTTTGCTTATTGACTAGAATGAAAAATATATAAACCAATGTAACTCAATATTCTTGTAAAACCATGAACACTCGTGTACAGGTTTACCGAGCTGAAATGATTCACAGAAAAAGATTATTTCAGATTTAGCAGCAGGCAGTAAATTAATGTGGACAGCATTTCTCGGTATTACGCGCATGCGCAGTAACGCAAAGCTGAATTACCCATTCGTTCTCACGGGCCGAGTACTTGTCTAGGAATATTAGATAAACATTGCAAATCTACCAGGGCAAAATACTGCAGGTGTCCCAAGCGTTCATCTAAGGAGCGACTCATATTTAACCTAAAAAATTACAAATTAAATAAAACAGTATGACTTACATTATAAAGGTTTTGCCACTCTCCATTTGAATCGATGTTCTCAAACTCCTGATCCATTTTTTGCGGGGTTATTCAAACGGAAAATGGTTCAATCAAATGTCGTCTGAGATCAAACGAGGGGTCACTATTACATTGTTAGAAATTGTCATGATCCCGTGAAGACGGCAAGAGGAACGGTGCAGTACGATGTTAACCCTCATCAAAGAGGATAAAATTACTAGCACTTTCAGCACCCCCATCGGCTACTTCCGTGTGCCAGTCGAGGGGAAAGCGAGAAATGGCGCCCTCTGTCGGCATGAGTCGCCATGGCTGCCTTGATTACTTCCAGGTAGTAGTAGTGGAGATTCATTCCAGTAACTCGAACCTTTTGAATCACTTCACTTATAAGATTCATTCACTCGGTCTTCTTCAGAACAGGTGGCACGTCGTGATGGAGGAGACAAGTCGTGCTGAATTCGGAACCGCGTAGGCTACTACTCTGCCATAGAAAGATACAATACAAGTATAAAGTCTTTGGTAGATAGATTGTGGTTCCGAATACAGCATGTCTTTACTCAAGCAAGTGTCACGAAATTTATGTCTGCAAATCACGTGTCTCCTCAAATGCAGCTAATCTTTTTCCACCACCAACATTCACTTTGAGTGTGGTTTATCAAGCTACAGAAAAGGGACAATATTAACAGAATAAATAAATAGTTTCAATATATTAACAGAATAAATACTTTCAATAATATATTTCGTGCTTTTAAATAAAAAATTCTATTAAATTGACATTTCATAGAGCAGAGGGCTGAATTCGGAATAACACCAATCGAACTATTTATGCCACATTTATCTATAAGCCAGAAACTATTCTGAATTCAGCGAGTCAGTGGAAGTGAGCGACAATTTATTAAATCTAAAGATTCGTTCAATTAGCGATGCCGATTTCGTTCACAAATTATACTTCCAGTAAACATCAATGGAAAGAGCTCTAGGCCATATAGGGCATGTCCTTTTCATTTATAGTGATAATATATTTTGTTGTCATTTGGTCCTTTGACCTATATAACATTTTCAATTATATTGAGAAATGTAATAGTTAATTAAAACGTTAATGAAAATTACGAAAACATGTTTTTATTAGTTTTATTGTTTTGGCGGATTGATTACCAACCGCAATTTTACTACACATAGTTCTACCATGGTTATGTTTAGTGTTATATGGTTCATTTTCGTAAGGGAAGGCCTCCATTGATGTTGATGATGCATAACTCGTTTCACGTTTAAAACAAATAGGCTTTAATGTGATTATTAATAAGGTGAACGTGGACGTAGTTAATGTTCACGTGCTCCACGAGAACAGCTGCTGCTCATATATTGCTAATAAGATAATGCTTTTATCCCCCTCACACCACATCGTGCATTGTACAACACATTCTCCAGTCATAGGCGATTGGATAGTCTGACTGTCTGTCTGTTTGGTAGTGCTTGTTTGTAAAGATCATATCATCTAAAATGGCTTCATACACCTTTATGGGTTCATCGACTTCTAAAATTCACTTAAACATGAGAGGAAATATTTTAACTGCCTCTGTGATTTTGATGTCTTTGTTTTTTTTGGGTAAGTATTTCCATTCTAGCCTATGATATGTAGGCTATTTTAACGTTCTTGTTGAAATCAAAGATCAATTTGATTGAAATTAATTCCATACAGCATTTTAAAAATCAGTGTGCTATTAGTTCTTGAGTAGGCTATGTATAATTTGATTGTATTGGGTAGCATTTTGAAGATATTATTGTAATTTGATACCACATGTGCAAACTACAAACTGATTTGTGCCCTTTTATAACTGGAACTCCCTGTAGAAAGTTGCTTCCTTAAGTGCAGTCAACTTGGATGTTTAAGTAATTTCAACTTAAATTAAACTGACAGAGTTGTATAACTTATACAAATGTTTAAATTGTTACGTTTAAAACGTTAAAGTTATGTAAAAACAATGTTGTAACTTGTTGATCTTATATATGAAGAGTTCTGATGCAAAAGCCTTTAAGTGCCATCTGAAGTGTTTCTAGAATGATAATTTTGATCAAGCTTGTTTAAGTTCAATTTCACTTTAATGACAATTAATAGGTCACTTTCATAGCCATTTAAGTGAAATTACTGACCTTAAATATACAAGCTTGATAAAAATGATCATTCTAGAGGAGAATTTCAGATGGCACTTAGAGGCTTTTGCATCTGAACTCTTCATGTCTCAATGTAATACACCATTAAAAGTAGTCTCTTTGCATGCAGGACAAACACTTGAGTGCTTTCGGTGTGATCTTGGCTTCTGGGATCTGTGTTACACTACAAAGACAAACTGCAGTGAGGATGAGTTGTGTTATGTGGGAACTGGTAAAGCAGGTAAATGATGCCAATGTTCAGTTTTTGCAGTATCCTATTGACAAATCAGTCTCACTTTGTTACTCTGCCTAATTTCCCCCTTTTTTTTTCAGCTTCTGTCCTGGATATAAAGGTGATGGGTTGTCTTCCCATGGAGAAATGCAACATGACAACATATGTAGAGTTTATTACCAATAAGACCTTGTACACCATGAAGACCACGTGTTGTGCTGAAGACTTTTGCAACTCTGCCCCTGCTGTTCAGTTGTCCCTCGCCCCTCTCTTGCTCACCATACTTCTCATTACCCAGATGATGGGTGTGTTTTGATGTTTGTTTTCAACTTAAAAATTCTACTTGTAATAAGGGATCGAATGCTTTTTTCCATGTTTACACTTGTTCACGTAGGCTACTATTACTGTTCATTTTACTGTGTTGAATCTAAAACAGCCTTCATGCCATGCACGTTTGGATAGTCTTTCCTAACTAGTTGTGTTTGTTTTTCCAAAAAGAGGAAAGATTACAGAATATATTTATAAATGCATGTTTTCTTAACACAATTTGTGGTTTTAATGTTAAATAAATGCAAAAGTCAAACATTCATGGTTTCCTGTCTTATTGTACGGTCATGACCACGTCCAATAGAGGGCGCTATTTGACTAAAATGTTAGATTGCCTTACTACGCATGCTCAGATTAGAGCTGATCTTCACGTCATCGTCTTTAATGCTTAAACTGATCCTATTTTATAAAGATCTTAGAACGAATGCTTCCCATGTCAAACGTGATTGGACCGTGATTGGATTGCAGCCTTGCGTTTAAAAAGTGGGAAGTGCACAGTGCGTGTTTACTTCCCGCGTGCCAGAAAGAATCGAGCAGATAAAAGTATGTTTGTCGCTCACAGCATCGCAGCCGATCACAAAGATCTGATCCACGATGTTTCATATGATTTTCACGGCCGGAGAATGGCAACGTGCTCCAGCGACCAAAGCATTAAGGTAAATTAATCCATAGATTATTTATCACACCATGGCCTGCTGAATGTTACATTGTAACGTATGTGGTTCACGCATGCAGTGTAAATAAGACCTGAATCTGACCAAAAGTGTGCCTTTTTTCACTTTTCTCCTAGGTGTGGGATAAGGGGGACAGTGGAGAATGGAACTGCACAGCCAGCTGGAAAGTAGGTGTTTCTCAACCAAGGGTCCAGGGCCCACTAGGGGGCTAGAGGATGTATCATTTAAATTAGTAAATTATATGAAAATATTCAAAATTAAAATGCAAAACCATGATTGGAATCATTCCACATACATTTAAAGAGGACCTATTGTGCCTTTTTCAAAGTCTTGGTTTGTTGGTTTGTCAAAGTAGTGCTTTGGGGTTTTCTAGAATAGGGTTTCATGCTTAAATGTTCAAAAATGCTATAATTTTACGTTGTTGCAGCTCTCTTCCCAGCCTGTTTTTTACACCGTTTAGTTCCTGTCTCTGTGAAATTTCTCCGAAGCCACTTGAAGGCTAGCCTCGCGTAGACTGATGGCAGAAGGTCTGGACTCTATAGCAGCTTTCATTAGCCATGTATGACTGACATGTAAAGCAACCAGTCAGAGTTTTAGTTTCGTGTCATGTTTAGTAGTGTGAGATGTCCCTACAACAACATACTGGTGTGTACAACTCTTGGGCGTATTATAAAGAGTCTGTTGCGAACTTTACATACTTCACATCAGGGGCGTAGAATTTAGTAGGGACGCTAGGGACGTGTCCCTACCAATATCCAGTGACACTGATATATCCCTAACAGTAATTTCGATCAAAACTTAAAATATATTTATATATTGATGTCCCCACCAATTTCAAAATTGCTTCACATACTTTGAAAATCCAGCTTTAGTTGATCCTGATAAGCACTCATTGTCACAGTTGTAAACACGACACCGTTCTTCTTCCATGAGGGGGTTTGGCGTCACAGTATCTTTGTTTCTTCCAGGCGGACTGTTAAAGAATGTAACATGCGTTAAGGAAAACAAGCAGCTTTGGCAAAATTACAACTAAAATATATACAATATGGTGTTGTCCTAGAAATATGGTGAGGCCCTTTGGTTTAAACCGGTTGAGAACCACTGCCATAAGATCATCCCAAATTGTTATTAAACACATTTATTCAGCATCATGAATATTTGTATACTTTCAGTATTGGTTGTTATAGGGGTGCATTGGGTTTTGGGCTGTAATTTGACAAACTGTTGTTTTGTAGACTCACAGTGGCTCAGTTTGGCGAGTGACCTGGGCCCATCCAGAGTTTGGACAGGTGTTGGCGTCCTGCTCCTTTGACCGTACTGCTATAGTGTGGGAGGAGATTGTTGGAGAATCCAATGACAAACAACGAGGGCAAAGCCACTGGGTAAATAAAATTCAAATTGGCATTTGCCTTAAATCAATTGATTCTGCCAAGTTTTTTTTAATGAATATGTTGGAATAGATTGGGGTTAACGCATAGTTGCAGAAGGAGGCTTTAACTTCAATAAGGGTTGCAACATTTTGAATGGCATACTACCATACTCTTCTGTGTCTAGTACAGTAAATGAATTGGAAGAAGTAATATCTGCCATAGTGACATTATTATATATTAATAGTATCATTATATATAAGATTTTTTTTTCTCATCTCTTTGATTCCATTTGATTGGACTGTCAGGAGTTAAGACACATACTACTTGTGCAGTACTGCTTATATTTGGCAGTATACTATTACCTATTGTGGCTAATAATGAATGATAAGTCTTATACCTTCACATGAAGTAGTTTACTTCCAACTTCCAGTAGTTTACTTAGCAAAATAAGGTGGAAACATTCCACAGAATCAGTTATTCTATTCCAAACATAGCTTGTTTATAACTTTAAGACTCTGAAATTGTCAGCATTAATGTCTCCCCTGTTCTCACATCAGATCAAGAGAACCACACTTGTGGATAGTCGGACATCTGTGACCGATGTGAAGTTTGCCCCGAAGCACATGGGCTTGATGCTGACCACATGTTCTGCTGACGGGGTGGTGCGAATCTACGAGGCCCCTGACGTGATGAATCTGAGCCAGTGGTCCCTGCAGCACGAGATCTCGTCCAAACTCTCCTGCTCCTGCATCTCGTGGAACCCTTCCAGGTGAGAGCGCACTGATGATAGATAAACATACGATATAGTCACAGTCGTGTGTGTCACACAGTCAGGAGATTCTCATTTGTTTCTTATCACGTTTAAAAGCATTTGTATGAATAAGAGCGTGATCATATAATGTAACGCTAGCCAAAGGATGATGGGGAAAAAATAGATGTTGCGTTAAACTGAAAAAAATAATTGCATCCGTTAACGCGTTAATTTTGTCAGCCCTATTATTATTACTTTGAGGTACAATAGAAATTTATTTCTGGCACAATTTTTAAGTTAAACTGAACTTTTATTTTGGCGAGTTGTTGTGAAGACCTTGTATTTGATATGATGATTCCTCAACTGAAGAAGAAGTTGTTTTATTTATATAGCGCCTTTCCAAAGCTCAAGGTCGCTTTACATTGTACATTACAATACATTTAGACACCGGCACATACATTACAGACATATAGGATACATATAGTAACATTATCCAAAATGCAAGTTAAAGAGATATCCACCTACAGTGCATAACTGAAATGCTTGCGAAGTGACTCAGAGCAGCTCTGCAAGTGTTCATGTCCTCGTATAGTGAGACGGAAGACACTATAAACACTGCAAGCGTCACACATTCTTGAGTACCGTGTAGAAGACGAACCAGCGGCATTCATGAACACAAACTTCATATTTCAATAGCAGTCTTTTTGCAGTCTAATATTCTCAGACAGTACTCCATATCACTATTAAATTAAGTGTGCAGCCTACTTTTGACTTATCACGCTAAATTTTGTGACATTCTGTGAGTAAATTCCATTTTTATGACTGGAATCTCTCCATGTTTTCTGCATCATCAAAATCATAGGGCCCTATTTATAGATGTGCACATTTTGTAACTTAATGTATCCTGAATCTGAAAGTCTTTCACAAAAGGGTGAAACCTCTGTCTTCGCATTAGATCTGTGACTGCAAGTATCACACGTTCTACATGCTTGTCAACAGGAACATCAAACCTAATAGATGTTTGAGAACATTTTCAACAAGATTCTTTTGCTTTTCAAGACCTCTCGGGACAATTTGAGACTGTATTGTCCTAGCAAACTGAATAAATAAATGTACATGCTTGATTACTTAAAGGTTCACCCAAAAATGAAAATTGTCATCATTTACTCACCCTCAAGTTGTTCCAAACCTGTATGAATTTCTTTCTTCTGCTGAACACAAAAGATATTTTGAAGAATGTCAGTAACCAAACAATTGATGGGCCCCATTGTCATCCATGATATTTAGTTTTTTTGTGTGGCAAAATGTTCATTTAAGATAAAAAATGATTTTGTCTTTACAGTTCTCGAGCTCATGCCCCTATGATTGCAGTGGGGAGTGATGACAGCAATGCGACATATGGCGGCAAGGTTCAGATATACGAGTATAATGAAGTTACAAGGTTTGCCTTCAAATCATTTAGAAGTTTTTAAAGTTTTATTTGCCATTTGTATAGCACAAAGAAAATTTTACACATACATAGGAATTGTATCTTTTGTATCCTAGTTCACACTTATCCAGCAAAAACTCACATCCCCACAGGTTAATATTTAAATGTTTTATTTATCTTCTTTAATGGTTGTAGGAAATATGCCAAAGCGGAGACACTGATGACAGTTACAGATGCGGTACATGATATTGCATTTGCTCCAAATCTGGGCCGGTCTTTCCATGTGCTTGCCATTGCCACCAAAGACGTTCGCATCTTCAAACTGGTTCCACTTCGGTGAGAGAAATGAAGCCGAATGAGTATTACAGTAGAATGGAAAATATATATTGTGTAATGAATGATGATTCTAAAACCGCCTTTCCACCATCTCCAATATTAGCATAATATTGTCAGATTTCACCCCCAGTGGTCTTAAAGCAACCGTTACCCTCAGATTTTCACCATTGTAAGATCAATGATTTGTATGAATCTATCCACACTAAACAAATGGCTTCCCGGTATGTCTGAAGAAGAAACAGTAGGTTTTCTTGGGGTTGTTCAGGGTTTGTTGATGATCACAGTAAACGTGTCAGAGAAGATTAAAAAATTTTTTTTTTTATCATACGGCCACAGTGGCCTGTGTGCCCTAGCCCTGTCCAAGTTACATGTATAAAGCGCCAGTGCGGCATATGTGGGCTTGCTTTTTAAAATTAAAAAAATAAAACTGTATTTTATTGTAGAGCTGCGCGCAGCTTGCTCCATCCCTCTCACACAAACTTACAACGGAGGCGCGCGCGCGAATAGCCCCTCCTCTTCGAGCACGATCTCAAAACATGAGCAGCATGCGTTGGAGGACGGATTGTTGCGGTGCTTATTTCCCCAGCGAAGATTCCAGAATCAATCCGGAGTTGAATGGTTGTTAGTATAATGAACACTGTTGCAAAACAACTCTGAGAAGTTAGTCTATGTTAAACGCTGTCGCGTTTCCATTACAGATTCAGGGTTTCCCGCAGAACTTTGTAACTTATAATTTGTGACAGTATGAGTGAGTTTAATTTGTTCATTAATCGATCGTTGATCTAGTAAATTATTTAATCCACTGAACACTGCTGTGGTAATATAAAAACACTCTCCCAACAGCATACGGATTCTTTTTAGCCTTAAAAGTAATTTATTCCCAGTCAAATTACAATTATATAGTTGTATATATCACTTGTGAGTGATGGTCTTTTGTATAGATATGGCCAGACGTGCAGTCTACCAATAACATCAGAGCGACAGCACTACACGCCCACAAGCGACATCACAGTACAGAGCCTAGCGACACACAGCGACAAAGTCGCTGGCGGTGTGAACGGCGCTTTAACTAACGTTGCGTCGTCAAAAAAAATGTATGAGCGATATCCGCCGTGTTACTCTGTCCTGTTTATAACTTAGATTTTCTGCCCAATTCTCTGCCCGAGGCAGAACTTGGGCCGATATTTCCCGCCGCCATCCTCGGGCCGGGCCTATGATCTAGAGACGTGCGGCGCAGGACTAGATTTGATGGCCGAGCGCTGGCGGTAATGCACTCACGCCGGTTTCACACCGCACGCGTTCGCAGAGCGTAAGCAGCGCGTATTTTTTTCGGCGCCCATGTTAACAGATTAGAGCATTCACACCGCACGCAGACGCGGCGCGTCAGCGCGTAGCAGGAGCAGAGCAGGAGCAGCAGTGCCGCGATCGTTTCGGCGTCTGGTCTATTTTTGCCGCGCGGCTTACGCTGAATTAAAGTGACAATGCATTGATCCTGGCCAAAATACACAGCAGTTTTACCCAAAAGCGCATTGATGATATCTATTGTGTTTTAAACAGTCAATCAAATGACCTTCATCAATTTAAAAAGAAAACAAAGTCAACAAAAACAAAGATGAACCAAAAGTTATATAAAATAGCCCATTAATTAATAAAATAAGCTTCTTGACAAGTCTTTTCTCTTAAATGTCTTTGAAAACTAAATAAAACAATGCCAACTTATTCATTATAGAGTACTTTGTCTGTAACACGCCGTGGTTCAGCCGCGCGCGTCAAACACTGCCAGTATGAAAGCAAAACGCGCGTGTCCTGCTTCCGCTCACTATACGCACTGCTCCTGCGCTGCTTACGCTCTGCGAACGCGTGCGGTGTGAAACCGGCGTCACTCTGTGTGTGGGCTGCCGCTGCGGGAGAATAAAACGATTCGAGCGGACTCCCGCAACATATGAATATCAATGAATAAAACATAAAAACTAATAAATTGTTATTAATCTGTTGCAGAAAAGAACAACTAAACAAAATTGAGACTATTTACTGGCCAGAGTTTCTATTTGTAACATGTTTGCAGCGTTGAGCGATGTAGCCAATCACAGACGTATGTGTTGATTTCTTAAACACAATGGCCAATCAGAAGCATTTAAGATAGACTCCCATCACCGCTCAAAACCAAAATCCTCTGATTATAACAAAGTGTAGATATTATGAAATATTCATTGTGCAATCAGCTTCATTGATAATAACAGAGATGTTTGAGATCGAGATGATGTCAGCTTTTTAGGGATTATTAAGGGAGCGCACTTTGCGCACATTTAAATTAACAGTTTTTTTCTCTCTCATTATTATTTTTTTTATTTTTATTAAAAAAGTCATATGTCTTATTCCAAATTAGGATGTTATGGTATCAATCTGAATGGGAAAACTATCGAATTGTACTCAATGGCCTTTGTGCCCTGTCATATGGCCTTGGTGCCCCTAAAAAAAAAAGAAAAGGTGGAGGCCTGGCCTTGCCCCTAAAATTACATAATTCCCACCCTGCTTTACACCTTTTTATTTATTTTAGCTTTGCAGTCATGTTTAGTTTAAAAAGAAAAATTATTTTAGAATTGAAAACAAAAAAACTCCATTCAGAGTTGTTTGGTTTCAAAATATTTTAATTGTATGCCAATAGACCTTATTCAGAGCAGCACCATGACCGGTATGAAAGCAAGTGTGAGGGATAGACTTGCCTATTTTCAATAGCATCTGCTGTAAAAACCTCCTAGATCACTTATAATTTTCCACAGCTCATGTTGTCTGGAGTTTTTATTTTATTTTTCTGTCTACTGAAATTTCTCTGAGAGATACAGTGAAGAAAATAAGTATTTGAACACCCTACTATTTTTCAAGTTCTCCCACTTAGAAATCATGGAGGGGTCTGAAATTGTCATCGTAGGTCCATGTCCACTGTGAGAGACATAATCTAAAAAAAAAAATCCAGAAATCACAATGTATGATTTTATTTGTCAACTATTTATTTGTAAGATAAAGCTGCAAATAAGTATTTGAACACCTGTCTATCAGCTAGAATTCTGACCCTCAAAGACCTGTTAGTCTGCCTTTAAATTTCGTCAGCTGAACAGTCCAAAAACACTGTACAACCCACTGAAGAGATGTCTATCCCTCACTGCATCGCTTTCATTCCTGTTAAAAATCAAAGGAGGCGCTGCTGTGAATAAGATCTATAGATTTACCACAATTTGAATGCCTCTTTTTGACTAACAGAAAAGACAGCTCTTCATCAGCGCCCACTAAATTCGAGGTGCAGGTGCTGGCCCAGTTTGACAGTCATAACTCTCAAGTGTGGCGCGTCAGTTGGAACATCACCAGTACAATTCTGGCCTCCTCTGGTGATGATGGCTGTGTGAGACTCTGGAAAGGTGAGTGTTTGCAAGAATTTGTAATCGCAACGATCTTATGGAACTACTAGAATATTAAAGTGAGCATTCAAAGGGCAGGACTTGATTTTGTCCATCATGAATTGATTGGATGCTTGTGGTTTGCAATTTCTGTGATCTCATGTGAGGCCCTGTTTACAACTGTTATTAAGATGCAGTTTGGTTGATCGGATCACAAGTACAAGAGTGAGACACATTCCCGTTCACACATGGGGTGTTTTAATCCGTCTCTTTTGTTAAATTGTGTTTTAGACCCCATTTACACCTGTATTTTGCGTTGTCTACTTGTGATCCGATCAATCAAAACGAATCTTGTTATCAGATGTAAACGGGGCCTAAGTGACATGGTGTCTCCCACTCATGCCAGTAAACACGTCATCAGAGAAGAGATGTTGCTGCAAGAGGGAGAAGTTAATTTGATTCAATCTTTCTGGGGCACATTAATAACAAATTAAAGATTATTGCTTAACAATTAACAATTTTCCATTTTGATTTCATGGTGAATGTTTTAATTTTGTTGTAATTTGCCTTTTTCTTTTTCACGTTTCACCAGCAAACTACATGGACAATTGGAAATGCACAGGTATTCTAAAGGGAGATGGTAGTCAAGTGTTTGGGTCATCTGGTCAGCCTGGTGCTCCGAGTGCCATCCTGGGCTCTCCTGCTGCACTCAGTGCTTTAAACGGGGCTACTGGAAGATAGATGCCATTCTACAGGAATACCCTGAGGAAATCTGGAGCTGAGCACTTCTATGATACGGGACTTCACACTGAGATCACACTGATTGTGCTGGCTGGACATGCGACAAGACTGGCACTTAACATGGGTCCATTATTTTAAACTGCCTTCAAGGAATGATCTCTAAGTTGACTTTTCTTTCTATCTGTAATATTATGTTTTACTCTGATCTGAATGAATTCTGTGAAAAATTCTTGGCTTTCAGAATTTTGTATCGAGTCATCTTTGAATGGATGCAAATACCTTGATCACAAAAGGGACTGTCTTACTATATAGGACTCTACGTTTTGTTTCTATTCTGTCACATTGTCGACCATGATTGAGGAAAAAATATGCTGGCATTATAACACGGCCAAAATTTTGACTAATTGTCTTCATTCTTTTGTGTTATTGAACGAGAATAATAAAGGTCATTGTTTAAGCTGCTGGGATATGTGAAGCATGCATAAATCTTTGATCTTATTTCATTAGAATCCTGCATGTCTACAAATATCTATACTGATCTGGATTGGACAGTTGTATTATGATGCAAATGATTTAGTATTTTCTGTGTTTCATGGCCAAACGTTTCTGTAAAAAAGATGCATACATATAAAAATAAGTGAGAATAAAAATACATTTAAATATAGAAAAGAATAAATGAAGGAAAAAAAGAATTCAGGATTAAAGTTAATAAAGTATTTGTTTGGAGCTCATTTGTTTTTTTATTTTCTTACAATCACATCTATGTATCTATATTCAAATTAAAAGGGCATGTATTAAATACTTTTTTTATTATTTTTAAATAGATTACACAGAAAATAAAAATAAATGATTAGGGCTTAAAATATTAAAAACAACTTAGTGTTTAAGTCTAATAATCTGGATCATGTAATTACTGACAATTTTTTTTGTATTTTAAGTGATCAAAATAAATATTTTCTACAACTCTAATTTTGTTATGATGTGCAGATATATTGTCCTGTATTCGGCTATTTTATGTATGGCCCTATATGACAGTAATTTAGTTATTCCCAGTCTTAATTTCATCAGCCTATTTAAATATGCCGTTTGCTGAATTACAATGACCGTGTTTAGTAAGCAACTGTCATGTTAGGATCCCACACAGCTGCTGTCTCAGCTGTTCTGTGGATCTGCTCTAGAAATTAATTTCACGATCTCGGTCGTGTTAGTTTATAAGGAACGTCATTTTTAATTACGAAATATATATATCATTTTAAAAAATCAATCTTTTAATTCTTTGATTGTAAGATCTATACAACCAATTGAAGTCCGCATGCATTCAGAAATTATCTGCTGTACAATCATTACTAAGCGTAAAGTTTAGATTTAACAGCACTATTTACAACACATTTACGTATTAAAAATGTTTGAAACAAACAGCTTCTTCATTCAAAACACCAACAAGTTGATTGACAGATGATTACGCCACTCTTTGAATTCAGTCAGACAGGATCCTCCAATGAATATGTCCGTTATGTCGAAGCCCCGCCCATCCAAAGAGAAACTAGAGGCGGGATTCTGTCGTAATGGCTTCACTTCATTTTTATACTTCGACAAACTCTTCTCAGAAAGCGGGGAGGTCGCTATAAAGGCAACGGTTCTTCTTGTTATGCGGATTATTGGTGCTGTATTTGTATAAAGTAGTCGAATTAACTTCCTTTATAAGGCACGCTTTTCTCCTCATGGTAAGTTCTCATCGAAACAGATTCTTCTCAGCTGTTGCAAATCTTTTCCAGTGTTGTTGTCACGGTATAACGTTAGGTTTCCGCCAACAACTGGCCGAGTAAAGTAAGCTTGAGCCCGAATTTTTTTTTTCTGTTTAAATGACATTTTAAGTGTCACTTTTTTGCCTTTGTTTAACTGTTTAAGTTACACGGTTGAAGTGTTTGTATCATGGCCTTTACAGTTAACGATAGTCTCAACTGCACGGTGTTTATTTGAGTTAAACAGCCCTTTATACTTAAGTTATTTATGTAGTTTTTAGTCCGTCCACCCGCAAATAGTGCCTTTAATAACTTAAAACCGCGTTTGATGTGCAGTTAAAGTTGTTGGTTATTGAACTGATAAAGGTAACGTTAGTCTGATGACCACAAACGTCGTATGAATGAAGCCAATTCTGGAGTAAGTTAACTAACTTAACGTTATATGGAAAGAGACCGTCAAGTTTACGATGTTGCTAAATTATGAACTTATATTTATTTAGTTTAATCTGTGCTTTGGCATTTTCCAGTAACGATAAAGAGCTAAATAAACCAAAATCTAGCTGCCATATCAGGTGTCAGCTGACCTCTAACGTTATCTGTGTAAGTTAATAATATGAGTTACAAAACACCCTATTATGTGTGACACTGTGTAAGAGACCTAAGTTAACATCATCCAGGCTTGTCTTTAGTTGGCAGTCTAAAGTTACATGTCCAGTAAAACAGGCAAAGTATGACAATAATGTCATTTATCACTGGTTCCTTAGGGGAACTCACGAGTTCACTCTGCATGCTAGAAATATGCACTTCTTTTTTTTTTGCAGTCACTCATGTGCTGAAACCCTGTGCCAATGAGCCACACAGACATGGAGAACTTCCAAAACATTGAGGATGAGCCGTTTCCCAGCTTCCTTTCAAACGCCTCGCAGGGCAGTAGTGGCCGCACCACTCTTGGCAACCTGACACTGGGCTCCACACTCGGGATGCCCATGGCAGCCTCTACCGTGGCTAAAATTAGACCTCCAGTAGACAACAGGTGGGAAACTTCTGCATTTAATCTCACGATTATTGTGACTGTGTGTCTGTCCTAACTTAGTGAGAATGTTGACTTACATAGGTTCCTGTTTGGTAAACAGTTTTAAAAAGGGGTCCATCTCAAGTGGTCCAAAAAGAGTTAACTTGGATTTTTATTTTTGAGTGATTTACCTGCATTTTAAACGCACACTAAATCCTCTAAAGGTCTGTTCACATCAAGAACGTGCAATATTGTTCTATTTATTCTAAGTGCATCTTGAAGTTTTGTCTTATGCTGTTTTAAATGCTTTGCTTTCAAGCTCATTTTTTAGGCAGGAATCAGGATGAATTCTGATTGGCAACATTTTTATCGTTCATCAATGATACCATATCTCTGTGCCGTTGTCGTTATAGTTGTGGAGTCAACTTTGCTATTCTTTTATATTTTGAATGATTTTTAGAGCTATATATCTTTATCATTAGCCTATAGTTATTGTCCTTGATGTGAACGGGCCTTAATACTGCTTTTGGAGTGGTTTTTAATGCCAAGTGTATCCCATCATCCATGTTCTGTCCAGAAATTGCACAATGTTGAGGAGAATTTATTTATTTATTTATTTATTTATTTTCTCCTGCAAGCGAGGCGAGTGCACTAACAATGACGCTAAACACTGTGTTCACTACCAGTCGTCAAGAAGACTGACTACCTGGCCTCCGTTACACACGCAATCCAAGAGTGGATGGTTTATCATAGCAGAAGCGCAACAAAATAATGCTTCACGAAAAATAAAGCACAGATGATGACCGAATAACAAGGAAGCACAAAAAATGAAGGTTCAGTACACAATAATAGTAATTACAAACAATAGTTGGTTGTTAGTTGCCAACAGCACAGCAGCTCCAGACAAACAATGACACACAAACTCAGTGTTACTCTTGTGTGGAGTGAATCAAAGCAGCCTCCGTGTCTTTTTTCAGGCCTTCCCGCTTCTCATTTTCTTCTGAGCTTTTCTCTCTTTTGTATCGTATCGTCTCATCTCTATTTCTGCAGTCTTCAGTTCAAATCTCCCTTTTGATCGTTCTCTCTTCTCCACCGGCAAACGCCCCCTAATGCTGATTGGCTGACACGTTTGTTGTTGTGTCGGTCTGACTAACTTCCAAACAGTATATTTCAAAAACGACTTACCCCATCTTTAATTAGAAGCACCACAATTAATTTGACATCTGTAATATAAGGGCTGCTGAAACACTTTTATGCAGAAATATGTTTACATGGAATAATACTGAATGTATCACCCGAATGTATTTTAGATGTTCTATGTTATGACAAGTTGAACTGTTTTATATAATCATTTATGGATTCTGATATTGAACTTGTTTGCCATATAAATAGCCTCGATGCTAACATGGCTTTACAAATTTTATAAGCAAACAGAAGGACTACTGAACAATGCAAAGTATTCAAATTTCAAAATAAGTGTAAATAATGCCCTATAAAAGCATGCCTTTAGAACACTGTTGTGTGTCCCATTGGGTAACCAAAAGCTTTATGCCTACTTGCATAGTATATTTCCTGTATTTGGCCCAAGTAGACAAGTTGTAGACAAGTGTGCAAGTGCAAAGTGTGCAGTGCAAAGACTGCAAGTGTAAGTATTGGGGCAGGCCCTTAATCTCTGCATGCATGAGTTTAACATGCATTTAGGAATGCAGTGTGTGCTAGTTTCTCTTTTCACGATTCACATTTGTTTATTTCCAAAATGCATTTGTGGACAGACGATCATAGCATTTCTTATTCTACATGTATTGAGACATGTTTGTAAACCTGTTGTGACCGAAGCCTAAAGGTCTTCATGCAGTTTTCCATCCATGGGTGGAGGGTCAAAAACTATTTATGGTCACATGCTCTACAGATATTGCTGCTAGTTTAATTAATCTGGTTTGTGTTTAATGGCAGTATAATCATTTGAGTTCATTTGTCCCTTTTCAGATTTACTGATGTCCAAGCATCATATTTAGAGGATGGACAATTTTCACTCATGCATTCCCAGGGGTCGGATGGAGGCAGGGAAAAATTTGTTCTCAGCCTCAAAGAAGATTTGTAAGTGTTCAGCAGTTGTTAGAATTGTGGTAGACTGAAATTTCATGTAGTCCAAAAAAGCAGCCAATTTTAAGATTATTGCTGTGGAAGATTATTCAACCGCTTATGAACAATATCACAATTTTGCATTCAGGAAAATCTTCTTTTTTTTCCTTTTTTTTTTTTAAGCTTTAAAAAAAATAGAGGAGAATATTTACTGAATAAATTAGCTTGAAGACAAGTGCTTATGAAAAATAACTTAAAAGTTGAAATGTTTGTATACAACTCAGTTACACATATTATATCTGGAAATAAATAGAAGTTTAATATAATAGAGTTAATTGTAACCTCTAATATTATGGTGTAGGCTAATTGCTAATTGTTAGTTAAAATGCTTTCATTTGACACTTTTTATCTGTCTTATGTCGTATTATGTAGGACTGTATATCAATATTGTATCTGCCGTCAACCAGTTATGATAAATTGAAGAAATTAGTTTTCTCTCTCTTTTTTTTAGAGACAATGTAGATGACTTTGTT
Source organism: Semotilus atromaculatus (assembly GCA_031834385.1). Lineage (NCBI taxonomy): Eukaryota > Metazoa > Chordata > Actinopteri > Cypriniformes > Leuciscidae > Semotilus > Semotilus atromaculatus. The sequence continues at coordinate 9,049,649 of JAULUF010000041.1, read as the reverse complement.
CCTGTGAATCGGTTCTCTGACCTGTTGGTGAATGTTAATTTGGATGAAACCGAATCGGCTTCTTTTTCCAAAACATCATCAGGAAGGGTGGCTCCACCTCTTGTGTCAGGTTCTGTTCCTCTTCGGAATACAGGTACGTAATCTGCTGTTTTAGTTAAAGACTTGTCTTAAATTTAATGGCAGGCCTAATCAAGTCTAATTGATGATGCATGATTGACAAATTATTTGCAAAATAGTGGAGTTTGGGTAACTTGTGCAAGCTGAGAAAAGTATTTTGAAATATATTATTTCTTTCATTAGACCTCTCAACTGGTCTACTGTCATTCTCTCATTTTGGAGACAAAGAAACAATGGCAGCTCAGGTACCTTTTTTTTTTTTTTTTTCATTGATGCTTATGTTTTATCCTGTTGAGTGGTCTGTTGCTACCAAAAAACATATAGAATAATTATATTAGGCAAAAATCTAGGCAAAATCTAAAAAAGAAAATTGCATTGTTTTTGTCGTATTTCATACATCAGGCTTTTATGGCTCATACTTGAGGGGAAAAAAACGCCAATCTTTTTTTCAAACTGAAATATGCAATTTGATGCGGTTACTGATATTTATGTCCTAAAAGGTATAATATAAATCAATGAGATCTTTATAACAGTATAGCAGTATACTACTTGCATAAAATTCATGTAACAAAAATGGGTCAAAAATGATCTTCGGTGGTGACGGCTGGACGAACACAGTCATCCATGCACACGGTACAAAGTACCCTACCCATGTGAACTGTGAAACCAGTACTGACAAAAAAATCCACAATAATGCATTTATTTTTGGTCAATACTTGTCTTACAGTACTTAAGAAACCGTTTCTAATTAGTCTTGCTGTGATACGGTGTTCAGCCGTACACCAATTACATTACTTGGTCACCACTATCATCATAGTTAGAGAACGACGTTACAATTATAAACCGAAAGGTTCTGCTCTGCTTCATATAGGACAAGCTGCAGAGTCGCAGTGCAGCTGGAGTCAGATTTGACTTAATACATGACAATGTGAAAGATCACTGACAGGACAGCAGAGGATTTGGTGCGCAATTGTCCTGTGTGTCATTGTGTATAGGATGCGTCAGTACTGACCACACATTTTACAAGATATTTGTGAGAGTACGTGGTATCGCGAATACGAAAGTGGATCATAAAACATAGTGCTTAGAACTATTTTATATGTTAAAAAAGATTTTATTTATATGTAAATCAGTCACTGAGTGACTTGAAAAGTTAGTAATAAAATGAACAACACATTACATAGAAAAAGTGGCAGATTTACTATTATTGCATTTACACTCCAAGACTTAATGCACAAATCTTTTGACAGTATCAGATTTTGTTCCGTTTGCTATGGTTATCACTGCCAATCAGATTCAGTGGTGCTGTCGAATGAATTCTGTTTCTGACTAGTTTGACTACCTTAAATGGATCTGATTGGCCATTTCTTTGTTCTCACGAACACCCACAGGAACAATTTAAAGGTACCAGTACTGCAAAACGGCAGGTATTTATGCAATTATGCTAAAAATTATAAACTCAGATGACAAAAGGCATTTACTAGATTTCACACAACAGGTTTTTCAGCAAAGTTTTGATCAGTCATTTGCGTATCAAATATGATACAGGAGGCTTTTTAGGGTTAAGCTTTCTTCTGTTCTTCTTAGACCACATTGCTCCCAGTAATGATGGAGGAAGAGGAGGGCTTTGCCAGTGAAGGGACAGGAAGTGAAAGGTGCTGTGGCAGCATCGCCAGCTTCCTGGCCAATGAGAAACTGATGTCTCTGGACAGCATGGACAGTGATATCACTGGTTGGTTAAGAAATCAAGTTATATGTTCGAAAGGGCTCTAAAGGACCAAGATAAACAAGGCAACAATTTATTGTTAGTTTTTTTTTTTTCTAGATGATGATATTGATGTGAACCAACTCCATGATGAGGAATTGGAGCTGTACTTCAACAAGTTGATGCCACCTGCAATGCAGAGAGGTCGTGTGGAAGGACAAGAAATCTCTGTTGTGAGTTCTCTTTTTTTGCTGGTTGTTTACAAAAGCTTACCCTTTTTATAAAAATAACACTCTGTTCCTGTTGTAGGAGTTACCTTCCAGTTCATCTCAACCCTACTCTACCGAACCGGAAAGGAACAGACACAATTTCCATGATGACTATGACCAAGTATGGTCTAATCGTCATAAAATTAAATCAAAATTGACCTCATTTACTTTCATGATGCATGCTTCTGGTATTGTTGCCAATGTTTGATATCCATATTGTTTCAAAGAATTTAGTCTTTAATCTTTTATAATCTATGTATTAAATTTCCCTGTCTTCTGAAACTGTTCGGCTAAGGTTTGCTCTTGCGGTGTCAATCCACAGAGGGAATTTCACATGCCTGATGTACGTCTGGCAGCCACAGGTATGGATTCTTGTCCTGCAAGTGATGAAGAGGATACAGAGGACGAGCTAGAGGCTTTACAGAACCGGAGCAGAGCAAGATTCCTGCTACACAGTACCTCCAGACAACCGGTTTGTCTTAGACTCCTTTCTGCTCACTTTCTATTCCTTTTATTTTGACAAGATTCAAACACTATGAAAATAATTTTCAGGGTTTGTGCGGGTGCTTGAAATGCTTGAATTTTTATGTGTTTTCAAGGTTTAAAAAGTGCTTACATTTTGGATAAAATGCTTAAAATTGTAACTGTTTCTTTCACAACAAATACCTATCTGACTGAATATTTAGTTTATTAAATGGAGAAATAAATAGTTTGTTGCGGCCCGAGCGTGATTTTTTTTTTTTTTTGGCGCCCCCTGCAGCGTTGGTCTGGTTACACACTCAAATTGATTCTATCGAATCCTGGTGCGTTTGCGTGCAACTCGGGTCAATACATTGTTTTTTTTTATTAATTTGGTGCTATTATGCGCAGCTGAGTGAACAACACAGGTTTACTGTGTGTCGCATTTGGCTTTCTGCTGATTGCAAACGCAGGAGACAGTGGATTTCCATTAATTTGTTGGCCTGAGTCCATGCGCTGTGTGTGTGTGTGCGAATACACTACAGACTCACTCTCGCTCGTATCCAAGGTAAATCATCTGCTAGCTAGGAATTTGCAGGCTAAGTGACTGAGGGTGCTTTCACACTTCATGCAATATTTGGACCTTAATTTAATGAAAAGTATTATTCATAGGCAGCCCAAACTTTGTAGGGTGGAAGACAAACATGTCAACACAACATTCGATTAGCGGGGAAGGTCTCACGCGTGTTCCGTCCTTTCTCATGGCAAAGGGATTTTTGATTAAATGCAATACATTTTCTCATGTATTAAATCGTTATTTCTACTGACTCCAAATGAAAAGGGTTTAATGATATCCCTGCATTAAATGTGTGCATTAAACTATTAGTTAAATGAACATTCGATTAGCGGGGAAGGTCTCACGCGTGTTCCGTCTTTTCTCATGGCAAAGGGATTTTTGATTAAATGCAATACATTTTCTCATGTATTAAATCGTTATTTCTACTGACTCCAAATGAAAAGGTTTTAATGATATCCCTGCATTAAATGTGTGCATTAAACTATTAGTTAAAGCTACAGTCCGTAGTTTTTCCTCTTTGTCACCATCTCTGTTCGAAATCTGCAATTGCAGTTATTTGCGGAATTATCAACTTTACGTGGGTTGTAAATCGGCATGAAACAGCGCGGATGAACACAATGTTTTGAGGCGAGTGCTGTCAATCACCGCGCTGTGTGGATACTGGCATTCAGAATCACAGATTCACATTTTGAAAGTTTGACTAACATAAGAATTTTCACCGGAAAATATCTTCTGAAAAAGTAAGTAACATCCATTTTTGTTCTGATCAACTAAGGGGGAAAAAGCATTCGACATGTTAAGCGATCGTTAATAGATTTAATCAACGCGATTTACAGCAACCGTGCAAATTATAGCCTACTTTGTTCTCAAATTGTTCATGTTAACAACATCAGCATTGCGTGACTAACGTTGCATTTAATGTGTTTTATTACCTGTGTAGTTCAGAATTAATATTCTCCATAATAGCTAAACGAGAAAGGCACAACAAGGAAACTCCATAACTGTGTGAATTAAGAAAACAGTGGTAGGCTACTGTTACATGATTGAACTATTGAAATGTCTTACTTGTTAAGCAGAAAAAGCCGTCTCTTCTTCCGTTTTGAACCCCTTCAAAACACGCAGTTCACGCACCTTCGATGTTTAAATCCTTGTGTTCGTTTGAGACGGTTAATTTCTTTCTCTTTCTCAAGCCACCTTAAATCCGAAGTACGAAGTCTTTTGGGTTTCATAACTGGTGAATCTCCAGTTGACACTGGTGATTGTTGTTTGGATCTTGAATTATGTAAAGTGCTGCGAGAAAAGCCTATACATATCTACATCTCCTCACGCGCAGTATAGCCGGCGAGCCGAAACACCTTCACTATGTGTACGGATGTGACGTAATGACGCAAAGACATGCTCGAATTTCCCGCGGAAACCCACCAGTACCACTGGAATTAAAATCATTATTACAAGCTAACCGTTTTGAATCTAGCTGTGGCAAGCAGATAGATTTGAACACTGGCTGAAGATGTTTTTTTTAAAATAATTATTTTGGATTATTTTTAACTTCAAAAAGTTGCGGACAGCAGCTTTAAATGAACAATGTCAAAGTCCGATCTCGGAGTCTCGATCACTCCCAGCCATCATGGGCCAGTCTGGATACAGAAAGCGCCAGGATTCCTCTCTCATTCCTTTAAATAGCCAAAACCTCTTTCACATGTAAACATGCTAACATTGCGAGGACCATGGGGAGAATGGGGAGGACCATTTGCCTATCTTCCTTTGTGTGCCAGTGTCTCTAAACTTCTAAACCTTATTTCCTTTGTTTTACTTCTTTGGAAATGAGACATTTGTACCACTCACTCTTGAGACATTTTAAATGATACTCAATGATAATCATTCACATTAAACCATATCAATTTGTATGTGAGTGTCCCTGAGAGAGGGAATGAAATGTAGATAAGGTGAGACTTTCATCTCAGGGGAAGAGGGGGAAGTCAAATGTTAATTTCCAACAAGGACCTTTGTTTCATCCACCAGTGGTCAGGTATATCTCTTCAACCAGTTTTCCAGTCTTAGGATGTGAAAAAAACCCACTAAATAATTATTTTGACTATGTATTGGTTGGTAATTTATGGTGGTGTAAGCTGCTGGAAAAAGCTTTAAAATGGACCTTGAAAAGTGCTTGAATTAGACCTTGGAAAAGGTATACAAACCCTGAATTTTGAAATGCAATATTTCTGTATTATCAGGTTGGGGAGAGCCATCGGCCTCATTTTCGACCAGGGTTGGAAGGAGGGAGCTCTGATGATGAGTTACAGACTGCAGGGAGGAACACTGACACCAGGACAGGCATTGAGCACCGCTGCTCAGCAGAGGGACAGGTCATCAACTCGCCCATTACTGGTAAAGTGCTCTTTATTAAATATAAAAATCTATGTTTATTAAATAAAATCACAGGAATTTCATCACTTTGTTTTTCTGTGGCGTCAGGTGATGGAGGAGGAGGAGATGGGAGTAGTGGGAGTGATGAGGAGGGAAATGATGGAGGCGTATCTACCATTCCTTTGCCTCCCACCACAGTCCAGAGCACCTATGATGTGCTGCGTGGCCTGGGCATCGTGGGCGGAAGCGGAGAGACCCGAAATGATGATCAGCTTCAGACTTTGCTAAGCAGATCAGGCATGATTATGCATGACCAGGTAAAGTTAGTGGCATTTAAGAAATTAAAGGGGTCATGACATGGTGTTTTGTTTTGTTTTATTATGTTCCCTTAGGTGCAATTATAGTATTACTATAGTTTTTTGTATAAAAAAACTTTTAAAATGTAGTGATTTATGACATTTTCCCACCCTGTTTCTCACCTCTGATTCAAACAGTCTGTTTTGGACGTGTTTCCCCTTTAAGAGTTCAATGTTAACGCCCACTGTTATGATTGGCTAACGTCAGTGCTGCTTATGCATAAATTATTAACGTTAATAATTTTGTATCACGTGTAGACTACACAATGCTCCACCACGTGAAACTTCGGTCTTCCAATCTTTTACCATCGTGTCAATTCTCAATTGATTTTGATTCATATGCGCGAGGGAGAGAGAGAGAGAGAGAGAGAGAGAGAGAGCAATACAGTTTGAAGGCGCGCGCGTGGCCGGGGCTCGCTCGCGCTCTCTCTCTCTCTCTCTCTCTCTCTCTCTCTCTCTCTCTCTCTGCTCGTTCTTTCAGTAACATGCCCTGTCACACTCATCTGATCACTCACCGTTCAAATAAGGCTTTGGCGCGCTGCATATGCTGCAAATAAACTGCATCTGACTGCTTTCCCTGACGTCTGGATCGTTCGGCAGCGTATTCAAACATGTTGTATCTTGTAAACAGACCCACTCGCTGCTTGACAACGCATGCGATGATGCGAAATGAGGCATAGTTGTCCTGCGCTGGAGGCGGTCATATGCAAACGACTGGTACGTCACTTCTAAACGTGACGTCACTTCTAACCATGGATCCAGAACGAGCTGTATTTAGAGCTTGATTAAATAAATGCTTCGTTTATAATGGGGAGGACGTCTTAAGCTTTGAAACTTGCAGGAAGTTTTAATAGTACATAGATCTCTTATATACCAAAAGATTATGTCTTTTTCTTCGGTTTCTCATGTCATGACCCCTTTAATAATGATCAATGTAAAATTGTATGTTTTTAAATTACAGGAAAATGCCATTTAGTTTTGAGGAAGTTACTTTGGAACTTTGTCTTTCTAAGCTTCCCCTTTTGAGAGTTACACTAAGCTAACAAAACATAGCTATCTGCACTGAAAACATACAAATGCACGTCCCTTGATTTTTCCTGGGTGAAAAATGGTCTTATTTGGTGGAGGACTAAGACAGCCATGCACACATAAAGTACTAAGTACCCTACCCATATGAACTGCGAGCCCAATTCTTAAAATATAGCCAAAATAAATGCAAAGAAACCGTTTGTAATACTAACTTATCCTATTTATTCATTAAATTAAAAATAATTACTATCAGCAAGACAAATCATAAAACAAAATGCTTGGAACTATTTTATATTTAAAATTTTTAATTCATATTAAAAAGTCGCTGATTGACTGATTTGAAAGTAAACATGACATTACATGCATTTACACCAAGAATTCGTTTGACATACCTGATCAGATTGTTTAATTTTGTCCATTTCTATGGTTATCAGATTCAATCACGGATTTAAATATGGTTGTTAATATAGAGACTTTGCAATGTGTAGTTAGTGGCATGAAAGATTTTTATGTATTATATGCAGAAAGCGATCAAAGATCACTGCCTTTATAATCACTGAAGCTGCCAATTGCTTCGGTTCAACGCGATGTACGTAAAGCTGCATTCCTGCGAAAACTCCTGTTATAATCAATGAAGCTGTCTTGGGCTGTGCAATGAGTCTCATATTGACATTGTTTTTAAACTTTTGTTACGAACCCTTGTTACATCTGTAACATGCAGAAAAAGGGATGCATAACAGAGGACACGTGAAACCTAAATACAATGCTGAAACATTTATTTAAATAGCAAAAACTAGGAAAACACGTATCATAATGAAAAGAAAACAAAAATATTGCTTCAACTCAAATTTGAGCCTGCAGAACTCACGCTGAACAAGAACACTGACATTTTGAGCAGTGTTGAGCATCTGATTGGCCAGATTTGTCTGTGATTGGCTACAAAGCTCAACGCTGCAAAAAGACATTGTAAACTCTTTCGCAGAGCGCTTACACAAACACTCACAGGAGTTATTTAAAACTTTTTAAAGCAGCTGGCTACCAGCGGGTACCAGTACTGCAGAATGATGGGTATCGTCACATTAAATAAGCAATAATCAAATAAAATGATTGTTAAATGATCAAAGATTAATTTTCAACGCAAGAAAAACCCTTTTTTATTTTATGCTTGTCCTACCATAATTTACAAATCATTGCACAATTACAGATTGTATTTTCGTTTCTTTTTGTATATTTTAAGATGGGTGATCGTGTTGGTCCAGTTGGCACAGGGGAGGCGGGTCATACTGCTGTGGCATCTGGAACTTCCAGTCGTTGCCCGGTCAATTGGAGCATGAGTCTGGACCGACAGGAGGCTCTTGTAAGTCTTTTTGTATTTCCTTTTGCAGTAGCTTAAAATTGTTGATGATGCACTTAGAGTCATCAGATGCAAAATTCCTTTTTACATGGTGTTTGTATGGTGGCTGTGTCCACATACTGCAAAGACAAATTTATTAAAAAAAAATGAAAATTCCATTTTTTTTTTTAAATCCTCTAAAGGTTGGAGTTGGGTGAGTTGCTCATTATCATTCAAAGAGATATGCACTGAAACAGGTCGCTGTGAACAGAGCTGTTTTTGTAAAAGGGTGTTTTACAGTATGTTACAAACTTTACATGAAGACCCTAAGGAAACACACCAACTTGTGGAAAAGGGACATCCGATGTCCCCTTTAACACTTTTCTCCTTAACAGGATGCAATGGATAACCCAGCAGAAGTTCATCTGGACTCCATATACTTGAGGGGAGGTGCTGGTCACAACCCTCAGGACATTTCAGCTTCAGTCAATCCCTTCCTTCAGGGCACCCAGAGCAGTTTCCACCTTTCTCAGGTTCTTCAGGAATCGCATAATAAAACAGAGCAAAGGGTCTACCTATCCAACACTGTGGATCTCGGTGCCATGGGCCTACGTGATGGCCCTTGTGGAGATTCTCCAGGTCTCAAGGAGCAGAGCACCAGCAGTAAAGATGATCAACCTGAAGAGTGTCTGGATGCTAGGTACCTTTCCCAGAGCTTTAATGAGAATCTTGAGGACCATAATGATATTTGGAATCATCAACCAGATAATGGGGAGCTTGAGTTACAGCAAGGTAACTTGCTTTTTCTTCCATTTCTAATGTAATGCTGTCAGTAATTTCTCTGAAATTTATAGTATTACATAAAGATTTTTTTATATATATATAATTTTGAATAGATATATTCATGAACTAGTAATTAAATGTTCAATATTTCCTCAGGCGCAAATACCACTCATAGCGTGGTCTATCAGAATGAAGAAGGAAAGTGGGTCACTGATTTGGCCTATTACTCTTCCTTTGAGAAGGAAATGGAGGCCAAAATGCCTGAGGAAGTTGCTGTGGAATTCCAGTCTGAAGATTTTCTTGCTGGAAGTAAGTGAAATGCAGTGATTTTTTTTTTTCTCATCTTTAAAGGTGAAGTATGTAATTGCAAAAGTAATTTTCAAACAACCTTGTGAATGACCCTTTCATGCAGTGCGCCTCCCCCAAATCACAAACACAGCTCTTACAGGTGCATGTAAAGGAATGTCTCAATGGGTAAAAGTAAGTTACTTTCAATAAAAGGTACAACATATGACACACAGCAACAAAACTAAAAGTATTCCTATTGAGTGAACAATTGAGTAGACTAACACTTTGTCTATAGCGAATTGCAAGCATCTTTGTTATAATAAACCCATCCGTTAATAACCCATACGGGCGCACTTTTTGTCTCCGCTGTTTGTATTGGTGGAGTAAATCTACACTTTGCTGGAGAAGCGTTAATAAACTTAGTATCTTGAGCAGTAGAAACACAGTCCTGTAATCTGCCCTGGTTGTTTAGTTGTCAAGTACTCACATGCATATAGACTGAATGTAATACGAATGCACATGACGTCACTGTTTTCACAAATTCGCATTTTCATTATCACAAATTCACCTGTTTTAATGGTGTCTAGGCGGCTTAATGTTTACACTTTGGGGGGGGGAGATAAACCTGAGACCGAGATAATTAATATTTTAACATGCTTCACATTTAATGAAAATGTAATTTCGGGTTTTACTATTCCTCAGATTAACTTTTTTTTTCTGTGGAGAACACAAAAAAGGTATTAAGTCAATTTAATGAAAGTGAATGCAGACTAAAATGCAGACTAAATTCTTTTGTATAGCTGAAGCAGCAGAGCATGGCACAAGCAATGCCAGTGTAGCGAATTAGCTCTATGAAATATGAATAACAAATCATAACTTGTTATAATTGATTATGAATATTTGGATCAGTTAATCGGATTAACATGATGTAGCTACATTAACATTACAACCAATTACTCAGTTCATCCTGTGAACCCTCAATATTGGTTATTAATTGATTAATAGTACATTTCCGGGGCATGGGAGATGTCTTTCTTACTGCACAGTACTATTCAGAGCCTGTAGAAAAAAATCTTGTGATCTTGTGATCAGGTTTTTTTAATTTATTTTTTTATTGGCTGGCAAGTCATTTTACCGACCGGTCGGTTATTCAATTTCTCCTGTTATGTTCCACTTGTGAAAGATAGTCAAATGTGTTTGGAACAACATAAAAATGAGTAAATTGACACATTTTTATGATTTTTGGGTGAGTAAATCCGGTAACACTTTATTTTACGGTGTCCTTGTCACATATGTTACATGTACTTACCGTAGTAATAACAGTAAATTATGCATAATTACATGCAACTAACTCTCAACCTAATCCTACCCTATCCCTATAGTAAGTACATGTAGTTACTTAATATTACTCTGTACTTAAATATATAATTACACTGTAACAAGGACACCGTAAAATAGTGTAACCGTAAATCCTTTTAATTGATTTTTACGGCATATGTTATCCTCCCTTAGGCCAGGCTATGAACAAGATAGTTGAGGATCAGGAGGAGTTTGAAAAAGAGCACCGGTTTATGCAGGTATGAATGGTTCTATTTAGGTTTTTTGAGTTCAGCCAAACTGCAACTAAGGTCCATTTTTCACAAAGGCCCCATATATGTGATTGAGGAACCAAAATTTTTTGTGTGTGTGTTCTGGTAGGAAGAGCAGATTCAAGCTGTAAATATGAGTGAAGTTCTGGGAGACACCTCTTGGAAAACCCCAACAAGTAACAACATCCTAATGAGGGCCTCCCAGGTCTCCTCTGAACTCGAGGCTGGCAACCAAAGTTATCTGCGCATTTCACTGGGGGAGTTTTTTCAGAGGCGCTCTGAAGCTCTGGGGTGTCTTGGTAGCAGTGACGAGGACAATATTAAAAGGGTAAGTACTCTATATCTGTCACAAAAACCTGCTTGGGCAGGTATCTTCTAAGACAACATCCTAACTGCAATGTAACCTCAAAGATGAGTAATTTGGAATACACTGTATGCCATGCAAATGTCTCAGACCATGCAAAGTGCCCTAGCAACTCGATCACGATTGCATAACCCTTTCTGTAGATTACACTGTATGGAGACAGCAATGCAAAAATCTTGGGCTGGCTTCCCATGGTATGCATGAATTTGTTAATGTATATCTTAAATGCAGTGTAAGTCAATTGTGGATTTAGAATTTGGCCAGATGTTTTTCTAACAATCATTGCATCAATAGTTTGCTTGGGATGCCGTAGAGCAGAGTTGACCAGTCAAAATTAAGTACTTATTCAGAGAGTATGTGATTTTGGACGCAGCCTATACGTTTCTAGTAATCCTGAAGACTGCTGATTCAGGTGTTTTAATTGGGGCTAGAGCAAAACTCCACTGGAAGGTGGCCCTCTAGGATCAAGATTGGACTCCCCTACCGTAGAGTCTTCAGAACCAAGTTTACCTGACAGATTCTCAACCATTTGATGTTTGCTTTTCAGCCGTCTTTTGGGTATTTCATTACCTCTCCTGAGAAAAGGGAACCTTTTGCATTACTCCGGCCTTCAGATTTGTTCTCCAATGGAAGCTCCATCCACATAGAGACGGTTCAGCAAAGTGATGCTGATGAGACTCTTAATCAAGGTGCATTCAACATACTTAAAATAAATTATTATACAAATAACCAATGTGATAAGTAATTTGATATCCTTTATGTGAACTACAGATGATCTAGATAAGACTCTTGAGCCCAACACAACTGAAGCTGCACATGAGAAAAATATGCAACCACAAACAAATGAGGGGCAGGTTTCCCAGGTATTGACAACCGTTTAAATTTGGACTGCTGCCATATAGCCTTTTAAAAATATGCAATAATTTTGAAACCTTTTTCCTTTTGTCTAATTTTGTATTAGATCTCTGCACAATATGAAGATAAGGAGGTCTCTGGCCATAGTTCAGAATCGCCCAACTCCAGCAGCAACCTTATGCTCAGCATCAGTACAATTGCCTCTGCTATTGCTGATGCCTCCATCAGTTCAGATCCAGCCCAGCTTGCTGCCATGATCATGGAGCTGTCCAAACGGAGTCGCTCTAAAAGCCACCAGCACGTAGCAGAAGAGTCAATTATCAGTTCTTTAGCAGCCTCACATCAGAATGGTCTTCCAGAAGACCTGCAGAAGACCACAACATTGGGAGACCTTAGTACTCCCGACATGGAGAAATATCTGAAGAGGGCTGAGGTCTCAAGTAGCGACAGTGATGGGTCTACTTCACAGTCCTGCTTGGACATCCTCACTTTGGCTGATAGTTTGGCCAGTTCTAATAAGCAGACTCAACAGCAGTTGGTGACTCTGGAAAATGCAACCACCCATAAAAATGAAGAGCATGCATTAATGGAACCGCAAGCAGTAAACAAAAAATGTCAGGTGCTGGCAAGTGAAGCATTTAAACAAATAGAGGATACTTCTGTTATTTCACAAAATCCAAGGTCAGATGCCAAACGAAGTTCAATTCCTCGACCTAAGTCGAGCAGTTTACCCACTGCCGCTGCCATTGCGCATCCTGCCAAAAGATCTTTAGGCTCTGGCCAGTCATCATCTACCACATCCTTTAAATCAAAACCTGTCGATTTAAAATCTGGCTTTGAGAAAAACAAAAATGATTATTGTGCAACACCATCCACCAATAAAAGTGTCTCTGAATCCAGGATCAAAATAGGAACGACTCGACAACAAGTAGCCAGCAGTTCCACCACAGGTAACCGCCGATCTCTGAAAGGTGACGGGACCACATCAACTCCTGCTTTTGGCCCAAAGACCTCACCTGGCCTTCGAAGTGGTGGCAGCTCGACATTGAAAACCTCCCCACACAAACCCAGGACAACAGGGGGCCAGACAGACAAACCTGTCATTAATCAGGCACGATCACCTAGAAGCCCTAAAGTCTCGCAGTCTGTTTCAAAAGAGAAAATTGCAGCTGTTGATCGTCAGGATTCACTGCCAGCAACTGAGGAAAAATTTGGTATCTATCTTATTTTTAACACGTTAAACCTACCTGTCATAGTGCTGGTTTTATAGTTGGGGTGACATTTTCATTTCACCCTATCTATTTTCTGAATCCATGTTATTCATTTTATTGTAAACAATTCATTCATGCATCTTCTGGTGAAACGGCAGACTTCTCTCTCTCATTTAGGTCACATAAATCTCGCCCGTTTATTTGTCAACTACAAACTTGCATTCAGGTCTGCCTCTATCCAATCAGCAACTGATGAATAGAACCCAAACCTACAAAAATAAATGTATACTTGAATCACACTATGGAAGAAGAGATCTGTTGCTACTTCCATTTCATCATGACTTTAATAAAGGGCTGTCATTTAACTATTTAATTCAGTTGACTAGCTCAGGTTTCACTTCAGACAGGTTTTTTTTGTAATATCTGTAAAGGTTAATGTCATGTCTTTGAATTCTGCTAATTTGTTGTCTTTACTTGGGCAAATATTGAGATGCTGATTGCTAAATGCAATTAAAGGCATATCATATAATTTTATACATTTTGTTATCAGTCCTTGTTAGACTTCTTTTAATTCCATTTAATCCCTTGTCTATGCTTATATTTGCATATTATCAATACTAGCTTCAGAAAAGTAAGGAACAGCAACTGTATTTACTTATTTGTATTAAAGGCTCACCTGAGAGCGGTGCCCCTGGTGTTGTGGAGGTCACCCATTGTAATTTCAGACCATCCACCTCCCCTCTTACGCACTCAAGTCCAAGCCAGGCCTCCGTTCTAAGTGAATATGGGTAAAAAAAAAATATATACTTTTCATATCTCACAGATTTCCATCTTGTTTTTTTTTGTGGTCTAAGCCACATTTAAATTTCTCTGTGTATTATATATTTTTTTGGGTTGTTTAGTAATCAGCCATAGTAGTTATTCTATAATGTACTGAACTGCAATACGCGATTTGACCCTTATTAGTGTGTTTTTTAAATAGGGAGACGTCTCCGTGCTCAACCAGTAGTGGAAAGGATGCTGGAAATCCTGATTCCCCACAGTCTCATTGTTCAAGCCCAACTCTCAGCAGGCTGACTTACCTCTCCATTAATGAGAACACTTGCATGCCCACCCCTGACCACCATAAGGTGAGGATTTTTTAATATCCATTTTAGTTTTATGTGGATTACAATATTAATTAGCTATTTGGGATGTAAAGTAATTGCTGCTTTATTAACCCTGATAATCAAAAACCTAAGTTCCTTCAGTTAAGTATTAATTTTTAAATATTACTAACCATTTGAAATGTATTCTTACATTTACTTTATAAAAAAAAGTTTTAACAGAAATACCATGTACATTTTTTATATATATATATATATATATAATCAGATGACAGAGCATGTACAAAAAGCTAACTTTTCTGCTAAATCTGTTATTGGTCAATTTTCACAGAGTAACGTTGGATAAAATTCAAGCAAGCTACCTTGCTCTTTAGATATTGACATTGGCCATTGGAAGCCCATATTAGTTGACCACTATTTGATGTTGATCGTGATGCCACTGATTTGCTTTATGGTTTAAATGTACAGAATCTTTTTCTCTGCCTCTTCAGAAAAACACCTCAATAGCTTTAAGTACCACTATAATCAGAGCCAGCCCAACTCCTCCAGTGGAGCCGTTTGATAATGGGAATGTTTTGAATTCCCTAAAGAGTCCAGAGCCTCGTTGCCACTCTGAAATACCAGGACTCAACCAAAAGACCTCAAATCTGGGCACACGTAGCCAGAGTGAAAGTGACTTCCATAAAGAAAAAAACGAATACGCTAATGGCAACCGCCAGTCTGAGCCTGGGCCGAGGTTGCACACTCAAGGGGATTCTGGGTACTCGAGCAAGATAAACATTCAACATCCACCTGGGACAGCCACAGAACCGGCGCACCAATTGTTGCCTCATGTCTTGGGGTCTGGGTCTTGTTTTGGTGTTGCGGATGACTTGGCATATGGGCCAGTTCCGAGCTACAGCTCTCAGGGTCCCTTGCCAAACCTTTCCAGCCTCCTAACAGGACGTTCCCACTTCAGTTCCCAACTAGCACAGCAGTATCTGAGCTCGGAGGGTCCTCTACATGCTCCTCCCTATCAGATTGGAGGGCCATCTGGTTTGTATGGAGTATCAGCTGCAATGCCTGCAAACCCATCAATGGGACATATGCATGTCCCTGGATCTACAAGTCTTCAGTCTGGTTACCTGAACACTGGTCAACAACATCCTTCGCATTATCCATGCAGCAAGACCTATGGACAGCCGAGTGTTGGGTCATGGGCCACACGAGATCTGGCAGATCTTAGGAGTAAGTGGTGATGGTCATGTATTTCAAAGACATCAGTGTTATGAAGGAATTTCTTAAAAGAAAAACTTTTTATTTTTTCCAACTTGCACTTTAGCTCAAGTGATAGTTCCAAATGAGCTGAAGTTTCCCAGTTCTTGCTGTGTGGGAATTGCCTCTCAGACATCCCTCAACATCTTCAACCCCTCTGAGCGCTGGCAGCAAGTTTCCATCTCCATCACAAGCCTATCCATCGATGGAGAGAAGGTAAGAAAATCTGTCAAATGTAGTCTAGATCAGTGTCTCTCAACAAGGAGGCCTCGGCAAAATTTCAGTGGGACTTTAAGATGTGAAGAATTATACATTCTAATGTTTGATTCAGCAACAAATTAATATATAATTACAAAGTTGCCTTTTGTTCAATATGCATTTTTATATACAACTTAGTTTGAGTGTGTAATAATAAATTAATCAATTTATTTTTATTAAAGGAACTTTAAAGTTTTCAAGTAAGAAAGAAAACCAGTAAGAAGTTTTTGGTGCATCACTATGTATAATTAATTAGGACAAAGAAAACATTAAAATAATCTTATAACAACAAAGATTAAGACACTTCTTATTTGATTGAAAACCTTGAATTAAAACATTACAATTCAATTGTCGTTTGTATTATTTTTCACTCTTCACTCTGTTTTATACAAATGTTCTAGATGGAGTCCAAGCTCATAAATGTTTAAATAGTTTATAAATGACTGGAAAATACATGTAAATTCATTAATCAGTGGCAACATTGAAGAATGTTTGGCTCCTAAAACTTCTGGAATCCTGCTTTATAAACAGAAATGAGCGTTGGGCCTTTAAATATTTGGTGTGGATAATGGTGGCCTTGGTCCAGATTTAGCAAAATCTGGCCAAAAAGCAGTTTATCTGAAGCCTCTTGTAGATAAATGTCTTATTTATAATACTGCATACAAAATGGACAATAAATGTTTCATTGCATCTCAGGTGGAGTCTCTCCCATTCCAGTGGCTAATGGTAAAGAATAAGACCATAATTGGACCTAAATGTACAGAAGAACAGAAGGTTTTGTTCATAGCTCCAAGGCCTGGACTGTATCAATGTACTCTCAGTGTGTCATCCTGGCCTGCATCTGCAGAGATGGAGATGGTTGCTCACGCTGAAGTCTTTGCCAAGAAAGTGGTGATGATCGCTGTGGCTGAGAACCCTTCAATAGAGGTTAATAGTTTCCTTTGCCCTTGTTGATATTTCAAAGCACTAAAACTATGTACTACTTGCTGGTACTATGAAAACTATTAACTATCATTGTACTATGATTAATGATGTGGAGCCTGTTGCTGTCTGTCAGAGCTTGTTTTTGCTGATTGAAAATGCTAAATTTGAATGTCTGAGAAGTGACGCGCTGTAATCTGGTAACTCTCTGTTGGTGCAGTGGGGATTGGCCTTTATACCTGAAATTTGTTAATGTTATTTTTCTGTAGGTTTCTTTTAGAAGTTCTATTTTAATCCACGTGAAATGTGCAAAAACACTCTTTCTCTTATTTTAATAAATAGGTAGATGTTGGAAAGACAGGCTGCTTGGAATTCGGGGACCTGGCGGGGGGCAGTACTAAGACTCTGCCACTCAAAGTGGTCAACAGGACTCATGCCACTGTGCCTATTCGACTGGTTATCAGTGCGGTCAGTGAGATCTGTCAGCATTTGTTTTTGAAAAATGTATTAAAGGGCCCCTATCATGGATTTTTGAAAATGGCCTTTCATGTAGTGTGTAATATAGCTCTAAGTGAATGGAAACATCCTGCAAAGTTTTAAATCGTAAAGTCCACCGTATATAAAGTTATTCTGTTTCAAAAGTAAGAGTCGACTCTGAGTCAATGAAATTAATTGTTTTTCAAACGAGTCCTAAGCCGTTTTGTCGTGACGTCAAGACGAAACATTAGCCCGCCCACTTATTGCACGCGCAGACACCAGGGAAACTTAAACCTCAAACCGGCAGCTGATCCTGTGGACACTGGATAGATCATGTCGAGGAGACGCTGTGCTCTACAATGTGACGGTAGAACGGAAGAATTTTTTTTTCCCACTGCTGAAGTACGAGCATGTGAAGAAGCTGTGGTTAAAATTAATCTTTACCATGATACTACAGTAAAATAAAGATAACAACTACTTCTCAAATATCAGAGTCAGCTAATCAGCTGTGGGCCACTATTACATAAAACTGTCTATTAATGCAGATTGTCTGTCGTTCTCACTACTTTAGGAAAGATTAAGCATGAAGCAAGATTTGTTTTACCAATGTTTGTTACATCAGTCATTCACGCTAGAGCTCGTCTAATGTATACATTGCATAGCCTACATGCTATTGATACAGTTTCCACGTGTTCACCGCAATATATTAGAAACCTACTCGGTAAATAAATTAGTACAAGTAAAATAATTGGTTGATGGACATGTACATTATGAGATGTTGCTATTCCCCACCATTAGCATTAACAAGTGCGTTACCTCAAACTGAGTAGTGAATCACTGAAACGTCCTGCTCGAGTCGTCCTTGCGATGGAGGTTCGGGTTGAATGAATGGTTCTTCTAGTGTTTCATCATCGGACTCGCGCTCAGATTGATATGGTAAAATCGACGTCATTGTTCGTTACTGTGTTTAGTTTACGGTGAAGGAAGCCTCAGGACATGCAGAGCTGTCGGTGTTATGGCAATGGGAATTTTTGTTTATTTCGACGCGTGCTGTACGCAGTAAACCAATCACAACAGACTGAGCTGTCTGGCCAATTAGAGCAGAGTAGCTTGTGGAAACTAGGGATTTAGATAGATTGATTCATTTGGTGAGTCGTTTGAGAATCATTGAAAATGTGGTGATGTGCAAATGTATATTATGAGAAAATTAAACGTCTTTTTGACGTTTGATGCATGCAAACCTGTTGTAGGAGACTCCAAAACAACATTAGGAAACTTTAAAAAATCATAATAGGGGTCCTTTAAACATTAGTTGTGTATGATGTAATCAGACTTTTGACAGATAATGACTGACCTCAATTAGTGGCATGTTAAACAGTTTCAAGGTTTTGTCTATCACAGAATGCATCAGCATGGCATTGTTTCGGCTTCTCTAAGAGCCCGATTGCCATGAGCACAGACCGTTCCCTTCATTCTGGCTCAACCATGACCTCCCTTTCAACTTCATCAGTCATAAACCATGTGCTGCATGCCAGTTATTCGGAGGTGAATATCGCTCCAAATAGTTTTTTTTTTCTGAACTGATGACAGATTTGAGTGTTTAAATGCATGTCTTTTTCCAGAATCAAGAAAGCTTCTTAGTGTGGGTTCATTTCAGTGCCCCTCAGAAGTACATTTCAAATTCAGGTATGTCTCTATTTAAACCTTAACTAGACACAAGTTGAGAAATGTTCATCCTGTATTAGTAGCATTTCTCACACACACACACACACACACACACACACACACACACACACACACACACACACACACACACACACACACACACACACACACACACACACACACACACACGTGTGTATCAGGTATAACATTATGACCACTGACAGGTGAAGAGAATAACACAGATTATCTCCATCACGGCACCTGTTTGTGGGTGGGATATATTAGGCAGGAAGTCAACATTTTGTCATGGTCATGGGTGGCCAAGGCTCATTGATGCACGTGGGGAGCGGAGGCTGACCCATGTGGTCTGATCCAACAGACGAGCTATTGTTGCTCAAGAAGTTAATGCTGGTTCTTATAGAAAGGTGTCAGAATACACAGTGCATAGCAGTTTGTTGCGTATGGGGCTGGACAGCCGCAGACCAGTCAGGGTGCCCATGCTGACCCCTGTCCTCTGCCAAAAGCGGGAACAGTGGGCATGAGCATCATAACTGTATCACGGAGCAATGGAAGAAGGTGGCCTGGTCTGATGAAGGCAAGCTGGTGGAAGCAGTGTGATGCTTTGGGCAATGTTCTACTGGGAAACCTTGGGTCCTGCCACCCATGTGGATGTTACTTTGACACGCACCACCTACCTAAGCATTGTTGCAGACCATGTACAACACCCTTTCATGGAAACCGTATTCCCTGGTGGCTGTGGCTTCTTTCAGCAGAATAATGCGCCCTGCTACAAAGCAAAAATAGTTCAGGAATGGTTTGAGGAGCACAACGAGTTTGAGGTGTTGACTTGTCCTCCAAATTCCCCAGATCTCATTCCAATTGAGCATCTCTGGGAAGTGCTGTACAAACAATTCCAATCCATGGAGGCCCCACCTCGCAACTTACAGGACTTGAAGGATCTGTTGCTAACATCTTGGTGCCAGATACCACAGCACACCTTCAGGGGTCTAGTGGAGTCCATGCCTCGATGGGTCAGGGCTGTTTTGGCAGCAAAAGGGGGACCAACACAATAAAAAGTGGTCATAATGTTATGCCTGATCGATATGTATGTGTTTTTTTTGTTTTGTTTTTATGGTCCATAATAACCCTGTCCTGTGTCCAGTAAAATAAGGCACACAATGAACATGAGCTGGTGTCTTTTTTTTGTATTTAGGTGAGTTGGGGCTAGCTGATGAATATAGTGCACGGGTGGATATTGAGGTGGACAGTCCAGGCCCCAGTCATGTGATCCAGAGTGTAGCTCTGAGGGCAAGGGCAGGCACTGCAAGAGTGCATGCACCCAAAGACCTACAGGTAATGGAGAAAACATTCCCTACAAGCTTCACCTGGCTTTTTTGGGTTATAAAATGGGTTCAGTTTCAGTTTTTTGCTTGTTTATTTGCTTGCTTTCTGTCACTTATTTACTACATGATTGTCTGTTCAGACGGTGTGTCTTCAGGCTCCTTTGGGGCAGACTGCAAAGCAGACTCTTCCCTTAAAGAATGCAGGCAACATTGATGTTCTGCTCCGACTAAAGGTACCTGATATGAGCTTTACTTCTTAATACACTTAGATATTTCTCATGTGTATTCTCATACACAGTCTTTCTGGCTGTTTTTCAGAGTACTGATGGTGACCACTGCTTCACTGTGAGGCCAGAGGAGCTGACTCTGAAAGCTGGAGAGGAGCAAGGCGTAGTGGTCTCTTTTACTGCCCAGGACACACAGAAACACAAGGAGAGGCATGTTCATTCATATAGATATAGTTTTTGTGTATGTGAATGGGTTTTGTCCTCATCAGGTTTTTTTTTTATTATTTTTTTCCTTATTTTAAATGCGACACTGTGTGGGAAGGGGTATAAACAAGTATGTTCAAAATATACTTGCTACTTCATATTGTTGCACTTTCAAGTAACTTAATTCTTATTTTTTTCCTCAGCATGTTGACGATTCTGGTTCTACCCAGTGGACCTCAATATGAGGTGATGTTGAAAGGAGAGATGGTCCAAGGAGTTTCTGGGAAAGTGGCATCCCTACCTGCTGTATTATCACAGGCTGAAGTCCCACCCATCCTCTCCAACAAACAGTTCATGGCATGGGGAGGGGTTACGCTGGGCAGAGCAGTGTGAGTACACATAGCCATAGAATGTAGGGGTGAAACAATTAAAATGACTTGCGGTTCGGTTTGTATCACGGTTTTTGTATGTGGTATGTATGTTCAGGAAAAAAGGACTACTGTCAAATAAAAATAAAGACAATAAGAACAAATTAAACCACAAGCAACAGCACAAATAAATACACTAGAGCAAAGATTCAAATGAAATTAACTG
Organism: Semotilus atromaculatus; assembly: GCA_031834385.1. Classification (NCBI taxonomy): domain Eukaryota; kingdom Metazoa; phylum Chordata; class Actinopteri; order Cypriniformes; family Leuciscidae; genus Semotilus; species Semotilus atromaculatus. The sequence goes on along the minus strand of JAULUF010000041.1, from coordinate 9,028,298 downwards.
TTTTGCAAGTATCTAACAGTACTTTATTTTACATTTGATTCGTTTTCAGACAGAAATTTAATACTGCATAGTCTTCACTGTATACATTAAATAGATTAATCCTTATTAAAGTTACCAAAGTTATTCAGTCAAGAGCAGCAAGTAGGGGTGTAATGAGACCCTCATATCACGATTCGATACATATCACGATACTGAACTCACTATACAATATTATTGCGATACTCCAAGACATATGGAGAAATATGCTGTAGTTTGTCAGCTGAACTGTGTTGAAACTAAGTTGTCTGTCAGAAATAAACCAAATAAACTAAACTAAAAAAAAAAGAACTAAAAAAAAAAAAAAGACATGGTAAAAGTTTAACAAAAATGTACAGTTGATTTAAAATGCTAAATTTGGTATTACACTGGGTGTGGAAATGAATAGGCTTGGACTTAGTACTGGTAACCCAATGCACAGGACAATAGTGACACAAAATAAAAATATTAATTATTCTAAAGCTGAAAATACTGAATTATTTTAGATCAATATGAATGCTTGTCACTGGCTAGATGTATTTAAAATAATGTTGGCCACTTTTTACTGGTAACAAGTCATTTGGCATTATCAGGACCCACAAATATTTCCCCATTGCATTAATATACAGTGAAGAAAAGAAGTATTTGAACACCCTGCTATTTTGCAAGTTCTCCCACTTAGAAATCATGGGGGGGTCTGAAATCGTCATCGTAGGTGCATGTCCACTGTGAGAGACCTAATCTAAAAAAAAAAATCCAGAAATCACAATGTATGATTTTTTAACTATTTATTTGTAAGATACAGCTGCAAATAAGTATTTGAACACCTGAGAAAATCAATGTTAATATTTGGTACAGTAGCCTTTGTTTGCAATTACAGAGGTCAAACGTTTCCTGTAGTTTTTCACCAGGTTTGCACACACTGCAGGAGGGATTTTGGCCCACTCCTCCACACAGATCTTCTCTAGATCAGTCAGGTTTCTGGGCTGTCGCTGAGAAACACGGAGTTTGAGCTCCCTCCAAAGATTCTCTATTGGGTTTAGGTCTGGAGACTGGCTAGGCCACGCCAGAACCTTGATATGCTTCTTACAGAGCTACTCCTTGGTTATCCTGGCTGTGTGCTTCGGGTCATTGTCATGTTGGAAGACCCAGCCTCGACCCATCTTCAATGCTCTAACTGAGGGAAGGAGGTTGTTCCCCAAAATCTCACAATACATGGCCCCGGTCATCCTCTCCTTAATACAGTGCAGTCGCCCTGTCCCATGTGCAGAAAAACACCCCCAAAGCATGATGCTACCACCCCCATGCTTCACAGTAGGGATGGTGTTCTTGGGATGGTACTCATCATTCTTCTTCCTCCAAACACGGTTAGTGGAATTATGACCAAAAAGTTCTATTTTGGTCTCATTTGACCACATGACTTTCTCCCATGACTCCTCTGGATCATCCAAATGGTCATTGGCAAACTTAAGACGGGCCTTGACTAGGGATGCACCGATACCACTTTTTTCAGAATCGATCCGATCCGATACCAAAAATTCAGAGTATCGACCGATACCGATCCGATATCAACACACTTTAAAAAAAAAAATCAAGTAGAATTTATGTAACTCTTTGTGTGTTGAACTGATAAGCACTCTTTTGTGTTAAACACAATCTACATCTATATCTATATCTACAATCTATATCTACACAACTTCATTATAAAGAAAAACAAATCCAAAAAATATATGATCATAATCTATGACAAAAATGCTATTATAAACTAGATTAGTGGATAATTCAACAGTAAAATTTAGTCTAGAAAAATCATGAGTCGACAATAATTGTATAAAATCTGAACATTTAGTGAAAAAAACAAATAAGAGACAATAAGTGTAACACTAAATCTGGTAAAACGTTACACATTGCTCTTTGTATTGTAAAATACATTCATGAAAAACAAGATAAAAATCAAAAAGATAAATTATTTCATATATAGCTATAGGCTACTATACAATTGAGACATGTTTTAAATGTATAGCACTGCTGCTTAATGAGGCAGCAACATATGATAGAACAGAACAAGAAAGGCTATTAATAATCTTCCATTGCGTCACTGTATTATGATTATGAAAGGCTCTAATACGCACAAAGCGCGTATGCGCATCCCGAGCGCAGAATGATGCACTTGAAGCAACACAGAGTCACAGGGCGCAGCGCGTCGAGTCCGCATTGAAAAGTTCAAAGCACAAACGAAAGACATATTGATATGTAGTGTATTATACAGTATCTATCTTTGCAATAGTTCATTGAGCCTTTTCTTTTAACAGTTTTAAATTTCAGTTACTGTGCGAGTGAAGAACAATTATAGTGCAGCTGACTCTAGTGTTGTGATCTAACCGACACCCGGTAGAAAGTAACAGGATTAAGTTACAGCAATAAAGTCTAGCAAGATAAAGTTGTTTTATGCAAAACCATAGAGCTTTATCTACAGATCAAGTATAATAATAGTAACATTGAATCATCTTGGAGAGAGTTTCATCGTTGACTGACTCGTAACCGAACGCGACGCGCTGTTGGAATGCTGAATGGAGAATGACTGTCAGCCACAGCAGAGGGAAAAGTTTACGTGATCTCGAATTTAATGACTTAAATGTTCATTTCTATCTCACATTATACTATAATGGCTTAAGAACACTTGTAATATAGTGCACGAAAACTTTATGGTGCTTATAATGTTTGTGTGCCTTTTGTGGGGCTTAACAACAACACAGAATAGTAAACGCACAATATCGGATTTGGATCGGCCTCGTCTGACCGATCCCCGATTCCGGCAAAAATGGCAGTATCGGACCCGATATCCGATACAAATATCGGATCGGTGCATCCCTAGCCTTGACATGTGCTGGTTTAAGCAGGGGAACCTTCCGCGCCATGCATGATTTCAAACCATGACGTCTTAGTGTATTACCAACAGTAACCTTGGAAACGGTGGTCCCAGCTCTTTTCAGGTCATTGACCAGCTCCTCCCGTGTAGTTCTGGGCTGATTTCTCACCTTTCTTAGGATCATTGAGACCCCACGAGGTGAGATCTTGCATGGAGCCCCAGTCCGAGGGAGATAGACAGTCATGTTTAGCTTCTTCCATTTTCTAATGATTGCTCCAACAGTGGACCTTTTTTCACCAAGCTGCTTGGCAATTTCCCCGTAGCCCTTTCCAGCCTTGTGGAGGTGTACAATTTTGTCTCTAGTGTCTTTGGACAGCTCTTTGGTCTTGGCCATGTTAGTAGTTTGATTCTTACTGATTGTATGGGGTGGACAGGGGTCTTTATTCAGCTAACGACCTCAAACAGGTGCATCTAATTTAGGATAATAAATGGAGGTGGACATTTTAAAGGCAGACTAACAGGTCTTTGAGGGTCAGAATTCTAGCTGATAGACAGGTGTTCAAATACTGATTTGCAGCTGTATCTTACAAATAAATAGTTAAATCATACATTGTGATTTCTGGATTTTTTTTTTTGATTATGTCTCTCACAGTGGACATGCACCTACGATGACTATTTCAGACCCCTCCATGATTTCTAAGTGGGAGAACTTGCAAAATAGCAAGGTGTTCAAATACTACTTTTCTTCACTGTGTGTATGTGTGTGTGTGTGTATATATATATACTCCTCATTGTCGAGTCCTCCTGATCTAAACTCAGTGGCGTGTCTCCTTTGCTTGCCATGCTGAATTACAACACGCCAGCATGTAAGGAACTGATGTCAGCAACAGATTTACATACTGACAGTTGACTGGACAGGTACTCTGGACAGCTGAAACACATGCGTGTGTATTCACATGTGTATTCATTGACACAAACTTAAATTAATGGAATTCTGTCTTTTTTTTTTTTTCTTCAACAAACCATATCATTGATCCGTCATCAGATTTGAGATTAACCATGGTGCAAATGCGTGCCGAAACCATGGGTGGAGAACGATACAGTTTGGTTTTTCAGTTTCGGTTAATAGCAAGTCAAAGAAACTGCTGTATGTAAACATACAAATGACACGTGTGTGATTTTTGTGTTTGCAGGCAACAGAAACTGGTGCTAAGAAACAATTCACCCTCTACATCACAGCAACTCAGACTTCTCATCAGGGGTCAAGACCAAGATTGTTTCCAGGTAAGCTAACTCAGTTGCTGTGTTCTAATTTGCCTACTTGTTCTATGCCCTAAAAGTATGTACTGTTTTTGTGAAGAAAAAGTGCATACTTTAAAGTGTGTAGCATAATAGTAGGAAAGCTTTGGGACATACTACTTAATCATAGAACGGTCCGTTACAGACACAATTGTAGCTTCGTTACTTGCATCCTGCCACCGTATAAACTGCCCTGTCAATCATCTTGTCACAGTTAAAATCGTGGCTGATACCGATATTAATATTGCTGTTATGGCCGATACCGATATTTACCTATGTTGATATCTCTGCACTACAGCGGCCGATATATATCGTGCACCACTAGTTAAGACACTAATTCTAATTTGGAATACTATTTAATTTTAATTTGGAATACTATTTAGGACTAATAGTATGTAAATTGGGAATAAGCATTTAGTAAATTCTTCATTTTGCTACCAAATATTCGAAACTGATGTTCACCGGTTGGCTGAATTTCCAGCAAGGTCCTTTTGTCTCATAGACCAGTGGTCATTCTTCAACCAGTTTTTCCAGTCTTACATGTGCATTTGAAAATGCAGCACGACAACATTTTTCCCATATTTAAAATAAAAAGTGTTTATGAATCTGTTGTCAACAAAAGAGACTCTCTGTAGGTTTCTGCCAAAATAACAGCTTTATGGTTTAACATTTGAAAGCAAAGAGATTAAATGAAATAATACTGATACCAGTATCGGTTTTGACCCGATACTTCTCTCGTGTACTCGTACTCATGCTGTGTGCTGTTTGTATTGAACACATTAAAACGCTCCAATACCGTGTTTGTCCATACAAAGAAACGCAGACAACAGAACAAACACAGATATGGATATTAAAGATGCCTATGAAGTAGTATCTGTAGTAGTAAGAAGTATGATTAATAGAATAAGCATAACTTCAATATTTACGCCTGTATAGCTGCTGTGCACAAGCTAACAAGTGAAGCACACTAATTGGATAGTGTAGAGCGGCATTAGTATTATTGGCTTAGAAATGCATTTCTTTATTTTGTTGTATTTCATAATTTTTTTATTATTATTTTAATTGAATAAGAACAATATTATCCATTAGCTTTCTCATTAAGTTCAATGGCAGTTGTTTGAGCCAATCAGGTAAATGTCTTAAGTATTTGTAGAGCGTAGGGAGAACGACTCCATCGCGTCATTCACAGTGCTTGATGCCTCCAAGCTCTTTTGTTGTGGTTTTTTTCAGGGTTCCCACGCGTCCTGGAAAACCTGGAAATTGAAAGACCAATTTTCCAGTCCTGGAAAACCCATGGAAAATGGGGGAAAAAAGTAAAATGTCCTGGAAACGTTTGCATTGTCCTGAAAAATTATATTTTACCCTAGTTTGTCAGAATATTTTACTTCAGATCCATTTCATACACCAGTAGGCTAAATGGATTTGGCATTTAAACACATTTAGCTTTACAAAAGGTCTATCCATTTCAGCAATATTATTGACAAAACGTATTCAAAGTTTTGACAAATCACAATTTAGTTCTCATCAGTTTATGCCATTATGTATACCAGATGCGTGATGTGCCTTGGTGCGAGCAGATGCAATTAATTTAGAAGTCCGATAATAGTTAATAATGTTAATAAAACGTTAGTGACTGATTGCGAATACAGCTTGACTGAGAGTTTGGACTTTTAAACTGATATCATCAAGTAAAATAGCAGTGTATGAACTAAAGTAGAGAATAATTTCTGTTTTAGTAGTGTGGCCAGGTAAGGAATGGTAAGGTAAGGAAAATAAGACTAAATCTAAATTAAATAACCAAGACTAGGTTGACCATGGTATGTTTCTCAGGCAGGGAACTACACTAACCTTTTCCACGGGTGGCACTTCCGCTACTAACTTTTTCTGTTACTGGCGCAAAACATGATTTGGTCGCACAAATTATTTATAGTAAGCCGCTCTGGATAATAATGAACAATAATGAAACTGTATTGCATACAGATGTACTTTTTATTTTACTTGCCATCTTTTAAACCACATGCCTTCTTGTTTTCTTTAAAATTGGTTAAGGGTGTAACGGTTCACAAAATTCACGGTTCGGTACGTTTTCGATACAGCAAAAATAAAGAAATGCCAGAGAAATGTCCTATTTATTACAAGAAAAAATATTTTTAAATAAGTGTGAGTTTTGTGGTGGTGGGGGTGGGTTATAGGACAACTTAGTTTGAATAAACGAGCAGGCACTGATTAGCTACTTGCTCTACGTTTATTTAAAATTAACAGCAAGACAACTAGCAGTGAACGTGCTTTCCATTAAATTAAACACGCACACTAAACAAATCCTTAAAAAAAAAAAAAAAAACTATTCTGGTGGATGCGTTGGTGACGCGTTCATGTGGCGCTGCCAGTAAAGCACCTACAATCTGTCACAAAGAACCGGCAAAAATAATGATTATGAATATGTAAAATATAGCAAGGAGATATTGTAATTGTTTATTAACCCTCTGGAGTCGAGAAACGCGCCGGCGCGTTTTGCGCGATTTTTTTCACATAGCAGCAAAATAGACTTAAAATACTCAGTCACCTTTGGTCATACACACTTAAGAAATATGAAAAAATAAACTATTAAATGTCTACTTTTTTATGGGTCCACTTACAATCGAAATAAAATATTGTGCTTTTGTAAAATAAAGAAAATAAACAGGGTGTGCCTTCTGCCTCTCCGTCTCCGTGAACTTTTTTTCTAGAGCACGTCTCTAAACATAAACAAAACTCCGCAAATACTAGTCACACAGGCATGATCAATATATCTTTATAATCATTTAAGTGTGTACTTTTAAATTATCTAATTCAAAACTAAAACAAATATTCTGTGTTTATGTAATCTATATAAAAAGAGAGAGATGCCAGGCGTTCTCATTTCAGCTAATTATCTTTTAATGTGACCACGCCCACAGAGAGCGCGCGCTATAGAAACGCAAATGATCTGAAACTTGCCAACGCCCACACGAGCTCGATAAAACACCAAGTTCAGATTAATGTACCGGTAGTCTGTGTCGTTTTTCGAGGCTTTGAGGAATAATTCTGGATAATTTACCTCAGTGCTGGATTTATTTCACTTCGAGGAGCCATGGATCCAGGATCATAGTAAGTTTATTCTTTGTTCTAATCGCGAATACTGTTTTAAAATGAATCGCGTGTCTTTCTCTGTGTGATGAATGAACGGAATTCGCACTGTTGTTGTTACAGACGAAATATGAAAGACAACATTTAGTTGACTAGTTTGGGATAGATTATAAAGATTTTTACTCTAAAATAGACATCAAATAAGCTTTAGTTAACCAGTTTCTGCTCATATGTTAAATATATAACGTTAGAATGTTTTGTCAAAAATAAGCTCATAATCTAAGATGTTATTATAGTGTTTGTTCCAATGTAGACTATATCAAACTAATGAATCCTTAACTTTGAAATATGAATGATAAAATCCAGGCTATAGGCCTACTTAAAAAATAAAATAAAAAAAAAAGACAAGATAGATGTAAAAAAAAAATCTTAATATTATTGTTTTTTATTAGTGACACATTTGAGGAGATTCCAAAACTTTCTGAAAATACAGTATGAGAATTAACTGCATACTAGAAATGTTTACCTTGGAAATTATACAATTTGAATGTATAAAAAATTTGTGAAAAAATACCTTTTTTTCCTCTCTGAGAACTCTAACTTTCTAACTCTAACTAATTCTGTAGAATGGTCCATATAGCCTATTTGAACAGGATTTGTTTCCAGGTATGACTATGTACTAAAAATGTGCTTTTGACTTTCATTTATATTTGTATTTTATATATATATATATAATTTATTTATTTATTTTTGTCCTCGCATTCTTTCTTGTGTGACACACCTGAATGAATGGCTCATTAGTATGCAGGCTCATTACTATGCAGGGTCTTTGTCTTCTCAGGTGTGAATCACAGCAAGTCACGCCCCTGCGCATATTGCCTTTGGAAGCAAAAACTGTTTTAAAAAATTTAAATCAATGTATTGTTTTATGTGAATGATTAGGCAGGGTGATTTTCAGATAATTTTGAAGCAAAAACACTAGGCAACTACATCCATTAGTCAAAAGTCTTGTGGACACATATTAAGTATGTGTTTTGTGGCCTTTTTTCAGAAACTTTAATTTTTAGTTTTTTGAATAACCATGCATAAACATTATTCCCTCAAAAATACAAATATGTAAATAGATGTTGCTCGCATATTATGGTACCCCTATTTGTGCTAAATAGAGTGTAATTACACCTTTGCCATTAATATGTTTATAAGCAACTGAAAAAAGCACAAATGTCAGGGCATGTCAAAACATCTCACAGACCTCAAAAACCCCTTAGACTCCAGAGGGTTAATAAACAAGTGTTTTCTTTGTCAGTATCTGAAAAGATGAAGGTGACGACGATGCTGAATCGCGATCTTCGCAGTAGTGAACGCGCCAGAGAAAAATGCACATTTACATAAGCAGAGAGCAGTCTGTAGTCTGTTTTCTTTCGTTTTGAATTGTTCTGTTTAAAAGTAGACATGTCTGTGACTGTGAGGTGAGTAGGCGACCTTATACGCCGAGTTTCGGTTCATTTACGAGATGAGCTCCAGTTCACGAGCCGGCGCCTCTGTTTCGTGATTATCTATCGTCTGCTATATTTATCTTTTATTACTTCTTATTTATTAAATCCAGGCAATTGGTTGATGAAACATTGATTAAAATTAAGATACAGTTAATATAAAACGAAATTCGTTTTAAAGAAAGGTTTTGTGCTTTCTGTTTGATGCCTCTGTGAAAGTTTTAAAGCATCTTTTTAGTGCCGCTTTCAGAGCGCTCACGTCCATAACATTGTTTTTTCCTCATAAATGCGAACACGAAAAATTAAATAAAATGAATATTTTATGTTCTGTGGATACTACAGTTTATCATAATTTGTATTCTGAATACCTAACGCCGGTACAAGTATTCCGTTACTCCCCAACACTGATAGTGTAACCTTATCTGTAATATATTTTAATAACACGGTTTTGGCGGTTATAGAGTTCTAATGACGGTGTTCAACTATAACCGTCGGTCTCACGGTTATATCATAACCGTCACACCCCTAGTTACTATATTAAATCCATGGTGAATGTTGCTGATCTGTGAACTTAAAGCCTATAACTAGTTCATTCATGGCATAATGTTTCTCTTGGTTTCCACGTCAGCGCTGTTTGATCCGTTAATAACGGAGACATGTGAACGCTTCTCACTAGATCTCGCAGTAATGTTATTACTTCAGTGGCGAATTCAAATGCTTTCTTTACTGGATCTCTTAGCGCTGTGCTGTGTGCTTGATGAAGATCGGCTTGCGCTCCACTGACATTGATGGTCCGAACTGATAAACGGTCCGTCCGAGAAGCACAAAATAATAGCGCAGTTTCGTTCCACTTTCATTTCGTTTGCCATTTGATGTTGCGCAACGTTATGGTGGTCGCGCCAGCGCGGATTTTAGTCGGCAGAAAAAATGGTCCGAGTTGACGGCTCGTTGGTCGTGTTTGTGTAGGCGCGCGTACTTCGTAGTGGGCACGTGATCTACATTCACAGCTAGAGCTGGGGAAGCAGTTATTGTGGGAACAGTGTTTGTGTGAGGGCGCGCGCACTTCATAGCCTAAAACATAAGGTAGGTACAAAAATAATCAGTGATACATTTGCGACCCAATAAAAATTATGGTCGCAATGGCATTTCAAAAGGTCGCATATGCGACCATTTTGGTCGCAGTGTAGTTCCTTGTCAGGAGATGTTTTGAGCATTTTACTTCAGACACCGGATTATCAGCAAACTGCCAAGAGAACTGCTAGCTGACTACTCAAAATAAACTAGCAATCTATTCAGTCATCATAGTTGTGTTTGATCTGTGTGAATTACAGAAATATAAGACTTGCTAGACCTACTTTTAGCTACCAAGCGACATTTCCACAAGGATAGATTGATTTATATTTTTCAATCTATCCTTGGGGGTAAGCTGGTTAATGGAAATTAAATCAACCATTTATTTGAAACTGCGTATCTATAGCACACATTTAATTTCTCGTGCCATTTATACGCTAAAAATAGTTTTCGCGTGCATATGATACGCACTTTATGGCGTGTAATACACACGCGCTCCACACCCCTAATCCTACCCAAGGGTTTGCAGTGCGTAGCATATACACACAAAAAAAAATTTTTGGGTGTGTAAATGGTACGATCAATTAAATTTGTGGTATAGATACGCACTTTTATGAGATCGTGTTGGATTAACAGTAATGTTGGCCTAAATGCTAAATGTCCTAATACCTGTTGATACTACAACAATGCAAAGTATGCTCTTAACCTTGCAGTTTTTCACATATTATGTAAGACTCAATTTCTCCATTTCTTTGCACAAAACTCTCCAGAAAGTGGCATTTAATGGTTTATTTTTCAAACAAATTTCACGGGGGGGAAGCACCCCCGGACCCCCCTAGCATTTACTGTCCCCCCCCCCCAGGTTAAAAATTGCTCCTACGCCCCTGAGTTTGGCATTGCAAGTAGAGGAAAGCAGGTGGCATTGTGAAAGACAACAATCTTTGCACAACTATAATACAGATATAACAGTATACAGTAAATGATTTCCATTACACGAGAGTAAAACTTCGTTTTACGGGGTCAAGTAAGAGTTAAAACTTCATGCTGATTTGTACTCGGCTTTCGCCAAGATAAGCAACACTAAGACGTAGCTTTACAGTAAACTATGCTTCTTCATCCATTTACGCTTCTTTCCATATGAGGGTGTGACTCCCCTTCTGTCCGGCGTTAACGGCTGCAGTGTTCTTGGCGCGTCAGCACACACGACGGCTACAACTACAGTGTGGTCTCCCAAGTGGACCAACACGACAACCGTCTGGATTGAGCCGAGTAGGGGACATCTCTAGGGTCTTCAAGTGGGCACCTTCCATCCTCAGTGTTTCGTCGACTAGCCCACGACACCTCAAGAGGGCTCGACAGTGACTCTGGCGTCCCAGAGTCACCCCCCTCCGTCCCCCACTCAACTCAGCCCAGCTTACTGACCTCTACATCCCTCCTGCTGCTGAGACCTAACCACAATCTCACAATCTCTCCGCAACCCAACCATACGCGCCAACCCGTTTGACTAAGGCTGTCGAGCCCCACTGGTGCGTTAAAGCAGTTACAGTGGCAACGGTTCCGTATGGCATACCACCTACCGCAAAACACAATATCTGCCCAACCACCCGTCATTCACGCAATATACACAGGAACGTAATGACTGTAAATACTACACAACCTATACAAATAAACCAACAGACTCTTCAAGTTTTTCAAGAATTCTACGAAACCGTAGCGTGGCGGCCTGTACACAGCCAGCTAGAATCTTTCCGTCTCAACCACAGCCAGTTGCTGCTCCTTTCTGCTGCTTCAGATAAGTTCTTTACTGTGCGACGCAGTAGGTACAATATCAGATCTGTTTCAAATATATATCTCGATATGATAATATCGGTATATCGCCCCGCCTTAGTTGAAATAACTTGATTTGCACTGTTGCAGCTGAAAAAGTCTTTAAAATGTCCTGGTAAAAAGTCCTGAAATCATTTCAAGAAAAGAGTTTTGCTTGTCGCGAGACTCTGATTGGTAGAATTTTCTGTACAGCATCGTGGGTAATTTGGGGTTTTTCACCATAAATTTTAAAAGTTGAAATAACACATGGCTTTAACAAAAGCACTTACCATCGATTAACAACCTCTGAACTCACAGTAGGTCTGTTTAAAAAAGAAAAAGAAAAACAGAAATAATCCAGAACCCAACTGTTGCACTCTATGGAGCTGGTTATCCTAGGCCAATAGTTTTGTAGAACCGGTGGCAGTATATTAACTTTTTTTTTTTTTTTTTTTTCTCTCCTTTGTCTTTTTCTGTCTCAACCCTCCAGCTGCAGAGTTCATTCGGCCCAGATGAGCGACTGACGCGTAACAGAGAGCTGTCAATCAAACCCAAAGAGGATGTGACTGTTCATCTGCTCTTTGCTCCCACGCGCGTTTCCTCTATGCTAGCCAAACTGGAGATCAAGCAGTCTGCTGCCCGTGCCTCCCAGCCTGGGGTCAAGTTCACTGTGAGTTTATTTATAATCTATGATGAACCGTAATATTGTGTCACAAATAGGTGGTGTTACACTAAATCATGGTGTTCTCAGATCCCTTTGTCAGGATATGGCGGCACAAGTAACGTGATCCTGGAGGAGTTGAGGAAGCGCTCTGATGGCTATGTGGCCACGATTGGTGGAGTGCAGGCCGGCCGTGTCAGTAAACTCTGCGTGTGTGTGCGGAACACGGGCTCACGTGCTGCTTTCGTAAAAGTGGTACCCTACAGCAATCTTCAGAATCGAGCTGTCATGGACTCGACCGTTATTAGCTTATCCCCTTCACAGTTTGTTCTGAAAGAGAGAACGCAGGAGGTGAGCCAAGTGCACATTTTACTTTGGTTAAAAAAAAATATATATATATATATATATATATATATATATATATATATATATATATATATATATATATATATATATATATATATATATATATATATATATATATTTTTTTTATTTATTTTTTGTTGTGGTGAATTTTGTTGAATTTAGAAAAGATTTTTCACATAATATTTTATTTAGAAATTGCTTTTGGACTGCCATCCATGTTTACACCTGTATTTGCTTGGAAGATTTATCAGTGCTGCTTCTACAGGTGATCACAATAGCGATGAAGGCTTCACGCAGAGAGCAGGCACTCTGTCAGTCCGCTGCCGCTCTTCTTGCAACTGTCTGCCTCTTCTGTGGGGACGAGGTCTCTCGACAACAGTTCAGGAAGTCAGTGACTTTTCTCATTTGACTAGATTGGCTGATTTCTCTGATTGAATGAGAAGGATTTTAGTCAAATATTTCATAAATGGTTACAATTAAAAGGGCTCTATGGAACTTTTAGCGGCCCTCTAGCGGTGAAGTTTCAGATTGCCGTCAATTTTTACAAGAGCGCTCATGCTCGAACTCATAAACAATACCGTCTATTACACAAATATCTCGGCGAATACTCGACTCGATATTCGGCGAGCACGTAGCTCACTGGAACCGTCTAGTCGAGCTGAAAAGAACCATATAAGTTTCATAATTTGTGGTGGTGTTTTCGCGGAGATATTAGCCGAAAACCATTGGGCGCGCTGCAAAATGGCGGACGCCGGTGACGCCACGATCTCAGAAGAGAACCGCTCGTATCTCTGGAACGCGAAGACCCAGAGAGCTCAAATTCGGGAGAGGAGGTCCCAGGGGGAACCTTGCCTGAACGCCAGAGTGGCGGGCCCCGGGGACGCCCCCTACCTGGTCGCCGTTCGCTGGGACCTCCGATTTCGAACGGCTATAACTCGGGGACCCGGGCGAGTTGGACCTCAGGGGTGGGCTCGTTCGAAAGGCCCCGTCCAGCACTACGAACTATTTGAGTCTTATATTGATCAAAGATTGACCGAGATATAGCCGAAACACGTGCGCCTTTGACCGGATGTAACTCCCTGACCGTCTACAATAGACTGTATATAAAGGAGAGAGGCTCGGGGGCGCGCATGCATGTCACATCCGATGGATTTCGCGGGAAATCCGACCCGGAGCCTTCACATAAAAATAGGAATACTGGCCTTCAGAGGTAATAGCAAAACCTGACAAGTGGATCATTGTAATGTGTGATTACAACCCCTTCACACACAGGCAATAAAAAAGGATTCATTTTAGTAGAAAAGTTACATAGCTATTTTCAAATTAATTTAAAGGTGCTCTAACTATGCGTGAAGCGGTATACTGCAATTCATCATTATGATGCATAAGTCTCTTATGCTACTGTAAAACAGTACTTTTTTTTTTAAATATTTAAAAATAGAAAAGTAATATTACTATTAAAAAGTAATGTATTCCTGATGCAAAGCTTATTCTAACAAAACATGCTGATTTGGTGCTAAAGATAGATTTATCAATGATTAAATCGTTTTTGCTGCTTAATATTGCAGAAACCATGATTACGCTACCATTTACAAGTTTGGGGTAAATAATAATAAATAAAAAATAATATAACTTGTTAGCAAGAATGCATTAAATTGATAAAGTAACAGTAAATAAATTTATAATGTATTTATAATATAAGTAAATGCTATTCTTTTTTAACTTTCTACTTGAAAAAACAAAAACAATGTGTGTTTCCTGAAAAATATCAGCGCAGCATTGATAAGAGCTAATTCTTGTGCACCATTATAGAAATAAATTTACATTTTAAAATGTAAAACTAATAAAAAAATAAAATAATAAAAGGTAACATTTCAGTAATTTATGTACTGCAATGAACATAATAGGTTGCCTCAGATTGAAACCGCATTATCTCTGTAAAGCTGCTATGAAACAATCTGTATTGTAAAAAGCACTATATAAATAAATGTGACTTGACTTGTTATATAAGACGTGTAATGGTAAATCATGTTTTATAATTTTGTATTTGAATCTGTTTTCAAGGTTACTACAAATCAAACCAGAAGCAGGGAATAAAGTACTGTCTGAGAACAGCTTATTGAAGAGTATCCCCTTTGATGAAATGTTCCTCGGGGAGGAGCAGGTTCACGAGGGTAAGATTAGCTCTAATTGAATCGCTTTTACTCAACTGGCCCTGGTTGTGATTTATTTATTTATTTATTTATTTTTGCCTTTATGATTGGTTCATTTCCAGCCTATGATTTGCCTCAGAGGCCAAATGAAGCTCAAATTTTCTATGGCAACATGAGCAAAGTGATGCTGTCACTGTTTGGCACTGTGGAAATGTCAGACTCTGGAGAGAGCGACCATATGGAGTCCATCAGACCTTCACAACGGCACGCTTCCGAATCAGACAGGTAAACATCCTCACCGAATAACACAGTGAAAACAAACGAATGCTTTCAGACTTAACGGTGCTGATGAAGTTAATGTGTAGTTCTCCACACAGCGGTTTGGGGTCATCAGGTCGTTACATCAGTAATGTTTCTCTGGACGTGCTGCCAGTCAAAGGTCCTCCTTTAAGCCCATCAGGACCTGTGCTGAAACAAACAGAGCTGAACCAAGAGAACACCTGGAGCATCAAGCCTGAACAGCTGGTTCTCACTGCACCCACTATCAGTAAGACTCATTTGAGTTTAGGAATGTGATATTGAAAATTACCTTAAGTGGTTTAAGTGTTAGAACATTAGTATTTGTTTGAAGCAAAAGCACTTAGCATAGTGGGATCGAATGCTTTCCCCTCCGAATGTTATTTTCTGTTGGTTTATTTGCAGACAGTGCAGCTGACACCAGGCATGTGCAAATACTGAACCGCTCAAACAGAGAGCTGAGCTTTGAGCTGTCCTGGCCTGCCCACTGTCTTACCATCACCCCACAGCACGGAGTCATTGAACCTCAGTATGAGACTTGCATATAAACACACCAGCAAAATCAATGCAACAGTCACTTTAACATTTTTTGCTCTCATATTTCATTTAAGGCGAGACACGGCAGGCAAAAACATCGTTTTTTTTTCACTGGTCAATTTTGAGATTTTGGGCTATTTGTCTTCAATAACATGTATTCTTTCAGACTTGTGCTGAAAAAAAGTCCAAAATACACATTTAGGTCTTTATTTTACTACACTTTGTCTGTTTGCGTGTGTAGATTTCGCCTCAAATTCATCAAAAGTTGGCGTTCTAAATCATCCCGCTGCTCCGCGATCGCTGTCTGCTCCCTGTCATCACATATACCGTTGGAAAGCTCTCTCTCTCCTCTTCAATGCTGTCGGATCCAAATATGGTCATTTCCTATTTATCAGCAACGAATCATGAAAGTAAAATGGGCCATTTACTCGACATGCGCAATCTCATTGGCTGATGCCAATTTCTGACAACGTGATTCGTTCAGAATCGTCACGTGACGCGCTCTGACATTTCCGTGGTAGTTCAAAATGTGGAAAGATTATGAGTTCATTTAGCCTACTATTTGTATTTATAAGTGATTATTTCTTATACGATAAGTTTAAAGTTTGTTGTCATACCTTGACAGTTTCGACTGCTGACTCTGCAGTCATCTTCAGAAGCGTAACGTGATGTTTCTGTGACGTCTACTATAGGTGTGATATAGTTAGTTTTTGTCATTCCACCTGTGTGATGGACTGGTGATGTGTTGTTTTGGATGTTATGATCAGTGATGGATGAAGCAGTAATGAGTTTTAGATGTTAAACAGTGTGATACATGGATTTTACTTGGACCTAAAACATATTTTGTCTGTAATTCATGGCTTTCAATAGAAATTAGTGGAATTTTGCCATAAAAATCTTTAAAGGCCATTTTCTCAAAATGAGTTTTTTCTCACACTCCTAGTGACGATTTTTCACGTCTGTAGCACCTACATACACCAAACTTTACAGCCGTATTCCTAACTATATTGTGAAGGTTTGTTCAGAGGGATTTGTTGATATATCATTCTGGGCCTGATTTATATGACATTTTATGCCTAAAAATAGGGCGGAAATCAATTTTTTAAGGCTATTGCCAGTATTTTCTGATTTACAGGGTAACAAAAGGAGATATTAATAATCCCCTCTGAAAATGTCTTTTCATTGAATATATCAACAAAATGTAAAAATCATTTTGAACCTTGTTTTTTTCAATGGTCAGATTTGTCACTTCAAAATATATGCAAATTAGCGCATATTTAATTAGATATAGCCTGATTAGCATATTTAAACATAAAATTACAGAAAACTTGCAATACATTTTTTTCTCCTATTCATGTGAGTAATCAACTGGTAAAGTTTCATGGTGATATCTGTAAGTAAATTGTTTTACCCTATTCACCTGTAGTGTCTCGCCTTAAAGCATATAGCTGATATAAATATTTGGCATTTCAACAAATTTTAATCTGGTTTTTTTTTTTTTTTTTCAGGAGCCACTTACAAATCCTCATCAGTCCCAATCCCTCTCTGGCAACCAAATCCTCAATGCTGCCCTGGAGTGGACAGATCTATGTACAGTGTGATAATCAACAGAAGGTACTAGTTTCCCTCCAAAAAAACATAAATGTTAGGAATGTACATGTTTTCAAGGATTGTCTTCAGTGTACAACAAGTGACATGCTGTTGCTTTACCACAGAAAATCATTTTAAAGTAATGGTCTTGTTTGAAATCCTGTTCAAATCACATTTCTGGTTTTCCGTTTCAGTCTGACTGCTCTGATCAGATTTGTTTCTAACTATTCTTATGCCACGTAAAACGTAAACATTTCAGACATTTAGGAAACGTGCTGAAATTGTTGCAGAAACAAGGTTGTTGCAAAGTGCAAACATTTTAGTTTACTGCTAGTCGGCCTGGCCTACACATCTCTTTTGAGACAAGTGGAGATGGCAGCAGTTACGTTTGCCAGCGTCACCTGTTTCTGCCGCTGCTTCATATAAAATGTAGTAGTCCAGCATCACGGCTTGCCATTGACACACTGTAAGACAGCATGTGTGTTGCAAACCTCTCCATGTTGCTAATGCTGTTTTTTGCCATTGGCATACCAATGAAATTTCTTTGCCATGGAAGCCAATACAGAGATTCCAGAAAACTAAACAGCACCACGGGGGTAACAAATCGGATCTAAACCGTTGCGATACACAATGTGGACAGTCAATCCTTTAGATCAGATTCCAATCAGAGACAAATAATCAGATTTAAACTGACGGTGTGAACAGTTGCACAAGCATATGGAGCAAAGCATTCCAGTGAGTTTAATAACAGAAAGAAAAATAAAATCCGCTTATATAAATTCTTCTGTACAAAATGTGGATTACTGCGGGTGCAAATAAAACATCGTGGTGTTGCTCTCTCCGTAACGTCTATTCTTATGTCTCTTTCTTTGAAGTCCATTAAAGTCCAGATCCGACAGGATCTGGCCATGGATGTCTCTTCCACTAGCTGTGCCACGGACCGCTCTTTATGCCCACTACCCCCTCAGGCTGAGACCCCTACCGTACCAGGACAGAAACCTCAGAGCAGCAGCGCCCAACCTCAGGTTGAGATCAAGAACCGAACCATGGTCTTCTCACCCACTGCCTCTGGAGAGTCATCAGGTAACTTTAGAACCGACTGAACTTTATCATTATAATCAAAATTGCGTATTGTAATTGTCTTCAAGACAAAAGGCCCAGTTGTCCTGTCTTATGTCGCTATGTCTCTGTTCATTCACTTTCTCAAAAATACCCTGTCATTATTTGTCCAGTTACAGGATTTTGATCAGTTTGAGACATTAGAACTTTCAATATAAGTCTGAAATCTTGGCCTATTAAAATGGTGTAAGGAAAGCTTCTTTCCTTTGTACAGAATGTTCCCTGGAGGTGGAGAATCACGGAGAGGAGGTGAGGTGGTACCTCTCTTCATTTGCACCTCCATATGTGAAGGTGTGTGATTTTTTTTTTTGTTTTTTTTTTGTTGGCACTTATGTAAGAATTTTGAAACCTTTCATTCCTGAGGGATTTATTCATTTTGACTTTGCTGTTGTCTCTTGATTCAGGGTGTTGATAGCAGTGGAGATGTTTATCGTGCCACGTACTCTGCCTTCAGGTGTGAGAAGGTATCTGGGACTTTGGGGATTCAAGAGAGGATGAAGGTAGGGCTGTGTGTCAAAACATCATCTCGTCTCTGACAGATCTAATGCAATTCAACCTGATTTAACCCTTTTTTGGTGCTGTTTTGTTAAAAGGTTCCAATCACCTTCCTCCCACGTGACCGAGGAGATTTTGCCCAGTTTTGGGATTTGGAATGCCACCCTACAGCCAAACCTCAGCACAAGAGCCGAGTTCGCTTCCAGCTGTGCGGCACTGTAAGTCTCTTGAATGCAGTGGCTTTTATAACCATACTAACCTAATGCAACTCCCATTGTTAACTGAAAGTGTTGTTTCAGTCATGCATTAATCAAAGAGAGAATCAAAAAGTAATACATGTGCAGTAATCTAATTGGGAATGGCAGTCTTTCACAGTTTTTGAGAGTATTAATTTGTGTGTGCAGGGCATAAGAGCAGGAGAAGGAGCGAGTGTTAAAGAAAACTGCTCGTTGGTGAAAACAGAAGCCACTGTTAAGAACAGGAAGAGATTGGAGTCTGCAGGCTCAAAGACAGGGTAAGAGTCTTTTTCACACTGAAGTACTACTCCCCATCTGTCTTAACATGCAGAACTACAATCTGCAGCTAATCTAAATCTGATCTATGGAGAAAGGTTGAACTTTCTCCTCAAACATTTCATAGGGCAAATTTGGCTTTTTCTTTCATTTATTCAGATCTTCAACTGAGACCCAAAAGAGGGGAGTGTATGCACCCCAAAGTCTGTACACATTTCCTGCCACACGTGTGGGTGTCACCAGCACGCTGAAGGTTAACTTCAGAAATAACTCCTTCGACACACATGAGGTGAGTACGCTACGAATGTCATGATACTACTTTTGATGGTCATTAAAGCAGCAATAACTAATCAATACAGACACCTCACAGTTGTTTAAAGTTCTTTTTCTATGAGGAAAAATATATTAAGAATTCACAGAGCAATTCTTGACATAAAATACTTTCTAGTCTAACAACTTCAGTCATATTGCATGTTGATGTGTGCAGTGTTGTTATTGCTACTCCTAAATGTCTGGCATGAGACTTATTTTGAGCTTTTCTAATTAACTTGCAGCTAAAATTCATAAGTCCTAAAGAGCCTTTCCACATCAAGCATTCAAATTATTCTCTAAGGTGAGTTAAATTTTCTCTCGCTTATTCTCTAATAGTTGCAAGTCTTACTGTTTGCTCAAGCCAATTTAAGAAGTAGTGATTTTATTGAAGCATTCCATGTCACTTCCTGCTGCCAATGCCTGATGTGAAGGCTCTGATTCTGAGGTCGGCCAGAGTGTTTTTTTGTGTGTGTGTGGTTTGTAGCACTGTATGTATGCATGTGATTGTGTACTAAATGTGTTTAAATGTTATGCATTCCACATCAGTTGGCTAGATTTATTTATTTTTTTTTAAACCTTTTTCTTTTTTTTATTAATGTGGAATTCATGTTCAACATTAGTTTTTTGTTTTTTTAGTAAGATCACTAGCTAGTTAGGTGTGCTATTATACCTGCATGTTTTCAAGCACTTGAACCCTTTTCCATGTGGCTTACTAGATCACAACACTACATCAACCTCCCTGTGCAGTTTGCGCCGGCCGCTGCGGGCCAGTTTTTCGGCACGCTGCTCGTACAGACGGGCACAGACGCTAATCTGGCCATAGAGCTCAACGGAGAAGCATTGCCATAAAGACCCGCTCAACATCCCGCTCACCGCCAGCAGAGGCCACTGCAAGACGAAGCTAATAATGAAGAGACATACTTGAACATTTTTCTTCTAAATGCTTTGCAAAAGAATGTCAAGCTTTGTGTTTTTCCCACACCCTTAGTTTTTCTAGTTGTTGTCAACTATCTTATACTTCCTTTGGATACAAGCACCATGCAATATGGATATTATATATCCAGCATCACAACTCAACTTTTGTCATCATTTTTCTGTTTGCCACAGTTTCTCACCTTCGTATCACTGATGTAATGTCTGTATCAGTTTTCTACCTTGTAAGGATTTGTTTAATTTTGTGTACCTGTTAACATGAGCTCACCTGTTGATAGAAGTGTTATCACATAATGAGGCTGGACAAATATTTTAAAGAGATAGAGAGATTTGAATCACCATTAGTTGAAGATTGCTTATGCTCTGTTCAGCACAAAAATCGTTTTATGTAATTTTTTTTTTGTCTGTCATAGGTATTTATTTTAAATCAGTTCTTGATAAATAAAACAAATAATCTTATTTATTGGTGAATTGTCTCCCACTAATGTGTATCCTGCCCTTTCTATAATTTATGCTGGTTTTTTTTCTTCATAATGAAAAGGTGGTTGAGCTTATGGATAAGTTGGTTATGATTATGCACACTACAGTTGTTGTTTTTTTAATTAACATTTAAATGAGTTAAATTGCCATAGTAGCTTTCTAACAGAGTTACTTATAAAGCATTATCTGAAGGGTTATTTTATTTTATTTTATCTTAACCCTGCCCTATACACCCAGACAGACCGCTTTCACAACCAATTAGTAATTTTCTCACCGCGCCCTACCTTTCGTCATACCTGCAGATACACACTTGGGCTGTTTGTCTTAAAGGGGTCATCGGATGCCCTTTTTCCTCAAGTTGGTATGATTATTTAGGGTCTTCATGTTAAGTTTGTAACAGCCTACTTTGGTTCAAATTCCTCCAATGGTTGTGTAAAACACCATTTTTACCTCCTCAGAAACAGCTCTTTTCACAGTGACACTCCAATGATGATAAAGCAACTGCTCACCCCACCCCTCTCTTCCATGGGGGGTCACACAAGATACGTAAAGTGCTACCTTGGCAGACAGTATACAAATGCTGAGGAAAATAAATAATACATTTTAAAAAATGCAGATTTTTTTTATTCTGATAATCCAAACGGCTTGATGTGTTTATAGACTTTGAGGATAAAAAAAAAAAAAAAGTGAATGGATTTTTTTGTCATTGTATGGTGGTTGTCCACACATTTATATCCAAACACCATATAAAAGTGTATTTTGCAGCCAATGACCCTTAGTGAAAATTAAGCAGTAGGATAACAAACCAAAACAATGTTATTCACAAAATGCATTTTATTTACAGTTCCATAGTGTATCATTAACATTTAATTTTGTTACCATTTGATTAATATAAAACAATTCGAATATTTTATACATTTTATTTATTAGAACTCCAGTTTTTCATTTAAGCAAAAAAGGGTTTGAAACACTTATTTCCATAAATCTAGGGCCTGAATTATGTTAACATGATTTGCGCAACTCTTCACAACTCTAAAATCCTTCATACATGTTCATAAACAATTACTGAAATATGATCAGATGTCTGGAATACATGATAGGTTAATGAACTGACGTCCTTATTCTCAACAAAAAAGGTTGTTACCAAACAAGTAATGAAGTTTTCTATAGCTCAGTTCAGTAGTTACAAGGTTGGATTTTCAGTACGAAGACCATTTTAGTCCATGATGGGATTTAATCCAGAGTTTCCCAGTTCAGCTGTTCAGTCTGAAGAGGAGTGTGATGAGGAGCAGTGGTAGGAGCATGAGCCAGCGGTGCAGTGTAACACTGGCAGCTCCGCTGTAGTTACACAGGTTACTGTTACAGCATGTCAACTGGACTCCATCTCCATTACTGCCCACAGAGGCAGATGCAGCAGCACTTGTGCAGATTGTTGAATAGGAGCATGTCTTCACAATGGCAGTAACACCTCCTAAAAAAACAAATTCAAAGTTGATTTAGTTTTCCCTCTACCATGTTGAATAGATTATATAATATATATATATATATATATATATATATATATATATATATATATATATATATATATATGTTAGGGCTGTCAAATGATTAATCACGATTAATCGCATCCAAATGAAGTTTGTGTTTACATAATAAATGTGTGTGTACTGTGTATAATTATTATATATATATATATATATATATATAAATACATACACATGCTTGTATATATTTAAGAAATATTTGCATGTATATACTATACATAGATTTATATATAATTTATATTATATATAAATATTTTATATATAAATAACACATTTTTCTTAAATATATAAATGCACGTGTGTGTACTTATATATACAAAATAATTTTACACAGTAGCCTACAAACACATTTATTATGTAAACACAAACTTTTATTTTGGATGCGATTAATCATGATTAATCATTTGACAGCCCTAATATATATATATCGCATCCAGCTTTTTGTGTATCCGAACTTCTGACCTCTTGAAATCTGTTCTTGCATCAATGGTTTGGAAGCTCATTTATGCACGTTCTTTTTTCTAAGTAAAAGCCTCTTAGTATAGCTTAATTCTAAAACTTCAGGTCATAGTAGGCCTACTATGAAATCGTTAATGATTTTTATAAAGTAAACAGAATAACTTAGAGAATAACTCTATATATTTCAAGGCCTATCACTTGATCATCCATAAAAATGTTTATTTGTACAGATCAATCATCATGCGCTACTGTGCTCCCCGCAAAAAAAGTTTAAAATCATCATAAAATTAAGAATTTTAATATATCTTTACTATGATATTTTGATATATCCACCTTTTTTCATACGCCTCATGAAGCTTCTTTGAATGATGTGAGTAACTTCCTTTAAACTGTAAACAATCAGTGAAAGGCTCGCTCTATGAACGCAATAATAAGACAAACAAAATGGAACGAGAGATTCTTAGTGCATTCCATTGAATTATTCATGGGATATTGTACATTAAATCGGAAGAGCAGACCACAAATGCGCAGTAGCCTATAGTATAGGCTATATTGTCTTTTTTACATACTTTAACAGCCGAATGCAAAGAGAAAAGAAAAGAATACAGGGCTACAATTATTTTTTTCTTAGCATTCCACTGGTTACACTTCATTTTACATTTAGCTAATATTAAGTAACTACATAGCCTATACTTACTAGTGTGGTTTAGGTTTAGTTGCATGCAATTATGCTTAATTTATAGCTATTGCTGCTAGTAACTACATGTAAATATGTAACAATGACACAGTCAAGTGTTACCGAATGCAGCCCTTACGAAAAAGAAGTATACTTCAAGGTCATTTTATGAAGTATACTTAAGTAATGTTCAAGTATATTTGTAAGAATACATTATGCTGTAAGTATACTAATGTCAATATGTACTAGTAAACTTGTAAGTGTACTATTTTAATACCACTTGAGACTAAATTGGCCCACTTTTAGTATATTGTTTAAGTGTACTATAAGTGTAACAGTAGTAAACTTTGCTATACCCCAAAAGTACTTTAAAAGGTTTGACCAAATTTGCAAAAAGTTCTTATGGAATGGTAAACGTGCTAGGATAAAATTAGAAAGGCTTCAGGTGCCAGTTAATAAGGGTGGCATGGGCCTCCCCAAGCTAGTCCTGTATCATTATGCCTTCTGTCTGAGACATATTGCACAGTGGACACTGCCACCTGAGAGAGCCCCTCCCTGGTTTGAGATTGAACAAAGCCTGTTTCTCCCACTTACCCCTATAAATGCTTTGTCTAGCAATATACCTTCCGGATTAAAATCTCACCCTATCATATCCAACCTTTGTAATGTGTGGAAGAAGTTTTCAAAAGCCTTTAATATTAATGTCTATCTTAATTCCGAATCTTGTATTTGGAATAACCCAAAGTTACGTATTAATAAACATCCCCTTTTATGGAAAGAGTGGGTTAAAAAAGGAATTATTACACTAGCAGATATATATGATAGGGATAATATAAAGTCATTTGAAAGGTTGGCTGGTGAATACAATCTGCCCAGAAATAATTTCTGGAAATATTTACAAATACGTCACTTGTTAGTTACTGTCATAGGGAGAGGAATAGAACCTCAGCAGTCAAACCTTCTCTCTCAGACTACGAAGATAATGGGTGTGGGGCATGAGGCTGCTATATTTTATGCAATGGCATTCCAACAGACAGTTACCATATCTTATGCAACAATGTTAGCCTGGTCGGTAGATTTGAACATTGGTGTCACACATAAGGAGTGGGATCATATTTGTGAAAACATTAAGAGGGTTTCAAGAGACATCAAAATTAGATTAATCCAGTTTAAGATTCTTAATCGTTATTACTGGACTCCGACCCGGCTGTTTAAACTGAAGCTGAGGGATAATGCAGACTGCTGGAAGTGCTGCAGCTCGGAAGGGACTCTTCTTCACCTTCTCTGGGGATGTCCCAGGATTCAGAACTATTGGTTAAAGATTCATATTCGCATTGAAAACATTACCCGGTCTAGCTTGGAGTTTTGCCCGAGGTTGTATGTTTTAAATGATCCACAAATGACATCGAATTGTGAAGCAGCGGACTTTATTCAGACCAGTATAATGATCGGAAAACAAATAATAATGAGAAACTGGAAGAACCCAGGTGAGCCCTCTTTCCAGGAGTGGAGCACGGAATTAGCAAAAGTGGCATCATATGAAAAAATTTATTTTAACATCAATGACAGGGCAGAAAAATATGTGGAGAAATGGGGAAAATACGTTCAATATATTGCTATCAGATGAGAGCATGGTGCTTATTGTAAAATTGTACACTTGACTGATGTGTATTTATTTATATTGATTTTTTTTTTTTTTTTTTAATCTTATTTCTATTATCTCTTTTGTTTTTACTTTTATTTTTTATTCAAAAATGTATCATCACTATGGGATATGTTAAGATGTCAATCGTAATATTGACCACAAGGTTGATTACAATGTAACAGTGGTGTTCAAAAATCAATAAAATACTAATTATAAAAAAAAAAAAAACAGTAGTAAACTTTAAGTGCACAACTAGTTCATAATTACGTTTCTCATTTGTACTGCAAGTGAACTATTAGTTTACTATTTTAATACTTGTAGCACGTTTTCAGTTTATGAAAGTACACTTTGAAGTATAGGCTACTCTCTGTAAGAGAGTAGCCTTAAACTACTAGTTTAAGTCTATTCTGCTTAAACTACTAGTTTAGTAAGTTTTTTTAAGTGAACTGAACATTATACTTGTAGTTTACTAATTATATATTATTCTTTTTGCTCTTTTAGTATACTCTCAGTATTAGTTTTTAGTTGAAAACGGTGCCGTGTAAACAGCCCCTTAGTTTTTCTCAATCACATGTTCTCCTTCGTCTGTTTAACAGCAAAATGCGAATCTGTGGAGACTGGGACTTCATGCACATGCGCATTACGTGTTCAGTAGGCTACAGTGTTTCACTGCAAAAGAATCGTCACTGCAGCTGCTGATCATTTAGTTCATCATCTCTGTCTATGTAAGTTCCTCGGTTTGTATCACTCATTGTCTGGTCTCGTTTATGTTAAGGTGTGTTTTCTTGCCCTGTATTTTGATTATCTGACTTCATCATATGCCTCCTTCATAAGTCTGTCTACACACCCTTGTGACAACAACATTAGTAACTTCTATGAGGCCTCAAAAACAAAACTCTTTCATTAAAAAGTATATTAATTGACCTACAAAACATGATTAGAGTATACTATAGTATTTGGAGCCATTTCCTGACAAGATTTGTCTTTAAGAATTCTGTTTAGTATAATTCTCTAAAGAAAGATAACTATGATCTGATTTGATCTGTATGATACCTGATGTTCTGAAGTAGAACTATTTTATTCTATAAAATCTATTATAGAATAAAATACTCCTATTTTAATATCGTCAGATCATTTCCCCTTCCTTAATTTCTACATTTCCCCAGAGCGATCTGCTTAATGTGGAGGATATGCACTCACCTCCTGTGGCTACAGTGGTCATGCAGGTGTCCATAGGAGCCTGGCAGTCCTGAAAGTTTTTGTTACATTCTTGATTTGATGTTGCTGAGGCACACACGTAACACTTAAGCGCACTTACTGCAAAAGAGCAAAACAGCCTGCTTTTAAAGAAATGCAATAATTGATGTTATTAATATTGAATTGAATTGTCATTTTTATTATGCAATTCACAGTTGAAATTCACAATATAAAACACTGTATTCTAATACTATTTCACCACCTTTGAAACTGTTAGTGCTGGAAAAGGGTGTTTACACAATACAGATGACAGCTTAGGTAAATATTAACAGTCACTTACATAATCATGGAAAGGGTTAGAACCCCAGTTTAGAAAGTAGCCCATAACCCACTCGAATATATAGTACCGTTTAAAAGTTTGGGGTCACGTGAATACTTTCATTCAGCAAGGACGATTTAAACAAAAAACTGTTCTTTTGAACGTTCTATTACTAAGAAAGTATAGTTTTCCACAAAGTTTCCATTTTAGGTTGTTTTCTGAAGTACGTGATCATGCTGAAAATTCTGCTTATCTTGCTAAACTTTAAAATATATTCAAATAGAAAACAGTTATAACATTATTACTGTTGTAATAAAATGATTAATATAGTAATACTGTACACAATAGTACTGTTTTTACTGTATTTTTAATCAATTAAATGCTGCCTAGTGAACATATAAGACATTCCTTTAAAAACGTACAAAATTCTACCTTCCAAACTTTTGAACGGTAGCATATATAATATTAATTGTATCATTTCTTTTTTTTTTAAACCATACAATAATTCTTAGCACTGTTTAGAAATAGCAAATGGATTTTCATCCAAGCACAAAATTAGACAGATATTACAGAACTGTTCTTTCAAAATGGATTACGAAACATTAACCATGAAACCATGAAGCCATACCTGAGTGTACAGTTAGAAGTAAAAAGAGCAGACTAGAAAGAGTCTCCATGTTGCTGAATCACTGACTGCATGTGTGTGAGACGTTAACTGGGTGTTTCTGTTTCTGACTGAAACTCACTGTCTCCTCAAAGATCCACCCATGCAGACATTCTTTCACTTGTCCTTTAGAAAGAAACAAGTGAAAGAAGCCACATGCCAGCACAGCTGGCATTCCCTCATGCTTTTGGCCTTGTGTCATATCTTACATGACCACTGTTAGATTTGAATTTTACAAACAGAGCATTTTGTATGTAGCGTTGTCGCAGATGATGTCATATCCTTCTCGGCTTTACGACCGAGACTGACTTTAGTGGAAAAATTCAGCAGCACTTTTAGTCAATCATAATTATGAGGGTAGTTAAAAAGTTCAGACATTTACTCTCTAGCTAGATATATAGTCTGTATATAGTGGTCATATGTATAGATGTCATCATCATGTTTACTGTTTAAATATTCCAATTATGTTCCCTCCCTTCTGAGTCCAGACTAAACAGGTCAGACTGCTTCCAGTAATGGTTGAAACTACCACAACACTGATAAAATAATCTCCTTTTTTTGTTTGTTGAGGATTTGTTTAAAGGCAACGAGATAAAAAACCCAGAAGAAAATAATTCTGTTGTCAAACTTTAATAAAACATTCTTTAAAAGTCAGATGAAACCTAGATATAGTCAAACAGATGTATAGTCGACTTTTTTCATGTAAAATTATACTTTCATAATAAACAAGACCAAACAATGCACATGACAGACTGATACTCTTTAAACACTTGCAATAAATACTGTACTGAAGCTTGCTATTTCAGAAAATGAAAAAGTCAGTACCTTTTCAACAGATTAATTTCCTGTTGAAGTGCACAGCATGTCAAAAAGGAACTTCTGTGTATTCAACAGAAAAAAATAACTTCTGTGGTTCAAATGCAAAACAAACCAAAACTGCAAAGCAGCTAACTCAATCTGTAGAATGTGCATTTCTGTTCAAAACAACTAGTGAGTGTTATTTTGGACGTTTAAAAACAGTTGTGAAGATTTAGTAATCACAGGTTTTGCCATTGCAGTCATTCTTTCAAAGGACGTAAAAGCCCAGGTGGGTGTTGCTGTAGTTTCTTTTAGAGCTTACATCACTTTTTAATTGTTGGATGGATCAGCCTGAGTGAATAGTACACACTGATTTAGTCTAAAGCAGGTGTGCTCTGCTATTCTCATCAGTTCTGGCTTGTTCAAGTAGGTGTAGATTTTGCAGCAGACAGCAGAAGGCAGGATCGTTACAAAAATACACAGAACTTTCGACGACTGTAATGCCCTTCTTCAGTGCTCTAGCATTTCTCCTGTATTGCATGCATGGAGAGCGCAAGCTGTCAGAGAACGTCGCGGACGCTTAGTCTTCATGTAGCTTTCCTTTGGGTTTCTTCCTGTGTGACGCCCCGAAATCACGTGACCTGGACTTACTCACTGGATAAATCCTGAGGACAGTGAAATGAACATTTGTTAGCCATGGCTAATAACTACTATCCTCAATAAAGACTGGGAAACTACTATGTAACTGTATCAATTTAAAAGCTACTGATAATGTAAACTATATTCAAGCTTATATACATACATAAGCCTACTACCATTCAAAAGTTTGGGGTCTGTATTCATTTGATCAAAAATACAGTAAAAATGTAAATGATGTGAAATATTATTACCATTATAAAAAAATATCTGGTTACTATTTTATTATATCGTCACCTTTCTAAAATTTGACAACCTCTGGTAAAATCTGGTAAAACCCACATCCTCACCAGATCATGCAATTCTATACCTGTAGTATAATGGCCTATGTCAAAACTGTGACTTAGGCCGTTTTATTTTGCCCAAGTCAAAAGACAACGAGACTTAGGCAATTTTACAAGCTTTTCAAGATGGCAGTTGCATCAAGAAGAACACAAATCTACTCGGCCTCTGAAGGTAGGTTCCGTTTTTTGTGTTTTCTGAGAAACCTGAAAAAATGACTTGGGCAATTATTTTAGGAAGGTGACGATATTTAAAATGTAATTTATTCACATATTAAATTTTCAGCAGCCATTACTCCAGCCTTCGGTGTCACATGATCCTTCAGAAATCCATCTAATATACTGATTTGGTGTTCAAGAAAGGTCTCTGTTACTGTTGTAACCTCCGTCCCCTGATGGAGGGAATGAGACATGGTGTCGAAGACTGACACTAAGGGTCGTACTTGGATTCCTCTGATACCTCAGAAAAGGTCAATGAGAATTGGCGGGTGGAATTTACATGTGCCATTCCCCCGGACATACGGTTATAAAAGGAGCTGGCGTGCATCCACTCATTCAGGTTTGTGCTGAGGAGCCGAGAGTGTGTCCTAGGCATCCAGTGGGTAGTCCACTGTTGTGGCAAGAGGGACACCCCGTCTCGTTCCCTCCATCAGGGAGCGGAAGTTAAAACAGGAACCGAGACGTTCCCTATCTGTCAGTCACTCCAATGTAGTGTCTGAGCCTAACACTAGGGATCCCCATGGAAAGAGCCACAACAGCTGAACTGAGTTACGAGGCTCTGGCAATGCAGATGTTGGCAAACTACTGCCGGGTAACAAGTGCACTCGCAATATCGTAACCTACCCAACACTCCACGTAAGCCGTGTAGTCCTTTGTACCACCTTGGGACCGAAGGACAGTACTTATAATTGGAATAGGTTGCTCCAGCTGGAATTCCATTAACTTTTCAGTTCTTCTCTCTTTTTTTTTTTTTTTTAGGAAAATAATCACAGCTGTTGTCAGACTGGATTGCTGAGGATGTACTCTTCCTCCCAGATGAGAGAAAGAACCCTACAGACACCACATCCTGCCCTAGGGGAGGTTAATATGTGGAGAATACATCACATGAACTCACCTCCGGGAATTACCCACCCGTGGAAAGAAGTTCCTGCGGTAGGAGGGACTATCGGGGGAAGGAACATTGAATTCTACCTCCTGGGAAATAGCAGATCCTGCTATCCCTGGTTCACCCGTTTCAGGGACACATCAAAGCCTTCTTTGTGTTCTTGACGGTCGCCTGACGAGTGGGTTGTGTCGCATTCCAGGGGGCAACTCGACGCTGCAGCCTGGCTGTGGGCTCCGGCAAGACTTTGGTCGCTCTTAGAGTGAAGTCAGTCGCTAAGCGTCAATCCCGGCTCAGAACTACCCTCGTGCAGCTCTTTTAAGGTTTAACCTGATGGACCTGCAAGATGGCCATGGCATGCAGGGTCGAGGCAGTCTGTCCAGCAGCACCGTAAGCCTTTGCTGTTAGAGACAAAGTGAACTTAAAGGCCCTAGAAAGGGAGTCTGGTACGATTTCGCCAGGTCACAGCATTTTGCGGGCATAAATGCATCGCAATTGCACACTCCACCAGTGGAATCTCTGTATACCCCTTGGCTGCCCCACCGTTGAGGGTAGTGAGGGTGGAAGAGCTCGTAAAGCGGAACTAGGCAGTAAAAGGTGCCGTCCATGACTTTGTGAGCTCCTCATGCACTTCTGGAAAGAAAGGTGCTGGGGCGGGGCGGGGCGCAGCTGTGAGTCGCGCTCCGAGCCCAGATACCAATCCAATCGATAGCGCTTAGGACAGGACAGAGGATTCCACTCTAGCCCGATGCTCTCGATGGCCTGAGCAAGCATGGTAACACTCAGACTGGGCCACCGCACTGGAGGGTGGGAGCCCAGCCGAGTCTTCCACGTCCGATGCTGCTATTGACAGCTTATCCTCATCTGGAGCCCTGATTGAGAAATCAGGTGCGCCATGAGATGCAACATCAAACTCATCCGGGAAATCCACCGGGAAGAACATGCAAGGTGAGGAATGGGAGGCCCGTGGGGATTGACCTGACGGAAATGCTCCCGTTGTTGCCCTCATATATCCCTCAGTGTTAGCCGTCATGGCCTTGAGCATTCAGAAGGACCAGCGCAGAGAGTGGCTGAGGTGACTCTCTCTTTAGCCAGAAAAGTGAGTCGAGATCACAACTACGACCCCCTAGTGTCCGTCTTCGACACCAGACAGATGGGGAACATTTCTTTCCTTATCTTGAAAACAGTTGTGCTGCTTAATATTTTTGTGCAAACAGTGATCATTTATTCAGTATTCTTTTATGAATATGTAGTTCAACAGAACAACATTTGTTCAAATAAAATGTATTTTTATCATAAATGTCTTTTACCTGTCCCTTTGGTTGTGTCCTTGCACAACAATTTCTTAAGTATTGCTAATTTCTTAAAAACAATTACTAATGCCAAACTTTTGAATGGTAGTGAACTATATTTAAGTATTCATCTGAAACATATATACCTAAAACCTAAAACCCTAAATACAAGTAGTAAAATACAAAAAGTGATATATATAACGTAGTGTGAAAAACATAGTTATGAACCATTTAACTAAACATTTAATATATAACTGGAAAATGCAGCAGGGACTAGAAAAGAAATCTGTGAATCATTTGATTAAACCATCCAAACAACTAAAATGAATCTTCCTAATTCTTCGGAGATAGAGGACAGTTTAGGAGAATGTGTTATATTAATGCTACTGAAACCTACTGAAAAAAATTAACTTGTTAGTGGAAAAGTGGATACTGTCAGGAAAAGAACTGAACTAATGTCATGCTAATGAAAATGTAGCTACATTACTAAGATTTTTACTTAGAATTACTGTACAGACGTTACTCTGCAAGGGGCTATTTGTGGATTGGCTCGTTCACTCCTTCATCATATTCCACATGTGCTTTCCCCACCTGCGCTGATAGAGGTAGATGAGGAAGACCACATCATCTCTGAAGCATGCCAACTGATGGGGCCCAGGGGTTGTTATTATTCCACTGAACACATCACTGATGAATGTGTTCAAGGCCTGAGAAGCAAAAGCAATTCATCATACAGTATTGTAGCAATTCATTATACAGCATCATACATCATACATGTATTGAATACATCATACAGTATTCATCATACAGTACAGTATTAAAACTCCCTATTAAGCAGAAACAACTTAAACTTCTGATATAAAATATATATATAAAAAGGTCATTGTATCTTAATTTTTTCACCTGAGTGAAATCCAAAAGTCATAATTTAGTTTATGGCCATTGTAATATTATTCAATATTAAATATAAGCTTCAGCCCTAACTTTAAGATCCTTCTGAAGGATATGCAGAGCGGTAGGTGCTACACATTTTCATTTTGTGTTATTTTGATGATTGTGGTGGCTCATACCAACTTACTAACTTTATTGTATTAACAAAAACTATGTAATAGCCATACATTATACTGTTTATTCATCAGTGTTAGTGATATTCTTACTATTTAAGTGTCTGTTTAGTAAAATGGGAAGGTACTTAGATGTGTGTCAAACATTTTTGAGAAATAAAATTGCTAAAAATTGGGGTCACGGCTTAATGACCATGGAAAAAAACGTGGGTCCCATGGCCAAACCAGTTGAGAGAACCACCGATCTAAATAATACTTCCTCCTCATTACCTCACTGCGACTGTGCAAGTCTCTGACCACTAAATAGGTGTTGATGATGTGTTTACATTATATATATTTTATTTCTATATATTTTATTTCTATATTATATACATACAATATTTTTGTGTTTTAACTCATTTAACTTGAGCGCCATGGTTTTAGAATGTGAGCTGCAAGTACAACAGTCAAAGACGTCTGCTTGTTTACATAGAAAAACAATGGAAAAGCAGCGCAGTGGAATGCAAAAACGTTTTTTATGGCCGCATTTACATGCGGTTTTAAGTGACCCAATTCTGATTGTGTTCAGGCCTCATTCCTACTGTATGTGGAAATCCTCACATATGAATATGATTCATATAATTAATGATATGAATCAGATACGTGCATTTTCTTGTGCCATGTAAGCGGACAGATCGGATATTCCCCAGTCAATGCGAGTCATATTTCACTGAAAAAAAAAAATGGCTGACATCACCAATGTATATTGTAAATGTAGATATTGGATTTGGGTCACTTTTAAAAGAAGATGTAAGCTGGTCGTCCAAAAACTAGTCAATAAATCAGAATACAAAGTATTCTGTGTAATGTGTAAATGCATCCTATGTGAACAGCCTCTTCGTTTTAATGGTCTTTTTGGGCTGGGGAGGAAGTTGTGAGTTCTGAGAATTTCAGCATATTTTCAATAGGATCACAGAAAATCGATCTCTCATTAAATTAACACTGTAACTTACCTTATACATCAAGACGGACATCTGCAGGTGAGCCACAGACTTTAACTGTGGAGAAAAGCAAAAGACACACTTAAGGAACATTTAGAGGAAACATAGGAAAAAGACAACTGTAGTTGAACTGTATTTTAGAACTGTCCTATAAACAAACCTTGTAATTGATGAACAGCTGAGGAACCATTGACAGAAACCCGAACGCATAAACACCTTAATATTTAAAAAAAAAGAAGAGGAATTTTATTTATAAATTATTTGTGCAGTAAGTAACTAAGTGTTAATTAACACTTTTTATTATTAAAGCTCTTACCACTAATAAGGCCATTGGTTATCCAAGAGTACCAACTATTGAGAGTACAAAACATAACGAAACATGAATACATTAATATATATAAAATTACAGAGGCTCTAAAAAGTTTGTGAACCTTTTTTGTGAATTTTCTTTATAAATATGACCTATATAGAAAGATGAATTTGAAATCTTTCTTATTTAAATGAGTTGAGGCAGTGTTGTTAGGAGGAATGGATCAAAATACTTGTTAAGCTGATGTACAGAACTGATTACAAAGTTACATGGAAACATTTGGTTCCTGTTATTGCTGCTCAAGGGCGTCACACCAGATAACAACAAAGATTTTTTTATTTTGGTTAATAATTAAGTTAAAATATGCAGTGTTATTTGTTTTATTGGATTTCCCTTTATCTAGTTAGAGGACTTCAAGATTTCAATGTCGGTCAAATTTATAAAAGATTCTTAAGGGTTCACACATTTTCCAGTACCACTATAATATGTACATACAGTGAAGAAAATAAGTATTTGAACACCCTGCTATTTTGCAAGTTCTCCCACTTAGAAATCATGGAGGGGTCTGAAATTGTCATCGTAGGTGCATGTCCACTGTGAGAGAAATAATCTAAAAAAACAAATCCAGAAATCACAATGTATGATTTGTTAACTATTTATTTGTAAGAAACAGCTGCAAATAAGTATTTGAACACCTGTCTATCAGCTAGAATTCTGACCCTCAAAGACCTGTTAGTCTGCCTTTAAAATGTCCACCTCCACTCCATTTATTATCCTAAATTAGATGCACCTGTTTGAGGTCGTTAGCTGAATAAAGACCCCTGTCCACCCCATACAATCAGTAAGAATCCAACTACTAACATGGCCAAGACCAAAGAGCTGTCCAAAGACACTAGAGACAAAATTGTACACCTCCACAAGGCTGGAAAGGGCTACGGGGAAATTGCCAAGCAGCTTGGTGAAAAAAGGTCCACTGTTGGAGCAATCATTAGAAAATGGAAGAAGCTAAACATGACTGTCAATCTCCCTCGGACTGGGGCTCCATCCAAGATCTCACCTCGTGGGGTCTCAATGATCCTAAGAAAGGTGAGAAATCAGCCCAGAACTACACGGGAGGAGCTGGTCAATGACCTGAAAAGAGCTGGGACCACCGTTTCCAAGGTTACTGTTGGTAATACACTAAGACGTCATGGTTTGAAATCATGCATGGCACGGAAGGTTCCCCTGCTTAAACCAGCACATGTCAAGACCCGTCTTAAGTTTCCCAATGACCATTTGGATGATCCAGAGGAGTCATAGGAGAAAGTCATGTGGTCAGATGAGAATAGAACTTTTTGGTCATAATTCCACTAACCATGTTTGGAGGAAGAAGAATGATGAGTACCATCCCAAGAACACCATCCCTACTGTGAAGCATGGGGGTGGTAGCATCATGCTTTGGGGGTGTTTTTCTGCACATGGGACAGGGCGACTGCACTGTATTAAGGAGAGGATGACCGGGGCCATGTATTGTGAGATTTTGGGGAACAACCTCCTTCCCTCAGTTAGAGCATTGAAGATGGGTTGAGGCTGGGTCTCTCCAACATGACAATGACCCGAAGCACACAGCCAGGATAACCAAGGAGTGGCTCTGTAAGAAGCATATCAAGGTTCTGGCGTGGCCTAGCCAGTCTCCAGACCTAAACCCAATAGAGAATCTTTGGAGGGAGCTCAAACTCCGTGTTTCTCAGCGACAGCCCAGAAACCTGACTGATCGAGAGAAGATCTGTGTGGAGGAGTGGGCCAAAATCCCTCCTGCAGCTGGTGAAAAACTACAGGAAATGTTTGACCTCTGTAATTGCAAACAAAGGCTACTGTACCAAATATTAACATTGATTTTCTCAGGTGTTCATATACTTATTTACAGCTGTATCTTACAAATAAATAGTTAAAAAATCATACATTGTGATTTCTGGATTTAGTTTTTTAGATTATGTCTCTCACAGTGGACAAGCAGCTACGATGACAATTTCAGACCCCTCCATGATTTCTAAGTGGGAGAACTTGCAAAATAGCAGGGTGTTCAAATACTTATTTTCTTCACTGTATATATATATGGAGAAAAGCATGAACATTTCCATATAAATATATATATAATATTAATATTATTTTTAAAGTAAAAATGTTACCTTTTATTTTGGAGATACAAGTATGAGTATATGGCCCCACTGATACACAATGGATACATCAGATATGACAAGAACTTCATGGCCTGTACAAGTAAAGAGAAACTACTAAAAAAAAAATTGTGTCAAAGAAAGATGACAAATTCTATAGGAACTCGGGAAACATTAATTAACAATGAGCAAAATGGTTCAATGAACAATTTGAAATGGTTCAAAAATAATTTGTTCACACTTTAGAATCATAGTCTTCCGTTGCACGCTCAAAATCATCCATTCTTTCATCCTTCAAAGAAAACAAATTACAGTGAGTACAATGTATAGCGTATTCCTTAAAAAGATCATACTGTGCTTATAAGTAATAAACGCTTACATGAAATGTGGGTGAAAGTGCTAAGACCTTGTTCACTTTCCATAACTACAAGTTCAAGAACAAATGACAGTGGAGAAAAGTCATGTTTGGTTTAAACAGAAATAACTTCCAAAATGAGCACATTTCACCTATTTTTATACCTCAATTAGAGCCGAGATCCCAGTGGGAAGCAGAATCAGCCAGCTGGATTTCTCTTCTATTAGGTGGAGGAATATTACGATGGTACTGAAACATCTCCACACAACTGCAGGGACAAACGTGATTTTATAGCCATTTTTCCCAATTGCGACTAATTATTTGTGGCTCGTCTTGTCGCGCCAACATACTGCAGCTATTTATTCAGTACCTGATCTTCTAGAAATACCAGCTAAACTCTTCTTTTCTCGCCAGAACCTTATGTCATTCTTGAAGGCAAAGACCTCAAATGAGAGCTGCAAAACAGAATAATACATTATTGGTATGATAATGATAATATAATAATAAACCTACATAAAAATAAAGCATTTTTACATGGAATGCAGGCACTAGAATGGACAAAGCCAAGATGTGCAGCCCACTATCAACAAACATGGCTTTGATTTCATCAAGATTCTGCTCCGAAAATCCTGCCGGAAGGAAAGTAGAAAAACATGCTTATGATTAAATCGAAGAAAACTTGTGAATCTACTTACTGAATTATTTTTGTATATGATGCATATGTCATGCATTGTATGCCACTCACCAAAATGTTTGAGTGAGTATATGACAGCTTGTATGTGGATCCATATTCTGAATTTGCGTAAGGTAATGGTGTCATATGATATTGTCAGTGGGACTGCTTTTGTGGTGCTGTTTATCTCCTGTGTAATTTAACATTCATAAATCGAACGCATTTACATTTTTACATTTCAAATAGAATCTCAGATTATTATTATTTTTTACATACAATTAAATCCTTTAATCTGCTTCTTAGTTCATCAACCAGTAAAAGTGGCAGATACAATTTCTTTTTTTCCTTTTTTCCATCTTCAACTCTGAGAAAAAAAAAATGAAAGTAAAACAAAAAGTAATATATTAAGACACAGATACACACACACATCAAGGTTTCAGATAATAACTCACATTTTCATATAGCGGCGAAGGTCGCTGGGCACCGCAGCACTGTTGAAGGTGAAATCCTCATTCATTACGTTCAAGGGAAGTCGTGATTTCCAGTAAGAAACAGTCTG
This sequence comes from Semotilus atromaculatus, assembly GCA_031834385.1. Lineage (NCBI taxonomy): Eukaryota > Metazoa > Chordata > Actinopteri > Cypriniformes > Leuciscidae > Semotilus > Semotilus atromaculatus. Next base: position 8,990,415 of record JAULUF010000041.1, on the reverse strand, counting down.
CTGCTCTTCTGGTGCCTTTACACAGGAAAGTATCCACATTCAAGTTATCTCTTCACACTCTTCTACTGTATCTAAAGTTGAGAACCCCAACGATGTTATGCTTTTAGATGATGCTCTTCTGCATGTGCGCTTTCCCAAAAGCATCATTAGCCAACTATGGTCACAAGTTCAGTCGTTAGCAGCATTAACCGATTTGGCATTTCCTGAAACCATAGTTCCAATGAACATTCACAAACAGTGTGGTTGAGCTCTAGAGCTGAGGTTAGAAGTAGTAGTTTATTGCTAAAACTACATGTGGGCTTAATAAATCCTTATCCTGAGGAAAATAAGCAAGCTGACATTCAGTACAATCTATATCTTTCATTTCGAAATATGTACAAATTTCTTTTACGTCTTTTAGTTTTTCAAGAGATTTAAAGGAACAGGTCACTTAAAAATTAAAATTCTGTTCAATTTTTGGTTGTTTCAAACCTGTATGAATTTCTTTATTCTGCTGAACACAAAGGAAGATATTTTGAAGAATGTCGGTAACCAAACAGTTGATGTACTCCATAGTATTTTTTTTCCTACTATGGAAGCCAATGGGGTCCATCAACTGTCTGGTTACCGACATTCTCAAAATATCTTCCTTTGTGTTCAGCAGAATAAAGAAATTCATACAGGTTTGAAACAACTTGAGGGTGAGTAAATGTGTGTGTGCGTGTGCGTACGGGCTCTAGTGTGAAAGGAGTATGTTGTCAGTACATTCGGTAGAACACAACAGAAGTAATTATGAAATTACATAAATATGTACTTAACTCTTACCTAAGCGAGTCAAAACTCTTAGTTCAAAAGTTAAACTGAATGAATTTAATATAAATTAAAACTATAATGCATTTTCCTTTAATTGCAAATAACATGCAGTTAACTGTCCGAAAACATTACATTCAGTTTGCACTCAAGTATGCACTTCCGTAAAAAAAAGTAGTCATTTTAAAAGTATGCTAAGGGTAATTAGGGTACCAAATGAACAGCCACAATATTTGACACCTGATTTAATTCTGAAGATCAGGAGGAATTCAAGTACTTTGAACTTAGACCGCTGAAGAAGTGTGGGCAGTAATACTTTGCTACAATACCTCAGGGTTAGTGCTGGTCCCAGACTGAAGAAGGATCACTTGAGAGGTGAGACGGGTCACAAGACGCACATGTCTGTTGTCTTTCCAAGGCGAAACTCCACTTTTGTGGACAAACACCACGGCATGGACGCTCCCATTGTTATGGGTCATCTCAGGAACCGTGACACTCACCTTCCTTTAATCACAAAAAATTGCATGCTATCTGAGGAACCAAACAATGCAGTTTCAGTATTCACATACTGTACAATAAAAATGGTCAAAACCGTATTAAAGTAAGTTTCTCAAATTGAATCAATTTCTTACCAGATCACCAGTTCTGAGCCACAGTGTACTTTCTGCAACTAAATGGGAAATAAGATTTTCATCTAGCCCTAATAAAAATGTACTGTGGTGATCCTATGGATCACATGGAAAATCATATGGTATCACAGAGTAAATACCATGATACTTTAATATATACTGGTCCCTTAAACCACATTTAAAAAAAAAATGACAAAAATATGAATGTCATTAAATTATTATTAAAATCAAACCAAGTGGAAAATGGGCATTTTATTTATATAACATTTTATTTATACATGTACATAATTCAGAGTGCCACATAAGGGATAATGTACGTCCAGCCGGCTGTTGTTGCAGAATAAACCCTGACAGGGTGATCAGAGTGCATTAAAATGAATATGAGGGACAAACATCTGCAAACAAATTAATGTTAGACCTTTTCTCAGAACTAACAGAACTAGCAATTTTGCAATTACTTTTACCTAATTGGTCCTAGTCAGAAACTTTTTTTTATTTAAAACCTGTATGTTCTCTTCTTATCAACAACAGAACAGCTAATTTAGAAAAAGCTGTTCTTTTTTTAAAGAAAAAGAAGAGAGCTTAATTGTATTGAATGTGCACTTGTAGTGTACTTCAAATCTTAAAAATAGTTTGTAAAATGCAATAAAATCAAGAATCTGGGATTTGTTCGCTGAACAGCTTGTTTATAATTTTTGATGGCTTCAACACACTCACACAGAATTTGAGACAGAGGCATGTTTACAACTGTAGTGTATACTTTTTAATCATTTGTGAATTGAGGATACTAATTGTCGCAGTTTTGCAAGTGGGATATTTGCCCAATCTCGCCTGATACAATGCGTTTCTTGATGTTGGTTTTCCAATGTATTTTTAATACAGTAGCTTGATGATTTCTCATGCAATGCCATCCGAGGGCTCAAAGATCATGCACATTCAACAGAGGTTTCCTGCCTTGGCCTACACAGACTGAGATTTCTCTGGATAGTCCCAGATTTGGTCTATGTATTTTAGGACTCTTAGTTTGAAGTTCTTTCTGTTCTGTTTTGCCCAGTTTCCCTTTTCCTGTTTCTTTAGTTGTCATAGTTATTTATTGTTTAATTTCAGTTGTCTATCGTTCTTTGCCTTGTGTTGAAGTTTCATGCCGGTGTTTCTATGTAGAGTTCCTGGTGTTTATTAAAGGTGGGGTATGTGATTCTCTTTTTTGTCCATTTTTTCAAAATCACTTGAAATCCTATTCATAACCCACTTACAGCCACTGAGTTAGAAGCACTGAAATGAAAACTAAGCAATTGAATCATCTGTGGAACGGGCAGGACTCGAAAAACTCCAGCCAATCATTTCCAAGACCACCTAGAATCATTGGACAGTAAGTCCGTCAATCAAACAGTCGTACCATACCCCCGTCCCCCCATCCCCCTCGCGTGAATCAGGGCCGGCGTTGGGAGGAAAGAAGGTAGGGACCATTTGAGTTGTGTATTTTCAAAATCTGCCGGCCGTTTTGCAAATCACATACCCCACCTTTAAATGTTGTTTTACCGGTCACAAGCATCTTTTTTCTTATCAAGCACGTGACATTACGTCACCTCACACCTCAAGTTTCCCCTCAGGATTTTTTTTGGTTCTGTGGCGGCTATATTTACTGGGCTCAAATGTCTGTGGAGCTTGGGATCTCCTTGATCACTGGATCAGTCCGGGGACGAGACTGATGTGTGATGGATTCTCCTCTGAGGTACGAGAGGCTGGCACGTCAAGTCCGGTGATCTCATTCTCAGCACATCCGAGTCACGTGGTCCCAGAGTTATTGCTGTCTGTTTATTTAGCCTCTGTCCAAACTTTTTTGAAATGTGCAGCCATCAAAATCAAAATGTAATATTTACTAAATATGAATTTGACCATTGGAATTGTCAGTTAAATAAAGGTTCAAGAGAATGAACAAATCACAGATTCTTGATTTTACTGCATTTTACAAAATGTCCCAACTTTTTTGGAATTTGGGTTGTAGCCTAATATAATATAAATTAATAAAAGTTCAAATTAAAAGTTTTACTTTAAAGTATGTTTTAAAGTAAACTTTTGTCATGTTAAAAGTATACACTTATTTTGATGTGTTGACTAAAATACTAGAGCAGATGTAGTACTTGATTGATTATAATTTTAACTGTAGTGTGCCAAGTTAATTTAAAGTTAATATATTTTAAGTGTAGGCTACTCAATTGCAACTTCATTATTACAAATATGATTTAAATCGTTAAATTTGATCATAAATCCTTGTCAGTGCATTCAGCATAGGGTACAAGGGGGTTAAAGGGACACCTTAAGAAAAAATTACTTTTCATACTCCCATAGTGTATGACTGATGCAGAAAAAAATAAGTTTGCATTGAATATTGATGGAGCAACATATTTTGACATTTAATTTAAGTGACATTTAAATGTCTTTATTAAAAAGACATTTTAATTTAATTGCAATTAACGTGTTCGAGAAAACTACATTCACCTTACACTTAACGTTAAGTAGCTTAGGCTATATAGTTTTAATGTAGGGCCTATATTATTTCCGAAATAAGTTATTAATATGCTATTTCACATAGGTAACAAACCACAAAAGGTCAGCTTGCCTTTCGAACTTGGCGTTTATATCAAATCTGTCCACTTTGAAAAGCAGGTTGTATCCAGCTTCATCACTGGGGTCCAGAGAGGAATAGACACTAAGCTGTTGAGAGATAACACGCATTAATAAGATTTTGAAGCAACGGGTGACTTACAATACATTAGAAAAAGACCGTTAAACTAGATACACTCACCTGAAGTCGAGGCTTGACAGTGAGATAAGATGTAACGCAGCTGTCCCCTTTGGCGCTGTCACAGGGTTTGGTGTGAATGAAGCCGTATATGGCCCAGCACGTATGCAGGACATACACCACCAACACCCCACAAATCACTTTAGTGTAAGACATCTTGAACTGAGAGCCATTTTTGGGCTTAGAATAGCACGACGGGAACATCTTCACGCCACGTCAAGTCGTTATTGTAAGGGGACGAATGCAGAAAAAAAGCTTTTAGCGATTCCCCTTAGCTGGCAAAGCACAGCAACACTTGCCTGGTTCATTCATTCATTGCGCGCTCGCGGAGGGGAAATGATGTCTTTATCCCAGGCGCTGTAAAGCATCAGTGCAGCAGCAGCGAGATGATGTTTCGGTGAATTACAGAAGGCCTAAAACCATCAAAACACTAAGACTGGAGCGGAGATATTCATTTATATGTAATTTCCCGAATACCGAATATGCAACCGCATGATCTCATGTATGACCAGCATCTTAGTGTACTGTATTTGTGGGCACTGGGCAGAGTTGAGTGGGATGAATGCGGAGAGCGCCATCCTGTGGCCGCAATGAGAATCTGCGCTTGTGACTTTTTATGTTCAAAAACATCCAAAATATTACTCCCTTCTCAAACATTACGGCTGAAATTTTTACGGGAGTCCACCCCCACCCCTCAATTTAAAAATAAATAAATAAATAAATTTTTTTAATTAGAAGGCAAATATAAGTAAATAATAAAAAGAGATGCACAATCAAAATACCCCCCCCCCCCCCCCCCAAAAAAAAACAACAATACTTTATTGTTTACATATTTTTTGTAGGCTAATATAGGCTACATACAATGTTTATTAGATAACTATAGGAAGCTGATGAGGAGAAATGCAGAGAAGATTAGTAAAGTTTAGTTAAATGCAGAGAAGATCAGTTAAATTGTTAGTCTTTTATGTAAAAGAATGTGTTTATAAAGTTCATTATGAAAGTTATTTCTTGATCCAGGGAACATGCAGCTTTTTAAAATATTTCTTATGGAACATAAATAGGCAACTAGTACAAAACCAAACAAAGTTTGCACTAGCATAAATTCATGCAAATGATTTAAAATGAGTTATGTATGCGAATGTGTGCTATTAAAAATTTGCTAGCAAAATAAATAAATTAACTGTACATTCAAGACCTTTATCGTTTTTGTTTTTATAATAATACAATAATTATATAATAATACTATAATATAATATAGTAATATTCAACAGAGAGTATTTAACTTAATATTTGCAGCAACATAATTCTAAATAAATAAAGAAAGAAATAAAATGTTAATTTATTTTTGAAAATGGTTACTAATATTTTTGTTATTGCATTTTCAAGTCAGGTTTGATAAAGCGTGGAGCTTTAAAGGGATAGCCCAGCAAACACAAAACGTTTTTACAACTTTTCACAACGTTGTATTTATTGGTTGCAGTTAGGTAATGTTGTAGTACAACGTTTCAAAAACGTTTTGAAAACGTTTTTTTAAAAATGGATACATAATGTAACCAAAATAAAACGTTTTAAAACCGTTGTGAAAATACCAAACTGGTATGTTTTCTTTAAGTTGTCAAAAATACGTACATATCACGTTTGTTTACTACTAAAAGGAAACTAGACCAAACTACAACTTTTGGGAGACGTTTTATTCAGGTGTTAAAATAACGTAATCTCTACGTTTGACGTTTTAAAAAAAGTTGTTAAAATACCAAACTGATGTTAGATTCAGAGCCATATAGAGAGAGAGTTGCGACAACTCCATTCACTCCAATGGAACGTTTTTTTTTTTCAGCAATGGCGGCTCACGGAGCCTCTCAATAGTTCCCGGAAGTAGCAGCAGCGCCGTACAGTTACAGCAGAACAGACCGTATAGGGTGCGATTTGCTGGGGGGGATGCGTGGGATTTCCCCCTTTCTGGTCAATGTATCCCTGCCTCTGCTTAATTATTTTTATCCCCGGTGGGGATAAATTTATCCCCCCCTCAAAGTGTTCAGTGCTACTACACTAGTGGCGAGACGGACAAAACTTATCACGGATCCGTGGTTTGATCAAAGTAAATTTTATTAGACAATGCGCTACTTTGGCTGGCTCTGATAAAGCTGCCGCAGCCTCTGTAATCACCACTCTGCTCAATGTCCCGCCCACGGCGTCTCTGATTGGTTACACCTCACGAGTAATAGCCTATCAACACTTGCGAGACGGTTACAGGTCTGCTGGGCTGTGGAGCTGTGTGTCGAAAGGTCAAAAGGGAGGCAGCATATTCAGTATATTACTGAAGCGGGAATAAACCGAATATAAACATCACAATCTGATTATCTGTTTCTCTCTTTCTATTATGACAAGCAGAGCTAGTGTCCCAGTCACACCACTGAGAATGGCCGAAGTTACATATACGGTGAGGCTAAAGCGAAGGTTTTTTGATTACTCACTCATGGTGTGTTCACACCGAACGCGAATTTAATTATTTGCGTGAGTAGATTACATACAAAGTCAGTGCAAAGACGCGAATAGACGCGAATTAGGAGACGCGTTTGCCGCGAACGTCTTCCGCGCAAGTTGAAAAATGTGAACTGAGCGGAAGCATGACGCTTTGTTCTCTTGATTCTCTAGTTTACGCGCGTCTAGAGGTCCCGTGGCGCGAATGAGGCGTTGAGCGCGGTAGACGCAAATTAATCTAATTCGGGCGAATTGACTAACACAGATAGTGCATCACTCATACTATGGCAAGCCGTTTTAGCTTAAATTGTACCCAGCCTTACTCGTCGTAATTGCATTTTTACTAGTAAGAATTCAATTAGAGAGCTCTACAAGTGAATTCTTACTAGTAACAATTACAATTAGAGAGCTCTCTAATCCAATTATTGCTAGTAAGAATTACAATTAGAGAGCTCTCTAATTCAATTCTTACTAGTAACAATTGCAATTAGAGAGCTCTACAAATGAATTTTTACTAGTCATATGTCTCCATTGACTTCCATTCATTTTTAATTAGAGAGCTCTACAATTGAATTGTTACTAGTAAGAATTACAATTAGAGAGCTCTCTAATTGAATTGTTACTAGTAAGAATTACAATTAGAGAGCTCTCTAATTGAATTATTACTAGTAAGAATTACAATTAGAGAGCTCTCTAATCCAATTCTTACTAGTAACAATTACAATTAGAGAGCTCTCTAATTCAATTCTTACTAGTAAGAATGCAATTAGAGAGCTCTCTAATTGAATTATTACTAGTAAGAATTCCAATTAGAGAGCTCTCTAATCCAATTATTACTAGTAACAATTACAATTAGAGAGCTCTCTAATTCAATTCTTACTAGTAAGAATGCAATTACAGAGCTCTCTAATTGAATTTTTACTAGTAAAAAAACAAATTAAAGATATGTATAATTGGAGAGCTCTGTAATTGAATTAGAGAGCTCTGCAATTGCATTCTTACTAGTAACAACTGAATTAGAGAGCTCTCTAATTATAATTGTTACTAGTAATAATTGGATTAGAGAGCTCTCTAATTGTAATTCTTACTAGTATCAATTGAATTAGAGAGCTCTCTAATTGTAATTCTTACTAGTAATAATTCAATTAGAGAGCTCTGCAATTGCATTCTTACTAGTAAGAATTGAATTAGAGAGCTCTCTAATTGTAATTGTTACTAGTAAGAATTGGATTAGAGAGCTCTCTAATTGTAATTCTTACTAGTAATAATTCAATTAGAGAGCTCTCTAATTGTAATTCTTACCAATTCAATTGTAGAGCTCTCTAATTAAAAATGAATGGAAGTCAATGGAGACATATGACTAGTAAAAATTCATTTGTAGAGCTCTCTAATTGCAATTGTTACTAGTAAGAATTGAATTAGACAGCTCTGTAATTGTAATTCTTACTAGTAATAATTTAATTAGAGAGCTCTCTAATAATAATTGTTACTAGTAAGAATTGAATTAGAGAGCTCTCTAATTGTAATTCTTACTAGTAACAATTCAATTGTAGAGCTCTCTAATTGTAATTCTTACTAGTAATAATTGAATTAGAGAGCTCTCTAATAATAATTGTTACTAGTAAGAATTGAATTAGAGAGCTCTCTAATTATAATTGCTACTAGTAAGAATGAACTTGTAGAGCTTTCTAATTGAATTCTTACTAGTAAAAATGCAATTACGACGAGTAAGGCTGGGAACAATTTAAGCTAAAACGGCTTGCCATACATCTCTCTTTTCTATCATTTGACTGTAGCTCAGCATCGCAGTGTAACGTTAACGTCATTACTTTAGCAGCAGCAGTAAAACTGTTTCTACTGTGATGGTTTAACTTTGCAATCAATCCGTGGTTCAGCAGAGGCTGATAAATAGAAGCCAAGTAACCTATTGCCTATTAAACTAAATAAAGCGCTGTAATGTGAGCTGTCAGTGCGATAGAACAATAACATCCGAAATGGACCACTATTTATTTATTTTTATATCAACAATAAAAAAAATTCAAAACATCCCCCCCTCTGTTTTTTTCACAAATCGCACCCTGGGTAAGACGTTTAAAGAATAAGATTGTATATTATCAGTACATCTGAATCAAATTAACTTGTGTATTAAAACATGCTAGTTGATTATTGCTCTCTAAATTAGTAGTTTTAGGGGACGTTATCAAAGAAAAGATGGGTCATGATAGTTAGTAGCGCATAACAAACCACGAACAGCCTATTATAGTTAAAATTAACGTTATATTAATGCAGTTTTGTCCTTTGTTATGTAATAAGAGGGAAAGGCTTCTAACACGGGTTAAATATAACATTGGGGATTGTGATAGTGATAGAAGTGATTTAAATGCAGACATCCGCAGTAGTCTCCCGGAAGTTCCGTTAGTCTCCCGATAGCGGCTCCCTGATGACCATAACTGTATATTATACACTACTATAATTTGTCCTATTTGTGTCTCCTTTATCTCTTTCAACACAAGAAGCACAAGTGATTCAGTGGATCCTGAAGACTCCCTGCACTGACGCTGTACCCTCAGCTTCAGTCTCAGCTCCTTGGATTTTGCAAGACTTTCCTTGCTCCCTATTTTTAATAAACATTAAACTTCCCAGTGTTGGTCTTTGTGAAAAAGTGTAGATACACCTAAGTATGATTAGCACAAAATTGAGCATATTTTCTCCTCTGTGCCGGACAGTACAAGAACAACATGGAGGAAAGTACAGACAACATGCTTGACGTTTATTAGACATTTATAAATCCCATTGTGCTAAATCAGTGCAAAAGTATATGTATATATATATATATATATGTCATTGACAAATTAACCTTCAAAAAGGTGTTTTTAAATAGTTTTTTTAGACTTAATTTGTGCGGACAGTTGCACAACCTGACATTTTTTGAGGATTTAAGATAAAACAAAAAATGTTTTATTTATAACCTATTTTAAATGTACTAAAAATGAAATTAAACTAAATAGGTTTTATAGATTAAAGTGATGTATGCCATGAATTTGTTTAAATTATTTTAAAAGGAAATAATGCACTTGGACACTTATGAAATAATGTGTGTGTGTGTGTGTATAATCATGTTTTGTTTTAAAATTAATTAATTAATTAAATATATTATGTATTAATTTATATAGTAATAAGTGCATGGGGTGCTTGAGCATTGTAAACATTATGATTAAAGAAATTGTACTTGTTTGCAATAGATTTTTTTTTTTTAAGACAATCACCTGTTTCCTGCAAGTCTCCTGTCCTTGTGAAACCATAGTGAACATTATGTGATACCCTTAAATAACATACAAGTTTAAGAACACAAAAATACTTCAGAACAACTGCAATATGGTCTTTAACCAAGGTAACGTTAGCCAGAAATATGTTAACAAAGGCAAATAAGGCTGGTTGAACACACTAAAAATTAAATATTATCAGATTTTTATCTTTTAAAAACAACATTGCTGTACCTACGTACACATACTATATTCACGTATCAGTGTATTATATACATATTGTAAATCAATGCATTTATTGACTGCAAACTACCAAAAAGCACACTTCTGCTCTCTTAACTCCATCAATTTGAATTGGCGCCGAAGCACTTCCTGGAACTATCTGAGGTCTACGCGAATCACGTGACAACTAAGCATTTCGAACTTCCGTTGTCGCAACTCTCTCTCTATATGGCTCTGGTTAGATTTAAAGTCCCTGTAAAGGCAATTTAAAAAAAAAATTTCTAAACACATTATAAATGTTAGAAATGTATTGCTAACACATTTTACAAAGACTGTGAACTGTGAAGTACTGAATTGTGGAGTTAGACCGTTAAACAGTTTTTCACCATTGCAATTTTCCGGATTTTCTGGGCGGGGCTAAAAGGGGGCTCGATGACGCACTGGAGCCCCTGAGCTCCTGGACACGCCCCTACTTGATGACGCACTGGAGCCACACTAGAGCAAATTCACATCAGTTTGCCGATCAATCGCGTCAGTCTATTAGATACTCGCCTACAGTTTGCTAGCTAGCTATGCCTTCATCACGGAAATGCGTACTACCTGGATGCCATCACGTACACGTACACGTTTACATTTCCGAAAAACGATCACATCAAGAAGAGGTGTATTAATTTTGTGAAGAGCCACCTTGATGGAGAGATGAGGATCACCGACAAAACCCGCATCTGTAGTGATCATTTTACACGGGATAGTTTTATAAATGTTCGTCTGAGACAACTGGGATTCACTGATAATCCGCTGTTACTGGTGAATGTGGCCGAACGGGCCGAACCGACTATCTCCCCCCTTTATCCTCCCGTCGCGCCGACAACTGGTGCCATCATCGGCAGTGCGTGCCCACCAATGAGTGTAAGTTGCCTTGTGTGCTTATGTTATAATTATAATTGGTAGTCGGAGTCCACACAGTAACACTACTAAAGCATCCATTTCGGCTGTAGCGGTGACAGAGTGTGGCGAAGGCAGCTTTCCCGCGAGTGGGCGTGGTTTCAGCGCAGCCAGCGGACACGCCCCCAGCGTTTGAGAGCAGAGACTACTGCTAATTTTTTCAAGATTTTAAAAGCTTATTTTATGTACTTGCCGGCTTTTTTTATCATTCAAATTTGGCTGGGTGACTAATAACACATTTGTCTGTGGTGTGACAAACTCAGAACACATACTTCATTTTGACTTTACAGGGACTTTAAGTAGTCAAAAATACGTAACGTTACATATCACTTTTGTTTAAAAGGAAACTAGACCAAACTACAACTTTTTGGAGAGTTCAACCAAAAATGAAAATTGTGTCATCATTTACTCATAATCAAGCTGTTCCAAACCTGTAAGAGTTTCTTTGTTTTGTTGAACACAAAAGATATTTTGAAGACTGTTGGTAACCAGACAGAACTTTGACGGCACCCATTGACTTCCATAGTAGGGAAAAAAGTACTATGGACGTCAATGGCTACTGTCAACTGTCTGGTTACCAATAGTCTTTAAAATATCTTCTTATGTGTTCAACAGAACAAAGAAACTCATACAATTTTGGATCAATATAAGGGGTGAGTAAATTATGACAGCATTTTAATTTTCTGGTGAGCTATCTCTTTAACGGCTTCATACGTGACGTCACTACCCATAACTACCGCCCATTGGAGCGACAGTGAGCGCGTGCTTGTATGGATGCATGCTTCACGTCATCAACAGTTTCCGAAAACATGCCGTCCAGCCACTGTTGACAAAGTCAGCAACTCGCTGAACTATTCCTGCACTTATGTGTTCGTATACCAAATACATTACGAGCTTATAGTAAAGCGGAGATACCTGCGGATGCGAGTAAGCAGGACAGATAAATACATGAAACTAGGAGGTTTCTTTCTTTCTTAAAATACCAACATAATACTAGGTTCCAATGGAGTTATAGTAAGACCAAAGCAAGTGTGTCATATTGCACAGTAACCTCAACTGGGTGTCGGGGGTAAAATGGACTTTTAACTCAAAGTGTTTTAAAATATGGAGCCATGTTTGAGGTCTGTGTGTCGAGAGAGTCTCAGGAAAGTGTCGATGAAATGCTGGACTTGGAGACCCGTGAAGTGCTCAAAATCATCTTTGAAACGGCCTCTTACAGCAGCGTGTGGACGGACACATCACACTCTTCTGCGGAGAGCTCAGGGACCCTGTAGCACAACACGAGGAAAACATTTATTTCTGTTGCCAGACTTCTCCTGTCGCCAAAGAGCCACAGATGCATCCCAGGCTGCCCTGTCTAGTGTTGCTCCAGTGTTCGTTGTGGTAAGACAAACGCTTGTCCATCTTTTAGTTTTAATCACACACTGTATTTGGTTTCACAGACAAGGCTTAAACTAGTCCCAGACTAAAATGCACGTTTGAGCTGAAACATGCCTATCATGGCTTGATCTAAGCCCAGTCTGTGAAACCAAGCCATTATGATTAAAAGGTCATTCACTCACCTTTACTAATTTGCGTTCTCAATCAACAGATGAAATTTGAGCGTGATGGGAATGTAACATCATTTGGTGAGTTTGATGCTTTTCACAAACTTACTGTACGTTTCAGATTTTGTTTACAGTTTCTTTTCATTTGACTCAGGACATTTTAATTATAAGTTATATTTAAAATGATGCTCTTACTCAAATAAAAGCAAGATGGAGTATGTTGTGAGATGGAGAATACTATCTTCAGAAACTAAAATGTGCAAAATGTAATTTATTTTTTACCATAAAGACGAGTCATTTAAAAAATCTGTAATGCTTATAATATAAAAAAGGAATATAAAATTGTATAGAGAAATTCGATGGATCTGGGTCTTATTCTGTTCTCTAGAAAAGAAGAAGACTGAATTATATCAGGAGCTTAGTTTGCAGGCGAGAGATCTGCGATTCCAGCACTTAACAAGTATTACGGCCCGGAACAATGTCATCATCATACGCATGGAGGTATGGACAAACGTCACCACACCCGGAGCTTCTGAAGATTGTTTCATAAACATAAAAGATGATCTTTATCTTATACTTAATACCAAATACAATGAATATTCTAAAGATGAAAACTCATTTGTCTTTGGAAATGTAATATATTTCCCCCCCCTTTTTTTAATGTGTAGTCCATGAAGGCAGTGGTCACCCCGGAGTGTTTACTGGTGCTGGATTTCCGTGGACTCGGCCTGGAGAAATGGCTGGTGTTAGAACTTGGGCCACAGTTGGCGGGAGATGGAAATTTGGCTACTTACTCCCTGCCCTTTGAGTTCAGAGCTCTGGAAGCCATTCTGCAACACAGGGTGAGTACTTAAAGTTATTTTTTAATAAATGAATACATAACAATCAATTATTTTATTCAGCAAGGATGTGTTAAATTGATCAAAAGGGACAGTAAATATGTTCATGATTTTACCAAATATTTTTCAATTAAATGCTGTTCTTTTGAACTTTCTGTTCATCTAAGAATTCTGTAAAAAAAGACATGGTTTGCACGAACAAAAATCTGTTTTCAATATTGTTAATAATGATTCACTAAATTACAATATTAGACGGATTTTTACTGGCTGGTAAAAATGCAGCTTTTTAAAATTAAATGTGAAAATATATTAAAATGAAAATCAGTTATATTATGTGTTAAAAAATATTTCACAATATTATTTGTTACTTTATTATTTTTTTTAATCAAATGAATCCAACATTGGTGAGTGTAATTGACTTATAAATTGACTGAGTTTGTTATTGGTATCTGGTGATCATCATGGCTAGTGTGGAGTTGTTTCGTACCACAGTCTGATCTTTGTCCATGTTTTTGTTCTTGATCTCTGTGTCTACTTAATTATTTGTCCATGTTTGCATCTGTAATCATGTATTGTTGCACGTTTATATGGGTAAGCATGTGTTTGTGCACAGGTGAATTTGCTGCAGATGCGACTGAATGAAGTTCAGCCTCAGGTTCTGGATTGTCTGGAGTCGTTGGTCGACCCAAAACTCCTCTCTGCCGACCGAAGCAAACTCCATTTGCTCCTGCTTAATAGCAAGAGGTGAGTTCATTAACTTCATTAAAAAGCTGAACTAAAGGGCTTTCCCTAGCCATGTTGTTGTGTTTAGAACATTATGTTCCCAAATGCAAGAGGCATTTAACTACACAATTAAGAACCTTACTTTCTTATTAGCTAATCTTAATGAAAGATCGCTATAACATACTTTGAAGGGTAATTGCTATTAAGCTTATCCAGACTTATAAAATGATTGTTTTGTTGTGTTTTTCTTGTGTTAATTTGGGATGAGTCAGGATAGTCGACTCGACCGTCTAACAGCTGATTAGGTTGTTAGTAATGTCCCCTAGTGAGTTTATTTAGATTTTTTTTTTCTTGTCTTTGTATCTGTAGTATATATTTTTTTTTGTGGTGGTGGTGGTGATTTGAAGTAGAATGCTTGCTGTGTTTGCGCTTTAGTCTTTGATAGTTTTGTAAGTTTTGCTCATCACTAGGGTTAATGAAAAGTGCCTGATATTGAACAATCTCTGATAGTATCTAAATAGTGCTGCACGATGTTGGAAAAAAATGACATGGCGAAATTGAGTTTTTCTTTGATCATGAATGCATGAAAAAACATGAATGCATACATTTTCTAATTGGTAAAGAACAATTTCCACTATAATGGTTGAGGTTGTTTTGTAGGGGAGTTCATCCGCATAGAAAATAAAAATTTAACAGCCTTTTAGCACTGAGCAACTTGTGAAAAATGTGGGTATTGACAGTTGGGTGTACTCTTTATAAACCAATTAATTCAGTATGACTAAGATAATTGTGATTTTTTTAAAATTTTTAATGTGGTTATTATTTAATAATATTGATCTAAACAAGAAATATTGTACTATTTTGCTGTAAAATAAAAATAATAATTGTATTGGTTAAATTATATATTAAACCATCGAGCATAAAAGCATTGGAAAACCACAGGGAGCCCTTAAAGTAGAGATGAGACAGTATGACAATTTCAACTTTAAAATGGGGTCATTTTTATACATTTAGCTATTTTTTCTTTTATTTGTTTGTCATATACATATATAAACATATTTTATGTCAAATATCTTAATCATGGCAGTACTAAATTAAAATTTACGTTCATTTTGTATGATCCCTCTTATTTTTGTTAAAATAATCAACATTTTGCAGGTTCTGCGAGGTGTATGTAAACTGTTGAGCACGACTGTATACATATAAATACTTTTAGACCACTTAACTTAGAGATTGCTATCAAGATGTGAAGAGACTTTTAACCAACATAACAAAACAGATCACTTACCCTGCCTTTAATGCTGAACAAAATCACTATAATTATCAATATGATAATTAAAATATGAAATGGCAATACTAACCATAAGGAATTTGTATCATGGTTTATCATCAAACCATATCTGACAGATCAAGCTATGTTATAAAGTGAACCTCATAATGAGATATCTAGCACACATCTCATTATTATTATTATTATTATTATTATTATTATTAGGCAATATGTTCTCTGTCTGGTAGAAAATTATTTTAAAGTCATTGCAGTGTTTCTTTTAGAGCAGAAGCTTTGATCTATAATTTTCTATGAGAGAAAAAAAAAAAAACAGGCTTTTTATCTCCCTGCAGCCTTTCAGAGCTAGAGACGGACATTCGAATGTTTAAAGAGAGTCTGCTAAAAATCCTGGATGAGGATGAACTGATAGATGAACTCTGTGTCACCAAGTGGAGCGACCCGCAAGTGTTGTAGGTGACACATCACAGAATTCAACTTCACAGCAACACATTTACATGTACACAAATATTCTTGGTGTCAGTGTAAATATCTGATAATTGTTGTGTGGGTCTTTTATCTGCTGGTGTGCCTGTGTTTGTGTGTGTGTGTGTTCGCATGGAGCCAGTGAGGAGAGTAGTCTGGGTATAGATCACGCTGAAGAGATGGAGTTACTGCTGGAGAATTACTTCATGCAAGCAGAGGAGCTCGGCAACAAAGCCAGAGAGATGAAAGACCTCATCGATGACTCCGAAAGCGTCATCTTCATTAACCTGGATAGGTACACCAGCGGCAACAACATCTTCTATAATGCCTTTTTTACATGAGGTACAGCTCTAGGGCTGTACCTCATGATGCAATACACATCAAAATACTGTACACGTCACAGTCAGAGCATATTTCCTCCGCGACGGAGTGCGTCTTTTTTCCGCTCCTCTGGCTCAACCCAGAATGCTCTTTCTGATATGCTGGTTAGAGAATATGTGAAATTATTCAATAGGTCCAAGGTTATGGTGTCCAAATATTGTTTTAATGAAGTTAAACCTTATACATAGCCTAAATGCACAGTAAGCATCAAAGTTAAGAACGAAGAAGGAGAAGATATTGAAAAGGGAGTGTGGAGAAACTGAGTTAGCAAAGATACATTTTTGTGATATAGCCTACCAACAGCGAAGTTCTTTTTCATTTTTTGCTAACGGATAAAAAGAAGTTTGAAATGCCTTTGCAGCTCTATTCTGTTAACAAACGTCCCGACACCATTCACACAGATGCGAGTGCCATTTAGACGAATATGTAAATAACAATAACAAAATAAACATACTACAAATATGACCGCAGTGAGAAAACAGCAGTTAAGAAAGCATCTGATCATAGTGATGTGAATATGTTTGCACAAGCTCTGCAATTCGACACTATCCAGTCATGTAACGTCAGGTTTATTTGTATGTAATTTATAAAATAATGCTTTAAAGCCACAAATATCATAACTTTTATCTATAGGCCTACAACTGTAATTGAGACATTTAAAAAGACGTATGGTACAGAGACATTTTATATACGCATTTTAATGTTATTTTATTACACTATTTGTGTCTGTAGATTTCATTACAATGCATGTCTTTTAAAGGCCATTTTCTTCCAGAAATCTCCCGTTCAGCAGCACAAACTTTTTTGGTATGTGTAAGGTTTGTCCATATACCATTCACCTGATTTATATAACATTTTATTCCTAAAAACATGGTGAACATGTTTTTTTTTTCTCCCAGCAGTTATTAAAAAAAAAGATGTCCAAAATGATCTCTATAAAAACCTTTAACTGTAATATGTCATCAAAAATGAAACCAGAATTTTGAACCTGGCTTTATCCAATATTAAAATTTCTAAAATGTTCTGAAGAATGTGTGCAAATTATTGCCATCTTAATTAGACAATGCGTTCTTTGCGTATTTAATCATAACATTTAGAAAATTTGTAATACAAAACATTTGTTTTAATGTACTGTGATTGATGAACTGGGAGAAGTATGGTGATGTCGATTAGTTACCATATTCACCTGTGGTGTCTTGCCTCAAACTGCCTTTAGCCATCGGAATGTCATGATGCGCCTGAACCTCCAGCTCACCATGGGAACCTTCTCCCTCTCCTTATTTGGTCTGATGGGTGTGGCTTTTGGAATGAATTTAGAATCTTCCTTTGAAGAGGTTGGTACCGTTTTTTCTACAGTTTACCGTTTTATTACCGTTTTACTTCAGTGTTATCAATCTGAGAGTCTCTCGTTGCCAGACCTTCAGACTAACGGCTGAAAGTCTGAACTCCATAACAGCTTTCATTGACCACGGACTGCCCAGAGGCTGTATAACTGACATATAAAGCAACCAATCATGTGAAAACGTAAAGTTGATGTCTATACCGCAGACTTCACATATTTAACATACTTTTGAAAGTCCAGTATTTAATTGATCCTTGTAAGCACTCATTGTCAGTTGTCAACACAACGACTTAGTTTAAAGAATGTGTAACAGTTTCCCGGAAATACTGTAGAATTCAACCAATCAGATGACGTACTAGTAAAATAACCGGTTGATGGACATGCACTTGTTAATGCTGAGGGTGAGGAATAGCAACATCTCAATGTACGTTACCTCAAACTGAGTAGTGAATCACTGAAACGTCCTGCTCGAGTCGTCCTTGCGATGGAGGTTCGGGTTGAATGAATGGTTCTTCTAGTGTTTCATCGTCGGACTCGCGCTCGGATTGATATGGAAAAATCGACGTCATTGTTCGTTACTGTGTTTAGTTTACGGTGTAGGAAGCCTTAGGACACGCAGAGCTGTCGTGTTATGGTAATGGGAATTACGCGGTAAACCAATCACAACAGACTGAGCTGTCTGGCCAATCAGAGCAGAGTAGCTCACGGAAAGGAGGGATTTAGAGAGATTTTATTCATTTGGTGAGTCGTTTGAGAATCATTGAAAATCTGGTGGTGATGTGCAAATGTATATTATGAGAAAATTAAACAGTTTTTTGATGTTTGATGCATGCAAACCTGTTGTAGGGGACTCCAAAACAACATTAGGAAACTTTACAATATCATAATAGGGGTCCTTTAAACTCCCGAAGTGTTTCCAACTTTGTGTACCTTTGTGTCTGAGGCTGAGACTATCTGTCAGACTGAGAACATGTTGTTTATCGACCCACACTGATGTGTGTGTGTGTGTGTGCGTGTGCGTAGGACCCACGTGTGTTTTGGTTAGTGACCGGGTTCATGTTCCTGGGCAGTGGACTAATCTGGAGAAGACTTCTCTCTTTCCTGGGCCGACACTTAGAACCCAGCTCTCCACCTCCTGTGCGTAATACAGCACTCCATGTTTACTTTACAACAGCTCTACAACTTTATAGTGACGTGACAACTTTTTTGTGTCTTTTGACAGATTCCCCCTGTTTGGAGGAAAAACCATATTGGCACCTTAAAAGGAACAGACGTTAAACCTGGAATTAGATGATAGTGTGACCGCTGCGCTTTCAAAATCTTTCCCCCCTCCTTCTCTATATCTCCGAATTATATGCTGTATTTTTCACCTTGCTCACCTCAGTCTAATTTAAAATCACATTTAACTATTCAGGACCTGTGTGGTATCATGTAGACAGTTTTTATCTTGCTACGTGACATTTGTCTTACAGTATATTTTGGGATGATCTCTATTTATTGTTGTGAATATTTTAATGACGTAATGATCCGATATCTTTTATTGACTGTAAGTGTCTGACATACTTTCAAAGAGCAAAATTATCTGCCACTAACCCTTTAAAAAACACATGTTTATGAATATATAACTTTAATAAAATATTAAAAACTTGTATTTGTTGTGTGTTCTTTATTTTAGGGATTTAGAACAAAAAAAATCTGATGTTTCTGCAGCACTAAAGCACTCATGTATACATTATTCAAATTTTGATTTTTAATTGAAATGCTCTGAACCTCTATTTGCATAAAAGTGCTCAAAAGTAGTGTATAATGTATTATGTGTTACGAAGAGGTGGTTTAGGCAAGGAGGAAGCAGAATCCAAATGCAGCTACTTTATTTAAACACACTAAAACTTGGACAAGACTCGATTAGGGACCAGGACAACCAACCTGACGTAACACTGAAACAAGAACTCACAAAGACAAGGCTGAAACATAGAGCTTAAATACAAGAGTCAAAAGAAGTAACAAGGGGGCATGGTTAATAGGAAACACCTGGGAAGCCTAATAGACATGACCGGGAAACTCAGAACAGGAAAATACAGGGGAACACAGGCCAGACAAGAACAAGACATGAACCCACACCGTGACTTTATGTAAAGTGTGCTTGTATTTTGTGTTTATATGAGTAGAACAGCAGGGGGAGACAAACTCCCACTCAAAATATTCACTCGGGTTGTGTGTCCCAGAAGGTGATATTACGAACATTATCTTGCTAATTAAAATAATAAAAATAAAAAAATACAATCTACAGTAAAAGATTAAACGTGTTTTAAAAGGATTGTATAGAATTTTCTTAGAAATAACCAATGTTGGTTACTCCAATAGTTACTCTCTAAAAGGTATTGCATTAGCCTACTTATTAAAAATTTTGTTCTAATTCCCACATTAACCTTGACCAGGTAAAAAATTCAAGGATAGACATGAAACTGCTCTTTTTAATTCTTTCAAATAAATAACTGACCATGGTTGCATTCAAAACACATTTTAACAATCAGAGTTCAGAGTTCACTGTTCGGCTGGAACTGGCTTGTGTACGGCCGCTACCGGAATCCAGTGATTATAGTTTATAAAGTTATAAATATGGATATTTTTCATACAAAAATGTATTGCTTCACTTAAGAAGGCCTTTATTAACCCTGGAGTCGTATGGATTGCTTTTATGATGGATGGATGTGCTTTTTTGGGCTTTAAAATCTGTTACTTTTCACTCCCATTATAAAGTTTGGAAGAGCCAGGATATTTTAATATAACTCAGATTTTGTTTGGCTGAAAGATAAAGTCATACACCTGGCTTGAGGGTGGGTAAAGTATGGGATAATTTTCTACTAACCCTTTTATTAAATTACAGAAAATTAAGAGTAATCTCTTTTTACTTTAAGTAATTAATAATAATGCATTACTTACACCCATCACTGGAAATGACAATGGTTAAACAACAACCATATTTTGAGCTAACATACAATAGGGCTGTTATTGTTGCTACTCTGTAAAACATAACTAATCTAGGATCTCCTAAGATTTCATAATCTTTGCCATTTTGAATCTTTGTTAATGACATTGGTGGCTGATTACCATGTGATTACAGCAACAGCTGTTACAAGCAAATAAACGAAACAATAATAACTATGACACGCTGTACATTTTATTAAACTTGTAGCACTGCCTGTAATGGCTTTCTAATTGAAATTTTGATTTACAGTACATAATTTATGTAAGATGTTAGATGGTTTCTAGTTGTTTTAAAGCACTGGGCCGGGGCTCACAAGGGGGCCAAAAACAACAAAACGTGGCCCCAATAAGTCAAATTTACTTTTAGTTATGTTAACATAATTTTAATTAAAATGCTAAAAAAAAAGGCATTTAAAAAAAAATAAGGCTGTACAACGTTACATAATAGTTTTTAGTTTATTACAGAATTAGCATGAAGGGCATTCTATCAGATATGATAAGAGAGCCTTTGAATATTGTGTTGACAAATGAATCCTTGAAGTAAAAAAGGAGAACCATCCTGGTCCAGTGTCATACCATTTTTAAGCACAGCTAGTTTTGCAATATCGACGCTGTTTGTTTAGCTGAAATCTGTCTAAAATCCCAGCGAATGTGCTGCACAGTCAGAGACACGTATTTTTGTCGGAAATTACGACAAAACGATGCTTAGACATGCAAGTCTGATCCAAGTCCTATTAGTAAACTGTGACGCAAAAATCCTTCCCCCTCTAACATACGCCCCCCCCCCTCTCTCTCTCTCTCTCTCTCTCTCTCTCTCTCTCTCTCTCTCTCTCATCCGTCGTGCTGCCTCGCATGGACCCGAGACATCAACAAGACAACAAGACACTCTCAGTAGTTCACGTTTGGAAAGGCAAAAGAGAAGTTTGATCAGCTGGATCAAAACGGCAAACACCTCTCGAAAAGGATCTTGCGTTTGTGTTTTAGGTGAAACTGTAAAAGAGAACGAAGGGAGCAGCTGGTTTAAGGAGCGTAGACGAGTGCCATCCACGAATTCTTTCCAAAAGACTTCTTTAAGGGGAATAATGAGGAACATTTGGATATTCCTGACACTTTCAGCAGCTGTCTGCTTGTCCAGCGACAAGGTGAGTTTGAGCTGAGTTCATGTTGTTTTGTGCGGCGATCTACTATTTGATGGTGTACTTCCTATGTGGCATATAATGATAAACATATTTTGTGGAGTTATGACAGACAGACATAATGCATATATGCTGCCTATTTTATACTGCTTAATTGATTCTTAACATGCATCTTTTGCTTCAGAAAAAAGTGTCAACTTAGTCTTGGGAAGACCTGTAAAGCCCATCATGAGCATATTATGAGATTGTTAACATCAGCATCATGATGTTATGTAGTAGATATTAAAGTGGCAATACTCATCCTTTCACACGAATGTCCAAACTTAAAAAAAAAAAAAAAAAATCTTAAAGAGATCCCTGAGAAAGTTACAGAGTAGCCTATTCTAATGGCAATTGCATTTCGATCTCAGAAGATTCACTTGAGCACTCTTAAAAATAAAGGTTCTTTATTGGCATTGATGGTTCCATGAAGAACCTTTAACATTCATGGAATCTTTCCATTTCATCAAAGGTTCTTTATGGTGGAAAAAGGTTTTTTAAATGTTCTTCACATTAAGAAAAAAAAAGTTCTTTTTAGAACTGTTGACTGAAAGGTTAATTGGGGAACCAAAAATGGTTATTCTATGGCATCGCTGTCAAAACCCTCTTTGGGAACCTTTAAATTTAAAAGTGAAGTTCAATGTCACTTTATAAATGTATTGGTCTTCTGGAGCTCATATTTAGTGTCTCACTGAGACAACTTTTTGTCAACCAGTTAATGAACCCTAATCTCCTCCTGAGAGAACTTAATTTCTCAGCAAGTTTTATGCTAGAAATCCAGATGGGTCAACCTTTTTCAGTTCTGAAATTGAAAACCCACTGTGTGTCGCAAATCAAATTTAGATTAAGACTAAAAAAATAGTCTTTATTCAGTTTCAGAGCTCTGAGCCATTGAAGAGAACAATGGGATTTGGTTAGGGGAAGAATTTCAATTCCTGCTTATCTGAGATTGTTCCTCACTGTAAAAAAATAATATGATCAATAAGTTATGACAACATATGTTTTTACGTTGTCATCAAATTAAGTTAAGCAATTTTCAACTTTTTTTATAAGTTCAACAAGATTCAAATCATTTTATGTGATTTTAAGTTCAAATTACTTAAACATTCAAGTTGATTGTACTTTTAAGTTAAGAAATTTAAGGTAGCAACGTTTTTTTTAATTCTGTGTGCGAATTAGACTGCAAAGCAACGAATGCAGTACATCGATTCCCATTAGCAACACTGCTTTAAAAGTGCTGTCAAGCTATTTGCAGGTTGCTTCAGGGCGCAGATCTGTATGTGTTAATTACCTTTAGCTCTCAACTGTGATGAAGCCCATTACAAAGAAGCAATCAAATCAAGCCACCGCAGTGGCATTTTACTGGAAGATCTTTGGAAATTGTTGAAAGCTTTTGCGCAGTTCTAATACCCTGTTTATTGATTTGTTGTGCGAGTGAAGCAACTGCCCTTGTGTTTTCAGAACGTCCTGAAATAAGGTCTTTTTCCCTATCCTTTTTTAACCTTGGCAATGATTTTACTCTTCAGTTTGACCTGAGATCCAACAAGTTGCATCACATCAGTGCTAATCATTCATAGTGAGTAAATAGTCTGTTCAGCCTTATTTAAGTATTAGCCAATCTATTTCAAAAGGTGACATCTTATTTCAAAATGATATATAGAGGGAATTGAATATTAATGGTGTACTTGTAACACTAACATGTTTTCAAAATCAGAAGTTTACTGGTTATTTCATGATTTCTAGAGCTAATGAAATGAAAATGAAAATGACAATAAGTGAATTCTCAATTGGTTTTCATTCCTTTTCATGCCATTTCGAACGTGTTTAAGGTTTCAATTCCTCAACAGTGAGGATTTTCATAATATGAAGCCTTGAGTCATCATAGCCTGATCCAAAGACACAACTGTATGGTCTAACTTTGAAACAGTCTAAATGTAATTGCATAACTGCTGAATTAAACCAATTACCATTAAATTGGTAACAAGAATACATTATATTATACATATAAGAGTATGTATGATATGCATTCAAGAGTATATTAGATACATATAAGAGTATGTAAGAGCCTCTTGGATAAATAGCACCATGTAACATTTTACTGTTAGGGACTAACTGTTGGTAACAGATTATTACAACCTTTCTCATTGTGCTGTTCCACAAAATAATGTCATCGTAATATGATGTAACCAAACATAACCTGAACCTATTGCCAAGACAACATGTAATGACAGACGTATGACTGTGCTGACACCTCATTCATGGGCGTAAACACACACCCACTCTAAACACCTGTGTGCGCGTCTACTGCCAAGATCTGAACAATATTTGTGTGCTGACTGCATATATACAACCTCCGGCAGAGGAAGTCATGAAACAGGGATGTTGTCAGACAGTTTATCTGTGTGTGTGTGCGTGTGTGTAACACAGAATGGAAACTAATACCGTTGATCTGAATTTCTGTTCCCCTCAATTAGCTTAGCCAATGTAATCTATCTATCTATCTATCTATCCATCTATCTATCTATCTATCTATCTATCTATCTATCTATCTATCTATCTATCTATCTATCTATCTATCTATCTATCTATCTATCTATCTATCTATCTATCTATCTATCTATCTGTCTGTCTGTCTGTTTATCTGTTTATCTGTTTATATGTCTGTCTGTCTGGTCCATCCATCCATCCATCCACCCCACTTCTGTCTGTCTGGATGAATGGACGTGTTGTCTGTGTCATTCACTTTGGCCAACCTTCTTCATTCACTTTTTGTGATGAATCCTGCAACAGGAAGTCATAAAACATGAGAAAGAAAGAGAGATAGAGAGTTGGAAACTTTGTGCTGAGGTGGTGGGCTGAGTGGAGTGAAAGTGTGAATAACACATATAGCAGTAAAACCCCACTGTGGTGCAAACCACTAAAGAACTATTAATATATACCTTAGAAAAGTCGGTTTACAGTTTTCACCCGCATTGTGGCCGCTTTGATTTAGGCTAATTTTAAAACCCCTTTAGTGTCACCTCGCCTTTTTTGAATAGACATGAAAATGCACATTCCGAACTTAAATGGTTGTAATTCAAGAATGGAATTTGGAATATAGGCTTTGGAATATGGACGTAAGATCGGTCTTGTTTTTAAAGAAGACATTTGACATTTGTAGAAGTGAAATGAATTAAGAAAGTGGAACAGAAAAAAAGTTTGAAAAAGAAAGTAAAATAAATTAGGAAAGTGAAACAGAAAAAAGTTTTGAAAAAATATACATATTCAAAACATGTTGGACTCTAAAACTGAAGAAAAGAAGAAAAAACCAAAGCCAAAAATCTGAACAAGTTGTGTTTGAAATTTTAGGTTGATATCTAAAAAAATGAGCTTTCAGTAAGATTTTGTTTGGGTGCAGTACCAAACTTTTTCACTAGGTGACAACCAGACTCCATTACTGCCCATATAAGGATATATAATATATAATATCTGTAATATTCTGAACCATTATTATATAATTATTATATATAAGATTCTGAACCATTATTTCCACAATTTTCATACAATTTATGAAGTAGACATCCTATCCAGAAGTAGTATTGGTATTTTGGCAGATTTTGATATGAATTCAACCTCTAAGAAACACATAAAAAGAACACGTCTGTGCGTTATAGCTCGCTGCCACATCACAAATGGTGAATCTATTATTATTTTCTTTATATTTAAAACATTTCAGACCTTTTTTTTCAAAAAAAAAATTTTTAATGGATGCAATCTTTTTTAACTCTTGGCATGAAAACAAATAAATGTTTCTACCATTCTTTAATGATTTTTCATGTTATTATACGCTATTTCAAAATAAAGGAGTAAACTCCTTATGAGTATGAAAATATTCTTGTTGCAAATTGATATATTACGTCTCCTCTGTAATTTATTTTGAAAATCAGTCACCAAATATGAAAACTTGGAGCCAACAGTCCAAGTGTTGTTTTTCCTTACTGAAGACCAATTTAGCATCTGAAAAGAGCAGTGTGTCTGCCAGAGGCATGTGGTATTCTCATCTGTTGTGGGCGTGCTTTCGGAAACACATCTGTATTTACAATGTACAGACTTTTTTTTTTTTTTTGTGAAAGAGAAACGTAACACTGGGTAAATTTGCTTCCTGTACATGTCTGTCCACAGTTTTACGTGGGTTCCACTCTCATTAAAACGGCTCTAAATCTGGAGCGTTGTCATTGTCAATCAGTGTTGTGTTGGTCTGTTTAGTTTGCAATCTTGGGTACTTTAAGCTGTATGTCAGTCTGTCCAGATGAAGGTGAGTGTTTTTGTGCCTGTATTTGTCATAGCTCATCTGGGAGGATATAGTCCTGAAGTGATTAATGGTTCCTTAGGTGTTTCTCTCCATGGCATGCCAGTGTGTTGACATAGCAGATCCTGCATACCGCAGACAGATTAGCCCGCTGTCTGCAGGACTTTGGAGGAATGCGTTGACGCGAGAGTCCCTGGCCCTCCGTAAATCCCATAGATGGATGTGCTTCCATTGTCCAGAATGCAGAAACATCTATGCCAGATGTTTTATGTACAAGATGCAGATGTTCCCGTGCTCTCTCTGTGGGAGTAGCTTGTGTTATGGAATACTAGCAGCGAAAGACGTAAACAGAGGAAGTGTGAGAACAGCTGGGTTATGGGGCATTTAGCTATTTGTTTATTATGAATCCTGAGTACTTTTTGTGCTAAATGTAATCAACATGCATAGTTATAACTTGCCAATGACAAAGAAGAGTGTCCATGACCACTAAAAGTACAAAAACATGCAGAAAGGTTTTAAAAATATGCTCATGTTTGTTTCATATGATTTAGAATTTTCTTTTTTCTTTTTTTACCTTTTCGAGCTTTAATAAAACTTTAAGATGAATGACTCTAAATCTGTCATTATATATGATTTCTCTTTTATTTATAGGGATATGTTGCTTATATTTATGTATAATATATCCCTATAAATAACAAATCTTTACACAGAGGATTCATTAAAATCTGTCTCCTCTGGATTGCCAGCTGCAACGATAATGAGCACCGCTGTGAAAATTCATAAAACATCAAACATTTGCAACCTATTGCACTTCTGTTATGTCATGTTTTTTCTGAGTAACCACGAATTCAAAAAAATTTAAGATTTGTAGACTTTAATGGATTGTCAAGTCAAGTCACCTTCATAGCGCTTTTTACAATACAGATTGTTTCAGACAGCTTTACAGTGATAATAGATGAGTGTAACAAAAGATAGTTTTGGCTGTACAGCAGCTCTAGAAGAAAGTCATTGTCCAGCTTCAGTACAGTTTTTAATTGATTCATTTCCGTTGTAAATATCATTAGTTATTAACTTTGGGGCCGCTTACACAACCGTTTTCATCTGAAAGCAGGAAACTCTTAATGCGTTCTGGCCGTTCATTTATACGACAATGGCGTTTTGGTGGCCTGAGAATGCAAACTTTGAAGTTGGTTTCAAAGTTCAAGTTTTTGAAAGCGATACCGTTATCATCTCTGTGTAAACTTCAAAAGCGTGAATCTGTGAAAATGGTGACGGCATGCACATTCCTATTACGTGTTTGAATGCGTATGTGAACAGGCGCGTAGTCTTTATTTACAAAGTGGCATCGCCAATTATTTGTCTGGCGTGCATACAGTGTTTTTAGTCGTTTCCGCGGATCCGTGTGAACGGGAATCATTTTGATAACGTGTATCTTATGATGTAACGAGTGCATCAGGTGTTATAGGAAGTGTTCCCGGTTCAGGCTGACCTATAGTTTGTGCAGCCTAACAACCATTTTACATGATTTGAATTATAGAAATTGATAATGTGTTACGTGATTGCCAGGTTAAAGAGATGTGTTTTCAGTCTAGATTTAAACTGACACAGTGTGTCTGCTTCCCGAACAACTAGGAAGACTGCTCCAGAGTTTAGGTAGCCTACTAAATAGGAAAAGGATCGAACGCCTGCAGTTGATTTTGATATTCTAGAATGGCCAGAATTTTAAGATCGCAATAGACGTAAAGGATTATAATGCGTTAAGGGCTCGCTCAAGTAGGCTACTGGGGAACTTAGTAGGCCTACTTTGTAAGTAATTAGCAAGATTTAAAAATGTATACAATGTTTAAGGGAGCCAATGCAGCGTTGACAGAAAAATAGGTGTTGTTTGCCAGAAATGAGCATTTGTGCATTTACGCCAACAACGTCTAAATAGCTATTTGTCTACTGGTCAACATTATCAAGTAGCCTATGCGGCCTAAGTGATGTCATCGGTAAAGGAAAGTTGTTTTAATGAGCAGAGAAAGTGATTACAATTTGATTAAAGATTAGTTTTTATGTCAATCATTCACAAAGTTAATATGGTCAATTTTGGTTTCATTCCTTTTCTTTTTAAGCATCATTCACCTGGGAGCATTTTAACTTGTCAAATCCACATCATGAGAATCTGGGGCCGAATTCCCGAAAATCTTCTGAAGAAAGTTAAGAAAATTCTTAAGAAAGGTTTGTGGGAATGCAAAACATTCTTATCTTTTTTTTTCTTAAGAAAATAATAAGAAAATGTCAGGTAAGAAGAATTTTATTCTTAAGAAAGTTTTGTGAATCCGGCCGCAGATAACTCAGAATCTTTAGCTTCTGAGGGGACTTTGGGGACATTTAACATACGGTACAACAGAGTAAGTCTGAATTTGGTGGGGGAATAAGCCTTCGGGGTTCCGTAATGTTTCGTAATCTCTTTTTTGACTTTAGATTTGTTTTTGCTGAACCTTATTTAGCCAGATAGCACCCCTGCAGACAGAGGGCATGGCCACGAAAGATGCTTTCATTTGGTCGATACATTTTATCAGAGTTTAAGCTGACATATATCTGATTTTATGTATATTTTCTCCACCTATCTCTCACTCCTCACTCTCTCTTTCCCTCCTCTCTCCACTTTTATCTACCAAAGCAAAGCCTGTTTGGAATTTGAAGCATATTTTTAGAAACAAGCTTCTTTGATGGGCCAAGCATTTGACGTTTTATATTTTGAGGTGGATTTTTATGTGAAGTGATTTTACATTTCTAATATTCATTTAAGATTTTTTATATCTTAAGAACCAGCAGACTGTCTTAGAGAAGGCATTAGTTATAAAACTCCTTGAAACATAAATACCCTTGGGCGATGAAGTGTATATTTGGGACTAGAGTAAAACTAATGATCTGTCTCCTATTATTCTTTGAATTTTACTTCTATATGTAATCATACTTCTATATGTAATTTCC
The DNA here is from genome assembly GCA_031834385.1 of Semotilus atromaculatus. Classification (NCBI taxonomy): domain Eukaryota; kingdom Metazoa; phylum Chordata; class Actinopteri; order Cypriniformes; family Leuciscidae; genus Semotilus; species Semotilus atromaculatus. Next base: position 8,961,268 of record JAULUF010000041.1, on the reverse strand, counting down.
TGTAAAGTTCCAGAATCCTCTACCCCAGTTTCCTAGGTTTTATGGAGATAATACATTTCCCTTTTAGAAATGATGGAATGCGGAAAACAGTTTACAGTCTGCAAGATTCATGAAAGTTTGTCTGGTACTGACTGTGACTGTGCTATTTGGAATAGCGAAGAGAAAGGTCCACGAAAGACTCCACTAAAGCCTGCTCAGTTTTTAGAAGTAAGCAGTAAATTTGAGCCTGGTTATCTTTCCAGAGGGAGCTGGTTTGGCCGGCCTCCAGCAGCACAGACGGGGGAACGCTGCTCAGAATGAGAGAGGCTCATGCCTCAGTTTTGTCTTTTTTGAAGGTGCTGATCAACTGCAAGATGTCAAGCTGTTTTGTTGCACCAAGTGAAGTTTTTCATTAAAATGTTACACCTTGTTGTACCTGTTAAAGCAGTGGTTCTCAAACTGTTTACACCGAGTTGCACCTCAGAAAATATTTGGCTCTCCAAGTATCACCATAATTACCTATATTAAAATACAGTAGTGTAGTAGTAGGCCTAACTATTCATCTATAGCTGTGCACAGCTCAAAAGCAAGGCAGTTTTATTTCTAATAAGAATATTTATTGTTGTCAGCCCCTTTTTATAGTGTAAAACCCAGTTTGAATATTAACAATGCACTGTGCTGCTTACATACAGGTAAATAAAAAACTTAAATAATGATTAAATGAAAAAGTATTGCACCTAAAAGTGAAATAAAAAATTGACCTGATCAACCCAAATGCCAGCTGAAAAGAAGATATCATCGTGTTAGTTGAGCTATATGCGCGATGGGCGCCGCCATGTTAGTTTGTGCTGCTGTTCAGAGAATCGGATTTGTTGGATTTACAACACGTGAATTGGTACGACCGTTTGATTGACGGACTTACTGATTCTAGGTGGTCTTGGAAATGATTGGCTGGAGTTTTCGAGTCCTGCCCGTTCCACAGATGATTAAATTGCTTAATTGTCATTTCAGTGCTTCTAACTCAGTGGCTGTAAGTGGGTTATGAATAGGATTTCAAGTGATTTTGAAAAAATGGACAAAAAAGAGAATCACATACCCCACCTTTAAGTGGCCGGTGAACTGGGAGAAGAATAGAGTAAACTTTAAAGTTACTTACACAATGTGTATCTGATAAAACATGTCATCTAATTATAGGCTAGGCTTATAGCAATAAGGATTATTATTATTGCTGCTTCCATAGACATCAGTGTGTAACTCTAATGTATTGTTTTTTTATTACTTAGGCCTATGTGAATTTAAATGTCTGAAACCTAAAATAAACATTATGTGGTTGACAACACTGAATAGTTAAAGCAACACTAAGTAGGATTTTTTATCTTCAAATAATGTTTCCAAAATCGTTTCAGTGGCTCATCAAGTCGTGACATGGTGAAATGCACTTATGCCGCCGTTTTGCAGTCCTTTATCTGGTATATCCGCGCTATGTAAGATTGCCAGATCGGGTCGCGTTTCTAGTTCTAATGAGACATACAATGGTACAATTCCGCTTCCAACCTGTAGGGCGACCGCAGAGGAAAAGTTACTTGGTGTTGCTTTAATAGGTGTGTTCGACATCGGCTGCGGCTGGATGTAACCGATCGGCGAGAGTTTTTTTATAATTTTTTTTTTTTTTACATTTAATAAATAATCTTATTTAATAAGAATTAATAATTCTCCAGATTTAATAATCTGTTCAAAAATACATTAACAATCCAATTCATACATACGGTGACACTTGTTTCATGAACATAATTTCTGATTTTAAATTATTTTCGAATTTTTTTGGAAAGTTTAGAAATAGCTTAACAAAATACTTAAAAGTAACATTTTGTAATATAGTTTGCCTATATATATATATATATATATATATATATATAAAACAATAAATAAATGAGCCAAGCCTAAAATGGCTAAACACTTTACTTGTCTTAACCACTACTTAAAAAGCCATTGCTCTCTCAGAAAAACATCAAAAACTAAATGAAGTTTTTGGCAGAATATGGGAAGTTGTGTGCGGAGTTGCATGGTGATGCTCCAGAGAAGTGTCTTCGAAAATCTGCTGAGAAATATAATAATAAATGCATCTCTAGCACAGTGAAGCAGGGAGGAAGAGACTGTGTCAATGTGTGGAGAGCCTTTTAGCTGCTGGTATTGCTGGTACACAGCAAAAACTACTTTGCTGTGAAAAGTCTTTTAATGCTTTGGGGTACAGGAGAATGGCTTGCTTCCCACAAATGAAAAGTTGTTATCTAAAAAGGAATGATCAGATGTTATTTTTCAACAAGACAATGCTCCTGCCCAAATTACAAAGACAACCAAGAAGAAGTGGCTTGAGAACAAGTCCGTCAGGGTCACAGTTTGGCCTCCAGATTTAAAGGTGATAGTGAATTTGGTCTCACATTAAACTCAAACGATCTGGGAGACGTTTTTCAACTACCACAAACAGTTTGAAGCCATCAACACTGAGTGGAACAAGACTAGTATTTGTGCAATTCGTGCTAATTTCCTGATTAGTGATTATTAAAATGGTTAAGAGAAATCAAAGACATTTAGTTTTTTTTTGTTTTTTTTTTTGCCCAGGAGTGTGTGTGTGTGTTTGTGTGGATACAGCCTAAAATAGATTTAAAACATTATTAAAGACAAGTAAACTTTGGTCTAACAGTAGTTTTCATGTACAAGCAAATGTACAGTAACACTGCATAGTCTTCACTGTATTAATTAAACATCCTTATTAAAGTTACAAAAGTTAATCAGTCAAGAACGGTGAGTGATTTTTTTTTTTGTCCGTAGTTGTTTAATTAACATAAAAAGCACAGACAGCAAGCAGGTATATTAGGCTGCTGTCACTTTAAGAGTGAATGCATGGATCTAATATACTGATTCATACTGTACACATGCGTTTACTTTTTGTCAACTGTTTACGTTCTGTTTACGTTTTTGACAATTTTGTGTGAATTTTTCCGCTGTAGTGCAAGAAGACATGAAAGAGAGCTCAGTTTAGTATTCACACGCTGTCCGAGACGTGTCTTTCTGCATCACAAAACTTTCCACACAGTCTGCGAGTAATGAAATAAACTCCCTTTCACGTCTTCTTGTCAAGGCTTAAACTTTAAAGTGCTTTTCCGTCAACTGTCCCGAGCATCGTTCACGTTTGTTCATAAACTGCTTCACTGTTGCGGTATTTTGAGCGTTTTTGAAGGTAGTTCTGGTGTAAAATGTCATGTGGTGTGAAATGTAATAATATGTTTATTCATTCAAAATTAAAAATAATCATTAACATCTGTACACTTACATTTATTCAAGCTATAAGGAAAATAGGTTATTACTTTTTGCTTGATGGTTACACCACATGTCATTTTTTGAATCTCACTTTTAGAATCTTTACTTTTTTCAACATGAGTTCATTAGAAGAACTTTGTGTTTTCTTTTCTTTAACTTGGACAGTCTTTTTGTCATTGACCCCACAGCAGATCTCATAACAGATTTGTACTATGTACAGATTGACCCGTCTGTCTTATTTAACTCCCTGTATCAGTCCTCGGATTTCATTGTCCACTCATGTGAATAGATTTACTGTATGTGAGAGCTCAGGTGTGTTATGTGCTGTAAATCAGTGGTCTGAATAACCAGGTGTGCACTTCATGACCCAATGAGTTACCTGAGCTCTCCAGAGGACTCTCAAATAAGAGCCCGCATGAGCCCCAGGTGTGCACCGACACAATGGTACATACTGTGCGTAGAAATGGGAAAACGAGGTATGAGGTTTTAAGTTACTGAAAGACAGTATGCTTGCAGTTTTTAATGATCGTTAAAAAATCCAGCAGTCGACACCTTTATGGTGCTACACACGACGTATATGATGTTTTAGCTTAAAAATTTTACATAAATTGCAAGTCGAATAGACGGATTAGTGGTTAGTCCAACGCTCAATAAAGTCAGAGAACTTCAGAAAACCGATGACTTTGGAATTCAGAGACGCCTTTGGAAATCTCTTTAAAATGTTTCTGTTGTATTTATGCGCTGTGAAAAGTTGAAGTATAACGTCACTTTAAAACTGTACACGGACCAGGTCATAAACTCTCTTTTGGAAATACCATACAGTATATGCATTAGGTATGTGTGTGTGTGTGTGTGTGTGTGTTTTCACCTGTTCTCCAGATGCAGTAGACCTCACATGCTGTTTAACCGTAATTTTTTCCCTTCCTTCATTATAACTGAGCAGTCTATAACAATATAAAGGTATAAACTCCAACAATCGAGTAAAGTCTGATATTCCATTACATTTTTAAAGCATTAGAAGCTCAAAATCTATGCTTTTCATATTTTAGATATTTTAGATCACACGCAGAACTTTACACTTTATGGTATTGCGCTCGGATGCTAATTTGCCCTGTTTAGTATATCTGGCCCATAATCTAATAAATTTATATTTAGTTAATTACATACAAATATTTTTTTTACAATTATTAATTATTTGCTCTTTTAATTAATAAAATTATATTCATCAATGCTGCACATTTTGCATGCAACCCTGTTTTATCATAATATTCCGCCATTACAAAAGTTACAATGTAATTTTTTTGCACAAACTGTAGTGTTTATTAATTAGCCCCTAAAAATATAATAATAAGCCCTTACTAATACTCTGAAAATATTTTTTAAGTATATAATAATTTAGTAAAATGTACTAAATTATTCAACCCTGTTACCCATTCTGCCATTTTGAAATCGGATTAATATTAAATACTTCATTTTGATATGTATTTAAAGTTCTACTATTATGCTATTTTAAAGATTCCTGATTTTATTTTATAGGTCTCCAATAGGTTGTACATGCATCCAAAAAAAAAAAAAAAAACACTTTAATTCAAGTCACAGAAATGGTTCGATAAAGGATTTACTCTCTCTAAACACCTCCTTTCTGAAAGCTTCCTCTGCTGTGATTGGTCAGATGGTTCAGTCTGTTGTGATTGGTCTGCTGCTTTCAGCAAACTAAACGAAACGAAACCCCATTACCATATCTGAATTTCAGTTCCAGAGGCTTCCTAAGCGCTTGAAACACAGCGATACGAACAGTAACAATAGTGTCGGTTTTACCATATCAAATCAGATACAATATTATGTAGGTTTGTATCGGTTCTTTCTTTCAGGAGACAATCATTTTATTTACTGTACACTTAGATCTTTAAAACTTTGCAGACCTTTTACATTCACAAACATCTATACAACACACTGCCTGAATAGTAATATTTGAAAAAGCATAACAGGGGCACTTTAATGCTTATTACTTGAAAACAAAGACAAATCTGGGTTTCACATTTTTTTAACAGAAAAATTTAACAGCTTGTATAATATTTAGTTTGACTTCTGGTTGACTTCTCCCATGACCATAAAAAAAAAAAAAAAAAAAAACAAGACTGTATTTGTTAGCTTTCCACCCCGTTTTGTATAGCTTCTTTTCTTGTCTTACCTCTTCTTTTAATAATAATAATAATAATATGTTTATTTTTTATAGCGCCTTTCAAGAACCCAAGGTCGCTTCACAAAATAATACAAACTTTTTCTCATCTCCTCTCCATCTCTCTTCCTCCTGCGGACCTTCTCTGTACCCTTCATTTCTCTCGTTCTGTTTGCTTCTGTGGCTCTGTCCGCTCCCGACAGCACCTGTATTTGAGAAGGCATTTTAGGAATACCAGACATGCCTGTGGTCTGAATGGACAGTATTCATCCTGGTTCCCACTTTCCATCCAGCGTTTTCTGGATGGTTATGGCAGCCTGATGGATGTTGTGTATATGTGCAGTGAAGTGTAAGTGTTTTAGTCTGTGTGTGCAGCACTGTGTGTTTGAATCTCCGCAGCTGGTCATGCGTTATATCATCTGTGCGTGGAGAGCTCAGCCGTTTGGGGTTAATATCACGGTCACAGCTGCGTTCTCACACTGTCCGGTAGACCTGATCATTACCGGAGCCCTGGAGGCCTGACACATGCACACTGGTCACAAATCTTCCAGTCAATCTTCAGAGTTGACAGCTATCGTAGTGTGATCCTCAAGGTTTTAGTCTACAAACTGTGTGTGGTTTAGTTTAAAAAGGTCATACATGCAAACAGCAAGTAAATATGAAGTTGTCCCTTGCTTAACTGTATTGAATATACACTTGTAGTGTACTTGAAATCTTAAAAGTATATGTTGTTTAGACCTTAGGAGGACACGGTTAAAGTGTTTTTTTTTTGTCTTTCATGGTTAATTAGACTTTCAGTCAGTTATCATCTATTCGCTAAAGCTCAGACTTAGAAACATTAAAAAAACCTATTTTAATTTCCATTTCAAGGTGGTTTTCACAGTTAATTTGGTGTGAATTTTTTTTTGTCTCTGCACACATGAGCAGACAGAAGAACATCTGTAGCTTTCAACACATTCAGCTCATTAGCCAATAGTCATTATATAGTGTCCTTTTGTATTTTTAAGCTTCTCTCCTTTCATTTTTTTCTTGTGCCGTAAAATGTATTCATATTCATTTCTAAAGTGAATGACTTAGATGTTTCTATTGAATTCCTTGTGCTTTAGTATGGTCTTGTCCTTTGAATGTAACGTTTAATGAAAAAATGGCTTGAAAAATTAAAAATATGCGGAGAGATTAAGTTGACTCATCATATGAATAACACTACACCACGTCAATGTGTAATAAGTGTAGAAAAAGCTTCTATTCTAATACCTTAACATAAGACTTTGCATACTTTAAACTGTTAACCCTGCGTTACTGTAATCCTGGGTTATCTCTATTTATTACCATGGTAGTTTTGTGATTTCACACTGTACATTTCTAAACACTGCATTAGCATTCTTATTTGCATATATATGAGGTTAATATCAGGCACTAACTGCTTCTCCGTCTGCAGAAAAGCTCTTTTATTGCAAAAGAGGTGTTTGCCTTAGTTGTTTTGCATCTGAGGGAACTAAGCATTGTTTAGTTTAGAATTTTTTGACTTGCATATTACTCTTACTCTAAAATAGATACTCTATAGGTACCACTTTTGATGCAGAACTCACATGGTGCACATTTCAGAGTTTCGACCCAAGCAGAAAATCTTTTGGGGTATTTTTTGCCTGCTGTTTTATGAATACTACATTTTCAGACACTCATTTAGTGTGCTGCTAGTTTTATTTCAAAATATCAGAAAAAAACATTCTGATAATTGTTTCAAATAAACCCGCCCAGAAGAAATTTGCATATGTGCAGATTTTTTTTTAAATCAAAATGACTGTGCATCCGTAGTAAGTACTGAAACAGATACAACTCAGAAAACAAAGCTCAATATACAGTAGAGTGCTTGCGTAATGACGTACTTTGTAGGCCAACCTGGAAGTTATCATGGCCCTGTTTCCCTCGACAAAAAGCCAGTTGTTTTTATTTTTATTTTATTATTGCAGAACATAAGCTCTGTGACCAACAAAAGTTGATGGTTTTTACACGTTTTGTAAAGGTTTTGTAAAGAGTTTACCTGTTCAGCATAATGACGTTTATTGTCCAGACAACCTCAATAATGTATTTAGCCACTTGGTAGCAAGATGTAAAAGTGTTAAAAAATCAAGATATTACTGGTGTATTTTATGTCAAAAAACAAACCAACAGAGTAGACCTTATCCACAGATCTTATTTCAGGCAAATCTAGTGGCTATCAGTTAGATTATATATATATATGTGTGTGTGTGTGTGTGTGTGTGTATATGTGTGTACGTATATATGTGTATATATAGCTATATATAATATATATATATATAGTAGTCAACATTTCAAGTGGACAACAAGTGGATCAAAAAAGTTCATCAAAGTTGTCCAAAGACAAGAACGGGTATTGTTCAAAATTCATGTATAACTTGAAATATTTTGCTCCACTTCAAATGTTGAGTACTGTATATTATTTTTATTTATTTATTTTGGTGCTATTTTTGTGTGCTATGCATCGGGCTCTATAGGCGATCCGTTGGCATTGAGCAGGGCTTTATTACCCAGAGCAAAAAATGAGTGCTAAGCCCCATTCAAAATTAAAAGGGTGAAACGTTGCTTAACCCAAGGTTAATAGTAGCCTGGAGGTTAAAAAATATGTTAACTCACGGGTATTCGCAGTGGGAAAAGCCTAAAGTGTATTTTCAACTAACTAGCAATTACAGTCTGCAATATGCAACATATAATTTAAATTGAACTTCACACGTAAATCTCGAAGTACTGTATGTCTGCTAATTAAAGTGATGTAGACAACTGAGGTCACACTGGATTTAGCTGTGTGTGCAAGGGTAATTCCCTCTGCACATCTGATCAGAGACAACCAGAGCAAATGCTGGCTCTGCCTGTGCTTTCTACCAGGAAAGATGGTGGCTTTATGGCATCATTGTGTAATAGGTGTCAGTCTGAACTAGGAAAACACAATTTTTTTTCTGCGGTTGGAGCGGAGCAGCAGACTATGTGAAATTACACAGCCAGGCCTCAGGGGCATAGAGAGGAATTTCAAAGGAAACACAGCAGTCTGCTTCATATTGAGATTACATTAAGGGAACCGAATGCAGTCTGGAATGTGTAAAGGGGCCGTTCGGAGTGTAATAATCATATTAGTCTGGCAGTGTGAGCTTCAGCTTCACCCAGCAGCTAAAAAAACCCCTGCTTTGTCTAGTACATTCAGTGTCTTCAATTCAGTCTCTAAACTGTTTTCTCTTCTTTTTGCTGTATTTTTCTCCTTTTCATAACCCTCTTTAGCCTGTGCTCTTTTATTTGCATTTCACTTGACTGATTTCATTTATTTTGATCATGTAAATAGGACCACCACAATGGTACACCCCACTTAAACAAACAAATGTAACCCCTGGTTACACCCAGAGGACCGTCCTTATGACAAATATACTGTACTGTAACAATGGCAATGATTGACTTATGCGTTTGGTATATTGTTGGCTAACTATTAAGGATAAAGCATCTTCTTCTTAATACCTGGTATTGATCAATAGTGGACGACATTAAATACACGTGTAAACGGGGTCTAAAACGTTTTGAGCTTGTCCACTTTCGACCATTTCCAGAGGTAGTTGAAAATACATTTGACCTGATTGCTTTCATAGTGTAAACGCTCATGTGGTCGAATGTGTTCCAACAGCCACAAAAAACACCTGCTCTATGTCTACTGACTTAAAGGGTTAGTTCACCCCAAAATGAAAATTCTATCAGTAATTACTCACCCTCATGTTGTTCCAACCCTGTAAGACTTCCGTTCATCTGAACACAAATGAAGATATTTTTGATGAAATCTGAGAGCCGTCTCACTCCTTCATAGGCTTCTAGGTAATTTCGTTCTGCTGGTCCAGAAAAGTTAGTAAAAACATCATTAAAATAGTGACTACGTGGGTCAACCTTAAGTTTATCAAGCGACGAGAATACTTTTTAATGCGCAAAAAGCCAAAAATAACGACTTTATTCAACTATTAATTTTCTTAATAGTGGCGTGAGTTCACGAGAGCGCCACGACACATGCGCGAGAACTGAGAAGATGACGCTCACGATCATTTGATGGGAAAGTGTGAAAGGTAAACCATTCATTTTGCGGCATTGGTAAGGCACTTTCACGTTTTCTCGTTGGTTTCTCATGATTGGGACATCCAGGAAATGCACACTTTAGAACCATTTTAAACACTACATCGAGACCCTTCTGCGCCATCTTCTCGGTTCTCGCGCATGCGTCGTGGCGCTCTCGTGAAGAGCCCACGGGTGGCGTGATTCTCTCATATCTCTCACGAAGGAGCGGAAGCATAAAAGGAGGAGCGACGACAGTGAAGAGGGAGAGAGGCCAGGCCAGGATTTATGTTGTGTTTTATGTTTTATTATATATGTCTTTTACTTTACTTTTGTTTTGTATTTGTTTATTTATTAAAATGTGTGTTAAACGTTCGCTGCTTCCCGCCTCTTTCTTCCCACAACATCTAACTGTGTTAGGCAGATGGAGGCTGAGGCTTTTTAGGTTGTGTAGAGTTCGTTTGCTTGCGTCCATGGCTGCAATAAGCTGTTTTTTCCACCAACTGGCAAGCTAGGGGTGTCGATATACTGGGTAAATTGGGTGATTTGGCAGTGGACACGGTTCGACAAGGAACACACATTTCAAAGTAGAATAATTGGCTGTAGCATTGTTTTTCAGAGAAACAAGTATGTGAACTGAGCATGTTTCCTAAATATCTATATTTTAATGCTTTAGTACAGCACCTTTACACCATACATACAGCACCTTTAAGACTAACATTAGCCAAATTTAGACTTTATTTAGAATAGAATTTAGATTTAGACAAAAAGAAAGAACTGCTTTTCAGCCCAGAGTCTGTCTATGGATATACCATCCACTTCATAAGAGGTTGTTGACTTAAGAGGAACGACCAATGGAAAAATGGCTGCATTTACATTTGCTAGCTCAATTTACGACATTTGTGTATTTTGCACTGTGTATCCTGTGGCAAGAGTGTGAGGGAAGCCTGAGTAGACTTAATCAATCAGGTTTTCACAGGGTGGGGAAACAGACAGAGCCACCTGGAGAACTGCCACTAGCGTTTAGCTTCTGCCACTGTCATTCTCGATGTCAAGGGCAAGTGAAATCATATTAAAATCACATTAAATTGCGATATAGATGTAGACGTTTTGATGTTGGCACGGACAGCATTTCTAATTTCTTGCCCTTGTTGCTTCCTGTCTTTGAATTATTCGCCTCATTTTCGGTCAGCATTAAATGTTTTCCTTTTATGTACTTTAGACCTCTGCTTGCCAAATCCAGCATATGTGTCAGTACTTTCTCTCCGCTTTCAACTCTGCGACTTGGCAGCTGTGTACAGCTGGCTGGACACTGTTTGTAACATACGAGTTGGTGATGGTGTGCTGAGAGAGAGAGAGAGAGGGTGTTAGGGAAAGAGAGAGAAAGAGTGCTGGGCTGCTTGGCAAGGCTGTTTGAGTAAGAAGAGTGAGCTGGTTGTGAGTTTCAGAGTTTCCTGTCCAGCTGTATCATTGGCACGGGCTGAAAGAGAGGGACTCAGACCCTCGCACAATACAGCACTTGTGTTGCAGTCCGGGAACTCAGGAATGTGGCTCTCACCTTCATATGGCTGACAGGAGTTTGTTTTGGAATGAGAGATATTATTCATCACACTCTTACCGCACTCTCTCGCTCTTTCTCTTTTCCTCTCTTACGTCTCTCTCTCTTTCATGGCCGTCCTCAAAGTAAAGAAAAATAAAGTGACTTCAGTCTGAAATCTGAGATCTGACTCCACCACCTGCAGTAGTTTCTTTCAGTTCGTGGCTTTTTAGTCCCTTCATCCCATTAGCAATTTCACTGAAGCTCTTTCGAGCATTCCCATTCAATTAAACGCTAGGATTTTCCTGAGAACTTTCTAAATCACTTTTGCCATTCATTAAAGGCAGTTTTCGTGAAACACATGGGTGTAAAAAAAAAAGCAGGGATCAAAATCGTTCTCACTGGAAGACGGATTAAGCAACAGAGACTCACGCTTCTCTCATATGAGAGAAAAAAATGAGGAAAATGTATGCTGGAATTATTTTAGGATTTGATACTGGTGGTTGAGTTTAAACTTTTAAATAAAGAAACGTGCTGTTTTTATGAAACACATGTTCGATATTCTCAGATGCTTTGACTTTTGTACTCTCTATCTTATATTTTGAGATATTTAGTGCTTAGCAAAAAATAGGCATGACTTGTGTTATTGTGATGTTTACATTCAACTGAATGTCGCGTTTCCCAAGAGCATCGCAAACCTAAGTAGATTGTAAAACCATTGCCACCAATGGTCTACGATCAACTAGAATCACAATCTTTTTGGGAAACCCGACCCAGAACACACTAGAAACCACTTACCAATACTCTAGCAACCACTAAATGCGCTAAAAACAAATCAGAACACCTTAACAAATGAATAGCATTGTAACTAGCATCATGACAGAGACTTTCGCACAAGCAAACACCATTTTTATATTATGTTCTTTAAATAAAAAGAGAGAGAGAATGAGTAAGAGACAGTATGCAGAGATGCAGTAAAAATATTTTGTTAGGATTAATGTGCTTCAAGTGTTAACATATGAATGAAATATGATTCATATGGAATATGATTCATATCATTAAATTAACCTGACTACATTAAGTTACACTAACAAAAGTAAGGTAAGTTTAGGTAGAAATAGCTCCTTAAAGGGATTGTTCACCCAAAAACTACATTTCTGTAAGCTCTTCTGTAATTTCTTCTGTGGAGCATAAAAGAAGATATTTTGAGTGTTTCTCTTTTCCATACAATGGAAGTCAATGGGGTTCAATGTTGTTTGGTTCCCAATGAAAGAGAAATTCTTTCCCAAAGAAAGAAATGCATACAGATTAACCTGAGGGTGAGTAAATGATGACATAATTTTATTTTGGGGTGGCCAATCCCTTTAAAGGTAGGATCAGGTAAATTAAGGCCTTTTTATTTTGTAGGAAGGCATCAAGGCACATTCAAATCCACTGTTTATATCACTTCCGATTTATAAAAAAAAAATGCTGTCTGATTTCCCCCAGTTTTTTAAACCTTTACTCCTCTTTAATCAGACATAAGCATTGTAGTCGTTAAATATTTTCAGAAATGTTTAAAGCTTGCATTAATAATTTGCTCTTGATCATTTGAGGTGACATTACTCACTTTGAAGTCTTTCTGAAACCAATTTATTAGTAACTTTCATACAAACAACACTGTCTGTTTAGTCACTGACTGTCTAGGCAGCTGCCTTAGGCTTCATACACAGCCCTTATGTCACTCAAGTTCAGTTATTGTAAGCTGTGGAGGTTAAACAGGGTTTTTGTATCCCGTCTTCCTGTGTGTTCTCTGTCATGATGAGCAATGACGGCTAATGAAAGCCTTCGCTTTGTGAGGAGACTGTGAAAAATGTGAAGAGTCAAACAGAGGCTGATGTATGTTTGAGGTGTCCTGAGCGGGACCCATGGCTGATCACAGGCTCGGTCTCTTCTGTGGCTTTATTTAGTCTTCCATTGGCTTTCAAGTCCCGTTTAATCTCCCCCTCAGTGCCTCTGAAAACAGCACCCGCTCCAGCCTCCTGTTATTGTACAGGCTTTGAATCCAGCCCCTTCACTCTTCCTGGGTTTTTATCCTGCATGAGTGACCTCTATAATATTGAACCTTATCACCTGAGTGCCATTATTTATCATGCGGGTGAATAGGAGGATTCAGATTACATACAAAGGTGCTTGGAGTATTATCCAATCTCATTGTCAGGCGCTCTTGTAGACTTTAATCAAATACACACACACATACAGACAATATCAGCGCTTTCGTGCACTATTTCATTGTTTGCCCTCCACGTTATAAGAAATACAATGACACATAGGTGCACAAAGCATGGCTGTTGGTGGCTCTTTGTGATTTGCTGAAGGGTTAATATGGATGGAGAAGATCAGAGACGGCTGAGCTTCAGCAAGCGTGAATGGAAAAGTCTGTGGGAGAAGACGAAGTCGCTGAAGGATGTGATACCATCATGATGAAAAAGAAAGGGTCATAGGTTTTGGAAATAAACATAGGTCCATCTGCCCCTCTCTTGACAACAATGATAGCCTCTCGCGTTTGTTTGCCAGACCGTGTCTGTCCGTTTGCGCCACCCCTCAACCTTGAAGTATGACTTCAGAGCGATAAACCTTTTGTTACTTCCACAACGTGCAAAAAAAAAATGACAGATGCTGACTTTTAGATTGGTTTTTAGCGGCTGTTTAGTGGGTCAGAGAGTTTTCAGAGAGTTTTCTCCAGAGGAAGAGAATCAAATATTATTTTCCTTTGAGGTAGTTTCCAGGGAAACAGAAGGAGGAACCTTGGGCAGGCGGTTTTGTTGTTTTTGTCTTCAGCATAAAACAAAATCAGCCAAGATTTTCTTCTGCGTTGTTTAGAAAAATGTAAAAAAGGTTTTGTTTGATATGTTAATGGTACTTGAGTGGTGCACATGTCTTGTTCAGTAACTGCAGACGTTTTTGAGATCATTTCATATGTACTAAGGAAATGACTCAACCTTCGCCTTTAAAGAAAGTTTACTAGATATTAAAATATACTCTTCAAATGAAATGATTCTGAAATTTTGACTTGTGTCCACCTGTGCAGGTACTGGTCTCGGGTCAGTCCCCTGTCTCAACTGATGACATCTATTTGGATGACCAGCAGTCTGGTGACTACCCTTTAGATGATGATGACTTCACTTCTGGTTCAGGATCTGGTGGTAAGGACTGTTTATATCACTGTTACTGATTCTTTAACAGTCAATTTTATTACTATTGTTGTTCTGAGGCATCTTCAGTCTCAAGAGAACATAATTATTATATTATGACTTTTACTCAACAACCCCCTAACACTGTTTCATTTTGGTGCATAACACATCCCACACTGTTTGTGAATGATAATCTCTAATCCTATGGCATGTTGAGGAGAGGTGTATTGCTACTTTTGCCCCCAAGTGATCAGAGATGCATTTCCCAAAAGCATTGTGAGCCTAAGTTGATCCTAGTGATCTATGGGCTAGAATATCAAAGGCATTGTCCCAAATGCAAGCCTAAATATGTGCTCACATGTAACATTGCTCAACAAAAATCCAGTCATTCCAATAGAAAACCACATAACCGGGAGTTTCAAGTAAGGGCGAAATATTTCCCCATGCGGTATTACTCATGTTCAAGTCAATCACTTAAATTCATGAGTTGACCAACAGAAAGCTGCTTGGTTTGAAAGTGACTTCTATGTGACCTGTTCTTACAAGTCTACAATATTGGCAATGAACAATGGATCCCCCCCTCAAAATTCCTTTCTCATTTCTTTCCCACACTTTGGTAATGCGGTTATTGTTGGGTAGTAGTCTGCTTTGGACTTTTGAAACCTAAAATGACAAATGGGACACCCTCCGGTTTTGTGGACGTCACAGACACTAGCACACGACCGACAAAGTCCACAAGTCCAGACAAAATGTGCCATTTGGAATAGGACCATAGAAACATGTGGAAAGGCTTATTTGACTTGGTCCAGGAAGTAGCTGTAGACAATGTACTTAAAAACACTTATAACCAAAAGCATAGAAATGCCCTGGCAACCACCCAAAACACCCTTGTGGGGTTTGCATTGACTATTGGAGCATGTATAGTACATGTACTAGAAAAACAATTTAATGATGTATTTACAATGAACCCACAGAGCCAGTGTTGTTGTGGCTAAAGGTTTTCTAATGTGTTGTTAATAGAAGGACTACTAGGTGGTTGCTAGACAATGCTGCCCACCCTTTGAGCAGACAGATGTTTCACCTGCAGTCAAACGCGGTCAGCCAAGACCACCATAGTCACTCAGCAGATGTCCGCTCCATACAGAAATACTGCATTATTAATAAGTCATTTCTCTACCTCTTACTGCTGTACTGCAGTGTCTTGTACCTGGCACAATTACAGTGCAAAATGGAGAGAACGTTTGAAATATTTATCCATTTTATCCATTTCACCTGTCTCTCTTGGAAACACTTTAAGCAAAAGTGCTGATCTTGCATTCCTATTCTGTATTATTGTATTTACGCGGAACTGAAAGTCCAAGAAAGTGAGACGTTTGGAATGTTTAAAGTAAAGCTCAGGGCGTAGGTATGCCATTATAGTCTCATCACACCATAACATCATAGGTCAACATTTGCAAAACCTAATATTTTCAAAATCGCCAAGTGTTGTTTGAAAATCATCGCAATTTGCGATTTGACCATAGGCAAATACAAGGAAATAATATTGAGGAAATTATATTTTAGACACTTTACTCAAAACAGTGACTTTATCTGTTTTTGCTCTGTGAAAAATTGTTTCAAACTAAGCCGCAGCAGAATTAACTTTTGCGCTCTTTCGGGCAATAGACAGTTGTATTTACAGCCCTGAATGAAACAGTTGAGTGTTTTAATGATTCAGTGACTCACTCATGAACTCATGAATGAATCCGTGGCTGCATCTGAAATCACATACTTCCCTACGATATAGTAGGCAAAATACAGTAGTAAAAAAGTAACCAGATGATCTACTACACTTTAGATGACATTTTACTATCCCATGAGACCTCAGGAGAGGATTTGAGTGACACAATGGACGCTGGTAGGTCATGTTAATGACAACATGGTGAATGTAATATATCTGGATTACATTCATACTATATGCAATGTGCATTTTTAGTGGTCACAAAGAGAATGTGATTTCGGACTCACTCATAAAGACAGCCACTTGTTTTGTTTCTCTACCTGCTGGCATATTATTGTAACACGTAAAAAAAAAAAAAGACAATTAAAAATTCCACGAAATTCCAATGCACGAAAAAGACAAGCTGAGTAAAAAACACTGCTCAGCCAATCAAATTCAAGGATTGCAACAAACTATATTTCATTTGTATATAGAAAACATTCTAATGGCTGACTTATTTAATTTCTTTATTTCTCACTCATCTTTTTAGATTTTATTGACACAGATGATGATGAAGACACTTCCACGGTAATTGCGCGGTACCCAGAATTCAATGCGGGGTCTACTCAGGAGCCTGTCTACACCAGCAGCCCCAGCTTGGAGTCCTCCATTTCCAGAGAGATGGACAAAATCAGCATAGAGACATTCATTGAGTCAGACATGGAACCAGAGGTGCAATTGCTCGCCCATTTCAGTCGTACTGCTTCTGACACTATCAAAGCTTTTGCTGACTCCCACTTCTCCGAAAACCTGCACAGCCTGCAAAACTGTGACAACTTGTGATACTTTTGATTTCGCCCCTCTTTGACGCATACACTGACCTGCTGTCTTTCGCAGTTTTACTGAACACCACTGTTATGTTGGATCCGTCAATCTTGTTATTGAATCTTTTCACTTTTTCCGACACCATCTACAAGCTGAATTGTTTTTTGTGTCAGCAATTTTGATGTTAAGCTGTCTTTCTCTCGCTCCCTCTCTCACTGTGTTTTAGATCTCTAACGATCAGACAGAAAAGCCCCAGGTCACCGTTGAAGCCACCAGCTCACCGAGTGTTGTACAAGATGCTGACCTGCTTCATGAGGTTCGCACAGAGAATCTCTTCCAAAGGACAGAAGTACTGGCAGGTATGTTTAAAATGAACGGCGCACAGAAGGGTGATTCTTCAATTAGGGGAACATTTCAGTTCCCTATTTAGACGGTAAAGACAAAATGCTATAAAAATCTTTATTCTGATCTTTATTCCAGGGCATAAATGTTTTAAGATCTTTTTTTTATTTTGAAGTAATCATAATTGCCCATAATTGAAGAATCACCCTATCTATTTTCTTTAAATGAATAAGTTGACCAACCATTTCAGATGTCTCTGGCCCTGTTTACACCTGGTATTAAGATTTGGTCGACTCGATCGGATCACAAGTAGACGAGGGAGACACAAACCCGTTTACACCTGGTGTTTAAATCCGTCTCTTTTGTCAAATTTCAATCACTTCTGTCCTCATTTTTTCAAAGGGAGGGTCTCTGGGCTGGTAAATGTATGGGCTTTCGATCTAATGGACGAAATATGCTTGCACAATTTACATATGAACATGAAAGGAGACGACGTTAAAACATACGGAGAGTAGCAGCTTTCCTTTCTGCTCTGACAGCCGCCTGCAAGACCACACCGAACACTGTGAGTGCGTGTTAGAAATCAGGAATGGTGAGAGAACAACGTTTTCCATCTTCAAACTAAACTTGGGTCTTTAGCCGACAAAGTTTAAATCCCTTCTGGCTTGTGCGTCAGTAGACGGTGAGATGGTCTTTTGTGGCTGTTCGAATGCATTCGACCACATGAGCGTTTGCACTTTAAAAGCAATCCGGTTGAATGCGTTTTCAACTACATCTGGATGTGGTCGAAAGTGGACAAGCTGAAAACGTTTTAGACCCCCTTTTACACCTGTATTCGGTGTTGTTCACTTGTGATCCAAACAACCAAAATGCATCTTAATACCAGGTGCAAACAGGATCTCTGTGTTCATTTCACTGATATTTTGATTCATTTGATTTGTAGCTGTGAGCCTTTGTTGAAGATGCATGTGTGTGTTAGATATTATAAACGTAATATTATTTTTGTTTGACATGGTGTCATTCTTCTTGGTGCAGCGGTTATAGCCGGCGGAGTGATTGGCTTCCTGTTTGCCATCTTCCTGATCCTCCTTCTGGTGTACCGTATGAGAAAGAAGGATGAGGGGAGCTATGACCTTGGAGAGCGCAAGCCACCCAGCTCAGCCTATCAGAAGGCTCCGAGTAAAGAGTTCTACGCCTGAATGACCAATCATTGCCAACAGTAACACATCGTTATGACAAGCAACTCCTCTCCAAGAGTAGCATTGGATTGGTAGCACATTGAGGGGATTTTTTTTTTTATGGGGAACCTTTACTTATTTAAAAATGTAACAAAAAAAAGTCATTTTGCTTTACAAACCCAACCGGGGCTTGTATTTTCTTTTGGGATCAAAAATGTCAAAGATTGTTTCTCTATGATTTCTGAAAACAGTTGTTGTCAGTGTATGAAAGTAAATCATTTCTCACAGGTTTTAGTCAGTGACTACTTTGTAACAGTAGAGGTACGTTTTATTAAAGAACAAGACAATTCCGGGGGTGGAAATCCCGGGTTATATCTGATACCTTTAATTTTCCACTGATTGCATTTGAGTAACTTATCTCAGTGTGGACTTTATCAGTAATTTCGTTTTCATCTCATCGGTTTTGTAAAGGGTATTTTTCTCCTTCGGCTTGTTGCCATTATGTTCTTCAGTCAAACTGAATGTTTGTATTTTCGTCTGGCCAATATGAAATCATTCAACGATCACAGCATACTGCAGAATGTTTAAATGTATTTTGTTATATTTCATGATTCTAATGTAGTTGGTACTGTGTTAAGTCCCTGAATGTTCACATTCTACTTTGCCTAAAGCTTAGAACACATTCCTCCATTCTTGTGCTCCTTCATTCTCTCTTTTTCTGTCTTTTAGTTTCTGCCACAACTCCATTCATAGCAAACTTCAATATTGCAGTAATTGAATTAAATTATTAAGATTACTGTAACTATGATATAAGTTTGCATTGCACACAAGGTCAAAACCCCCCAACAAAACTTTTTGAAATCCAGTTACCCAACACTTGGATGAAAAAAAAAAGGCTCATTAGAATAAGATATGGATTATTAACAAGTGTAATGAGTCCAAGAATGAATCTTCCATGACAAGTTAACATCATTTACCCAGTAAAAGTCAGCAGTTTTACTGATTTTTACGCCCACATTCTTCTCAGTCGACACATTTTCAATGTTCATTTTTGACAGGAACCCTAATGAAGGCCATTTTTCTTTATTTCATTATATTATCCCTCACGCTAAAGCAGCTTTTAAAATGATTTCTCTTTTGTTTCTGACTCGAGCATATTCTGCTGAATGTCTCTGACCTTCCAAAGACTCCAACAGTGTTGTTAACAGTGATGATGATTAATAACGTGAATCACATCTGCTCATTTTTACTCTTCTTTTCATGTGCATTTCCGATTTGTTTCTTTTAAAGACCTGACCATTTAGAGTCAACGACGTCTCTGTATATGTTAATATACAATAATTTATAGAATATAATTATTTATATACTACATATTATATGTAATATGTTAGTTAAAAAAAATCTATGAAAATGTATATTCACAAATGTTTTAGAAGCCCTTGAAGTGCCTACTGTTCTGAAACAGTTCTACAGGGATTTTAAGGACATTTGTGCATCGGAATGATGTTAAAAGCTGGAACTGGAGAAATGTGATGAGTGGTAATGTCACAGAATTACAGAAACAGTATTGTATTTCATAAAAAAAAAACACTACTGAATAAACATTTTCTCATGGTATTTTAATTACGCTTCTTGCGCATCAACCTGAATTCACCTTGTGCACCTCTCTTTGGAGATTATGCTCAACTGTTCAATCACTGTGTGTATGAATATGTACATGATGAATCAATATGCATGCCAAGTGTCTCTCAGGTCTCTTTGGACCATCAAACACAAGCTGTGGTGGAAATGTAACACCTCTGAAGAAGATTGCTCTGGGATTTATCCCTAGATGTTAATGCTCTGACAGGAAAATGTACTAGACTAGGCTGTTTTATTCCAAAAGAATTTCACACACTTGTCACAACACCTGTCCACAACTTTTCTAGAAAATATATGCATAAGCATGAGCTACTGTTTATGCATAGCTGAAGAAGCCCTTCATTTTCAATTTGACACTCAAGTTGACGTATTATTCACAATTTTGTTGTTGTTATTTAGCGTTTTAGTGTTGCGTGTTGCCTGGCTAATTCGTGTTGCCAGACTAATATTTGTTATAGGTCTCTAGGCTATTATGGACACATTCACTCTTAATCCTACACTTACGGAAAATACGTTTATTCAAGTGTGCTATTAGTATACTTCTTTTAAACTAAAAATAAAATACTTTCAGTCTACTTTTAATTTTCTCAGAAATATACTTTATGTACTTCTCAGAAATTCACTTAAATTTGCACTTACTTGACTTATACTGACAGAAAAGTCTTAAGTATATTTGGCCTCTACTTGAATACATATACTTAAAAGTATGATTAATTAGTAATTTTTAGAAAGTATGATTAAGCCTATTAAATGCTCAGTTTTACATACTGTCTTTATAAACTTATATTGAAAATATTGATGTATAAAGAAAACTTACAAGAATACTTGCAGTAAAACTAATAAACTAGTAGTTCACTGAGTATAATTCAAAGTGTACTTTCATAAACTAAAAAAATGTGCTACTGTACAAGTATTTGACTAGTAAACTATCAGTGTGTCAGTATAACTAACTATCAGTATGACCTAGTAGTATAGTTGTAGTACAAACGAAAAACATAGTTGTAAACTAGTGTACTCAGTAGTACTGTTACACTTAAGTATACATAAACGTATACTTTTATACACAAAAATGTTTAAACTAGAAACAGTAAACTTACAAGTATACTTCTAGTGCATTGACACATACATTGAAATATTGTATGTAATAAGTACATTGACTATATAAAGTATATAAGTTAAAATATACTTGAACATTATTTAAGTATAGGCTACCTAATAGAATGAACTTGAAGTATACTTATTTTATTGTGAGGGTATGCCTAATATGTTGAAATTTCAAGGCTTTGTTATATTCTTGTTGTCTCGCATTCAATTATGAAGTAGTCAAAATATGTATAAATTGGACACAAAAAAAACCCCCTCGTAAAACAGTTGTCGAATAGCTTATTAAATGTTTAGCTATAGCTAGTATACTTAATTGCATCTTGGCTCGATTACATCTTATATCTTATCCCAGACAGCAATACAGTGTCGGCCCAGATCCGGCCCACATCTGGTACACGTGGAATCCACACTATGGACACTATAATGCTGGATCTCATCTATTCAGTTTTACGCCATGCTGGAATTATCGAGATGACAAAACGATACGTTATACTCTGAGCTGATCAGAATCAGAAAGAGCTTTATTGCAAAGTATGTTTACATAGGAATTTGTCTTGGTGACAGAAGGCGAACAGTATGCGAGAATGACGGGCGACAAGACAGATAATAAAAAACAGAATAAAATTGATTAAGTAGGCTAAATAAAATAATAAAAAAATATAAAAAAAACAAAACAATACACAAAATAGACAACAGATATGTATGTACAGATATGTTATACAAATGCAAGGGAGTGTAAATAAGAGGTAGCCTATGGTGTGCTAAATAAATATAACTAGGCTATAGTGTTCTGTAGTCTGTCTATTGCACATGTTTATTGCCCAATGGGGGCATTTAACTGTTCATGAGGGGTAGCCTGCTATGGCCTGAGGAAATAAACTTTCCTTGTGCCTGACTGGTGCTCAGTGCTCTGTAGTTCCGAGTCCGACCAGACGGCAAGGGTCCAGAATAATTAGAATCACATCCTCGGATGCTCGGGATGAATTCGCAGCTGGCAGGTCGTACAGAGGTCACGTGGTACAATGAGATCTCAGAAAATTGCGGATAAGTGAAAATGAAAAGAAGATTGTCCCAGGGCGCTTGCCGTAGCCACATGAGTGCGCAGCCGCCCTATGTTTTCAAGGAATTTACAGTAGGCTACTTCTATGTGAAACCATGACGGTAAATTTATACATTTTTATTTTAATACGTAGTTATTCAAATTATGTATACAATTATTCTAATGCCTTTCCCCTAAAACCCAGAATAACTCGTTACGTGGTCTATTTTTTGTGCATAATATCAAACAGTTTGTTGTATTTTTAGTATAGCCTATAAACGTATAATCATGTGATTATTATTGTTACTGTTCCATTCTAACATAAGGGAGTGATCGGGAAAAAAAAATGGGAGTTGCTTAAATGTTTTTGCTTAAAAGTATACAAAGTTTTCATATCAGAAACTAACTTAGGGGGAAAAAGTTAAAAACAGTTCCAGGAAACTATTTATTTAATAACCAGTTGAACTGCATTACTGACAGATCAGAGAAAATGCACTTCATATATATTAAATTATTTAAAGCCTAATTTAACTAATTTTATTTTACAGTATAAATGGCAAATATTATTGACTTGTTCTTTATCTCTCATGTGCTTTTCAGATGATTGGCAATAAAAGCAGGGGTCAGAACTCCACCAGTCAGGCGCTGCGGACTCTTCTTATCCTCTGCTGTCTTCTACATTGTCACTCTAGGCCTCACAGTTATGACAGTAAACCCCTTTCTGAAATATCCATAGAGGTTTCTAAGTACTCTGACATCGCTCAACAAATCATAAACCTCACAGTATATGGAAAAGCCCAGAACCGTTCCTACGAGAGGCTAGCTGAGTTCACGGATACCATTGGAAACAGAGTCAGTGGCTCTAAGAACCTAGACCTGGCCATTAAGTACATGTACAATGCCCTTAGACAGGACGGACTGGAGAATGTGCATCTAGAGCCAGTGAAGATCCCTCACTGGGTGCGGGGGGAGGAGAGTGCGGTGATGCTTCTACCGAGAAACCACACTTTAGCCATACTTGGGCTTGGTAGTAGTGTAGGAACTCCTCCAGGGGGTTAGTAGACACAGTCCATCTAGTCATGAGCTTTTAAATACCTGCACCTACAAATATCTTAAGCTTATGTTCTCCTGGCAGGTATAGAGGCTGAGGTAATCGTGGTGGACTCTTTTGAAGAGTTGAAGAAGCGAGCGAGTGAGGCTAAAGGGAAAATCGTTGTGTATAACCAGCCGTTTGTCAGCTATGGGGAGACTGTAGCCTATAGGGCCTCAGGGGCCTCAGAGGCTGCTAAAGTTGGAGCCGTTGCCTCTCTAATCCGTTCAGTAACTCCATTCTCCATCAACAGGTCAGAATCATCGCACTGTTTAAGTCATCATTAAAAGGACTGCCACTGTAAACTGAAGCCTACTGGCTTTTCAAATCGAAATTTGAATAATGTGTGAACAAAAGAAGGAAATTAAAATCTATTTAAAAGTAACCGTTAAGTAAAGACTGACGCTCCAGAGATTATTTGTTTCTCATAGAATGGTATCTTAAAATAAAATACACTACAGGTCGAAAGTTTGGAATAATTCATGTTTTTGAAAGAAGTCTCTTATGCTCACCAAGGCTACATTTATTTGATGACAATATTTTTTAATATATCAGCATCACATGAGCCTTCAGAAATCATTCAAATATGCTGATTTGGTGCTCAAGAAAAATTTATTATTGTTATCAATATTTAAAACAGTGCTGCTTAATATTTTTGTGGAAACTGTGATTAACCACCATTCAGAAGTTTAAACTAGAGAAGTTGCACTAAAGGATGCACTAAATTAATCAAGTTAAAGAAAGACATTCATATAATGTTACAAAACAAATAAATGCTGTTCTTTTGAACTTTCTATTCATCAACGAATCATTAAAAGTATCACAGTTACCACAAAAAAAAAACAAAAAATGCTTTATAGTAATATTACTTAGTTTTTACTGTATTTTTAATCAAATAAATGCATAAGAGACTTACATTAAAATACATTAATACATTCAAAACCTTTGAATGGTAGTGTATATTGTAAAAAATAATTCATGAAACACTTAAAAGCAGATTTTTTGTTTGTTTTTAACCCACACGTGGTGTTGTTTTCAGTCCCCACACTGGCTGGCAGTGGTACCAGCCCGGAGTGGTTCAGATCCCCACCGCCTGCCTCACTATCGAGGATGCCCAGATGATGGCCAGGATGGCCCGCAGAGGCCAGAGGATTGTGGTGCGTCTGACAATGGCGGCCCAAACACTGCCAGATGTTGACTCGTTCAACACTGTGGCTGAAATCACAGGCAGCGAACATCCTGAACAGGTAAGTGACTTTAAAAATGTACTGCTTCTACACTACATTTGTACAGTACAGTACACTGAAATATGTACTGTGAATTAAATATGTACTGCAGCTGATCTCACAAAGCACATCATGACGTTAAATAATTTGAATGATAATACCCTACAATTATTATGGTTTACAACTGAATGTTGACTTATGTGCACTTTTAAACCCTAAGTATTTTAGAGCTTGTAATTGTTTCCAGTCAAGACTGATTTCACAAAAACTAAGTCAACAAGAAAATGCACATACAGCCCATTTTACTTCTGTAATAGGACATTTCTGAGTTAAATGTGATGTTTAGCAAGAAAAAAGATGAAGGACCAGACTGGAAATTGGAAATGAAGGACCAGACTGGAAATTGGAAATTGAAGTCAAGATTTGCTAAAATATATTGCCTATATAGTTTGACTGTTTGTTTACATTGGCCACTAACTTTGCACGGCCTAGATGATGTCAGATGAAAAAGAATGTTGTCTCACAGGTTCACCAAGTTATTTATTTTGTTGAAAGAAATTGTTTTCTGGAATGATGTGCAATGATGAACCAGGATGAGATAAATTGAGAAATGAAATAGGTAAAAAGGCAGGGTTGATTTGATCTGCATTTTGCATTTATGCATTTATACACAAAAGCTTAAAGAGACGTTGTTTACACGGTTTGTCACACATTGTCACAAATTGTTTGTCAGTTGTTGCCTTTCCTTGGAAATCAAACCCATGACCTTAGTGCTATTCTCTATTGTTTGAGCTGTAGGAAAACACATTGTCTCATTCAGTAATAATTGTGTAAATTATTCTTATTTATATGCACTGATAAAATTCTTAAAAAAAAAAAATCAAATTTCATAACACATGCATATGCACATGACTTTGGTCTTAACCTTGTTCAAATGTTAATGAATTTAGAGTATTCTAAATGTTCAAACTCATGCCAAAGGTTAGTAATCTACCTGAAACATGCCCAATGAATGAATGCATGTGCATGTGCTCTGGTCCAAAACCTAGTGATCTGCCCGTATTACAAATAAACTTCTTACAAGAGCTGCACAATTAATCATTTAAAAGATCGCAATCCCGATTCAAACACCAAGCGATCTTATTCCTAAATGACAACAATTCAGCTATGTCTATTAAACCTTTGACAAGTATATGATCACAGTGAACATTCAAATCTGCATTGGCTGCTGACCAAGAGAGTAGTTGTCATGTGTTCTGTTGGTATGAAACAGACAGTTTTCACAAACAGTCTTTTCAACCACACAAGTATCACTATTCCTGTTATAATAATTCAAATTGTTACAGAAGTTTTTAATATATATACTTAAAGTCCCCCTGTAGTCAATAACTGTATCCCTTTGATCACCAAATCGTGTTTGATCACCAAAATTACATATTTTAAACTTTTTTCCTTGAAAAAAAAAAATGTCATGCCTTAAAATAACTTGAATGTAACTCTACACCCTTGCTTCATTTAGTATACGTGGTTCTATGAATATGCAAATTAGCCCCGCCTCCACTCACTCACATCAGCTCAGAGATCCACTTGTTGATGATCACTCGTTGATGTGATTGGTTACAAGGTAATTTGTCATGTCAGAAACACCAGTGATTTCAAACCGCGTTTTTGAGACTGTCTTTGGTTTAAAGAGAAAATTCTCAGCATCGGTAATTTTAAAAACATCACATAGACAAATGAACAACATTAATAGCTTGATTTTCACCACAGGGAGACTTTAAATATATAATGTATATATAAATAATATGTATATAAACACTCATGTGTATGTTAGCAATCAAAATACAGTAAATCACCTTTTGAAAGTAACCTGACTGAAAAAAAGATTGTATCAAGTGGCGAGAAACGACTGTTAAAATATGTACTTCATGAGTGAGTCATTGAATCATTGCAGCTATTTTTGTCAGAACCTCTAGTGAATTATGTTTTTGTTTAGAATCATGATCTCTATTTAAAAAAAAACAAAATTGGATTCACACTTTATCCAGAATCATGCAGCTCTACTTCTGACACCAAAGCTGTTCCCAAATGTAGGAACAATTATCCAGCTTTCTAAGATACCATGTCTTGGCCAAATTCTAGCTAAGAATGTGTATTTTGTGGAGAAGGCAATCCTAGAAGCATATCACCAAGGTACTGTAAAGAACCCATATGATCTGTAAAAACAGTTCAGTCTAATTAAAAACTGACTATTATCCAATATTTGAGTTGAGTCGCTGCCTAAACAGTCAGTTGGGAGGTTCCAGCTCATTTAGAAGGCAACGGTCTAGGTAGACAGTAGACCATCAGAGGAATATGGTATCTACTTCCTTAGCCCCAATTATAGACAGTTGAGGATTTTTCAGTTGCCCAGCTAACACCCCTTTGACTGATCATCATACATCTGTCTAGCATCCACTGCCAGCTTATATCTAATTAGAGACTTGTTAGGGAAAGTTTTCTACTTCTATTAGTGTGCTGCCCTCTCTGTCTGTTCCACAGCTATGCGTTATATTTTCAGCACTCTTCCCTGTTAAAGTCTTCTGTGGGAGGTGGTGAAAGATTCTGTGTGATTAAGTGTGAAGGGAAAAAGAACCATTCTCCAGACTTAAATTTTAATAGAAACGTTCAGCTTGAGTGGTCTGTTATCCCTCACAACTCGGATGCATGACCACAGCTACAAGAGCGAGAGAGAGAGAGAGAGATAATGAAATTTGAGGAACTGAAGCCTCACACAGAAACCAATGTAAAATTGTTTTATAGACAGTCATTGGGTGAATCTCCCAAAACTGTCCAAGAACATGTCTGAGTCATATTTCACCACGGAATCTAAATAAATAAATAAATAAAAAATTTAGGACAGTATTGCAAGTATCCTTACGATGTTGTCATTATTTCAATGGGAAAAAAGTCATGATAATGAATAAAAAAAAACAAAAAACAAAAACATGAATTATTAAATTCATAGTGACCATGATGTAACATGATCCTTATGAATGAATGAGGCATTTATATAGCACTTTCATATGTACAATCATATCAGGGATTCTCTCCTCAACCACCACCAGTGTTCAGCATCCACTTGGATGATGCGACGGCAGCCACAGTACAACGGCGCTAGTGCGCTCACCACACACCAGCTATAGGTGGAGAGAGGAGAGAGTGATAGGGCCAATTCAGTGGATGGGGATTATTAGGAGGCCATGATTGGCCATTGGAGGGAATGTGGCCAGGACTACTCTTTACGAGAGGTGCCATGGGATTTTTAATGACCTCAAGAGAGTCCGGACCTCGGTTTAACGTCTCATCCGAAGTACGGTGCTCTTTTGACAGTATAGTGTCCCCATCATTATACTGGGGCGTTAGGACCCCCTACTGGCCTCACTAACAACTCTTCCAGCAGCAACCTGGTTTTCTCATGAGGTCTCCCATCCAGGTACTAACCAGGCTCAACCCTGCAGTGGGCAACCAGTCTTGGGCTACAGGGTGATATGGCTGCTGGCCTTAAGAAATCATTCTAATTTGCTGCTTTGATTCCCAGGAAACCTTTCTTGTTATTATCACAGTTGAAAATGGTTGTGGTGCTTAATCTAGTGTGGAAACTGTGATAAAGTGTCTTTTTCAGGATTCTTTGATCAACAGAAACTTAGAAAAAAAAGCATTTCTTTGAAATATAAATATAAATCAAAAAAGAGAAAGAGATGGAAGAAAGCTGGATTTGTTCCTCTTTCATGATCTCAGCGGGACAGAATGCTACAGGATTGCTGACTAAACAGGATTTGAGTGCTTCATTTGGATTTTTTATTTATATTTCTATTCTATTTTTATTTTTAATTTTTTAACCGACTAAGAGGAAACAGGTCTGTAACTTAAGGAAAGTGGTGAAGTGAATCTCGCAAGCTTCCTCAATATTTACTGATTTAAAGTGCTGACTAACCGGTGACAAGATGGACTTTTTAATAAAATGTGGCTGTCTATTGAGTAGAAAACCAATTAAAAAAATAAAATAAATCTGTGCTACTTGAAAACTGAGATAAGGGGCTGTAGCGTTTCCTTTTTCCAAAAAGGTAATAATGCACTGGGCTTGATCCAACTGTGAGCGGGATACAAAAATGTGGAAGTGTAGTTTTCTCGAAAGCCCAGGAACTGTCCACCAGGTGATGCTTTTTGCTGGTTTAAAATAGGCAAACTTGTGCTTTACCTATAAAAGAAGATGAATTTGTGAAGCAGATTAAGCTCTTTATATTTAGCAAGTACCATCCTTTTTTTGTGAATTCTTGTTCCTTGTAGGAGTAATCTTTTTCTTCCTAATGTTGCAATAGTTGCCTGACTTTTTTCTGGGTGAAATGGTCAATGACAGTCAGTGATTTTAGCTCAGTTCTGAATTGGGATTTAGCATGGGTGTTCTAATAATCTGTCATTAGCGATAATGGTGTTGGTATTGAGAGTTTTATTCTTGTCTATCAACTCATTGGGTCATAGGAGTGAACAGCAGGAATGATGTGATGTCTTTTGATGCGCACAACACGCACAATCACTATGCATCGAATAACCTTTCACTGTTGGCCTCTTACATGAGAATTTCCTCCTTTTGTTAAAACCAGAAGCAGCATAATGCCAGTCCATTTATGCAGAATTGAGATATAATGGCAGGAAATTCAGAGTAAATATACCACTGGTAAAAATGTTGCTGTCAGCAGTGATTTTAAAACTGTTTATTCAGGAGAATTAAAAAAGTCTTTAAATGTGCAATCTTTATTTAGAATATTTGAGAACTACTTGTGAGACAACAACAAAAAAATGACTTTCAAAAACATTAGTTCACAATCTACACTGTTTAAAAGTTTTGGGGTCAGTAAGATTTTTGGATAATAATGAATAATTAATGAATCATTAATTTATTCATATTAATTAATACTTTATTAAAAGTTAAACAAAAAGAACATGTTTAGGGCCCTATGAAATACTTTTTTTAATTTATTTATTTTATTCTGTTTTATTTTGACCAAATTCTGTGTTTTCTATTTTAAGTTTTCTGGATTTTAAGATTTAATGGTTTAATTAAATTTTAATAATCAAAAAGCATGTGTAATTAATTGAATTCATAAAAACAAAAATTCTATGAAATTGTTTTATTTTATTTTATTCTGTGTTGTTTATTTAACATTTTGTATGGCAATCTAATTCATAAAAATTATTATTATTATTATTATTTTTTAATTATTCCTACGATTTTTTTCTTCTTCTTTTTTTATCATTTAAATTTTTCTGGCAATCAAGTTAAAGCATAAAGCTCTGTTTTTACTGTAAAAGAGCATTGTGTCGTGTTGTGAAAAGTTCATGTTCCCATTGCGGTAATATGACTATGTCAGCATCAAGATCGAGACTCAGTCCCCTCGCCTATGCCCCGATCTATTGGCTATTCTGGAACTCAGAATAGACCTACTTCGGCGCTTAGCCGAAGCATTTTTTACCGTGAGGGCTTCCCCGCCAAGGCAATCTCCGTTGGTCCTCCGTACACTCACTCTGCCCCTTGACGGAAGTAGGTGTTGCACCACACTCTCAGACCCCAGGGAGGACGAGGAGCAGGTCCTCTTGTTTGCGCCTCATTGGAAGGATCTCCTTTCTCAGAGACGGGGCACACTCTGGCACCCACGTCCCGACCTCTTCGTCACCTGGTGTTCTTCTCGTCAAGAAGACCCCAGAAAATGCCCGATCGAGTCGGTGCTCTCCTTCCTCCAAGAAGGGTTGGAATGAAGGCTGTCTCCTTCCACCCTGAAGGTTTACGTGGCTGCTATCTCTGTGCACCACAACCTTGTGGAGTCGGAAACGGTAGGACAGCATGACCTGGTCGTCAGGTTCTTTAGGGGGGCTCACTGGATAGTGAGCTTTGTCTTGGCTTACCAGACGCAGGGTCGTCCATGCCCCCTAGGTGTGAAGGCACACTCCACCCAGAGTGTGGATTTCTCCTGGGCTTTAGCGCATGGCGCCTCGCTAACAGACAACTGCAGAGCTGCAGGCTGGGCGACACCCAACACATTCGGGAGATTCTATAATCTCCGAGTAGAGCCAGTGTCCTCTCATGTACTCGCTTCCACTAGCCAGTAAGTAGGACCTGCTCGGTGTCATCACTTGCTGTGTCATTCCACTCCATGGACTGGATACGTGCACTATTTCTTCTTAGACCCTGAGTACCTCCTGCACCATTGATGCCATCACTAGAGTACATGCCCGGTCGGTCAGCCCTCGTGATTGGCTAGGTGCCTCCATGTGCATGGTTCCCCTGTCGGGCAACCCCCAAGTGTGTATTTCCACGGTAAGTCTCCTCTGAGCACGTGTCTTTCCCTCTGCAAGACCTCTTGCCATCTTGAGGTTGAAACTTTCCACCCTGCGGGCTGGATACCTCTGAGTTCTCCATATGCATCCTGTACTCAGGTCATATGTGTATTTTATGTCCTCCCTACGGGTAAGCGCTGTGTTCATATTCCTCTTGTGATATTCTACCCAGTGTACCTTGGTATTCCTGCTTGAAGCTTAGCCCTTCGTCCGTGCTAGTCTCATGACAGGGAGCTCAGTCTTGTGCAGGGCACTGGAAGACAGCCGCTGTGGCGTGATTAAATTGGGACCCCCATTTCGTCAGTCACTGACGTAACTCAGAGCTACGTCCCCCTTACACAACAGTTGTACCGCTGGAACAGCCTGGAGTTCAGTCTCGGCTCCTCAGCATAACATAATGCCAGATTGCCGCGCTTCTCCTTTTATGCCCATGCGGTGGGGCGGAGTTGTGCTATGCAAATTCCACAGACCCATGGCATTGTTTTGCCATTGGTTCGTTTTGTAGAACTCGAAGGTGATAGGCTTCTGAGCAAAACCCCCATTTCCTCAGTCACTGACGTAACTTCTCCTTTCCCTCCTCAGGGAACAAGGGTTCCCTTTCGAAAGCTACAGTCGATGCTGCGCTGCTTAGCGCATTGGGAACGTCTTTAATCGTGACCTGCTGTGAATATAGTGTGTAAACACGTCGATAGGATCGACCCGGAGGTAATATAGCCTCGGTCGGTGACGTCACCGGCGCGCACCCGCGGCACGAGGCTATAATTAGATGAGCCACAGGTGCATCGTCAGGTCTTTTTGTCTTCAGAGACCTCTCTGTGTTTGGTGTGCAAGCATTTATCTCCTCTCTATCTACTACAGATCTTTGTTAGGAGTTATTTAGTTTATCACTGACAGTGTGCAGATTTTCTCTTTCTCATCTTTCAACGATCTAAGAAGAGTTTAGAAAAAGTTAAAGAGAAAGAGAAATGAGTCAACAGAGAAAGCGCTGTGTCCCTCCATGTTCTCGTCCGATGTCAGAACTGGATACACACGCTTACTGCTTTGTTTGTTTGGGGAAAGAGCATGCTGCCCTTGCGTTTGAGCATGGTGATTGCGAGCACAGTGGAATGTTCACAGTTAAAGTGCTTCGCGTTCGCTTTGCTTATTTCAAAGGGGTAGTACCCGCAATGTGATTGTGGGGCTCGTGCGATCTGGCTGAGGAGCGAGAGACAGATGCGTCCTTTTCGCTTTCTCTCTCTCTCTCTCCAGATCGCGATGTCCTTTTGCCTGACTACCGAAGCGTGCCTCTGCGCTTTTTCGGCTCGGGTAGAGGACATTGAATCTCGTGAGTTCGTCGCCTCCGAGCGTTCCTCCCGCGATGATAAAGGAGAACTGCTCGGGGCGATCGTTCGTCCCATAAAACACTCCCATAAAAAGTTGCATAAAACACTCAAAGCTTATAAATAAAGATTTATATATAATATAAATATGACGTGTCTTTGTGCCCTCGACGTCGACCAATTCGACTATCGCGGGTGCGAAGGCACGCGATTATATGACGCTGCCTCAGATCGGAGAGACGCTCGCGGGTTTTCTCTCCCCTGGGATCGCATTATCATATGTATTTTCAGCGGGTCATGCTGGTACTGCACTGTTCACCATGGCTGTTACAGGCATACTAGGCTGATCTTATGAAAGATTTAAACAGCCTATCATTCAGACCGTGTTTGCTTGTCTAATTGATTTTTGGCTGTATTTATTGCTAATGAATTATGATAATATATGAGAAATCAGATATTCAATGCAATATATCAGATGCTTACTAATCTATTGTCATGGCTGTTCTTTGGTCACAGTTAATTCTGAGGAATTAAATATTGAAAAAGCCAATATTGTACCGCCTCCGAGCACTTCTCTCGTTATTATAAAGCGTGTGAGTGGTTACTCGAGGTGGTGACTCGTGCTGTGGCCAGATTAGAGCTAAACTGCCCTCCTTGAGGATCTCCATGACGTTAATTTGTGCATGGGGAAAACCTTATTCTTCGTGCATCTTTGTGCCCTCTACGTCAATTTATTAGACTATTGTGGGTGCAGGGGCATGTGGTTCACGATGATGCGCCAGGCCGAAGAGACGTTCACGGGCTATCTCTCCTCTGGGGCTCATCGTCATTTAAGTCGTCAGTACTCCCAGCCAAGTCATGTATAATAACATCCTCGCTGGTGGGAGTCAGACTGGTGCTTCTTTACACACTATGGCAGTGTTGCAGGCATATCAAGCTGATCTGATAAAGAAAAGGGGGGCTCAAAGCAGAGTATGGCGGGTTGCGTTCCCCCTCGTGAAGACTGGGGACCGGCTCGTCACTCAGCTCAGCAGCCGCTCAGCAGCCCTTTTGAAACCACTGTAGCATCCTTGCCACCTCTGGTGATTCGGGGGGCAGCGGTTTCCAGCGAAATGTTGAAGGTTCTTTTGTTTTCTGTTATTGCCCAGGACGAAGAACGTTTAACATTCCCCTAACAGGAAGTATTAAAGAGACTTTGGCAGCGTGAAAAGCTACTGCCGGGTATCTCTTTTTGTGTCCTGAAGACAGTAAAAAGGAATGTTGCCCTCCTCGTTTTAACGGTGTGGTTCCCACTACCATGAAACAGGAATAGGCGCATCTGCTGTCACAAAAATGGGGGACTGCGTCCGTTTTTAGATCTTTGAGGCTTGAACCGTTCCTTTAGAACGCTCAAGTTCAAGATGCTAACTATCAAGAAGATCGTATTGTAAATTCAACATCGTGTTTGGGTCTTCACGGTCGATCTTAAAAAGACGCATATTTTTCATATAGAAATATTGCCACAACACTGGAAGTTCCTGATGTTTGCTTTGGTGAAGCTTACCATTTCTGGGTCCTTCCATTCGACCTAGCCATGTTACATCGACGATTGGCTCATACTGGCCCAGTCTGAAGAGCTTGTATTTCGACATCTAGATCGATCCTCGCTCATCTTCTCTATATGGGGCTGAGGTGCAACGCCAAGATATGCGTTCACTCTCCTCCCCAGAGGGTAACGTGCTTGGGGGTTAAATGGGACTCTGTCACCATTGGGGGCACAACTGTTCCCCGCTTGTGTCAAGACCATTTTTAAACACCCTAAAGCAACATCTGGCTAGGTCAAGACATTACATAAGTCTCATGGCAGCTGCGTCCACAAGGTTCCTTCTGGGCCTTTTGCACATGAGACCACTTCAGTTGTGGCTCAAAATCACTATACAATCCCCAAGGGCAAATACAGGCAAGAGCACCCGCTGAGTGCTTCGTGTCCTTTCTAAAAATCCATGTTTATGGTAAGTCACGCGCTGAACGCTTCGTGTACTTTCTAAAATCCATGTTTATGGTAAGGGTTACGCGCTGTGGCTTCGTTCCCTTTCTACGTGGTTCAGACCCTGGTTTCTAACCTTGGGTCCCACTCTTGGTGCGTCTTGCCGTCGCAGAATGCTAACGACAGACGCCTCCCTGTCGGGCTGGGTAGCGGTCTTAAGTGGTCGTCTAGCCCAGGGGATCTGGGAGGCATCATCTTGACTGGCAAATCAATTGTCTCAAGTTGATGGAATATGTATTTCTGGCCCCGAAATATTTTCTCCCTCAGTTTAGAGGCTGTCCTAGTGCGGGGGGATAACACAGCGGCAGTCTCTTACAAAATCATCAGGGATGTCTGCACTCATGCAATCTGAACAGAATAGCGAGGCAGATTTTCTCTGGGCCCAGGAGAAGTTCCTGTCACTCAGGACAGTGTACATTCCAGGGCATCTGAATGTGGAAGCGGATTTTCTGACCAGACAGAAATTACACACGGGGAATGGAAACTCCACCTGGATGTAGTAAAACAGATCTGGACCAGATCTTATGAAGCAGAGGTGGACCTCTTCGCCTCCCAGCAGACAGCGCAATGTCCGCTCTACTTCTCTCTGAGTCACCCAGCCCCCCTGGGTCTGGATGCTATGGCGCACTCATGGCCCAAAATGTGCCTGTATGCGTTTCCTCCAGTGGCTCTGCTCCCGGGAGTTCTAGCCAGAGCTCGCCAGTAAGCGTCTAGCCTCTCACTGATTGCGCCGCGTTGGCCGAACAGAGTATGGTTCTCGGAGATAATATCTCTCCTCGACGGCTCGCCATTGGCGATTCCGAAGAGGACGGACCTTCTGTCTCAGGCGGAGGGCATGAATTCCATCCCAGGCCCGACCTGTGGAACCTTCATGCTTGGCCTCCTATGGGTACCAACTGAGGGACACTGGGCTTTCGCCTACCGTTATTGAGACCATTCTAAATGCTAGGGCTTCCTCCACTAGAAAGAGTTATGCCAACAAATGGGGTGTCTTTGAAAGGTGATGTGTTGTACATAATGCAGATCCAGTCAACTGCCAGATTGCTTCAGTTCTGGATTTCTTGCAGGAAAAATTATCAACAGGCACATGCCCCGCCACTCTCAAGGTTTATGTGGCCGCTCTTTCGGCTTGCCACGCCTTGGTTGACGGGGTGCCACTCGGGAGACATCCTCTGCTCGCTCGCTTCATTCATGGGGCCAGACGACTGAGGCCTCCAGTAAGAACCAAGATCCCTTCATGGGACTTAGCTATAGTCCTCGAGGGTCTGATTTGAGACCACCTTTGAACCTCTAGAGTCAGGCTCTGTCGATATCACCATCCTGCTTGGACTTTGCCCCAGGAATGGTGGATGTGATTTTGCGTCCTCATCCTGATTACCTGCTTAAGGTACCTTTCTCGGCTGTACATCCGGTCACTCTTGAGGCCTTCTGCCCTCCGCCGTTCATGACGCCGGAGCAGGAGTGATCTCACAGACTGTGTCCAGTCCGTGCTCTTAAGACTTACGTCCACCGCACCAGCCAGTGCTGTATGTCAGAGCAACTATTCGTTTTTTATGGGGGCAGCAACAAGGGTGCTGCTGCCACTAAACAATGCATAATGCAGACCATGTCATATTAGGTCAGGGATGCTATTGCTCTTGCCTATGAGGCGTGCGGCCAAGCTTCGCCAATGGGTCTTAGGGCTCACCCCACCAGAGGGTTCGCCTCCTCTGCTGTCTTGGCAAGAGGTGCTCCCCCTTACAATTTGTTTGTGATGCGGCAGGCTGGTCCTTTCCGCACACATTCATAAAGATTTTATGGTTTGGATGTTCATTCCACTCCGGGCTCTCACGTCCTTGAGTTAACATCACAAGCTAATGTCTAGGGCTTTCTTGCGTTCTTGTGAGCACACCTACACAACCGTAAGGAGTCCAGACACCCTCAAGCACGGCGGCGTGGGCATTCTCGTTCCCAATGCGCTAAGCAGCGCAGCATCGACTGTAGCTTTCGAAAGGGAACGGTCTCGGTTACTTCATTGTAACCTTGTTCCCTGAGAAAGCGGAACGAGATGCTGTGCTACTTTGCCGTGCTGATGATGTCCCAGGACTGCTCTTCAGACAAAATATCCTGACGATGCACCTGTGGCTCATCTAATTATAGCCTCGTGCCGCGGGTGCGCGCCGGTGACGTCACCGACCGAGGCTATATTACCTCCGGGTCGATCCTATCGACGTGTTTACACACTATATTCACAGCAGGTCATGATTAAAGACGTTCCCAATGCGCTAAGCAGCGCAGCATCTCGTTCCGCTTTCTCAGGGAACAAGGTTACAATGAAGTAACCGAGACCGTTACATACGTAACAGAGACGTTACATTTGTAACCAAGACGTTTTTCTCAAATTAAATCGTAAACTGCTCATAAAGTGATTCTCAGAGCGGCTCTGGAGCTGAAGTTCATGTATTCATGGTCATGCTTTTTATTTTTTCATCAAATTTCTGTAAAACACAGTAAATTCTGTTTTTATGACTGGATTCTGTAATTTTGTCTGTGTTTTCCGGATCGCTGAAATTATTGGGCCCTAGAAATATTATTACAATTTACAATTTGTTTTCAATAATTTGATTTACAAAAAAAATTTTATTTTTATTTTTATTTCTGTGATGGCAATGCTGAATTTTCAGCATCATTACTGCAGTCTTCGGTGTGACATGATCCTTCAGACATCATTCTAATATGCTGATTTGATGCTCAAGAAACATTTATTATTATTATTATCAATGCTGAAAACATTTGTGCTGCTTAATATTTTTTTGGAATCCGTGATAGATTTTTTCTTTTGGAGTGTTTGATGGATTATTTGATGAATAGAAAGATCAAAAGAACAGAATTTATTTGAAGTTTTTGTAAAATGATAAATGTCTTTACTGTCACTTTTGAACAATTTAATTAATCCTTTAAATAAAATAAATAAATAAATAAATAAAATCTTACTGACCTCAAACGTTTGAGCAGTGGTGTAGTTGTTTTTACAAATAAGTAATGTAAAGTATGAAATGCTATATACAGCTATTTTTCTTTCATAAAGTAATGTATTTCTGGGTGAAACAGGATATTTAAATGAGAAAAAATGTTGGACGGGCCTGGGGATGGATTTCATCCATAGGGAATTTCTTGGAATGTGAAAAGAGGGGATTACAAAAAAGGGTGGTTGTAGGAGAGGGGATGAAAAGTAAGAGGGTTTCAGGAAAACAGCCGACAAGGAAAATCTAGTTAGGAAGCGCAAGTTTTTGCATTTTGATGAAAGATTACCAAGACAAACATTTTCCCCATTTGGAATGACACGCACCAGTGAATTGTTCACAATAAGCCTGGGAACGTGTACTGTGAAAGTAAATAGGGTCAATGTTGACTTTAATCTAATCTCAAGATTTTGGAAATGACATATTGTGTCTTTCAAACAGAAATGTTTGTTCTGGGTTCACCCTATTTATAGCCATATACCCTGTTTATGGTGAATGTTAGTTTGTGGTTTTAGCTTTGTGTCTGTCACTAACCTGGTGTGTTTTCACTCAGTCTGTTGAGAATTTGCAGAAACTGAGACCTCTGATGACGTTGATTGGGGCCCCCTGAGTGTGTGTGTGTATGTATGTGTGTGTTTGACCGAGAGAGAGGGAGAGAGAGGGCTGAGAGCTACGAGTGACGTTTTTTGGTGTACGCGTGGGTTGCTCTGATTGAAGGCAGCCATAACGATAGTGTGACAGGTTGTGTGTCCACATGTCTGCCTAATGCCTAACTGCAGGGGAAACATTTTTACTTGGTATTAAAAAAAATTCTCCCACACACATAGTGTTGCTGCCCACACTATGAGCAGCTTATACTCACTGATTTCTCATTTAAAGAATGAATTGTTGAAAAGGAAATGCTTGAAATTATACGCATCACATTGTGCCCTTTAACAAGACATTAATCTAGAGATAAGCATGCTGTAAGTCATATTGGACAAGATGTAATTGACAACCAAGCAAGAATGAATTAATTCCCTACTAAAGAGCTTCCCTGGTGATTGGTTTTAGGCATTTAGGACTCAAAAGGTATTTAGGACTCAAAAGGCATGTCCTTCTTTTGTGTTTTATTTAAAGTCCCCCTGTAGTCAATCATGTTATCCCTTAAAACTCATCTTTGATCACCAAAATGACATATTTAAACTTTTTTTAAAAGGTCACCCCAGGATTAACAGAGGTCGAAAGTTTTTTCCAAAGAACCAGAAAGTCCCATTGGATTTTGCAGAAGGCACAAAAAATGATCAATGATGCTAGCATTAGCGTTTCTGGCAGGACAGCAGATGTCACCAGACCATCGTGAAATATCGTCTTCAAGGGAATGATTTTTGAATATAATACAAAAATGCAATCACAGTGACGCTTCCGATCGTATTAATCATTTACCGTATAGAGAAATGTAGCAGCGCGTTGATCTGTCTCTTCAAAGAAAGATTACAAACGTCGAGTCGGCGACTCTCTGCTGTTATTTTTATGGTTTGCTTCACGATGTGAGAACAGGACTCTTTTACTTCACTGTCCCTTGCTGGTAGACATTTTTTTTAATTTTCCTAAAAAAATAAGGAGCTAGGCCTATGATTTAATTCCTGCGCCGCTTGACCTGACAGGCTTGCTTTTGGTTGTCATGACAATAACGTAGTTTAGAACGGCTCAAGTTCGCGTTCATTCACACTGAACCAAAACAGTATCAGAGTCGCATTTGATACTAGGGGCTGAGGTGAGTCTAAGTATTCTAATGGCGCTTTTCCATTACCAGTACCAGCTCAACTCGACTCGCCTCATCTCGGCTTGCTTTTCACTCCGTTTTCCATTGCAGATAGGACCTCCACAATAGTACCTGGTCGTCATAGTGACGCCGCAGGAAACTGCCGTGACGTAATCTTCTTTACCACAAACACCCGTGACACACACTTCTTGTTTGACCACGGCGTATTCTTCCGAGTTGCCATAATAATAGTAGTAATGGGTATATCACGCAATCTCTGGCCAAACTATTTAAAAATGGCGGGTTTTTCAGGATACTCCATCTGGCGCGTGTAATGATGACGCAGTGAATAGTGACGATTCTCTCTGACCAATCAGCTGTCTGCCATCTTTTCACGTCACATTTTAGTATCGACTCAGCTCGCTCAGAACCTCGCCGGAGGTGATACGAAAAAAAGTACCCGAAAGCAGGTACAGGTACAACTTTTACACAGTGGGAAACCAAACAAAGGCGAGTCGAGTCGAGTGTAGGTACTGTGTAGTGGAAAAGCACCATAAGTCTGCTTTTATGCGGCATTGCGTCATGCGTCAGAATTGCGTCAAAATTATGAGCAGACACAGAGCTGCTTTAGAGCAGCCTTAACCCGGCTGTGTAAAGATGCCTTAAGCCACCGTTGCTGTCACTATGTTGAACATTGTAAATGACAACACACTTGCAATGTCTTGCCAAAAACTGACAGTCACATAGTTCTGAATCACTGTGCATGTACCATTTCCTAAAGTGGTATCACTACAGTTATGCAGTCCTGCAGTCGTGTTGTTGTGTGGTTGTGTAGGATGTTTCCTCGGGTTACGCCATGTCACGGCCCATTGTGTTTTAATTAGCGTTGATGCATTACACGGCATTCCTTTGTGCTGTATTGCGCTGCACTGTGTCACAATGTTGTCCTCTGCTATGTTGT
Source organism: Semotilus atromaculatus (assembly GCA_031834385.1). Lineage (NCBI taxonomy): Eukaryota > Metazoa > Chordata > Actinopteri > Cypriniformes > Leuciscidae > Semotilus > Semotilus atromaculatus. The sequence continues at coordinate 8,921,413 of JAULUF010000041.1, read as the reverse complement.
GCTGGACTGGGTGTAGCTGGTCCTGTCTACAGTAATTGCACATCCAGTGTCATCCTCCCCCACAGTGGCAAAGTTGGAACAGGCCTGAGAAAAGAGCCAGTTCATTAAATGTGTCCATGGCTTGGCTGGCTGAGGCAGGAGAACATATACTTTTATATCTTGATCGAGCAAGAATGGGTGTCTTTGGTCAAATTTGATCAGCTACGGATTCACTGATAGTAAACATTTGGTCAATAAGCTGATAATTATTTTATTGCTATACTCTACGGGGCTGTTGAATGCTTGATTCTGATTGGTTTATGAACCTTCTAAGGTGTGTAGTTATTTTACAGTAAACCCACAGGTAAAGTAGTTCCAGGCAGGTCTTGACCGCATTACAGTTCCATTTCACTGCGCCAAATTATTTCAGTGGTTTCAAAAGCTTACGTTGGGTTTTAGGACACACGTAGATTCTTATGCACATTTTTAGAATTGATGCGCATCTTGGGTTTTCCATCCAGCATTTTTTTATGCAACATTCCAAAATTTGCACAAAAATAGGTGGATGGAAACATACTGTAGCTACAGTCTTGAGGTGTAGTAACTTTAAGCAGAATAATTGACTTAATTATTAGAAAAATAATGCATACCTTAAACATCCTTAAACACCATGTAAAAATAAAACAAAATTGTTTTAATATTTTGGTGAAACATTTCTTTTTGTCTAGCTTGGCACACTAAATAAACTGCAATGTGGACCTTATGCCATTAGTCAACGGTCTGGCTAGAATCTCCAATCTCACAATACTATCTTTTGTGAGTCTACCTACCTTATATAACTGCTGTTGCTAAAAAACAAAACAAAAAACAAGCAGTAGGGCAGAAGATATGGATTGTCATGAAGAGACAGGTCTAATGGAGTTGGATGTGACAGCCATGATGTCAAAAAGCCTAATTGAATTCCCCACTTTGCGAATGTCAGTAGCATTCAGTCGCATTCAAAATTAGAACATATTCAACCCCACTGGAGCGAAGGAGACGAGACCACCAGTGAAGATATCATAAGACAGACTGTGTTTGTTCTACTTTCAGTCTCCTATTAATCCTGGCAATGCCCATATGAGTTTTTTTTTTTTTTAGGTTTTTCTTTTTTTCTTTCTTTTGATTCCTTCCTCTCTCTGCTTTTGATCTCTTTGTACTACAACAGATGGTGTCTGTTGTATAGCTTTTATATTCCCCCAGAAATAACCTTGGAAAGTATCCTCATCATCCTCATCATGATCATCAGCCTCAACATCATCTGTAGTCTGAGAAGAAAAATACAGTAGTCTGAATAAATGTCTGAGCTCTACTTTTAAAAGCAGGCCTACCCCATTGAATTTCATAAAGAGCTTTGAAATACAACTTTAAACGTGATTCTTTTAAATTAAGGACAAGGTTCGTTATAAAACATGAAATCTATAACTTAAATCAGTTCAATTAATTCCGGAGTTGCATTTCAAAACAGTTTCATTGGCATGGAGATTAGATGTAGTGAAAATAATAAAAGTCAATGCTTAAAGCGATTGTAGCAGAACCTTTTTTAAACTATGAATCACATTTATTATCTCCAATGAATGTTTAGCATCTGTTCATTATAGCTATCGCCAACATTTTTATGGAGATGAATTTTATATTAAACGATAAAGTACACCATGACTTGTATGTTTAGTATGCAGTTAAAGCTGTTCTAGAAAAATTAACTGCCAAATAAATATAAATATATTTATATGGAAGCAGTGGGGGATATAATTGGGAAGAATGTAGGTTAAGAATTCAAAGTTTATATAGGCCATTTTTAAAGGTGTGCTGTTGGCCAGATTGTCAGTATGCTGAAATCTCATCTTGTTAAAGTGATAATTCATTCGAAAATGAAAATTTATATTTATAATTCATAAATTACTAACCCTCATGTCGTGTATGACTTTCCTTTTTCCGTGGAACATAAAAGAGGATGTTATGAAGAATGTTTCAACTGTTTTTGTCCTTACAATGAAAGTCAATGGGGTCCAAAACAACTATCTTTATTGTTCCACTGAAAAATTAAATGTAAACAGGTTTGGAATGACATGACTGAGTAAATGACGAGATAACTTTAATTTGTGGGTGAACTATCCCTTTAATTGTGAATAAACCTCCTGCTCGGCAGAATCATTGGATTGTTTCTGGAAAACAGATATTCCACCAGAAGGCATTTTTGTGTGTTTTGTAACATCTATTATTGACAATAAATAATGCAATGTCATAAAAAATACAATCAAATATTAGATGCGGTATCATATTGTTTCCCAGAAACAGCAGAGAGTTGGACATCAGGAACTTTGAAAAGCTGGACTCAACTAATGCCTGCAATGCACAGTGGCTGGCATCTTGTGGGGTTTACCCTGTCATAACCATTCATTTCTACTGCTCCAGGGGCCAGGCTTCTGCCTTATAAATAATGCATTGAGCTGTGATAAAACCTTGTGGCACCAAGAATAGCTGCTTCATACCACCAAGTAAAGGACGGGGAACTGGAATAACACTCTACTGTACACTGCGTTCATGGGCATCTTAACCTTGATTGCTTTTATTGTTATTTAATAGTGTGAGCTCATAAACACAGTTATGGATAATAAATGAAAGAGTTTTGAGCCTGTATTCAATTAATCTTAATCACTAAAAAATTTAAGTGATATCAAGGGCATGACAATAAGGATGGCCCATTGGTCCAGAGCCAGCATGAGACAGTTTTGGGCCAGTTGATGGAACTTGCCCATGCGGTGTTGTCACAAAATATTACATTACTTGATAGCATACACTACCTTTCAAAAGTTTGGGGTCGTAAGATTTTTTTTGTGTGTTTTTGAAAGAAGTCTCTTATTAGGTTCATGGGCAGTGGCTGTAATGAAGGTGATACTCAAAATAAATCTTTATTCCAAGAATTAAAAAAGAACAACCAAGAGAATAATTCGGAGGACACACAACCACAAATACACTGACATCAAACAACACCAATGCAAGACCAAAAACTAACAGAAAGTGAGGAAAATTAAGCGCATGACGAAGGATAGACTCAAAATAAATATTTAACTACAGAAAGTGAGGGCTTATGTAAAAGGGAAAACAAGGGAGCTAATGAGATAAATAACGAAAACACCCCTGAACTGAGGACTTAAATTAATCTGTAACCATGGAAACAAACAGGCAGGGAATAGAGGAGACCTGAACTAATTTACAAACTAGAAAGCTAACCTAGACAAAGACATGAACAAAACAGGGAAAAACAGAGCAAAAACAAATTTAAAATGTGACAGTACACCCGATTCCCGGATGGCGTATCCTCACGTCGTAATAAGTCCAACAGTGGAGGGAGGGTGGGAACCCAGGATGCTGACGAGGGGCTGGCCAAGGTGGCTTAGGCAGGACAGGAAGCCTCCTGGGCGCTACTGGCAATACAGAAAGCCATGGAGGTGCTGGTAGTTCAGGGATCCAGGGAGGTGTTGGCAGTGCAGGGAGCCTAGGAGGGGCAAGCTTCATTGGGAGCCAGCGTGGTGCTGGCATTACTGGAACGGGTGTCTCGGGGACAGCCTCCGTGGCTGGGAGAACAGGCAGCTCTGGGATGGTCTCCATGGTCGTGCCTGGGAGAGAATTTTCTTGGGAGGAGCTTTGGGGGTGTGTGCCACCAACAAACACAAGATAGCCATGGCCATCATGGTCAGCATTGCACTCCTTGGGCTTATCTCTGGGGCTGGAGCCGACACTGGACTGTGCTCATGGGCTGGAAGGAAGTCTGGAGAGGACTCGGGGGCTGGAGCAGACTCTGGACTGTGCTCATGGGCTGGAAGGGACTCTGGAGAGGACTCGGGGGCTGGAGCAGACTCTGAACTGTGCCCAGGGGCTTGTTTGGATCTGTGAATGACCCAGACACAACATAAATGTAAAAGGACATAATGGACAGTGCAATGCTCTCTGGGTTGGGCTCTGACATTTCCCTTACTGGAACGGAATCTGGAATTTGTTTCACTGGAACGGACTCTGGAATTTCTCTTATTGGAATGGACTCTGCAATTTCTTACACTGGAACAGGCTCCGGAATTTCACACACTGGAACAGACTCAGGAACTTCTCTCACTGGGACGGACTCTGGAAATTCTCCTACTGGAATAGACTCGGGAATTTCTCTTACTGGAACGGACTTGGGAATTTTTCTCAATGGAACAGACTCGGGAATTTCACACTCAGGGTCGGACGCTGGAATTTCACACTCAGGAACAGACGCTGGAATTTCACTCACCGGAAGCATTGTGATCATTTGTATAGGCAATGCTGCAGTCCTTGGATTTGGAGACACTGACCATTTGCATTGGCAGTGCTGTTAAGTCCATCTGAAGTATAGGTATACTCAAAATAAATCTTTAATCCAAGAATCAAAATAATTACCAGGAGAATAACTTGGAGGAAATAAAACCACGAATGCGCTGACATCAAACAACAATAGGGGTGTGACGAGGCACTTATCTCACGAGACAAGACACGAGATTGGGTTCACGAGAATGAGATGAGATTTTTGCACAATATTTTATAGAAATCCTCAATGACAAAATTCATGACTGGAAAAATAGTTTGCAGGTGCATTTTGAAATGTTTTAACTTATAATCTTGTAATGAATTTCATTTCAGTTCTACTTTATGAGTATGAATTATCAAATGCTTCGAAAGACAACAATATACAAGCAATGTAAAAGGTTTTGCCACAAACTCAACTGACTGGCTTTTCTCCTGTATGAGTCACTTAAGACCTTACTGTACATTTATGAGCTTCCAGAACTTCTGATTGAAGATGTGTGTGACCTCCTAATTAAACTCATTTCAACAAATTGAACGTACCAATAAAAACAGTATAAATATCAAAAATAAATAACAGTTTCCTCTTGTTTTATTAAATGCAAACAATAAGTTAAAGTGCAACCATAATCAAAGTAGGCTACTGTAGCACACAGACTCTTTATAATTGTTGTGAAATTACTGTTTTATTTTGCACTGGCAGTTGTAGGGTTAATGTGCGAGTTAGGCTGGTGCGTTTGTGTACAGTTGTTCTTGCGTTCCGATTAAAAGTTCAGAAACGGAGCCTCCCTGTCTTTCTTCAGACCTTACAGTACTCTCTCAATATTCAAAGTCAAATAAGCTGCTTTCCGACCAAGTAGTTACAGGAACTTAGTTATAGGAACTGTCCACTTCTAAACAGTTCTAAGAACTACTCTCCCCCAAACTCGGTTTTGCTGTTTGCGTTCGCACTGGCCAAGTGGCCATAGGAACTGGTGGGAGGGGTAAGGGAGTGACGCAAGCACGGCGGCGGCGGCGCCACATACAACAACAACAAACCAGCATGGAGGAGGCTATCGGAATGTTTCTGTTCTGCCTTGCCGGGACCTTAATAACGGAGTACGAACAGCGCCGTTTAAAGACTATGCTTGAGTTCTGTACAGAGAAACACAGAAGACGAAGGCTCCAGCGTAATATGATCTTAAGTGATATGATGGAAGAAGATAGAAGAGCAGAGCGCAGGAGGCAAACAAAACGACGGGTAAGTTTAGCTAGCATTAGCAATTAGCTGGTTGAATCAAGGGGGTAATCCATCGACCGGAAGTTGAAGCCTCGCGGGAGCCGCCATCTTGTAGCAGAACTTCACTTGCGTTAGCATTCCCATTGACTCCCATTCATTTTCGCGTCACTTTGACAGCGAATAACTTTACATCTGAGGCGTTTAAAGACTCCATTTGTCCATTATTTATTTCTAAAGACCCACGACAATGTATAAAGGGCTCCATTGCCTTCTATGTTACATTATGGCCCCGTAGAAACAGTTTTTGTAAAAATAGGCTAACGATTGCGTCATAACCACTCGACGCTCTGTCGCACAGTAGAGAAATTACCGTACAGACAGGAGGAGAAGCTCACAGGCAATCAATGCATTAACTTAATATGGCGTACTGGCGTTACATTTTAAAATAAATACTATACAAATTACTTACTCCTGCTCACTCACGCCAAAGAACTCTTTGCTCAAGCTCGCCGTCTCAGCAAGATCAACGTTGGCAGTTTTCACGCACAGCTACTAGAATATTTACATCTGTCAGACAGGGTGCTCACGTCATCAAGCTTAGTTTGAGTCGGTTTGAGTCTGCGCGTCAGGAACGGAAGTGCTAAAAAATCGCTAAAAATGGGCTTCAACTGTCTCAACTGAGTTCCAATGAAATGGCTCTGTCCACTTCTTATACTGTCTATGGGTTGAATGCGTTATGTTTGTCTTAAGTTATGAGTTAGCATAGCCTACATAGGCGAATTGCAACAGACAGTGAAGAAAATGTGTTGACGGTGGGCGTGACTTATAAGTTAAACCAATCAACGTAGACTTAGGGAAAGGGAACTAAAAAAGTCCTCACTCTAGACTAGGTACTGAAAGAGTTATAGGAACTACGGTCTGAGGAACTAAAAAATCCCCAACTTAGTCCGGTCGAACACGCGGAAAAAAGGGTTATAGGAACGTTAGGTTCTAGGAACTGCAAAAGTCCCTCCGGTCGGAAAGCGGCTATTGAGACCAAAACAGAGACCAGAGCCACAATACAGTCCAGAGACAGGTTTGATATTGGGAGACAGACTATTGTATGCAGCCTAATTTGCGCACATCAGAGAGCTCACGTTTCACTTTCTGATTTGCAAATTCGCAAACGTACTCTGTGTAGACCTAATGCGCCAGAGAAACAAGCGCGCAGCCATCTTTAGAATATTGTTTTTGTAGGGTACTTCTGTTTTTGCAGTCGCTCTGTATATGTCTATGGCATCGCTGTCCAGGAGTTATTTGCTGGTGAAGTGGATTTACTTAATGTAAAGTTAACGAAAGTTATCATGAGGATTGTAATGTTCAAAGCAGATGTCTTAACAAATGTCAGTAGACCGGGAAGATTTTAAAACAAGCCGTTCATTCATAAATACACAAGATCACTGCAGTGTTAAAAAGGGGCGGGGCTTCATAAGGTCTATAGGGAGCAGCGGTGCTGAGCGCGCATTTTACAAGAAGACATTTATCATACGCTTAAGGTCCTTTTACACTGGACGCGATTTTGACGCACGAATAATTTGCGCGATGGTTTTATTTTTTGATCAGCTGTTTGTGTAATTAGTGCTTCCACACCGAACGCGAATGTGCTGCGGCAAAAAAACTACTTATTTTATTCGATTCGATGTCGATTTTTTTTTTTACTTTTGCGGCGACAGAAAAGGCTTCAGCCAATCACAACCAAGGAAACAAAGGTGACGTCGATTGGTTACCTGAAGTTTGTGGTTTGTCTAGTCAGGTGCGGTGCCACTGTCTGAAGGAGCTCCTCAAATTGTCCCACAGACATCCGAAAATAAGTGCGGAACCGGCCATGATAAAGTTTTAGCTCCTGTACAAGATTAGTATTCTCTCCTTCAGACTCACTGTTCTTCAAGATTGGGTGCACCCAAAGCCTTCTTTTCTGTCTTTTAAAGTGAAATGAAATTAAAAGCTCGTCTTCACTGGATAATGATGATGATGTGTCCATTTTTTTCTCAACTGTCGGCTAGAATGTTTTGGAATGTTGAAGCTCTGAATGTCTCAGACGTCGCAAATTCACATCGCGGCTGATGTGAATGGTTTTGACGTGGACTATTCGCACGCGAACTATTCGCTTTTTCATTTTGCTTTTTCGTTACGCATCCGGTGTGAAAGGGCCTTTAGGCTCTGTTGCACAATGAATCATCCGCCATCATCACGCGATCAGTGAACCGTGATTCCTGCTTCATTGTGTGCGACACGCGACTGCAACTCGTGCTGGATGAGCAGAGCAGACGTTTAATAGTTTACAATATGAAAACAGCAAAGCGACAATGGAGGCGGTGCCGCGGTTGGCATCGTAATGTAATGTGAATGTAGCGTAGGCATTCTTTTTTTTCCTGTGTCATATTCTATGCTAATTTCACCGTTACCCTCCGTCATGTCGATATCGCGAGACAGCTTTTCACTCGATGAGAAATCTCGTCACATTTTAGTCTCGCAAGATCTCGTGACACCCCTAAACAACAATGCAAGACCAGAAACTAACAGAAAGTGAGGAATTAAATAGAGGGGCAAACAAAGGAGCTAACGAGATAATTAACGAAACACACCTGAACTGAGGACTCAAATCAATCTGTAACAATAGAAACAAAGGCAGGAAATAGAGGAGAATTGAACCAATTTACAAACAAGAAAGCTAACCTAGAAAAAGACATGAACAGAACAGGAAAAACAGAGCAAAAAACAAACAAGTCTTGACACAGATTTACTAACAGCTTGCACAAGTGCAAACCCTCTTTTGGCTTATAGTAATTGTAAAACAATATTGAAAAACTATATTATAGTAAAAAACTATTGTCAGAACATTCTAAAGACACACAGTGAAAAATTAGTACTGAAAAGACGTAGACAAGGTTATTTTTGCAGCTGAACTTGTTGAGTTTCCCTTTGAAGCCTGGGACACACCAAGCCAACTTTAAAGAAGCAGCGATGATAACCAACAGTGTTGTCGCCTCACCTCGTCTACGTCTGGACCAAAAAGCTGCGCTTGAACACACAGTACGACTGCAATCTAGCATGTGCGTTCCGCGCCTGCGTGTAAGGAATCAGTAGTCTATAATCGTCATTCAAACGGAGAAACCGAAACAATATACGAGATATACGCAGATATTCAAAATGGTGAACAAAGTAGCGCTCGTTACCATTCTGAATATCAATTATGTTGATCATTGTCTTCATTTTAAGCGTTTTGTGGGAAAATCCCTGTAGACCACAAAACATTTGAAGGCTAAAGGTAGCTCTTAACTTGCCGGTTTAGGAGAAACTCTTATGGGTGTGTGGGTGTGTCCTAAGTCCTAATTTTATGACTAATACATTTTAGCTCTAAGAGTTTTTCCACAATGCATTTTAGCACTAAAACCAGCTCCTAAATCTGTGAAAAGTTAGCAGTAGTCAAGAGGACTCCTAAGTCACTTAGAGCAAATCACAAATAATCCTACTGGCTGTTGCTGGCAATCCGCCTCAGAAATCCGCCCAAAGACACTTGGACACCATTGAGGCAATAGGCGATAGAGCCTTGGGTGCATAGCCTTTTCTTCAGAAATGCAATAAACATTTTGATTTATAGATTTTAATTTGTAATGACAAAACATAAAGGTTCATTTATGTATAGGCAATATGCAACGAATGATAGAGATAAAAACATTGCAGTCAAGTTGAAAATAATGTCCCTTCGTCTGCGCTGAAAGCCTTGTGGGGAAAGTTCCGGCTCGTGGACCTTTTTCGCCCTTTCTCTCTCCCACTTTGCTTCCTGTCTTCTCACTGTCCTATTGTAATAAAAAGGCAAAAATCCCCAGAAATAAATCTTTAATTAATACATAAAAAATTCAATAATGTCTGATTACCTGAGGCAGTTGTTTCACAAGTACACACTTAGAAATGATCAGTTAAAGTAAAAGATAAAAATAAGCCTATTTGCCGTGCAGTCCGAGGGGATCAAGGGCTCCGAGTTTGGAATTTATGTCAAACCCAGAGTAAGCCCACTCCCCCATATCCCCAGCTGGGCCAAGAGTGAGGAGTCGGGGTTGTGGAGGGATGCAGAAAACTTTTGAGGTAACTAAGTGAATACTGTGTATTCTATAGCTGTGTACTGTATATGCCTGCTCTCGAGCTGATTAGATAGGGCTCCAAGGATTATACTGATTTCCCAGCAGAAGGGTGAATTTCAGGAACAAACATTTTAAAAACTAAATGTAAAGTTTGTTTAGGCATGGTTTGTAGGGAATTATCATATATTCAAACGCACATAACTATAGAATCAATTCTTAATGCGCATGTGAACACCATCAGCGTTTATCACAGGTTCGTGTTTAAAGTCTGTTTAAAGAGTATGGCGTCGTCTTAGCGGCCCCTAATTTAATAACAAATGATAATTTTGCCGGAAGTTAATCAATCAAAACTAACTTCAGCTGGAAATAACATTATTCAAGAACCGCTATAAATCCAAAACAATCTCTGTTACCTTAAATTATATGTTTGTCTCTGTAAAGCTGCTTTGAAACAATCTACATTGTTAAAAGCGCTATATAAATGAAGATGACTTGACTTGACTACTGGGTCAGAGGGACAAAAAACCCTGCTGAGTCCTTGATATTGGTACAGCCTTTTTTCTGGGGAAAAAAAACAAACAAAACACAAATGTATCTGGTTAATCTGTTTGGTCTGATTACTGTTCGCAGACTCGGTTCAGTTAAAACTTTGGTCAATTAGAAACAACAAAGGGAAGAAAGAAATAGTGAGGAAGAAGAAATTAAAAGTGTTTGTAGGTCCCCACAAATGTAACTGCTTCTCAAACTGAAAATAGCCAGTATTATAGAATGTGTAGTAGAGTCAGTCGAGTGTTTACTAATACACAAAATGGCTTCCCGTCATTTCCCAAAACATTTCCCGTCTCTGTAATGGACCCAGTCCATTCAGTCAAAGGCTACCATGTGTCCAGACTGTATTTCCACAAACCTCAAATCTGTCCATTTCTCTCCAATAACAGTTAGTTTCTCATTTCCAGAACATTCTCATATGAAGCAATGAGTAGAACAATTGTAGTTTTGGGTTTGGCTTGTTGCTTTTGTCTCCTAATTCACCCTGTCCATCATCCCTCTGCCCTCTTTCCATTTTGGGCCCATCAACTGATCCCTTAGTCTCAGAATGAGGTTGAGATGTTTATATTCTCTGATAACACCAGAGTAGATTCAACCACCTCAGGGTTGGCTGTTTGTTGTTTCTGGCCTGTGATGTATGCGGGGGATTCCACAGGGGAAACCAGAGTTTATTCTGCTCTCCACACTCCGTCAGTATGAAGATGACAGGAGGCCACAGCACTCATGACTCTTGGGGTTCAGAGAGGGCGACTTTGGCTTTTAAACTGGGCTCATTTTAAATGGAAGGGAACACTGTCGTTTCTGATTGGTTTCTACAGCCTTGCTTTGACTTGGGGTTTCCTTTTTAGAATGGATATTGTGGTAGTAAATATTCCAAAATATCAGTCTCATTTCTGTTTTTCCATTTTCTATCCTTAAGAAATATTTTTTTACAGAGGCCCAATCACTGACCACTTTTTGAAAAACCTATGCTCATTTCCAGACTTTTATAATTTTATAATATACAGATAAATGTAACTTTCTAAAGATTTTGACCTTATGTGTCCCCTCCAACTTTTCCCCCAATGTGTTCCTACCGTACATTTTTACCATTAGCTCAGGTTAGTCTATACTCTGTGTATAGACTATACTCTGTCTATACTCTGTGTGTAGTGTTTTTTAACTTAGTGTATCTTGACCCAAATATGGGTTGCAACAAAAACCTTACAATTATGGATAGTTAGGGGAGCAAAATAAATACACATACTAACCTTTGACAAAATCCTTAGTTGTTGAAGGCTGTGCATCAAATCGGTATTTTGTGCACATTTGTCATTTAAAAATATAACTGATACTAATACGATATTTAACTTTTTTTTTGTTAATGCAATATAGTTTAGGTTTAAGGTTTTAGTTTAAGCTGTGCTATGAAAGTTGGCCTCTCTGTCACCATCTGTGGATAAAACATAAAATTGCACATTACTAACAATTTTTTTAATGTAGGCTACTCACAAAGGATTTTAGTTTATTTTTAGTATATTCAATATATATATATATATATATTTATACGTATATATATATACTGTATATATATTCAATATAATAGTGCTGTGAAGCATTGATTTACATCGTAAAACACTGATGCCAATGTTTTTGGGAGTGAAACTTTGCTCTAGCCTTTGCTCTAGTTAGAACTAAGGCTTGTGCAAGCTGGGGGCCTTTATTCTGCGAACAAACAGAACCTTGAGCCCTGGTGTTTCTTCACAGCGAGCAATGACACTCCGGTCACAGCCAGAGACATGCCTGAAAATACTGATCGTTCTCGCTGAGGGATGGTAACGGGAACCCTCAATATAGACCTTTGGAGCGTATTACTCATCACTGCTCATGAGGGTGCCTGTGACAGCCAGTGAGTCACATGTGCTGTAGATATGGCCTGTGTTATGTGTGAAACTAAAGTGTGCTTTAGTGACAGTTTTCAGATTGTGAATGGCTACCTCAAAAGGTAGAGTAAATTTATGAATGGCTACAATTGCAGGGAGAAAATACTTTATAATTATGTACTGTTTTGAAGAAAAATTTTCAGATTCTCTGAAGCATTATAACCTTTTAAACTGACATCACATGCCCCCTCAGATTAAGTAAAGTGTATTTGAAAAAAAAATTTTTGAAAAAAAATACTATATATATTACTGTTTAAGTTTGGGATCAGTAAGATGTTTTATGTTTATAAAAGAAGTATTTTATGCTCACAAAGGCTGCATTTTTTATTTATTAAAACTATTCTTATTTCTTTCTGAAAGTTAAATTGCCTGATTATTGTAAGCTAAAAAGTGTAAATGTGTAAAATACTGTGGTAGAAATTCACATTTGGTCAGTCCAGTCGAGATCATCATGTGGATGGAGATTCATTTGACTCTATGTTGTCATGATCCCAGCCTGTGTCCCGCTGTCTTTCATGAGGATCCTGTCTTAGTGCCATGATTTGTTTTTCATGTTGATTAGTCTCCCCAGATGTGTCTTGTAAGTTCCCTTGGTTACACCCGTGTGTTCCCATGACAATTAACCACCCTCCCTTATCTTGTTAACCTTGTTTTCCTTTGTATATAGTATACTCCAGTGTTTCTCTTGTTCCTTGTCTAGCGTTGCCAATATATGGTTGTATCGTGTGCGTTTGTTGTAGCTTCTTGTTCATGTATCTGGATTTGTCTTGTTCCTTGTCTAGAGTTATTTCAGTTGTTCTTTTTTAATAAATGTTTACAGCACTTGGATCCAACGCCCCTTGTCTGCTGCAGCCACGTTACAAGTACGCAAGAGGAGTTACATTACTGTTCAAAAGAGTAAAAAGAGAAATTAAATGAATGTTTTTGAGGCAAGATCAAAAGGGACAGTAAAGATATTTACAAATTTGTATTTTAAATAAATTATGTTCTTTGAGCTTTCTATTCATCAAATAATCCAAAAACTGTTTTCAACATTGATAATAATTTCAGAAAATCAGCATATTAGAATGATTTCTGAAGGATCGTGCGTCACTGAAGACTGGAGTAATGATGCTGAAAATTCAGCTTTGCGATCATAGAAATAAATAATGTTTTAAAATATTGAAACAGAAAAAAAATTATAATTAAAAAAATTTAGCTTTGATGAGCATAAGAGCATATCAAAAACATTAAAAAAAATCGTAATGACCCCAAACTTTCGTACAGTATGTCAAAGCTGAATTTTTTTATTTTTATACAGTGTAAATGTCTGGTGATCCCTGACTGTCATGGTCAGTGTTCAGTTATTCTTGGTTTATTAAAAACAGAGGATTTATTAAAATTAGAATGAATGATGAGGAATAATACTGACCATTCACTGCTAAATTGTAACATATTTAGAAAGGAGTTTAGTATATGCATGATGATGCATCATCCATTATTATTAGGTTAACTAACTGAAAAAAAATTTATTTAGTTGTTATAGCACAACATTGAAAATCATTAATGTTGAATGATAAATCAAATATTCTATTTGAATTAGTTAAGTCACTTCAGTAATTAAACAATGAAGGTGTTTGAAATCTAGCCTGGGACTATAAAGTAACTCAAGTTCACTCAAAGGTTAACAAGAAGACTGTATTTTAAAATTTAAAATTCATCCAGACTTGAGGCGTGAAATTATTTTCATTGTTTATTTTAAAACTATTTTTTTCTAAAAATGTTCATTTTATGACTTGCTAAAACTGGTAAAATTCACCTACAGCTCCATAATATAATGCACATGAGTCATGATCATGACTGCTAGAATCATCAATGACCAAAGGAAATGAAACCAGTTTGCTGGCTCATTTTCTCCCACTCACCTTCTTGTCATATCCTGTCTGTGTTTTAGGGGTTTGGCCTACAAGGACAAAAACCCTCCAAGTGCCCAATTTTGTAGGAATGTGAAATAAAATAGGCCTACATAATAACCACCATCTTCAGTGAATTTCCATCCTGAACTTTAAAGGAAGCCCTCTGCGTTCTCTTTGTAGTGTTTGCATTCATTTGGCATAAACTCAAACATGAAAACTTTCCAGTTCTGTAACTGAATGCAAGTGATCAAGGTCTGCACGTGTTTGATGGCTGATGGTTTTTGGGGAATTTGAGAGTGAATTTGACAGCTTCACTGTGTGGTTTCTGCCTCATTACGCACATCTGTGTATTTGATCAGTCTTTTTTTGTTTCTTCAATTCACAGAGTGGCTGGATGACCTGAAAAAGTCACTTTATTTTTGTCAGACGTTGTAATTTTTGCTACGAGCAGAAAATTAAAATACAGCTGCTAGTTTTATCTGCCAATTGCTCATCTGGTCAGATCAGAGTTTGATCAGCAGATCATTTTTCAACATTGTGTCAAATTAATTGTGTGTGTGTGTGCATACATGTTTTTAAATCCCGGTGGGGACTTCAACGTGAATGCACACAGACTCATGGGGACTTTGAGGATCCCCATGAGGAAACAAGCTTATTTATCATACAAAATTAGTTTTTTTGTTGTTGTTGAAAATGTAAATATGCAGAAAGATTTAGGGGTTGGGGATATAATATACCGTTTGTACAGTATACAAACCATTACATCTATGGAGAGTCCCCACAAAGATAGTAAACCAGACGTGTGTGTGTGTGTGTGCTTGAATTCATGCAGCGGCATTTGTTGGGATGTTGTGTTTTGTTTTCTGGTAGTGGAATTGACTGACATCAGCCTCTGTAATTAATTCAAACTCTAAGAGGCCTTCTACACAATTTCAGTCACCCAAATCAAAGGAATGTTCTGGGTTCAAGATAAAGTTGTCACAGTCAACACTGCACTACATGTCCCAGCATCCTCCCTGGCCCACACCTGCATATCCTTCACCATTACCCGCACCTGACAGCAATCACCACTCACCGTCTTCAGCTGTTGTCTTCATCATTTCTCTGTGTATTTAGTTCCTCTCATGTCAGTTTTCAATGTTGGTTGTTATTTGTGGTTATGTGTATGTGTTACTCCCTGGTGTTCTATTAAATCCCTTGTTTATCTCCTAGTCCTTCGTCGTGTGCTTCCTACTACCCAGATATGTGACTAAAGTAAGCATTATTGACAGCAATATGTGGCATGTTTGAATTGCCATCTAAATGCAAATAATAGTTTTGTTAATAAGGTTTTTTTATTTTTATGATTTGTAAGAGGTCACTTATGCTCATCAAGACTGCCTATGATGAGAATAAGAAATATGAGACATATATGGTTTTATACATATATTATATCCCATATATATTTTTTAAAACTTTCCTACAAACTTTTTATATATATTCTACTTCCTCCTCCTCTGCTCTCGAGTCTATGAAAACCCACGGGAAGGTTATGAATTTTGGCACACATCAGACAGAGGACAGTCTGAACATTGCAGGAATCAACATCACATGAATCATTTTCTGAGTTTAAATTCTTATTACAATTTTTTTTTTTTTTTTTAGTCTCTAATTTATTCAATCTCTTACTTTAAAAGGATATCTGAAATGGACTGATTACATAGAAGAAGAAAAAAACACTCACATGAAATTTGTCAGAATTCATAATCAGCTTTTTAAAAACATGAAAATGTGCTTTTCTGCTTTTAAACCCTCCAGAAACCATTGCCCCACCATTGTAAGTGCATTATTTTGACTTCTTACAAAGTGGTAATCAACAGCATGTCAACGATTCTGTATGGAAAGAGATTAACTTGTTTTGAACCCATATTTTTTAACTGTCCTACAAACTTCTGAAACAGAACAATGTACTGTATTTTTGACATAATTAACTCACTTTGAACATCAGTTTCTTTTGTTTCGTCCTCTTCTATTTCATGATGATTTGAATTACAACAAAAAAGTCAGCACAAGGTTGATTTGCAAATTATTTACTGAGTGTATAGTCTGTTAATTTCATAGAGAGTTCTTCCCCTCATCCGCTTTTAAAACTTGCTCATTCTCTCACCACACGTTCCTGAAACCACTCTCTGCTTTTGCGCTGAACGCTGCACACACAATGATGGAGTTCCTGGAAGTGGTGGGGGTGGAGAGAGTGAACGAGGGACAGTTTGTGTAACCTCTGTCAGTCTGTCCACAGGCATATTTATGATGACTTCCTTGTTACACAATTCCCTTTCTGTAAACATTCAGGTTCAATAAAATAGGGAATATAAGAACATCTCCTTTAGTTACACAAATGTTTTAAAACTTGAAGGATGTTTTTTCATCAACCAGGGAGTGTGTCCAAATGAGATGTCCAAATATAAACCTAATTTAGGGGTCTGGATGATGCGAGTCTGGTTAGAATATGAGCATTGTTGTTTATGGAAAGCATTTATGTTGTGGTGGACCAGTCAAACATCTCTACTGGGTTTTTTATTGGTCAATGCAGTCTTCCTGTTTTGACCATAGGTTGATGTTTGTCACAATATGAAACGAGAGTTTAATGTGTTTTACAGCCACATTCCTAAGTATTTAGAAAGAAGACCTCATTCACTAAAACCCCCATTGCCCCCTTTAGTTATACGTTACAGAAAAGCAAATGGCAGCAAACTGCATGTGTTTCATGTGGAACATAAAATAAGATCTTTTTAGAAATGTCTAAGTTCCCTATCGGTCAGTCACTACAACGTAGGTCATGACTGACCAATAGGAATCTCGCTAGAGAGCCCAATCTACTTCGAGTGAAACTAAACAAGCCAATGCACATTGGCATGCAATCATTTGCATCAGCTGCGCGACCTCGTTAGCACGGGTATATAACGAGCAGCTGGTGATTGCACTGCAGCTTTTTGCTTCGGAGCCAACACTTCATATGCTGACTACACAGAGTGAATCTGCAAGCCTCTTCTGGACCTCTCAACTTTGGTGCGGGCATGACAGCACAGCAGTGCGAGCGGTCTTTTCTTCTCTCTCTCTCTCTCTTTTTTGTTTTTTGTAAAAAAAACAAAAACAAAACTGAGCACAAACAAAAAAGCTGTTTTCACGGCTGGTAAGGTGCGCGCGAGAGCGCTCAACGGCCGTTTTCACGGCTGGTAAGACCAGCGAGAGAGAACAGCGCACAGACAGGTGCACATTCCTGTCTGTGTTCGCGGTGACCGTTCCCCTGCGTGCTTCAGCACCAAGGAGAGCAGTCTCTAAAGAGCTTACATAGATAGTTTGCGTCTTTTTCAAGATGACGTTCTATCTGTGTGTTTCTGGATGTGGTCGTTACCTGGGGTCATGGGATGGTCACGATCGCCTCATGTGTCTGGGCCTCGTACACGCTGAGGCAGCGTTCGTGGATGAGTCATGTACCCATTGTGGGAAGATGACCATCTCGGAGCTGCCGTCGAGACTCTCGTTCCTGCAAAGGGGCGGAGTCCCCTGTGCATCTGCCTTCGGGCAGTAACATGGGAGACCTGAGGATCACGATGAGCGCGCTTCCTTCGGGGAACCAACCCCCTAGGAACCCTCATCCCTCTCACGCTCCGCAGCCAGTTGAGTTACCAATCGAACGTGCTGGTTCATCCTCGAGGTGCGTACCAGTCGTTTCCTTTGGTGCTCCCCGCGATGAACAGATGTCGATCGCTGCATTGGAGGGTGGGTCAGACTTCTCCGCAGACAACGACTCGGCCGAGTCGGACCCAGAGATGATGGCCATGCTTTCCCGGGCCGCCAACAGGATCGGGCTCGAGTGGAACCTCCACCGTGTCCTGAGCCCTCGAGGCTGGATGATTGGTATCTCGGGGTGGTGCGCGCTGGTTCTCAGCAACCCACCCCAGTGCCTTTCTTCCCGGAAGTGCACGAGGAGCTCACAGGGATGTGGACGGCACCTTTTACTGCCAGAAACCATCTCGGTGGCTCCTCCTCCGCAAATATGCGTTTCCCCCAGTGAGCCTACTTGCGCAGACACTGTGCAAAGTCAGGGAGGACGAGGAGCAGGTCCTTCTGGTGGCTCCCTATTGGCCCACCCGGACTTGGTTCCCAGAACTCATGCTCCTTGTGTCCCTCCCTGGCCCATTCTTCTGAGGAAGGATCTTCTGACTCAGAGACGGGGCACCCTGTAGCACCCGCGTCCAGACCTCTGGAAACTCCATGTCTGGTCCCTGGACAGGAAGCGGAGGTTCTTGGTGACTTACCCCCAGAGGTACTTAACACCATCACTTCAGCACAGGCGCCGTCCACGAGACGTGTTACTCCCTGAAGTGGAACCTGTTCGTCGAGTGGTGTTCTTCTCGCCGAGAAGACCCCTGAAGATGTTCGATAGGGTCTGTGCTTTCCTTCTTGCAGCAGGGGTTGGAGCGAAGGCTGTCTCCCTCCAGACTCAAAGTACATGCTGCCGCTATTTCAGCTTATCACGACCACATAGATGGCAAAACAGTTGGAAAGCACGACCTGGTCGTCAGGTTTCTTATGGGGGCGAGACGATTAAATCCTCCTCGACCCCCCCTCCGTACCCTCTTGGGACCTTTTCCCTGGTGCTTCGAGCACTGCAGGATGTTCCCTTTGAGCCTCTGCAGTCAGTAGACTTAAAGCTTCTTTCAATTAAGACTTTGCTACTGGTTGCACTGGCCTCTGTCAAAAGGGTAGGAGACCTGCACGCATTTTCGGTCGACGATTCGTGCCTAGAGTTCGGGCCGGGTGACAACCATGTGGTATTAAGACCCCAGCCTGTTTATGTGCCCAAGGTTCTTACCACTCCCTTCAAAGACCAGGTAGTGAACCTGCAAGCGCTGCCTTTGGAGGAGGCAGACCCAGCCCTGGCTTTGCTCTGTCCCGTTCGCTCTCTGCGTATGTACGTGGACAGAACTCAAAGCGTCAGGACCTCAGACCAGCTCTCTTGTCTGTTACGGAGGCCAGCAGAAAGGGAAGGCTGTCTCTAAGCAGAGGATGGCCCACTGGATAGTGGATGGCCCACAAGGCGTGCCCAGCCCGCTCAGGTTGCATGCACACTCCACGAGAGGCGTTGCATCCTCCTGCGCGCTGGCACGTGGCTCCTCGCTAACAGATATCTGTAGAGCTGCGGGCTGGGTGACACCTAACACATTCACTAGATATTATAGCCTACGTGTAGAGCCGGTCTCCTCCCGTGTTCTCACCCTAGATGGGTAGAAGCACCGAGAGGGCCGGCTCTGTCGGCTTGCTGCACTCTAGTGTGCAACCTTATTTCTCCAGAGTAAAACCTGTTGAGTCCTCCAAAACCCCTCGGCCCGGACATGGCGGAGCGTCCGGGGCCAGGCCCTTATGCGCTGAATCCTTGAGAACCGGATCTGGGCTGGGTTCCATATGTGTGACCCTACGTGGATCCCACATGTGTATATTCTCCACGGCTGCTCCTAACGGAAGCCCGTGTCTTCCCGTGTTATCCAATATCTCACTGTATGGGTTATCACGGAACAACAGTGTCAGACTCACTCTGTGTAAGCCTCCTCCTATCGTCCTTCCAGGCAAGAAGGTGTAGAGGCTTGCATGGGGTGCTGGATGGGGTGCAGCGGCTGTGGCGCTTTGGTAGGGATTCCTATTGGTCAGTCATGACCTACGTTGTAGTGACTGACCGATAGGGAGCGTCTCGGTTACATATGGTAACCCTCGTTCCCTGAAGGAGGGAACGGAGACGTAGGTCCCGTCGCCACATCTGCTGCCACCCGCCGGGGCGGCCAGCTTTTTCAGGCTTGGCTCCTCAGCAAAAAGCTGCAGTGCAATCACCAGCTGCTCGTTATGTACCCACGCTAACGAGGTCGCGCAGCTGGTGCAAATTATTGCATGCCAATGTGCATTGGCTTGTTTAGTTTCACTCGAAGTAGATTGGGCTCTTTAGCGAGATTCCTATTGGTCAGTCATGACCTACGTCTCCGTTCCCTCCCTCAGGGAACGAGGGTTACCATATGTAACCGAGATGGGTTTTTTTGTCCACATAATGGAAGTCATTGGTAACTAAAACTGTTACTAAAATGGTTACCAATATTTTTTTGCGTTCTGTTGAGAAACTCTACAGGTTTTGTAACAGCCTGAGGGTGAGTAAATTATGAAAGAATTTTTTATTTCTGGGTAAATTATCTCTTTAATAAACATGATATAATGTTTCATGTATTTGTATAGTTATTGATCCGTGATGCATTTTCAGTGTTTAGATTGTGTACATACAGCACACCCCTTTTCATTACATCCCTGCCACAGTGTACACATATGAAACTTTGCTTTGTTAATAGTTAATAGTAAATAGTGTCTTTTATGGTTAAAATTGACCCCATAACATGTTTGGTCACTTGTATGGATATCGCATTAGGACAAAATAAAGCAAATGGCATTTAATTTAAAGGTGTCCTATTATGCGTTTTCACTTTTTAAACTTTTAGTTAGTGTGTAATGTTGCTGTTTGAGAAGTAGACTAAAATGACTACAAAATGTATTTGAACACTTCGTGGTAGTCAAACGTATTAGTTTATGTACTCGATGGTCCAAATTAAGTGTCAGGCTTCTGAGGCTGGATTCACAAAACATTCTTAAGAATGAAAACTTAAGAATAATTTAAGAATATTTTGTATTCCCAAAAACATTTCTTAAGATTGTACTAAAGACAAAACTTATGAAGAATTTGAATTCCTATAAATAATTTATTAAAAATAATCATAAATTACCTCTTAAATTAAGAATAACCTTTAAACATTACAGCTTAACACTTCATATAGTACATATTACTATCACTAGGGATGTGCTCAAATACTCTGAAGTGTGATCTGTTATGATTATGAATGACTTGACTTTAAAAAAAATTAAGTAACATCTCTGCAACAACAAGTCAAATAGAGATCAGAATGAGGTGAATGAGGGTTTTTGCCTTTTATCATAATTGGACAGTATGTAGAAAGGAAGCGAAGTGGGAGAGAGAGAGGAGAACGGGATCAGCAAAAGGTCCACGAGTTGGGATTCGAACTCGGGTTACCCACACCCGTACTTAAGCTGCCCACAGGGCTATCGGGGCCATGTAGCTGCTTGTAGGTTTGTAAATATTACAACCTCAGAATCCGAAGGCAAACAATCCAGCTGTCGTATTTGTTCCCCCACCCCCATGATGAGAGATGTTGATGTAGTAACTTAAAAGATGCTGATTTTATTCTGTGTGTCGATGGAGCGTAACCAGCTACAGTTGAAAAAAATATTTTTTGGTGTTATCTTTTGCCGTTTTTGCCTTGGACGGTATAGAGAGAGAGAGAGCGAGAGAGAGAGACTGACTTTAACTTAATACTGTATGATTTTGTTCCAAATATAAAACTGAAGTTACATTCATTTGATTAGCACAGCGTGTGTGTTCATTTTCATTTACACATCTTGATTGTTCAGCTAGGTTTTGGCCCCTGTCTTGTCCAGATTTGCTGCAGAATATTGAATTTCATATGATTCCCTTTGTAGCGGGCTCATTAGGTCCAACTCATCCTCTCTCTGTGCACTCTCTTAATTTCAATCCCTCATTCATATTTCAGTGCCTTGTAATTAATAGCCTCATCTTTTCAGAGCTCATTAACGGTGACATTATAGTGTTTAATTATGAGGTCAGTCAGCCCTTGCATTCCACCCTGTCATATAGTTATTAGGAAGTTAAGTTTAATTTGAAGACAGATCTTCCTTTGTCTCAGTACTCACTACTACATTTTTTCACAACCTCATGGTGTGTGTTTGGCCAGACGGCATGATTATTGCCAGTCAGTAATGCTAGTTAGTTTAAAGTATATTCAAAATATTTTTATTTTCCTTTATGTACAAAAACATGTTTAGGTTAATCCATCATTTCCATATTTTAGGACCACATCAATTTAGGCCGGTCCTCCTGCCAAACCAGTAATGTATGCAGTACCGGTCTTACTTCTCTCTCTAGTGAAATCTGGTTAACTTTTTGTTTGTTTGCTTTTTATACTTGAAAGAAGTGGAAAATAGCTTCTGTTTGCGATTTGGCTTTGAAGAGGATTACAGAAATGACCAGAAGTCACACAAAATTTCATGTTGACTTGTACATTGACGTAAAGCTTTCTGACATTTAGATGTTCTTGATTCTGAGTAAGTGGTGGCATAATACTGGAAATTATGTCCTTTTTACTTCCACATTTCATGTTCGGGTTACCAATGACTGTTGTCTTACATTTCAAGGGATAAAAAAAAGTCTTGGAATGAGTAAATAAGAATTCTATTCATTATTTACTCAAAATGTATTTATTTATGTAATTGTATATAATTGTTTCATTATTTTATATATATATACGTTGTTATACTAACATTCAAATGTTTGAGTTTTTTTTATGTTTTTGGAAAGACCTCTTATTAGAAGTCTCAAAAAGCTGCATTTATTTGATCAAAAATACAGTAAAAAACTGTTATATTGTGAAATTACAATTTAAAATGTCTGTTTTTCATTTTAATGTAATTTAAAATGTACTCTATTCCTGTGATGGCTAAGCTGAATTTTCATCATCATTACTCCAGTCTTCAGTCACATGATCCTTCAGAAATCATTTTCTGTAAACATTTTTGTCAAGTCTTTACTGTCTCTTTTGATCAATATGATGAAAACAAAAAAGCTTTGGGGAATAGAAGATTATAAGTAAATAATAATTGAAATGTCTCTCTTTTTTTCTTCGCACAAATCCATCGTATGACTTCTGTAGGCTTGAGAAATAGTGCAAAAATCATATTGTCTACTTTAATAGTGCTCTTTGTCCTTTTTGGAGCTTGACAGTTGCCATAATGACCTTTTTTTCTGTACTGTAAACGAGCTGCATAAAGATTATTCAAAATGTCTTCAAAAAGAAAACAGCAACACCACACGGATTTGAGATGTACTAGGATAACAAAATAACGACCCAATTTGTCTGCTCTTTAATAATTCAGCAGCACTAAAGAACAGTTGGAATTGCTTTCACCTAGACGCTTCCATCTGCGTCCTTCTGGTGTCTTGATCACAAGAGCGCACAGACAGTAGATGAGATCATTTATTCTCCAATAGCCACTACAGATTTTTTTGTGTGTTATTTTGCAATGTCTTTGTAATTTTGGCACGTTGGCTGTTGCTCTTGAGTTCAGCCGTTGAAACTCACAGATGGTTGGCATTGATTAATGTTAGGCTTTTCTCATGCTATTGGGAGTTAACCAGTTACGATACTGACAACAAAATGATCATTTATAGACTAAATTTGTCATAGCATTCAAAAATACATTTGGACGGAGAAGGCTTGTAGCTGATTGACTGATGTCCAGGCCACATTTATATATTTGCCAATGGGATTTTGACAAAATTCTCAGGAAAACCTTCTTAACTGAGGCGAGTTTCAAAAACTGACTTTGTTTTATTCCCCAAATGTTCATGATTTTTAAAAGGATTTATGCTTTTACTCCTTGATCAGCCCATGGAGGCTATTGTGTGAATTTCATATTGACAGTAGAGAAACGCAATGGGAGAATTATTTGTAAGCTATATTCCTAAAGTTTATAGCTCTGCTGAATGTAAACTGGTGGAAGATGCAAAGGGAGATATTTTAGCCAGTGTTAGAACTATGGGAGGTGAGAGCAGGATGTTTAGACTTTAAATCTAATTTAGAGCATCAGTCTAAAGTCTTTCACTGTGGCCTGGGTTTGACAAGATCCATTTAAACTGACAGCCAACATCTGGAAAAGTTTGACAGGAAGCCTTTTTTTTTCACTTTACAGTCTGTTATGTAAACCCCTTTTAAACATGAATAAACAATTGTGTAACTATAAAAAAAAAATAAAAGAATGCTGCAGAAAATATGTTATTAAATATTTATTTTACTGTTCATTCGAATGCTTTTTGCTCTGGGTCTCTTTCAGGTGGTGTTGCTCAGTGGTCACCTGGACAGCTGGGACGTGGGTCAGGGCGCTATGGATGATGGAGGTGGAGTCGCCATTTCCTGGGAGGCACTTTCTTTGATCAGAGACTTAGGTGAGACCTGTAAAGATGGTAACATTTGGAGAACTTATCTCTCTCTCCGTCACATGACTAAAGAAAGTGCACACTGTTATTTATAATGGTCCTTTACGATTGTTGCTTGTCAGACTGTAAGAACACGATAATCGCTGTAAGCCATGTCACATTGTAAGATCTCAGTTGTCAATGTCAGACTGTACCGCAGTCAAAAACGGACGCACGAAAGAGAACTTGTCCAGACGGTGATGTGAGCTGCGTAACGTGTAACGTGGTCATGGCTTGTCTTTAAAAACAAAGACAATTTGGCGGTTGTCGTGGGAGAAGTCTCATCTTCTGACACTGCCAGAATTTCGTCTGAGGTCAAATTAGATCACAACGGTCATTAAGCGGCTGTCTGTGAACGTGTCAAACTAACGATCAAAGACTTCAGATTTTAGCCAAGGATCAGATAAATCTTTTAGGATTTGCAAAATTGCACAGTGTGCACCTGACTTAAGTGCCAGTGACTTTGTTATACACGTGAGAAACATTCTAAGCATTTTTATTATCTTTTAAAAAATATATATAATATTAATGTTTTTCATTTGTTGTATTTAAAGTCAGCATGAAAAGGAAGTTGTGATAGTCTTTTCTTCCTTATCGTGACTTGCAGCCGGCTTCTCAAACAGGAAAAAATGTAGGGTGGGACTTGATTTTGTTCCTTCGGGAATTGATTGGATGGTTGAGGTTTGGTATTGCTGTGATGTCATGTGACATCATCTATCTATCTATCTATCTATCTATCTATCTATCTATCTATCTATCTATCTCTCTTAGTCCTGGACCTGGCCTGTAGACCCGTTCGCAATTTGGTGTTGGGGGAATTTCTCACTTGAACTGAGTAAGTGGGTCCCTAGACATGAAAAATCACCGAGGTGCTCGTCTGCCATAGTGCCACGAATTACGTAATGGTCAAATCAAATATGGCCGCCATCGGATGATGATGAAAATCCAACTTCTTTGTATCTGAATGTTTATACACATGTAATACCTCTATTTTGACTAATTAGGGTATGTTGAATTAATTTCTGGCATTGATAGGACCATATTGAGTTATTGTGACCTTGAAAGGGCATGGTCAAGGTCGTTTTCCTATTCTGAAGAATCTCAAAAGACATGTACATGCGAACTTACTCAATTTACAGTCTGCCCTTATACTGTGTATTTGTACAACACTAGACACTTCCGAAAGAGAAGGAAACTGGAACCTACACGTGGCTACTATAGAGGATTCTATGCCAATCTTTGCAGAATGTGACTGCATAAACTACCTTCGTCATGGGTCATGATATCTTGAACAAATCAAGGTGCTAGAGTTCACTCATCCTGAGCTCTACCGGCGCTTCTCTATAGGCCAGTGGGTTGTGCAGGATCGCCCTGGCTGGTTCTGTGCTGTGGGAGGTGACATGAAGGTCGACCAGAACATTCAGCGAGTATCAAAGGGTCCTGGAGGTCACTATGTAGTAGGAGCCACACACAATGCAAATGCTGTAGCAGAGTTTGAGCTCTTGTTCCATGAGATTGGGATGATCACTGATATCCTCAACTTTTTCACCAACAACTACACTTTGAAACAGACAGAATGCCATCTCCAGCATGCACTGAGCACCACTCGCCGCCTTACATTCAGCCAAAATGTTTCAAAGCTGCTGGACTTGAGCGGCAAAATCCACACTCAGTGACAGTCAATGTGCCTGTTCCACTGCACAATCTGCTCACCAAGCAGGCTATTGACCGAGGTGTCGCTCCTCGCTTGCTCAACTGTCTCCAAAATGGGAAGCATGTCTACTGCTCGTACAGGCAGGAGAGGTTAGTTGAGAAGACCAAGAAAATTAGCACAACTGTATCAAAGAGAAAACTACCTCAGTCCCACTACCTCAGAACAACCACAGAAGACACCGACAATCAGAATGAAGGAGCAGAAGTTAGTCTCATCCAAAGACATGGCCGAGGCACATTGGAGTATGGAGTAGGGGCATGAGTATCCGGCAGATACTTTCTCATGATGTGCTTTCAGCATCTCCCCTGTTTGATGGTGACCTTCCAGCTCATGTCAACAAGTCAAAACTTGTCAGTGAGATTGAGCCTTGACTTGATCTCAACTAATGGAGTCCTGAGTCTACTTATGCCACTCATGTTGTGGTAGACTTCATGTCGAAGATGCGACGGATGCCTCTAGCACAATTCCCTACTTTAGGTGCAGTCATCAATGCCATCATCAGCTCAACATCATCCCTCTGCCAAGAGCCGGAGTTCATCCATCTTGTACTAGATTCCTACATCGAGATGTCCCTGTAAGAAGGGGAGCGCATGTGGCGTAAAGACTCAACAACAGGCATCGACATCATTGGCATGAACAGACACACACCCATCCCTCAGCAACTTGACAAGTTCTGGGCATCTGAGGAGAACAAGCGGAATCTCCAATCTGTTAGCTCGGGATATGGTATGCAATCGAGCCAGTGCCAATGCAACTGTCATTGTCAGCTCTATTGTCATTGATGATGAGGTGCTACCAACAAAGGCAGCTGGTGGCGAAGAGATCCCAGACATCTTGAACTGGATTGAGGAGGCTGATGCCAGGTTGCTGGTGCATGTTGAGTGGGCTGTGCATGTGAAACAGTGCAAGAGAGTTGTCATAGTCTCCAATAATAATAATAATTAAAGCTGCTAGCAGCATTTAGCGGTGTTCAAGCAGTTAAGGCAGTTAAGGCAGTTAAGCTCAAAAGCATCAAAAGACATTAAGGCTTATGTAGCAAGCATTGTTTTAGCATGATTTACTATGATATACCACATTTTATTGTGATATTTCATGATTTACCATGTTCCAGTAAGATTTACCATAGTTTACCATGATATACCAAGTTCTAGTATGATTCACCATGATTTACCCTGTTGTAGCATGGTTTTGCACAATTCAACACATTCTAGTATCATTTAACATGATTCTAGCATGATTTACCATAGTTTACCATGATTTTTCTTAATTTACCTTGGTTTACCATGTTATAGGATGATTTACCATGATAAACCACATTCTTGAATGATTTACCAGGATTGTACCATGATTTACCATGATACACCATGTAAGAGAATTATTTACTATGATTTACCATTATACACCATGTAATAGTATTATTTACTATGATTTACCATGATTTACCACATTGCTATCATTGATGTGAAGTGTCAATAGCAATGACGTGTTAAATTTACAAAATATGATTGTCTTATAGTTAACATGGAAAAATTGGTTTGCTTTAGTGCAGAATACTGGTGAAAAACAAGTCTGTCAAAATGAAAGTGAGCCAATAAGTGGTCTTCTACTGCCCTCTGCTGGACATTATACTTATTGATAAAGTGTTTTCACAGGTGGTTTTGCACTCATATTTAACTTATATGCTTCACACACACACAAACACACACACACACACACACAAAGACAAATGTTGTAGTTGTTTTCAATGCTATTGGGATGTGTCATTATGAAAATATACTTTAATGGTCATAAGCATTTCACATAATAAGACTCAGAGTCAGACTCAGTAGTAATACTTTAATGGAGGTATTTTCACTAAATGTCAGTGTAAATGTTAAAATAGTGATTTTATAAAGTCTAAATAAGAATTATAGTATACTTTTAGTTAGTAGAATGACAAAATGACTATTTTAAACAGCAGGGGGCAGTATAATACCACTTATTGGCTTAATATGCCATTATGTTCATATCATTTTCACCTTTTTAACTGTTATAGAGGCATATTTTGTCCGATCTGTCTGAAAATTGTCGTGCTTATTTAGTTTCACATGTTTTAACTTGTTTTTAAGAAGATATGAGCATTCATTGAAGAGATATAGGCTTTCAGGGACACCTGGTCAAGGCTACGTATTGAAGTGTCACTATTATAGCCATCTAAATGAATAAGTTATATCTTTTCTGATAATTATTGATCTAGAGAGTCCAGAGAATTGTACTGCACTGGTTTTGAACATTATGATATAAATATTAATATGATCATAGATGGAAAAGACCATTTACAGCCAATGCAGGCATTTTACCATAGAAAATCTATGGTTTTAAAGCTTTTTGACAGTTATAGCGCCACCTATTGTCCGATCTCCATGAAACTTTGTAAGCTTCTTCCCCATGGCATGGCACATATACTCAGCAATTTTTGTGAAGTTTTGAGTTTTTATGTATGATTTATAGGCTTTTGAGTGTATTTTGACACCCCCCTTGTCTAAATGACCCTGTTACAGCCAGCCAAATGCAAAAGTTCAACTTTTTTTCGATAATTATTGATCTAGAGAGTCCAGAGAATTGTCCTAGACTGGTCTGGTTTTGATCGGGCAAAAAACCAGGGACTAGTTCGCAAAAGTAGGTTTTTAACATATTCATGAATATTTAATGAACGATTTGATTGGCAGCAATGGTTCTAGAGGCAAAGTTGTTCAGCATGAGGAGATCTATCAAATGATATGCATTTTGTGGGGATGTGTGCAACACCACGTGATTAAAGAGCCATAAAACTCGTTAGCGCCAACTAGTGGCCGATTTCTTTCAAAACTCTTACAGACCTCTTGGGCCATGAGTCGAACATGCCCATCGAGTTTCGTTCCGATCGGCCTCCGTTAACCTCGTCTCAGAGGGGCTCAAACTTCATTGGCCGATGGCGGCCATGTTTTTTGAGATACGCCAATATCCTTTTACACATAGATGGTACCTTGGTCCAAGACACTGCATACCAAATTTCAAGTCAATCGGACCAACGGTCAGGTGGCCACACCCCCTTTTAGGTTTTTTTAATGTTATAGCGCCACCTATGGTCCGATCTCCATGAAACTTTGCATGCTTCTTCACCATGTTACTACACATGTGCTCATCAATTTTTGTGAAGTTCTGAGTTTTTATGCATGATTTATAGGCTTTTGAGTGTATTTTGACACGCCCCCTTTTCTAAATGACCCTGTTACAGTGAACCAAAGGGCAAATTTAAACTTTTTTTCGATAATTATTGATCTAGAGAGTCCAGAGAATTGTCCTAGACTGGTCTGGTTCCGATCGGGCGAAAAACCAGGGACTAGTTCGCGAAAGTAGGTTTTGGACAAAATTGGACATAGCAGAACATTTTTCTGGCCTAAATCGATTTTGGAGATGTACATTTTGACCGCCTTGAGCCAAGGATCACAGTGGTGCAAAAAGTTTGATTCTAAGTCAAAGGGTCTAGGAGTTATGAGCAATTTAGTACTTTTGGTTGCTGTAGCGCCACCTATGGGCCAATCGGGCTCATTCTCTGATAGGTTCTTCCCACACTGAGGCCCTACCATCTGGCCAGGTTTCAAGTCTCTAGGCCTTACGGTTTGGGCTGCACGATGCGTTTTAGGGGATTTTTTTTTTTTTTTCAAATAGCAATTACAATAGGTTTTCAGCACTTCGTGCTTGAACACCTAATAATAGGCGACCTTTTTGGCCGTTATAGCGCCACCTATGGTCCGATCTCCATGAAACTTTGCATGCTTCTTCACCATGTTACTACACATGTGCTCATCAATTTTTGTGAAGTTCTGAGTTTTTATGCATGATTTATAGGCTTTTGAGTGTATTTTGACACGCCCCCTTTTCTAAATGACCCTGTTACAGTGAACCAAAGGGCAAATTTAAACTTTTTTTCGATAATTATTGATCTAGAGAGTCCAGAGAATTGTCCTAGACTGGTCTGGTTCCGATCGGGCGAAAAACCAGGGACTAGTTCGCGAAAGTAGGTTTTGGACAAAATTGGACATAGCAGAACATTTTTCTGGCCTAAATCGATTTTGGAGATGTACATTTTGACCGCCTTGAGCCAAGGATCACAGTGGTGCAAAAAGTTTGATTCTAAGTCAAACGGTCTAGGAGTTATGAGCAATTTAGTACTTTTGGTTGCTGTAGCGCCACCTATGGGCCAATCGGGCTCATTCTCTGATAGGTTCTTCCCACACTGAGGCCCTACCATCTGGCCAGGTTTCAAGTCTCTAGGCCTTACGGTTTGGGCTGCACGATGCGTTTTAGGGGATTTTTTTTTTTTTCCAAATAGCAATTACAATAGGTTTTCAGCACTTCGTGCTTGAACACCTAATAATAGGCGACCTTTTTGGCCGTTATAGCGCCACCTATGGTCCGATCTCCATGAAACTTTGCATGCTTCTTCACCATGTTACTACACATGTGCTCATCAATTTTTGTGAAGTTCTGAGTTTTTATGCATGATTTATAGGCTTTTGAGTGTATTTTGACACGCCCCCTTTTCTAAATGACCCTGTTACAGTGAACCAAAGGGCAAATTTAAACTTTTTTTCGATAATTATTGATCTAGAGAGTCCAGAGAATTGTCCTAGACTGGTCTGGTTCCGATCGGGCGAAAAACCAGGGACTAGTTCGCGAAAGTAGGTTTTGGACAAAATTGGACATAGCAGAACATTTTTCTGGCCTAAATCGATTTTGGAGATGTACATTTTGACCGCCTTGAGCCAAGGATCACAGTGGTGCAAAAAGTTTGATTCTAAGTCAAACGGTCTAGGAGTTATGAGCAATTTAGTACTTTTGGTTGCTGTAGCGCCACCTATGGGCCAATCGGGCTCATTCTCTGATAGGTTCTTCCCACACTGAGGCCCTACCATCTGGCCAGGTTTCAAGTCTCTAGGCCTTACGGTTTGGGCTGCACGATGCGTTTTAGGGGATTTTTTTTTTTTTTCCAAATAGCAATTACAATAGGTTTTCAGCACTTCGTGCTTGAACACCTAATAATAGGCGACCTTTTTGGCCGTTATAGCGCCACCTATGGTCCGATCTCCATGAAACTTTGCATGCTTCTTCACCATGTTACTACACATGTGCTCATCAATTTTTGTGAAGTTCTGAGTTTTTATGCATGATTTATAGGCTTTTGAGTGTATTTTGACACGCCCCCTTTTCTAAATGACCCTGTTACAGTGAACCAAAGGGCAAATTTAAACTTTTTTTCGATAATTATTGATCTAGAGAGTCCAGAGAATTGTCCTAGACTGGTCTGGTTCCGATCGGGCGAAAAACCAGGGACTAGTTCGCGAAAGTAGGTTTTGGACAAAATTGGACATAGCAGAACATTTTTCTGGCCTAAATCGATTTTGGAGATGTACATTTTGACCGCCTTGAGCCAAGGATCACAGTGGTGCAAAAAGTTTGATTCTAAGTCAAACGGTCTAGGAGTTATGAGCAATTTAGTACTTTTGGTTGCTGTAGCGCCACCTATGGGCCAATCGGGCTCATTCTCTGATAGGTTCTTCCCACACTGAGGCCCTACCATCTGGCC
This sequence comes from Semotilus atromaculatus, assembly GCA_031834385.1. Taxonomy (NCBI): domain Eukaryota; kingdom Metazoa; phylum Chordata; class Actinopteri; order Cypriniformes; family Leuciscidae; genus Semotilus; species Semotilus atromaculatus. The sequence continues at coordinate 8,889,900 of JAULUF010000041.1, read as the reverse complement.
AGGTTTCAAGTCTCTAGGCCTTACGGTTTGGGCTGCACGATGCGTTTTAGGGGATTTTTTTTTTTTTTCCAAATAGCAATTACAATAGGTTTTCAGCACTTCGTGCTTGAACACCTAATAATAGGCGACCTTTTTGGCCGTTATAGCGCCACCTATGGTCCGATCTCCATGAAACTTTGCATGCTTCTTCACCATGTTACTACACATGTGCTCATCAATTTTTGTGAAGTTCTGAGTTTTTATGCATGATTTATAGGCTTTTGAGTGTATTTTGACACGCCCCCTTTTCTAAATGACCCTGTTACAGTGAACCAAAGGGCAAATTTAAACTTTTTTTCGATAATTATTGATCTAGAGAGTCCAGAGAATTGTCCTAGACTGGTCTGGTTCCGATCGGGCGAAAAACCAGGGACTAGTTCGCGAAAGTAGGTTTTGGACAAAATTGGACATAGCAGAACATTTTTCTGGCCTAAATCGATTTTGGAGATGTACATTTTGACCGCCTTGAGCCAAGGATCACAGTGGTGCAAAAAGTTTGATTCTAAGTCAAACGGTCTAGGAGTTATGAGCAATTTAGTACTTTTGGTTGCTGTAGCGCCACCTATGGGCCAATCGGGCTCATTCTCTGATAGGTTCTTCCCACACTGAGGCCCTACCATCTGGCCAGGTTTCAAGTCTCTAGGCCTTACGGTTTGGGCTGCACGATGCGTTTTAGGGGATTTTTTTTTTTTTCCAAATAGCAATTACAATAGGTTTTCAGCACTTCGTGCTTGAACACCTAATAATAGGCGACCTTTTTGGCCGTTATAGCGCCACCTATGGTCCGATCTCCATGAAACTTTGCATGCTTCTTCACCATGTTACTACACATGTGCTCATCAATTTTTGTGAAGTTCTGAGTTTTTATGCATGATTTATAGGCTTTTGAGTGTATTTTGACACGCCCCCTTTTCTAAATGACCCTGTTACAGTGAACCAAAGGGCAAATTTAAACTTTTTTTCGATAATTATTGATCTAGAGAGTCCAGAGAATTGTCCTAGACTGGTCTGGTTCCGATCGGGCGAAAAACCAGGGACTAGTTCGCGAAAGTAGGTTTTGGACAAAATTGGACATAGCAGAACATTTTTCTGGCCTAAATCGATTTTGGAGATGTACATTTTGACCGCCTTGAGCCAAGGATCACAGTGGTGCAAAAAGTTTGATTCTAAGTCAAACGGTCTAGGAGTTATGAGCAATTTAGTACTTTTGGTTGCTGTAGCGCCACCTATGGGCCAATCGGGCTCATTCTCTGATAGGTTCTTCCCACACTGAGGCCCTACCATCTGGCCAGGTTTCAAGTCTCTAGGCCTTACGGTTTGGGCTGCACGATGCGTTTTAGGGGATTTTTTTTTTTTTTCAAATAGCAATTACAATAGGTTTTCAGCACTTCGTGCTTGAACACCTAATAATAGGCGACCTTTTTGGCCGTTATAGCGCCACCTATGGTCCGATCTCCATGAAACTTTGCATGCTTCTTCACCATGTTACTACACATGTGCTCATCAATTTTTGTGAAGTTCTGAGTTTTTATGCATGATTTATAGGCTTTTGAGTGTATTTTGACACGCCCCCTTTTCTAAATGACCCTGTTACAGTGAACCAAAGGGCAAATTTAAACTTTTTTTCGATAATTATTGATCTAGAGAGTCCAGAGAATTGTCCTAGACTGGTCTGGTTCCGATCGGGCGAAAAACCAGGGACTAGTTCGCGAAAGTAGGTTTTGGACAAAATTGGACATAGCAGAACATTTTTCTGGCCTAAATCGATTTTGGAGATGTACATTTTGACCGCATTGAGCCAAGGATCACAGTGGTGCAAAAAGTTTGATTCTAAGTCAAACGGTCTAGGAGTTATGAGCAATTTAGTACTTTTGGTTGCTGTAGCGCCACCTATGGGCCAATCGGGCTCATTCTCTGATAGGTTCTTCCCACACTGAGGCCCTACCATCTGGCCAGGTTTCAAGTCTCTAGGCCTTACGGTTTGGGCTGCACGATGCGTTTTAGGGGATTTTTTTTTTTTTCCAAATAGCAATTACAATAGGTTTTCAGCACTTCGTGCTTGAACACCTAATAATAGGCGACCTTTTTGGCCGTTATAGCGCCACCTATGGTCCGATCTCCATGAAACTTTGCATGCTTCTTCACCATGTTACTACACATGTGCTCATCAATTTTTGTGAAGTTCTGAGTTTTTATGCATGATTTATAGGCTTTTGAGTGTATTTTGACACGCCCCCTTTTCTAAATGACCCTGTTACAGTGAACCAAAGGGCAAATTTAAACTTTTTTTCGATAATTATTGATCTAGAGAGTCCAGAGAATTGTCCTAGACTGGTCTGGTTCCGATCGGGCGAAAAACCAGGGACTAGTTCGCGAAAGTAGGTTTTGGACAAAATTGGACATAGCAGAACATTTTTCTGGCCTAAATCGATTTTGGAGATGTACATTTTGACCGCCTTGAGCCAAGGATCACAGTGGTGCAAAAAGTTTGATTCTAAGTCAAACGGTCTAGGAGTTATGAGCAATTTAGTACTTTTGGTTGCTGTAGCGCCACCTATGGGCCAATCGGGCTCATTCTCTGATAGGTTCTTCCCACACTGAGGCCCTACCATCTGGCCAGGTTTCAAGTCTCTAGGCCTTACGGTTTGGGCTGCACGATGCGTTTTAGGGGATTTTTTTTTTTTTTCCAAATAGCAATTACAATAGGTTTTCAGCACTTCGTGCTTGAACACCTAATAATAGGCGACCTTTTTGGCCGTTATAGCGCCACCTATGGTCCGATCTCCATGAAACTTTGCATGCTTCTTCACCATGTTACTACACATGTGCTCATCAATTTTTGTGAAGTTCTGAGTTTTTATGCATGATTTATAGGCTTTTGAGTGTATTTTGACACGCCCCCTTTTCTAAATGACCCTGTTACAGTGAACCAAAGGGCAAATTTAAACTTTTTTTCGATAATTATTGATCTAGAGAGTCCAGAGAATTGTCCTAGACTGGTCTGGTTCCGATCGGGCGAAAAACCAGGGACTAGTTCGCGAAAGTAGGTTTTGGACAAAATTGGACATAGCAGAACATTTTTCTGGCCTAAATCGATTTTGGAGATGTACATTTTGACCGCCTTGAGCCAAGGATCACAGTGGTGCAAAAAGTTTGATTCTAAGTCAAACGGTCTAGGAGTTATGAGCAATTTAGTACTTTTGGTTGCTGTAGCGCCACCTATGGGCCAATCGGGCTCATTCTCTGATAGGTTCTTCCCACACTGAGGCCCTACCATCTGGCCAGGTTTCAAGTCTCTAGGCCTTACGGTTTGGGCTGCACGATGCGTTTTAGGGGATTTTTTTTTTTTTTCCAAATAGCAATTACAATAGGTTTTCAGCACTTCGTGCTTGAACACCTAATAATTTGTTACATTTATATAGCGCTTTATCTGGGACCTCAAAGCACTTTACAAGGAAGGGGGGAATCTCCTCAACCACCACCAATGTGCAGCATCCACCTGGATGATGCGACGGCAGCCATATTGCGCCAGTACGCTCACCACACACCAGCTTATTGGTGGAGAGGAGACAGAGTGATGAAGCCAATCAGTCTACGGGGATGATTAGGAGGCCATGATGGACAGAGGCCAATGGGCAAATTTGGCCAGGATGTCGAGGTTACACCCCTACTCTTTCGAAAGACATCCTGGGATTTTTAATGACCACAGAGAGTCAGGACCTCGGTTTAACGTCTCATCCGAAGGACGGTGCTCTTTGACAGTATAGTGTCCCCAGCACTATACTGGGGCATTAGGACCCACACAGACCACAGGGAGAGCGCCCCCTGCTGGCCTCATAACACCTCTTCCAGCAGCAACCTGGTTTTCTCATGAGGTCTCCCATCCAGGTACTAACCAGGCTCAGCCCTGCTTAGCTTCAGTGTTGGGCTACAGGGTGATATGGCTGCTGACACAGATACCTTTGCATTGCTTCTCCACTACAGCCCATACTTCCAAGAACTCGGGATGAAAGAGATCTGGCAGCAGTATGGCACTGGTGAGAGGCGGCGAATGCTTCCACTCCATCAAGCAGTTTCTCGTCTTGGAGCGTCACTGACAAAGACAGTGATTAAAGCACATATCCTGACTGGAGATGACTCTATGAGCAAGGTGGGGACTAAACATGCTGCTATGGCTTCTGACCCAGTCCAATACTTAGCTAACTTTGGAGAAGCAGACACCTTGACAGAGCAAGATGCAGCGTTGGCTGAGAAGTACTTGGTGTGTGTCTGGGCTGGGGCCAGGTCAACTACAACAGCTAAGACATTTGATGACTTAAGGGTAGAAATCTACACCAGTGGAAGTGCTGGAATTGACGCTCTCCCTCCCACAAGTAGTGGGATCAGAGGCCACATCCAACGAGGGGCTTTTCTGGTTCATACGGCATGCCACTTGCTTGCAACAGCCAAGGACGCCAAAGCAAGACTAAAGCCAACGGAACATGGATGGAAGGTGCACTTTGGCACACTCCTGCCATCAAAATGTCTGAAGCCCTTACCACAAAGTCTGCTCACAGTATGTAAGTGTGCAGGCAAGTGTGACAATCGCCGATGTGGCTGTCGTGCTGCTGGAGTTTCATGCACCATATTCTGCCATGGAAAAAAGTAAAAATTATCCTGTAAAAACCCATCCCACTAACATGCATGCACACATACAGTACACTTTGAGAGAAATCAGACTATATGGTGCACTTTTAGTTAATTTGGTATGATGTAATTTTACTTATTGACAATAAGAACACTTATTGATACATAGTTTTATTTGCACTCAATTGTTTTATTTTATATCATTGTACTAACACCCAATTAAAATAAAAGTTAAAACGGATGTTTAAAATTGTTACATTTCTTCTCTTCATGTCTTGTATAAATAAAAAAATAAATGAATGTATAAGAATAAAAAATCATTGTGGAAAAAAATACAATAAAAAGTGACTATTTAAAAAAGAAATCTTAATCGAGTTATTGAAAAATGATGTTGACATTGACATTTCAATGACAAGATGATCCTTAATGTTAAAAACAATATTAGCAATGAATGTTAAATGTCACATTTAGTAGAATTAGACTTATTGCATCTGTTTTTTATTCCTAATAATTGGCGTTGGCCAAGGAAGTAGGAAGATGACCTTGACCATGACCTTTTAAGGTAAAAAGTCAGCCAATATGGCCATAACAATATCAGAAATTAATTCCACATACCATAATAAGTCTAAATAGAGGTATTATATGTGTATATACATTCAGAAACAAAGAAGTTGGATTTTCATCATCATCCGATGGCGGCCATATTTGATTTGACCATTACGTAATTCGTGGCACTATGGCGGATGAGCACCTCTTTGATTTTTTATGTCTAGGGACCCACTTACTCAGTTCAAGTGAGAAATTCCCCCAACACCAAATTGCGAACGGGTCTACAGGCCAGGTACTGGATTATCTCTCTCTCTCTCTCTCTCTCTCTCTCTCTCTCTCCGCTCTTACCTCTAAATCTCTAAATCTGATCCCAACTAAAATATACGGTATAAAGAAAAACTTAAGAAACAGGTACAACGTAAGTGTAATAACAATAATTCAATCTGGTTATTTTGAAAATGTTAAAAGGAACTAACACAGTAGTCCAAATCATGTGTTGCATTCATAGTTCTCTCTGTCAGAATACAATAGCTTTGAATGAGATACAGAGCCGAATTTAAAGGGATACTCCACCCAAAAATACAAATTCTATCATTATTTGCTCATAATGGTAATTCATACGATCCCAGGTGATAAATCAATGTCTTCTGAAGTAAACCAGTAGGTGTGTGTGAGAAAAATACTAAACTTTTTAAACTATAAATCATTGCTTCCGGCTGTATTCATGCTGTGAACATCAGCATGTTGGGAAGCATGACGTACTGTAAGTGCGTTGTGAAACTCGTACGAGAAGTACAGTATTTATAACGTACTATATTTATAAAAAAATGCCTTTTTTTATCCAATGGCAAATGAAATAATAGTAGTGATTAAACAATTACAGCAGTGTAACATAAAAACAATTTGAAAATTAATTTCATAAATTCAGATGAAATTAAAATAAGATGAAATGAGGATTCTTAAACATTTGTTCCAGCTGTAAAGTTTCTGCTACATAAATAATTAGTTTAAATGCTGTCAATAGGTCAGTATATTAAATGTAAGTATCTATGTATATGTAATTGTACGTGTGCATATCCAGATTTTATGTAAAATACATACGAATACAAAAATAACAGGTAAGAACAAACTTATCCAGGTCTAAAAATACATGTTATGCATAATGCCACTGTATAAAACCATGTAATATTTCTGCTAAAAAATTTGCCATGAATTATCAATAAAAATGCTTTGTGTTATGTTTCAATTCGTATTTAAAAAAAAAATTCTATAATATAATTCTATATTTTTTATTTTATTATTGTTTTAATTACTATTTAAAGTAATTGTTAATGTTTTGGTTTTGCAGGCATCTGCAGCAACTGCAGAAGTAGTCGCAGTGTATAGAGAATATTCCATTATAATGGAGATTATTAAAATTCTTGCTGAGTGTCAGTATGTAATGCAGTGTGAGTCTCTTGGCCCCTCTCCTCTCTATTGTTGCTTTATTGCACAGGCAATACTGAGGGTTGTGCTCATTTGTATTTAAGATCTTTCTCTTGGCAAGGGGCATCCACAAACACTGGCAAAATAAAGCTATAATGGTGCACAATAACCACAGACAACATGATTAATTTCAGTGCTGGTGGAGTAAGCATTCTCTACAACATTTTAAATGTTCAACAACATTCAGTTCATTGAGTCCTTGGCTCTATTTTTACTATGTAAGCTTTTATTATTGCAACAGTGTAAACTATTTACTCAGGATCCATAACTCTACTCATATTAGCATGTTTTGGTATATTACGTTTTCTTGGACGCATCCTCTGATGTGCCATTTGACTTGGACACAGTGACCAGTTTTCATGTATACCTTGCAGTTCAGGAGATGGACAGTTCTCCCACTCGGATCATTGAGAAACACTCATTAAGCCCAAAATATCTCTCACAGATTCCACTCTGCTGGAAGTACAGACAAGTTATCAAGTGCCTGGATCATCAATCACTGTCTTCCCAGAATAATCAGCATGTAGTCTCTGATGTGTGAACCTGACCTTACAAATGCACTTTTATTTTAAAATTAAAAGTAATATTCTCCTGTCCTTTTCTGCTTATGATCAGATTGATGAAAGACACTAACCTTGATCTCAGCCGGTGAGGCAATATAACAGTGTCTGCATTATGAAAATGTATTCTGAAATTTTACTAGGTTGGCTCATACTGTCTATTGCTTGGGTCCCCAGGGCTGCGTCCTAAAAGAACACTGAGGACGGTGCTGTGGTCCGCAGAGGAGCCAGGCGGGGTGGGAGCTGCTCAGTACTTCCAACAGCACAAAGTACACTTCCTTATCACACTAAAACTATTGTGTTCTATGGGTGATTTAAAACAAGGGTCTTAAACACAGCCCTGGAATGATTTGAGGGTGAAAATATAAATATATAATATAAAATGATAAAGTATTATAATGTTAAGTTCATTAATTGTATCTAGCCTCGAACTTACTTTGGATACAGAAACACTAGTACTTATAGTAATATGGATTATCAGTTGGCGTAATTTTTACAGGTTCTGATAGGTTAACAGTACAGATCATTTTAGCAGCATCCGAACATGGTAGTCTGTTCTTTACGCAAATGAGGTTACTTAAAAACATTATATTGGACACACTTTTATATGTAAGAAATGGTCACTGGTGAGGGTCCACGTAAGGGTCACAAGTGAGTCATAAATTCCGGAAGGACACTTCACATCTGGGACACTGTTAAACTCTCCTGGAGACTATTCCTTTGGGGTGGTTACATGCCTTTAAAAATAATAAACAACCACTGCAAGCACAATTAGATTAAACATAGGCAATAACTTTCCCTTCAAAGCTGAGTTTTGTCAGGACTTCACTGCAACATGAAAACTACATCCACACAAAGCACATATAGGGCCCTATTTTAACGATCTGAAACGCAAGTGTCAAAGCGCAAAGCGCAAGTAACTTTGTGGGCGGATCCCGGCGCTGTTGCTATTTTCCCGGCGGGATAAATGCCTCTTGCGCCTGGCGCAAATTTAAAAGGGGTTGGTCTGAAGTAGCTTCATTATTCATAGGTGTGGTTTGGGCGTAACGTGAAATAAACCAATCAGAGCGTCATATCACATCCCCTTTAAGAGCATGATGAACGAGGTGCGCTTGTTCCATGGCGCAATACTATTATAACAGCGCATTTAACAGACGCGCTTCAGAATCGGTTCACAGCCGAGGAGATCGATGTTCTCGTCAGGGCCGTAAAAGAAAGAGAAGTGACATTGGGGATGGGACAAACCCACAAAAATTAGCTTCGGTTATACATTCATATAATAATTTGGTTAAATATGTAAGCTTTATGCCTATTTTTCCCATCGTCATGGACACAACAATGATTTCCCTCGTGTTTTAATATTTTTACTTATAAAATGTATCATTTGTAAAAAGGAAAATGCATCTGTGTAGATGAGAGAATCATCTACAGTGTATGCGCGTTGTTCACACTCTGTATTATGATCAAGCATGCACGCTTAAAATAGCATCTGAATGTACGCGCAACGCGCCACTGACTTTATTTCTGGTCAGTGGCGCAATTGTTTTCTGGAACTGCAAAATAGCATGAGGGAAAGTTTGCGCCAGAACACGCCTCCTCTTTGCGCTGAACCGCCCAGCGAGCAACCAACGTGTGTCTGTGGAGGGAAAAGTCCGCTTTGCGCGGGTGCAAAATAGGAATGATACATGCGTCGGTGTACAAAGTCATTTGCGCCGGGTGCAAGATAGGGCCCATAGTGACCAATGGTGCTATACATCCTATAAAGAATTAAACATGCTAAGTCACTACAAATGTTAAAGACAGTTTTTTGACAAATTCTCTCTACAAAATATGACTTGGTTAATTTGTTTGTATGAGCAAATTAATTAAGTACAAAACAAGTACATATTTATTCTCTGGAAGTTAGACTAAATGAATAAACACTGTTACTGAATTCCTGACATGGGTCAGACCCTCAGTCACATTGCCTGTAACAGAAATAGCAGAATAGGTACACTGGTTTTAAAGGGGTCATATAATGGTACATGCACTTTTACAAGTTGATTGTACTGAAATGTGTGTTGGCAGTGCCTGTACACAACCATCATATAATGATAAAAATCCATCCAGTGTTTTTGTTTTAATCTCCTTATATGTTTTCCCCTGCCTCAAATTGAGCCGTTCGTTTTTGTGACGTCAATAAAACGGACGCCCCTCCCGCGATTGTTGATTGACAGCAGCGCTTCAACACAGACCCGCCCTCGCTCGTGAGCGAGCTGTCAATCATAGTCCGCGTTGATACTGGAGCACTGTCTATGAGCAGAATGGCGTCTAAGCGATTGTGGTGTTCTGTTCTTGGGTGTAATAACAGCAGTCATTTTAATGTTCCTAAATCCGAACCGCTGAAGACGCAGTGGCTGAGGTTGGTTTTGAAGGGAATATTCCCCACGAGCAACGTCAATGCTTTCATGTTTGCGCGAATCACTTCACACACCAGACTGCTTTATAAAGGAGGGTCAGTATAAAGCTGGTTTTGCCAAGAAGCTGCTCCTGTATAAAGGATCGGTACCAGCTATTCGTGTTCCTGCTGAACCTCCAGAAGAACTGAAGTGAGTGTACGTTTTATTAACCTTTACATTAATATTTAGATTAATCTTTGCAAATCGCTAGCTGCACGCTTCACAATGAATGAATGCGTCTAAGGTTTACACCCAGGGTACATTACGGCATGTTTTCTATGTACGACGTTCTCAATATAATTCATAATCCCACGTTTATAATGAACAACGCGTTATGGTTATTGTGTTACAAACGGTGTACGCACAGAACAGAGGGGCGGGGTGAGCAAAGCTCATTATCATTTAAAGGCATCTGCACTGAAACGGCGTGCTGAAAACAGAGCTGTTTTTGACCAGGTAAAATAAGTGTTTTCTTACAATACTAATGAGAATTTTTAATTAAAGTATATTACAAACTTTTAATTTAGACCCTAAAGAATCATATTAGCTTGTATAAAAATGGCATTATATGACCCCTTTAAGAAAACAATGATTTCCAATTCATTATATAGAACAAGAAGATGGATTGCAAATCTATCCCTTCACAACCTACAGCTGTAAAACATCTCGGTTACGTATGGTAACCCTCGTTCCTCGAGGAGGGAACGGATACGTACGTCAGAGGTGATCTGACGATATGGGGATCTCGCTTGAGAGACCAATCCACTTTGAGTGTAAACTAAACAAGCCAATGCACATTTGCATGCGATTTCTGCGTTAACATTTTGAACGGGAGCTTGTGCAGGGCCCGATTCAAGGTTCGCAAGTCCAAATTTGGCCATAACCCACCGCCTTTCTTGGGCACAATTAAGTAGGGGCTGTAGAACCCTGTCTTCAAAGAAAGCTGGAGGGACCGGCTCGATTGCGTCTTTCGCCAGAAGGACAGATCTCTGCCCGCAAGACAGGGGCATCGCTGCTCCACATCGCTGCTCCACAGTTCACGCTGCCCCTGAACTTGGGAGGGCGCCGGGCGAACTGAATCGCATAGCCGAGTCTGATGGTACGGATGAGCCAGTGAGACGGGCTGGGGGCTCCAGCCAGGCTCCCAGACACCGTGCAAGTGGTAACAACGGGACCACAGACGTACCCGAGGTGGAGCAACAAGGTGGAGCACAGGGACTCAACTCGGGAGGCACTGAGGTGGCCTGAAGTGGGGTCTGAGTGTTCTGTGCAACACTTACCTGTTTCCAGGGTGGGGCAGAGGGTGCGTGTGAAGGCCTGGTGGCGTCCCTGAACCGCACACTGCTGCACGCTGGGGATAGAGGAGGGGTACGGGAGTGGCAAGGCTTGGAAGCGTCGCTCACTACCATCCGCACCCTCTTGAGACCCAGAGATAGAGAAGCTGCTCTTACTGAGAATTTGGGTATTGCTGACTGAGATGACAGTGGTGAAACAGGATTTGATTAAACAAAAGATTCTTTCCCCGGCCCTCCACCAGGGAAGAGCAGCTGTGTCCAATTCTGGGTCGCCCGTCTCAGGGCTGCTGAGACAGGTGGTGCCGTCTTGCTGCGAAGGCTCGACGTCACAGTAGAGCTGGCTGTGACAGAGTTTTTTTGTTTTTTTTTCACAGGGGACTGACACCCTTGTCGACAAACAGACTGAGGTGCAGCGCATGAGTGACTCTGATAGCACATCGGGACAAGCTCTTGCCTCAGCCTGCTTCTGAACTGTGGAGAACCGCTGGGCACAGTCTTCAACAGTGTTGCCTAAAAAGGCCACCTTGTCAGATGGGAATATCGAGAAAGCGACCTTTGGTGATTTTCTGCAGATTTTGCCATGTTTGGCTTGTCATATCGGCACCAATAAGCTTCCATACTGCCAACGTTTTTCACACACATCCGGACAGGCACGGGGGTGGGGCAAGGCGATTACGTGTCGCACTCCGCCCCCAAAGTTGCCCGGGAAAGTATGGCTGACAAGTCTAAATCTGATTCCGCATGAGCATACACACCATTATAGTGGGAACTCAGCATCATCTTCATTTCCAGTGCGTAACAGCCCTCTTTCCGATGCAGCTATCGACATCTGATCAACACCAGTTTGAAGAGGCGTTCTCCTAAAGAAGCAGACTCGTTTTTTTAAGTTAAAACTCTCTCAGATTGAAGAGCAGGATCAGCATTCACCGTCTGGCTCCGAAGCAAAAGACAAAGATGTGACGCACCTGCTGCTCATAATACACTTGCGCTGCAAATCAAATCATCGGGCTCGTTTAGTTCACACTCGAAGTGGATTGGTCTCTCAAGCGAGATCCCCATATCGTCAGATCACCTCTTACGTACGCAGAAAGTGACTGACGAGGGGGAACTGCTATAGATGATTAGTAGATGATTTTCCCATGTTTGCATTGGATAATTGTTAGATTGAATGATTGATAGATTGATGAATTAATATTGATTTAATCCTGACCGTTTATTTAGCTTTTTTATGCCTGATTTTGTGATAATGTTCAGTTCCAGATGGATTATATAGTTAGTACCAAGATCTGTAGGTAGTAATACATTTCTTGTCAGTGTAGTTGTTTGAAAAATATTCACTAATTACCAATTTAAAATATGTGTCAGTGACGTGACATTTTATTTGCTCGTCTCACTAATATATTCAAAAAGACATTCAGCATTCAAAATGCAATTCATACATATATTCTGACATTTATGTAAAAAATGTCTGGGTGACACAACTGTCCTGATAAAATAATGAAGAAATAAATCCAGAAAAAAAAGAAAAAAAACCCAGGAAATTATATCATAAAGAGAAACACTCGTGACACTGTGTAATGGTCTTAAAGTCTTTCAAAATATCAAATAATTTGAGGAGAAGTTCAGGCTGTAAAATGCCATGAGGTGCAAATCCCTCAAACCTAATGATGTTCATGCATTAATAAGTTGGTTTGTTGTAAAAAAAAAAGTTATAATAATATTAAGCATTAAAATGTTGTTACTTTATACTTAATGGTTACATTATTAGTTTGAGTAAGTTGAAACTTTTCTCTCAAAACTTTCAAAACCATATGAAACCAACATGAATACAAAGAATACAGTTACTTTCTAAGATTTCTAAGGATTTTTTTCTTATTTTTTGTTGGCACTCTTATGTCATTTACTCTTGTATGGTATATGTAATCGGTGGTGAATGTAATTAGTAAATCCCATATATATACCAAACTATTAGTTATTAAAGCATGATGAAGTGACCTTATTCTAGAATGTGATACATATCATTGTTGTCTGTACAGAGTTGTCTGTACTAACAATATGGCATGTTCTATGTATTTTGAAAAATAGTTTTAAATGTAGGTATAGTCCTGGTCAGAAATATTGGCACATTTGGTAAATATGAACAAAGAAGCCTGTTAAAATAAATCTGCATTGTTAATCCCTTTGACCTTCTTTAAAAATATTTTTAAAAATCTAACATTTTATTGATGTAAAACAATTTAAAATGGTGGAAAATCTCATTATGAAATAAATATATTTCTCTAATACACATTGGCCACAATTAATGACTCACTTTTATTCAATACATTTTGCAACCTAATTTTGCCAAGGTGACAGCTCTGAGTCTTCTCCAATAATCCCTGATGAGTTTGAGAACACCTGACACGAGATCAGAGACCATTCCTCCCTGCAGAACCTCTCCAGATCCTTCAGATTCCCAGATCCATGCTGATATAGTCTCCTCTTCAGTTTTCTATAGGATTCTGGTCAGTAGACTGGAATGGCCATGGCAGAACCTCAATTTTGTGCTCAGTGACCCATTAGTGTATTGATTTTGATATTTGTTTTGGCTCATTGTCCTGATGGAAGATCCAACCATGGCACATTTGAAGATTTCTAATAGAAACAGTCAGGTTTTGATTTTTTTATCTGTTGGTATTTGATAGAATCCATGATGCCACGTATCTGAACAAGAAGTTCAGGACCTCCAGCAGAAAAATAGGCACATACATAGCCACAACATAAAAAATCCAGCAGTATATTTAATCGTATACATTACTTTTTTATTCCTGTGTGCACCAAACTCAACTTGTGTTTGCTGCCAAAAAGCTATTTTTTATCTATATATATATATATATAGATTTTTTTTTTTTTATCTGACCATAGAACCCAGTCTTGTTTGAAATTGAAGTAGTGTCTGAAAACTGAATATGCTAAAGTTTGTTTTTAGATGAAAGCAGAGGATTTTTCTTGAAACCCGCCAGAACAACCTGTGGTGATAGGTGCTGTTATTTTTTTAGGCTTTCTGACCCCAAGACTATTTTCTACAATTCTCCAGCTGTGATCCTTGGAGAGTCTTTGGCCACTCAAAACACATGTGTACTCTTCCATGCAGATTCATAACATTTTCTGTTGATTGGAACTTCTTAGTTATAGCCCAGATGGTGAAAATGTGAATTTTCAATGCTTTAGCTATTTTCTTGCCACTTTCAGCACATCAAAACTATATTCCTGTTTTGATTGATGATGGCCTTTGTTTTTCCTCATATTTATACTCCTGTGAAACAGGAAGTCGTGGCTGGTTAACATTATGTTCCTAGTCACCCTATTGTGCTAAATATTGTAAATATGAGGGGGAATATACTTCAGAGATATTTCACTCAGAGGAATTTTTAGGGGTACCAATAATTGTCCCAAACGAGTTTTTATTAAAGAAAAACGTTTATTTTTAATTAGTTTTACTTAAATGAAGGGTAGGCCTAAGGTTTTATGTGATCTTAAAAAAAATAAAAAAAATAAAAAGATTTATTTTCACAGCCTTTTTTGATTGTATTTACCATGGGTGCCAATAATTCTGACCACAACTGTATCAGTTAAGCAAAGAACTTTTAAGAAATGTAATGTAGCACTTTTTTCTCTGTTCATTATGTGAGTACTCTTTTGTCCTTGAGAGCACTTTTGAAATCTTCCATCAGGATCTCTTATCCTGAAAGTACACCGTCATGATTAGTTCTGTTTATAATGATTTAAATAGCCTATTTTACTGTGTTGGATTATGGCATCTGACAAAAAGGTTTTACCAGGTCTGTGTGGTGTCTGTTTTAATGCTGTTTTAAAGTACTCTCAGAATAGATCCTAATTTTTGCTGGAGGAGCAAATTGGCTGAAATTTCTGTCAATAATGTTTTACTTGGACTCTTCTGGTTTTGGAGCGAACAGTGCAATAAACCGTATTTGTCAGGTCTGTGTGCTGTAAAGTGATACTTTATGGTATGGAACAATTTAGCCAGCAGTTGGACATAAAACTCTATTGTATCTGCACACTGCCATGGGATTTCGTTTTTACTTTATGAGGTTGGATTCTGATCATAGAGTGGTGGTTTGAGGCCAAGCAGGATTCAGATGCTGCGTTTTGGCTACTGACCCAAATTTTTACTGTATTACATCCAATTATGTAGATATTTGGTAGAGCTTTCTATGATGCCGACTGGCAATTCACTGCTGAGAATGAAACAAACCATCATTCTTTTTAGTAGAAAAAAAAAATTGTGGTTGATACAATAAACCAGATTAACAAAAAAATCATTCAGTGCTACTTTATATTGGGTTGATTATAAAAACATAATATAATACATATTGTACAATATAATATTATTTTAAATATTCTTCAGCTTTAGCTTTCCTTAAAATTGCATATTACATTCTGGTTTTGTGGTCACTTTTCATTAGGCAAACATCTCAAACTTTGACATGGTTATGGAGTCTGATCTAGGCACCTTCAGCCCTCTGGGACTGCAATTCACTGGCAGCGACAAAGCTCGAGGAATCATGAAGGAGGTGATGAAACTGTTGGCTCCCATCAATGTCACGTCGCTTGAAGAACACGGAGAGGGAACGGATATTAACATGTGGATGAAGGCTGGGGTTCCAGGTCAGTTTCATCTACAGCAGAGTCTTGTTCCTTGCCTTGTTATTGGTTACAATTAGCAAAGTAAAACAGCATTACTAGAAAGACTGAAAATTCAGTTACTCTTTATTTTGATGGTCCCCTTTAGACATTCTGTTGACTGACATGTCAACTAACTCTCACTAGATTATTAGTAGACTGTTGGGGTTAGGGTTAGTAGAATAGGTTGCTATATGTACTTGCAATGTTACCTATATAGTCAGTAGAATGTCTGTTGTGAGTCAGCAGATATTTAGCAGACAGTCTATTAATACTCTAATGTAAGTTAGTGAGTTAGACATAGATGTAGGTGCAACATTACTTATAGTCAACACAACAAATTATCTATAGGGGACCATCAAAAAAAGGTGTTACCGAAAATGATTATGTCACTCCAAACCTGTATTTCTTTTGTATTTCTTTCTTATGTGAACACAAAAGAAGATATTTAGAAAAATGCCATTTTTGGACCCTTCCAAAACTTTCATTGAATGGACTAAAACAGTTGAAATATTCATCAAAATACCTTCTTTTAATATATATTAGTAGTAAATCAGCATATTAGAATGATTTCTGAAGTACTGTATCATATTGAAGACTGTAAGAATGGCTGCTAAAAAATACATAATAAATATGAACCAGTTATTTTAAATTGCAGTATTTCACAATGAAACAATTACATGCAGTCTTGGTGAGCATTAAGAGACTTCTTTCAAAACATTTAAAATATCTTACTGACCCCAAAAATTTTAACAGCTTTTTTTTTTCTTCATCTGAAATATAAATGGAAACAGTGGATTAGTAAATAGGATATATGAATATTTTGTGCCTTTTTATATCTGCTTGTATTATAATCATTTATGAACAATGTTCACATTTTGTAATTGTTTTCAAGTTTTTAATTTGTATTCAAGCCACTCACTTAAAAGGCTTAAACCAGTCATGGTTTGACACATTGTTTGTATTGTTTTTTGTATATTTTTCTTTTCATTTACAATCTTCAACTTTTCTACCTCCCTCATACAAACTGCAAGGGACGTCAGCAGTCTAATGACTTGAAAGAACTGCATTAATTGTTTGAGTTCAGCCAATGATCTGTGAAATTAGCTCTGAAAAGCCCAGGATTCTTGGCAGAAGTGAAGTACAGTGAGCTCTCGTAGTTAACCCTCAGGGGCAGATTTGGAGAGGTGCAATGTACTGTATCATTTAATATTTTCATACTCAGAAAACATGCAGCACTAGCTTTTTATGACTATTGATCTTTTTTTATTGCTATTAAAATAACAAACCGTGACAATATCTTCGATATTTCCAAAGAAAAAATATGTTTGTAGCATTAGATGTGTCTTCTCTACCTTTCTGGCGTAACATAATATGTTTGCAGAGATTTAGGAATGTTCAGTTTCTCCGAAAAGCATACAGCCAGTTATTCTATTCTGAACTGTCTGCTCCGTGTTGGAACGTCTGTTTTTGTTTTGGTCTGTGTGATCCCGCCCACTGCCAATTTAATATTGTTTTGACACTCTGGGTTGCCAGTTGAAGAACAACAGTGTACTGCAGCCATGGACGTAAACAAATGAACTGGGTCATGGAGAGTAGATTCTACCCTACCTAAAAAGCCTCGGCATCCATATAAAAATCTCTATGAAAGGGAGCATATTAAAACGCGGATAAATGAACTCATCAAATTATAGTGTGTAAGTCTCCTCGGATGTTCTCCTCCTTCGTGTCCTCAATCTGGCAACACGCATGAGCGTCGAATCTGAAGAGACTCTGAATTTTGAATTTGGACTTCAGTATCCATTTATTTCAAACGCTAGCTGTCAGTATTACACACTGCACCTTTAATAAATTGTTCATTTGAATTTTATTTTAATTTTTATAATTTTTTTATTTTAATTGATGATTGGACGATCCATGTCATCCAGCATGTTCCAAAGTGCATCCTGTTCTTCAGCTGAAGCAAGAACGTCTGACCTTTTATTATATTATTTTTCACATGATACTCTAGAGTCTAGATGGTGCAGGCTACTTTTTCCTTAAAGAGATAGTTCACCAAAAAATGAAAATGTCGTTCCAAACCTGTATGAGTTTCTTTCTTCTGCTGAACACAAAATAAGATATTTTGATGAATGTTGGTAACCAGACAGTTGACGGTAGCCATTGAGCAGATCTATTCAACCAAAACCAAACATATTAACATTGTCATATCCATTACCATGCCAAACACTCCGGGAGTTGTCATGACATAAATATTTGATATTCATTTTTATGTCATAACATTTCTTTGTTTTTTGCTTTATAATATGCTCTCAGACTCTGGGACTTCACTGTATAAGCATACATTAGCTCTTGTGAAGTCAAGCATGGCAGCTATACTGCCTTCTCCCATCATCATATTAAATTACTTGTGCATAAGAATGGATAAATCTCATTAATGTCTGTAGTCCCCAGTCTGATTGCTTTAACCACCAATGAACTGTGGCACACAAGAGGATCAGTTGTTCCCCTAATGCACACAGTGTTATCAGATGAATTGACTATGACATCACTGCAGGAAAAATTAACGCAGCAGGAGGCATGTAGAAATGTATGGTGAAATTCCACTGAAGTTTAAAGCCAACACGTTAAACAAATGAATCATCCGCACAGCTGTCTAAACAGCCAAAGCAACACAGAGCGACTTGAGCTGCTTTCTTCTTTTTTTCCAACAACTGAAGATTTTGTGCATTTGGTTGCTCTGTGGTTCTTCCCCTTGACAAAGCTGCAAATTCAAACATGAAATATTGGCATCTGTTTTCAAGAATAGCTCTTCAAGTTTAAAGTTGTAAGTTAAGATGGTTTCTGTTACAGTCATGTCAGTCAACCAACTCAAAAGCGGAGCTTGATACGGTTTGTATTTGCTGTCGGATGTTGTAGAATGGACCGCACATACAATGAAGCATTGTGAGCATTTATATTTAGCGTTAAAGGTGCAGTATTATTTTCACCACCAGGTTTGTGCACTTTTCAGAATGAAGTTGAGAATTCCATAGATTCCAATCCAGTTCCTTACTGTACTGTAAAAAAAATTATAATAAAAGATTGATACAAATCAATGTATCAATGCATAAAGATTGATACTGTTCAAAAGTTTAGGGTCAGTAAGATTTGTTTTATGTTTTTGAAAGAAGTCTCAGCAATGCTGCATTTATTTGATCAAAAATACAGCTAAATTAGTAATATTGTGAAATATTATCACAATTTATATCTACTTTAATATATTTTCAAATTGTATTTATTCCTGTGATACATTTTCAGAATTGTCTCATGATCCTTTAGAAACCATTAAAATATGCTGATTCTTATTAATAAAACAGTTAAAAACGGTTGTGCTGCTTTATATTTTTGTGAAAATGGTGATACATTTTATTCAGAAGAACAGCATTTATTTAAAATAGAATTTTCTTTTACAACGTAAAATCATTGATCAAATGAATGCATCCTTGCTAAATATAGGTATTCACTTTTTAAAAATCGTATTGAACCCAAACTTGAATGATAGATAGATAGATAAATAGACAGACAGATAGACAGACAGACAGTTAGATCCATATTAGACAATATAACATACACAAAAATGACTGTGTACCTTTAAATATTTAACCAAATACATTTTAAAAACGTCACTGAGTTGTGTTTACATTTGAGGTTTGTTGGAACATAGCCATTTTTTCTGTTCGCTGCCCTTTAGAGTTGTCCCTGTAGCGTGCATTGCAGCGTACACCTCACACTATTGATTCTAGGGCAGACAATAAGCAATGCTTCACCAAGCACCCTTCTAAGGTCAAACAAAACTGTCCCTGTATTTCCTGGGGAATAAAGAATCTTGTGGCTGTTGCCTGTTCACATATGGGATCAGTGCAGAAATAGATGGCAGGCAAACAGTCTTTAACTGCAACCACATGCATTCTGGATTCTTTTTCTCCATGTTTTATTGCTCCTCCAAACAAAGAGAATGAGGCCTGCAGTGGGATAGCAAACGTTTTTAAAGCACACTGATCTAAAAATGATTATGCATGAGCGATGCTGTGTTAATGAGTCACTGGCTGGTCAGCTTCATCAGCATCACTTGGATCAAGGCCTAGAAATATGAAAACCAATTCAGAGTTAAAAGTAAATAGAAAGAAAGAAAATGCCTTCTGCCGTTCTGTAATAGCACAAAAATGAATGGTAATTTACTCACCATGTCATTTGAAACTCATATGACTTTCCTTCCCCAGTGAAACACAAGAAGCAAAATTCTGAAGTCTTTTTTTTTTTCACGCATTTATTATGAATGGGGCCTGGAGCTTTCAAGTTTCAAATACGACTCAAAAGCACCATAAATCAATCATAAAATGCGTTGATGTGACTCATGTGTTGTATTCCCAATGCTCTAGAGGCATACGATAGCTTTGTGTGAGAAACAGAACAAAACCGATAATCTTCTCCACCAATTTGCTGCAGCAACCACTGAATCAGTGAACTAAGAACCACATCCATCTAATATGTGAACGAAATATGACAGTGTTCAGAAATAAAACATAGCGTACTTTCTGGAAAATATTTAGCACCTTACCATTGTTGGGGAAAGGTTTTAAAAGTAACGTGTTGCAATATTGCGTTACTCCCGTAAAAAAAAGTAACTAATTGCGTTACTTTTTATAGAAAGAAATGTTACATTACTTTTGCAATGCTTTTTCTGACTTGGGCTGGACATAATGACAAAAAAATAACAAAAACAAAAAATATGCCTAAGGCTAAAGGAAATGAAAATGTATGCCTGTACATGCACAGCTAATAGGATGCAGGAGAAGAAAGTTTACCACTCTTACAAATGAAATTAAACACAAAAGTGATGTTTATTTAAAGTCATTTTTGCTCATTAGTATGGTTGAATTGGATCATTGAAGGTCAGCAGGAAAGACATTGGTCAACAGATTTTTTGTGTTATTTAACATTTAATTATTGCATGTCTGCGTAGTTTGAGTTTGCATTTCACTGTTTTTATTCATTCTGAGTAATACTGAATCTGTTTTTGTGCAAGTGAGATGAATAAATGCCTGCTCACATTTAGGGCCAGATTTACGAGCCAGTGGTCTTTTGGATTTACTAAAGACACAAAGTGAAAAATTTGCACTGCAATGGCGTGGACAGTTACTTTTTGCAGCTGAATATATTGCATATGTACATTATATGTAGGAGTTTCCCTTTCAGATGCAACATTTATGGTAGGAGAATATTTAGAGAAATCATTATTTAATTTTTTTAAGATTTATAAAGATTTGCGCTAGTCGATTTACTGGTATTTCTGACATTAGTGGCCGCCAAAAAAAGCATTGTCTTAAACCAGACACTAATTTGCGCTGCTCTTGGTAGATTGCCTCGGTCATTATGCAAATGATCCGGCTGCGTCTGTGTTCTTTATTTTGCCCGCCAGTAGCACGTCACACGCAGAACTTTCCACTACCATTGATTCTTTTATGGGATTGTGCTCTCGCGCTAATTTGCCCTGTATGGTGTCACACGTATTAAGTTTTGTTTGGTCTTAGTTTCTGTTTTCATGGACTTTTGGTTTGTTATATGTGGGCGAGTAAATGATGGGTGAACTATTTTAAAGAGCAGACGTATCCAGACTCTTTAATATTCGAATGCAGAAGGAGCATTTTCACACATGCGAAACACAGAATCACACCATTTCAGCTCTGTTCACTGTTCTGTTCATTCTGTGTTTTTTCCCCAGGCTCCAGCCTACACACTGCAGACCAGCGGTACTTCTGGTTCCACCACAGCGACGGTGATACAATGAGCGTCCAAAACCCAGAGGAGATGAACCTGTGTTCCGCTGTTTGGGCTGTGGTGGCCTACGTGGTCGCTGACCTGGAGGAAATGCTCCCCAGATAGTGAGTCTCTCATAAACGCCTGAACAAACCCCTGTCCATCAGCTTCCAGCAGCCGGTCGATCAAACCGTTACCTTGAGAATTCTCTATCAGCCTGATGTTTTGTGATTTGACTTTTATCATGACCCCAGATACACTCCTGACCACTTTACTGTCATGCAGTATGTACTGCTACTGTGATACATGTGTACTTTTCTTTTTTAATTGTCTTATTATCCTTTTATAATGTAAAAGAGTTTCAATTATGTTATTTCTATTTGTAATTTATTTATTGATTTGACAAATTTCTGCACACAAGCAGTTAAATCTTAAAATGTACATTAAATAAACTGAATAAAGATTCAGCATCCGGGACTAAAATTGGAAGAGTCTTGGTTTCAGAATTTCACATAAACAGTGATCAACAGTGTGATGTCATATTCCACAAACTGAATAGGTCTTATTCATCAGATCATATGACTTCCCCTTCGAAACTAAGCTTTCCGCTTTCCAAAAACAAATAAGGTAATGGAAATGCTGCTATCCAGTCATCCTTCCTCTAATGTAAAAATAAATAACTAAATATATATAAATATGAAAATTTGCAATTTGCAAATTTGCAAGCAATTGCTTGTTATAATTTAAGAATAGCGAGAAAGAAAAGTCAGAATTGCGAGATGTGAGATAAAAAGTCGCAATTAGCTTTTTTATTTTGTATTCAATGGCGGAAACAAGCTTCCATTCCAGCAAAAACCTTTGATGCTTCAAAAAGTTCATATAGACATCAGTAATCCACTTGAATTAAGAGATTAAATCTCAAGTCTTCTGAACAGACGTGATTGCTTTATATAATGAACAGATTTAATTGGCACATTTAATAGGTCTTTATTCACATCTAAACATTGATCAATGCACATACAGTACATATACTGTTGTACATACATAAAATATTGGAAGCACATTTGAGATTCCACAAGAACCAATGAGGTTTGTTCTTTGAGCTTCCGTTTACCATATTTATGAACTCTATGCATGTGTATTGATTAATGTTTATATGTGAAAAAGCCTAAATTAATTATTTTTATCATATCCAACTAACATGTTTCTTCAGAAGACTTGGATTAAATGGCCTGATTCATATGGACTACTTTACAATGTCTTTATTTAAAGCTTAAACGTTTTATTTGCATGGACAGGACTTTAAATGGACGGACAGAAATCAGTAAATGGTGACAAAATGTTCATTTTTGGGTGAACTAACCCTAGAAATAAGCACTCAGAATTGAAAGCACCAGGCTAGAATTTGTCAGATATTGTAGTAGTTATAGAGCTCCATCATATTAAATCTATAATATCTAATGAGAAAAATCCTCATTTAGGGTAATTTTTCATCTGGAAAACAAGTTCATTCTGATTAACTGGTTTCAAAAATGCTTACGAAAAAATATCCTTTCCTAAACCTTTCTTTGTGGGATGGTTATTACAATTAGCACAATTTATTCGATAATCTTATGCTGAAATTAAATATTTAAAAATCAAAAAATGACTTTTTTTCAAAAAATGATTCAGATTCGTGAAACTTTCTTACATTATTGTGACATTAAAAGCATATAGTGTTATTTATCAAGTGAAAGAA
The DNA here is from genome assembly GCA_031834385.1 of Semotilus atromaculatus. NCBI lineage: Eukaryota > Metazoa > Chordata > Actinopteri > Cypriniformes > Leuciscidae > Semotilus > Semotilus atromaculatus. Next base: position 8,866,688 of record JAULUF010000041.1, on the reverse strand, counting down.
AATGTATTGGTAATCTTGCATCCTCATTTTGTTGTATGTGTACGTGCGTGTGCCCATGTGTGTCTGCGCTTAATGTCTGGTTTTCAATTTCATCAAACACATAAGTTCTTGTTTCTATGACAACTTGGATTAAGATGAGCATTATGCAAGAAAATCGTCCCGGTCTTTAGTTTTCCCACAGCGTTTCTACTCGCGCTGACTAAATCTGAATCATACAAGCATCTTGAATGAACATGTTTCACGAAGAGAAATGTCACAGACTTGGGAGGTTATGTGTCAGTTTCATGGGATCTGTGCTTTATTTATTTATTTTTCGTTTTGGAGCAACATTAACTTTTCATAGATAAACTTACCCAAATAAGTTTGGTTAACAGGCTAATAGGTCAGTGTTTGCTCAAAATGAAGACCTGGTTGCATTTAAGTGGTGCTTACTCCATTCCTGACTTTCCTATCTCATAGACATACACATTTTTTCATAAGTCCTAAAGAAAAATGACTCCACAAGAGTTTTTTCTCTCTGCTTTGATCAGGTAACAAAGGTTTGCAGACATTGACCCAAGGCTGCTTTTATATTGCCTTGGGCCTCAGATTGGAGACCACATCATAAAAGCATTTTCCCGGGATTTTCAGAGACTTTATCAAAAGCTGCCAAGACTATTTATTTGGCCTCGATGTACTATATTAACAAGTTCCAGCCACAACATTTCTTAAAGGAACATTACGGATTGAGTACAAGTTATGCTCAATAGTTGCTCGATCAGTTTTTGTGGCATAATATTGATTACCGTGAATTTTTTTGGGCTTGTTCTTCCTTTTCTTTAACCTTTAAACAGGCAAGAGTGGAAAATGCTAAGCAAAAAAAATGTCATGTCATTTTTTTATATCATCTGAACTTAAATAAAACATATCCAAAAGAATTTTTGTAAAAATTGGAGTTGTGACAAATGCTCGCCTTGCTCTGTTCTGTGATGCGCGTTCGTGAATACGCAATTACGTTGAAAAGGTCACGCTTCTGTCCTGACGAAATTTTTCTTTCAGCCTTTTTAATATTAAAACACCCAGGATACGCACACGAAATGGGCATTTTAAACGATAAACTGACACAAAAACATTTGAATATGTGTATATGGTCCTCACATTTGTAAACACTGACTCGGTACTTCCGCCTACGCGTGCCGTGTCCTTTTCAGCGTAATTGCGTATTACGTGAGTCACGAACGCGCATCACAGAACAGAGCAAGGCGAGCATTCATGCTTATAAAACTTAAACTGTTTTATTTATTTTGGAAATGACCGATCGTTTCGCTAGATAAGCCATTTGAAGCTGCACTGAAACTGTCATTTGGACCTTGAACCGTTTGGGTCCTGTTGAAGTCCATTATATGGAGAAAAATCCTGGAGTGTTTTCATCAAAAAACTTAATTTCTTTTCGACTGAAGAAAGAAAGACATGGACATCTTGGATGACATGGGGGTGAGTAAATTATCAGCAAAGGTTTTTTTTTAACAGTGAACTAATCCTTTAAGGCTTGGAAAGAATTGATGTTTAAGACAGAATTTTCATTTTTGGCTGAACTATCCCTTTAAACTTGTACTGAACCTGGAACAACGCTTTAACCTTTCTTCTGTGGAATGTTCATATTTGTTTTAATGTAGTCAGGATATCATTTGAGCTCTTGTTTTGGAGTTCCACAGTGCAGACGTTGGGGTGTGGTGGTTAAAGTAGCTGCATCGCACCTTCACAGTTATTTTCCAGCTCAAAGAGAGGAGAGAATTGCTTAGAGTAGAAACCAGCTGGAAGCTTTTAGCCGCATTTGTGTATGTTATTGCAAATGATGTCAGGATTTTTGAGGGCACCGCTCGGCCTGTGAAAACAAAACTTAGAGCTCAATCTAGACATAGGAGGCGCAATATGTTAACTTTCCCAGAAATCCTGGGTACAGAAGTGTGTGTAAGAGTTGTTTGGAATGCTAGACTTGGCTTTGGTCTTAAAAGCATGCCTGGGATAGATGCATATGGAAGCGGTCAGTAATTTAATTGCAGGTTGTGGAAGCACAGATCGCGGAAAGTAAAAGCACTCATTGTGACGTGGGTACCGTTGATCGTACTAAACCCATTTTATGTGCCTTAAAAGTTTCATCTGCTTACTAACAGACTTCCAAATAGGCCCATTGAGTTTAATGAGGTTATGCAGAGATTGTTGAGTGTAATGAGTTGGAAAATCTTGTGAGTGGGAAAGGCCACTATTTCCTCCATTTAACTACACTGAAGACAGCCCACCATGCAGTAAACACAACACAAACCAATTTAAAGTTCCACAGAGTCACCTTCTTTACATAGGGTTATGGAGCGTGATGTCCATCCATCATTCTTTATTTATAGAATCAACTCGTCCCTTTTCACCAGGCTGGGCGTTGGGACGTCTTTATGCAAGCACACAAAATATGTATGTCAGAGTTATAGAGGAGAACTAAAACAAAGCCAAGGTGGTTGAGGAGCAGTTGGTGAAGAACGTCAAAGTTATTTTTGAAAGGAATCAACAAGGTTTGTAGCATAATTTTACTACAAGGTAAAAATAATATCAAATATTTTATAAAAACATTTGCATTAAAGGCGCAGTAAGCGATTTCTGAAAAATGCTGTTGTATTTAAAATCACCAAAACAAACTCGCCCTACCCCAAATTCACAAACACGCACCTGTACCCTAATGAGTGTATAAGCCCACCGCTGATTGGCTACAAGTGTGTTTTGGCGCTCGGTCCGATCCACTTTCAACAGCGTTTCTCAGAAATCGCTTACTGCTCCTTAAATTCTTCCGTTAAAACCTGTGTATTATTTGAGCTGCAAATTTGTTTCTGTAATTTTTACATTTTTCTGTTAATTTTTAGTCTGTCAGTCTCTCTGTCCTGACAGAATGCTCTGATTGGTTAACTGGTCCAGTTTGTTGTTATTGGTCAATTGCTTAGAGTGTGTGTTGGAAATATAACGCAGCTTATACCAACATCAGGGGCACGTTCAAGTTCAAAACGGTGTGCAACGTTTTGCTATGGTTTCTGGGTTGAACGTCATGTTTCCTGAAAACGGCATGACGGTGTGCAACAGGGTTTGAGATCGATACGTTTTCTCTTGTTTGGTGGGTGTGTCAGAACTGCAGTCCAATCAACAGCAACATGTATATACAGCACACGGTATTGGGATTGGGATGTTCTCTTGTGTTCTGGGCGGCAAGTGCAGTAACTGTAACATCGGGCATATTTTGTAGTATTAAACACATATTTATACCGACTTCATCAGGCTCCGGAAATTCTTTACAAAGAACACAAAGAATGGCCTTCTCAGCTGCCATAGTTGCAACTCTTGCGTCATCAGAACAGTGTGTTCAACGCATCATCGTTTCTGTTTAAAAAAAGTTGTGCAACGTTTTGTCGGGGCTGAAACGCAGCCCTGGTTTCAGCTCCTGAGGCTTCATGAGCAGCTCTATTGTTTACTTGTTTATTTTAAACTAATTTATTCATCAAATGTGTATTATTTGTTTTGTTCCCATTTCATTTATTTTAATTAATTGTTTTATTTATATTATTCATTTATTTTTAAATTTGTACACTGTTTTTCTCCAAACTTTTCCACAGACCCCTTAGCACTCACTTGTGGCCCCTGGAGGTCCCCGGACCCTAGTTTGAAAAACCCTGGTTTACATGCACACACTATATTACACACTTAAGGAAAGGTAAAATAAAAAAAGCATAATAGTTGTCCTTTAAAGCAAAAGATGAGGGACAAGTCAAACTAAATTGTGACAATCACCATTATGGCTTACAGGTGAAACTCGAAAAATTTGCATATTGTGCAAAAGGTCGTGTATTTAAGTAATTCAAATTAAAAGGTGAAACTAACATATTTAGTATATTTAACTATATACATATGCATGATTATACTTTTCACAGGGCCGACATTTCTGTATTTAAAATCCTTTATTTTTTTATTGATTTCATGTAATATTCAAATTTTCTGAGATTTTGAATTTGGGGTTTTCATAAGCTGTAAGCCATAATCATCAAAATTATGACTTTTGCACGATATTCAATATTTTCGAGTTTCACCTGTAAGTGCTGTAGATTGAACCCAGAATATTTCTCTAACACCACCAACCATCTCAATAAAGAGACCAAAAAAAGATTCCTAGATAAAAACTAACTAAACAGTCTCTGTAACTTGGAATAAAAAACGGACTAAAAATAATGAAATTATATTTATAAGATATAAATCACTGCTGCACTTAGTATTTAAAAAGGGTTAATCTGTAAACATGTTTTAATTTAGTTCAAAGGTTTGTTTCCCTAGAGGAAATGAAGTTTGCTTTACTGTCATTAATTGACAGATAGTTGACGAGCGGCTTTTGGAAGGAAGCGTCTCTGTGGGGCTGCATGCCTTATGGCCACATGTAGATCTCTGTTAGTCAGCTAGCTCAAATCGGAAAGCTTCTCCTGAAGCTGCCAGCTTTTGATCATGCTGTCAATGTGAATATGAACACATTATCGCTGGTGTAAGAGACACGTTATGGAAAGCCTTGTTCTGGGGCTCAGTACAATATATTAGTGATCATGTCAGGGGAACAGAAATATAGGTGGTAAATTAAAAGGGACAACTATAAACACTTTGTTAGTGGCACTTTCACACACTATTTTTACATTTAGGTGTTTCTTTAGGGTTCTTTTTTTAAGCATTAGATGCACAAATACCATGTTAAAGTGAGAATTATAGTACACTCTTAGAAGAAAGGGTTTTTATAAAGAACCGTAAAGGGTTTTGTCAGGCACTTAATTTATATAATATTTTAGTGGTTTCCATCATGGTATCATTTTATGGATTTATTTTGAATTCATTTAGTTTATTTCATTTCCTAATTTTAAGTCAATTTTATGAATTACACAGCTTGTAAACATACTTTATCACTAAAAACCCATCAAAGTATTATGCAATCATTAAGACATATCTTCTTACATAGAACCATTTTGGCACAAAAGTTTTTTAAATTGAGAAATTAAAACCTATAGATCCCCAATTGAATCTTTTTTTCAGTGTATGTTAAATAACCTATTGTTTAAACCATAAGATGTAGACACCCCCCCCCCCCCCCCCCCCCCCCCCCCACACACACACACACACATACACACACTCCCAAATCAGTTAAGCGCGAATCTTGCCTTAAAAACAGATTTCATTGGTCAACTCAATCACGCTGTCATCTGTCAAGAGTTCAGACTCTTCAGAAATGTAATGCATGGATTTGATAGTAAAAAACAGTAATGCTATCTATCAGTATGGGCTACTAATGCTCCACTGAGGTTAAGGTTGGGATTAAGGCTTAATATTTCTCTCAGCATTATATAGTCAATCAGTAATGTGATTGACATGACATTTAGCTTCTGGTTGATATTTATATCTTTGTAGTGAAAAACTATTTATCAAAAAACGGTGGTACCATGGGAAATGCAAGTCAAAAAATGTAAAATGCTGTTCCAAATTGGTAAGCAACTTTGTTAGCAATCCATTAGCAAATTTGCAACTCTGCTTCTCATTTAGGTATGGCTTTTTTTTTTTACATTTAATTTGGTTATGTTTAATATTAATAGCTAGAAAATTAAACAATCACAAAAACTAAGTTTTTTAGACGTGCTAAAATTTGGTAACAGAGTTGGAAAAATGGAAGATTCATAGAAAATCAATGAGAATAGAAGTCAATAGAACACACCGGCTTACCTCCTGAGGTTGAAGATCAACATTTTCTGAAGGTTAAGCACCTGCTTTAATCATCATTTGTTGTAGAACGGAAAAAAATATGCTATTTTGTTATTGTGAAAAGTGGCTTCAAATGCCAATGTACAAACCATTGAAGGTTTTATCTTCATAGATGATAGGTTTTATTTGCAACCAAAAACAGCCAAGCCATGTCCCTGCGGGATAAAGAGAGGATATTCAAAAATGCAGCATTCAATTTAATTTTACTGAATCAACTGAATGAATATTTCATGCAATATATCTCAGACAGGATTAAATGAAATCCATCTCTTATGTATCCAATTTGAGCAATCTATGACTACTTTTCCAAGTTAGCTCATCCCATTTGGATAACATAGTAGGATGGCACTAAATGTAAGGTTTAATAAATGTTTGTGTGTTGTCAGTGCAACTGAAATCAGCAGATTTATTGTCTCTGTTCCCTGTGAGATTTCTTGTAGCCAGAGGTTAAGTTCAGCTGTGGCTGCCAGTGAAACTCAGCTTGTCTCATTTTTCATTTTTCATCTGGTTTCCAAACATTCAGTGTGTGCTCAACCTTGCATTTTGATTGACACGTTCAAGTGAGCTAATTCTGGTGTGTTTGCTGTAAGGGAGGACCAGTTCCTATTAATACTAATGCTAATTCTTTGGAGTTGTACAGGTGTACTCAATCATTTTCTGCCTTCATTGAGATTTTTTTTTTTTTTTTTTTTGCTGCATTAGGTTTTGTCAGACTTTAGCTTTACACGATTTGGGGTAAATTGTTAGCATCTCAGTTAGAAATTGATTCAGACCTTAAATTACATTGGTTTTAAAGTACTTTTGTGACCCTAGACCACAAAACCAGTCACATAAATCTGAAATCTAAGGGTGCAAAAAAATCAAAACATTGAGAAAATCACCTTTAAAGTTGTCCATTTATGTTCGCGATTGTGCTGCATTCACTCACAAAAATAAATGTGTTATATATTTATGGTAGGTATTCATGTATATTCAGGCATTTATATATTCATGGTAGGAAATTTACAAAATATCTTCATGGAAGATGATCTTTGGCATAAAAGAAAAATCGATAATTTTGGCTATTGCCACAAATATACCCGTGCTACTTGTCACTGGTTTTGTGATCCAGGGTCACATTTGGCATGTTGTAGTTCTTCACAAATATGCTTTGGATAAAAAGTGGGTAATTGGACGCTTTTCTCTTTTTCTACCTCTGTAACTTTGATGTGTGACTGCTCTTTAGATGAGTTTTCCACAGCCTTGTGTTTTCACACGGTACAATGGAAGATAAGGCCACAGCGATCCAGTCTTTTCAATAATATGTGCAACAGATGCTAAAAATCACAATCCTTGAATTCCTAGAATTCTATGAAGCTTAAGCAAAAGAACATGGCCAGTCAGTTTTGCATCCTATTCAGAACGAAATGTGTCCTTGAGAAAGACATATAAAGAATGACATCCTCAAATTGTTGTTTGTTTTATGACCCTTTATGTACAGCACTTTTGCCAACTACTGTTGTTTTTAAATGTGCTTGATATTCTTTTTTTAACTCGAAATTCTTCTCTCCTTTAATAAAATTTAGCCTTGAACGTCAAGGTTGCAGCTTATGCCCTGATGACCGTTCATGAAGGGCTATCAGATAAATAACAGGTTGAGTGATTCAAATGAATGAATACGATTTTGACTATGTCCACGGATAATATCAGAATTTGTGAAAATGAGCAGACACAGTTTTTAGATTTTACCCTCTTGGAGATCAGGTCTGCTCCATCAGTCTTCAGAAAGTTCATTTGTCCTGACATGGTTTTGACTTCCCTGACAGGTTGAAGTGCACATCCACTTAAATTTATATGGCTGATTTTATGAGGCACTTGTCACTTTTCTTCTTATTGAAATTGATTTCAAGACCGTGTTATTCTTTAGATTTAGGAAGGAGCGACTAGACTATTGAAATGGAGGCTGAGCTGATGCAATTTACTGCAATCGAGTTGTACAATAGTAAAACAGCCTGTTCTGCTGCCAATTGTCTGTAATGATTTTTTCTTCACTGTATTTTTTTCTTCTTCTCCAATTTCACTTATAGTAGTCAATCATCCAAATTGCACAAAGCTGCAGAGTCTATTTTTCATTATAGCATTGCACGGAAATCACTACTGTTTGTGTCTTCTGCAAAACCGATACAATCTTTGTAGAAGTTTATATCTGACTATCATTAACAGCTCTCAGCCCTGTGCAGTTTCATCACTGTCTCACAGCTGGCAACAAACGCAAAGTAATGTCGGGCTGCTGAATATTTACATTTGTTTCAAACTGAGCAATAAAAAGGATGCAAGATAAATTGTTTTGTAGCATTTATCTATTACAGATGTACACTGTTCTTAAGTTGCTTTGTTGAAAAACAGTTGTAGGCAAACTCTTGTGGGGGAGATCAGAAAGTGTTGTAACGTGGGACTGGTTGTACCAGCTTCACTTTAACCAGTTAGAAATGGGCAATGGGGGAAAATCCCTATGATACATGATCACCACCCTACTGATGACAGTAGAAGCTGTCAATTTTGCACTTGCACTATTCATGTAAACAGTCAGTTATGTTTTAAGAGAACGTCAGGTCTTAAAGTGACAGCAGCCTAATATACCTGCTGCCAAATGATGAGATAATATTAAAATGGCTATAGTGTAGCTAATATATAGCTAATATCTATAGTTTTCCCCATGGTATCAATGTTAAAATTGTGGTTATGAAAATGCTGAGTGGCTATAGTCGCATAGCCAGACCCTCAGACTGACAGCAGAAGGCCTGGACTCTATCACAGCTTTTCTTGGCCAATGACTGCCCAGAGGCCATATGACTGACATGTAAGTGTGACCAATCACAGTTCTTTTTGTTCCACGTCATGTTTTGGGGCGTGACAAAAAAATCACGATGTCCCTACAATAACAGACCAGCGTGCATCTAATAAATGATTAATTCAAAGACGTTGTCCAAGTTTACTGCAACAATGGAGCCACGAACTTCACTTACTTCAAAACCCAGCGTTTAGTTGATTCTGGTAAGCGCTCATTGTCACAGTTGTAAACACAACGGCTTTCTTCTTCCACGAGGGGTTTTGGCATCAGCATTTGTTTTCATGCGGACCGATAAAGATCGTGACACACACGTGACATCCTGTAGAATTCAACCAATCAAATCGCGACTTCGAAACTCCTGAAGTTTTTCCAGAAAAATGTGCCATATGCATCAGACGTTCAGCCAATGGGCGTGACGTCTGAGACTGAGACTAGTAGCTTTGGAGATCCACAAAGCACAGTGGCATGGTGAGCAAAAAAGTTAATGTCAAGCCCTGCTTACAACTCATATCGGTTGTGGAGTAGGTTGTAACAATAGCCTCTATGACCTTGACATTAATTTACTCAGTTTCTCTATAATTAGTCGATTTTTTTTCAACTACTTTAATTTGCATCAGATAAATGTGGAAATATATCACGTTGAGCACAAAACTCTTTCAGATGCCCAAACACTCCCGATCAACTAATCTTCACATTGTGCTTATTAAAAATGCAGGTCTACCTGGTCAGACAGTCTGCCACATAGTTAGCTGGATATGTCATAGTGAAATGGTCAAAGGTCAGAGGTGGTGTGTCAATGTGAAAGTTTTACATGTGTGTTGAGTGAGTCACTAATGATGAGAATAGCAAGATCACATGTCTTCACTGTCACACACTTCTTCTCTTTTCCCCCACCCACACACCCTGCAGTCTCACAGCTATGACCTTTTCTGAACGAATTCTCCTAGAACTCCTAGTGTGTGTTTTTTTTTTACATTTCCACCAATTTAAATTAACCCTATTTTTTTTTTTTTGCACTTCTGGTGTTTTCACTTCTACTACAGGCGGTCTAAAAAATCTTCTGAAAACCGAGGGGAGAAAAGTTCTGTGTCTAAGCTGCTCGTATCACTATGAGGTACATATATGTGCCATTTAAACAGTGGTTAAGGAGGCAGGGGGATGTGGTTATAATTGCAGTCTCCCTCCTCTTCACGGTTAATTCCAGCACTAGCTTACAGACTTCTTGTCTTGATTGACCATTTGCGGTGGTGTAAATGATTACAGTACCGTCATGTAAATGATGCTCCCGGGATTGTGGTAAGTGATGCAGCTGGAATGATGGAGTTTCCATGTATTCATCCATGACCCAAACTGCTCATGTTTAAAAAACCTTTAGAGATAATATAAAATATAACATGTAGAGGAAAGTTCACCCCCAAAAAAACAAAAAACGGCGGTCAGAACCCCTTTCTTCTTCCATGAAACAGAAAATGACGTTTAGCAGAATGCTGATGCTGCTTTTTCCCCATACAGTTTCTTGATGAGCTGTCAAGCTCCAAAAATGAAAAAAAATAAAAATAATAATATATATATATATATATATATATATATATATATATATATATTCCAAAAGGCAATATAATACCTTTGTATAAGGAAGAGACTGGAATTTAAGTTGTTATTCATTAAAAACAACAGCTCTCAAGTCTCATTTACACTTCCACATATTCAAACTCGACTGGTTACAGGATACACAACTTTCATGCCAAACCTGGCTCTTCATGCGTAAAAAAAGTACACTTTAGCATACTTTTAAAAAGAGCTCTTAAGTATATATTATATACTTAAGGACAAACTGAATGTAATGTTTTCAGACACTTAATTGCATGTTCATTGCAATTAAATTAAAATGTATTAAAGTTTAAATTCCTATTAAATGCAATTAGCTGATCTTCAGTGTGCTATTTTCTTTTACTCTTAAAGTTCAGAAACGGGTTTGTCTGTCTATCAGCTCTGCACAGTATTACCCGTGTATAATATGCAGTGTGTTTGAAGGAAATGTGTTTGTTTGATCTAAACATTAGTGTTGTGAGGATTTTGATTAATGATCAGACTTGGCGTAGATGTTAAGAGGCCTGGTGTTTCAGTCCATTATGTAATGCTGGGATAAAAAAATAAAAAAACCTCTGATGGATCCTTTACAACCGAGCTATGCCAGAAGCTGCAAGATCAGCTCTCTGTGTGAACAACAAATTAAAGAAAATATGGGGGGAAAGAAAAGGCCAAAAGAGAGAATTGCAGCAAACTATGAATACAAATGAACACTTTAGGAATGGCCGTAAGTGATGGATAGCTCAGTGTTTCCGGAGGTTTGATGATTGCATTACAGTAATGCGTAATTTCCACAGGATGCAGAAGCATGGCCTGGGCATCTCAGACATATAAAAACTATTGCGAGTATGGAAATATATGCTATGCTTTTATGAATTCATGTTATGTTTACCTCCCAGCCTGGCTTTGCTGAGACAAGCTGTATTATTCTGAATGCAGATGTTTAGTATTTATTTCAAAACACTTCCAGGAGTGAATGATTCACATTGTACCATGCTCAATGTGCATGTGCCCCTGTCATTTGAATCAAACATCTTTCATGTGCAATTATGTTCTTCTCTCGGCACGGGTAAACAGGAATAAACAAGAACAGTCAGATGTTTCTGATGGTATTCAACGTCTGCGTTACCTGTATTTCACCCTGTAGAATGTAAAGTTGAAGATGCCTTGCACAGACTGTCTATTTCATTCAGCCAGTCTCCTTCTGGGCTGATGAGTGGGCGGCATGCTGTGGATTTTCCGCTTCTGTTGTTGATGCTGCAGATCCTATCAGTCTCTGGAACAGGAAACAATATTCCAGTGTTTCATTGACCAAAAATGCATAAATATTTATGGTGTGTTTCTTGCAAATCCCTTAATATCCAAATATGGCAAATCACATATTCATCGTAGTTTTGTATCTCATCATCACTTCTGTATGACTAAAAAGGTCTGTGTGCCAAACAGTAACTGATTTCCCCACAGGGTTATTTCCTTTCTCCGTAGACACGCTTCGGGACCCTTTGAAACAATTAAAGAGAGAAATGTCATTGGGTGAAATGGTGTAGAAATGTTAATAGGCTTAAAATAAAGTATTTTAATATTAGAGATGATATTGATATTGATATTAAAAATATGGTGTCCTGTGCAGTCAGGGTCGAAACCAGCACACATCATATAAATTTATTCAAAATATTAAAGTTTAGTGATCGATCAATGACAGATTCATTGAAGGCAGGGTACTGAGATGCTAGCATAGGGAGGGAGCTATAGCTTTGAAAGCATGAGATCCCTCCCTTCAGAGCGTCTCCAAAACCACGCCTTCTTCAAAGCACAAGAACACATCCAGCAAAACAAAAGTGTTAGGACTGACGATGTTTAATGTCTGACTGACTGTCTAACTCTGCATAGTTAGTATGAAACGCGCTGGTGACATCTGTGCAAGCAGAGTGCGCAAAAGGTATGAAAATGCTTTGACAGTCTAGAAAACTTTCAACCAATAACAAAAAAATATTTCTGGAACAAATTGCTTACCCTGCCTTTAACATCCCATAGAAAGACTGAAGATATTTTTATTACAGTGCTTGCTGTTTATCTGTGCTTATACACAGTCACATCCACACAACTGGGCTCTTCTCAAACCACTCCTACTGAGAGAATTTGGATTCTCTTTTCATTTCAGAACATTTCATGCATGGGATGAGGTTTGCGTTTGATTGACTTGAATGTAGCATCTGTCTGTTTCCTTCAATGTAAAAAGGCTATATAAAACACGGCTGAATTGTACAGCCAAATCAAGCTGGAGGCAGGCGAATAATGGTCCTGTCAGCATGTTACTTTCGTTTTTCGGAAACATCTTCTCGTTTTACCCTCCATTCCCTTCAACCGCCTGTCAGCTTCATGCAAATAATCTCTCAGAGCTTTCACGGAAGGCTTTTTATATGTAAATTTACTCTGAATCATCTGCCTTTTTCTCTGTAAACAAGTTTTATTTGTTAGTTCATCATTTTAAAGATCCCTGTATAGAATCGTCTCGTTATGCGGAAGTGTGAAACACTGTGGTTATTCAGATTTGCTGCAATAGACTTTTGAGGGAACTGATTTCCGTGACGGAGTAAATTAGAACATCATTTGATTTTCATGCAGCGTATGGCGACATCTAGTGAATGAGTCAGTAAACAACGGGTCATTTTTACATGAAAAAGAGCAATGTTTGTAAGATTATAAACATTCAGAGAAATAATGTGTTTAAGTGTAAATAAATTACATTATATATGTGTTTAAAAACACTTAAGTGTAATAAATTAATAGGCTAAATATTAATATATGTTGAGACATTTTATTAGTTTTTACAATTTCTTAATAATATTAATAATAATTCATTACATTTATAAAGCGCTTTACATGGACATCTCCTCAACCACCACCAATGTGCTGCATCCACCTGGATGATGCGACAGCAGCCATATTGCGCCAGAACGCCCACCACACACCAGCTTACTGGTGGAGAGGAGACGGTGATGAAGCCAATTAGTATATGGGGATGATTAGGATTGCTCAATTCTTGCTCAAGGTTCTAAAAACCCACTAGATTTTCGAACACACACTTTATATACTTTATATTGTTTTTTAAAAAAACATAGCCTGCTGTTTTAATGATATTATCAGGTTATAACGGGCACACAAAGACAAGTACAAAATAAACAGTAGCCTATTTTAATAATACTCTTCAAGAGAGAACACGCAGGAGAACAGAATAACATAACCACATTATACTGTATAAAGACAACACAGAACAAAGAACTGAGCAAACTAAGGACTTAAATACACAAGGAGTGGGAATGAACTGAACAGGAACAGATTAATTAGGAACAGTGGAAACTATAGAGGACACTGACAGGCAAAACACTATGATAATAAAACAGAACTAAACAGAACAGAACATAGGCTAACTGTTACAGTAACTCCCCTCTCCCAGAAGGTGCAGCCTCGCGCAGAGGATAGTCAAAAATGATGAGGGAGGGAGGGAGGGAGGGCAGGGGCTCTGGATGAGGATGAGAGGTTGGCGAAAGACAGGGGAGAACAAGAGGAGATGGTGGTGGGAGAAACCAAGGTGGTAATGATGGTCCAAGGAGCTAGGGAAGAGAGGAGGGCAGGAGGAGCCAAGCGGGGAACCAGACCACTTCCACGACCAAGGCCCACGGTGGAGTCGAAATATTGAGAAGCCATGGTGAAGATTTGGGATGTTTAACCAGGGGGACAAAAGATAGAGACGGGCCGACGAGACCTGGCGACACTGATGAATCAGGAGACTGGGGTAGATCCACAGCGACAAGCATCCGAGGTCGAGTCATGGTGTCAGAGGACTGAGGTGGAGCCAGTGAGACCAAGGCGGAGCTCGGCAGAGCTGAAGGGATGGAGGGATGAAGCACCGGTGAAGGCCTGGGAGTCCGTGGCGCATGCAGAGCAACGACTGATCAAAGCGGAGCCGGAGGGATGAGGGGGCCCGGTGGAGCAGCAAGGAGGATGGTCCCAGGTGGAGCCGAGGGATGGAGGAGCCAAGGCGGAGCCGACTGGTCGACAAGCCGAAGTGGAGTGACGGGCTCAGTGGCTGAAGGTGGAGCCAGGGGATCCTCTTTCCAAGGCGGGACCAGCCGAGACACAAGAGAGTTGGACCTGGGTGAAACCAGCAGAACCAGCAGCAACAGAAACAGGTGCGTAATTAGGAACTATGGAAACTAATAGGAAGGCAGACAAGTAAACACGAAAACCTAAACTGTTCCAAATATAAAGCAAGAAATCATAAGATAGGCCTGTAAAATGATGCAGAAAAAATATCTTGTTGAAAAGTTCACACAATGGTGATAATGTCCTTATATGTATTTTTAATAATAGTATGTGTTTAAGTGTTAATAAATTAATACATTTTAATATACATTGAGATATTTTTGGGGGGTTTACAGTTTCTTTCTCAAAGTGTTTCGAACTGAACTTAATGCTGACATTTCTACAAATACTCACTTTTTATTTATATTATATTGTTACAAAATTATGATACTGTAAAAGGATTGAGATTTTAAGGCTGTATAATGATGTAGCCTAAAACAAGAAAACATAGCCTATACAATAATGCAGAAAACAGAAAGTTGTCCTTGAAGAGTTCACTTGAAATTATAATAATGCCATTATAATCATATAGCCTATAGTAATTTTAATGATATGTTATGCTAATTTAAATCTAAATTTATCTAAACAAAAAAGGGCAAAATGCTATTTTGTAGATTTTTCATATTTGAAACAATAATTTTTTTTGTTGTTGATGTTTTAGAACTGCTATAAGAGTTGACCGGTATTTTTACACATAGGCTATTAAGGGACACATGGCAAACGAATCACGGATGTACAAACAATTTGTGTGTTATAATTTGTTGATTACTGTAAGAAACCCAGGAATTAGCTCTGATTAGACACAAATCTTAATTAAAACGCTCACTAATTTCGCTATGTTCTTCTTTATGTCTCCGGTAGAGGGCAGTGTAGATTACATGTGTGACAGCTGACATCAACACGTGCATTGGTTTGCATTATCTGCGTAGCTACAGATGTTTCTCTGCCTGCTGTTTCAGTGGAATATATTTTTAAAACGTTTATATGGCATATTGGTTAAAATATAGAGATATTGGTTCACAATCTGAAATTCTAGAGAGACTAAACAGTGGGCAAGGAGCTATATTACAAGGTTTTATTTATTTATTTATTTATTTTTTACAATGGCTAACAAACATTTACTTAATGAATTTCTCTAAATTCTAAACACATCAACACACCTACCATCACAGAATTGGCCAAAAAGTTATTTTCTGACCAAAATCACATTTTGTTAAATAAATACAAACTCTATATTTCAAAATGCTAAAAAACTTTTTCTACATACTACGCTATCAAAACAGTAAACCTACGGAGCCCCTAAGGCATGTGTGGTGGTGGAAAAAATTTGGGATGGGAAGAAAAATATTCTTCAAAGCTTTGCGTTCTCTCGCAAAACTTTTGCTTCTCTCTCAAACGTTTGTGTTCTCTCTTGTGAGTTCGGACAAACACTTTCTGTTTAATGTCCTGCTGGCAGTGTTTCAGACAGCTCTGTAGCCATGTTAAGAATGGAGCGGTTCATAGAATTTTATTTTGAACTTGGACTTAGTGCTTAGTTCACAGTGCTTAGTTCGAGGAGTTCAGTAAAGCAATAGCATATTCACAGATTCCTACTTCACGGATCAATAACTCCTGAGCTAAACGTTGTTCAAACACAAATGACACCTACAATAGTTGCTAACGTAGACAACGAGCTACAACCTAATTTTCCTCAAAACAAGCCTTATAATATCTCTATGAGAGACAAGTCCGAAGAAACAAAGTGTTCACTCGAGCCGTATGCTCTTCTGTCCACCTGTGTTGTGTTCTGTACAGCACGCGGTTCACATTACATCAGCCGCATGCTTTCTTTCATGTTATGTAATGTTTTGTATTGTGCTGCATAGCACGCAGCTTGGGTTTTTCCACTAGCTGCGTGCTTTCATGTTGTCATGTTTTGTGTGAACACACGGCTTATGGTTGTGTTTGCTGGCCATGTGCTCTGCTGTCCATTGTCTAACCTCACCCATCTTGTTACCTGGTTATTGGTTCAGTTGTCCCTCCTGCTCTCCCTTGTTACCTGCCTTCTTTGCTCCCTATTTATTTTGCCAGATTGTTGCTGTATGTTTCCTCAAGTCAAGTTTCCCTCCTCTGGGTAGTTTGTATTATTATTATTATTTTTATTTTATTTATGAATTATAAAGTCCATTGCTTCTTGTATATTGAGTCCTCGCCTCATCCCTTCACCCAACCCTGACAAATATTGCTTAATCTGATTCATTTGCCTTACACTGACCAATGATAACTCTCCTGTCTCTGTTATAACACAGATGATAGACATCTGAAAAACACTTCATGACATTCAAGTTACATGTCATGTCTAATCTATATCTACTTTTCAGACTTTGTAAATTTCTATTATGATTGTGTTAGATGTGGTTGGAGATTATCTTCTTGATTTTATGGCATGTCATTCTATACTCTTTCTATACATCTCAATTCTATACTCTTTCTTAATGGTAAAAAGTATAGGCACATTTCCTATGAGGAAACATCTGTAATGTTAGCAAACAGAATGCCTATTAAAATTCTTTAGTCCTTTAGACTTTCTGTTTTATCCAGGAAACTAGATCATAGTGTTCTGAAAGTTAATAGTAAGATAGGAGATGTAGGCCTGTAAAATGGCCTCTGAGACATTCAGGAAGAAGTATAAAAAAATGGTTAAAAAAAGCGTATCTCTCCGCATTAAGCTACTTTGACAGCTAACCCAGAAAACTCCATCTGACCCTGAGAATTCAGAGGATTGAATGAAAAGAAAGCAGGAAAATAGCTCAGTAGCTCCTATTTTAGGAAGGGTGAGTCTCCTGCACTTTATATAAGAAGATGATATGTGAAGTATTATATCCTCCTGTCACACTCTCACACCAACACAACGGAATGAAATTAGGGTTGATTGTGAAACCTTGTTTTTATTATATGTATGGCTCACACACTTAAAGGGATAGTTCACCCAAATTACCCCATGATTTACTCACCCTCAAGCCATCCCAAGTGTATATGACATTCTTCTTTCAGACGAATACAATCGGAGTTATATAAAAAAATGTCCTGCCTCTTCCAAGCTTTATAATTAAGCGTAGTGTCAGTTATAGTCAATAGTCCAGCTCGCATCAGCTGACTCTCAGCTAATCCACGTCTACCTATGGGAATACGACACCTATCAATGTATACTAATAAGCTGTATTATCAGCAGCTATCACCTCCATCCCCAGCTCCTCCTCTCGTCCAGTCAGTATGGCATTCTGATTCCCCTTGAAACAGAATAAATTCTCGAATTATGTTGTACTTTAAAATCTTGAATTAATGATATCTGCAATGCATTCACTTTGGTTCTGTTCTGTTTACCCTAAGGGGGGTTATTGCAGCTCTCCCTGCTCTTATCCATGCTAGGCTGCATGAATGCGCATTGAGTTCTTGCCCAGAACAGAACCATACCAACAATCCTAACTGTATGCTAATTGTCAATCATATTTGACAATAGTGGTCCTGACAGAAATGGCAGTGAATGGCATCTACGTTAATATTAGTTTCACTGTTTATACAGAGGTTTAGCGCAGTCCGCCGGATCCAGGCCGTATCCAGATCGGATGAAGGACCTGCGGCTGGACACGACCACAACGCAGTCCTGAAGTGTCAACTCCCTCCCCTGTGAAGACCTCCTTCCCTTCCCTTTACCTCTGTGCAGATAAAACGTTGTCAAAATAATTTCAGTTCATTTGGCTGCGTGGAAGCGGTAAATAATTCTGTATTATACATTTTTAAGGCCAGACAAGTAATCGGTTGAGGTCAATTTGTAAAGAAAGACTACACGCCTGCGCACATATATTCAAACGTGGATACCTAGACTAAACACGTAATACGCATGTGCAAGTCGTCAGCGTTTTTCAAGGTTTGCGGTTTTGAAGGTTGCGCAGAGATAACTCTTTTTTTTTTTTTTTTTTTCGTTCTTGAGCCACCAGGCACTGTTGTTGTACGAATGAGCGGTCTTGAGCGCATTAAGAGTTTTCTGTTAGAACGGTGTCGGGTTAGCGGCCCCTAAGTTAATAACTAATGATCTTTGCAACAGAAGTGAATCAATCAAAACTAACTTTAGATGAACCATAACTGGTAACACTTTATAATAACTGCACGCTATTAATCATTAGTTAAGCATGAGTAAACAGTTAATTCATCATTTATAAAGCATTAATAGACATTAATAAGCAGTTTATAAATACAGCTATAAATGCTTTTTTCTTGTTTTATAAGCATATATATAATGTGTTTAATAACTGTATTTTCATACTTTGTTAATGATCAATAAATAATTTCTAAATGAAGTATTACATTATTTACAAACCAGTTATTTAAGAGTTGTCAGTGATTCATAAGATCACTTAGAACGTGTAAGTAAATGGAGTAAATTCGGGTAGTTATAAAGCATTTAGTAGTGGTTAGTTAACTGTTTTTGTGAGCTCATCTAAAGTGAGGACTAGTTATGTCTTGTAAAGCATTTACAAATGAGATTTAAAGGCTCATTTGTCTTCTAAACAGAAAAATGAAACAAACACAACACAGTGAAACAACACAAATCTCCTCTGTAAATGCTTTACAAGGCATGAATAGTCCTCACTTTAGATGAGCTCACACAAATAGTTAACTGACCACTACTAAATGCTTTATAACTACCCGAATTAACCCTGAATTACAGTATAAATACATGTTAATAAAGCATTTATTAACACACTAAGTAACTATTACTATATGTCTGAATAATAAGATGTATGAATGTACATTTAAATAGTTTATTAATCATTTACTTACACTTTCTAAGTGATCTTATGAACCACTGACAACTCTTAAATAAATGGTTTATAAATAATGTAATACTTAATTTAGAAATCATAAATTAATCATTAATAAAGTATGAAAATACAATTATTAAACACATTATAGATATGCTTTTAAATCAAGAATAAAGCATTTATAGCTGTATTTATAAACTGCTTATTAATGTCTATTAATGCTTTATAAATGATGAATTAATTGTTTACTAATGCTTAACCAATGATTAATAGTGTGCAGTTATTATAAAGTGTTACCCAATAACTTTATTTTAGAGCTGCTGTAAAGCCAAAACAATCTCTGTTACTTTAATTTCCTATTAACAATTAATCTATATTGTTAAAAGCACTATATAAATGAAGGTGACCTGACTTTACGTTTTGAAGTCCATAAAAGTGCATCCATTCATGATAAAAGTGCTCCACGTGGCCATGGGGGGTTAATAAAGGTAAAGTCGATTTATGCTAAAAAAGTAACACTTGTACTTGTACTAGGATGTAGGAGTAGCGTGAGCTTTGACGCCTCTCGCGGTTCAAACAAACAGGGCTGGGCAACTCCTCCCGCATTTCTCTTTAAAAATTGTCATTTTAGACTTCTAATACGTGACCGGTGTTTTGGTTTGCTCTATCCTCTGCGCTTCCTCGTTCGTCAATGCGTCATGTGTCAGGTCAGGGGTTATAAAGTTTTAAATATGGATATTTTTCTTACACAAATGAGTCGATTCGCTTCAGAAGGCCTTTATTAACTCCCCAGGACCACGTGGAGCACTTTTATGATGGATAGATGCACTTTGATGGACTTCAAAACATAAACGGCCATTCACTGTCATTATAAAGCTTGGAAGAGTCAGAACATTTTTTAATATAACTCCGATTGTATTCGTCTGAAAGAAGAATGTCATATGCACCTACTGTAGGATAGCTTGAGGGTAAGTAAATCATGGGGTGATTTTCATTTTTGGGTGAACTATCTCTTTAATAAATAATTACAGTTTTGATTGTTTTCCAAATGTATCTTTATTTTGCCTCATAGGTCAAAGAACAGGAAATATGCAATTCTAAAATAATTATTAATTACACTGGGCATGCCACCAATGATACATTAAAAGTTGAGTAATCCCTGAAACCTCCCTGTAGAGCAATTATTTATCGGAAAATCATTTATAGTTTTTAGGTTATAGGAGTCATGAGATTATTCTCATAATTTACAGAAATGTAAAACTCTTGCCTTTTACTGACATTAAAACAACACAAAAAGTGTATTCACAAAAAGGTCTATTTATATAATGATGTTTAATGTATAATAATGTTTAATGATAATGTTAAATGACATTGAATAATGAATAATGACAAAGAAATAAAAGTTGCCATAGTATTATATATTGTAAAACATTGTTTAAGAAAAAGCTGTTGATTTTATGGAATCAGGGTTTTTCAGTAGTGCTAAATCATAACATTTATCTTTCAGATTTATTTAGTTTTAGAGCAGTATCAAGCAGTGTGTGTTCAAATTTGACATGAAACAGATGTGATAGGATTTCCTTCCCTATTGTACGTATATCCGAATAAAACAGCTTCTCAAACAAGAAAAAATTATTGTCGTTTAGGCAAATAAATTACAGACAGTTACATACATATTACCAAAATGTTATCATGTACGCTTTATGATACATCAAATAAGGGAATTTATAATAATTTATAGTGTTAATGCTAATCAGCGAGTCCACAAATGGATTGAGAGCTTATATGGACTGCACGCTTCTGACACACACACATGTTGGTTCTCATGTTTTAATGGACGTAATGATTTTATGTATATTTATTTATGCACACTGTATATTTCATCTAGCTACACTAACCCTACCCCTAAACCTACATACGTGTCACAGAAAACATTCTGAATTTTTTGATTTTCAAAACATTTAGTATGATTTATAAGCTGTTTTCCTCATGGGGACCAAAAATGTCTCCATAAGGTCAATATTTACTGGTATTACTATCCTTGTGCGGACATTTGGTCCCCATACCATAGGAAATCACACACACACACACACACACACACACACACACACACACACACACACACACACACACACACACACACACTCTCTCTCACTCACATTCTCTCACTCACATTCTTTTTACAGTCTGCCAGCAGTTTACTCTTACAACACTCAGACCCCTTTAAAACACACACTCTGACCAGCCGTCTTTTCTGAACACACAGTCTACAAAACCTGCTGTTCACTCTCACACACACACATACGTGTGGAGGCAGAGGTGGCGATCACTTGTTCTATGGTTCTGGAGCAGGACAGAGGATTTGTGTCTTCATGGTAAATTTATTCACAGGAATCATAGTATCTGGAAAAAATTTCTTCTTTGTATCTCAAGATGGGCCTTTCCTAAAGGCATTTATTTAGAGATCATCCTTCACTTAATCAATAAAAGGAGATTTGGCAGTCTGTACCTGCTTTGCCACAAAGATGAAGCTCACTGTTCTTCTGCATCTGACTCTATTTCTGGTGAGGACATCAAGCCTTGAAGATTCACCTGCGGACAAATTAACAGATGTTTCTGGTGGCAGCAGCCAGCATTTAAACTCTGTTCAGCATGGAGAATGTAGCTATACCTTCATACTGCCAGAACCTGAGGAGAGCAGAACTGGTAGCTGGCCAGAAAAACATGATGGCGGTAACAGTGTCCACAAAGAATCTCCTCAGGGGAAGCAAAGCCACTTAAACCAGAGGATCCAACACCTGGAGCTTGCCATGGAAAATTACACCCGCTGGCTCCAAAAGGTAAGTCAACATGTCATTTAATGTTCTGCATGAGGAGAGTGAACGGATCACAAAAAAAAAGATTCATTATTAGCATCTATTGTTTCTTGAAGAACCTTTCATGTAATCTTTCTATTGCACAAATGGTTCTTTTTTTGTGTAAAAAGGTTCTTCGGATTATTAAACTGCTCTTCACACTAAGGGGTGAGGTGGGAGGAACGTAAATGAAACATAAATTCGTTGATGAAGAGGACAATGTAAATAAACCTAGATTTAAATTCGAAGAAACAAGATAGTCTTTGCATGAGCTGTCATTTTATTCTTATCCAAAACAAGGCGATCTGAACATTACTAACACATTTTCTACCGCAGTTCCTCCAGTTTTCAAGCTAACACTCTCATGTAATGTGTGTTTTCATTCTCGAAGCCGGAGGGCGCTCTTTCTCACAGAAAGTCCAAAACGTATTTGTAAAAGAAATAACTCATGACCTTCCAGGAAATCCCCGTACGTGGAAAAAGGCATCCAGCTATTCGCTGTAGCAGCAGCTGAGTAAAAAGCAGAAAAGATTTTACTGATGAAACGTGGACGATAAACACACGAATGCGACAATATGGTTTATGTGTTTTTACATGGTATTTATTGACAATGAAGCATATGAATAATGCAGTGCTAATTGACATCTTTTTAATGCTTTTGAAAGAAGTCTCTTTTGTTCACCAAGGCTGCATTTATTTGATCAAAAATACAGTTCTGTCATGATGACAACTCTCAGAGTGATTGTAGGGTTGCCACCTATGTCTGATAAAAAACCTGAACATATCGATGACCCGGCCACCGCTTTGCTCACAAGTGAAAATGTCCATTAGACATTAGACCCAGAAGTCAAAATAGGCCTTTGTGCAGTAAGATTGTGCAAAGTTCATCTCAAACATCTTAAGTATTCTCACTTATCTTACTTAACTTAGCTTAACTGATTGCTTAGATACTGGTGCTTGTGCTTGCTTTTGCTTCCTCTTTGCTTAAGAAATAAGTAGGGATGAAATTAGATTTGCATTAACCATACCTTAGCCACATCTATAGCCACTTTAATTTAGTATGTCTCAATCAGACATTGGAATAACAAAATCATACAATAGGCCTTAGCTTACACAGTTTTCCATCTATACTTGGCGTTTCCTATCAGTGGTTTCTGTTCTTCAATGAATGTCTTGGATTCAGTGTATGACAATTTGAAATTCAATCTGACCTGAAGCTCAGACTTCACTATTGCAACTGACAGTCTGTTTCTTTTATCGGACTTTTATCAGTCATCCTCCATATGACTGCACACTCTTTCTGACTGGTATGGAAAAAATAAAAAGCAACTACTTTCAACAGCTCAGTGGATTCAGTTGCCTTGCCTGGTGTTGGCTTTAGCCATATGTGGAGTAACTGTCATTTTTCAACCAGTCATTATTAAAGCTGCAGTCGGCAAGTCTGGCAGATTGAGCGGACTTAGGCAAAATTTTGAATGTTTACAACTCTCATGCCCCTCCCCACTATCAACGAATACCCTCCCACAGAGTTTGTGCTCGTCAGTGCGTGTGCACCAGATTTTCATCAGCATCCATCAACATTCTTCCAAAAAGCCGAACTTTATCCCTTCATCTGGACATGTTTACACACCTAACGTTACGTTCACACGGATTTCAGTGCAAACAAAGCTAACGAACCTGCCCAACAAGTGCTAACGTTAGCTATCCATACCAACACATTTGGGCAAACATACTTAGATTACTAACATGACACTAAGAAATAAAGTAACTGGTTGATAAAGCACAATTACCTGTCGAGAAGAAATGTTAAAATGCTCTGCATCCAGCTTGAACCCAATTAAATCACGCAAATCTCTCCACCTTTCAAAATGTTGATCCGATTGTAACTTGCGCGAGGGGTGGCGTTTGCATGACCTGTGATTGACAGTCAGATCTCACACCCCCCCTGCGCTGATTGGACCCGATGATCCGGGAGCGGTGGATTTTTGCAAAACAAATAACACGCTCAGGGTGGAGTTAGAAGCTCGTTTTTTTTTCTAAAACCACTTTATTTATGTTGTTCTGTCGGATTATAGTGAATAATTTCACTGAATATGATAAAAAAAAAATTGCCAACGGCAGCTTTAAAGTATGTTGAACGTTTTATTTAATTTTTTCTACTATCAGTATTTGTGAACACACTGTCATCTTCGTCCTCCGTCTCGCCAACCATGTTAACGCTAACAAACGATGTTGACGCACAGGAATCCTACTCTCAGTATTAAGCTAAGTCTCTCTCTCTCTCTCTGCCGTTCGCGCGCCCTACGTGGTTTGGAGCACAGTCTCTGTTGTCTCGCATGCACGCGATTCTAGATTACGGCCGATTTGAACGAATTTGCGGTATAACTAGTTGGTCACGAGTGGCTCAACAGGAAGATCTATATATAAACTCAACTTTCAGGCATTTGACCGACCGGGTTGACCCTTCAGCGTGAGAAATCGCGGGTGTGGCGTGTGCGCGTGTGAAACCATTCAAATGCGGGTGTCTCACAGCCAATGCGTGAGAGTTGGCAGCTTTAAATATAGCGTAGATGAATTACCAGTAGCAGATCTATACAGGTGGAGCTGGGGAAGGTGGATGGTTTCTGAAAGCGCGCTTCACTGCAAGGTAAATGCGACCCAAGTATTTGAAGGTTGAGCAGCGAGCTCATTGGCTACTGATAAGGCAGGAACCAATCAGCTGCGCCCTATAGATAACGATGTGATTATGAACCGGTGAGTAAAAGGCCCTATTAGCCTGCACCATCTAAAGTTTCATGACAGAACTTAGCATTAAAAACAGTAATTTGAACATTGCACAATATTATTACAAATATTATTACAAATTAAAATGTTTTCTATGTGAATATATTTTAAAACATATTTATTCCTGTGATCAAAGCTACATTTTTAGCATTATTATTCCAGTCTTCAGTGTCACATGATCCTTCTAATATGCTGATTGGTGCTCAAGAAACATTTCTTATTATTATCAGTGTTAAAAACTGTTGTGGAAACCATGATGTGTTTTATTTTTCAGGATTCTTTGATGAATAGAAAGTTTAATGAACAGCATTTATTTGCATTTATTACATTAAGTTATTACATTCATTGAAGCATCTATTCAATAGAAATCTTTTGTAACATTATTAACGTCTTCACTGTCACTTTTAATCAACTTAATGCATGCTTGATGAACACAAGTATTCATTTCTCTCTCTTTTTAATCTTACCACAAATGTTTGTATGGTTTTACACAAAAATGTGAAGCAGCAGAACTTTTTTCAACATTGATAATAATCAAAAATGTTTCTTGAGCAGCAAATCAGTTATGAGAATGATTTCTGAAGGATCATGTGACACTGATGACTGATGTAATGATGCTGAAAATTCAACTTTGATCACAGGAATAAATCGGATTTTACAATATATTGTAATACTATTTGACAATATTACATTTTTTTTATTTTATTTTTTTACTGTATTTATGATTAAATAAATGCAGCCTTGGTGAGCAAAAGTGTCACAGTGTCTGGTTGTGTTTCCCTGGGTTATCACTAGAGGTCCTCGTTCTCACGGTGTCTTTCACATTTGACTTCATTTCCCAGCATTCTGTCTGTCACTCATCAGTTCATTGCACTCAGCTGTCTCCCATCACCTTGTTAGATCTGTGTATATATTCCCTGTCTGTGTCAGGCAGGGCCGTTTGAAGGAATTTGGGGGCCCCAAGCAAAATAGACATGGAGCCCCCCCCCCCCCCCCCCCCCCCCCCCCCCCCATGCAGTTTAAGTGCACTCCACAATTTATATGAATAAAAAAGGTTTACAATGCAAATACTGCTGTTGCATATACTGTGCATAAAAAAATAATTACAGTGACATAAGCTATGAAAAAAATCATGTTCCTTTGCCTTTTTCAGGTTAAATAATGTTTATAGATGGGTAAGGTTACAAATTATTTATTAAGTAAAAAGACTGTTTGCTAACAGTTAAATGACAATGAACTAAATATTAAATAACTGGTTCTTATAAAGTGTTACCGAAAACTTAAAGATATGTTAGCATTTCGATATTTTGATATTAGAAGGGAAGGGATGCTGCTTTCACTACCAATGCTTAAAAACATCCCAAGCTAATGTTTGATGCACGGAATTTATTGTGTGGTTTTCCTAACCCCCATTGGTAAATAGATTATCACGGTGGAAAAGTTAGTATAGCATGCTATGCCACTTTCATCAAAACCTATTACAAAGCTATAGCAATGTCATGTCATTAAATAAGATAAATGGATCTGCGTCTTCCTTAAACCGTTAAAAAACATATTACAGTATGTAACGTTAACCATATTCCGTCCGTTCGAAAAAAAAAATGTGCACTAACTGTTCGTTACAAGCAGGATTTGCCGTCAGGAAGGTAGCTAACATAAACATATTTTTGCTAGCCTAACGTTACCTGCTGCAAAATTACACCATTTGTACAAGACAAGTAGAACTATTTTTATGCAGTGTAAGTTATCACTTTACCACTATCTGGTATTTTTCTTATCCTCCTCTTCCTTTCTCTTCTTTCTTTTCTGGCTACCTGAAGCATAATTCCGCTTCATGATGACTGCCGAGGAGGTTTGTATTTGCCGGCAGCAGAGATCGCGTGGTTGGCTGGCTGCTGTCAGCGACTACTGAGAGGGGCCCCCTTGAGGGGGATTCCGATAACAGTGTCATTGCACTTTACTGCATTGACTATCAAAGGGACGCTCACAGTTTGTCGTTGCATTTTATTCTTAAACAGTCGTTGTCTTGGGGCCCCAGTCCAGCTCGGGGCCCCAAGCAATTGCTTGGTTTGCCTGTCCTGTTCCGACGGGCCTGGTGTCAGGCCCTGTTTACACGAGAACGATTCCGAGTGAAAACGTAAAAATATTTTATCGGATGTGCCTTTCGTTTACACGGTGACGCCGTTTTTATGGCTTAAAAACGCAAAAAAGTGAAACCACCCTCCAGAGTGGAAAACTTAAAAACGCTCCACCGTCGCGTTCCCGTGTAAAGGGTAAAAACCGGTAAAAACGCAAAACTGCCCTCGATCACGTGCGCGTTTACGTCACAGGCATTCGCCAGTACAGGAAAATAATAACTAACATGTCGGATTATTTCCATACGTCGGACCTTCAAGTTGCCACAGCAGCTCTGATAAACATACAAGAGTCTTTTCAGCAGTTGCACAAAATATTCTCAGATATTGGTGTTGTTGTGTGGCAGTGCTTCGTTGCCACCTAGCCGCCTGGAGTGCACACTACATCGAATTTCACACACTTTTGCGTCACCATATGCACGCAGATTTCCCCTTCATAACGCTCGTCTAAACGCAGAATAAAAAGTGAAAACGCAACGCCACTTTTGCGTTTTCTCTTCTGATCGTTTCCGTGTAAACATAGCCTCAGTGTTTGTTACGGAGTCCTTGTTTTGTGTCACACCACTTCAGGTCTGTTATTGGTCTAGTTCCTGTTTTGTTTGTTGTTTTTGACGGCTTTATTTGTTTTTTGATCCCTGCCTGTTTGACGACGAATTTGGACTACCCCTTAAATAAACTTCTGCTCATGGATTCTCTGCTTCCCGTGTGGTTATTGTGACAAAAAGAGCATTCATTCAAAAGCATTAACAAATGTAATTGTTTCCTAACCAATACTATATATTTTCTGCCTTATTCTGCAGAAACATGATATTTTTTTACATTGTATACATTTTTTTATTATTTTTAAAAAAACTTAATTGACAAGTGTTTGTACAGGAAATATAGGGAAACATATTACAGACTTTTTGGTTATTTGTGGTTATTATTCAGCAGTGTATGTGATTTCTCACCAAATTAAAAGCAAGAGATGAGATAAGAAAAAAAAATCTGTCAATTAGACAAAGGGCAGATGCAAACCGGTATCGCACCTGACATTTCTGTTCCCCTCACTTCTTCTGAAATGATGGCTATGACCCTGGCCATCCATTTCACTTCAGCACATTTAATGCACTAATAAATTGTGGAAAGTTGTGGAATTAATTTATCTTAGCTTATATGTGTTCATTGAAAAATAGGTTTTAACCCACAGAGCTCACATAAATAAAAATGAAACACTTTAGACTCAGTTACGGATACATCTGTCAATGTCAAGCTTTATTTTGGTGAACAGCTTTACAGTCAATGATACAGTCTAGTGCAACACACTCTCACTTCACTGTAAAAATAAATAATAAATTTAGAGGTAAAAGGACTTTTAATTGGTTAACGGAAAATGCCCTTACTCTATAGTGAAAACCTGCATTAAAAGACATTTCATGTAACTTAATGTTCTACAGTTTTTGAAGAAAAAGAACAGGTAATCTTATAATTTCAGTGAAAAAACATAATTTAACAGTAATTTGGTTATTTCAGTCAATGAAACATGTTATGATCTTTTTTATGATAATTTAAGGTCAATAGAACCTAAAATGTTGCTATTATTTTTTCCTGCAAAGTTCTGGCAAGCACAGCTTTTACTTTTTTTTTTTTTTTTTACTGTTTATGTCAAATTTACAGTGTATATTACACTTTGGCGAATTGGTATTCACATGAATTCATACAATCTCTTTCATAATTGTTTTTACTCTCTGCGGACACCCAACTGAGGGTTAGGTTTAGGGGTGGACCATCATGCTAATTTGTACAAATTCATATGAATTTGCCACCAATCCACCCAGACAGAAAATAATTACATTTTCTCATGAGTTTGGGTTGGTCTAAGTTTCATGGATCTGTAAGACTTTAAGAAATTTGTTCTATTGTAGATTAGGAAGCAGATTTGGACATTTTAGCTGCGCTGTTTTAACTTTGCTAACTTGTGTTAGCCCTGGTGTTTGCTGATCAACATAATTTATTTATCAGTCTCCTAACTCTGACACTATACCCATCACAGAAAACCTTCAAAATTTGTTACAAAAAATGCAGAAATTGCTTGCAATGACCAATGAGACCAATGAGAATGTGCTTCTCATTCTTACACAACTGGACTGTTGTATTCCCTCTTAATTTCAAACTGACACGGTTCTTTCCACACCTTCAAAATTGATTTTATGCATTCCTATCTGTCAAGTGCTTTGTCAGAGCTTTCTCTAATGAGTAGGCGCCCCAATGGAAAGGGTTGTGTGTTTCTGGGCTGTTGGGGGAGCCATGATCCGCCCCTAAGAAAACACACTCTGTCCCCAATGTCCCAATTCCAAATACCAGTGAGCCGAACCAGCTAGCGAGGAGTGCTATCCCTTAGGGACTATGTTCTACGTAAAATCTGAAGACTGAAGATTGAAAAACCACAGCAAATGCCCAGATTTATACTTTTTTTTAAATATAGGTGTTTTCTTTTGGACTAATGACTGATAATTAAAGGAGAACTCCGGTCAATTTTAACATTGAGCTCCTTTTTTTGTACATTTGGAGTGATGTCAATACAGAGAACAACGACAAAAATCGGCGTTGCCTACACCGTGTTATCGTCTTTTTAAAATCTGCTCCCTGTTGACTTCAATGGGGCAAGTTTTAAACCTGCTTTTAGCCTCTTAACATCCTTGATTTGTCATTACAAGTGCACAGCCATGTGAGTGGTGTTATTAAGAGTGAACACGGTCAATCTGACTGCAGTAGATGTGAAAGATATGAATAAAAATGATGTTAATTCAGCCAGCTCCATACCTGTATTTTCTTCCTGTTTTCGGTCGAAGTCCACAGTAGTCAATTGTCGAGTTTGCGCGCGCGATCATCAAACTCAAAAACCTCCTCTGTGTGTTCAACATCTGATTCGGATGAACTATCCATTTGAGCTGATATTCTCGAACACCACACACACCGTCATCGGCTGACAGCGGACAGTTAGAGTCTCCACTGTTGCTTAGTTACCAATGATCGCGCACGCGAACTCCACAATCGACTACTGTGGACTTCGACCGAAAACAGGAAGAAAATACAGGTATGTGAGCTGGCTGAATTAACATCATTTTTATTCATATCTTTCACATCTACTGCAGTCAGATTGACCGTGTTCACTCTTAATAACACCACTCACATGGCTGTGCACTTGTAATGACAAATCAAGGATGTTAAGAGGCTAAAAGCAGGTTTAAAACTTGCCCCATTGAAGTCAACAGGGTGAACATTTTAAAAAGACGATAACACGGTGTAGGCAACACCGATTTTTGTCATTGTTCTCTGTACTGACATCACTCCAAATTTACAAAAAAATGAGCTCAATGTTAAAATTGACCGGAGTTCTCCTTTAATGGAAAAATTCTAAAAATTAAACATTCATACTGCCAGTGTATGCATACATGTGTATATATTTTTGGTGTTAAAAAAAAATCCAAATCCACATGCCATGCCATAGGATTTTTATTTTGAGACGCTTTGATCAATGGACTTTAATACAGTTTAATGCCGTTTTTTTCCCCCTGGTTGTTTCTTCAATTTTAGGAGTTGATTTTATGAAAGCGAACATATTTTTCTTTCTTTTTGTTATATGATGATTACATTAAAACTTGATTTGGACACGTTTTTTTTTATTCTTTTCAAATGCCCTTTATTTCTAGATGTTAGTGTTTCACCTTTGTCTGAGACTTTTAGCCATAATCAGTGAAAAAACCCTATAAAACTTAATTATTGTTTACTAATCTTAACCATTTTTATTAAAAAAATCTAGAAATAATAATACAATAAAAAAAGAATAAAAACAAACCTGTTGTGGCATAATTTCTATCAAACCAATTTCGCTCCAATCAAATAGTTATTTACACTTAGTGCAAATAGCATAGCTATTTTTAAAATGTGAATCATTCAACATCAAGCTGTGATTTTGTCAAATATGTAAGACAAAGGAGTTACAAATTGTCTTGCAAAAATCTTCATCTTCATCATTTCAACCTCAGAACTCTATCAAACAAATACATAATTTGAGATGATTTACCTCAGATGATACACTAATGCATCTGAGTAGGTCTGGCTTATCTTGACCCATTGAAAAGTGTTCTTGTCCTCACCATCTGCATCCACAGCCTCTGCTCTCTAACCACTGATATGCTCTGAAAGAAGATTGTGACCTGTTTAATCTCTGTCTGTGACTATTTGGTCCAGCTAGAACAATCTTAGGATGCAGGGCACTAGATAAACACATCCTGTTACAACACTTCAACTGAGTGTTGTACACTCCAGGCCCAAAGGACATAAAGCTATCACTTCAATGCAGTGAGTATTTATACATCTTGGACTCCATCTCACTGAGAGCAGCTGAAAATATATCTTCCTGTAAACACTGTATAAAGTGTTGATAAGTAACCCAGAGAATGTACCAGAACTGTAGCTGTACTCTGTGGGATGTGTTCAAATGATCTTTGTGATGGAAGACTAACAGTGAGCAGAAGCGTCATAATATCATTGCATTTGTAAATATGTTCAGTTTGTAACTGATAAGTGTTTACTTGCAGGTGCACAAAAGCATTCAGTCATGGAAAGAAAAAAATGTTTTTGGTTGATTTAATTGCACCTTTTCTGTCCCTACAGTGTACACAAAGCAAGTTTCATAATGAAATGCTTTTTTGAATCTGGTATGGAAAAGCTTGACTGGCATGCATGAACTGACCCTCATTTGGGTCAATTATGTATAAAAGAGTGATCACAGTTCTTTTAAAGTCTATTTAAAATATAAAAAAAACTAAAAAACTAAATCTAATTAAATCATGTGATTTATGAAGATGAAGGGAGAGTAGAAAAGCAGAAGTATGTATTCCAACAAATGAGAAAATTAGATGGCCAGACAAGAGAACTGTTTAGTATTGGTTTTGTTTGAACTTTTGCCAGCCTGTGTTCCCTAGTTAGTTTCCTTGTTTGTTTTTTAAAATAGTTGCACACACGGGTTTCTGTTCAGTTGATTACTCTCCCAGTGAATTTAAAGGTGCAGTCTGTAAGAATGACAGCTAGTGGCCCAAATAGGTACTGCAGTCCAAAGGTTTTTTCCTCCGCCCCTTCCTCCTCAGACTCGATGCTCACGCGGGTTGCCCCGTTTGAGGACAAACAACAGGATCGAACGCAATTGACAATGAATGCCGAGGAGAGATGAGTTGATTTATCCGCATTTTAATATGCTCTCGTTCATAGAGATTTTTAGATGGATATCAACACTTTTTAGGTTGTGTGGAATCTGCAATCTCTGACCTAGTTTGTTTGCTAATTTCCAAGGCAATATGCTGTGTTTCCTCCACACTGGCATCCCGGGGTGTCGAAATACTATTGGGTGAACTGGCTGTGGGCGAGATCACACACACCAAAACAAAAACCGACTGACAACACGGAACATGTAAAATAATAAAGTAGAATAACTGGCTGTAGAAGTGTTTTTCAGAGTAACGAGTATGTGAACTTAGCATGTTTCCTAAAAATCTGCAAACATATTATGGTATTTTTATGCTTTAGTAGAGTAAATAAGTTACATACTGCACCTTTAAGCCTGGAGTTCTTTCTGTTTGGTGTTCAGTCTCATTTATGTTAGACTTGGTTGTTTCCTGAGCTTTATTTTCTGTGATTCTCCTATGTGTTCCTTGTTGAATTTATTAAAGGACACCTTTGTGTGAACTCCTTTGTGATTGTGCACTTATACAGCCTGTGACAGCCTCTTTTTTTCCTACTGTGACAAGACCAACACCAACACAGCATAAATAACTTTGCATAAAGACAATAACTGATCATGAACTGATGAAACTGAGGGGTATACACAGGGCGGGCAACGGGATTACACAGGATTTAATTAGAACTACAAACACAAATAAAAAGGGTTAAACAACTACAAACATAGCAGAAGTGTGAGACTTACGGTTAAGTAGAGTGGTTTGAGAGAGTAATAGTAAACTGTAATAGTATTAATAGTAAGCAAGTACTCTTGTGAACCTTGAACCATGTCTAAATAGGTTCACCTCATTCCATTTATGTACACAATAAAGAGTATAAACTATATATAATTGCATCTTGTAAGATGTAAGTCAATATTTGAACAGCTTTTTATTTATTTATATATAGTTAGATATTTGAGGAAGTTGAAAACCAATACTTAGCCTACATTTAAAAGTGTAATCCAGCATTTTCTCTCTCGAAAACTAAAATAAAAACAGTTGTCACTGCTGCACAATGAGTCTTGGGATAGGCTAGGCTGTGAAGGATCCACAAGTTATATCCTTTAGGGCCCAGGGAAAGAAAGACACATTTGTTGGCCACATTCGAAGGAGCCTTCAAATTGGGTCAGCCTTCATCGAGGCACTGTGGTCATGCAGCCTTCGAAGCACGTAGCCACTGAATTGAGACGCAGCTAAAGTGTCCGATCAAAAATGATTGAACTTAGCCAATATAACATGTGAAAAGATCTTAGAAGTGTATTCATGTTGGTTTCATTTGGTTTTGAAAAGCCTTTATACAATTTTCCAATTTAATAACTCTAAAATGTCTTGTGAAGTTACCATCAGGTAAAGTAATAACAGGTGCCGGTACAATCATTTCAAAAGTTTTTGAATGTAATTTTAAAAACTTCCGTTTTTATCATCAGTTGAACCACATACATTTTACTAGCCTTGCCTTGTCATAAAAAGGTCAAATTATTTTATATCGTAAGAGACTTGCTGACATTGATACACATTCACGTGGGTCTTTTTCCTCCCTGTGAAATCATGTCCTGCTTTTTCCTGGTATGTTTAGTTTTTATAAAGAAATTAAAATCATGCTTTTCAGAAGATGTGTATTAAAGTCATTGACCCATTTAGTACTTTTGGGATAAATGGAAATGCCAAGACAGTCAAAAGTGGACTATACTGCCTTCATGTAAGTGATCCAGCCGAACACAGTTCATCATGTTGTGAAACTATCTGCATAAGCACAACTGTACAAAGCTTAGTTTTCATGCACGAGGTTGCCAGAGCTAACAAACACATCTATATTTAATCACCAACATGGGATTGCAAATAGACTTTGTCTATTTTGTCCAAATAGACTCTCGCAGATGTTTTGTTATTTTAACTGGAGTTTATAGATAAATATTCGTTGTTCAATCGAGTATTTATCCCCATTCCCTCTCAAAAATGTGGTAGAGGGCCTCATATTTAAAAAAAATATTTCACAGAAAGACATTACTAATGATACTCTGGGTGTTTGAGAAATTACGATTAGGATTCCTCATTGTTTTTTCTATCTGGTTCCCACACTTTAAACTGAGAAAATTTACTGTAAAATATAATAAATACAGTCTTAATCAGAGTGTGTATCTGCTCAATACTAGGCTGATTCAATATCATATGGTTGCCCCCAAAAGTACAGCTGCAAGTATTTAGATATATTCTATGTGACCATATATAAAGACCACAATGAATAATGTATGCTCCTATTCATTCTTTCTCTTTGGATACGTGTGTTTGCATATAGATTGAGGTCTTTGTAAAGGACAGTCTGACAAAAGACACAACACACCTGCAGAGCATTGCTCTAGATTATGAAATGACAACCATGCTGGATCTTGGCACCAAACTACTTTCCCAATCCACCCAACACATCAGGAGACTAACAGACACGGAGACACAGGTGTGAATGCATATCCAACATGTCCAAAAACATTCATTAAAACATGCTAATATTGTAACAGGCTAATACGTATTCATGAGTTTACAACATAATAAGAAACACCGTTTTTTTTTTTTTTCAAACTGTTTTTTTTACAGTGCTTTGATGGCCACAGGGATTTATGAAACTGAAAAGTCTCTAATTTGTCATTAAAACACATCAAATGCTGTATGTCATTATATGACAGGTTTTCAATCAGACTTCTAGACTTGAGATTCAGTCACTGGAAAACGCTCTGTCCTCCAACAAACTTGAGAACAAACTCCTCTGGGAAACCAGTGAGATCAACCTACTTTGGGACAAAACAGGGTATTTTTCACTGACACACCTTATTTTAACACTTTTCTACTTTGTCTATTTGTTTTGTTTTCTTGTAACTGTCAAATGCAACTCTGTCCTATTCATGTCAGTGTCTGTGTTCAGTACTCTAGAGCAGCGTATTGTTAACATGGAGGCACGTCACCATGCAGAACTGGGTTGGATAAAGGGTGAGCGGACAGAGCTCCAGAGACTCCTGGCATCCCAGAGCTCTTCAATACAGAGCTTGGAGCTCAATCTAGAGCAGGTCATCGCAAACAACAGCGCCCTCTACCGAGAGCAACTGCAAATGCATAGTACCATCAATGATCTGTTGAAACTGTGCTCCAACAACAAAGGTACACAAACTGGAGAAACAAATTGGAATCTATAAAACAGAGTACTTCACATGACATTCAGGGGAAATAAACAAGATAGCATGGACATGATTTAATCATTTTTTTCCCACAACTTGTTAATTTGTTCCTTTGTTTTAATTTAGCCACATTGTGGCCAAGGGAACTAATATTAGGGAACAAATCAGTACAACGTGGCCACGATTTAACTAAAACAAGAAAACAAATTAGTACAACGTGGCCACAAATTAAATTCTTAGTTCATGGCCACAATATCTATTTTTATTGTCTGCATGTCATGTGCAGGACTCCATGCTATCGTTTAAAAATATTCTACCAAAATGCTACCAAATGAATGTATACTCATGTACGTATGTTAATATCTTATAAGATTCAACCTTAAAAATGTTCACTATATGTCATCATCATATTTAATTTATTTACTATATATTGGAATTGTATATAGACCACCATCTACCCTGCTCAAATATAAGCACTAGTGTGAATTAACCCCTATTCCATAGTCTATATGTTCAGAAGAACATTCGTGATATCACAAACACTCAGTTTTATCACATCTCATACTTAATTTCTTGAAATCTTTCTGCTTTACATCACGTAGACTTCAAATCTGACTGGCCCACATCAGGGTTCTTGCAGACCATAAATAACCTCTTTTTGCTGCCAAGTTTTACTTGGATCTGAAACATTGTGTGAAAAGTCACAGAGTCGAACACTTCTCACGTCCCTCTTCAACCTCCATGTACTGATACTGATATAGGAAACTGAGCAGTTAGAGCAAATCATATATATATAGAGAGAGATTTGTTCATTCACTTAAAGGTGCCATATGTAAAAATTGAGGTAAAAATATCCCAAAAAATTAGCTACACGTATCAAAAGAATGAGAAGAAATAAGTGCAATGATGTCATTAAAAAAATTACAAGTTATAGTGCTGCCGAGATATAAACCTGAATTAGCATGCTAAATTACTAGCCCCGGCCCGGCCGGTGTCATAATACCAGTTTCGGCCATGGGAGGCGGTATGCGGGCAACATACATAACCACCAGCCAAACTGCAACACACGAATAACTCGCACGGCTTGTGGGCGTACTTGAACCTGATGTCAATCGTGTAAAGGACAAAAAAGGACTTTGGTACAGCCCACTACTACATTTCAGTTCAGGGAAGAGTTCAAAAGATTGGTCGATATTATGTATGAGGAATACATTTTGGTAAGTTGCAGCATACTGTATCTTTCAACAGTGTTGTGTTTTTTTACTATTAGTGCTAGCTAGTAGAGATGATCAATTCATGTGCGCTAGGCGTGCGTTACATCTCTAATCTCTAAAAATCTCCAAATGCTCCACGTGAAACTGCGGTCTTACTATCGTGTCAATTGATTTGATTAATATGCACGAGAGAGAGAGAGCAGGACCCCGCTCGTGTTGTTTGAAGACGTGAGAGTGCGCGCGCGCGGCCGGGGCTCGCTCTCTCTCTCTCTCTCTCTCTCTCTCTCTCTCTCTGCTCATAACGCGCCCTGTCAAGCGCAGCGGCAGCAGTCATTCTATTCTACATCCCTCACCGATAAAAATAAGCTTTGGCGGGACAAAGCGGACTATTTGACGGTTTTAGAAGATTAACAACCTGAAACTAAGAAACACACTAGAGTAGGCCAACTTTCTGGAGGTATACTGCCCCCATCTGGTATGTGGAGTATGAACTGATTTTTTTACATAAGGCACCTTTAAGGCTTTTAAGATTCAGTTGATAGCTCAACACTGAATTGAGCAAACATCTATTTTTAATATCCATAAGACTATGACAACGGTTATTTGTGTTTAACTAGCTTGCCTATTTACAAACCCATTTGTTTTCTCTCTCTCTGCAAAATTTTAACACATTCTTTACTTTTTTTATCCATGCCTGTTTGAAACAGTGAGTCCAAATGTTTTCAAACAAATGGATGATATGATCAAATACAGAGACTGTGCTGAACTCTTCAGGGCTGGATTTAACAGAAGTGGAATTTACACTATCTACATTGGCATGCAAGCCATGCATAAGGTCAGTCTAAATGGGATCTGATAACACAGCTACAGTAGTGAGGCTAATAGTGTTGCATTTGTCATGTGTTATGGTGGATGTGTACCTATACACTTTTTTCCCCCCTTCTAAGGTAAACTGATTATTTCTTTTAGTTTTTACATAGTTTCTCCTATACTTAATGTGCAAAGACAACTATAAATAAGCCATTTGTTGTTGTCATTCCCTTCAGAATCTGAACACTTTTTGTGGTACTTTCAGCATTACCAAAACACTCTTATGGCAATGACAATTGGCGAATTGGTATGAATCTCATTTTTATTTTTTTGTATGACCTGCTTACATCCCACTGAGAGATTTAGATGTTAGGGTTTGACCTTCATGCTCTCCCCACTAAAAATCAAAATGGTCTCCTAAAATAGTCACTTTTCTAATGAGTTTGGGTTGAGAATTACTATTTGTTTGAGCAGTATGACATAGCAACAATGGCAATGGGATGAGTTGGCATAACTTTGGGGCGGGACTCTCTTTTTGATCCAACAATGACAGGAGGGAGCGGGGTAGTGTTTGTGTAACTTGTTTGAAAGTCATTATTTTTTTAATTCTGTTTGGTCCTGTAACTAGTGACACAGAAATTATACACTCCATCTTTATTTAAACCAACATCAAGAGTTACAAGCATGTACAAGATAGTAGATAGTAGTTACAAGATATGTAACAGGTACACTGTAAAAGCTTGTACGTTTTTAGTTTGCTATGCATTTCTTTTTTTTTCAATATATGACACGTTAAGTTTAATGGTTACACTTTATTTGAAGGTGTCCTTGTTACAGTATTCGTTTAAGTACTGAGTAATATTAATTATACATGTACTTACTATAGGGTTAGGACTCAGGTTTGGTTTATGGTTAGTTACAATTATGCATAATTTATAGTTATTACTATATAGGCTAGTAACTACCTGTAACGTAAAAGTGTTACCGTTTTAATTAATAGGCCTAAAAACTTTAATTAATAGGATATATAGACACATCAATGGCTGTTAAGTCTTGCAATACTTCCAAGTGTAGAGCATACACTCCAAATAAACCATGGGTGACACACTGAATGAAGTCATGGTCATACACATAAACCAGAAATGTTGTGTTTGTTTTTCTGGAGTAATCAGCCTACAGTATATCTATATGCCAGAGTACTTTACACTGGAATAGGTATTGACTGGCTCAGGAAGAGCGAGAGCTGGAAATACTCTTGGCTGAACTCTCAGAGTAACAGCTGGGTGAATGCTGCACTCCAGAACTTACACTAACTACACTGGCCTCGTAACTTATTTCTGAGCTCAAATGCTGTCATTGGCATGCCTATTATTACATATGACCTGGTCAGTGCCCGTATTAGTGAAAGAAAGATATACTATAAAAAAATGTAACCGGCTACAATTAGTCAATTAATTTGTCAAAATTGTGAAAATGTGTCATTTCAATGCATTTTTGACCCCATTAAATTGTACTTTTTTTTACATTGTATGTTCACAAACGATCAAAGCACAATCTTCCTTAATAAAACATACATTTTTATGCACTGTTCTAAATTATGGTGATAAAATCTCTGAATTTGAGTAGTATAAATGCCAGAAGCCGCTGTCTTATCCTGTTATATCTCCTCCTACTAGGTTTATTGCAACATGGATAGTGCTGGTGGGGGCTGGACCATCATACAATCGAGGAAAGATGGAACGATGGACTTCCACAGAACCTGGAAAGAGTATAAAATGGTGAAATTGAGTCCTATGGAGTGCAACAAATAATTTATCAAGACACATCTAATGGCAATAAATGTTCTTGGATTCTAGGTTTATTACTCTAAAGGAAATTACGAACGAGGCCTTATCAAACATATTAAGGAACATCATTTTTGAACAAAGCAAGCCAGCAGTGCAGATCAGCATGTGCAAAGGGTATCACAAGTTTGGTTTGTACTTATTAGCAGTGCTGATCGGGGCCTGGCATAACTCCCAGAAGTGACTGGTCTGGCACACACAAAGATGCAGCACTGTTGGCCATCTTGATTTGACTCATTGAGAGGACATGATTTGCCTGAAGTGTGAGCAAGCCAATTTTCACTATTCTGATCTTGTCATGGGTAATATCTCCATGATACAAACAGCAGCTGTCACAAAACAAATCCTATCAGGTCTTTATGAATTTTTTTTTTATATATATATATATATATATATACACAGTATTTGTCAAACACCAACGAAATATTCTAATAATTATGAAAATACATAGTTTGGTAGCGATCACATCATTATCTACATGGCACAGCTGATTGGTTACTTTTGCATCAGCATCCAATAAGCTGTGGCTCAACATTCAAACAAATTCCGAGGTGTTGCTGTAAACCCTGCACCTTCCCCAGCTCCACTAGGTCTGTATAGATCTGCTACTGGGATTAATTCATGCATGCTATGTGCAGCAGCAGTATGTCTTACATGCTCACAGCAATGTCTGTGAATGTATTGGTAGTAGCAAGCCTCAGTACTTGCTCTGAAGCCGCAGCAGCAGCGTAGCAGATCTATTCCGCCAATACCAAATACTTTAACATTGCCATATGCATTACCATGCCAATCTCTATTACCATACCAATCTCCAGAGAGTTGTCATGACAGATGTTACGAACCCTTGTTGTTAAAGTGGCTACGTAAGGGTTTCACAACATAAAAAAAAGGACACGTAAAAACTTGAGTGCGCTGCGTTGACATTTATTACTGACAAACATGCAAAAACTCAAGAAACACGTATCACAAATAAAGATAACTAATAAACTTCAGACAATATGAAGGCAACAAACATTAACAAGACGATCAACCAGGTAAATAAAAGAAATGAAACAAGAAAGAAATGATACAAGAAAAAGCTTGTTTGCTGGTTCTCCTCTCTCCTGCCATACTCCGCTTCAGCGTCCGTATTATAGTGGAACAGCAACGACTCCAACGAGGCGCAGGTGTATAATGATACACAGGTGCAGTCAGACCCATCAGTAATCTCAGACACACAAAAGAAGCACAGAGTCATGACGTCATCATGAGTAGAGGGAAACACAAGACACGAACCGTAACACTCCCCCACTTAAAGAAAGAACCAGTCTCCTTAGACAGGTTCTGGACGAAACGAACAGCAAAAGCAAACAAGAACATCACAAGAAAAAGATGACAGACTACACAAAGTAAATTATACATTTACCTAGCCCCGAGAAAGGGCATCTGCGACGACGTTGTCAGTTCCTTTCTTGTGGTGGATCTCAAGATTATAACATTGAGCTATAAGTGCCCAGCGCATCAAACGTTGGTTATGATTGTACATTTTATTTAAAAAAACCAACGGGTTATGGTCCGTGTAGAGGATGACGGGAGTAGAGCTGTATCCCACATACACATCAAAGTGCTGCAAAGCAAGCAACATAGCTAGAGTCTCTTTTTCTATAGTTGAATAATTCAACTGGTGACGATTAAATTTAGCTGAGAAATAAGATACTGGATGGGATATTCCATCAGCACCATTCTGAAGGAGGACAGCTCCAACTCCGGTCGCGCTGGCGTCTACTTCAAGCTTGAACGGACGAGCCAGGTCAGGAGCAGACAACACCGGAGCACTGCAAAGAAGAGACTTTGCACACAAAAATGCAGTTTGACATTCATCAGTCCAATTAAAAACAATTTTAGAGCTACACATCTTCGTTAAGGGAGCGACGACAGTCGAGAAATTTTTACAAAAACACCTGTAATAGCCAGCCATGCCTAAAAATCGACGCAACTCTCTCCTAGTAGTGGGCACAGGGTATGCAAGAATAGCGGTCACTTTTGCGTCGAGCGGACGTACTTGACCGTTTCCAACCTGTTTCCCCAAGTACGTAACGGAGGCTTTCGCAAAATCGCACTTAGTCAGATTTAAAGTTAACGAGGCATCGGCTAGTCGGCTAAAAACATTGTGCAAAGTAGAGATGTGATCTGTCCACGTGGAAGAAAAAATAACGACATCATCAAGATAAATGTTACAGTTCGGAACATCACCTAAAACTGCAGACATTAACCTTTGAAAGGTAGCAGGCGCGTTTCGAAGACCGAACGCCATACGCGTATATTGAAAGAAAGAGTCGGGAGTCACAAAGGCGGAGACCTCAGAAGCACGTTCAGTTAATGGCACCTGCCAATAGCCTTTTAAAAGATCTAATTTCGTAATGTACCGAGCAGTGCCAAGATTGTCAATACAATCCTCTACTCGAGGCAACGGAAATGCATCCGGCACAGTAACAGAATTCACCTTGCGGAAATCAGTACAAAAACGGAACGATCCGTCCGCTTTAGGGACTAAAATGCACGGTGAACTCCACGGGCTATTACTCTTTTTGGCAAAACCATTTTGAACCAAGTAATTCACTTCAGATTTCATGATCTCACGTTTACCTACTGGACAACGATACGCATGCTGTTTTATTGGAACTGCGTTACCCACCTCAATATCATGCTGGATGACAGAGGTACCAGACGGAACATCACTAAACAAGTTAGGAAAATCTTCCACTAAGTCAATCACATCCTGACGCTCTTCGCGAGATAAATAAGACAAGCGAGACGATAAAACTCTTAAAATCTCAGAATTCCTCAGATGACCACCACTGAACATCTCCGTGGACATTTTCAACCCATCGTCTACCTCTTCAGCACCCACGGTACTGGACAGCAAAGCTACTCGTTCCACATTTAACACCGACTGTGCTTCACTCTGGGACAAATCATTCCCCTCACCAGTCTTCTCAGTTCGAGCTACATATTTTTTCAGCATATTTACATGACACAAACGTGTCTTCCGTCGTCGTTCTGGTGTATGGACTATATAATCAGTGTCACTCAGCTTGCTCTTAATCACATAGGGACCTGCAAATCGCGCAGCTAAAGCAGAACTGGGCAAAGGAAGCAACACTAATACTTTTTCTCCAGGCGTAAAATTACGCACAACCGCGCGTTTGTCAAAACAACGCTTCATTTTTTTCTGCGAAAGAGAAAGAGCTTCTTTCGCGACTGCACAAGCACTTCGCAATCGTTCGCGGGTACGAGTAACGAAATCAAGCACATTACGTTTCTCAGTCGTACCAGTAGAGAGAAACTCATCTTTTAGTACTTTTAAAGGACCCCGTACATTATGTCCAAAGACCAATTCCGACGGACTAAAACCAAGAGACTCTTGTCGCGCTTCACGCAATGCAAATAAAACCAAAGGGACTCCCTCATCCCACTCATTGTCTGCCTCCAGGCAATATTTTCGCAAACTGGATTTCAACGTCTGGTGCCACCTCTCCAGTGCCCCCTGCGATTCAGGATGGTAGGCACTGGAGGTGACATGTGACACGCCCAAACCTTTCAACACATTCCGGAATATTTTAGACAAGAAATTAGTACCTTGATCTGTTTGAACAGTTCTCGGCAATCCGAAGGTTGTGAAAAACTTGATTAGAGCTTTAGTGACGCTTTTGGCAGTTATATTCCGTAACGGAATTGCTTCTGGAAACCGTGTGACAGCACACATAATGGTTAAAATATACTGAGAACCGGATTTAGTTCGCTGCAACGGCCCGACGCAATCTACCAAGACACGTTCAAACGGTTCTCCTACAGCCGGAATAGGGTGAAGTGGAGCAGGTGGCACGATCTGATTGGGCTTTCCTACTACTTGACAGGTATGACAAGACTTACAATATCGAGACACATCAGCTTTCAACCCAGGCCAAAAGAAATGCTGAAGCACCCGATGGTAAGTTTTGTTTATACCAAGGTGCCCAGACCAAGGATGATCATGTGCCAAGCTTAAAATATGCTGTCGAAACTTCAAGGGCACCACAATCTGATGGACCACGTTCCAGTCATCCGAATCTTCATCCTTCGATTCTCGAGCATTCCAGCTACGCATCAACACAGAATTGCTCCAATAAAACTGATGGTTGTACGAAGGTGTCATTTTACTGTCAGCACTTAAACGACATTTCTCTAACGTATGATCACTTTTCTGAGCCGCAGTAAGAACATCGCCCGAAATAGGCAAAAATACGTCAGGATTGGTACGAAAAGATTCTTGGGACAAATTAACATCCATATGCTCTGTCAAGGCATTTTTCTCAAACATCTCTGCAAAAATAGACTCACCTAGGTTCACATCATTCTCCTTAGCGAGACTTTTCGCCTGAGCACGCGTCGCAACTGCACTAGAAGCAAAAACATTCGGAAAATGTTGGGCGAGTACATCTGGTTGTTGATCAGTAACTGGAATATTAGTAACATGTACAACTGGCATTACTTTCCCTCCAGCCAGATCATTTCCCATGATAAAATTAATACCTTTCACAGGTAGGGAAGAACGAGCCGCTACATTAAAACATCCAGAAACTAATTCAGACGTCACCCAGACGCGATGAATAGGTACAGTGATGAAGCCCATTTCTATGCCCTGCACGATAGTGCTTGTATCACATTCAGAGTCTGCACAGAAAGGCAAAGTGTCAGACAGTATAAAAGACTGAGATCCTCCCGTATCACGTAAGATCTTCACAGCCTTCTGGTCCTCAACACGACCAGTCAGTGATACATAACCGTCAAACACGAAAGGCTGAAAACACTCATCAGGAGCTACTGAAATCATGGTCTGTGGAGACACAGTTTTCACTAAAACTGAACCGCGAGGTTGAGCG
The DNA here is from genome assembly GCA_031834385.1 of Semotilus atromaculatus. Classification (NCBI taxonomy): domain Eukaryota; kingdom Metazoa; phylum Chordata; class Actinopteri; order Cypriniformes; family Leuciscidae; genus Semotilus; species Semotilus atromaculatus. The sequence continues at coordinate 8,822,553 of JAULUF010000041.1, read as the reverse complement.
GGAAAATCCTGACGTTCATGCTTTCGTTTTAAAATTCGACACTCAGCAATAATGTGTCCAACCTTGTGACAATAGCCACACTCTTTACGCATTTTCGGGCTAGATGGACCAGGCCTGACTTTAAAATCAGAAGAATTAACTTCACTCTCTCTTTGCGGAGTGTAACCTGATTCACTCGCACGCTTTAAAAACACAGGTTTATGAATAAGTGCATACTCGTCTGCTAAAACAGCTGCTTGCTGCACAGTAGTAACCTTTTGTTCGTTTAAATATAAAGCAGTACGCTCAGGAACACAATTTCTAAACTCTTCAATGAGCAAAAGTTCACACAAAGATTGATAATCCGCGACTTTACACGCCTTTATCCATCGATCAAAAAGTATACCCTTCTCACGGGCAAATTCAACATATGTCTGAGAAGCGGATTTTTTCGTTGAGCGAAAACGTTGCCGGTAATGTTCAGGTACTAACTCATAAGCACGGAGAATCGCATTTTTTACTGTCTCATATTGAACACTTTCCTCCAACGGAAGAGATGCACAAACTTCTTGCGCTTTCCCTGTTAACTTACATTGTAACATTAATGACCAGACCTCTGTTGGCCACTTCAACGCAGATGCTATTCTTTCAAATGCCTGAAAATAAGCTTCAACCTCTTTCTCCCGAAAAGATGGAACAATTACAATATTTTTCGCTACATTAAATGAAGTCGAATGATCAAGAGAATCCGTTACCACAGGTAAAGAGTTAACTGTAGGTATCACAGGAATATTTGACACGAGTACAGCAGCTTCAACCTCCGAACTAGGTCTATCTTCACGTGCAAATTTGTTAAATCTTTTTGAATCATCTCGAACAGACTGTAACTCTAACTGGCGCATTTTAACTTTCATCTCCGCATCGATACGGTGCAATTCAAGCTGATGGTGCAACTCATCCTTCCGTGCTTGAGCTCTGTCTTGCGTCTCAAGCTGTAAGCGAGCTAAACGTACTTTCAACCGCACACCTTCCTGATATACAGGCGATTCTTCGGTAGAGAGGGATAAAGGCTCAAACTTAGGCAAAGAAAAAGGTGGTCCTACCTTCGCCCCACCACCAGCATCCGGCGTAACTGGATTGCCAGCGAGAGGACGCAATGAAGTCGAAGAATGCAGCGGAGGTTGTTCCTCGTCATCCATAACAGCTGCAACTGATTCTGCTGATTCAGGAACATCCTCCAACAAAGGCAACACCCCAACATTAATTAAACCAGTTAACAAACAAGCTTTCAAGTCTTTCTTAAGCAATGTTTTAGAAACAGGTATTTCAAAATGTCGTGCAATAAGGAACAAATCGTCCTTTCTACATGTTTCTAACACTGCAACGCTAGGTTGATTTATGAACTCATTTAAATTAAACGTCGCCATAATAAATTGATGAGCAAAAACACAAAAATAAGTAGTAGGCTACGAACGACTCCGGACCTAAACCTACCTAACCGAAACTAACTACAGCCTCTCTAGTCTTCAGAGGGTACCAATTGAGAGGCAAGCCTCTCCCCCGGAGTACCTCCAAACACAACAAACTAAAATAATAAAGAAAACAATAAATAGTAAACCGTAGCGAGAACCGGCGCTAAGCACGGCCCCCTTGGTTTACTCTACCTACCCGGAGATCGCCCATCACCACTATCTTTACCTGCTCATCAAACAAAATTAAAGTAATCCGAAATCTCCCGGACGAGCCCCCAATTTATGTTACGAACCCTTGTTGTTAAAGTGGCTACGTAAGGGTTTCACAACATAAAAAAAAGGACACGTAAAAACTCGAGTGCGCTGCGTTGACATTTATTACTGACAAACATGCAAAAACTCAAGAAACACGTATCACAAATAAAGATAACTAATAAACTTCAGACAATATGAAGGCAACAAACATTAACAAGACGATCAACCAGGTAAATAAAAGAAATGAAACAAGAAAGAAATGATACAAGAAAAAGCTTGTTTGCTGGTTCTCCTCTCTCCTGCCATACTCCGCTTCAGCGTCCGTATTATAGTGGAACAGCAACGACTCCAACGAGGCGCAGGTGTATAATGATACACAGGTGCAGTCAGACCCATCAGTAATCTCAGACACACAAAAGAAGCACAGAGTCATGACGTCATCATGAGTAGAGGGAAACACAAGACACGAACCGTAACAACAGAACTGAGTAAAAAAATACAGAGCACCGCACAAAACATGTGGGAAGAACAAACGAAACAAAACAAGATTTTGTGTCCACAAATTAAGAATTAGTATGAAAAAAGTAATGGAGACTTTGTTAAACACCATGTAAATATTCTAATTATAAACTTGAGTAAGGGCTTGGACTAGGTTTAAGGTTCAGTCAGTTGTTTTTGTACAACTCAACTCTTACAATTTCTTATAATATTATTTAATATGTATTGTGATGCCAACCCACCAATTGGCCAATAACCATTCATAATGCTCATTATTGACTGCACCTACACTCTCATTAGTATAAAGCACTTTGGTTTGTACCAAACTTGGTTTCTTGGGTTTTGTAACTGATCATTGCCTGTTATAAAAGGATACCTGTTGTGAACCTTGGCCTGATGCAATTGGGATTGTCCCTGTGTTTAGCTTGAAATTTCAAGTAAAGCTTTGACTTTGACACATATGACACAAATGAAGTATGTAAATTAAATGAATTACAGTCAAATATGAATTACAGTCAAACAACAGTCTTGAATCCCCATGTTTTGATGTAACAATGTAACAATGTCAATGTAACAATGTAACAAATAATGTCAAAAAATAATAAATAATAATGAAAATGTAAAAATGCAGAAACTTTTAGTGAATGGAGAATATTAGCTCAATATTAAAACATCTAAAACATCTCATGACAGTTAAAAATATATTGTTTGAGTTGGCGATTTCATATAATGTAACTTGTGTGAAAAAGCACTAGATAAAGCATCACCATAAAGCTTGGCCCCTAAACCTAATAAGCATAAGCAGATCTTACAAAAACATATACCTGCAATGGTGCTGTTAGTGTGATTGTACAAATTCATACAAAATTATCCATCAATTTGCTGGATTGTAAAATATTTGTCTAAATGTACACAAATTGTTATAAAAATTGTGTTTAAACCGTAGAAGTCAAAAGAAAGTTACCATCAAATGTGTGTGTTTGTGTATTTCAGGGCTTTGGGAGTCTGACTGGAGAACATTGGTTGGGAAATGAGTTGGTGTACCAGTTGACCAATCAGAGACAGTACACTCTTAGACTGGAGTTGACAGACTGGGATAGCAAACTGGCCTTCTCCCAGTACGACAAGTTTTACCTTGGTAGTGAGAAGCAAAACTACAGGTAGAGAAATAAATGTATCAAAACTCAGTCATGACAAACTTTAAGCATGCTAGAGCTCTCATGGTCCTTTTTTCAAATAGTATTAAAACCCCATACCAAGTGCATAGCTTTGTTCTGCTTGATCAAACTCACTCACATCCTTATCACAGAGAACAAACATTCATACATTCAGTTTGGCTTTAGTGTTGTTTATTTATCATCAATTTTGAGAGATTATGAACAATTAATTTGTCTCTTTAGGGTGCTATTTACACAATACACAGTCAAAGCTAGACACAACAAAGAGGAATGTGTCTCGAGATGCATTTTTAAAAGTTGTGGACCGTTTAGAAAAGACACATTTGCACAATTTGTCTGCAGCAGTCAGACATCTCTGTGTATTGATGTTTTGTAGCAGCTCATGACATGAGCACCATTTTTTTGAAGAGGAGTTGGCCTCTATTCTATACTGACTGTGCTCCACTGAACTATTTTAGTTTAACCCATGAACTGGACATTGTTTTAAAACGGCCCCTATCATGGATTTTTGAAAATGACCTTTCATGTAGTGTGTAACATAGCTCTAAGTGAATGAAAACATCCTGCAAAGTTTTAAATCTGAAAGTGCACCGTATATAAAGTTATTGACTTTCAAAAGTAAGAGCCGTTTCGTCGTGACGTCACGACGAAACATTAGCCCACTCACTTATTGCGCGCGCAGACCTGTGGATCCTGTGGACACTGGATAGATCATGTCAAGGAGACGCTGTGCTCTACAATGTGACGGTAAAGACATTTTTTTCCACTGCCCTAGTACGAGCATGTGAAGAATCTGTGTTTAAAATGAATTTTTACCATGATACTACAGCAGTATAATCCTAAACATTTCCTGCTACCTTTATTTTACTGACGACTGCTTCTCAAATATCGGAGTCAGCTAATCAGCTGTGGGCCACTATTACATAAAACTGTCTATTAATGCAGATTGTCTGTCGTTCTAACTACTTTGAGGAAAGATTAAGCATTGCGCAAGATTTGTTTTACCTATGTTTATGTTACAAAAGTCATTCACGCTAGAGCTCGGCTATTAGTTACATCAAACTGAGTAGTGAATCACTGAAACGTCCTGCTCGAGTCGTCCTTGGTTCGGGTTGAATGAATGGTTCTTATAGTGTTTCATCATCGGACTCGCGCTCGGATTGATATGGTAAAATCAACGTCATTGTTCGTTACTGTGTTTAGTTTACGGTGTAGGAAGCCTCAGGACACGCAGAGCTGTCGGTGTTATGGCAATGGGAATTAAGCAGTAAACCAATCACAACAGACTGAGCTGTCTGACCAATCAGAGCAGAGTAGCTCGCGGAAAGGAAGGATTTAGAGATGTGCAAATATATTATGAGAAAACGAAACGGTTTTTTTATGTTTGATGCAAGTAAACCTGTTGTAGGAGACTCCAAAACAACATTAGGAAACTTTATAAAATCCATGATGGGCCCTTTAACTTGACATGCTGTCTCACAATGGTGCTGTTTGCTGTACATTATGTATCATGAGTTTACAAATAACTGATACTGACAGCATTTATTCATCTAGGTTCATGTTAATTTGTAAATATACCATTTTTCTTTGTAATCCATGCTAGTTTTTAATAAATTAACTTTTTAATTTATACAGTACAATATTTCTGAAAAAATATATTACAACAAAATTAACATTAGCCAAGCATTAACCAAGCATTGTTCATGGTTTGCTCATGATACCTGGTGAATGAACTAATGTTAATGAATTGAACCCTATTGTAAAGTGTAACAATAAACAAACAAACAAACAAACAAATAAATAAATCAATAAATAACGAAACAGGATGCAGTAATACTTTCTATTATTGTCACAATCTCCCGTGTTTCTCTTGTTCTTTGTCTGGTGTTGTTCAATGTGGATGTACTGTGTGTGTATGTGTGCGCGTGCATTTTTTTTAGTTCCTGTTGTTTAGATTATTATATTGTGGCCTGGATTTACTTTATTGTCTTGTTTAAATAAACCCTCAGCTGTATTTGGATCCATTGGCCTGTTTTTACTAAAACAGCCACCGTTACATTTATACTCTCTTATTCACTCTCTGTCTTACTCTTTTAGGTTATTCCTGAAGAGCTACAGTGGTACTGCTGGTAGGCATAGCAGTTTGGTGATAAATGGGGCAGACTTTAGCACAAAAGACATGGATAACGACAACTGCATCTGCAAGTGTGCACTCATGCTCACAGGCGGTAAGCAGCGTGATAGTGGTGTGTGTAGAGATCATATGCGTGACAGTGGTGTGTGTAGAGATCATGCGTGATAGTGGTGTGTGTAGAGATCATATGGAGAAAACAGTACTTGCCAGAAAAAGCTGAAACTCTTCTAATGTTACTGGAATCCTTGACAGCCTCCCTAACCAGTTTTCTTTGTTTATTGTGTCTCATGTGTCACTTTTTTTTTGTAACCCTCAAACCTTTCCAACAATGAGATCCCATTTATGCTTTGCCAACTCTTTGTGGCCAATAGCAGTTTTAGTAGCATTTAACTGAGAAGAGGTCAGGCAATCTTACAAGAACAGCTGAGATTTATTTGGAGTTAATGAAAGACACTTCAGGTGAAGACAGATAACACTTTGTATCTTTGTATTTTTGTTTCGTTTTTTACACCACACACACGCACACACACACACACACACACACACACACACACACGCACGCACGCACGCACGCAAGCAAGCAAGCAAGCAAGCAGACAAACAAACAAACACAAACAAACAAACAGCTGTTTTAACAGGGATGTGCAAAGTGTTTTTATCCACTGTAAAATATTCAAACGTGTTTTAAATTAAGATGTAGGATATTATATTTCTGGTAACACTTTACAATATGGTTCATTAGTTAACATTGGTTGACTACATTAGTTAAAATTAACTAAGAATGAACAATACTTCTACAGCATTTATTCATCTTAGTCAATATTAATTTCAACATTTACTAATACATTATTAAAATCAAAGGTTGTATTTGTTAACATTAGTTAATGCATTGTGAACTAACATTAACAAACAATGAACAGCTGGATTTGAATTAACTAATATTAACAAAGATTAACTAATACAGTAAGAAATGCATTGCTCATTGTTAGTTCATGTTAATTAATACATTACCTAATGTTAACTAATGAACCTTATTGTAAAGTGTTACCATATTTCTTCTATAGACTTAAATGTATGATCCATGCTAAAAAAAAGATATAGGCTATGTTCTAAATTAGAATCTAGACTTTTTTTTTGTCCTACCCTAGTTTCATCTTCCAACCTTCTTCAAAGTTTCCCTCCTCTGCTCTTGTTGAGTGCTTAAGTGAATTAAAAAATTGGTTTTCAAGTAATTTTCTAAAATTGAACAGCAGTAAAACAGAAATTCTTCTTGTTGGTTCAAAAAAAAAATACAATAAGTAAGTCGAATATTTATTCTATGGAAATAGATAAGTGTTCTGTTCCTCTGTCGAATCAGGTCAAAAGTTTGGGTGTCATTCTTGACACAACTCTGTCCTTTGAATCTCACATAAATAGTGTTACCCGTTCTGCATTCTTCCATATTCGCAATATAAGTCGTTTGCGTCCTGTCCTTTCACTAAAGAGTACTGCCACGTTTGTGCATGCCCTTGTAACATCAAGAATCGACTATTGTAATGCTTTGTTTTATGGCCTTCCTTCCAAATCTCTTCATAAATTACAGGTAGTACAAAATGCTGCAGCTCGAGTCATTACCAAAACTTAGATTTTTCCAACACATTTCTCCTGTTTTACGGAAGTTGCATTGGCTCCCAATTAAATTCCGTGTAAATTTTAAAATTTTATTTTTTAACTTACAAAGCACTTAACAATCTGGCTCCTCCATATCTTCAAGATCTTCTTCATATACACACTCCTTCCCGCACTCTAAGATCTGCTTCTGCACTTACTCTTGTTCTGCCACGCACTCAAACTTCTATGGGGTCACGAGTTTTTGGCTATGCTGCTCCCTGTTTATGGAACTCTCTTCCGGTAGAAGTTCGCAACAGTTCTAGTCTCTCAGTTTTTAAATCTCGACTTAAAAACATATCTATTTAGGCAGGCTTTTATGTGATTCAATGTTTATTGCTGTACTGGATTGATTGTTTACTGTCTTTTTAAAATGAATTTTGTAAGGTGTCCTTGAGTGCAATGAAAGGCACCTTTAAATAAAATGTATTATTATTATTATTTATTTATTATCTTGCAGATGGAAACATAAGGCTATGTCTAAGTTCTTTGAAGTGTTCTAAACCCTAAAAGAACCTGTAAGAAATAATGTGAATAATTGTAGACCAGTACAGAGATACAGCTGTAAGGGTTACAGAGTATCATTCCGTCCATCCATCCATCCATCCATCCATCCCAACTTGACATGTCTCTAATTTCTCTGCTCTTCTGAAGGCTGGTGGTTTGATGCCTGTGGCCCATCAAACCTCAACGGTATGTACTACACCTCTGGGCAAAATTCTGGCAAACTTGATGGCATCAAGTGGCACTACTTTAAAGGACCCAACTACTCATTACGAGCCACCACCATGATGATCCGCCCTTTGAATTTTTGAGAAATCAATCCTCTGTCATTGTTAAATCTCAGATTTCTTCAGGTATTTTCCCAGAATGAATAAGCTTATATGCTGTGTGACCGGTTACATATTTTAACCATGTCTGTGTGGGAAATGACATGTCAAACTCTTATTTGTTTCCTGCTTTCCTCATTTTTTACATTGTGTTCTTTATGTGTCTATTGTTTACTGGAAATCTCCACTGAGGCCTTGACATACCAGTGTCATCGACTTTCAGTAAATGTATTAATTGGTGCCTAAAGTACATTTTTATTTTGCCACAATCAGAAAAGAAGCAGAAACGAGCATTATTTAAAGAAAAACAATAAATGGAATATGCATGATAAAAATTGTTTATGCATGACTTATACATTGTTTCTGGAATCATTTCTGAGGTTGAATTGTATAGCCTTGATGGCAGTTGTGTCATATATACAATTTTGCCGTAAGAGTTTTTGTGTGCAGTAAAAGTTGCTGTAAACTGTTGTGAAAGATCTGATGTATCATTTGTATCTTCTAATTCCAAATATGATTTGAATAAATGGTTGAAAAAACAGACCATGTTGTTTTTTTTATTCACTTTCTGATTTGACGAGACAAGAGTTCAGTAGAAACTGAATATTCTGTCATCATTTACCATTAACCATGTCATCAACCTCATGTTGCTCTAAAATATTTATTCACTTTTTGAGCGTGGACCTGAAAAGGACATTTCCAACTTAAACTTTAAACAAACTTAAATGCTTTGGATCTCAGACTTAAGTTTGGTCTCTTTTTAAGGCATACTATGCAGGAATTTAGTTTTTGTCAAGTGACCCCTAGAGTCACTGTGGAGTACTTGTAACGTTACTGTCGTAAATAGCACTCACTTGAGATGTCTCTGCACTCACGGCCTGATCCCCTCCCCCTGTATAACGGTCCCTGTTCAGTATGATGGAAGGTGTAACGAGTGGAAATAAGGTGTAGCCCCTTTAAGAGCTGCGCGCGTTCTGTTGAACTGTCGGCAGTCTGTATTGTATGTGCGCCTCGAACACCGTGGGCCCTATCTTGCACCCGGCGCAAATGACTTTGTACACTGACGCATGTATCATTCGTATTTTGCACACGTGAAAAGCGGACTTTTCCCTCCACAGACGCACGATATTAAAACACGAGGGAAATAATTGTTGTGTCCATGACGATGGGAAAAATAGGCCTAAAGCTTACATATTTACCCAAATTATTGTATAACCGAAGCTAATTTGGGTGGGTTTGTCCGATCCCCAATGTCACTTCTCTTTCTTTTACGGCCCTGAGGAGAACATCTATCTCCTCGGCTGTGAACCGATTCTGAAGCGCGCCTGGTAATTGCGCCGATACAATAGCATTGCGCCATGGAACAAGCGCACCTCGTTCATCATGCTCTTAAAGGGGTCATGACATGGTTTTTTGTTTTGGTTTATTATGTTCCCTTAGGTGCAATTATAGTATGACTATAATTTGTTGTAAAAAAATTTTTTTTTTTTTAGTGATTTATGACATTTTCCCACCCTATTTCTCACCTCTGATTCAAACAGTCTGTTTTGGGCTGTTTCCCCTTTAAGACTTCAGTGTTAACGCCTATACTGTTATGATTGGCTAACGTCAGTGCTGCTTATGCATACATTATTAACGTTAATCATTTTGTATCACATGTAGACTACACAATGCTCCACCACGTGAAACTTCGGTCTTCCAATCTTTTACCATCGTGTCAATTCTCAATTGATTTTGATTCATATGAGAGAGAGAGAGAGAGAGAGAGCAAGACAGTTTGAAGGCGCGTGCACGGCCGGGGCTCACTCGCTCTCTGCTCGTTCTTTCAGTAACATGCCCTGTCACACTCATCTGATCACTAACCGTTCAAATAAAGCTTTGGCGCGCTGCATATGCTGCAAATAAACTGCATTCGACTGCTTTCCCTGACGTCTGGATCGTTCGGCAGCGTATTCAAACATGTTGTTTGTCCACAGCAGGAACAACACATCTGCGTGGCATCACAGTCATCTTGTAAACAGACCCACTCGCTGCACGACAACGCATGCGATGATGCGAAATGAGGCGTAGTTGTCTTGCGCTGGAGGCGGTCATATGCAAACGACTGGTACGTCACTTCTTACCGTGACGTCACTTCATACCATCGATCCAGAACGAGCTGTATTTAGAGCTTGATTAAATAAATGCTTTGTTTATAATGGGGAGGACGTCTTAAGCTATGAAACTTGCAGGAAGTTTTAATAGTACATAGATCTCTTATATACCAAAAGATCAAGGCAAATTTGGTTTCTCATGTCACGACCCCTTTAAAGGGAATGTAATGTGACGCTCTAAATGGTTTATTTCACGTTACGCCCAAACCACACCTATGAATAATGAAGCTACTTCAGACCAACCCCTTTTAAACTTGCGTCGGGCGCAAGAGTCATTTATCCCGCCGGTAAAATAGCAACAGCGCCCAAGACCCGCCCACAAAGTGCGCTTCGCGCTTGATACTTGCGTTTCAGATCGTTAAAATAGGGCCCCGTATGTATGCGGGTTATTTCAGTTTGATGCTCATTCTTATCCTATTTTTGTTTATCAAGTAACGCTGTGAACAGTAGAATGTGTGACAGACAGTTACACGAGTTCGATTGGGGAATAAAGTGCAAGTTGTGAGATGCCAATTGCCTCCGTGAGTAACTTCATAACTTCATCTGTGAGCTATCCCTACTTTTCCTCCTGACACAATGCGTTACAAAGCGTCAGACATCAAACAGGGACAGATAGCCTCCGAAAATTTCTACAAGTCCATCAACAAGAACGCCAGGTCAGGCATCACTGTTGCATCCATTGCTGCATCATTTTCTTTTCCTTGACTCTTCCGACCACGTTTTCTTCGTCGACCCTGCCATGATTCACTTATGAAATGCGTGCTAGTGTCTTCCATAGAGGCTGCTTTTTCCACCTTATTCCGCGCCCGTTCTATTTCCCATGATTCATAGCGGGTTCAACTGACTAAACGGTTTTCTACTTCCGGTTGAAAGTGTTTGTAACATAGAATGCTAGCACTCTAGTCCAGACATTAGAAAAATATCAGTAGACATGTCACCGGGTGAATAAACCAGGAACCAAAAATTGTTGACTCGTTTCCAGGGGGAAGGAATGCCGGTGTAACACCAGGCCAGCTCTGGGTTTACACATCATGGCCGCCGATCATAAACGAGCGCCAGCTGAAGCCAGTGAGTAGCGCTTCATTGAACCACATGCCCGGGAAAAAAGGAGTATAAAGAGAGGGGCTTGAAGCACAGTAGGGGAGGAAAAAGATGCTCTGGCAGTAGGAAAGCTACACACGAGTGCTTGAGTGGATTGCAGCAGCGACAGTGAGCGGGGTTTTTTAGGACGACCGGCCACTGTGGGTCAAGTGGTCAGGACCCCCCGGATGGACCCCTTTGTAAGCTCAGCCCAACGAGACGGCCTGGTGGGACGTTGTCCCCTCGCGAAGATTAAAGTCAATGGAGTTACTGTTTGGTGCCTGGTAGATACAGGGTCCCAGGTCACCATGTTTGCCGAGAGCCTGTCCAGAGATCTGTTCGATGCCCATCACTTACTGGAGACTGAAGTCCCCTGGCTCACCCTGCGAGGAGCGAATGGCCTTAACATCCCCTATATCGGATATCAGGTGACCGACTTCGAGATCCATGGCACCACGATCCCACAGAAGGGGGTGGTGATTGTGCGGGACTCCTGTCTGGGGGAACATCGAGCCTTGTTGGGGATGAATGTAATCATGGACTGTTGGGAGGAGCTGTTTCGGACTGGTCCTCTTCGTTCCACTTCTGTAGCCAAGAAGCGAGAGTGGGAACGTGTCATCACCGACTGTCGACGAGTACAGGTCGCCAGCTCCCAACGAGATCGGGAAGACGCTGGTCGAGTGGTATGTCGATATGCTGTCTCCATTCCTGCCCGGAGTGAGGCTGTGGTCTGGGTCCGTCTTCCTGAGCGGGCCTATGGTCCTGAAGAGTATGTCCTTGTCGAGCCTCATTGGGAGTGTCAGGCTGTCGAAGTTGCTCGGGGGTTAACAGTGGCCCGTCGGGGCCGAATTGCAGCAAAAGTGAGAAACACGAACACTTACCCTGTCCAACTCTATCGTCACCAACGGTTGACCCGTATTACGCCAGTGAGTTCCCATCAGGTGAGGGAGGAGCAGGAGGTCCGCTTCTGCCAAGTGAGCGCAACGGTGGTCGAGGTCGGTCTGGCAAGGGAGGAAGCTGGTCCTGGTCCCGCTGCACGTAGAATGCCGACCCATTTGCGGAGTGAGTCCCTGCAGGGAGAGGGCCTACAGGAAGAACAAACCCGCCAACTCCAGAGTCTGTTGGCCAAGTGGCAGTGCGTCTTCTCCACCCATGACGAGGACTATGGGTGCACCGACATCGTCAAGCACACTATACCTACTGGAGATGCTCCACCCAGTCGAGAGCGGTACCGTCCGGTACCCCCGATTTTATACTCAGAGGTTCGTTCGAGAGAGCAGCAGTCCATGGGCCGCCCCAATTGCCCTGGTCCGCAAGAAGACGGGCTCTTGGAGATTTTGCGTGGATTATCGCAAGTTGAACCTGGTCACCAAGAAGGATGCTTTCCCCCTGCCCCAATTCTTACATAGTGTGCCTTTAAAGACGACACTTGGCAGATTATTGCTAAAGTGAAAAAATAAATAAAAAAGTTTAAGTTTTATAAGCACAAATGCTCGCCTTGCTCTGTTCTGTGATGCGCGTTCGCGACGTCACGTAATACACAATTACGTTGAAAAGGTCACGCGTAGGCGGAAGTACCGAGTCAGTGTTTATAAATGTGAGGAAGGAGGACCATTTACACATATTCAAATGTCTTTGTGTCAGTTTATCGTTTAAAATGCCCATTTCGTGTGAGTATCCTGGGTGTTTTAATATTAAAAAGGCTAAAAGAAAATTTTCGTCAGGACAGAAGCGTGACCTTTTCAACGTAATTGTGACGTCACAAACATGCATCACAGAACAGAGCAAGGCGAGCATTTGTGCTTATAAAACTTAAACTTTTTTATTTGTTTTTGAAATGACCGATCGTTTCGCTAGATAAGACCCTTATTCATCGTCTGGTATCGTTTAAAGGTGCCTTATGTCAAAAAATCAATTCATACTCCACATATTCCATACCAGATGGGGGCAGTATACCTCCAGAAAGTTGGCCTACTCTAGTCTGTTTTTTAGTTTCAGGTTGTTAATCTTCTAAAACTGTCAAATAGTCCGCTTAGTCCGCAGACGTTAGACTGTAATACAAGCTGGTGCAGTTCGACGATTTGGGAAAATAAAAGCCCGGGCTATTATGTGAAGTTTTACGGTATTCGTTTTGTTCATATTACATTTTTTATTGTTAGTTTGAATTACATTAATTTGACAGACAGCATTCGCTGATGTTGACCAAGCTAGCGCCATTCAGAGCTGCCAACTCTCACGAATTCACGTCGTGAGACATGCAATTGACACTTTTTACACGCTCTCACGCCACATATCAATTTCGTCACGCACAGAAAAATCGACAGACTAGACAGAGCAGGTTAGTTATGGTATAAAAAATCTCAGCTCTCAGATTCTGTCAATTTTATTACGCAATTCAAACAATAAATACCGTTTTGGCGCTTGGAAATGTTACACGACAGATCCCTAGCGCACGTGAACCGATCATCTCTACTAGCTAATAGTAAAAAAACACGAACACTGTTGAAAGATACAGTATGCTGCAACTTACCAAAATGTATTCCTCTTGCATAATATCGACCAATCATTTTTTTTAACTCTTCCCTGAACTGAAATGTAGTAGTGGGCTGTACCAAAGTCCTTTTTTGTCCTTTACACGATTGACATCAGGTTCAAGTACGCCCACAAGCCGTGCGAGTTATTCGTGTGTTGCAGTTTGGCTGGTGGTTATGTATGTTGCCCGCATACCGCCTCCCATGGCCAAAACTGGTATTATGACACCGGCCGGGCCGGGGCTAGTAATTCAGCATGCTAATTCAGGTTTATATCTCGGCAGCACTATAACTTGTCATTTTTTTAATGACATCATTGCACTTATTTCTTCTCATTCCTTTGATACGTGTAGCTCATTTTTTGGATATTTTTACCTCAATTTTTACATATGGCACCTTTAAAGCCCTTTGAAGCTGCACTGAAACTCTCATTTGGACTTTGAATCGTTTGGGGTCCATTGAAGTCCATTATATGGAGAAAAATCCTGGAATGTTTTCATCAAAAACCTTAATTTCTTTTCGACTGAAGAAAGAAAGACATGGACATCTTGGATGACATGGGGGTGAGTGAATTATCAGCAAAAGTTTTTTAAAAAGTGAACTAATCCTTTAAGTAAATAATATAAAATGTAACGCAAAACATCCTAATGCATATTAAACTATTTAAATAGAATAGAATAGTAAATATTTTTTTATGTCCCACTTTATGTAATAACACTTGTACAAACAACATACATTTCACAGTATTTCACGTTACATATAATGTAAAAATATTGTACAAAATATTTTCCTTTTTGCTAAATTTTTTCCCCTCCATTACTGCAATGTTAAACCATTCACATTTTCCACCATATAAATTAATGTGTTTGTACTCCTGCATTTTTAGTTTTGCTTATGTGAACAAACGTCTTTTAACAGTGTTGAGCAAAGCCAGGTTAGGTGCTTCATTTAAAACAAAAACAAAAACAAACAAAAAAAAACAAAACAACAGGAGATGATTGACAGAGCTTAAGAAAAAAAAACAGATAAAACCACTTTGACAGAAAGGAAGCAGTAGAAACAGGTCCTATGCATAAGAATGTATTACATAGAAATGTTATGTGAGATGATCTCATTGAGAGGATGAGGATGCCAGGATGGTCACATGGTGGTTGAAGATTGACTGAAGATCCTGAGAAAGTCTATAATTAATTAAATTATGTAAACAGAGGTTGTGTAGCCTATGCAAAGATTCTACTTATAACTACTTTGGGTAACACTTTATTTTACAGTGTCCTTGTTACATGTTACCTGTACTTACCATAGTATTAACAGTGAATTATGCATAATTACATGCAACTAAGCCTGAACCAAATCCTAATCCTAACCCTATAGTAAGTACATGTTGCTTAATATTACTCAGTACTTAAATATATAATTACACTGAGAACAAAGTAGGGTTACCCTTTATTTTAAGGTGTCATGTCAAGAAGACCTCAAGTGATTACATATAAAGAAAGAGTTAAGGTAGGATTATTTTCGTAATAAGTACGCTTTTTAAAAGTATACTAAAGTGTGCTTCTTTTTCACAAGATAACTGAATAAAGTAACTAACTGAATAAAGTAACTAACTGAATAAAGTAACTAATAATGAATAAGCAATTTAATCTCTTAAATATTTAAAAGCAATACAATTAGAAATAGTATCACAATGCTATATATTTCAGGTTGATCCAGTTGATGCGCATGTGCCATGCATGAAAAAGTTTCTGGAAGAAAATATATGCACAATTTTTAAGAGAAGCAGAATTGTGAGAGGAGGTGAATGTGAAACATAAGAGTACAAATATACAGAATTTATAGGGCAACAAACAATTTCCCTTTTGGGTTATAATCTGATTTGTGATTAGGTTAATGCATGTTATGTGACAGAACATAATTGGAAGCAGATTCTCTTGTTTAATTTGTTACATATTAACAAAGTTTGGGGGGGTAGAAAAATGATGAGTAATAAAATAAATGCAACTGTGCATGTTTTCTAATAGTGTTACAACCCATCTGCGAGTTTATTTGTTTTTTACAAAAGAATCTTTGTACTTTAGTTATTTACACAGAGAATTATCCCCTAATAAAATTATATTTGAAGTAAACTAGATTAACTGCAGGAATATTTCTCTTAGTTGTTTTACTAAAGGAATGACAAGCAAGGTGATAAGTAAAAAAAAAAAAAAGTCTTGTGTGCAAGAAATGTATCAAGTGACTATTGATCACAAACAAGGAAATTCTGCCTTGAAATATTTCCCATCCAGAAACAAGCATGAGGCACGAAAGAATAAAAAAAATTAAAAAAATTAAAGAGGCTGGACCAGCAAGAGAGTATAAATGACAGTTAACTGTCTTCCACAAGAAACATCCACTCAGGCTTACCTACAGGTAACAACATCAATTAACAATATTGTAAATCATGAATAAATATTTTTAAATATTTTCATTTATCTATTTGTCTATTATTATTTTTGGTGGATATGATAAAAATTGTGTTGATTGTTTTTAAATGATAATTTATTATGTCTTAAACTATTGTCATCTGCATATTGCCAAAACATTCTTAAATATGTCACTTGTTTAATAACTCAACACTTGTGTTTGGTTTGCTCTAGATTCTCAGAGAGCAGTGAACTAAACATTCCAAAATGCTGCATCATTTTGTTGTACTCTCTTGCCTTTGTGCCATGAGCATGACCATGCGTGAGTATCACTAACTCAACCCAAGTTTTTTTAAAGTCAGAATTTCAATAAATAAATCAGTGTTGACTAATTGAATATGCATTAGAGGACGGTTTAATAGTAGAATAGCAAAATAAAGCTCCAATATAAAAAGTGTTTTAGTCATAATTGAAAAAATTTTTTTTTTTATGTTAGAGACCAATAGTTGTTAATTACTTTTCCAGCGTTACCTGATCATTACTCGTACTCGCCTGCTGTCGGGGACGGCAGTGGAACTGAATTTTCCACTGCACAAGAGGGTCGCATCACTGGAGTCAGAGTTTATGAATATCCCTCCTATTACTACTACTACAACAGCTACATCAATGGGTAAGTTTCCTCAAGCACGGCTACACTGTAAAATGAATTTTGATGATTTGTTTTCACAACTTTTTATATTTTGTCAAATCAACTTAGATAATTAATGTAGTTCAGATAGCATAATATTTTGAGTTTCTATTTATTAAACCAATCTCCTTTGTTGTATTAACTAAAAAAAATTATTTCAATGAACTCAAAATTTTAAGGCAACCAGGTAACTTACTTTAAGTTAATCCAACTTTTCTTTTTTACAGTGTAGATATTTACACATTTAGGGAACATTTTATCAAGTCCAAATGAACCTAATTCGTCATCATTTTTGGACGTCTTACCTGCACGTAAAGCCAGTTTGCAACAAATTATGCACTTCATATAGTAGCCTACAATCTGTTTTCTGTTCATTGTTTACTCTGTATTGTTTTTATGTTAGTTATATGGCATTTTGCTGTGAATTATTTTAACATTAATGGCACATTCCCTGTTTAGGATCCAGTTGCAATATGACGGTAACTGGACGGCACTGGTTGGCATGAACAGTTATGGCAATGAAAAGTCTATGACCCTCTTCGACAACGAATATTTCGTTCAGGTCTCTGGAAAGTATTACTCTGGTTACATCGCTGAGCTTATGTTCGTCACTAATGAGGGGCGCTCTTTCAAAGTGGGGCAGCCTTCTGGCCTTTCGTTTAACTTCTACCCGACCCACGATGGAAGTGAACTACGCTTCCTCAGCGGTCGACAGAATGGATTTGCCCTTACCTCCATTGGGGCTCACTGGGCTGTGTTGAACAACAATTCCACTACATCATAAATTCATCATAAAGAATTATGTGTTTATGTGAGGAAAATGCAAGTTAATAAGTAACCTACTATTTTTTTCTTTGTTCTTAAAAATGATGATAATAATGCTCTTGTCATCATTATTTGAATGATTTCTGATTACGCTTGCTGTTACTATTAAAGTTGATTAAAAACAAATGTATTAAAATATACTTTTTTCAATGATTCAACAAATTAAATACTTTTTTCAATTATTCAATTATTCAATGATCACAATAAAACTGACTTTAAAACATTTACCATGCCTTATTTATTTTTGTGCTACTTTCAAATGCCTTTAATGTATAGATTTGATTATTTACCTATAAAACTTTAGAAATTCATATAAAAATATGACTTACTTTTCATTTTTAATATGATAATCTAAACTAGGTATGAACTAAACAAAAATAATTTCAATATTTATTGTGTGAAAACCTTTCGTCATGTAAAAAGTTAAGACATGCAATGTGTATAGAAAACAGAATAACGTTTTTTTTTTGTGTGTGTGTGTGTGTGCATAATTTCAAATCAAGCTGTTAAAAAGTGTAAACAATATTTAATTGTGTATTTAAGATACATAAAATGTATTGCTCAATGTTAGTGCATGAGTTACAGCTAGTTAACAAATGAAACCTTATTGTAAAGTTTTACAAAATAATTTTTTCAAAAATGGTTAAAAAGTTATTTCCAACACACAATATTATAAACCCAGTGCATCATTTGAGGTGTGTTGGACACTGTGGTGACAAAAGTAAAAGAATTACCACTGTTGCCTACTTGGCCATTTATATATATATATATATATATATATATATATATATATATATATATATATATATATATATATATATATATATATATATATATAAAAAACAGAGTATGAAAGTGGGTTTTAAGAGAGATTACTTTTTTTAAGTTCACAGTGCCAAAGGCACTTACTGTACAGTAAAGTTTTACTGTAGATGAAGATGGATTGAAGAGAAGTGGAAAAATACATCTGGGCAATATTATAGAAATAATCATTATTATGTAAATCAAGGGTGTCAAAACGTTTTGCAGATTTTAGCTCCAATAGTAATTAAACACAAATGAACCAGCTAATCAAAGCTTTCAGTGCAACAACTAAACTAGGAACTATAAGAAACGTGGCCTTCCAAAGAGTTTGACACTCGCGTTTTAAATCTCATCTTTGTATGTGTAGCGTGAAATGTTTTTATGGCAGTGTTTACTGAACCAATGTTAAGAACACTGGTTGACTTGAATTTCTGATAAGCTAGAATGTGATAAAATTAGGGCTGTCAAATGATTAATCACGATTAATCGAATCCAAAAGAAAAGTTTGTGTTTACATAATAAATGTGTTTGTACTGTGTAAAATTATTTTGTATACACTACCGGTCAAAAGTTTTAGATCAGTACGATTTTTTTATGTTTTTAAATGAAGTCTCTTCTGCTCACCAAGGCTGCAATTATTTGATAAAAAAAAATAAAAATAAAAAAAAAACAGTAATATTGTGAAATATTATTACAATTTAAAACAGCGGTTTTCTATGTGAATATATAGTGAAGTGTAATTTATTCCTGTGATCAAAGCTGAATTTACAGCATCATTACTCCAGTCTTCAGTGTCACATGATCCTTCAGAAATCATGGGAGTCATGGGAGAAAGTCATGTGGTCAGATGAGACCAAAATATAACTTTTTGGTCATAATTCCACTAACCGTGTTTGGAGGAAGAAGAATGATGAGTACCATCCCAAGAACACCATCCCTACTGTGAAGCATGGGGGTGGTAGCATCATGCTTTGGGGGTGTTTTTCTGCACATGGGACAGGGCAACTGCACTGTATTAAGGAGAGGATGACCGGGGCCATGTATTGCAAGATTTTGGGGAACAACCTCCTTCCCTCAGTTAGAGCATTGAAGATGGGTCGAGGTTGGGTCTTCCAACATGACAATGACCCGAAGCACACAGCCAGGATAACCAAGGAGTGGCTCTGTAAGAAGCATATCAAGGTTCTGGCGTGGCCTAGCCAGTCTCCAGACCTAAACCCAATAGAGAATCTTTGGAGGGAGCTCAAACTCTTCTCAGCGACAGCCCAGAAACCTGACTGATCTAGAGAAGATCTGTGTGGGGGAGTGGGCCAAAATCCCTCCTGCAGTGTGTGCAAACCTGGTGAAAAACTACAGAAAACGTTTGACCTCTGTAATTGCAAACAAAGGCTATTGTACCAAATATTAACATAGATTTTCTCAGGTGTTCAAATACTTATTTGCAGCTGTATCTTACAAATAAATAGTTAAAAAATCATACATTGTGATTTCTGGATTTTTTTTTTTTAGATTATGTCTCTCACAGTGGACATGCACCTACGATGACAATTTCAGACCCCTCCATGATTTCTAAGTGGGAGAACTTGCAAAATAGCAGGGTGTTCAAATACTTATTTTCTTCACTGTACATGCAAATATTTCTTAAATATATACAAGCATGTGTATGTACTTATACTGTATATATAAAATAATTATACACAGTACACACACATTTATTATGTAAACACAAACTTTTATTTTGGATGCGTGAATGAATCGTGATTAATCATTTGACAACCCTAGATAAAATTAAATGTTAGTTCACCCAAAAAATGAAAATTCTATAAAATATTTACTCACCCTCGTGTTGTTCAAAACCTGTAAGACTTTCGTTCATCTTCGGAAAAAAACATATCTAAATATCTTTGCTATATTGTTACTGAATTTGTAATTCCCTTTCAAGGGAACTTGTGTTGCATCATAAGTTATGAACCTATGGGAATGATTGCTACTTGAGGCATTTGTGTAATCAGTCCAATCAGCGGTCTGTGTTCAAAATTGTCTGTCTATTTGGTGTTGGTTGTCTCGTAGAAATAAATACGTATATATCTCATGAGTGAAATGGCGGTGCTGCAGCTATCCAACTTTAGTGGAGGTTATCACTCATGCTGTGGCTAATTTAAAGGCATTTTGGGCGGCTGAGAGGAAAGAGGCTCATCATAACAGCAAGCTTGATGAACTCTCCCTGCCCAGTAAAGTGCAACCTCCACATTGAGGCCTTCTGTTTTTCGGTATGAAGATTGTGGAGGAAACTGTTTTTCAGCCCCACGTTTAGAAAAAATAATTTCTGATTATGGAGTTGAAAGAAAACGGATATCTCTCCCCTGAGTCAGCATCATTCCTGAAGGCCCCGACAAGACCCCATGCATGACAACTTCGGCCTTGGAGGGGTAAAGCATTCGGCTGCAAGTCAGGCTGGTCTGCACCATTCTTGCAGGTCCGACCTGCTTAGAGACCACGCTATTAAAGAACTGTGCTTGGCCACATATTTGTTTCTCCAGAGCACACCAAGGATATAAATATATAAATATAAATATATACCTATACTATACAACCTATACAAATAAACCAACAGACTCTTCAAGTTTTTCAAGAATTCTACGAAACCGTAGCGTGGCGGCCTGTACATAGCCAGCTAGAATCTTTCCGTCTCAACCACAGCCAGTTGCTGCTCCTTTCTGCTGCATCTGATAAGTTCTTTACTGTGCGACGCAACTCTTGGCCGCTGAATCCGACGTCTCTGAGGAACCGGGTTGTAGAGTGTGCCACAAAACCTCGACAACCCACTTTCACTGGATAAACCTGGACTCTCCATCCTCGCTGTTCTGCTTCAGTGGCCAAATGAGCATACCGCAGTTTCTTCCTCTCATATGCCTCATCTACAGCATCCTCCCATGGCACTGTCAACTCTATCAGTTGAACAATGCGTGCTGATCCAGACCACAAAACAATGTCTGGTCGTAGGTTAGTGGTGGCAATCTCAGGTGGAAAAATAAGCCGTTGATCAAGATCAGCCAGCATCTTCCAGTCCCTAGCAGCTTCCAGTTGTCCTGAGCGAGAATTGGTGTTAACACCTTTTCTTGGTGGTTGCTCGCCTGGGCGGAGGAATGTTGTCTTCTGTGCGTAATGTTTTGCCATAACAGGCGGCAACTTATTGGTCATACTACGCTTGCCTTCCAATGCTAAAGCCAAACATCGCAGTACTTGGTCATGGCGCCAAGTAAACCGACCTTGGCTAAGAGCCATCTTACATCCTGTCAAAATGTGCCTTAATGTGGCAGGTGATGAACACAAAGGACAAGAGGGATCCTCTCCTACCCAGAGGTTTAGGTTCTGCGGTGATGGGAGAACATCATATGTTGACCTAATAAGGAAACTGATCCTACTCTCTTCCATTGACCAAAGGTCTTGCCAGCCCATCTTGCGTTGTTCCACACTCTCCCATCTCATCCACTCTCCCTGCTTGGCCTGGGAAATGGCCTTTATGCTCCTCATCCTCTCCTCCTGCTTTCGCACCTCGTTGACTACCAGCTTCCTCCTTTGAGCTGGGCCTGCCTTCTGCCATTTAGGAGGAGCTAAACTGAGCCCAAAACCCCCTCTTCCATGCTGTACCTGTCCCACGATATCCCTAATTTGAAGGTCAGTCTTTGCCTCTACTACAGATTTCTTTGCTGACCACTTTCTACCAGTTTTTAACACAGGGGCTGCCTCCCTTACACATTTGTCACGTGACTCTACTAATGTCATTTCCAGTCTGACCTTGGCACACTTAAACTCCTCGGTTAAAGCAGAGACTGGCAGCTGCAATATTCCTTTACTATAAAGTCCCACTCTGCTGAGGCAGCGTGGAACTCCCAACCATTTCCTGATGTATGAACTTATTAACGCTTCCAGCTTATCCACTGTTGTCAAAGAAACCTTGTACACAGTCAGTGGCCACAGCAACCTCGGCAGTAGACCAAACTGAAAGCACCAGAGTTTTAGTTTGCCTGGTAGAGCACAGCTGTTTATGCTCTTCAACCCTTCCACTGCTTGTCGTCTAACTTCTCCCACTCGAACTGTGTCCTTTAGATCTCCATCGTACCATCTCCCAAGACTCTTCACTGGCTTCTCAGAAACTGTTGGTATTGCCTCACCATTAATGAAGAATGTTTTATCTACTACCTTTCCTTTAACTATCGAGATGCTCCTTGATTTAGAGGGCTTAAATTGCATTCGTGCCCATTCAATATTATCTGTTAACTTCCCCAATAACCGATTAGTGCAGGCTACTGTTGTAGTCATGGTTGTCATGTCGTCCATGTATGCTCTGATTGGTGGTAGTCGCATCCCAGAAGCCAAGCGCTCTCCTCCTACTACCCATCTTGATGCCCTAATGATTACTTCCATTGCCATGGTAAAAGCCAGTGGAGAAATTGTGCATCCTGCCATTATTCCAACCTCTAAGCATTGCCATGCAGTGCTGAATTTTGGAGTTGAGAAACTAAATTGCAGATCTCCAAAATAGGCTTTCACTAAATTTGTTATTGACATTGGTACTCTGAAAAAATCAAATGCTGCCCAAAGAAGCTCATGTGGCACTGAACCATATGCATTAGCCAAATCCAGGAATGTCACATGGAGCTCCTTCCTCTCCTTTTTAGCTGACTGAATTCGTTGCCAGATAACATTGATGTGTTCTAAGCATCCTGAGAACCCTGGAATGCCCGCTTTTTGAACTGAAGTGTCAATGAAGCCATTCTTTAATAGGTAGGTGGACAATCTCTGGGCAATAATGCTGAAGAAAATCTTACCTTCAACGTTTAATAGTGAAATAGGACGAAACTGACTGATGCATGTAGCATCTTTTTCTTTAGGTATAAAGACTCCACCTGCTCTGCGCCATGCTCTAGGTACAACCTGTTTTTCCCATGCCACTTTTAACAATTTCCACAGAATTCGCAGAACTCCTGAAGCACTCTTGTACACTCTGTACGGAACTCCATTAGGCCCTGGAGATGATGAAGCCCTTGCCTTTCTCGCAGCCTGCTCTACCTCTTTCCACTTAGGTGCACATACCTCCATTTGGTATTCTGGTGGGTTGATAGGTGGTATGTCTGATGGAATTGACATATGCTCATGCCTTTTTGCATCTGTATGCGTTTCCTCCAAATATCTCTCTAGCTCAACTCTAGATGCTTTTAAAGTGCCATTCTTCTCACTGGTGAATAACTTCTTTACGAATTTGAATGGGTCTTTATAGAAATTAGCCCTCGCACGTTCCTTCTTTTTGTAGCGTTTCCGTAGACGCTCAGCTCTGCGTAATGTTGCCAGTTTATCTTTTATGTCCCTTTGTAAGAGATTGAGTCCCTCCTTCTGACTTTGTTCTGCTCTTTTCCATTGCTTCCTCAGCTGTCTCCTTTCTCTAACTCAGCCTTTCTCAAAGTGGGTGCCGCGGCACACTGGGGTGCCCCCTGACTGTGTCAGGGGTGCCGCCAAAAAATGACGTAGGCTAAATTTTTTTTTTTTAAAGGGTTACTTCAGGATTTAGCATTAAGCTTTGTATCAGTAGAAAACCAGTAGTATTTTCGAATTACCGTGCTTCCCCCCTTCATATCCCCCTGAGATGAGAGATTTATGTATTTTTAATCTGGAAAAAATCCTCCGATGACGCAAAAATCGTCATTTTGCGTCATCGGAGGATTTTTTGTCTAGAGGCTAAAGACTACAGCCAGTAGAAGCCGCTGTTCAGCAAGTTTTCAACCCGCCCATAGAGGGTGGGATCTCACTCACAGAATTATCAAATAGTCAGGCTGTCAGCTATCTTTTATTTGGAAGCTAACCTAGCAGGCTCTTGTTCTGTGGAGAAAGCTGAGTAGTAGGGGTTTACATCCTCTTTTTCCCGGACATATCCGGCCTCGAGATCGTCCAAAATGTAAGGGATTCAGTTTTTGATTTCTGCAGTCGTCATTCATTGTTTAATTTTGTTTCAATCTAACTGACTTCATTCCGATTGGTGAATCTGAATGTAGTGTTTACATGAACGCTAAACAAGTGATCGGTTGATGTGCATTTTAACATTGCTATGAAAATTCCCGCTCCTCTGTGAGAGATACGAGACTGGTGCGTCTCATCAGTAATCACGCCACCGGCCTCGCGCCGTTCTCCCGCGGCCCTCACTCGTCCTGCTCGCCACAGTAAACATAATGAATGGCGACTGTAGAACGCAAAAGCCGAATCCCAGACATTTTGAGCGATCTCGTAATCACGGGCAGACTCATCACGGAGACTCACTAGTTGTCTAGCTGCGCTCTGTTACCGGTAGGCGTGACCTCTTAGGGCAGCGAAGCAAGTGCATTCTGGGAGTTGTTGTCTTTCATCCATATGAGCCAAAAATACATTTTCTGGCTTTTCTCAGTCTAGAAGGCTCCAAATTCAAAAATAATTTCACATTTCTTCTACATAAATGTCCCATTTTAAATACACATTCATCTTTCCAGAGCTGAAGTATCCCTTTAAATCTGACATTTCATATATAAATATATTTGAATTTACATAAATACATTCGTCTTCTTTTTAAACATATGAACATATATATATATATAATTAACCATAAAAATCCGTCTCACAAGACCGAAGCAAGACACACACAACTTGACGCAAGTGACGCAACCCATAGCAACGCGTTATAGCAACAACACCTCAGACTGACAGAAACGTAAAAATAAACGTGAATTTAGGCCACTTTAGTTTTGTACACATTGTCATGTAAATTATAAGCAAATAAAATTTTTTTATTGACCACAATATTATCATTGATATATGTTTGAGAAGGGCACTTTTGATTAATTTTGAAATAGGGCAGGGGCTCGAGCACCCAACTTTTTTTGACTTTGACTTTTGACAAGGTAACGCTAAGTTTACATACAGCACACAGTTAAAACGACATGAATATGACACAGTGGGCAACTGGATATAGCACAGCATATTTTAAAATGAAGGATTTAAAGTGTTCGATCGCGTCTCCTGTGAAGCTGATCTTCTGTTCGCATTCACTCACAGTAACACGTTTATGCAGGCTACAAATGCACACTTCACAAGATATCACAGCTGGATTCGATTAATCTGCAAGGTTTGTGAAATTAAATGTTTATTGGATATTCAGAGATGTGTTTAAATGATGTAGATGCGAATTTGCTGAATGTTGACGGTAAATGAGAAAGTATTTTAGCCTGATTGTTTGCCTTTCCTGTTACAAATAATATAAAAGCAAACGCATAACTTTTTCGCATACCATTAACTTTCTTCGTTTACCAGTTCTGTAGCCACCAGTTCTGTCTAACAAAGTATTAGATATGACTGACATAGATCGTAAACTAATGAAGACGGAGAATGTGAGTGAGCGCTGTGTGATTAGCATAGGTGATTAGTCGCTGCTGTTCTCTTCTCAGGCGCTCGCTGCGCGCTGGTCCTCTCAGCGCCGCCCGTCAAAATAAAAGTCCGCAGCGCCGTCAAAATAAAAGTCCCGCTTTCAACACATCGGCCAATCAGAAAAACTTATCGGCCGATGCCGATATTTAAAAAAAGCCAAATATCGGCCGATATATCGGTCGACCACTAATTTACATTTGGTTTATGCAGTGTTTTTAAATTATAATTCACACTGGGGTGCCTTGAGATTTTATGCACTTTTGAAAGGTGCCCTGACTGAAAAAAGTTTGAGAAAGGCTGCTCTAACTAACCCTTCGATTTTCTGCTGCCGTCTAGACATTCCAGGAGCAGTTTGTACTTTTTCCTTCTTTTTTTCCACACCAAACCTCTCACTTCCATATGCGTAAATGATGTCCCCAAATTTATCCAGCTTCTTTTCAACTGTACCAGTTAATCTTTCCAATGCAAAGCATAGATCTGTGTTTACCGTGTCCCATGCAGGTATGTGAGCTGGCTGAATTAACATCATTTTTATTAATATCTTTCACATCTACTGCAGTCAGATTGACCGTGTTCACTCTTAATAACACCACTCACATGACTGTGCACTTGTAATGACATACTGTATCAAGGATGTTAAGAGGCTAAAAGCAGGTTTAAAACTTGCCCCATTGAAGTCAACAGGGTGCAAATTTTAAAAAGAAAATAACACGGTGTAGGCAACGCCGATTTTTGGCGTTGTTCTCAGTACTGACAGCACTCCAAATTTACAAAAAAATTAGCTCAATGTTAAAATTGACCGGAGTTCTCCTTTAATGAGGAAAGTGGATTGCATTGTACCACGTGTAAGCGTGAGGTAAATGTTCCATTTTAAATTTAAGCAACATGTTTGCTACAAGGAAATTGAAAGTCGCTCAGTGGTATATATAAGCTCAATCCTTACTGTACTGACTCAGAGAAACACAAAGGCATGATGGGGTGAGAGGAAGGAGAAAAAGAGGCATGTGGGGTGAGGGAGGAGAAACACAGAGAAACCATTACAGCTGGCATGATGAGGTGAGGGGATAGAAAAATGGGGAACAGAGAAATCTGAAATGAAGACTCTCTCCAATGTCTGATCAACACGATCTCATGAAAGTGCGTATCTGTAGAATTTTTTTTTTCATGTTTTATTAACAAAGTTCCGGAGGAGCACGTTCAGAAAATTAACACGAGTGGAGTGCACTCAGCAATCAACGATAAGAGGTGTAGGCTATATATAGATTCAGCAGTCTCACCTCAACCCATTGACAGTTTAGCAGCATCCCTCCACCACCCCTTCTCCAACCTTCTAGTCAAGTCAAGTCATTTTCATTTATATAGCGCTTTTAACAATGTAGATTGTTTAAAAGCAGCTTTACAGAGATAAACATATAATTTAAGGTAACATAGATTATTTTGGCTTTATAGCGGTTCTTAAATAATGTTATTTCCAGCTAAAGTTAGTTTTGATTGATTCACTTCCGGCGAAATGATCATTTGTTATTAAATTAGGGACAAATTCGGACAATTCTCTCAATCATTTGAGGTAAGACTTTTTCTTTCTAAAATACTTCTAAGTCTGCTTGATGATTAGAGACAATGACTGAAACTGCTTAAAATAACTTAGTTATTTAAAGTACCAGTTGTGTTGCCAATGAATATATGTGTCAGAAAGTTAAAAAAAAAAAAAAATCTATTTCAGAGTATTTCAGAGTAAATTCTAAAATATGTCCAACAAGATTCATTCTCAGAAGGAGACGAGGAGGTGTGACACAAGCAATACTTGATTGACCAAAGCGGTTAAATGTGGCGAGTCTGCAGAGAATAAACTCTAAAACATTTGAACACGCTGAAGTAATACAAGTTTAAAAGGTTTTTGGCAGCTGTTCAATATTTGAGGAGGAGTTAAACTTAATCTGAGATCAACTAAAAAAAATAAGAGAAAAAATAAACTGATCTGAGTTAAACTAAAAGGAAAAATTTGAAAGATAACTGAAAATATAAGGGTTCATTTTGTTTTTAACTTTCCTTCGAGTTTCTCGAGTGAGAAGGAGTCTATTGGTGTCACGGTAGACGTATTCGCTGGTTCCTTCTAGTCTCGTGTTTATGTTGTTGTATGAGTGCACGTGTGCAAGGGGCGTGTCTGTATGTCATTACCTGATCCGCTCCAGCTGTTCATCATCATATTCCCAGCTGCAGTTGATCTCACCACGCTACATAAACTCACCGCTGTTCTCTCATCTTTGTCAGATCGTTGTTTGATGTTTCCTTGTCTGGTCTTCTGGTTCGTGTTCCTGCCTGGTGTTCCTGTTCGTCGTCTTCTATGTGGATTGGGTTCGTTTCACCGTCTGTCTTCACTTCACCGGATTTGACCGTCGAAGTCCCTGCGTCACCATTCACCACCTGGCTTACTGTGTCCTGGACTTTTGTGTGCTCTAATAAATTGTTAACTCGCGTTTGCTTCCTGTGATTAATACGTCATGACAGAACGATCTGACCCAGGAATGGAAGCAGCGAGCGCCTCTTCATCTTCGCTCGAGGAATTCATCCACCACAGCATCCGAAGAATGGACGCTCAAGAGAAGGAGATCGGAGATACGGGCCGAGCAGTTCAAGCCCTGGTGACGGAGGTGTCCGAGCTCACCCAGCAGATCCAGCGCCTACGACCTCCCACTGCGCCACCCGCACCGGCCGTTCCCCCCGTACCACCTGGAAGCCCCTCCCAGTCAGAACCCCGGCTACCCATCCCAGAGGCATATGCAGGTGAACCTTAAAAATTGCAGAGCATTTCTTACACGATGCTCTATGCACTTTGCACTTCAACCTTGTACTTTTCAGACCGAGCAGGCCAAGGTGGCATTCGTATTGACACTGTTGACTGGGAGAGCGGCACTCTGGGGAACGGCGGTGTGGGAGAACCAGAACCCATGCTGTGCCTCGTTCCAGACCCTCGCCGCCGAGATGAGACAAGTCTTTGACCGGGCTGTCACCGGTAGAGAGGCGGCCAGAGTGTTGGCCGAATTACGGCAAGGAAGAAGATCAGTTTCCGAGTTCTCCATCGAGTTTCGGACATTGGCGGCGGAGTGTGGATGGAACGAGGAGGCGCAGTGGGACATGTTCCTGCATGGGCTGGCTGACCACGTCCAGAGGGAGATCTACGCCCTGGATCTTCCCACCACTCTTAACGGACTTATCGACCTGGCCCTGCGGGTGGATGCTCGGCTGTCCAGAGTCGAGCGTCGAGCTACGTCCACCCGCACACTCGAGGCATTCGACGGTCAACGATCCAGCGGCAGGGACGTGGTCAGCCCCGTCTACGATCACGAGCCCATGCAGGTGGGTCGAGCTCGGCTTTCCCGGGAGGAGAGGGAGAGGCGGAGGTCCCAGGGCCTTTGCCTTTACTGCGGAGGAGCTGGACACTACGCCTACAACTGTCCGGTAAAAGGCCCAGCCCGATAGTAAACTTGAGGCTACTATCGGGTGGGATCTCCGCCAGGAAGACCTCATCTACGACAAGATCTACCTCCACTCTCCTCTCGGTAAGACTAAGATGGTCAATCCACCAGCACGATTGTCTAGCACTGTTGGATTCGGGGGCCGAAGGTAATTTCATGGACTATAATTTCGCACGCAGTTTTCAGATCCCTCTGAAACCCCTCACACAGCGGATTGCAGTTCATGCACTCAATGGACAAGAACTTCCTACCATTTCATTATCCACCGAAGAAATCACTCTCATCACCTCTGGTAACCACACGGAGACCATCTCGTTTTTTATTCTGGATTCACCCCTGGCACCCGTTGTTCTTGGACACCCATGGCTCATTCAACATAACCCTCGAGTGGACTGGATTCACAGATCTGTGCTGGAGTGGAGTCAGGAATGTCATAAGTCTTGTCTCGTGTCTGCTTGTTCGTCTGTACCTGTTTCTGTGTTTCAGGAGGAAGCAGGGGATTTGTCTAACGTGCCCGCGGAGTATCTGGACCTGAAGGAAGTGTTCAGTAAGTCTCGTGCTGCTTCTCTCCCTCCGCATCGTCCCTACGACTGTGCTATAGATTTACTGCCAGGTAAGTCTCCGCCTAAGGGCAAGTTATATTCGCTTTCGATTCCCGAAAGAGAGGCTATGGAGAAATATATTTCTGATTCTCTAGCAACCAAGTTCATTCGCCCTTCCTCTTCTCCAGCGGGGGCGGGGTTCTTTTTTGTGGGGAAGAAGGATGGCTCACTGCGACCTTGCATTGATTACCGAGGGTTGAATAACATCACGGTAAAGAATACTTATCCTTTGCCGTTGATGTCTTCAGCTTTCGAGAGGTTGCAGGGAGCATCCATCTTCACGAAATTGGACTTACGTAACGCTTATCATTTGGTCCGCATCAGGGAGGGAGATGAGTGGAAAACTGCTTTTAACACCCCTAGGGGGCACTTTGAATATTTGGTCATGCCGTTTGGGCTGTCCAACTCCCCAGCAGTTTTCCAGGCACTGGTCAACGACGTGTTGCGAGATATGATCGATCAGTTCATATATGTCTACCTGGATGACATATTGATTTTTTCTTCATCTCTCCAGGAGCATGTGCAGCACGTCCGACGAGTGCTTCAGAGGTTGCTAGAGAATGGGCTTTTTGTCAAGGCGGAGAAATGCGATTTTCATGCACAGTCTGTTCCTTTTCTAGGGTACATTGTGTCGTCTGAGGGAATGCGGATGGATCCTGAGAAGATTAAGGCTGTGGTAGATTGGCCAAGTCCAGATTCCCGCAAGGCCCTGCAGAGGTTTCTGGGGTTCGCCAATTTTTACCGGCGATTCATTCGCAACTTCAGCCAGCTGGTCGCGCCTCTGACCGCCTTGACCTCCCCCAGAACGGCGTTCAGGTGGTCCGACACAGCCGAGACTGTGTTTAAGAAACTGAAAGGCCGCTTTGTTTCAGCCCCCATTCTCATCACCCCTGATTCTTCACGTCAGTTCGTGGTGGAGGTCGACGCATCAGAGGTGGGAGTAGGGGCAGTGCTATCTCAGCGTTCACCTGTAGACGACAAGATGCACCCTTGCGCGTTTTTGTCCCATCGTTTATCTCCAGCCGAACGCAATTACGACATTGGTAACAGAGAGTTGTTGGCAGTCAAGTTGGCGTTGGAGGAGTGGCGCCACTGGTTAGAAGGGTCAGGGGTACCTTTTATCGTCTGGACTGATCATAAGAACCTCGAATATATCAGAACTGCCAAAAGATTGAACTCCAGGCAGGCTCGGTGGGCACTTTTTTTTCGGTCGTTTTGATTTTTCTCTCTCATACCGTCCGGGTTCCAAGAACATCAAACCCGATTCTCTATCTCGAATATTTGATTTTTCCGAACGCCCGTCCACTCCCGAGTGTATTTTACCCGAAACCGTATTTGTTTCAACACTCACATGGGAGGTCGAAGCGAAGGTCAAAGGGGCCTTAGAAGGGGTAACGCCTCCGCCCGGGTGTCCACCGAACCGATTATTTGTGCCGGAGGGCTTACGGTCTGACGTTATCCAGTGGGGTCACAGTTCCAACATAGCTTGTCATCCAGGAATTAATCGCACTGGGTTTCTAGTCAAGCAACGATTCTGGTGGCCACTTATGGCTCGTGACATTCACGATTTTGTTTTGGCTTGCTCTGTTTGTGCCACTGGTAAGTCTTCCAATCGACCTCCAGAGGGGTTACTTCAGCCGCTGCCGGTGCCTTCGAGACCCTGGTCCCATATCGCTCTAGATTTTATTACCGCCCTCCCACCCTCCCAGGGTAACACAGTTGTTTTGACTGTGGTGGACCGATTCTCGAAGGCAGCGCATTTCATTCCCTTACCCAAATTACCCTCAGCTAAGGAGACAGCGGTAACGATTGTAGATCATGTCTTTCGGTTACATGGCCTCCCGATAGACGTGGTTTCCGACAGGGGACCCCAGTTTGTGTCCAAATTTTGGCGAGAATTTTGTAAGCTACTGGGGGCGACGGTTAGTCTGTCTTCTGGGTTTCACCCCCAGAGCAATGGTCAAACAGAGAGAGCCAACCAAGATCTGGAGAGAATGTTGCGATGTTTGGTCTCCAGGAATCCTTCTTCTTGGAGCCAACAGCTGTCTATGGTGGAGTACGCACATAACACGTTGCCAGTGTCAGCGACGGGCCTATCTCCGTTTGAGTGTAGTGTAGGTTACCAGCCACCTATTTTTCCCAGTCTGGAATCCGAGGTTGCGGTTCCCTCTGCTCACGCCTTTGTCCAGAGGTGTCACCGCACCTGGAGTAGAGCCCGGGAGACTCTACTCCAGGTGGGGGCGCGCACCAAGGCCAAGGCCGATCGCCACAGGTCAAGGCCTCCCGTATACGTCGTTGGTCAAAAAGTGTGGCTTTCAACTAAGAACATTCCTCTTCGCACCGTCTCTAATAAACTTGCACCCAAATTTATTGGCCCGTTTCCTGTCATCAAGATCATTAGTCCGGTGGCAGTCCGCCTCAAGTTACCTCCGGCGTACAGGAGGGTTCATTCCGTGTTCCACGTATCCAAGATTAAACCCGTTTTTCATTCTCACATTAATCCGCCGGTCCCGGTTCCTCCCCCACCGCAGCTCGTAGATGGGGAGACCACATATTCGGTCAACCGTATTCTGGACTCTAGGCGGAGGGGACGCGGATTTCAGTACTTGGTGGACTGGGAAGGTTACGGTCCGGAGGAGAGAAGTTGGGTTCCTGCTAGGGACATCCTGGATCACTCTCTCATCGATGATTACTATCGGCAGGTAAGGGAGTCTGGGAACGCCAGGAGGCGTTCTTAGGAGGAGGGGTACTGTCACGGTAGACGTATTCGCTGGTTCCTTCTAGTCTCGTGTTTATGTTGTTGTATGAGTGCACGTGTGCAAGGGGCGTGTCTGTATGTCATTACCTGATCCGCTCCAGCTGTTCATCATCATATTCCCAGCTGCAGTTGATCTCACCACGCTACATAAACTCACCGCTGTTCTCTCATCTTTGTCAGATCGTTGTTTGATGTTTCCTTGTCTGGTCTTCTGGTTCGTGTTCCTGCCTGGTGTTCCTGTTCGTCGTCTTCTATGTGGATTGGGTTCGTTTCACCGTCTGTCTTCACTTCACCGGATTTGACCGTCGAAGTCCCTGCGTCACCATTCACCACCTGGCTTACTGTGTCCTGGACTTTTGTGTGCTCTAATAAATTGTTAACTCGCGTTTGCTTCCTGTGATTAATACGTCATGACAATTGGTGCGTTCAAGTCCTCCTGGGAAGTTCGTACTTACGAGGGAGCAAGTCATGTTTATGACGGCAAGTGCACTTTCGTCGGAGTAAGATGGCGGTGTACTTTCTCTTAATTAATTACACAAAAATAGAGCAAGTTTCTTAAGCTCTAGTTTTAGAAAATGAAGAACAAAGAAATGTGCACCAGGTGTGCTTTGGTTTTTTATGTTTTTATTTAATTTAGGAAGCCACTGCAACATTTATCGTTACATATTACATTGTTATATAATAATGCCATTCTGTGCAGGCAATTAGCTTACTTCGCTGTAAATAGAAAAGTCTAGCAATATTGCTGCTAAATACCTTAGTATTGTGGTATTCCGCCATTTTTCTCAGTGACACGCCCCCAACTCGTAAAGATAGGGGCTTAAAGGCCATGTTGCAGGTTTTTAATATTTTTTATTCATATATAACCATGTATGAAAATATCATATGAAAAGTTAATGCAGGATTTAAAATTGTTTTGCGAGACATAAGGGCACAAATTTAGTAGAAAACGTAACAGGTTTCCTTGACCGTGTTAAAAACCCGCTTTTTTTCAGCATCCCGTCATATTACGTCAAGGCAGGTAGTCGTTCGCCGGGCTCTGCGTTTACGCAATGGAGAGTAACTTATGCTGTGATTCAGTAGGAGCGGTCGTGATTCAGTGTGTTTTCTGTGGTTGTTGTATTTCAATTAATTATCGTCGTGGTAATTATTGTGAATTATGGCCTGTCAGGACATCGAGTCCACAGATTTCCGAGCAAAAAAAGGACGGTGCGTTTTGTTCGGGTGAAGAGACAGACTCCACTTCTGCATCTGCTTCGAAACACGCGGTAGTGTGTAGCGTTCACTTTAGACCGGAATCACCGGATGATAATCCCGGCGATATGATGGAGTTCAACATGGGATGCCGAAGCAAGAACCAAGTGAGCCTCCTTCATCGGGTCCGTCAACATGTGGTTCGGCCAGCGGTGGGAAACATGGCGCTCACGGATCCGTCAGAGATCACTTATTGTACATATGTTTTACAAAATGTGCCTTGTCTTAATTTAATTCATGAACACATCCTACATAAACTTGTAATGTAATGCATTTATGTGTTTGTTATTAGTCTGCAGCCTAAACTTAGGATATACTAGGCTATATCATAATAATATGTTATTATTATTATAACGTTAAATATAATATATTGTGTTATATAATTCACTTTCAATCTGTACAAAACCACTTTAATGTTTGTGTTGGCTGTTTACATATTACGTTTTGATACAGTAAGACAGTTGTGATTGTGATTATTTTTGTATTCATTTATTCAAAACCTTTAAATATAAAGTCCCTCTTCCTCTGGAAACTGTCTCCTAATGACTTACACAACACATGCAGTTTAAAGATCTACTAGCTTTGTTATTGCCCGATACATGATAATCTGTACAATATTGTGATCTGAGCACAGTGTTATACATAGACTATCGTCGGCTAACGTGGATATATCTATAAGCCACTGATCTATATAGAATGACTGGATAGCTCATGACGTTCTAAACCATAGATATCTATATAAAGGCCTTTATATAGATATCTATGTTCTAAACTGCCAGCAGTCAGTGAAGCCACCGGAAGTGTTCCGTAGTACCCCAGAGTGCAGCCTGGACGAGGGGGCGGGGCGGCACTTTTGGGCGGAGCGACACGTGTCGCCCCGCCCACCTTAACGTTTATTGGTGCATAGAAGTGTGACGCTATTACAGATTATTGGTGCTTAGAAGTGTGACGATTTGGGCAGGCTGGGAAATGGGAATCCGGAAGCAGTGTTGCCAACTTAGCGCCTTTGTCGCTATTTTTAGCGAGTATTCAGACCCCTCTAGCGACACATTTTCAAAAAAGCGACTAGCGACAAATCTAACGACTTTTTCTGGTGTTATTGGAGACTTTTGGAGACTCTCTGACGTAAAACCACATATTGATCTTACTCTTCTCAACAAGCAGCGGCCAGCGGGTTTGACCCACCCCCGTCGCAAAGCACTCACAGACGGCCCAGTTCAGTTCTCGCGCACCAGCCCCTCCCCCAGCTGCAGTCAGAGCGCGGAGACTAGCGACAAAACTAGCGACTTTATAAGACAAACCTCGGTAACCTTCAAATGTTGTCAGCCGTGCGAGCGCGAGCTCTTGCTTTCTCCCTGCCGTCACCCACTCTCTCTCTCTCTGCGTCTCGTTCAGTGAATGGCTGAGAGGAGCAGCGGCTCATTCTTCTGTTGAGCACACGGCAGTTTTTTTTTTCAGACGGACTTATCACTTATCTGCTTCTCTGTTGTTTTATATTTAAAAAATGTAGTTTGACCATTTTTATTTCCTTTTTTTCTTGTGCTTTCATCCAGTTCCCGAACTCTCTCAATTCAGATATTTTTAACATACAAAATTGTGTCATTCACTATACCATAGCTAGTCTACTTGTTCTATTGTCTGACAAAAAATAATATAGGAAATGAAAACGGCTTTATTGGACATTCGGCTATATTATATGATATTAAAATACAGTATGTGAGCATGAATTTAGAGAGAAAACATAGGCAGGCAGAACGCAAGAACGACGCGATGACGTCATGAATATGCTAATTGACGTATGACGTCATCTAGCGACATTTAGCGACTTTTAGGGAAGGCGTTAGCTACTTTCCGTTGAAAATAGTTGGCAACACTGTCCGGAAGAAGTTGAACAGAACAGACGAATGAACGAAATAAACTAGTTTATAAATTTTGCGTTCATTGTTGCGATTACACAATATTCTATTGAAGTAGAAATACGAAGAGAATAGAAAGAATGGTCTAATTCACAATCACTCCCTCAACAGCTGTCGTAGATGGTTCGTTACCTCTGCATTACTCACTGTTTTTTGTAAGTTAATGACACAGTAGTATAATATATGGTACACAATTGTACCTTAAAATCACACACACGTGTGTATATATATCAGCAAACTATAGCGGACATGTCACCACTCACCAGTCTCACTTGTAACCATGAGTTTTAGTTAGCCCCTACAATTTTTTTTTTTACTACATATAAGGCTGTTAAAGGGGCTCTGTGTGAGATTTACTCCCATCTAGAGGTGAAATTGTATTTTGCATTCAAACGAACTGTGCTCTCCAGCGCCTCGCTTTTTCAAATGCGTGTTGCATCTACGGTAGCCGTTATGTACCAAAAAGCTATGACAGGATGTTTTCTAATAGCACTTCGTCGAGTTTTCCTTCAGGTGAACAGGTTTGTAATTTTAAACAAACTGCAACTTGACACAGTGAACAAACAAATTACTGTATGAATTACTTACTGTGAAAAACATGAACTATTGTAATTAGTATGTATGCCTTCTTTATTCGTCACATTAGTCACACAGAAATAAATTACCGTTAGGTTTCACAAAAGAAAGAGGACACACTTCTTCAGTCGCTTCTGTTTCTGTTTATTTGGTAACTTAGTTGCAGGACTTCTTTCTAAATGTGATATAAATATGTCCTGTAACTAAGTTACAGGACATATCGGGAGCTTTACTCTGGACTCCCAGTAGGCTAGATATTTTCAGTCAGAGAAAAAGGAGGAAGCTCCCGAAAAAAAAGTTGCTTTATTTTATGGTAGTCAGGTATAAAGAGACAAGACGTAACGTTAGGCTATCTGACAGATAAAATAAAAACATGATTGTGATAGCCTTTATGATTGGTCTGATTTCTTCAAACGGTCACCATGTATTTTTTTACTATGCGTATCTTCAAGCGTTTACTATGTAGCCTATGAACTATGTTACTACTATGTTTACTACAGTATGAATTATTGACTGTAAAAAACATTGACTTACCTGTCGAGGAGAAAGCAGGCAACTTCAGCGTCTCCTTTGAAATCTTTCTCCTTCATTAGCTCTTTCCACCTGGAAAAAGCTATCCCGACATTTAGGCTACTCTTGTTTTTTGTACTAGCTCTGCGGTCACGTTTCCTTTTTCGTTCAATTTGGGACTTTGGCGACGAGGATTTCTTCTCCTGTGGCTCGGCATACGTATGATCCGCCATTGAAAATAAAATTGCAATTGAGCTTTTTAAAATTGCCGGGTTTAGACCTCCTATGGTTTAGACAAGCGCCTCTCACTCACTGCTCTGCTTGTCCGGTTCTGCTGCTTCAAGTCACGTGACGCTGGCTCAGAACGAAAACGCGTTGTGGAAACGCGTTTGCCTAGTACTTTTTGACCCTCTCTGCTATTATAGTTTTTCAAGATGGCGGAATGACATGGAAGCCTCCGTGGACTTACCCGTCCCATGTATATAAAGATAATAAATTCTTCGTTTACGAGGATAAGTCAGATATTTGGCAGAGGTATTTGTACACCACTGAGGACATATTTATGAATAAAAATATTGATTTTAGATAATAAGTTACCTAAAAAGTTACACACAGTCCCTTTAAACTTCACTGATCATACGGATTATTGTTCCAAAAAGCCATGGTAATCACACATTAACCATTATTGTGCTATAAAAAAAGTTGAATTAAAGTATTTGTACATTTACATAACAGTAATCAATAACCATGCTTTTACTATAAACTTATAAGGGAGCAACCATACATGCTCTTAAGAACAAAACAAAGACTGAAGACTGTCACTTTTTCTTTATTATATAGACTCAAAAGTGCACTTATTAGTTAGACTTCATGTCTGTAAATAGCAAATGGAATTTATGCAAAAACCTTCAAGAACCAAGGTACCTTACCATATGCACAATGAGTGAAACCTGTTTTTGTCAAAAGTTTGCCACAGCTTCTCATTACAACGATGCAACTAAAAGTTTAACTTTAAATGTATAAATTACTACATCAAAACCAGGTCATCTCTCAATTCCCTCTCCTTTTCCCATTTCTCAAGTTTTATGAGTTTAACAGAAATTAATTTCCTGCAGCAAAAAAACAGTCCAGCAAAATCCTGTACAATCATCTTCAGAGTAAAAGCCGAGCAGTTCCCCTCGTCTTCCCCTCAACTTCCTTGAGGATCGCAGAAATTATTTCATGGGGAAGCTGTTGAAACAAAAAAACATTTTTATTTTATCTTTGGATTTAAATGTTGTTGAAAAAAATATAAACCTTGGTTCAAACAAACCTGATAAATTGTTGTCATAACTGCATGCTCTGAATAAAATAATAAATAAATAGATTAATATTATTGTTATAAGAGATATCAATTATCAAATTTGATAAGTAAATATTAATTTAAAGCTCCAACACACATTAGCCAAAACTAGAAAGATACCAAAACAAACATGCGGCCGATTGTTTGCAAAAAAATTGTTTTAAACCCAAGCATTGATGTTTTACAATAAGTAATACATTGATCCTAATTATTTTGTGTCTGGATTGCATTAGTGACATTCAGTAACATATGTATATTTTTAGTCAACGAATCTAAATGTCTGCGCTGATAATGGCCCTGTCCCAAATGGTACCCTTAGCAGTAGTGGTCTTCCTATGTCTTCCTTCCTAAGAACTTTCGCATCGCAATGCTGCTTTGACTGTCGGGAAATGTCTGCTGCGGAGCTCGCATCAGTGTGGCCTCAGCAAAAGTGTGCATCAAGGGCACACTGCTGCCTGAAAGTAAGTTGAGCTAAAATGTTTTTAAATGTCTTTAATGCTAACGTTAACTGATAGATATAAAATTATTTATGGCACTGACTCTGTCCAGACTCAGATAAACCCCACCTTTGCATTTGACCACTCAAGCCCTAGTTGGCCCCGCTTTGTACCAAGGTATTCAGTGGACCAGAAACCCCTGGCCCCGAGGAAGCCCCAATGAGGCACGATCAAGCCCCAGAAGTGACAGTGGAAACATGGCTATTGGGCGACCAATATAGTACATAATCTATCAAATTTCATATCTGAACAACTTTGTAGCTGTAACAATTATACAATTATTAGTTCTTAATGAATGTATGTGCACAATAAATTACCTGCTTTGTCTGAATCTCCCTGAAGACATTGCCTTTTGTATGGTGGAGCGCTAAAAGAACAAATGACAAGAGGTAGGTAAGTACATTGGTAGATATAGTACATAATATAGTCATGTTTAATGTAGAAACATGCAAACAGCTACATACGTTTGCAAAGTGAAGTTGTCCAGTATCAGCACACCACCACCTCCTGATCAGGGGCATGTCATCCTGATTTTTTTTTAAAAAAAGTAATATAGACAATAATTATGGATGTCTGTTTATTTAACTTGAAAGATGTAATGAGGTTATGACATACCTCTGTAAAATCAAATCGGAGCCCCAAAGCCATGTACAGAGTGTACTGTAACAATTCACAAAGTGCAAGAAAATGAGCAGGGTATAACTTACAATAATTAACTACAATAACAATTAAAATGTTACCTACCATCAGTATGTAGATCCCACAGTTGTTCCCACCTGCCTGCTTCGGTATTCCCTGTGGTTTGGATTAAAACAAGTACATACATTTACCTTCACAGACTTCTATCACATCAGCACACATTATACTTTGTGTAATGAAATAGACTTTTGTTTGCATTTAAATGAAATGTTTCACTTCAAATGTAATCGCAGTTTTCTCTGTCCACTCTCGGTTGTCAATGAGTTTTGCAATGCTCCTGTAAAAAAAAAAAAAAAAAAAAAAATTATATATATAATTTTATTATTTTTTTTTTTTTACAGGAGCATTGCAGAACTCATCGATTATTAATTATATTAATTATTGCTTATATTACTCGTTGATTATTATTTTTAATCAACAGTGGAAGTATTTTCAGTTAAGACACCTACTGGTGCAGGTCTTCGGCTCTCCTTCAGTAGTCCCACCGAGCGGTGACATGTTGGAGAAGGTTCTAACAATCTATGGGCGTGGCCATGAAGCCTCTGCCTACTACACTATGATCCTTACGGCCTCGGACTCTAATATTTTGTCCCTTAAAACGACATGGGAAACTGATTTAAAGGTGTCATTTACAGATGCAGAATGGGGCAGAATTCTTAGCAATGGGAAAAAAATGTCAAAGGAACTGCGAACGCGACTTATCCAATTCAAAATACTGAATAGAATCTATTGGACACCATCCAGGCTGCATAAGGTTGGTTTGGTTGATAACTCAGAATGCTGGAGGTGTCGGGACAAAAATGGTACCCTTGTACACATGCTCTGGAGTTGCCCAAAAATTCAGGCATTTTGGTCTTCCCTGCATACAAGTGTAGAGAAAATTGTCGAACGGAATATCCCACTCACCCCTAGTCTGTTTATTTTGGGGGACCCCTCTGCATTAAGTGACCTGGCCCCTCCACTCTCTAACTGGATCCAGACTGTCCTCATGCTAGGCCAGAAACTTTTGGTCAAAGAATGGAAAGCCCCCTCTGCACCAGCACTGCATTTGTGGTCAGCTGGCTGCCCTTGAACATCTGTCCTATAGGTTGCTTGATAAAGTGGAGGAGTACAACTTGAAATGGGGGAAGTTTCATTCGTACACCTTGAAGGTTTAACAGCATTCTAGCTCAAAAACATAGCATTTAACTAGGAAACATGATTGATGGATACATTTTGATAGAATACGGTACCTACATTTAGACGAGGCTGTAACTCAAGGGCTAGGTGCATCACTGCTTTATTGTATTTTATTTTTATTATTATTATTTTTAATTATTTTTTCTCTATTATTTTCTATATGTATTTAGTTTTTGTCTATGGTTGTGCTATGTCCTCCTTTCATTCTATTTTGTTGTATGAGTATTGCTTCATTTTTCGGAAGGAATGTGTGTGTTTAAATGTTCTGAAAAATCAATAAAATGTTAATCATAAAAAAATACTTACACACAGCAGCCAGTGGCCAGGTACCCACGCTGGCAGAACCACAAGGTCTGTCTGGCTGATATTAGCCTAAAATTTATGTAGAAACATCAGAGCCTAGGAACTATAATGTTCTTTATATTCAGCTATAGTAAAATCTTTCACAA
This sequence comes from Semotilus atromaculatus, assembly GCA_031834385.1. Lineage (NCBI taxonomy): Eukaryota > Metazoa > Chordata > Actinopteri > Cypriniformes > Leuciscidae > Semotilus > Semotilus atromaculatus. Next base: position 8,781,367 of record JAULUF010000041.1, on the reverse strand, counting down.
AATAAAACATTCCAGAACTCACCGGAAGGGACAACTCTGGGAAACCAGAGAGTGGCGGTGTGACGGGGCGAACAAGACGTGAGGCGTGCGGATCCATGTGCAAGCTTTTATTTAGAAACATAGTAAACAGGCAAGGGTCATTTACATTACATTTACATTTATTCATTTAGCAGACGCTTTTATCCAAAGTGACTTACAAATGAGAACCATAGAAGCAGTAAAACTAACAGCAGGACAACAAAATGTAAGTGCTATAACCTTTCACAGTTTAATCCAACGTAGAACCCGTACAAATTTTTTTTTTTTTTTTATAAATAGAAAGGAAGAGAAAGTGTTAGTATTACTGGAAAAAGTGCTGCCGAAAGAGATGCGTCTTCAACTGTTTCTTAAAAATGACTATGGACTCAGCAGCTCTGGTTGAGTTGGGTAGGTCATTCCACCAGCAAGGAACAGTCATGGTAAAGGTCTGAGAAAGAGATCTTGTGCCTCTTTGACGTGGCACCACAAGACGACGTTCGCTTGCAGAGCGCAAATTTCTGGATGGGACATAAGTCTGAAGTAATGAGTTTAGGTAAAAGGGAGCAGAGCCAGTGGTTGTTCTGTAAGCAAGCGTCAGTGACTTGAATTTGATGCGAGCTGCAACTGGCAGCCAGTGCAATTTTGTGAGGAGAGGAGTGACGTGTGCTCTCTTCGGCTCGTTAAAGACCACTCTAGCTGCAGCATTTTGGATTAGCTGCAGAGGTTTGATCGTGCAAGCTGGAAGACCAGCCAGGAGAGCATTGCAATAGTCCAGTCTGGATAGAACAAGCGCTTGAACAAGGAGTTGTGTAGCATGCTCTGATAGGAAGCCCCTGATCTTCCTAATGTTATACAAAGCAAATCTGCAGGACCGGGCAGTTCTAGTGATGTGGTCTGTGAAGTTCAATTGATCATCAATAACAACTCCAAGGTTCCTGGCTGACCGTGATGGAGATATGGATGACGGGCCTAGCTGAATAGTGAAGTTGTGACAAAGTGTTGGATTGGCCGGGATCACAAGTAGCTCTGTCTTCGCAAGGTTAAGTTGAAGGTGGTGGTCTTTCATCCAGCCAGAGATGTCTGTCAGGCATGCTGAGATGCGAGCAGCTACCGTCGGATCATCAGGCTGGAATGAGAGGTAGATTTGTGTGTCATCAGCGTAGCAGTGATAGGAAAAGCCATGTTTCTGAATCACAGTTCCTAGTGATGTCATGTAGATGGAGAAGAGAAGTGGTCCAAGCACTGAGCCCTGAGGCACTCCAGTAGGTAGATGTTGTGACTTCGACACCTCACTCCTCCACGACACCCTGAAGGACCTACCTGAGAGGTAAGACTTGAACCATTGGAGTGCGGTTCCCGAGATTCCCTTCGTCTTTAGGATTGACAGGAGGATCTGGTGGTTAACTGTGTCAAAGGCGGCAGACAGATCTAGCAGGATGAGAACTGAGGATTTGGAAGCTGCTCTTGCCAGTTTCAGAGCTTCGATTACTGAGAGCAGCGCAGTCTCAGTTGAGTGTCCACTTTTGAAACCAGACTGATTGTTGTCCAGGAGGTTGTTCTGTGTGAGAAAGGAAGAGATCTGGTTGAAAACAACTCGTTCAAGTGTCTTCGCGACGAATGGAAGAAGGGATACCGGTCTATAATTATCCAGATGTGCTGGATTAAGAGTAGGTTTCTTAAGCAGTGGGGTTACCCGAGCCTGCTTAAATGCTGTGGGAAAGGTACCAGTGTGAAGAGAGGTGTTTATGATGTGCGTGAGTGCGGGTATAACTGAGGAAGAAATGGCTTGGAGTAGGTTAGTAGGAATAGGATCAAGCGGACAGGTAGTAGGGCGATTGGAAAGGAGTAGTTTGGAGACTTCTGCCTCTGAAAGCAGAGAGAATGAGGGTAGAATGTGTGTGTTTGCTGGTAAAATGTGTGTGTCAGTTTGTGGATTGTTAAATTGGCCGCTGATGGTGGTTGTTTTATTTATGAAGAATGTGGCAAAGTCGTCAGCTGTTAGGGTTGATGAAGGAGGAGGAGGAGGAGGGTTGAGAAGAGAGGAGAAGGTTTTAAAAAGCATGCGAGAGTCAGAAGAATTGTTAATTTTGTTGTGATAGTAAGTCATTTTAGCAGTAGAGACATTAGCAGAGAAGGAAGAGAGGAGGGATTGATAAAGACCAAGGTCAGTAGGATCTTTCGATTTGCGCCACTTCCTCTCTGCACCCCTGAGTTTAGAACGATGTTCACGGAGAACATCGGATAACCAGGGGGCAGAGGGTGTGGTGCGGGCTGGCCTGGAAGAAAGGGGGCAAAAGTTGTCCAAGCAGTGTGTTAGAGTGGAGAAAAGAGAGTCAGTTGCACTGTTAGTATCAAGTGTTAAGAACTTGTCAGGTGGAGGAAGTGTGGATGAGACCAAAGAGGATAGACGAGAGGGTGAGAGAGCGTAGGTTTCGCCGAAAGGTGACCTGTGGAGGAGTGCGTGTTGTGTTCTGAGGTAGGTTGAGGCTGAGAGTGAGGAGGAAGTGGTCTGAGGTGTGCAGTGGAGTGACCAGTGTATGGTCAGTGGAGCAGTGGCGTGTGTAAATAAGGTCTAATTGGTTACCTGATTTGTGAGTAGCTGCAGCAGATACTCGTTTGAGATCGAATGAGGCGAGCAGAGTGTGGAAATCAGCAGCCTGACGTTTTTCTATGTGGATGTTGAAGTCTCCAAGAACTATGAGAGGAGTACCATCCTCAGGGAAGGATGAGAGTAACACATCAAGCTCCTCCAAGAAACTGCCAAGCTGACCTGGGGGACGATAGATAACTACAAAATGGATTTTTATAGGACTAGTGATGGTGATTGAATGTGATTCAAATGAGCTGTGGTCACACCGAGGGGGTAAAGGATCAAATTTCCAATCATTTGAGATGAGTAGACCAGTACCTCCACCCCTTCCGGTCAGGCGAGGGGTGTGTGAGAAAGCGAAGTTAGTGGAGAGGGCAGCAGGTGTGGCAGTGTCCTCAGGTCTGATCCAGGTCTCAGTCAGGGCCAATAAGCGCAGACCTGAATGACTAGAAATAGATGTAATAAAGTCAGCTTTGTTTACAGCAGACTGGCAATTCCAGAGACCAATAAGAAAAGAGAATGGAGTACTAGAAGAAGCCGGAAAGGTACGCAGGTTGTGAGGATTGTACTGCCTCCTACGTGTGACTTTTGATTTGCGTATGTTAGTAATAGTAGGAATTTGAAAACACATAGTGTAAGAGAGCTTACAAACAGAAAAGATTAGAAGAGAAGTTGTGTAGAAGAGAAATGAAAAAAACAACAAAAAGATAATACTCAAGTGCCTTGTCGGTGTCCTTGCTCGGTGGAGTCGCGCAGGTAGAGTAGCTGGTCTTTACACTCTTCGGTCTTCACACGATGAGGGCTTCACACAAGGGCTGCCGCGAAACACTAACCAATTTATACACGCCTAATACCTCGTTATTGGATACAGCAGGCCACGCCCTGCTACTTAGTTAAGCGAAACTCAAAAGTCACGACAACAAACGCGCTTTACCACGGTAAACAGGGTAAAACAAACAAAGTTTCCTAGCAACGAATATCCACGCTAAAATACAATGAGAAAAGTAAACACTCACAGACTGATGTTCTCTTCTGTTGCTCGACTGCTTCTTCTGACAAGTGCTAGTAAATATCTGCAATAAGTACTTTAACTGGCTTTGGCCACGCCCTGCTACTTAGTTAAGCGAAACTCAAAAGTCACGACAACAAACGCGCTTTACCACGGTAAACAGGGTAAAACAAACAAAGTTTCCTAGCAACGAATATCCACGCTAAAATATAATGAGAAAAGTAAACACTCACAGACTGATGTTCTCTTCTGTTGCTCGACTGCTTCTTCTGACAAGTGCTAGTAAATATCTGCAATAAGTACTTTAACTGGCTTTGGCCACGCCCTGCTACTTAGTTAAGCGAAACTCAAAAGTCACGACAACAAACGCGCTTTACCACGGTAAACAGGGTAAAACAAACAAAGTTTCCTAGCAACGAATATCCACGCTAAAATATAATGAGAAAAGTAAACACTCACAGACTGATGTTCTCTTCTGTTGCTCGACTGCTTCTTCTGACAAGTGCTAGTAAATATCTGCAATAAGTACTTTAACTGGCTTTGGCCACGCCCTGCTACTTAGTTAAGCGAAACTCAAAAGTCACGACAACAAACGCGCTTTACCACGGTAAACAGGGTAAAACAAACAAAGTTTCCTAGCAACGAATATCCACGCTAAAATATAATGAGAAAAGTAAACACTCACAGACTGATGTTCTCTTCTGTTGCTCGACTGCTTCTTCTGACAAGTGCTAGTAAATATCTGCAATAAGTACTTTAACTGGCTTTGGCCACGCCCTGCTACTTAGTTAAGCGAAACTCAAAAGTCACGACAACAAACGCGCTTTACCACGGTAAACAGGGTAAAACAAACAAAGTTTCCTAGCAACGAATATCCACGCTAAAATATAATGAGAAAAGTAAACACTCACAGACTGATGTTCTCTTCTGTTGCTCGACTGCTTCTTCTGACAAGTGCTAGTAAATATCTGCAATAAGTACTTTAACTGGCTTTGGCCACGCCCTGCTACTTAGTTAAGCGAAACTCAAAAGTCACGACAACAAACGCGCTTTACCACGGTAAACAGGGTAAAACAAACAAAGTTTCCTAGCAACGAATATCCACGCTAAAATATAATGAGAAAAGTAAACACTCACAGACTGATGTTCTCTTCTGTTGCTCGACTGCTTCTTCTGACAAGTGCTAGTAAATATCTGCAATAAGTACTTTAACTGGCTTTGGCCACGCCCTGCTACTTAGTTAAGCGAAACTCAAAAGTCACGACAACAAACGCGCTTTACCACGGTAAACAGGGTAAAACAAACAAAGTTTCCTAGCAACGAATATCCACGCTAAAATATAATGAGAAAAGTAAACACTCACAGACTGATGTTCTCTTCTGTTGCTCGACTGCTTCTTCTGACAAGTGCTAGTAAATATCTGCAATAAGTACTTTAACTGGCTTTGGCCACGCCCTGCTACTTAGTTAAGCGAAACTCAAAAGTCACGACAACAAACGCGCTTTACCACGGTAAACAGGGTAAAACAAACAAAGTTTCCTAGCAACGAATATCCACGCTAAAATATAATGAGAAAAGTAAACACTCACAGACTGATGTTCTCTTCTGTTGCTCGACTGCTTCTTCTGACAAGTGCTAGTAAATATCTGCAATAAGTACTTTAACTGGCTTTGGCCACGCCCTGCTACTTAGTTAAGCGAAACTCAAAAGTCACGACAACAAACGCGCTTTACCACGGTAAACAGGGTAAAACAAACAAAGTTTCCTAGCAACGAATATCCACGCTAAAATATAATGAGAAAAGTAAACACTCACAGACTGATGTTCTCTTCTGTTGCTCGACTGCTTCTTCTGACAAGTGCTAGTAAATATCTGCAATAAGTACTTTAACTGGCTTTGGCCACGCCCTGCTACTTAGTTAAGCGAAACTCAAAAGTCACGACAACAAACGCGCTTTACCACGGTAAACAGGGTAAAACAAACAAAGTTTCCTAGCAACGAATATCCACGCTAAAATATAATGAGAAAAGTAAACACTCACAGACTGATGTTCTCTTCTGTTGCTCGACTGCTTCTTCTGACAAGTGCTAGTAAATATCTGCAATAAGTACTTTAACTGGCTTTGGCCACGCCCTGCTACTTAGTTAAGCGAAACTCAAAAGTCACGACAACAAACGCGCTTTACCACGGTAAACAGGGTAAAACAAACAAAGTTTCCTAGCAACGAATATCCACGCTAAAATATAATGAGAAAAGTAAACACTCACAGACTGATGTTCTCTTCTGTTGCTCGACTGCTTCTTCTGACAAGTGCTAGTAAATATCTGCAATAAGTACTTTAACTGGCTTTGGCCACGCCCTGCTACTTAGTTAAGCGAAACTCAAAAGTCACGACAACAAACGCGCTTTACCACGGTAAACAGGGTAAAACAAACAAAGTTTCCTAGCAACGAATATCCACGCTAAAATATAATGAGAAAAGTAAACACTCACAGACTGATGTTCTCTTCTGTTGCTCGACTGCTTCTTCTGACAAGTGCTAGTAAATATCTGCAATAAGTACTTTAACTGGCTTTGGCCACGCCCTGCTACTTAGTTAAGCGAAACTCAAAAGTCACGACAACAAACGCGCTTTACCACGGTAAACAGGGTAAAACAAACAAAGTTTCCTAGCAACGAATATCCACGCTAAAATATAATGAGAAAAGTAAACACTCACAGACTGATGTTCTCTTCTGTTGCTCGACTGCTTCTTCTGACAAGTGCTAGTAAATATCTGCAATAAGTACTTTAACTGGCTTTGGCCACGCCCTGCTACTTAGTTAAGCGAAACTCAAAAGTCACGACAACAAACGCGCTTTACCACGGTAAACAGGGTAAAACAAACAAAGTTTCCTAGCAACGAATATCCACGCTAAAATATAATGAGAAAAGTAAACACTCACAGACTGATGTTCTCTTCTGTTGCTCGACTGCTTCTTCTGACAAGTGCTAGTAAATATCTGCAATAAGTACTTTAACTGGCTTTGGCCACGCCCTGCTACTTAGTTAAGCGAAACTCAAAAGTCACGACAACAAACGCGCTTTACCACGGTAAACAGGGTAAAACAAACAAAGTTTCCTAGCAACGAATATCCACGCTAAAATATAATGAGAAAAGTAAACACTCACAGACTGATGTTCTCTTCTGTTGCTCGACTGCTTCTTCTGACAAGTGCTAGTAAATATCTGCAATAAGTACTTTAACTGGCTTTGGCCACGCCCTGCTACTTAGTTAAGCGAAACTCAAAAGTCACGACAACAAACGCGCTTTACCACGGTAAACAGGGTAAAACAAACAAAGTTTCCTAGCAACGAATATCCACGCTAAAATATAATGAGAAAAGTAAACACTCACAGACTGATGTTCTCTTCTGTTGCTCGACTGCTTCTTCTGACAAGTGCTAGTAAATATCTGCAATAAGTACTTTAACTGGCTTTGGCCACGCCCTGCTACTTAGTTAAGCGAAACTCAAAAGTCACGACAACAAACGCGCTTTACCACGGTAAACAGGGTAAAACAAACAAAGTTTCCTAGCAACGAATATCCACGCTAAAATATAATGAGAAAAGTAAACACTCACAGACTGATGTTCTCTTCTGTTGCTCGACTGCTTCTTCTGACAAGTGCTAGTAAATATCTGCAATAAGTACTTTAACTGGCTTTGGCCACGCCCTGCTACTTAGTTAAGCGAAACTCAAAAGTCACGACAACAAACGCGCTTTACCACGGTAAACAGGGTAAAACAAACAAAGTTTCCTAGCAACGAATATCCACGCTAAAATATAATGAGAAAAGTAAACACTCACAGACTGATGTTCTCTTCTGTTGCTCGACTGCTTCTTCTGACAAGTGCTAGTAAATATCTGCAATAAGTACTTTAACTGGCTTTGGCCACGCCCTGCTACTTAGTTAAGCGAAACTCAAAAGTCACGACAACAAACGCGCTTTACCACGGTAAACAGGGTAAAACAAACAAAGTTTCCTAGCAACGAATATCCACGCTAAAATACAATGAGAAAAGTAAACACTCACAGACTGATGTTCTCTTCTGTTGCTCGACTGCTTCTTCTGACAAGTGCTAGTAAATATCTGCAATAAGTACTTTAACTGGCTTTGGCCACGCCCTGCTACTTAGTTAAGCGAAACTCAAAAGTCACGACAACAAACGCGCTTTACCACGGTAAACAGGGTAAAACAAACAAAGTTTCCTAGCAACGAATATCCACGCTAAAATATAATGAGAAAAGTAAACACTCACAGACTGATGTTCTCTTCTGTTGCTCGACTGCTTCTTCTGACAAGTGCTAGTAAATATCTGCAATAAGTACTTTAACTGGCTTTGGCCACGCCCTGCTACTTAGTTAAGCGAAACTCAAAAGTCACGACAACAAACGCGCTTTACCACGGTAAACAGGGTAAAACAAACAAAGTTTCCTAGCAACGAATATCCACGCTAAAATATAATGAGAAAAGTAAACACTCACAGACTGATGTTCTCTTCTGTTGCTCGACTGCTTCTTCTGACAAGTGCTAGTAAATATCTGCAATAAGTACTTTAACTGGCTTTGGCCACGCCCTGCTACTTAGTTAAGCGAAACTCAAAAGTCACGACAACAAACGCGCTTTACCACGGTAAACAGGGTAAAACAAACAAAGTTTCCTAGCAACGAATATCCACGCTAAAATATAATGAGAAAAGTAAACACTCACAGACTGATGTTCTCTTCTGTTGCTCGACTGCTTCTTCTGACAAGTGCTAGTAAATATCTGCAATAAGTACTTTAACTGGCTTTGGCCACGCCCTGCTACTTAGTTAAGCGAAACTCAAAAGTCACGACAACAAACGCGCTTTACCACGGTAAACAGGGTAAAACAAACAAAGTTTCCTAGCAACGAATATCCACGCTAAAATATAATGAGAAAAGTAAACACTCACAGACTGATGTTCTCTTCTGTTGCTCGACTGCTTCTTCTGACAAGTGCTAGTAAATATCTGCAATAAGTACTTTAACTGGCTTTGGCCACGCCCTGCTACTTAGTTAAGCGAAACTCAAAAGTCACGACAACAAACGCGCTTTACCACGGTAAACAGGGTAAAACAAACAAAGTTTCCTAGCAACGAATATCCACGCTAAAATATAATGAGAAAAGTAAACACTCACAGACTGATGTTCTCTTCTGTTGCTCGACTGCTTCTTCTGACAAGTGCTAGTAAATATCTGCAATAAGTACTTTAACTGGCTTTGGCCACGCCCTGCTACTTAGTTAAGCGAAACTCAAAAGTCACGACAACAAACGCGCTTTACCACGGTAAACAGGGTAAAACAAACAAAGTTTCCTAGCAACGAATATCCACGCTAAAATATAATGAGAAAAGTAAACACTCACAGACTGATGTTCTCTTCTGTTGCTCGACTGCTTCTTCTGACAAGTGCTAGTAAATATCTGCAATAAGTACTTTAACTGGCTTTGGCCACGCCCTGCTACTTAGTTAAGCGAAACTCAAAAGTCACGACAACAAACGCGCTTTACCACGGTAAACAGGGTAAAACAAACAAAGTTTCCTAGCAACGAATATCCACGCTAAAATATAATGAGAAAAGTAAACACTCACAGACTGATGTTCTCTTCTGTTGCTCGACTGCTTCTTCTGACAAGTGCTAGTAAATATCTGCAATAAGTACTTTAACTGGCTTTGGCCACGCCCTGCTACTTAGTTAAGCGAAACTCAAAAGTCACGACAACAAACGCGCTTTACCACGGTAAACAGGGTAAAACAAACAAAGTTTCCTAGCAACGAATATCCACGCTAAAATATAATGAGAAAAGTAAACACTCACAGACTGATGTTCTCTTCTGTTGCTCGACTGCTTCTTCTGACAAGTGCTAGTAAATATCTGCAATAAGTACTTTAACTGGCTTTGGCCACGCCCTGCTACTTAGTTAAGCGAAACTCAAAAGTCACGACAACAAACGCGCTTTACCACGGTAAACAGGGTAAAACAAACAAAGTTTCCTAGCAACGAATATCCACGCTAAAATATAATGAGAAAAGTAAACACTCACAGACTGATGTTCTCTTCTGTTGCTCGACTGCTTCTTCTGACAAGTGCTAGTAAATATCTGCAATAAGTACTTTAACTGGCTTTGGCCACGCCCTGCTACTTAGTTAAGCGAAACTCAAAAGTCACGACAACAAACGCGCTTTACCACGGTAAACAGGGTAAAACAAACAAAGTTTCCTAGCAACGAATATCCACGCTAAAATATAATGAGAAAAGTAAACACTCACAGACTGATGTTCTCTTCTGTTGCTCGACTGCTTCTTCTGACAAGTGCTAGTAAATATCTGCAATAAGTACTTTAACTGGCTTTGGCCACGCCCTGCTACTTAGTTAAGCGAAACTCAAAAGTCACGACAACAAACGCGCTTTACCACGGTAAACAGGGTAAAACAAACAAAGTTTCCTAGCAACGAATATCCACGCTAAAATATAATGAGAAAAGTAAACACTCACAGACTGATGTTCTCTTCTGTTGCTCGACTGCTTCTTCTGACAAGTGCTAGTAAATATCTGCAATAAGTACTTTAACTGGCTTTGGCCACGCCCTGCTACTTAGTTAAGCGAAACTCAAAAGTCACGACAACAAACGCGCTTTACCACGGTAAACAGGGTAAAACAAACAAAGTTTCCTAGCAACGAATATCCACGCTAAAATACAATGAGAAAAGTAAACACTCACAGACTGATGTTCTCTTCTGTTGCTCGACTGCTTCTTCTGACAAGTGCTAGTAAATATCTGCAATAAGTACTTTAACTGGCTTTGGCCACGCCCTGCTACTTAGTTAAGCGAAACTCAAAAGTCACGACAACAAACGCGCTTTACCACGGTAAACAGGGTAAAACAAACAAAGTTTCCTAGCAACGAATATCCACGCTAAAATATAATGAGAAAAGTAAACACTCACAGACTGATGTTCTCTTCTGTTGCTCGACTGCTTCTTCTGACAAGTGCTAGTAAATATCTGCAATAAGTACTTTAACTGGCTTTGGCCACGCCCTGCTACTTAGTTAAGCGAAACTCAAAAGTCACGACAACAAACGCGCTTTACCACGGTAAACAGGGTAAAACAAACAAAGTTTCCTAGCAACGAATATCCACGCTAAAATATAATGAGAAAAGTAAACACTCACAGACTGATGTTCTCTTCTGTTGCTCGACTGCTTCTTCTGACAAGTGCTAGTAAATATCTGCAATAAGTACTTTAACTGGCTTTGGCCACGCCCTGCTACTTAGTTAAGCGAAACTCAAAAGTCACGACAACAAACGCGCTTTACCACGGTAAACAGGGTAAAACAAACAAAGTTTCCTAGCAACGAATATCCACGCTAAAATATAATGAGAAAAGTAAACACTCACAGACTGATGTTCTCTTCTGTTGCTCGACTGCTTCTTCTGACAAGTGCTAGTAAATATCTGCAATAAGTACTTTAACTGGCTTTGGCCACGCCCTGCTACTTAGTTAAGCGAAACTCAAAAGTCACGACAACAAACGCGCTTTACCACGGTAAACAGGGTAAAACAAACAAAGTTTCCTAGCAACGAATATCCACGCTAAAATATAATGAGAAAAGTAAACACTCACAGACTGATGTTCTCTTCTGTTGCTCGACTGCTTCTTCTGACAAGTGCTAGTAAATATCTGCAATAAGTACTTTAACTGGCTTTGGCCACGCCCTGCTACTTAGTTAAGCGAAACTCAAAAGTCACGACAACAAACGCGCTTTACCACGGTAAACAGGGTAAAACAAACAAAGTTTCCTAGCAACGAATATCCACGCTAAAATATAATGAGAAAAGTAAACACTCACAGACTGATGTTCTCTTCTGTTGCTCGACTGCTTCTTCTGACAAGTGCTAGTAAATATCTGCAATAAGTACTTTAACTGGCTTTGGCCACGCCCTGCTACTTAGTTAAGCGAAACTCAAAAGTCACGACAACAAACGCGCTTTACCACGGTAAACAGGGTAAAACAAACAAAGTTTCCTAGCAACGAATATCCACGCTAAAATATAATGAGAAAAGTAAACACTCACAGACTGATGTTCTCTTCTGTTGCTCGACTGCTTCTTCTGACAAGTGCTAGTAAATATCTGCAATAAGTACTTTAACTGGCTTTGGCCACGCCCTGCTACTTAGTTAAGCGAAACTCAAAAGTCACGACAACAAACGCGCTTTACCACGGTAAACAGGGTAAAACAAACAAAGTTTCCTAGCAACGAATATCCACGCTAAAATATAATGAGAAAAGTAAACACTCACAGACTGATGTTCTCTTCTGTTGCTCGACTGCTTCTTCTGACAAGTGCTAGTAAATATCTGCAATAAGTACTTTAACTGGCTTTGGCCACGCCCTGCTACTTAGTTAAGCGAAACTCAAAAGTCACGACAACAAACGCGCTTTACCACGGTAAACAGGGTAAAACAAACAAAGTTTCCTAGCAACGAATATCCACGCTAAAATATAATGAGAAAAGTAAACACTCACAGACTGATGTTCTCTTCTGTTGCTCGACTGCTTCTTCTGACAAGTGCTAGTAAATATCTGCAATAAGTACTTTAACTGGCTTTGGCCACGCCCTGCTACTTAGTTAAGCGAAACTCAAAAGTCACGACAACAAACGCGCTTTACCACGGTAAACAGGGTAAAACAAACAAAGTTTCCTAGCAACGAATATCCACGCTAAAATATAATGAGAAAAGTAAACACTCACAGACTGATGTTCTCTTCTGTTGCTCGACTGCTTCTTCTGACAAGTGCTAGTAAATATCTGCAATAAGTACTTTAACTGGCTTTGGCCACGCCCTGCTACTTAGTTAAGCGAAACTCAAAAGTCACGACAACAAACGCGCTTTACCACGGTAAACAGGGTAAAACAAACAAAGTTTCCTAGCAACGAATATCCACGCTAAAATATAATGAGAAAAGTAAACACTCACAGACTGATGTTCTCTTCTGTTGCTCGACTGCTTCTTCTGACAAGTGCTAGTAAATATCTGCAATAAGTACTTTAACTGGCTTTGGCCACGCCCTGCTACTTAGTTAAGCGAAACTCAAAAGTCACGACAACAAACGCGCTTTACCACGGTAAACAGGGTAAAACAAACAAAGTTTCCTAGCAACGAATATCCACGCTAAAATATAATGAGAAAAGTAAACACTCACAGACTGATGTTCTCTTCTGTTGCTCGACTGCTTCTTCTGACAAGTGCTAGTAAATATCTGCAATAAGTACTTTAACTGGCTTTGGCCACGCCCTGCTACTTAGTTAAGCGAAACTCAAAAGTCACGACAACAAACGCGCTTTACCACGGTAAACAGGGTAAAACAAACAAAGTTTCCTAGCAACGAATATCCACGCTAAAATACAATGAGAAAAGTAAACACTCACAGACTGATGTTCTCTTCTGTTGCTCGACTGCTTCTTCTGACAAGTGCTAGTAAATATCTGCAATAAGTACTTTAACTGGCTTTGGCCACGCCCTGCTACTTAGTTAAGCGAAACTCAAAAGTCACGACAACAAACGCGCTTTACCACGGTAAACAGGGTAAAACAAACAAAGTTTCCTAGCAACGAATATCCACGCTAAAATATAATGAGAAAAGTAAACACTCACAGACTGATGTTCTCTTCTGTTGCTCGACTGCTTCTTCTGACAAGTGCTAGTAAATATCTGCAATAAGTACTTTAACTGGCTTTGGCCACGCCCTGCTACTTAGTTAAGCGAAACTCAAAAGTCACGACAACAAACGCGCTTTACCACGGTAAACAGGGTAAAACAAACAAAGTTTCCTAGCAACGAATATCCACGCTAAAATATAATGAGAAAAGTAAACACTCACAGACTGATGTTCTCTTCTGTTGCTCGACTGCTTCTTCTGACAAGTGCTAGTAAATATCTGCAATAAGTACTTTAACTGGCTTTGGCCACGCCCTGCTACTTAGTTAAGCGAAACTCAAAAGTCACGACAACAAACGCGCTTTACCACGGTAAACAGGGTAAAACAAACAAAGTTTCCTAGCAACGAATATCCACGCTAAAATATAATGAGAAAAGTAAACACTCACAGACTGATGTTCTCTTCTGTTGCTCGACTGCTTCTTCTGACAAGTGCTAGTAAATATCAGCAATAAGTACTTTATTGCTCACAGCACACTGTGAGCTGGGGTCAGACAACGGTAAACAGGTATGGTACGGGCAAGACACGAGAGATCCTAGGGCAAGCGTGGGTCTACGATCGGTGAACAATATCCAACAGGGCAAGACAGAGAGATAATCCAGGTACGCAAGCAATGATTCAAACGAGGGACAAACAGAGTCTGAAGGGCAAGGCAAAGGGTTAATCCTGGAAACACAGGCAGATATCAAAACACAGGCAAGGCAAGGCAAGGCTTAAAACAACTGCGTGGGCTCCGTAGAGTAGGCCTAGCTATCGCTAGGATAAGCGCTATACAATACTCGGTGATCACAGAGAGAAAGTCCAAGGCTTATAAAGAATGTGATTGAGTGATAGTGATTGTGAGATAATTCTCAGCTGTGAGTGTGATTAGTGTAATCAGTTGTGTGTGTTGTCTGTTCAATGGATGATGGGAAATGCAGTCCAGTGTGCTGTGAGGTGTGAGAGTCAATATGATGAAGCGACCTCTGGTGGCTATTGGGCGGAAGGCCACAGACTGGATTCGTGACAGAGCCCCCCCACAAGGAGCGGCTTCCAGACGCTCCAATACAATCCAGGAGGGCGGTGGAACGGAGGCGGACCCGGGGGTGGGCTGGAGGGCCAGGCCCATGGAGCGGAAGAGGGCCTGGAGACTGCGACAGGACGGCAGGTAGTTCAGGAGGCCAGGGAGGTGAAGACCCTTCGGGCGGCCACGGCGGTGAAGACCCCTCGGGCGGCCACGGCGGTGAAGACCCCTCGGGCGGCCACGGCGGTGAAGACCCCCTCGGGCGGCCACGGCGGTGAAGACCCCCTCGGGCGGCCACGGCGGTGAAGACCCCTCGGGCGGCCACGGCGGTGAAGACCCCTCGGGCGGCCATGGTGAGCCCCCCCCCAATTTTCTTGGGGGTAGCTACTGGGTCATAGGCTGGAGTACGCACAGGAACAGCAGACACTGGCTCCGGCTCAGGAACAGCAGACACTGGCTCCAGCTCAGGAACAGCAGACACTGGCTCAGGAACAGCAGACACTGGCTCCGGCTCAGGAACAGCAGACACTGGCTCCAGCTCAGGAACAGCAGACACTGGCTCAGGAACAGCAGACACTGGCTCCGGCTCAGGAACAGCAGACACTGGCTCCGGCTCAGGAACAGCAGACACTGGCTCTGGCTGGACGTGGCTGACGTGAAGCTCTGGCTGGACGTGGCTGACGTGAAGCTCTGGCTGGACGTGGGTGACGTGAAGCTCTGGCTGGACGTGGCTGACGTGAAGCTCTGGCTGGACGTGGCTGACGTGAAGCTCTGGCTGGACGTGGCTGACGTGAAGCTCTGGCTGAGTAGACGTGACTGACGTGAAGCTCTGGCTGAGCAGACGTGACGTGGACAGTCTCTGGCTGTGCAGACGTGACGTGGACAGTCTCTGGCTGTGCAGACGTGACGTGGACAGTCTCTGGCTGTGCAGACGTGACGTTGACAGTCTCTGGCTCGGTAACAGGACAAGACGAGGATTTACAGACGGTCTCCATAGCCGTGACAAGGCAGGACAAGGATTCATAAACGGTTACCTCTGACACCTCCGAAGGTTCTGCAGCAGATGCTGCCATCTCTGGAGGTTCTACAGGGGTAGCATCAAGAATCAGGTAAAGTTCTTTAACAGGACAGCTACAGTGCTCATCTACGGTTCCTTTGACCGTGACATGACAGGCTGGGAAGACATTGCTGGGCGCTACCACCATACAAGGGGTTGAAGCGAGCACCGCCGGTTCGAGAGGTTCTGCAGCTCGTGCCGCCACCTCTGGTGAAACTGCAGCGGGTGCCATCGCCTGGGGCAGTTCTGAGGTGGTGTACGCAGCCCAAACGCAACATAGAGCAATTCCCATCATGGGAAGCGCTTCTGACAGGGTAACTAGTGCAGGAACAGAATGATTAAAGTTTGGGGATACCAGCTGCACGTGCCGACCCCAGCGGTGCATCCCTCACACTGGAAACCAGACTGGGAAATCGAAGCACTGACCTTGCATATCTGGGCGTGGCAGACAGGACGTGAAAAGACTCTGGCTGGTCAGCGGTGACATGACGAGACTCTGGAAAATCAACTGAGATGTGACGGGACGTGTGATGATCAGTTGAGACATGACTTGACTCGTGACGATCAACCGTGACTTGGCTTGACTCGTGACGATCAGCTGTGACTTGGCTTGACTCGTGACAATCAGTTGTGACTGGGCTTGACTCGTGACAATCAACTGTGACAAAACGGGATGTTGTTGTGTCCGCCATCTTGTGAGCGTGCTCTGGTACGGCTGCCATTACCTGAGAGAGTGCGGAGTCGTGTTCCTCTGCAACACCCACAGTGAACGCTGAACCAACACTCAACAAGGCATAGTCCATAAACTGACTGAGAGATGAACGGGGACCCTCACGTCTAAGCTGAGATTGCAAAGGTTGATTAATGCCATCACAAAAAAATCTCAATCAAAATAATGTCCGGTAAATCAGAATAATGAGCAAAGGCTAAAAACTCTCCAATATGGTTCTCTAGTGATCGCGGGCCCTGTTTGAGTGCAAACAATAGTCTTGTAGTGTCCATACCTGACAAATGTCCATCTGAAAAGTTGCTGGATCCTTGTGTGGCTGAGTATTCTGTGACGGGGCGAACAAGACGTGAGGCGTGCGGATCCATGTGCAAGCTTTTATTTAGAAACATAGTAAACAGGCAAGGGTCAGACAACGGTAAACAGGTATGGTACGGGCAAGACACAAGAGAGATCCTAGGGCAAGCGTGGGTCTACGATCGGTGAACAATATCCAACAGGGCAAGGCAGAGAGATAATCCAGGTACGCAAGCAATGATTCAAACGAGGGGCAAACAGAGTCCGAAGGGCAAGGCAAAGGGTTAATCCTGGAAACACAGGCAGATATCAAAACACAGGCAAGGCAAGGCTTAAAACAACTGAGTGGGCTCCGTAGAGTAGGCCTAGCTATCGCTAGGATAAGCGCTATACAATACTCAGCGATCACAGAGAGAAAGTCATAAGCTGCGTTTCAAACTGCATACTTCCCTACTATTTAGTATGGGAAAAAGAGTAGGCGAGCGAAAAAGTATGTATGAATCCAAAAGAGTAGGCTAGAATTACCTAGGTGACATACTAATTATCGCGAGATTCGGGCGTACGTATACCTAAAGTGCGTTCGAATATGCCTACTTTCTTACTATATAGTAGGCGAAAACAGTACGTGAAAGAAGCAGTACGTTCGAAACGTCAGTATTCATAAAAGAGTAGGCGAGAAGTTCCCGGATGATCTACTGCTTTCGCCCAGATTTTTTAGTGCTATCCGATGGTTACTCATGATACTCATCTATCCCAGGAGGCCACGCGAGAGCATACGTCATTACAAACATCACGGAGATCAGCGACGCGGGGGTTTTCAAAGGTGAGTAAACACGGTTCCTTGTGTTTAAATCATATGTGTTAAACTAAACGCTTTAACTGTTCAAGGTGTAAAGGAGTTAGACAGTATAGTATAGTTGTGATTTTGCTGTAAAAACATGTTTTATTATGTATAAATAACAGGGGAGCTCCAGTAAGCACACGTAAAGGGGATTTACATAACCATATACATCTTAAACACGCTTATTTAAAATGTATATTTACATCTGTAAGGAAAATATTGTATATTGCAGATGAGCAAATCACAACATGAAAAAGACATCTGAGTGATTAATGTGTGCTATTATGCAGGATAATTCACTGTTGTCAACACTGTTTACATTAGACAAATGTGCTGTAAATAATTTTATATAATGTTTGTGCATTTTTGTAGGATCTGAAATGTCTACATACTGGTGTGGATGTGATATAGCCTAGTGGATTTTATCTTTATTGTTTTTTTTTTCAAATGCATTGTAGAATTTGTACATGTTATTTTTCTAATGTTGTTGATATTGCTTAAATGCTTATTTGTGCTTTGTTTAAAAAGAAGAGTGTTATGTCCATTTATTAAATTATTTTCGCTTAGCATACCAGTAGCTTAGTAGCGCGCGCGCCCGTGATGTGCTTCGTTCAAGAGTAAAAACGACGACCAGGAAGCCATCACTGAAGTGCTCGTTTTATTTATTCTTTTATCTTTTTATACTTCTTTTCAGGGGTATTACATGAGCACTGAGGATGAGGAGCCCAGAGCTGAATCCTGGAAACGGTGCCATGGATGAGTCCCTCCATCACTCCATCTGCCCTTATGAGTCCCTCCATCACTCCATCTGCCCTTATGAGTCCCTCCATCACTCCATCTGCCCTTATGAGTCCCTCCATCACTCCATCTGCCCTTATGAGACCCTCTATCACTCCACCTGCCCTTATGAGTCCCTCCATCACTCCATCTGCCCTTATGAGTCCCTCCATCACTCCATCTGCCCTTATGAGACCCTCCATCACTCCACCTGCCCTTATGAGTCCCTCCATCACTCCTTCTGCCCTTATGAGTCCCTCCATCACTCCATCTGCCCTTATGAGTCCCTCCATCACTCCATCTGCCCTTATGAGACCCTCTATCACTCCACCTGCCCTTATGAGTCCCTCCATCACTCCATCTGCCCTTATGAGTCCCTCCATCACTCCATCTGCCCTTATGAGACCCTCCATCACTCCACCTGCCCTTATGAGTCCCTCCATCACTCCATCTGCCCTTATGAGTCCCTCCATCACTCCATCTGCCCTTATGAGTCCCTCCATCACTCCACCTGCCCTTATGAGTCCCTCCATCACTCCATCTGCCCTCATGAGTCCCTCGATCACTCCACCTGCCCTTATGTATCACTCCATCTGCCCTTATGAGTCCCTCCATCACTCCATCTGCCCTTATGAGTCCCTCCATCACTCCATCTGCCCTTATGAGTCCCTCCATCACTCCATCTGCCCTTATGAGTCCCTCTATCACTCCACCTGCCCTTATGTATCACTCCATCTGCCCTTATGAGTCCCTCCATCACTCCATCTGCCCTTATGAGTCCCTCTATCACTCCACCTGCCCTTATGTATCACTCCATCTGCCCTTATGAGTCCCTCCATCACTCCATCTGCCCTTACTGCAGATTGTGAAGTGCAGCATCAAGCTCCGGTGTTGTGCCGAATTTCGACCCCTGCCAAATTAGGGGTGGGGTTAGGATTAGGCAATCAGGTACTGACTTCAACGAGGGGGCTAATAATTTGGCTGGGGTCGAAATTCGGCACAACACAGCACGAAGGCACGGCTCAGCTCTGGTGACTTCATCAGGATAAAGCCCAGAATGGGAACCGCTGTGTTGAGATGTTATGATGTGCGGTTCACCGCCTGTAAATACATGCTTGTAGTCTGAATAAAGCTTTGTTTCATGTGTTGTTGTCTTGTATATGCATTTGTTTATTGTGATGGTTACTTTTATTTGTTCTTTTACTCATTTATTCATGTTTCTTATTGTTGTCAGTAAATAAAATATAATTATTTAGCCTAATGTATGCATTAAGTCATTGCTTGACTGACAATTGAGATGTTTCACTGCATTTATAGTGTGTAGCTATTCATGTATAACTATCATATGACAAAACAAATTACATTTTGCTTGTTTTATTAAATTATATCCTTTTGAGTATATAAAAAAGTAATATAATTAAGTAGTGGTCAGCATTTGCAATGCAATTCATTCTGAGGTAATATTAATTTTTAAGGAGCGATACTTATATAAAGTATAAAATCCGCCCAAAAGTGTCGCCCCGCCCCATCGTCCAGAGTGCACTCTGGGGCTACTCGTTCGAGCGGCCATCTTACGATTCCCTACCAGCAGAGGGCTCCAATGGCGTTCTACAGAGATTGGTGGCTCCGAATATGATCCGCTGTGCAACATACAGTAAAATGTTCACAAAAGGATGTAGAAAAACTGCCCACAGGTTGTAATTCAAGCCCTATAGCCTAAGTAGTAATTTATATGCACAATTGTCGCTATTCCAGTGTTGTTTTCTCCGAGGCAAGATCAATGCTTCTTCAACAACAAAAAACGGTAAAACCGTAAACAATAGCCTATAGACCAATTTTCAGTTGGTAAACATAGTGACTTTTTTGTGGGCGGAGCTTATGTGGTGGCAGAACGATCCCTCTGGCCGCTTCACTAACGTTAGTTTGCAAGTTTTGTTAGCTTGTTTTTTAACAATGACGGGAGAAAATCCGATTTTATCTTAATGTGCAAGGTCACTCACTGTCTAGGACCACGATTGTTATTTGCAAAAGTTAATTTTAACGAACGGACCCAGATTGGCCGACCCATACACACTCACTCAATGGATGGACTCACTCAACTCTAAGTTACCTCCTGTTGAGTGGCCTGACTACACCTACACCTTTCTACACCTACCCAGTGGCGGCTCCAGACAATTTTGATTGGGGGGGCAATGGGGGGTCCTGGTCATGTCAAGGGGGGTCTCATGAAAACCAACAAAAAAAATACAGTGGACACGGCTAATAACTGCATATTACTGCTACTCAGGGGCGTTTCTAGGCTTTTCATTTTAGGGGGCTAATCCCCCAATGATTATGATTATGATTAAAAAATAAAAAATAAATAAAAAGGTAACACTTTAGTTTAGGGTCTAATGCTCACTATTAACTAGTTTCATTACCAATGCAATGTCAGGGTTTTATAATCACTGTGGTCCCGAATGTGAAGCAGGGGAGTTCTGGGTTTCCCAGAGACATTTTTTTTTATCTCTCTGATCTACATATGTGCATTCTAAGATGTTTTGAAGGCCATAAAATTGGATAACAACGTTGATCTTATGCCTAATAGACAGGGCTTTATAATCAAAGAGGTCCTAAATTTGAGGTGCGTAAGGGC
This sequence comes from Semotilus atromaculatus, assembly GCA_031834385.1. Taxonomy (NCBI): domain Eukaryota; kingdom Metazoa; phylum Chordata; class Actinopteri; order Cypriniformes; family Leuciscidae; genus Semotilus; species Semotilus atromaculatus. Next base: position 8,760,624 of record JAULUF010000041.1, on the reverse strand, counting down.
TTCAAATTTTTTTATTTCTCTGATATGTGGATTTCAAGACGTTTGAAGGATAAGGGTCAGGGGATCTCTGGATAATCCGTAATTCGTTTGTAATAATAAAACGAAAATACAGTTTTTCTGTTTTTTGTTTCAAAACGAAAAACCAAATAACCGTTTTTGGTGTCAGAATCAAAAAACGAAAAACCGATAAAAAACGACCCGTTTTTCGTTTTTGGCGATCATTTTATCGTTATTTCTTTTTGAACAAAGAATGAAGAGAGTCTTTGAACTTCAGTCAATTCGTTTTTCGTTTATAAACCAAAAACGGAAGTCACGTGCTCTATTCCTTTTTTGGAAGCGAAAGTAACTGGAAACACTTTCAAAATAAAAGTAACTATAGTTAGCGAGGTGATTGTAGACTAAAACTGAACTAATATAACGTTTTTAGTACAACTAAAGTAGCACTGGGTGTGAAAAAAAACACTTTAGTTAACTGAAATAAAAATTAAAACTAATAAAATAACTCTGGCTGTTAGGGAGTATTAAACATTTGTAAGACCATTGGTGACCTGTAACTTCAGATTAAGACAAGTGAACTCATTTTATATGTAGCTTAACTCTCAGTTTTCACCATCTACTGTTACCCCTTCTGTGTCAAAACAAAACTCTTCCAAAACACATCTATAAAGTTGTATAGGCCTACTTTTTATTTTCCTTTGCATTTTTCTCCAGTGTAATATACTTATTAATTATTAATTAATTATGTTAGTTAAAGGAACACTCCACCGTTTTTTTAAATTGGGCTTATTCACTGTCTCCCCTACATTTAGATAGGTGGGCAAGTGCATGCATTGTCTTAGTCTGGCAGCGCCGCCGCTATCTTAGTTTGGCATAATGAATGGAATCATATGTTGTCAGGTAGCATGTCCTCAGTAAAAGTGATCCATAATTTTTTTTTATTTTTATTTTTTTTTTTAAATAACTTCTTGTGGCTTGCTTATTCACAACGAGTACAAATAGCAATGCAGATTAAGATTATGTGATTTCCTAGACAGAGATTGATTTGGGACTATATGGGGGGAAGCACAGGCGAAGTACTGCTACTTGGCGGGCGCACGTTCCAGTTCACGCGCCTGATTATATTGTCCACTATATTTGCTTCTTATTTCTTAATCCAGGCAAATTTGTTGATGAAACATTGATTAAAATGAAGAATTTATACAAAACGAAATACAATTTAAAGAAAGGCTTTCTACTAAACAAAACTTAATAAGTGGTCAAAATCATGTCTAACCATTCCAAATGTTTTCCGATATATTGGTCATCTTATGATCCTATCTTACTCATCTCATGCGGTTCCCTTTCCATATAATCAACATAGATTAAATAAAAACAATAACATTATATTATTTAAACATAAATATGAAACGTAGCTTATGTTTAAGTTTTTTAACTTATAAGCGTCACACCGCTCCGCTTTGCTCACATGCGTATGTGACCTGCCTATGCATGGTGGAGGGGTGCGATTTTCGAATAATAATCAAATAATACCCAGCGATCTTCGAATATTATTTTTGCTTGAAAATTTCGTTTTGTATAAATTGTATCTTCATTTTAATCAATGTTTCATCAACAAATTTGCCTGGATTAATAAATAAGAAGCAAATATAGTGGACAATATAATCAGGACACGGAGGCGCCGGCGCGTGAACTGGAGCGCGTCTCATAAATGAACCGAAACTCAGCGTATAAGATACTTGCCTCACAGACCTGAGAAGTATATCTATAGAAAGCTACAAGTAACTAAAATGTCTACTTTTAAACAAAACAATTACAAACTAAAAGAAATTGGCTACTCTCTGCTTGTGTAGGCTAATTCGTAAGTGTGCATTTACGTTATTAAGTTTAACTGATCAATTCAGTTAATAAGGCACTACTATAGGGCTGTTACCAGTTAAATAAAATCAGTTTTCAACAAAATCCATCTTTGCACTGCAGATGTGGGACGTGCAGACGCTGACTCTGAATGACATATTAAACACAGACTGTTAATGCAGAGGAGCCATGGATGCATTTACTGTACATGTGCGTAAATAATGTTATGAGATTCATTTTTTAATATAACATTTTGAATATTGAAATATGAAATGATAGAATCGATGAAACTATACGTTTAAGTATGAAACTAAAACAGCCAGTAGGTGGTGCCAAGCCACCGTCTTAACGAGTGAGTTCATAATTAATTCCGTGTCAAAGTGTCTGTTTTCAGCGGATTCTGTTCATGTGTGCCCAGACATTTTAGAAATCCCGACCTGCTGATGTTTTACGGCCATGTCCGGAATGAGTAGACCTATGTATGGTAGACCTATATAGCTACATATAGTTAGGGCATATTTAAGGACATAAACCGTAATATAAGATTTTGGCCATATTGCCCATCTCCAGGTCATTATTTCTTGCGTGACCTGTAAAGTCACGTCCACAAACCTCTTGCGCATTGTTTGGTCACATTTATTATATATTTATTCATTTATTTAATTATTCATTTATTCATTTTTAGTTTCTGCAGGTTTGGTCCTCCATAGCAGAAATGTCTATAGGCCTATCTCTTCCCAGAAGGCAGCAGGGTGAACAGGCTGTGGATTTCATCTACTTAACTAACATAAGTATATTACACTGGAGAAAAATGCAAAGGAAAATAAAAAGTATACAACTTTATAGATGTGTTTTGGAAGAGTTTTGTTTTGACACAGAAGGGGTAACAGTAGATGGTGGAAGCTGAGAGTTAAGCTACATATAAAATGAGTTCACTTGTCTTAATCTGAAGTTACAGGTCACCAATGGTCTTACAAATGTTTAATACTCCCTAACAGCCAGAGTAATTATTTTATTAGTTTTAATTTTTATTTCAGTTAACTTAAGTGTTTTTTTCACACCCAGTGCTACTTTAGTTGTACTAAAAAACGTTATATTAGTTCAGTTTTAGTCTACAATCACCTCGCTAACTATAGTTACTTTTATTTTGAAAGTGTTTCCGGTTACTTTCGCTTCCAAAAAAGGAATAGAGCAGTGCCAGTGACTGCCGTTTTTGGTTTATAAACGAAAAACGAATTGACTGAAGTTCAAAGACTCTCTTCATTCTTTGTTCAAAAAGGAGGAATAACGATAAAATGATCGCCAAAAACGAAAAACTGACCGTTTTTAATTGTTTTTTGATTCTGACACCAAAAACGGTTATTTGGTTTTTCGTTTTGAAACAAAAAACAGAAAAACGGTATTTTCGTTTTATTATTACAAACGAATTACGGATTATCCAGAGATCCCCTGACCGATAAGGATAAGAAATAGCTTTAAAACCATGTTAGCGGGCAGTAGACTATGTCAATACCTGCTCTCACTTCATCTCCATTTATCATCCTTTCTTTTTTCTCAGTCTCCTCATCGTGCCCTTTCTCTTCCCGTCCTAAAGCTGAGCTTTTTTAATTTACTAAAGGCTACAATTTGTATTATATTCTCAATATTTACGCAATACACATTCATTATGAATCATGTACCTAACATGATGAAAACGGCTTTGTTAATGTTTCTTGTCCCCTCACAATGATGGTAAACTAATTATTACATTACTCACGTTATAGGCCTATTTTCATTTCAAAATGGCGAAATTAGACAAAACTATATTAGTTTGCCTGATAATTTTTGGTATTCGTTTAACATTTATGACCTAAAAAAACTGTCCAATATGAAATGTTTAGTTTAGCTACTTACATCTTATCTCGCACTTGACCATAGGCTACACTGTCGAGTCGCTCTGCAAAAATTCGCGCTCAGCAGCATCTGTGAACATAAAGGCCGCCTACTTTGATTTGATTGGTCATCTCAAATATTCGGACATTGACGAGCAGTGACAGACCAGCGCGCGCGCGCGCGCGCACACACACACACACACACCCTCCTGATCTCTGTTTCTGATTCTGACGTGCGCTTTGCTCGGCCCCGCTGCTGAAGAGAAATATTTTTAAATCTTTATTCCGGATACATTTTTTAATCAGGAAGTGGGTGGTCAAATGGGGGGTCAAAGCGTTTTTTAGGAGGGTCTTGAGACCCCCCAAGACCCCCCCCGGCGCCGCCACTGCACCTACCTGATAGAGAAACCGAGTGGAAAAAGAGGGCATATCTTTAGATGCCTATAACTATGTGCTAAATGGTCATGTACAAGACTTGTGTGGTACGCTATGACGTAACTGTGACGTAGGCTCGAAATTGGTCTATACATAAGGCTTGTTTGAGATGCGCCTTGCCTCGCCTGAAATGTAGTCGAGAGTAGGCGGCTGCAGTGAGGGGAGGAGTGAAAAAAGCGCAGGCAAGACGGACAGATCTCTCTTCTCACGGTGGATCAGACACCTGCGAGATCAAAGGCGGATATCGCACTATTCACGGGATTCACGCTCGTGCACGGTGTTGCTAATAAACTGGATGTAATTTAAGTTCTGTTGCTTTTATATGAAAATAAATATAATGAACAAGACACCCAAAGTACTTGCTATTTAATTCCATTCCAAATATGTGTTTATCAATATTTTTTTCTTTAATCGCCTACAGACATATCTTTATAATTGTTTTATGTTTTTATAAAAATGACATCACATAACCCATATCGCACTGTCAGAGAGTTTATTCACACATAACGTACGTATAGCCTACACAACAAATGATACCAGAGTTTTAAAATCGAACATTTTAAAAAAGACCAATACATCACGGTTGTTTAAACCAATGAGCATTAAGCTGTGTCGTCAGCAAGTCGTTTCCCATCATGCTTTTGATCAGCGCAGTCGGTGGAGAGCAACTGCGCGCGACTGCAGAATCCGACACGTGCGGCTTGCGGTCGCGAGAGTTTTTTGACATACGTCAGCATGACATCAGAGCAAGGCGGACCGCTCTCGGACACATTTCTAACCGGAGGAGGGTTCAAGATGGCGCCTTAGTAAGACGAAGTTTCCAGAGCTCCTGACCAAACTTTACTGTTTTAGATAGGCCAGCTTGTATCTTATTACTGTTGCTACATCAGTTGTGTTAATACCAATAACGAGAGCTGCAAACATGCCAAAGTTTGAAAAACGCAAAGAACGATTAGATGCTGCTGATGTTGTCGACGTTAGCATGGATGTCCACGATTATGTTTCTCCTGCTGGAAAAGAGACAGATCTGTATGCGACTCCGCTCCCTGTCACTCCAAGCAAGCCACCTGTCAATAAAAAAGGTAAACCCTCAAATCCAGATGAGCAAGCTGATTCCGCCGTCATTTCCACACTCTCCTCTTTGATCAATTCTCGGTCTGACGCGCTTGAAGGAATGATTAGCGCTAATGCTCTCAAGATAGAAGGGCTGAAGAAAACTGTAGACTTTGTTTGTGCCGAAGTACAAGATTTAAAAAAGAATGTGAAAGATGTAGATACCAGGCTTAAAGCTCAAGAACGTCTCACAGACACATGTGAAACACGCATTACTGATCTAGAGAGATACTCTCGCAGATGGAACTTGAGATTGTTTGGGGTGTCTGAAAATTACAAGGAAGATATCAGATCCGAGGTAATTCGTATCTGCGGCGAGACTTACCCCGAGGCCAAGAGCAAGTACCCTGACGCCGTTGACACTGACTGCGTTTACATGCAGCCAATAACCCGTTCAAAACCGGGATATTAGCAATAACCCGGTCGCGAACGGCCATGTAAACACCGGCAAAAACCCGAATATGCTCATATCCCGGATTTTAAAAACCGGGATATTATACCTGGGGTACCCCTTTTCTAACCCGAATTTTTGGTCATGTAAACGCGTATCGGGATATCCCCATAGTGATTGTCCCCACTGCGCATGTTCTATTCGCAAGGAATATTGGTCTTTTGAGTAGAGGAACTTCTCAGTGCATACAAAAACCCGCGTGCAGTATACCGGAAGTAAACATGGCGAGACGCAGCACAGCATACGTTTGGAGCGAGGTCAGTAACGTTACCAGCATCAAAGCGCAAACAAAGGCGATCGCTATCTGCCCCGAACTATTCATTATCCGCGTGCTGCTGCTGTTGTCGTCTTTGGTTACAGGAAGAAGAATCGGAAATGACGCATATTGCGTCTTACGGTTGTCAGTACGTCCAGACGCTAACCGTGCGTCGCTGTTTACATCGGGATATTGCAATTCCATGTATGGGTGATTCTTCAACTATGGTACTCTTTGAGCTAGACAGTTTCAGAAAATAAAAACATTTCTACAAAAAATTTTTTAGGATCAGTTGGTTTCTCAATCTGTCTAGAAACCTTCCCTTAAGTTGGCTGTGATGATTTGTATTGAATAATATATATATTTTGCCATTTTTATCTGACAGTCCAAGAAAACAGTCATTTCCATCACATAGCAAAACATGTGTTTTGAAGAGAAAATAATTAAATATCTTATGTTATAAATATATTTGATTAAACAACACACACATCTCTGATCAAATTTGTAATTTATTTATTTTTTAGAAATGTAACTGTAAAGATTGTACAACGTTTATTCTAAAAAACACCTAAAACTAGATCACTGGAACATTTCATTTACTTACCATAGCTCAAAATCATGTAGGCTATTTCTCAAAGTGTATACACATGCCTTACCCCTAACTGCACAATTATCAACACCACTGAATATAGTTGGTTTGATTGTATGTTTTTATATGTTTTACTTTAAAATATGTGTTGTGGTGGAAATGACATGGCGTGGCGGAAGAGACAGTGTGTGGTGGAAATGACATAGATAGGCAACTTCCAATTAAAAACTATTTTTCAACTGCTCTATGTGGTGACCCAGAGCAAATCAATAAGCAACAGCATTAGTGAATGAAAACATATCAATATTTTTAAATGAAAAACAATGAAAAAACATGAATGTGTTAAAAATCAGCAAATAATTTCTTAACTATTTTCTACATGCTGAACTAGGCCAAACTAGTACAAACTAGAGCAAACCCTTTATGTCATCATTATCTTAATGTAAGCTTAATATAACCAGTTGAATAACAGATAAAATAGGCAATATTTTGAAATCGAAAACGTATATGCTTATATGCCTATATGCTGAACCAGAGTAAACACTCTGTACTTAAAGGATTAATTCACTTTTAAAAAAACTTTTGCTGATAATTTACTCACCCCCATGTCATCCAAGATGTCCATGTCTTTCTTTCTTCAGTCAAAAAGAAATGAAGGTTTTTGATGAAAAGATTCCAGGATTTTCCTCCATATAATGGACTTCAATGGACCCCAAACGGTTCAAGGTCCAAATGACAGTTTCAGTGCAGCTTCAAAGGGCTTTAAACGACACCAGACGATGAATAAGGGTCTTATCTAGACAAACCATCGGCATTTCACAAATAAATAAAAAAGTTTAAGCACAAATGCTCGCCTTGCTCTGTTCTGGGATGCGCGTTCGTGACTCACGTAATACGCAATTACGTTGAAAATGTCACGCGTAGGCGGAAGTACCGAGTCAGTGTTTACGAATGTGAGGAAGGAGGACCATATACACATATTCAAATGTCTTTGTGTCAGTTTATCATTTAAAATGCCCATTTCGTGTGCGTATCCTGGGTGTTTTAATATTAAAAAGGCTAAAAGAAAATTTTCGTCAGGACAGAAGCGTGACCTTTTCAACGTAACTGCGTATTACGTGACGTCACGAACGCGCATCACAGAACAGAGCAAGGCGAGCATTTGTGCTTATAAAACTTAAACTTTTTTATTTATTTGTGAAATGCCGATGGTTTGTCTAGATAAGACCCTTATTCATCGTCTGGTGTCGTTTAAAGCCCTTTGAAGCTGCACTGAAACTCTCATTTGGACCTTGAACCGTTTGGGGTCCATTGAAGTCCATTATATGGAGGAAAATCCTGGAATCTTTTCATCAAAAACCTTCATTTCTTTTTGACTGAAGAAAGAAAGACATGGACATCTTGGATGACATGGGGGTGAGTAAATTATCAGCAAAAGTTTTTTTTAAAGTGAACTAATCCTTTAAACGGTACTGACATGTGTGTTATGTTGTAAATCCATGTACTGTCAAACGTAATCATGTGGAATAACAACTTGAATCTGACTAAATAGACATTATATTTTCTAAATACTGTATCTGTTAAACTTGCATGGCCAGAGGTTCAGTTATGTTTCATCTCATTGTTCTCTTATTTACCAACAATATTGTAACAATAATAAATAATAAAATATTTTCTTACTACCTTAAAGTTTTAGTATTATAGCCCAAATAATTAGCTGTTTAGCATGAACAATGTCATTTCCACCACAACCTGTCTTTACCACCACAATGAACACCGTGGTGGAAGTGACTGTGGTGGAAATGACATTTTCCCCCTTTTTCTTCTAAAATATCATGCTATGTTAGCCTGCTAATATTAGTTTTAGAGTTAGCATTAAATATACACAAATAACACATTATTAAATTAAATTTATCCAGTTATTTTTGCGTCCATGTAAAATATGAGCAGTTTGGAAATGACGACCAATAAACATACTCTCAGTTTTAGTCATATTTACCTTGATTTTTCTTCTTTTCCTTACCCCCTAAAGAGGTCACCTTTTCACCCAACCATGTGTTCCACTGCGGAGTTTCTGTTGCTATGGTTACTAAGTATACAAACCTAAAGCAATGATCCCAGGATTCTATTTTGTATGGTGTGGTGGAAATGACAGTGAACCCAAGGGACAAGGGTTATATTTATGACAAATATAGGAAAATGTGAATAAAAATTGCAATTTATAATATGTATAATTGAAATAGACATTATTTTATCATTTGCACTTGAAATCTACATTATTTAAATATTTAATTTAGAATTAAGCGAGGTTGAAGGTACAGAGTCTGGCTTAGGGACAGAGGGAAAACAGTAAAAACCATGCATAAAAGGCCTCATATTATATAATAAAAAGAATGATTGAGCCATGATACATTTTTTATAAGTTCCCCTTAGGGTGAAGTAAAAGTGACAAAAACAAAAAAGAAGAAATGTTTTTTAGATTGTATTATTTCATCCAGGGACAAGAAAAGTACCATAGTTAAAGAATCACCCGTATACAGGAGAAACTCTCTCTGCTCACGCATGTAAACGGGTTATTCCTAATGTTTCAGAAACCCGAATAGTGACCTTAACCCGACCATAACCCGAAAATTGGCTGCATGTAAACGTAGTCATTGTGCATCGGCTGGGGAGGAGAAGCGACAACAAGAGACCTCGCGCCATCATCATGCAGTTTACCTCACGGGTTGTCCGCGATGCCTTATGGAGAGCTGCCAAGAAGTCCCAGTTTCTTAAAGATAACAGCTTGCACTTCGCAGAGGATCTGACTTCAGCAGACCGGGAAAGACGGAAGATCTTGTGGCCGAGAGTAAAAGAGGCGAGGGATGCTGGAAAAACGGCCTATTACATCGGAGCGCGCGCGTTCATTGAAGGTGTGGAGATTACTTTGTGAATTCCATCAAGAGAGTTACGTATAATAACTGTTTTTCGAAAAGGTGATTGTTAATTGTCACTTTGGCATTTGAGTTTCCGTCCTATTACAGCTGGACCTTTCAATTTATTTTTATTTTTTTAAATGGTCACATAAGCTCTGTTCTTTTCAATTTTCATCTCATTATAGTCAATTTTGACTTTTTGCCTTTGTTTTGATTTTTGTTAATAACTGTTCTCTGTTGTTCATTTATTAATGTCGATGTCGTTCATTTCTCTTAATGCCAGGGGTTTAAGAAACAATGTGAAACGCAAAGCCCTTTTTTTGTTTGTTAAAAACCACGGATCAGATTTTTGTTTTTTTTCAAGAAACCCATTCCACGCAAGATGATGCAAAATTTTGGAGGTCCCAGTGGGGCAGTGATATATGGATGTCTCACGGTACAGAGCGATCAGCAGGTGTCGCTATTTTGAAAAATAAGTTTGCTGGTGAAATACTTCACCTCGTCAGTGACCCTAAAGGTCATTTTCTTTTGTTAGTGACTTTACTTGGCCAGACCACCACAGTTCTTATAAATATGTATGGATATAATTCTTCTAAGGAAAATACCACCTTAATGGATGTGGTTAGTGATAATATACAGTACTGGATAAATAAATACCCGAATGCTGGTCTTATTTTGGGTGGGGATTTTAATATGGTATTAGATAGTGATTTGGATAGGTTCCCTTCAAGAGCGGCTTCTGTGTGTCCAATTATGAATACATTTATGATGCGATTTAGTGTTGTTGATATATGGAGAGAAACAAATCCACAGCAGAGACTCTAGGCTATACCTGGAGCAGCAAGGACCACTCTAAACAGTCTCGTATAGATTATTGGCTTATTTCCCAAAGTCTAGCAAGCAGTTGTAACTCAACCAGCATTCATGCTACGCCTCTTACAGACCACAGTGCTGTCTCTCTTAGGGTTAGTCTTTCAGCATCCTCTGATTTCAGCGCAACTCCTTCTTATTGGAAATTGAATAACTCTCTTCTCCAGTTTAAAGATGTTAAAAAAAATATTACATTATTGATTGAGCAATATTGGAAGAGAGCTTTAGCGTTAGATTCATATTGTTGCCAGTGGGAGCTGTTAAAGTTTGAAATCTGTAAATTTTTCAGAAAATTTGGTAGTAATTTAGCTAAATTTAAACGAGCAGAAGAAAATAAGGTGGTGTCTAAAATTGCAATACTTTCTTCCAAACCCCAAGAACAGCTTTCTGAATCTGATAAGCTTGAGTATGCTGCACTGCAATGTAAATTAGATGAGATGTACACTTATAGAGCGCAGGGCGCTTATATAAGATCTAGACAAAAATGGATAGAGGAAGGAGAATGCAACACAGCATATTTTTTCAGATTAGAAAAGAGTCGTTTAAGAACCTCATTAATTGAAACTCTAAATATTGATGGGACAGTGACTAATAAACCTCAAGAAATTGCAAGCTACTGCGCTAACTTTTACAGTAATCTTTACCATCGAAATTATTCTGAAGAGGCAACCGGTACTTTTCTTGAGTCTGTTAAAAACTGCAAGATTATCTCAAGAAATGATAGAAACATCTGTGATAGTAAAATTACTTTATTAGAAGTGAATAACTCAATTATAGAACTTAAAAACAATAAATCACCCGGAACTGACGGGTTAAGTGCAGAATTCTACAAACAATTTTCTGAAGAGTTATCCCCTTTTTTGCTTAAGGTTTTTGAAGAAAGTATACAGAATGAGACTCTCCCCCCAACTCTCACTCAAGGACTAATTACTCTAATTCCAAAACCCAAGAAAGACTTACTTTTAATTGACAATTGGCGTCCTGTATCTCTGCTCAACAATGATTATAAAATTTTAGCTCTTATATTTGCTAAAAGATTAAAATCTGTATTGGATTCTGTAATAGATGAGACACAATCTGGTTTCATGACTAAAAGACATATTGTTAATAATATAAGATTGGTTCTTGATCTTTTAGATTATTCAGAATTGATACAGGAGGACAGCTTTATTCTTTTTTTAGATTTTTATAAGGCGTTTGATTCTTTAGAGCATCAATTTATTATTAAGTCATTACATAGATTTGGTTTTGGAGATATGTTTTGCAAAGTAATTAAAACTCTTTACAATAATGGAAGCTGTTCGATTAAATTAAAGAACGGCACTTCCCCAAGGTTTAGTTTATCTAGAGGAGTCAGACAAGGGTGTCCCATCTCTCCCTATTTATTTTTGCTTTGTGTGCAGCTACTCTCAACGTTTATCTGTGAAAGCGGTATTCAGGGTATCCGTATAGCAGATCGAGAAGTTGTTATTAGCCAATTAGCAGATGACACCACCTTATTTTTAAGAGATGCTTCCCAAATCCCTATAGCAATTGATTGTATAAAGCTGTTCTCTAAAGCTTCAGGGCTTAATCTAAACTTAAGTAAATGTGAGTTAATGTCTATTAAAGATTGCATAACACCCTCCTTATATAATATTCCAGTTAAACCTGTAGTTACTTATTTAGGCATCGTGATCACTAAAAATCAAGATAACAGAAGTACCTTGAACTTTGACCCTGTTATAGTAAAAGCCCAAAGAAGATTTAATGCATGGTTGCAGAGAGACTTGACCTTGAGAGGCAGAACACTGCTTGCTAAGGCTGAGGGAATCTCTAGGTTAACATATCCTGCACTATCTCTGAATGTGGACAACAAAATGTGTAAGTCAGTCGATAAAATCCTCTTCAATTTTATTTGGAAAAATAAAATACATTATGTTAAGAAGTCGGTAATTATGAATACGTATGATAATGGCGGTTTAAATTTTCTAGATTTCTCATCTCTGAACAACACTTTTAAAATTAACTGGCTTAGACAATTTTTATGTAATCCAAATTAAATTTGGAACTTTATCCCTAATTATTTATTTTCCAAATTAGGTGGTCTCCCTTTCCTATTGGTCTGCAATTATAATATTGCTAGAGTCCCTTACAATTTATCGAAGTTCCATAAGCAAGCATTACTTGCATGGTCATTAATCTTTAAACACAACTTTTCCCCTCACCGATACTTCATTTGGAACAATCAAAATATTGTATATAAGAAGAAATCTTTGTTTTTTAGTAACTGGTTTGAGAAAAATGTGTTGACTGTTTCCCAGTTACTGAATTCAGAAGGATTTATTTTAAATTATGAAGAATTTTTATGTAAATTCAATTTCCCAGTAACTCCCAAGGAATTTTCCATTGTAATGGACGCAATCCCTAAAGGAGCTGTTATGCTTCTAAAGGACTCTGTTACATCATCTAACACTTTACCTACTTTAGACCCATTTGAACTCCCAATAGGAAAATTATGCTTTTTGTCATATAATTCATCACTTAATAGTAGAATTAGATCTCTCTTTCAAAAGGAGCTTGTAACAATTCCATATGTGGCTTCATATTGGAAGAATTTGTTTGATCATATTGATTGGAAAAAAGTATGGACTCTGCCTTTGAAATACATAATAACTAATAAGGTTAGAGAAATTTCATTTAAATTATTACACAAATTTTACCCTGCTAAAGCTTTTTTGAAAAGATTTAAGTCAGATATAGATACAAGTTGTTCTTTTTGTGGTGCCCCTGATGAAACTGCTCTCCATATCTTCTGGGATTGTCCTCACACACAGTTATTTTGGGTTGAATTTTCTAATTTTATTAAACGCAATGTGCTTCCGGATTTTTCCTTGCTCTTTAAGGATGTACTGTTTGGCTTCTTTAATATACAAAAAGCTAAATTTAATGAGTATTTTATTATTAATCTATTATTGTTCCTTGCAAAATTTCACATTCACAGTAGTAAATTCACTCAGCAGAATCCCTTATTCATTGTTTTTAGAAGAGAGGTCCAACAATACATCCAAAGCATTTCGTCATCTAAGAATCTTAAAGCTCTTAAGACAATAAATTTGTTTCAACTTTTTAATTTATCTCATTAAAGTTTTCTGTTCCGTTTTTTTTATTTTTGTTTGTTTGTACGAGTATGGATACAGGCTGTATGTATATGTGCTGATTTGCTTTCATTAACTCGTTGTATGTAATTTGTACATTGTTGTAGGCTACTTGTATTTTTGATACCTTGGCATTAATAAAAAAAAAAAATAAAAAAAAAACACATTTCTAACCGGCATGCATCTCGCGTTGATCACCGGTGATCGATTCACAACATACGGGCATTTGCCGACCCGGCGCCATTTCTGTGGGCATGTTTCGGGCAGAATATTATGAGAATTTTAGAAGAAGAAGAAGCTGAAACGAGTTAATTTCGTGATAAAATGTGAAAATGGTCATCTCCTGCTGGGTCAATGGATGTTCAAATCTGGCCGGAGGTTCAGTTAAATTTGGATTTTACAGTATACCTGTCTTTAGACTTCATGAATGTGAAAAGACTGAGCTTTTGTCAGAACAACGACGGAGGTTATGGCTGGCGAGGCTAATAAACAAGTTAACACTTTGCAGTTTGGATGATGTCCTGTACGAACATAATGACGAGGTATTAAAAACAATGTTTCCACTGTTCGATCGCGCGCGCGACTCTCACACTCTCTCTCTCACACACACACACATTCCAGCATTGCAATCTCGCATAGAACCCGCGTATAAAGTTTCTGCATTACATTAATTCATTTGCACGCGAGTTTTATTTATTTTTAAACCGTGTATATTCATGCACTGAACTGTGACGCCCGTACAGTTTCGGTTCAATACGAATAGCGCTACATGTACCGTTCCAACCCTATTCTTCAGTGTACAAATAAGTGCATGCATATTACAGAAAGCACCGATTACTGTTATAAGGGGAACAGGAATTAAGTTGTGCAGGCTATGGCTTTTTAATAGACAGATAGTCTAGCATCACGCTACATACATTCGCTATGATGACTACTTTTCTATTGATTGCACTTGAGCAAACGTCACCAACCCAACCCTCGACAAACTGATTGTGCGCCTCCAGTGATTTCCAGGCTCGGAATTGCTCACATGGGTAAAAAATACCAGTTAATGGTAACGTGACACATGATAATAGGGATCTTCGCCGTGACGTCACGGTGCGCTCTGGTTGGCAAAAAGAAAAGTAATGGCTTGCTGCGCAGCTCAAACACAGAAGACATGGTTGTATCGTGCTGTGAGATCGGCTGTGTTAACAGGTTGGATAAGAGTAACCTTCAGTGGCGGATCTAGAGATTTTTTCCTGGGGTGGCAAAGGGGTGGCATGAGGTTTCAGGAGGGGGGCCATGGACATTATTCATAATTTAAAATACTACGGTTTTCATTGAATGTGTTTTGTTCTCACTACATTACACAGAGTGGGAGTCAAATCAGAGATGTAGCTGGGTTTTTGGATGGTTTGGGTCTTAATTTGTGAATTGTGGACCCTGTGTAATCATTAGTCTGTGTAAACAGTTTTGTCTCAAAAAATATTAAACATTAGGCTCAGACATAAATAGTGATAGATTCTAGGGCTGTCAATCTTCCTCTATAATACTATTCGAATTCCATTCCTTATTTTATTTAATATTCGAATATTAAATGCTCAAATTCATCCTATTATTAATATTTACGACATTACACTGGTTTATGGATCGCCAATGCCACTATAGCATGTGGTTGTTGTTACACGTTCTGTCCACTAGAGGGACGTCTAATAAACATGTTATTCGTGCTAAATATGGTTGAAGCGCTTCCGATGGTTTTCAGCTAATATCTCCGCGAAAACTCCACCAAAAATTCTGAAACTTATATTGTTCTTTTCAGTTCGACTAGACGGTTCCAACGAGCTCGCCGAATCCGTTGAGTTTTTTTGCGTTTTTTGCTTCACGGGCGCTTTTTACGTCGTTAAACATTTACCATTTTTGACAGTATTGTTATGATGTTACAACGTGGATTGGAACCGAGAGTCATCCAGTCTCTTTGGTAGAGAGAGAGACGAGGAAAACAAACAAGCATGCAAATGGAAATTATCGCGGCTGGAAAAATGGTCGAGCTCAAAATGTTATAGTGCGAATAATTTGATTGACTATCGCGACAGGCCTAAGCAGTAGTTTAAACACACACAAAGAGCTAGACTAGACCCTTATCTGACCTGATGATCATAGAAAAATTCAATGAGACAACAAAGTATTGCGGATGTAAATAACGTAACAATGTGGTTGTTGCAGGGTTATCTGTCTGCTATGGACTTTGTCAAACTAATTACCTCTAAACTCACTGCTAACTGCTTATCAGCCTCTCTTCTCCGAGACACTGCGTACTGCAGACAGATACACTGTACAGAGCCTGCCCAGGCTGCCCTGCTGGCGTGGCGTGAGTGACTGGTGAAATTTCGCGGGGGTCGCTGCCGTGCTGGGGATGGGTGAAACCATTGTGAGGGGGAGGGGATTCTAAATCGGCGATTTCTGTTTTAGAGGAGTTTGGTGCGGGTCTCCTTCAACGTGTAGGCTATGAACATAAAATATACTTAAAAAATATTATCTGATTTATAAATGGGGTGGCAAGACTGATCTCAGGGGTGGCAGCTGCCACCCTTTGCCACCCCGTAGATCCGCCACTGGTAACCTTCTACCGCGTACCTAAACAGCCTGAATCAAGAAGATAGCTGTGGATTTCTGCAATTAGGCGTCTAGAATAGGGTACACATTTAAACCCAGATATCACCATGATAAGTACTGAGTTGATTACATCAAGACAAACAAAAAATGTATTACAAGTTTTTTTTAAATTGTTTGTTATTAACATTTGTTATTAACATTATTAACATTTGTTGTTAACAGTTATTAACATTATTAACATTTGTTGTTAACAGTTATTAACATTATTAACATTTGTTGTTAACATAGACAAACGGTGCATAATCTAATTACGTATGTGCTAATTTGCATAAATACCCAAAGAGATCTAGCCTAAACATTGGGTATAGCCAGGTGAAAATGTCTTGTTGAATCTTGTTGACACCTTACAGTAAAATACCTAATGTTAAGGTCTGAACGGAACCCATTCAGGCTACCCATGAACATTAATACATGGAGGCTGGAAGAAGTACTTTAGAAACCAAACCAGCCTTTATTAATTTGTATTGCAGAGATGGGGTTTGGGGCTGAAACAAGACAAAAGGGTGAAATAAAAAGTGGCTGGATCAAAAAATCAAATTACGTACACAATGCACGACTAGAGAATGTCATCTTCATTCTCTTCACAGGCCATCTGCATTGAGTTTGGTTCTTTCTGCCAACCAGTTCGCAACCACGCCCATATCGTGACGTCACATTTGACTCCGGCGAACATCCCTATACTGTATGAGGCAAAGCTGCATAATCAGTGCTCGGTGCTTCCTACGGATCCACACCATTTATGACTGAAATTTTCGCATTGTACCTCTCTCTGTCTTGTGTTAATAGAGTCTCTTTATAATCTCTGCCACTTTGTCTCTTCATGATTTTCGTAACATTATAAACAGAAAGAAATATTCTAAATTTGCTTGTAAAACCTAATGTAAACAGAGCAGCTTATGCCCTCAAAGATGGCGTCTCCGGGTAGGTCACGTGACATGAATTCGCCTGTGGGAACTATGTATAGAGCTGGTAAGTCCCGGCCATCCGTAAAACTCCAAGTGGACCTCTAGGTTGAAAAAGCGTCAATGCAAGTGAATGAGAGAAAATAATTATTTTCTGATCCCGTTTGAATTTTGCAATGAATGTGAACATATGTTGTCTGAATTTTTTATATAATTTCTCATGTAACGAGTTTGACAGTATATTGTATGATTCTTTGGCTAGCAGTTGTGGAATAGACATAACGAGAAAGACTACACGTCACATATGTGACGTCACCGCATAACATATTTTCCCTCCACAAATCGCGGTGCGATAATCTAAGGAATTAGATCGAGATGCCAGTGTGTTTTGTACCCAAATGTCACCATTCAAACAAAACAGGCTGCTCTTTCTTCAACAGCTAGTGGTGGTGACGTATATCAAACGCGTCGAAAGCAGCGAAGAGTTGTAGTCCACAAAGTGCTCTCACACAAAGTCTAACCGTATGAAAATTCTACCCGCTAAATTGTAGCATTCTTTACACGAAAAATTATATAAAAAATTCACAGACAACATATGTTCACATTCATTGCAAAATTCATACGGGATTAGAAAATAATTATTTTCTCTCATTCACTTGCATTGACGATTTTTCAACCTAGAGGTCCAGCGGGGTTAGCGGAAGGGGCGGGACTTACCAGCTCTATATAAGAAACCTCTGAGCAGCAATAATCAACACAATTAAGTGTCCAATAGGGACACATTTGACAGCTTCAAAAGAGCTTCGAGCAGAGTCCGTTTACCGTTACTTAGATTAACCAATACAATTTGTATTATGCATTTCCTGAACATGTAAGTTAACAGTTACTTGCTAACTAATCAAACACTTTATTTGAACAAACTACTTAAACACAACCGGTTTTCCGGCCTTTTACTATCGTGTCGTGAGGGAGAGAGAGAGAGCAATACAGTGCTCGTGTTGTTAACCCTCTGGTGTTCTTCGTTTTCCAGTCACACTCTTGGTCTTCATGGTCAAAAGTGACCGGACCCCTGAAATCAATTTTTTTCTTTTTTCAGTAAAACCAATGAAATTTATTTTTGTTCAATAATATTTTTTCTTTTTATTTTTGGTGTTTTGAGAGAATTTTATGATAATAATGAATATTTATGCAATAATTATGATCTATTTTTTCCCAGTGAATATAATAGAAAATGTATATATATATATATATGTAATTTTTATTATTTTTTAATTAATGCTGTATTTTAGGTTAAAGTAGAGACTAGACCTATAGAAAACAATTTTTTTAAATCAGATTGGTGCCATCTGGTGGGAGTAGTGAGCATAAATATCATGCAATATCATAGTGTAACCACTAGATGGATGTACAGCTCTCTGTAGAAAGGCTTGTGAATTCCCCAGTTATTTTTGCAGATATTTGCTTATTTTTTTCAGGTTGTGGGTTTGAATATATATTAAGAGATTCTCATACTACTTTTGTAAATTTTTTTGTTTGTTTGTTTGGTTTAAATGGTAAGTTGAAGTGCCAGTTTTACTTTATAATACAGTCAAACCTGAGCATTGCGTTAGAAAGAGAGAACAAATGGTAAGCATTTTGTTACCCCTTGTTTTAATTCTAATTTAATAAAAATGCAATTCATTAAGTCATAAACATTTTTTATAAGCCTTTTATAATAAAGGTTTTAATTAAATCTAATTTTTGTACAATCCAATGAACAGTAACTCATCTTCAAAAGGCAACAGCAATTATGAACAAAATAACAGAAAAAGTATAATTATCAAAAAGTAAATGGCAAATAGAGAAATAAAAATAAATAAGTGTTTTAAATATCACCCAAACTATATTTACATATTACATATATGTATATATATATTTATAATAAATGTGTGTGTATGTATGTGTATATATAAAAAATATATATATAAATATATATATATATATTTATATATATACATTTTATATTAAAAAAAAATATATATATATATATATATATTTTTTATTTTTATTTTTTTTTTTATATAAAAAATTTTTTTTTATTTCATAATTGTATAAAATACAAAATACAAAAATATATATATTTTTTGAATTTCAATAATAATTGTTATTATCAGCAATAAAAAAATCAAAGCAGCAAATACCTTCAAGAATCAAGATTGTCTACTTCACTTTTGGTCCTGTTGTAATATAAGATCATCTCTGGTTTCCTGTCTTCTCGTTTACTCACTGTTGGATCTTTGTGCACAGTGCTCATGATCTTACTCTGTGTGCGAGTGTGTGTGAGCGTTCAAGAGAGACACAGTGTGTGACTTTTGAATTTTAGATGTGTTACAATGTCTTCCCCTTATTTTTGATATTTTTTATTTCACAATCTCAAAATGTTCTCTGTTACAGTCTCACCAGTCTCATAGTTCGGTGTGTGTGTGTGTGTGTGTTCAAGAGAGATACATAGTGTGTGACTTTTGCATTTTGGACCCAATGTCTCATTTTTTAATTCATATATTCCACATTTTCTCTGTTACAGTCTCACCAGTCTCATATTTCTCAATGTGTGTGTGTGTTTGTGTTTGTGTGTGTGTGTGGGGGGGCCGGGGGGTGTTTATTTTGCAACCTTGATGGCTTACAGTCTCATGTTTCGTTGCTGTGTGCTTTTTTTCTTACATTGTGGATGAATAATTGATTTTATTTCACACATTTCCCAAAATTTGCTTTTACAATGACACACGTTATTTTGTGTGTGTGTGTGTTTATGGGTGTATAAGGGTGTATGTTTGTCTGTTTTGCACTCTTGGTGTTTTAGAGATTCACCCCTTCACTGTGTTATGCTTTTTTTCTGCATCGTGGCTGATTTGTAGATTGCACGCACATAAAAACTCTGTATTTTCATATTTTTGCCAATTTCCCATTCATAATATGGGGATAAATTGATGCCTAAATCATTGAAAATGGACAGACTAAAAGTCACAAATAGATATTACAACTTGTAAACACAAAACACAATCTACAAATAGATTAAAAATCCGCAAACAAAGTCCTCATGATCCTCAAATGTAAAACAAGATCTACAAATAGATACAAAGTCCTCAAACAAACTCTTTGTGATCCACAAATATAAAGCATGATCTACAAAAAGATTAAAAATCCACTGTTACAGCCGGCTCAAAGGCTGCAACAAAAAGGAGACCGGACGCGTCAATTACCAGCAAAACATTTATTATCACACAGGAAAAACAGACATAACCATAATATAAATAACGGACAGGAGTCAAAGTCGGGCCGGACGCTTGGCGAGGCACGGAACAAACAAATCCATCCCCAAAACCAACGCCGAAAAAGCCGCCTTCACGAGCAGTCCCCACCGCGTTTCATACTGCATCTAACAAGTGTCAGGTGTGTTGGCCACGCCCCCTCCAGACGGCACCTAAAAGCAAACACACACACGCACATACGTACAGCCTAGGCTGAGACGTCACACACCCCCCCTTGAAAAATCCCAAATCCATAAAAAATAACCCATAAGTCAAAACACATAAGACATTGAGGATAACCAATGACATTTCTGAAGACTTCTAACCTATAATTTAGGAAAATAAATTCGACCCACTAACCCTTCCATCTCACCTACTTCACATCTTCATCCCCAGCAATCCGGATCCTGGAAGCAATTTTAAGGTGATAAATAGTAAAGCAGGGAGCAAAGGAAAAGTCAACAGCATCGTAGTCAACAGTTACATAGCCACGTCAAATGTACGCGACAACGCATCAGCCATGACATTATCAACCCCCTTGATGTGCTGAACCTTCAAATTATACGGTTGCAGAAATAAAACCCACCGCATCAAACGCTGATTTGGACTTTGCAATGAATGCAGAAATGTCAAAGGATTATGATCCGAGTAAACCAGCACCTCTGCGCCTCCCCCCACATAGACATCAAAATGCTGTAGCGCCCAGATCATAGCCAAAGCTTCCTTCTCGATCACCGAATAATTTCTCTGATGTACATTAAATTTCCGCGAAAAGAAGCATACGGGGTGATCCATTCCATCTTGATCTGACTGCAACAAAACTGCCCCAGCTCCTACATGACTTGCATCAACCTGCAGTTTAAAAGGCTGATCGAACTTAGGTGCAGCGAGGACTGGGGCTGTTGTCAGCAACAATTTCACATTATCAAACGCTCTCTGACAATTAAAGGTCCATTCAAATTTTGTGGAACCTTTCAACATATCGGTCAATGGGGAAACCACAGTGGAAAAATTAGGGCAAAAGCTACGATAATAGCCCACGAGTCCCAAAAACCGCATCAGCTCCTTTTTGGTCGATGGAGGAGGGAAACCTTCAACAGCTAAAATTTTAGCTTGGAGTGGACGTACCTTACCCTGACCCACCTCTTTTCCCAAGTACTTCACTGTGGCCTGGGCAAATTCACATTTCGATAAATTGACTGTAAGGCATGCTCCAACCAGACGATCAAACAATGCCCGTAAATGCTGAAGGTGCTGCCTCCATGTTTCGCTAAAAATAATAACATCATCCAGGTAAACAGCGCAACCTTCCAACCCCAGGATCACCCGATTCATTAATCTCTGGAAGGTTGCCGGCGCATTTCTCAACCCAAAACTCATAACCGAATATGAGTATAATCCTGAGGGTGTAATAAAAGCAGTTACCTCTCGGGCACGTGCGGTTAACGGCACCTGCCAGTACCCCTTCAGGAGGTCCAGCTTACTCACAAACTTGGATGCCCCAACTTGGTCCACACAATCCTCCATACGAGGAAGAGGAAATGCATCGGGCTTCTTATTCAACTTTCGATAATCAGTACAGAATCTTTGTGTACCATCTGCTTTTTTCACCAACAAGCAGGGCGATGCCCAACTAGAAAATGAATGTTGGGCTATGCCATTATCCAGCATATACTGAACCTCAGAATCCAATACTTTTCGTTTCTCAAGAGGAACCCGATAAAAACGCTGTCTTATTGGTAGCGCATCACCAACGTCCACATCATGATCTATCAGATGAGTGCGCGACGGCACATCTCCAAACAACCTAGGAAATTCAGCCACTAAACACATTAATTCGGATCTATGCCCATTCGACAGATGACTTAACACACTCTCCAAATTCCCAAGTGCTTCAGAATTTCTTAGACGAGGTAACAACTCACTATTCCCTGGTGCCCTCACATCCTCCCCAGTTGAAGGAGACTCCTCAAGGACGGTGACGGCAACTGAAACAGGGCTTATGTTTCCCTCAGGGCTACGGGAGAAATATGGTTTAAGCAGATTAGCGTGACAAAGTTGATTTGATTTCTTACGATCAGGAGTAGCAATGATATAATCCTGTTCTGAAACCCTCCGCAATACGGTATAAGGACCAGAAAATTTTGCACAAAACGTAGATCCTGGGTAAGGTAACAACACTAATACTTGATCGCCTGGACTAAAAACACGGCATTCAGTATGGCGATCAAACAATCTTTTCATTTTTATTTGCGCTTTCCCAAGACGTTCTCGTGCTTTCTGTCCTGCAAGAAACAACCGCCTCCGGAACCCGCTCACATAGTCGGACAACTTTCTAGGCGGTTCCTTGCCCTTTAATTCATCTTGCAAAACTGCAAGTGGTCCCCGCACCGTATGACCAAACACCAATTCGTTTGGACTAAACCCCAAACTCTCTTGTGTCACCTCCCGAGCCGCTAGCATCAGCCAAGGAAGCCCATCCTCCCAATCCCGATTCAATTCAACACAGTACGCCCGCAATAGCGACTTCAGAGACTGATGAAAACGCTCCAACGCCCCTTGACTCTGCGGATGATATGCGCTAGACTGGTTGTGCTTCACCCCAAGCTGTTTCAGAACCTCTGCAAACATTCCAGACATAAAATTGGTCCCTCGATCGCTCTGAACAATCCTAGGTATTCCAAAAATAGAAATGAAATGCGTCAAGGCTTTAACCACAGCTTTAGTAGTGATCTTGCGCAAGGGATAGGCCGCGGGATAACGAGTTGTTTGACACATAACTGTCAGCAAATACAGATTACCTGATTTCGACGGTGGCAATGGCCCAACACAGTCAATCATTATGTGTTCAAAAGGTTGACTTACTACCGGTATTGGACACAACGGCACCGGTTTTAACCACTGATTAGGTTTACCAACCATCTGGCAGGTGTGGCAGGTTTTAATAAATGTTGCCACATCTTTTTTAAGACGAGGCCAATAAAATTGCCGCAAAATTCGGTGATAAGTCTTGTTTACCCCCAAATGGCCTGCAACATCACCATGGGCAGCCCTCAATACCACCTCCTTAAATGGATCCGGCACCACCACTTGAATTAATGCCTCGCTGCCTGAATCCTCATTTTGATGACTCCATTTCCTCAATAGCAACTCCTCCTGAATAAAATAACCGTTTGCCACACTCCCCACCTCCTCAGGGGGCACCACAACAGCAAACAAAGGTTGTAAGATAAGATCCTTTCCCTGCGCAACCACTAACTCACTCCGAGTAATAGAAGAAAAAATAGCTAACCCAGGTACCTCAACTTTTTGCACTTCTGCACAATCGGATGATAAAGTACGACTTATTGAACGTGTTACGGCACAAGACACAAACACCTCAGGGAAATCACACCCCACTTCATCAGATTGCCCTTTCAATGGAGTAACCAAAACTACAGGTGGAGAAACAACATCCTTCCACACTCGCCCCCCTGCCAAATTATTTCCTAAAATCACCGAAACGCCATCAACAGGTAACGACGGACGCACTCCAATGGTTACCTCTCCCTCCACCAATTCAGATTTCAAATAAACTCTGTGCATAGGAACAGATAACGTCTGCAGCCCTATCCCCCTTATCAATACGTTCTTCTCCGCACTTGAGGCGTCAGAAAAAGGTAAGATCGAGTCTAAAATGAACGATTCTGATGACCCAGTATCTCTCAAAATCCGAATTGGTACTTTATTAATACCATCAATTAAAGACACAAAACCATCAGTAAGAAATGGAGCATAATTTACCCGAGAATCGGTCTTTAGAGTTTTTGATCCCATTACACAATCAGACAATACTGGTGGTGGATTTTCAGGACTAGATACTGTCTCTACCAATAAGGTGGGAGCAAAATTCATCTTTTCCCTCGTGATCTCAGTTTGCTTGCCAACACTGGACACTCATTTTTCCAGTGACCACTATTAAAGCAATAATGGCAAACATTATCATTACTTTTCCCTCGCACGGAATTAACCGACTTTTGAGTCGGAGGCACAACCTCAAATCTCCGCGAGCGTTGTTGAGACAAATTCTCTCTATAGCCAACACTACCACCCGCACCCCCATCAACCAATCCACTCCTATGAGTTAAGATAAATTCATCCGCCAGTACCGCGGCTTCAGCAACAGTACTGGGCTTATTTTCATTGATATACGTAGCAATGTTGTCAGTAACGATGTTTCTAAACTGCTCCAACAGAATCAAATCTCGCAGTTCTTCAAACGTACTCACGTTCGAAGCAGCGCACCACCGATCAAAATGTGCAGTCAACTCTCTACCCACTTCTACATGAGTCTGACGTTCCCCTCTCTTCCAATTCCTAAAACGCTGCCGATACGCCTCTGGAACCAATTCATACACTCTCAAAATAGTAGACTTAACCTTATCATAGTCTTTTCGATCTTCCACTGTAAGTGCCATATAGGCCTCTTGTGCTCTACCCGTAATGACACTTTGAAGCATCACTACCCGATCAACAATAGGCCAATTACGTTCCTCCGCAATACTATCAAACAACGAGAAAAAAACATCGGGATCACGTTCATTAAATTTGGGAAGTAATTTCAAATTCCCCACTACATCAAATGCACGCGGTACTCTCTCCTGTAATTGTGCCCCTTCAAATGGCATTTTACCTTCCCCGATTAATCTTAACCGTTGAACTTCTAAATCAAAATCCCTTGACAGCTTTTCAGATTCTAGCTGTTGAGAATGTTTAAGCTGCAATAATTCTATTTCGCGTCGTTTAAGCAAATCGTCCATTTTTAACTTTTCCAATTCCAATTCGCGTTCGTTAACTACCTTAGCCATCTCTCGACTATGTATTTGCTGCATCTCCAGGATCTCTTTTTTCTGATCAAACGATAAACCTGAAAAAAGATCCACTGATTCTTTCGTCTCCCCTGTAATCTTTACAGTATCTGAAACGGACAAAACTTTTCTCTCACTTAACTTATCCTTCAAAATCGATTTTAACTCCTTCTTTTTTAAACGTTTATCTACATCTCTAAAACCATAATGTTCCACAAGCTCCCACAATTGTCCCTTAGCCAACCCATTTAATAACCCCTCCGATGGAGCTTTAATAAAATCTTCAATTAACACCATATCTTCGATTTCAGAATTACCAATTCACACATTCATGGGCAAAAAAAAAATATTATTTTTTTTTTAATCAAGTGGTCAAAACAGATGAGTATTCATTCATACGTTCCCCTTCCTAAACTACAACCGTATCCCCCACTATCTTCCTAATCCTAATCTTCATGCAACTCCCCAGAGCCGAGCGCCTTTAAACACTAAAATACCGCTGGTAGTGAAATAAGCAAATTTGCCCAATTCACAAACCACGGCAGTGTACTCAGCCCAGGAGTCTGCACAAAAATAACAAACTAAAACAACAAACCAACACTACGTGTTGCTAAAGCCTAACAGGGGAAATGAAATCTCTCTCATCTTGTCATTTACCACACAAAGTCACTTACCCATAAAAGTGTGAAAAGAAGACTCTGTTGGAATCACGTCCGTCTCCCACAACATTTCCTCAAACAAAATCAAACGAAAAAAACAATCCACGCGATTAACGCATTCGCTTTAAATTTTCGGACGAGCCCCCATTTGTTACAGCCGGCTCAAAGGCTGCAACAAAAAGGAGACCGGACGCGTCAATTACCAGCAAAACATTTATTATCACACAGGAAAAACAGACATAACCATAATATAAATAACGGACAGGAGTCAAAGTCGGGCCGGACGCTTGGCGAGGCACGGAACAAACAAATCCATCCCCAAAACCAACGCCGAAAAAGCCGCCTTCACGAGCAGTCCCCACCGCGTTTCATACTGCATCTAACAAGTGTCAGGTGTGTTGGCCACGCCCCCTCCAGACGGCACCTAAAAGCAAACACACACACGCACATACAGCCTAGGCTGAGACGTCACATCCACAAATAAACACATTGTGATTCACAAATAGAAATCAGTGACTTGTACTTGAAAACCAGAATTTGAATGAATGTAAAGTGACTTGTTTGCAGGTGAAGATCATGTTCTGTTTGTAGATTGTGTCACATTTGTTTTCAGAATTCTGACACTATTGTTTCGCTGATGTGACAAAATAATGCCATAATCATTGAAAATGAAGAGACTATGAGTCAAAAATGCATATTACAATTTGTAAACACAAAACAAGATCTACAAATAAATTTAAAATCTGCAGACAAACTCCTCACAATCTGCAAATGTAAAACACAATCTGTAAATAGATTCCAAATCTGCAAACAAACTCCTCATGATCCGCAAATGTAAAACAAGATTTACAAATAGATAAAAAATCCACAAACAAACTCTTTATGATTCACAAATAGAAATCAGTGACTTGTACTTGACAACCAGAATTTGAATGAATGCAAAGTGATTTGTCTGTGCACGAAGGTCTTTATTAGTTTGTAGATTGTGTTGCATTTGTTTTCAGAATTTTGGCACAACTTTTTCGCAGTTTTTTTCCATTAAAAATCTACAAATGCCCTCCTCACAATTTGCAAACAAACACAGTCTAACTTGTATTTTCAAACCACTGTAAAAATACATTCTTACACATTCTGTGCAAAGCTCAGCATGCAAGTGTTGAATCTGTGTTTGCAGATCACAGGGCATTCACAGATCCCTCTGCACACGTATACAGATCTTTTTGGCACTATCTTTCCGCAGAGTGTGTGACTACGATCCACACGTGTAGTCAACCAATCAGGGATATTGCTTCAACGTGATGTCACGCCCCCTCAATAAGCCCTTTTCAAAATAAGAGCTGACGCTTCTCGGACGACTGGGCTGGCCCAGAACCGTTGAAAAACACATTTACCGGCTCTGGGCTGGCCTCACTGTCATTTACCGTGACGGTGTCGTGCCGAGGTTCTTATCCCTGAAAGGAAGTGTATCCCCGGTCGCGGGAGCGCGCTCGCATTCAGCAGAAGGTGGGCCATTGGTTTGAACAAAGTTAATTAAACTATAGCACGTGAATTGTTTAAGTTATCGTTTTACTATTGTTTTAGCAAAGACAGCTATCACGTGGCCCATCTATCAAAATGAATTGTTTTATTCTTCTGCAAGCTAACGATCGAACTTCATTGCACTGAATTGAGAAAGTCAAGTTTACTGCAAAACCAAGACGACCATATCGTTTCACTCATAAAGCAAACAACAGCCTTTGTATATTAAATTGTTATGAATCCCCCCTCCTTATTCCATGGTGAATTATTATCAAAATGATTTAATAATGCATGGCACTTAAATGGCTGGTCAATGTCATACACAAAAAGTGATTGTACAGATGTTGGCCTATCATCAAGTTATCAGCCTATTTTTATTTTACAATAACGGTTTACAAATAACCCCCGTGTATAATTCGTTCAATTATTAGCCTATTATTTTTTTTTTCCAAATTAAATCCAAAGAAAAAAAGGTTAAAAAGAAAAAAAAACTAATGTTTTTCCATTAGGCCTATTTAATTCCTGAACTAAAGTAAAAAAAAAAATGTAAAAAAACGAATAGGCCTAATGACTCGTTTTCCGATTTTCTGATAAACAAAAACAAAAACATTCCCGCGCAGACCTCCTCATACCCTGATTAAATCAGTAGGCTATCTGTTTAAAATTATTTCACTGATATATGCCTACTAAGGTGTTAAATTAAAATCAAAATTAAAATGTATCTAGGAATGACCAAGGCCTAATTAATTTGTTCTATTTTTGATCTGAGCACACAATCAGAAAATCTGAAAACCCGTTGTTATTCCTCTTTTTTTTTTTTCTTTTTTTTTTAGTTCAGGATTTTTTTTTTTTGAAAAACATGTCGTTTTTCATTTTTTTTTTTTTGTTTTTTTTTTTTGAAAAAATGATTCAACGAATGATAGCCTGCCCTACACAGACCGACCCATCATATTCCACAATTATATGCCTCCTGCGGGCGCAAACAGACAAAGAAACACCTGAACAACTATTTTTGTAGCATTTTTTAATGTCGTCTTTTGTCTTTTAAATCGGAAATAAAGACAATGTTGCTTGACAAAAGATTGGATAGCCCACATGTTTGTTTTAGCAAGGCGGGATGTGTTGCAAGATGGCTATATATCGGGAGACATGTGGGTCAGACAAGACTTTTACCTCTTCATTAAGTTTTGTTTTGTAGAAAGCCTTTCTAAAATGTGAATTTCGTTTTGTATCAATTGTATCTTAATTTTAATCAATGTTTCATCAACCAATTGCCTGGATTTAATGAATAAGAAGCAAGCAGACAAAATAACCATTAGGCTCCGGCGCGATTGCTCGTGAACTGCTGAACTGCTCGTCTCATAAATGAACCGAAACTCAGCGTTTAAACTGCCTCACAGACACGAGAAATAGGATAGAAAGCTTGAAATCTAATTTATTAATAAACAATAAAAATGTATCCTTGCTACATTTGTAGGCTAGCATTCATAATCATGCGATTTGAATATTTAATATATAGCCCATCGTATACATTATTATTGATGCATGTTAAACATTCTACAAACTTTGCAACCAGGCCAGAAGCTTTGGCTCAGTTTGGCTAGATAACGTTATCTGAAACTAAGGCAAATGTTAGTGGGTATGGGAAGGAATGAAGATGTATTTCCTCATTTTATTTTAAATTAGGCCTATATATTATACTGTATTAATAGTCTTGGTTATTAAGGCTACATATTAAAGCAGAGTGCTCTGGGTAATATTTTATATCCTGTCAAAACATACACTCACCGGCCACTTTATTAGGTACACCTGTCCAACTGCTCCTTAACACTTCATTTCTAAGCAGCCAATCACATGGCGGCAACTCAGTGCATTTAGGCATGTAGACATGGTCAAGACAATCTCCTGCAGTTCAAACCGAGCATCAGTATGGGGAAGAAAGGTGATTTGAGTGACTTTGAACGTGGCATGATTGTTGGTGCCAGAAGGGCTGGTCTGAGTATTTCAGAAACTGCTAATCTACTGGGATTTTCACGCACAACCATCTCTAGGGTTTACAGAGAATGGTCCGAAAAAGAAAAAACATCCAGTGAGCGGCAGTTCTGTGGGCGGAAATGCCTTGTTGATGCCAGAGGTCAGAGGAGAATGGCCAGACTGGTTCGAGCTGATAGAAGGGCAACAGTGACTCAAATAACCACCCGTTACAACCAAGGTGGGCAGAAGAGCATCTCTGAACGCACAGTACGTCGAACTTTGAGGCAGATGGGCTACAGCAGCAGAAGACCACACCGGGTGCCACTCCTTTCAGCTAAGAACAGGAAACTGAGGCTACAATTTGCACAAGCTCATCGAAATTGGACAATAGAAGATTGGAAAAACGTTGCCTGGTCTGATGAGTCTCGATTTCTGCTGCGACATTCGGATGGTAGGGTCAGAATTTGGCGTCTACAACATGAAAGCATGGATCCATCCTGCCTTGTATCAACGGTTCAGGCTGGTGGTGGTGGTGTCATGGTGTGGGGAATATTTTCTTGGCACTCTTTGGGCCCCTTGGTACCAATTGAGCATCATTGCAACGCCACAGCCTACCTGAGTATTGTTGCTGACCATGTCCATCCCTTTATGACCACAATGTACCCAATTTCTGATGGCTACTTTCAGCAGGATAATGCGCCATGTCATAAAGCTGGAATCATCTCAGACTGGTTTCTTGAACATGACAATGAGTTCGCTGTACTCAAATGGCCTCCACAGTCACCAGATCTCAATCCAATAGAGCATCTTTGGGATGTGGTGGAACGGGAGATTCGCATCATGGATGTGCAGCCGACAAATCTGCGGCAACTGTGTGATGCCATCATGTCAATATGGACCAAACTCCCTGAGGAATGCTTCCAGCACCTTGTTGAATCTATGCCACGAAGAATTGAGGCAGTTCTGAAGGCAAAAGGGGGTCCAACCCGTTACTAGCATGGGGTACCTAATAAAGTGGCCGGTGAGTGTACATTAATCATTGCCATTGAATTTGTATTTTTGTAATTTTTGTATATTTGTAATTTTGAAATATAATATTAAAGAGTATATTTGATGTGATGATTCTATCATTTACCATATTCACCAATTGTTATAATTTCAATTTGTGCTGGTTGATTATGAACAATGGGTAAAATTAGGGGTCAGGGCTCCATTAGGGCTCCTCCCCTAACCGCATGTGATCTCACTCCAAGCTTTTGATAAATATACAGATTTTTTCAGATCATATTGAAACCTGCTATAAAAAGTACCCCCTCTCCATATTGCACAGACGATGGCCTATCGACGTCTCCACTTCCTGTGAACATCTAACACTTCCACACACACCAGAACACTTATACTCCCCTTTTGCATCTAGGAATTCTTAAAGCACCAATTCAAGAAAATTC
This sequence comes from Semotilus atromaculatus, assembly GCA_031834385.1. Lineage (NCBI taxonomy): Eukaryota > Metazoa > Chordata > Actinopteri > Cypriniformes > Leuciscidae > Semotilus > Semotilus atromaculatus. Next base: position 8,729,840 of record JAULUF010000041.1, on the reverse strand, counting down.
TTAATAACTATATAACAAAACCTATTTCATTTCACATTTCTTAAGTTTGATTCAACTCAAATCTGCCTCAGGCCCTTCTGATCCACAGAAGTGACATATGTCAGTCAGGTCACCTCACCTTAGAAACAAAACAAAAAATATATTGTCCATATTCACTGCTGTTATGTATGAAGTATTCAAAAAAATAAAACACTTGATGATGTAGGCCAATATCTGTAGATTTTGGAGGGGGATACATATTTTGGCAGGTCGAAAATACGGTCTGAAACCCTTTATAACTTTTGTAAGGAAACAAGAAATGTGTCCATATTCACTGATGTTATTAAACATGATGTAAAGTATTTAAAAAATTTTTAAAACACTTGATGATAGGCCAACATCTGTACAATCACTTTTTGTGTATGACATTGACCAGCCATTTAAGTGCCATGCATTATTAAATCATTTTGATAATAATTCACCATGGAATAAGGAGGGGGGATTCATAACAATTTAATATCCAAAGGCTGTTGTTTTCTTTATGAGTGAAACGATATGGTCGTCTTGGTTTTGCAGTAAACTTGACTTTCTCAATTCAGCGCAATGAAGTTCGATCGTTAGCTTGCAGAAGAATAAAACAATTCATTTTGATAGATGGGCCACGTGATAGCTGTCTTTGCTAAAAAAAAAACAATAGTAAAACGATAACTTAAACAATTCACGTGCTATAGTTTAATTTACTTTGTTCAAACCAATGGCCCACCTTCTGCTGAATGCGAGCGCGCTCCCGCGACCGGGGATACACTCCCTTTCAGGGATAAGAACCTCGGCACGACACCGTCACGGTAAATGACAGTGAGGCCAGCCCAGAGCCGTTAAATATGTTTTTCAACGGTTCTGGGCCAGCCCAGTCGTCCGAGAAGCGTCAGCTCTTATTTTGAAAAGGGCTTATTGAGGGGGCGTGACATCACGTTGAAGCAATATCCCTGATTGGTTGACTACACGTGTGGATCGTAGTCACACACTCTGCGGAAAGATAGTGCCAAAAAGATCTGTATACGTGTGCAGAGGGATCTGTGAATGCCCTGTGATCTGCAAACACAGATTCAACACTTGCATGCTGAGGTTTGCACAGAATGTGTAAGAATGTATTTTTACAGTGGTTTGAAAATACAAGTTAGACTGTGTTTGTTTGCAAATTGTGAGGAGGGCATTTGTAGATTTTTAATGGAAAAAAAACAGCGAAAAAGTTGTGCCAAAATTCTGAAAACAAATGCAACACAATCTACAAACTAATAAAGACCTTCGTGCACAGACAAATCACTTTGCATTCATTCAAATTCTGGTTGTCAAGTACAAGTCACTGATTTCTATTTGTGAATCATAAAGAGTTTGTTTGTGGATTTTTTATCTATTTGTAGATCTTGTTTTACATTTGTGGATCATGAGGAGTTTGTTTGCAGATTTGGAATCTATTTACAGATTGTGTTTTACATTTGCAGATTGTGAGGAGTTTGTTTGCAGATTTTAAATTTATTTGTAGATCTTGTTTTGTGTTTACAAATTGTAATATGCATTTTTGACTCATAGTCTCTTCATTTTCAATGATTATGGCATTATTTTGTCACATCAGCGAAACAATAGTGTCAGAATTCTGAAAACAAATGTGACACAATCTACAAACAGAACATGATCTTCACCTGCAAACAAGTCACTTTACATTCATTCAAATTCTGGTTTTCAAGTACAAGTCACTGATTTCTATTTGTGAATCACAATGTGTTTATTTGTGGATTTTTAATCTTTTTGTAGATCATGCTTTATATTTGTGGATCACAAAGAGTTTGTTTGAGGACTTTGTATCTATTTGTAGATCTTGTTTTACATTTGAGGATCATGAGGACTTTGTTTGCGGATTTTTAATCTATTTGTAGATTGTGTTTTGTGTTTACAAGTTGTAATATCTATTTGTGACTTTTAGTCTGTACATTTTCAATGATTTAGGCATCAATTTACCCCCATACTTTCATTTCCTATGGCCGGTCGTTTTTGACCGAAGGCCATGAGTGTGACTATTTTTTTTACGACCACTTAGACTTTTCAAATCATGTCCCCAATTTTTTTGTGTGTTCATATACTAAGTACCATAAAAGTCACCAAGTTTCGTACCATTCCGATGAAGCTACGATTTTTAACATTTTTTTATTAAAAAAATTCCGGTCGGAAACGACAGAAAAACACCAGAGACGGTGAGAGAGAGCGCGCGCGCGGCCGGGCGGGGCTGTCTCTCTTAATGCTCGATCGTTGATAAAATGATTTTTAATTTTAATAAATCGTGGACACGTTAAACTTATTCCCTCCCTCATTTTGATTGAACGAATTACAACGTGGCCACAATATAGTAAAACGTGCTGGTATTCGTGGCCACGAATCGATATAGTCACCTGAATATTCACCAATTCACAAAAATATAGGTCTTTAGCATTCACTATGAAATAATAGTATCTGTTTTTCTTACCTGTGAAGATCTTCAGTGAAGGGTGACTAGTGTTCTCGTACAGCTTTTTATTCCTTTTGCAAAGAAATTGCCGTTTTAGTTAACGTTTTGGGGTTTTATAACCAATACCACCTTAAGCTACACGGAAGTCCTATAAGTGAATAATAACGAACATTCATTGGCTACTTAAAAAATAAATATTATATTTTAATGTGGAGAAGCGGCTTCTTCTTCATTCAAATGGCAAATCACCAAATAAAACACTTCTTCATTAGCTACTGCCACCTGCTGTTAGCCTAGACAGACACTCTCCAAGCTCCTCTCCCCAGTATCAAAGCAATTTTTAATAAGCAGGAAAAATTTCCGACTTTAAACAAATACCCATTTAAATGCTTAGGGTGTTTGCGTTGTAAGAATGTACAGGGAGACTTTAAATTTAAAAACGGTCTCTCGATAGGCAATGTTTTCTCAGTCAAATCATAAAATTTCCTATTGATTCAATAGAACGCGTGAGCACACTAGGGAATACCAAGATGGCGGCGCAGTGGCTTCACTGTTTATGACGTCATGAGCTATCCAGTCATTCTGGCCCAATCCCAAATGGCACACTTCATGTGCACTTTCGGTCTTGTGGACTTACAATGGCTGCCGCGTGCGCGTGTCCGTTAAGTCCGTGAGACCGCAGTGTGTCCCATTTGTCATTTTTAGATCTCAGAAGGGTGCTCGCGAGCGCCCCCTCTGCGGTCGATTTGCGCCCTTGATGCGCACTTTCGCCGAGCCCACGCTGATGCGGACTCCACAGCAGACTTCTTCCCGACATTCAAAGCGGCGTTACGTCGCGAAAGTGCGGACTCAGAGGAAGACCGCGAGTGCTTAGGGTTCCATTTGGGACAGGGCCTCTATCCACCTTATTCTGTGCCCATTCTATTTCCCATGATTCATAGCGGGTTCAACTGACTAAACGGTTTTCTACTTCCGTTTGAAGTGTTTGTCTACATAGAATGCTAGCACTCTAGTCGAGACGTTAGAAAAATATCAGTCTACACATGCGTTTTATATTTAATATGAGTGAAATACACATGTGACATAACACAACAAATCTTTAACTTTTAGGTGGCAAAATATTTTTTAGTAATTCTATGAATTACACTGCGCAAAACAAAAGTAAAAGCCTGCTAACCGGATGAAGAAGTGTCGGCCTCCACAGAACATAAAATATTCTTTTTATTTTATTTTTCGTGTTCGCATTTATGAGAACAGTTCTCCGTTATGGACATGACCCCTCTGAAATCGACTTTAAAACTTTCACAGAGATCTCTAAGAGAAGCACAAAGCCTTTCTTTAAAGTGAATTTCCTTTTTTATTAATTGTATCTTCATTTTAATCAATGTTTCATCAACCAATTGCCTGGCTGGTTTTAATAAATAAGAAGTAAATATAGTAGAAAATGGATCATCATGACATGGAAGCGCCGGCGCGCAAACTGGACTTTGGTCTCATAAATGAACCGAAACTCAGCGTATAATGTAGCCTATTGCCACACAGGCCTGATAAATATATAGACTATGCATTTTTGAAAGCAGAGGTAGACAGGAGTCAAAGTGCTAACCAGCCTACGCTTTTTGCTTGGGTTATTCTGCTGCAGTCGGGGGTGATAGAGACTGTCGGATGTTCATGAGATCGTGCAGTCATGCATCAGCTATCCTTTGGAAGTTATGAAGAAAAGAAAAAAGTTCATTTTGTTTTTATCTGTGATTTAATAACAAATAACGTGATCAAATCACATTTGATGAATGTTTTTTTCGATTTAGTTTACCGATGTGGGGATGACACAATCTGAAACACATGGCAAAAGCATATAGACCAGATTCGAACCGGAAGTTGGAAACCGGAGTCGTCGTCATGGCAGCGCGCATTGTTTAGAGCAGAATAAGGTGGATATAGATCAGAATCAGAATCAGAAAGAGCTTTATTGCCAAGTGTGCTTGCACACACAAGGAATTTGTTTTGGTACTGAGGCTTCCAGTGCACATATACAAATACAACAAGAAACATAATAATACAAATTATAAGAATAAAAATAAGTATATAAAAACAGAGAATAAAAGTATCACAGTTGGGTTTAGCCAGAATAAACATTTACAGATTTACAGATTATGAACATATTTACAGTGTTTTGAATATTATAAATAAATAAATCTACATATAAGTCTACATATAAGTATCACCTGAGTTGTAAGTTATTGCACTAAACAGTGGGAGAATTGCACTTAAGGGCATATGCCTTGGGAGGTATGTTAACTGTTCAGAAGGGAAATGGCCTGTGGGAAGAAACTGTTCCTGTGCCGAGATGTTCTTGTGGCCAGTGATCTGAGTCTCCGTCTTGACGGTAACAGTTCAAACAGGTGGTGTCCAGGGTGAGTGGAGTCTGTGGTGATTTTACCTGCTCTCTTCCTCACCCTGGAAGAGTACAGGTCCTGGAGGGTTGGCAGGGGGGCACCAATGATCCTCTCTGCAGTCCGGACTGTCCGCTGTAGTCTCCTGATGTCAGATTTGGTAGCTGAATGAACAGACTCAATGACGGCTGAGTAGAACTGAATCAGCAGCTCCTGTGGCAGATTGAACTTCCTCAGCTGGCGAAGGAAGTACAGTCTCTGCTGGGCCTTTTTCACAATAGAGTCAATGTGATTATCCCACTCTATTGGGCACCAGTGCTGACTGTGAGAGTCCTGGATGTGTGTTTCCCCAGTCTCACAAGCTGCTGCCGGTCCGTCAGGAAGCTGGAGATCCACTGACAGATCGAGGATGGAATGGAGAGCTGGGTCAGTTTGGCTGTGAGGAGATCAGGCATGATGGTATTGAAGGCCGAACTGAAGTCCACAAAGAGGATCCTTGCATAAGTCCCAGGTCTGTTGAGATGTTGCAGGATATAATGCAGTCCCATGTTGACTGCATCATCCACAGACCTGTTTGCTCTGTAGGCAAACTGAAAGGGATCCAGCAGGGGTCCAGTGATGTCCTTCAGGTGGGCCAACACCAGTCTTTCAAACGACTTCATGACCACAGACGTGAGAGCGACAGGTCTGTAGTCGTTAAGTCCAGTGATTTTGTTTTTTTTGGGGACAGGAATGATAGTGGAGCGTTTGAAGCAGCAGGGAACTTCACACTGCTCCATTGATCTGTTGAAGATCTGCGTAAAGACCGGGGCCAGTTGGTCAGCACAGGCTTTTAAACAAGCAGATGAGATGCCGTCTGGGCCTGAGGCTTTCCTAGTCTTCTGTTTTTTGAAGACTCGGCTCACGTCCTCCACACAGACCTTAAGCTCAGGTTGGTTGGCAGGAGGGAAGGGGAGTGGGAGTGCAGGAGGTGATGGTGGATGTGTGAAGTGCAGATCAGAGCGGGTGTGTGGTGTGAATGAGGGCTTTTCAAACCTGCAGTAGAATGAGTTTAAATCATCAGCCAGGTGTTGATTGTCCACAGATCGGGGGGATGGTGACTTGTAGTTGGTGATGTTCCTCAGGCCAGTCCAGAATGTTGCCGGGTCGTTGGCTGAAAACTGTTTTTTCAGCTTTTCAGAGTAGCATCTTTTAGCAACTCTGATCTCCTTTGTCAGTTTGTTTCTGGCCTGGTTATACAAGATTTTATCCCCACTTCTGTAAGCATCCTCTTTGGCATGACGGAGGTGTTTGAGTTTCCCAGTAAACCATGGTTTATCATTGGTGAATGATAAGAATGTCCTGGTAGGAATGCATGTATCCTCACAGAAACTTATATATGATGTTACAGTATCTGTGAGCTCATCCAGATCGGTGGCAGCAGCTTCAAAAACAGTCCAATCAGTGCAATCGAAGCAGGCCTGTAGATCCTGTTCTGCTTCATTAGTCCATCTTTTTACAGTCCTTATTACAGGTTTAGCTGATTTCAGTTTCTGCCTGTAGGTCGGTATAAGATGAACCAAACAGTGATCAGATAGCCCCAAAGCTGCTCGTGGGACGGAGTGATACGCATTCTTTATTGTGGTGTAACAGTGGTCCAGTATATTACTGTCTCTTGTGGGACATGTAACATGCTGTCTGTATTTTGGTAGTTCACGGGAAAGATTTGCTTTGTTAAAATCCCCAAGAATGATTAAAAGAGAGTCTGGGTGCCTTTGTTCTGTTTCAACTATTTGTTCAGCCAGCTGTTGTAGTGCCGCGCTCACACACGCGTCTGGAGGGATGTACACATTCACGAGAATGAAAGAGGAGAATTCCCGTGGCGAGTAGAAAGGTTTGCAATTAATGAAATGGGTCTCTAAGTTAGGAGAGCATATCTTGTTCAGTGTTGTTACATCTGAACACCAATTTTCGTTAATGTAGAAACACAATCCACCACCTCTCGTTTTCCCCGTTAGCTCCGCGATGCGATCCGCTCGGAACAGCTGGAAGCCCGGCAGATGTATTGCGTTGTCCGGTTTGGCTTCACTCAGCCAGGTTTCAGTGAAGCACAGAGCAGCAGAGCTAGAAAAATCCTTGTTAATGCGGATGAGAAGAAGTTCATCCATTTTGTTGGGAAGAGATCGGAGATTCGCAAGATGAATACTGGGGAGTGCAGTGCGCAGGCCGCGCTCGCGGAGTTTGACCAGCGCGCCGGCTCGCTTTCCTCGTTTGCGTTTGAGCGCGCGTTTGAACAACACCGCTGCCCCTCCGACGAGAATGTCCAGCAAAACGTCTGAATAATCAAAACCTGTATAGAAGTTTTCTGGTGTGTGTTTCCTAATGTCCAGTAGTTCATCTTTGGTGAAACTGATAGGAAAATAATGACTAAACACAGGACAAACGAACAAAAACAACACAATAGCTGGAGAGCTCCACACCGAGGCAGCCATCCGCGGCGCCATCTTCCTTGCGCTTATCAGTGCTATAAGCTAACACTGGTCTCTCACCAACGCTCCTCTGACCGTTCTGTCTAACCCTGGCCTGTCCTGCTCTCTTGGCCGCATAGCAGGCTCATAATTATATGGCTGAGGTCCGTCATACGAGTAAATATTTAGGCTACAATTTCCACAGCGTCCGAACTGTCATTGTGATCCATTGCTTTCTATTGTTTACTTAGGGAGACCGCGCTCCCTGCCGTTACGTCACTTCCGGCTTGGCGGTTTTCAAATGCGTAACTAAAATTTTCACACAAAAATTACTCTAGAAGCCTAAATAGCGTTTTAGAAGTATATGTTTATATTTAAATCTAGTTTAAATCATTATTTTCTATACATTGGCTCACTGTGTACTCTAACCTGCAACATGGCCTTTAAAGAAAATCGTCTCGGTTACATGGTAACCCTCGTTCCCTGAGGGAGGGAACGGAGACGTAGGTCATGACTGACCAATAGGAATCTCGCTAGAGAGGCCAATCTACTTCGAGTCAAACTAAACAAGCCAATGCACATTGGCATGCAATCATTTGCATCAGCTGCGCGACCTCGTTAGCGCGGGTATATAACGAGCAGCTGGTGGTTGCACTGCAGTTTTTTGCTGAGGAGCCAAGCCTGAAAAAGCTGGCTGCCCCGGTGGGCGGCAGCAGATGTGGCGATGGGATCTACGTCTCCGTTCCCTCCCTCAGGGAACGAGGGTTACCATATGTAACTGAGACGTTCCCTATCGGTCAGTCACTACAACGTAGGTCATGACTGACCAATAGGAATCCCTACCAAAGCGCCACAGCCGCTGCACCCCATCCAGCGCCCCATTCAAGCCTCTACACCTTCTTGCCTGGAAGGACGATAGGAGGAGGCTTACACAGAGTGAGTCTGACACTGTTGTTCCGTGATAACCCATACAGTGAGATATTGGATAACACTGGGAAAGCGTGCCCTTTCTATTTAGGAAGGAAACGCTGCAGAAGCCACTTCTTCAAAGAGTTATGTGGAAAATACATATGGACTAACCCAAAGGTTGTACTGCATATGAATAAGGGGACTTAGCCCAAGGGAAGACACAGGCTTCCGTTAGGAGCAGCCGTGGAGAATATACACATATGGGATCCACGTAGGGTCATACATATACCCAGATCCGGTTCTCAAGGATTCAGTGGATAAGGGCCTGGCGCCGGACGCTCCGCCATGTCCGGGCCGAGGGGTTTTGGAGGACTCAACAGATTTTACTCTGGAGAAATAAGGTTGCACAGTAGGGTGCAGCAAGCCGACAGAGCCAGGCCTCTCGGTGCTTCTACCCGTCTAGGGTGAGAACACGGGAGGAGACCGGCTCTACATGTAGGCTATAATATCTAGCGAATGTGTTAGGTGTCGCCTAGCCCACAGCTCTACAGATATCTGTTAGCGAGGAGCCACGTGCCAGCGCCCAGGAGGATGCAACGCCTCTCGTGGAGTGTGCATGCAACCTGAGCAGGCAGGGCACGCCTTGTGCTTGGTAACCCAAGGCGATGGCGTCCACTATCTAGTGGGCCATCCTCTGCTTAGAAACAGCCTTCCCTTTCTGCTGGCCTCCGTAACAGACAAGAGAGCTGGTCTGAGGTCCTGGCGCTTTGAGTTCTGTCCACGTACATACGCAGAGAGCGAACGGGACAGAGCAAAGCCAGGGCTGGGTCTGCCTCCTCCAAAGGCAGCGCTTGCAGGTTCACTACCTGGTCTTTGAAGGGAGTGGTAGGAACCTTGGGCACACAGCCAGGCCAGGGTCTTAATACCACATGGTTGTCACCTGGCCCGAACTCTAGGCACGAATTGTCGACCGAAAATGCGTGCAGGTCTCCTACCCTCTTTGACAGAGGCCAGTGCAACCAGTAGCAAAGTCTTCATTGAAAGAAGCTTTAAGTCTACTGTAGAGGCTCAAAGGGAACATCCTGAAATGCTCGAAGGACCAGGGAAAAGGTCCCAAGAGGGTATGGAGGGGGGTTGAGGAGGATTTAATCGTCTCGCCCCCATAAGCAACCTGACGACCAGGTCGTGCTTTCCAACTGTTTTGCCATCTATGTGGTCGTGATAAGCTGAAATAGCGGCAGCATGTACTTTGAGTCTGGAGGGAGACAGCCTTCGCTCCAACCCTTGCTGCAAGAAGGAAAGCACAGACCCTATCTAACATCTTCGGGGGTCTTCTCGGCGAGAAGAACACCACTCGACGAACAGGTTCCACTTCAGGGCGTAACACATCTCGTGGACGGCGCCCGTGCTGAAGTGATGGTGTTAAGTACCTCTGGGGGTAAGTCACCTAGAACCTCCGCAACCCGTCCAGGGACCAGACATGGAGTTTCCAGAGGTCTGGATGCGGGTGCCACAGGGTGCCCCGTCTCTGAGTCAGAAGATCCTTCCTCAGAGGAATGGGCCAGGGAGGGACTGCCACGAAGAGCATGAGTTCTGGGAACCAAGTCCGGGTGGGCCAATAGGGAGCCACCAGAAGGACCTGCTCCTCGTCCTCCCTGACTTTGCAGAGTGTCTGCGCAAGTAGGCTCACTCGGGGAAACGCACATTTGCGGAGGCCCCGGGGCCAGCTGTGTGCCAGTGCGTCCGTGCCGAGTGTTCTTTCGGTCAGGTAGTAAAACAGCTGGCAATGGGAGGTCTCTGAGGAGGCAAACAGGTCTACCTGCGTTATATGAAATCAGTCCAATGGCATACGCACAACCGGCACATCCGGGTTCTTAACTGTCAATTTCGTCCCCGCCCCTTTTTGGGGGAAAACAAACTAGACTTCCAATAGACTTCAATACAAAATAGCGGCAAAAACCAACGTCCGTACACAGCCGACAGGCGTAAATAACTTAAGAAATCACTTATATAAAACATGTCAAGTAATTATATGTCCACCCTGCCTGCCATATAGCGTAAAATATACATACACAAACTTAATTTGGTCAATTTAAAAACATGTCCCTTTATTCTCCCAACGTCAATTGGTGTAACAACCCCACCTGGGGTTGGGTTATATATATTATAAGATATATTATAATGTGTATTATAAGACAAAATATATACATTTAAAGATGTTTACTTTCAAAAACGAAGTAAAATCATTCACTGGCTTACCATGGTGACTCGATGAGGTACGACTACGAGTAAGTGTCCGGGTAAGACCATAGACAGTAAAAGAAAGACACCTCTGGCCACTGTTGGGGTTGTTACACCAATTTGATGCTGGGGGAATGAATGGACATGTTTTTAAATTGACCAAATTAAGTTTGTGTATGTATTACACAAAAAAGCGTGAACACATAACACCGGTTCTAGCCTCCTTGCACTGGCTTCCTGTCCAGTCTAGGATACAATTTAAAATGCTGTTGATGGTTTTTAAAGCTCTTCACGCCTTGGCTCCCAGCTACATAGCTGGTATTATTCATCCGCATGTAGCTCCCAGGTCCCTTAGATCTTCCAGCCAAAGTCTCCTACATGTCCCGCGGTCCCGGCTCAATCAAAAAGGTGATAGAGCCTTTTCCATTGCTGGCCCTCAGCTGTGGAACCAACTGCCACCTGACATCAGAAATGCTTCGTCTATTACAATTTTCAAAACCAGACTCAAAACTCACTTATTTACATTGGCCTTTCCTGCGTTTTAATTGTCTTACTGTGCTATGTCTGTAATTATATTTGTATTTATTTTATTTTATTTTTTATTATTTTTATTATTTTCCGGCTATTGCGCTATGTACAGCACTTTGGTCAGTGCAAGCTGTGTTTAAATGTGCTATAAAAATAAATTTTACTTACTTACTTACTATTACAGGGAAAGTGTGTTCCCCCCTGTATTCGTTATCTCACGGGTGAGGATTCACACGATCTGTGTGTTGTTTGTTCGGGAGTACAGCATGCCTGGTCAGCTCTCGAGGGGGCTGATGGTGAGCATTGCGAGCATTTTCCAATAAGAACGCTCTGCTCCCGCCGATCACTCTTTGAGGAGAGTGGTTCGGCTCGCGCTCCCTGCGGTTCGGGTCCCGCATCTGTCGAGGCAGAGCGGTGGCGTGTGTCGTGGGGATCGCGGATGAATCTGACAGCGGGGTTTGAGACGGGCCTCGCCCTATCTCAGCCTTTAACTGTTAGATTCAGTGCCTCAGTTCAGGGCTGGCAGCACGCTCTGCGGTTTCTTCTGCCCAGGCTGTGGCATCAATATTGCAACTATCCAGTTCTGAGGAGCTGGATGTTGTTGGTATTAAAATAATAAATAATAAATAAATTATTATTATATAAAATAAGGGGATAATGAGGACTCTCCACCTCATTTCCCTGAACAGAAATAAATGAGGAGCTTATAGAGGTCCTTACTCATGCTGTAGAAAAATTAAGCATTGAGTGGTCAGCAGTTTGGCAGGAGTTTATATATAAAAATATTGTATAAAAAACTATTTTTGCCTTTCCAATTGCAACCTCCACGACGGTGCCTGCCGTTTCCCGGACCTCCACACCGAGGTGTCGAAGTCCTAGAGAAAAACGATTTCATACTGTATTTTTAGTCCTCAGACCTTCACGAAAAATATTTCAATATTGCTGGGGCTTTAATTCACGGTTATGGGGCGATGCCTAAGCTTAAGAGACGCTTGCGGCCATCTCTCCACTATAACGACATCGTCTTTTAAGGCACCGGCGTTTAAAAACAGGGACTGCTGGGCGGGTCAGTCCTGGCTGTCGATAAGCTCCTCGCATGGGCGCAACAAAAGCAGAGCGTCGCGTCTCGTGTTCCCCCTGCAAACAATGGGACCAGACGTGACACTCTCAGATTAAGTTTTTGGGTTATAACTGATCTAAGGATAGTTATTATAGCCAAGTGGCTTCATCTAAAAAAGTAGTTCTGACGCCACCGCTGTCAGGATGTTGAGGGTAGTCTCCACCGTGAGAGGAAGGAGTTCACCGCATCACAAGGTGCCCATTCTCTCTCGGTGCCCTCAGGGGTCCCTTCTGTCAACCCCGCCTTCGTGTCGGGGCGTAGACGGGCCCAGCGAGCGCTATCCCGAGGGATGCTCGCCCCTTCAAAAGCAGAGCGTCGTGTTTCGTGCTCCCCCTGCAAAACAGTAGGACCAGACGTGACACTCTCAGATGAAGTTTTTGGGGTATAACTGATCTGAGGATAGTTATTATAGCCAAGTGAAAAAAAAAAAAAAGGTAGTTCTGACGCCACCAGTGTCAGGATGCTGAGGGTGGTCCCCACCGTGAGAGAAAGGTGTTCACTGCATCAGACGGTGCCCATTCTCTCACGGTGCCCTCAGGGGTCCCTTCTGCCAACTCCGCCTTCGTGTCGGGGCGTAGACGGGCCCAGCGAGTGCTTTCCCGAGGGATGCTCGCCCCCTCTACAGAGTGTCGCGTCTCATACTCCCCCTGCAAAACAGTAGGACCAGGCGCACCACTCTCAATCGAAGTTTTCTGGCCATAAGACTGATCTGAGGACAGTCATTATGGCCAAGAAGGCTTTGTCTAAGAAGAAATCCTGATGCCACCCCGCCTTCGTGTCGGGGCGTAGACGGCCCCCCCTCTGAGGAGGAGTTTAGAGCAGTCAAACCAGTTGTTCCCTGCCGGTGCACCGTTACAGGGCGCTGTGTTTGCTGCTCAAAATATTACAGAGGTCAGCCTCGAGAGGCTGGTACCCTTTGTAGATTTCCTGGCAGAGTGGAAAAGCCTTCCAAGATTATCTCTGTGGGTCCTGCAATCGTTAGTAAGAGGTTATGCTATTCAGTTCAGATCTCATCCAATTCGATTCAGAGGGGTCCTGCCCACCTTGGTAGGCGCCAAGCAGGCTCTGGTAATGGAACAGGAGGTGAAAATGCTTCTGCAAAATGAGGCTATAGAACGGGTTCCTCCTCCCAGCAAGGAGTCAGGTTTTTACAGCCGATGTTTCATCGTTCCAAAGAAGGATGGGGGGTTGCGTCCAATCTTAGATCTGTGCCCGTTTAATCGCTCAGTAGTGAAGCTCGATTTCTAGATGCTCTCTCTCAAGCAGATTGTGTCACAAATCAGATCCGAGGACTGGCTTGTCATGATAGATCTAAAGGACGTGTATTTCCACATTTCCATCCTTCTGCAACATAGGAAGTTCCTGAGGTTCACTTCTGGGGCCGAAGCATAACAATATCGTGTTCTTCCGTTCGGTCTAGCTTCACGAGTGAAACTGGACCAGTTGCTCACTGTAAAACGGTTTCAGAGACTGTTGATTCTGATGGCAGCAGCGTCCAACGTTATACCTTGTGGCCTGCTGTACATGAGGCTATTACAGTGGTGGCTCAGGACCAAGGGGTTCTCCCTGAGGGGAAACCCACTCCGCACGATCACAGTCAGGCGGCATTACCTCCGTGCTCTAGTCGTGTGGAAAGAACCTTGGTTCCGGTCCTAAGGACTTGTTTTGGGAGCTCTTTGTCGTCATTTAATGCTAACGACAGATGCTTCCCTCACAGGTTGCGGGGCGATCATGAGTGGCCGCCCAGCCCAGGGTCTGTGGTAGGACCATCATCTATCATGGCATTGAATTGTCTAGTAGTTTTGGTGGTGTTTCACTGAAACATTTCCTCCCAGACCTGAGAGGCCATCATGTTCTTGTCCGATCAAACAACACATCGGTGGTCTCCAATACATATTTATCACCAGGGAGGTCTGCGTTTGCGCCCGTTTTACAAGCCGGCTCACCAGATCCTTCTATGGTCCCAGGGGAACCTTCTTTCATTGAGGGCGATTTACATCCCAGGGTATCTAAATCAGGGGGCAGACATCCTGTCGAGGCAGGGGCCGAGGCTCGGGGAATGGAGACTCCACCCTGATGGGGTGGAGCTCCTTTGGAAACATTTAGGTCGTGCCGAGGTGGACCTATTTACATCTCGGGAGACATCACACTGTCTACTGTGGCTCTGCTCCCAGGAGTTCTGGAGAGGGTTCGCCGGGACGGGGTCAGTCTAATGTTGGTAGCCCCGTACTGGCCGGCTCAAGTTTGGTTTTCGGACCTAAAATCTCTCCTCGTCGGCTCTCCTCTGGAGATTCTGATCAGGACGGACCTTCTCTCTCAGGCGAGCGGGTCGATCTTTCACCCCCGCCCAGAGTTAAGGAAATTATGGGCTTGGCCTCTGAGGGGGCCGAGCTCATAGAATCTGGTCTCTCGACTGAGGTCGTTGAGACCATCCTTCACTCCAGAGCTCCGGCCACTAGGAAATTATATGCCCTGAAGTGGAAGCTTTTCCCTTCTTGGTGTGGGGAACATCTGTTGGACCCAGTTAACTGCCCTGTGGGTGCAGTGCTGGAATTCCTGCAGGAGCATTTCTCCGCTGGGTTATCCCACTCCACACTGAAGGTGTACGTGGCGGCCTTATCTGCTTTCCATGTCCTTTTAAGTGGAGCTTTTCTGGGGAGACACCCACTCAAATCTCGTTTCCTTCATGGCACTTTGAGGCTGAGGCCAGCAGTTCATACGAGGGTGCTGACCTGGGACCTGGCCATTGTTCTAGAGGGCCTCTCCCTTGGTCGTTTCGAGCCCATTGAGGAAGTCTCTGAGAAGTATATTACTCTCAAGACTATATTTTTCCTTGAAGAGAACTGGGGATATTCAAGCTCTCTCGGTGTCTCCCTCGTGCGTGGAATTTTCGCCCGGCATGGTAAAGGCTTTCCTCCATCCAAGACCGGGCTATGTTCCTAAGGTTCCAACTAATGTTGTTAGGCCTATTGTTCTGCAGGCTTTCTGTCCTCCTCCTTTTCTGACGTCGGACCAAGAGAAACTTAACCTCCTCTGCCCGGTTATGGCTTTAGACGATGTCCACAGAGCTGCCAGAAACCAAAAAAAAAAAAAAAAAAAAACGGTGTAGAAAATCTGAACAGTTGTTTGTCTGCTTTGGGCCACCCAAGAAGTAGTCCAGGCAAAGTAACTCATTTTGGAGCCAAAAATAGAACTAATTGTAAAATAATTTTTTTCAGCATAGATAATTTTTATAAGGTGTCCAGAACAACATACTAAAAGTCCTAAGAAATCCTAGTTGAGGAAATATGTTAAATTCTCATCAATCCGAGATGTGTGCCAGTAAGGCCAGGCAACAATACACCCCAATGGGGCTATTTTTTTCCTTTACTCCTATCAAAACAAAACTTTATACAATGAAAGTATCCATGAAAAGTAAAAAAAACTGTATTACAAGTTTCTTTGAAAATGAATTTTAATATGCAAATGAACTACACTAATCGAATATGCCCAAAAGACCAAATAGGCTTCATTCTTTCCTTTACTCCTACCACAATAAAACTTTACACAATGAAAGTCTACATGAAGAGTAAAACATTTTGTATTAGAAGTTTCTTTGAAAATGAATCTGAATATGCAAATGAGCAATATACTAATCGAATATGCCCAAAATACACCCTAATGGGCTTATTTTTTCCTTTACTCCTATCACAATCAAACCTCACACAGTGAAATTATACATGAAAAGTAACATTTTTCTTTTACAAGTTAGTATCTTGTAAAACAAAAATTTATGTATTTAGTTTCTTGGAAAAATATATTTTAAATATGCAAATGAGCTCAACACTAGGCTTAATTGACTTATGGCCAAGAAGCAGTGGCGATTTCTTTAAGACTGCAAGGGAAGCTCAGCTTCCCCTATAATGTCAAAAAATTAATGGTCAAATGTGTGCTATTGTGTTAACATTTTATTGACTAAAAATGCGTTAGAACACGTTCATCTCGAAGACGAGTTCGTTCAGAATCAGGTACTTATAGCAGGTCAGCTGACTCGATTTCCTTCTCATAGATTCCCGTAGCGTCACAGTGCATTTCCCCGTTGAAGCAGAGCGTCCATTGACTTCAATGGGGCTGCTTTGAACAGTTTTTTTCAGTGCTTCGAATCTAGACGGTCATTGGATAAATGCTGCGATTATGTCCCGCCCACGGACGCTCAGCGTCTCTGGGGCTGAATGAGGAGTGAGCTGGCCCGGACTCTGGGCTTCTGCATGATGATTGGAGGGTAATTGGAGGGTAAAAAGGCATCATCATTGCAGCAGGTGAAAAAGCTTTAGTATCACTGTGGGGGCAAAAAAGATGAATCACTGGATATGCTGAGATACAGGCGATTCTGTGATAAAGTAACTCAGAACTCATCTCCAGTGGAACCTCAAACTCTCCCTCCAACGTCAACAGCTGCAAAGTTCCAGTCTTCGGGTCGTTTCCCAAATGATGGTGTGGAAAGGGGGAAGTGAATGGATGGACCCAAAAGACTAGGGGTTGCATGTTTTGGATGTGAGATTTATGCCGATCATTATTGGCATAAATCTCCCATCCAAAACATGCAACCCCTGGTCGATGACGTCACCTGTGGCTATCACCACTACGACGTTCCATCTCGCCATTGGACTGATTTCATACGCGCTTCATAACGCACAACGCAAGAAGCATTCCCTCAGCGTTTTCCACGCAACGCAGCATCTCGTTCCTTCAGGGAACTAAGATTACATATGTAACCGGAGATGTTTTCTTTGATCAAAAGTATATGGGAACAGAAAAGTGTCGGGTCAAGATGATGATTTATTTACTCAAGTGTTTTTTATGTATTATTTCTTCTGAGAAGAAATGGAATTGTTAAGAAAAGTTCAAACCAACCTGATATATTCAGAAGCATTCAGATTTTTAGTTTCTCAACTATTGTCTTAAAAAATAATAATATGTAACATGACTTTGTTTGTCATTTTGAATTTGTTCTTCACTAAATGCAAAATGCAATTTTTAAAAAAACAAAGAAATAAACAAAACATCTAGACAATACAGTTCCCTTTCGATGGAACTCAACGCTGCGTAAGACTGACTCTACGGGACAGACTATCTCTTAAGAGACTCTGCGTGAGCCGGTGTCCAAAGTGTGTGCCAATGCACCAATGAAATTGGCATTGAAGTAGTCATTTGACAACCGGTAAGCATGTCATCGAAACTATATATAGACGCACAAGCATACATCATCAGCTTCTTTGTCTTCAGGACGGGCATTCTAAAACGCTGGGTGCCACCCTAAAAACTAATGAGACCCAAAACTGCAGTGTGGATGATTTTCAAAGTTGGACAAACACAAAATTAGATTCAAAATCTTTATTGTTTACCTATGATCCAGACTTTCAATCAAACTTTACAAATTAATTTTATTGCTGTCAAAATGAATGCATTCTTTGCATTTTTTTTTTTCAGTTTAATGCAATTAACGCAGGATTCGATTTTTTTTAATATAATAACGCTCTGTAAGCCCGTCTAAATTGGAGGCATCTGATAGAACGGAGGCATGGAGGCATCTGATAGAACCTGTGAAGGTCTCTGCACGTTACTGTTTTTCAAATTTAGATTGGTCGAGCAGCATTTTTGCTGTTCTAAATGTCAGCAGCCATATCACCCTGTAGCCCAAGACTGGTTGCTCACTGAAGCTAAACAGGGATGAGCCTGGTTAGTACCTGGATGGGAGACTCCTGAGAAAACCAGGTTGCTGCTGGAGGAGGTGTTAGTGAGGCCAGCAGGGGGCGCTCACCCTGTGGTCTGTGTGGGTCCTTACGCCCCAGTATATTGACGGGGACACTATACTGTCAAAGAGCACCGTCCTTCGGATGAGACGTTAAACCGAGGTCCCGACTCTCTGTGGTCACAAAAAATCCCAGATTTCCCCAGTGGCGTCTGTCTATCATGGCCTCCTAATCATCCCTGTCTACTGATTGGCTTCATCACTGTCTCCTCTCCACCAGTAATCTGGTGTGTGGTGAGCGTTCTGGCGCAGTATGGCTGCCGTCACATCAACCAGGTGGATGCTGCACATTGGTGGTGGTCGAGGAGATTCCCCCTATATGTAAAGCGCTTTGAGTCCTGAGAAAAGCGCTATATAAATGTAATAAAATATTATTATTATTAAATGGAAATTCACTTATCGTCTTTGCAAACCACATACACTTAAATTAGAGCCAAATATTAGTCGTCACTAATCTGATGCAAAACTTGCGGTAACATACAAATTCGTTTAATCTACTTGGGAAAACAATTTCAGAGTCAGTCGGAATAAAACCAAGCAGGATTAATTGTATGTTTGTTTATTATAATTCTATGTATATTTTGTTGACTTTGATTCTTTGGGTATATTACTTTGTTTCTTACCCATTTCTTCATATTTCTGAAATTAATTACTTATTTATTTGAATTATGTTAAGTGATGTTTGTTTTATTCCCTGTGTATGTGTAATGGACTAGTCCTTTGTGCAAATAAGTTCCTCATGTGTGTCATTTGGGAGGTCATATTTTTTGTTTAGTTTGGTTTGCTTAGTTGGTTTGATTACTGTTAAGTTTGGTTCTCTTCAGTTGACCATTTTTATGGGCTTAGACCTGACTTTATTTCTTTCAGTTTTCAAGTAATTTAATTTGTAACTTTGTTTGGCATTTAATAAATAGTTTTCTTTGTTTAGAAATCCTGCATTCTGTGCCCTTGACTGCTTGGTCTTAAACAGACTCTCCCCTGTAAAGGGCTCATCGACGCGACAGCCAGTGGCACCAATCCGATCCCACGGCAGTTCATATGAATTTTACGAGGTGGCTAGTTCGACCTCACTCGTATGAATTTGTATGATTTTTGCTAAATCGTACATATTTTACGAGTTGCCCAATTTGTATGAATTTGTACGAATGACCTACCCCTGACCCCGCCCCTAAACCTAAACCATCACGTGGCTTTAGACAAATCGTACAAACAAATCTTCAAACAGATGGAACTGGATAAATATTTTGAATGATCTGATCCAATCTGACTTCTGACCTGTAATGCAGTCTAAATCATAATCATACACTGTTTGTTTGTTGGCCCCTACCGACTGAGCCTGGTTTCTCCCAAGGTTTTTTTCTTCTCCATTCTGTCACCTGATGGTGTTTGGGTTCCTATCCACTGTCGCCTCTGGCTTGCTTAATTGTGGAAACTTAATATTCAACAATATGATCTGCCTGCATTAACACCCATATATGAGAAATGACCTGAGCTGGACGATGACATCACCGTTTTCTCCAGAGCTGCTCTATATGAACTAAATCAATAACTTTTTGCAACATAAATGAAACAACACTGAACTTACTTAAGATGGACAATGAAACGATCCGGGTTACTTGACTGTAACCTAACCTTGTTCCCTGAAAATGCGGAACGAGATGCTGCGCTGCTTATCGTATTGCAGCCACAGGTGCATCGTCAGGATATTTTATCTGAAGATTAGTCCCGGGACATCTTCAGCATGGCAATGCAGTGCAGCATCTCGTTCCAAACAGGGTTACAGTCAAGTAACCCGGATCGTTCCCTTTCAAAAGCTACAATCGATGTTGCGCTGCTTAGCACATTGGGAACGAGAATACCCACGCCGCCGTGCTTGAAAGTGTCTGGACCCCTTACGATTGTGTAGGTTTGCTCACAAGAACGCAAGAAGGCCCTAGACATTAGCTTGTGATGTCGACTCATCATGGCAGACATGCTGCTTGGTGGTAGCCAAGTACGCCACTGGCTAGTGCGGTGGATGTAGACCTGAAGAGCACAGACTGGACACAATCTGACACCACATTTCAATAAATAGATTACAAAATACAATACACAGAATATACTTTAAGTGTGTAATAGGCAGTATGAGGAAAACCCACATACTTTAAAGAACCTAAATCATGTGGACTTTGTTCAGGAGGAAAAAAAAATTGTAAAAGCAATTAATTTATGAAATCAAACTGAATTTAATACAGAAAAGCTTTTTAGATATATACACAATAATAATTATCAGAATTTTGGGTTAAGCATGACATTTGGTTGGGTTGATAAAATGAAATTAACGTTAGGCTACTTGAAGAAGAATATTAAAAAAATGTTTAAGTGCTTGTGTTTATAGACTTTTTTGTCACTTCAGTCTTTTTAGAGGCAACATAAATGCAATCCAATATTAAACAACAATGCAAAAAAAAATAAAAAATATGCAAAAAAAAATGTGCATCATTAACTACACATTGTTATATAAACAATCAGTCAGTAACTACACTGGACTGTATTTCCCAGAAGCATCCTAAGCCTAAATTGATACAATTGCCAGACCACCAATGGTCTATCAATGGAGCCCTGATTAGTTAGTTGTAATTGATACACTAAAATGAACCGACTCATTAGAATCATTTGTAGTGTCATAGTAGCCGGACCTCATTTTCTTTTTTTTTATTTAAGCAAGGAAGGATAAATAACAAAACCCTAAAACTTCTCATCATATTGAATCTGACAGCTCTGAATATCTGTGAGCTTGTCTTGGTGACTCATGGTAAAGTTTTACACATATTTTTTTTTTTATATATATGGATCCTCAATAAATAATTTCTAAAGAAAAACTCAAATGAGAAAAATAGTGTATAGGTTAAAATTTAACCTTTAAGAAAAATGCTATGCTATCTATTAGCATTTTGCTTCAATGACAGAAAATTTCTCTTGTTATGTGATTCTTTAAATTTGCATAAATTGTACCTCAGGGATAGTTTAAAAAAAAAATCTGCTTATGTATCTTCACATTTTGATCTCCAAGATTTGTAATCCACGACTGTATTTCCTGCATAACACACCACAGCTAGTGAGGCAAATATCTGAAAAGGAAAAAGAACACAGGAATGTGTCATTCAAATTAATTCAAATAATTCATGTAATTATGACACACACACATACAAAACTCAGTACAGTAATGTCTGTTCAGTTAATGCCAACAAATTATTTCAGTCCAAGAAAAGAATCAGTTCTGGATGGAAAGACATTGCTGCACATGTGCTATGTTCGTTGTTCATAAGGAAACAAGAGTATTGATGAACTAATAAGAGAGAGAAGTTGCTTGTCATACCGTTGATGCCACCCAGCTGATGAAGTAGTAGCGCCCCCTATTGGCCACATTCGAAGATACAGCACTAATCACAGCTGCTGTCAGGTACAATACAGAGGCGCTGCCATTAAAACATATTCCCTGTGAATTAAGGGAATTACTTCACGTCACTTTAATGAAAGTTTGGATAAAAAAAAATAAAAAAAATTTTTAACATTCATTTGTGTAGTTCTAAATCAACTCACCATCATTTTCCATGGGATCTGGGGAATCTTGGTGTGAGCCATGGTCAGGTAAAAGAGGAAGAGAATGACAGTAAGGACCCAACAAAAGACTGACACAAACATTACCCACCCCAGTGCAGGAACATGGAGGTACTCCGTCCCACCAATCAGAGTCCACACCAGAAGCCCAAACACCTGAGATTGAAGATGGAGCACAGACTTATAGGATTGAAACAGCACTGTTCTTTTGATCAAGTGAAACACATGAAAGTGATCTAAAACCAACGGTTTCTGGGGGAATGCATTTATTGATACAAATGTATAACTTTAACGCATGGATAAAAGCCTCTGACAAATGCATAAGTTTAAATCACCAACTCATATTTTAGAGCCAGAATTTTTTTTTGGATTGAGCTGTAAAAAAAAAACATTTGAGAAAAAAAAAAAAACAATAACAATTATGTTCTCTGCAGCAGAACAAGGCCTTTCTACCACCCCTTTTTAACACCATGTTATTCTCCAGAGATCTCCCACCCTCCCTTCCTGTTATATACAGCCAAAGAATTTCTCACTGTGCATGATATTACAGGAAAAAATTATTTCGGGTTTAGAAGACAGAGCTGGCTGTAGATTACGGCAGGAAAAGGAATGATTGAATTTGACTCAAGGCATGTGGTGGAAGGAAGAAGAACAATACAAGCCGAAAGGAAGAGTTTGTTTCCCAACTGTTTTGGTTGGTCCTCTTCCTCTCTTTCCATAGTGAGTAAGCATCGTTATAACCAACAAAAAGTCTTAAATGTTGTTGTTCCTATTCACTACATACTGTATGGTTTCAAGCAATCCCTTGTGAAAATTAAGTGTTTGGTTGTATTGAATGTACACATGTGGTATACTTTACAAATCTTTAAAGTACATTTAAAAACTGTACATGTGGAAAATATAATGTTTATTGCATAAAAGGCGTCTTAAGTGTCACTTTCATCAATGTGTTTCTTAACACACTTAAGTATACTTAACAAAGTGCACTTTATAATGTCAAACTAAATATTTTACCTTAATGTACATTTTAAATCATTATGTTTTAATAAACTTGTGTCATGCTTTAAAGAAGAACACTTATTTTGACGTGTTAACATACAAGCACATGTAAAGTTTTAAATATTTTTTAAATATTAAATTGCAACTTCATTACAAATGTGTCATTACAAATAAATACATGACAATCAATTTGCAATAGAAATTTCATTAAAGTACGTAAGTACATTCAGGAGTAGGCTACACGTTAATCATATTTCAAAGACAATAGAAATAATTAAGGAATTACATATGATATCACATATAAAGTCCTACTAAGCACTCTTAAGTTCAGCTATTTGCATTTGATATAAACTGCAGTCTACACTATAAATTTAATAGGCTATATAGTAGGCCACATTTTCATTTAATTACACAGTTTGCACTCAAATATAGGCCTATTATTTTAAAGGGACTGTGTGTAACTTTTTAGGTAACTTATTATCTAAAATCAATATTTTTATTC
Source organism: Semotilus atromaculatus (assembly GCA_031834385.1). Lineage (NCBI taxonomy): Eukaryota > Metazoa > Chordata > Actinopteri > Cypriniformes > Leuciscidae > Semotilus > Semotilus atromaculatus. Next base: position 8,706,831 of record JAULUF010000041.1, on the reverse strand, counting down.
ATAAATATGTCCTCAGTGGTGTACAAATACCTCTGCCAAATATCTGACTTATCCTCGTAAACGAAGAATTTATTATCTTTATATACATGGGACGGGTAAGTCCACGGAGGCTTCCATGTCATTCCGCCATCTTGAAAAACTATAATAGCAGAGAGGGTCAAAAAGTCCTAGGCCAACGTGTTTCCACAACGCGTTTTCGTTCTGAGCCAGCGTCACGTGACTTGAAGCAGCACGAACTTAAACTACGATTGTGTATGGTTTCGTTAAGTTCAAAATGTTTTTATTAATTCGTCACTGACTGAATGATTGCTGGCATTCACTTCGTGTAGGTCTATATAAAGTACAGCAAACTTCAACTCGTCGTATAAATTGCACATTGCGAAGCTTTAAAACTTTGGCTTTTACTAATTGTTATCATTTGTTGATTGCAATTAAATTAAATAAACCCTCATGAATGTATCTGTGGGCTAACACTTTTTAAATATAGGCCTAGGTAGCCTGTGATTCTTAAATTCTTGTTCATTTAAATAAGCCAAATCACTCAACACGAGCATGAATGTGTTGCTTTAATACATAGGCCTACGTACAATTGTATGGAAAAAAGTGGATTTTACATTTGATACAACTAGGTTACTGTAAATGAGAAACAAAAAAAACCCACAACATTAATTTACGGAATATAATAAGGGCATGCGCGTGGAACTGTTCATTCTAGTTCACGCTCCTCGTTTCTCAGCAGGTTTAATGGATTATTTCAAAAAAGGTAAATATAGTTTCAGCGCGAACTTTAAATACAGCTGTGTATCATTTCATAAAGCTCATAATGCTTTTATTAGTTTGCACATTTTAAATGATTGTTCGCATTAACTTCATTTAGGCATAAACCACAGCAAACTTCAACTCGTTCATTTCGTTGTGCTTTCCTCATATTGCAATGCTTTAAACTGTCATTTGTTATAATTTGTTGAATGTCACTGCAATAAAATAAAAAAAATAGGCTAATAAAAATGTTTAGCCTACAAACAAAATATAGGCTGCAAAAAAATATCACAAAGTTTAAGATTCCACTTTTACCGTAAACCAAAAATTCCAGAACACCTCAATGATTACAGCAACACTTATTTCCAACAGAAGAGCAGATATAGAATATTCCTAAATACATTAACCATTACCATTCAGTTTATTTATTGCTAAGCTCTTCTGATACCTTACCGTAGAACCTTATTAATACCAAACTTTTGAACAGTAGTGTATATATTATTATATCAAAACCAGCACGAGCACAAAACATTAAAAATAATATTGTTACATTATTTTGCCAGTATGTATGTTTGTAAATATTTTTTTAGAACATCAAATTGTTGGCTTATTATATAGCCTACTGTAAAATAATGTTACGTGTTTTTTTTCCTCATTTACAGTAACCTAGTTGTATCAAATGTAATTTATCCACTTTTGTCCATACAATTTTGTTGGGTCTTAAATGATTTGGCTTATGAACAAGAATTTAAGAACAATCACACCAGGATTTATTATACCTATATTTAAAAAGTGTTAGCCCACAGATACATTCATGAGGGTTTATTTAATTTAATTGCAATCAACAAATGATAACAATTAGTAAAAGCCAAAGTTTTAAAGCTTCGCAATGTGCAATTTATACGACGAGTTGAAGTTTGCTGTACTTTATATAGACCTACACGAAGTGAATGCCAGCAATCATTCAGTCAGTGACGAATTAATAAAAACATTTTGAACTTAACGAAACCATACACAATCGTAGTTTAAGTTCGCGCTGAAACTATATTTACCTTTTTTTAAATAATCCATTAAACCTGCTGAGAAACGAAGAGCGTGAACTAGAATGAGCAGTTCGACACGCGCATGGCCGGGAAACTCATGAATATTAATGTTGGCTCCGCCCACTGCCTCTACAGATGCACAACTCACTTCTGCTCCACGTTTCGCGGTGCATTTGGTGCAAAAGGGAGAGCTCGCGAAACTTGTCACTTGAAAGCGGAAAAACAGTATTTGAGATTCGTTGCAGCAGTTTCAAGCAGCTGTAGTCATGCACTTGTGTTTGTGCTAGAAAAATATACAAGACATTTGTGAGAAAATATTCTACAAGTGTGCAACTCTCATTGGATGAATTCACATACTGATTTGCGGATGAGAAACATTTCTCCGTGACTTCACATTTCTTGATGCAGGTGTGTAAATGCGTTTTGCACCATATTCACTGCAACAACTGTAGCAAAAATGTGAGCGTATGAGTTTCTTCATTTGTGATTTGTAGAATAGGATTTGTGCACCTGCAATGAAGAATTTGAGAAGGTGTAACTGTTGTGTTGTGGTTGTGGAAGAGAAAAAAAGTATACAAGTTTGCAAATCTTAAATCATTTCTCTCTGTGACTTCAAATTTACTGATACACATGTGTGGCTATTCTCTACAACTACACATTCCACTGTCACAGGCGTTCAGAAGTTTTGCACCAAAAATACCTTCATAGAAGTGCTATTAGAAAACATCCTGTCATAGCTTTTTGGTACATAACGGCTACCGTAGATGCAACACGCATTTGAAAAAGCGAGGCGCTGGAGAGCACAGTTCGTTTGAATGCAAAATACAATTTCACCTCTAGATGGGAGTAAATCTCACACAGAGCCCCTTTAAAGTAGCCTATATTATTTCTAAAATAAGTGCTCTATTTAAAAGTATTTTAAAGTGTGTGTTTCACAAGTGATGTATAGTCTATGTTATAAAAGATTGTAACGTAGAAATAAAAGATTTTAAATCAGGACCAGTTTCACTTTTATTATGTCAAAAGATGCAGCGATCCTCCTCTGGGAAATGGAAAGTGGAAACAAAACGTGTGACAAAAGGAATTCTTCTAAATAGTTACCAATCTAGATTTCTTTCATTCCAATTCATATTACTGTAATATGTTTGTTTCATCAAGTGACTTCAAATAGGCTATTGGCTATAGGATAAATAACTTTAGATGTAATTAACTATTGAGGTAGCACATTCACGGCATACTTACGATTTCTCCAGCCATAAACATCCCACAGGCAGAACGAATAAAGTTCCCATCATAAGCCAACTTGGAGTGTGACAAGCCTAAACTCTCTATATTTGAGCTTTTACTTGTTCTGTCAGTAATGCTGCTGTCGATGCGAGACTCGGAGTCGACCTCCATTCTAACGGAATTACAAATGAGCAACGAAATGATCCTCCCTACTCGGAGAGGAAGCATACTATGGTTAAGGTTTAGTCCATTCGTGAAAGAATGAAACGCTTCATCCGCTCCATTCTAGGACGGAACATGCCTCGTTGGCGCAGTTAGGCAGCGCGGCAGTCTCATAATCTGAAGGTCGTGAGTTCGAGCCTCACACGGGGCAGAGTGGCTCTTTTTGACACACGGGAGCGTGTAAATAAAAGAGCTGCCTCCTGTATTCCCTTTTATGCGTTTGTCCATTTCTTCATGTATGCAATGTAATTGAGATCCAGTGTTTTTGAAGCACTAATGTTGAACAAATGCAGTAATAGTATTACTCTCATATTCATGTATGTGTCAGTGTTGTTACAATGTTTTGTTAAGGCTAATATAATTCTTTCATTCTAATGACATGTCTAATGACGTTTCCAAAAGCAACGTAAGCCGTAAAAACGACCGTACGACTGATCTTAATATTACGGTCGGTCTGTTTCCCAAAAGCATCGTAACTTAAGTAGCACTTGAAAATCATGCAAGTGCATCGTAAGAAGAAATAGTTATGAGGTCACCTGCAGGACAACCAGCAGATTACACATTTAACTTTATTCAAGTGCAATGTGATTATAATATAAGGTTTTGATTGTACTTTATTGTACACTTTATTACTCGTTTTTTTGTTTAAATTAATGTATAAATGAAATAATTAAAAAGGGCAGAAAACAAAACAAAAAATATAGCCTAAATATTTTAATCTAATAATTTTAATCTAAATTAAATGAATGAACAAAAAATAAAATAAAAGATGTAATATGCTTCAAAGACTGTAATAGGGATGAACAAAAAAAAAAGTCTGTCAATGAAAACCAGTATTGGGTATGAAAAAAAGTATTGGGTATTTCTTGGTTGGCCATCATGGTCCCATCATGCCATCTTCGTCCTCCTCCACCTCTTCATCTTCCTCACTCCTAAGTAAAGACACTCTCGTATGTCCTGACTAACTGCAAACATTCTCAAACTACTGAGGTGTTGTGGCTGCAGTCTGGGCAACAGAAGATGGAGGCTGAGGCCTGGGAGAGTTGTTTGGAGGACCTGGAGTAGATTCTGGGAGATGGCAGATGAAACTGATAGTTCCTCTGAACAAGGCCCTGACTTAGGCTCAGGTTGAGTTACCCCTACTCCTCCATGGATGTCAATAAATGCCATCTGAAGCACTCGTGCCAAGTATTGATGAGGCCTTTTCTTCCTCATGCTGTGAGAAGGGGGGACTCATTGGTCCCACCACCTGTCCTGTTTTATTAAATGTTGTCCTCTGGAGTGCCCTTTTCCTTTTAGCAAGGCTGGCCACTTCCTGCCACTTCTTCATGACCTCCTTCCCTGATATTTTAATGCCCCTTGCAGTCAGTTTTGTAATATCCTTCCAGATTTCTTGTTTTATTTGTATGACTGCTAAATAAAGATAAAAAAAAATGCTCCACCTCCTCTAAAATGACATTAATCTCCTCTTTTTGAAAAATGTATTTTTTTTTTTTTTTTGGTTCAACCATTGTACTGGTCTCTCCACCCGTAGGTTTGTGCTGTTATGGGTTATTGGCCTCGGACAAAATGCACATCAGATGAAAACAATTAGGCTAAAAATGTCAAAATACAAGTGGTGACATTTCAGCACTTGATAAACGGACAGCGACTCGTAAGTAGAACTTAAAGCAGAGCTACGTGCGATCGTGCTAAGTGCGTTTTTGTGAAACGCAGGTGAAATGAACACGAACGTGAGTAAAGTCGCTCGTAGAAATGCTCCTAAGTGCTAAGATCCATCGTTATCTGGAAACACAGCCCTGAACGATTCGGACAGGACTGGTTCTCGAGCCAATAAAACTTCCCTACCCAAGTCTCTTGGATAATACTACTAGACCTATAACCCATGTAAAATAAGACAGTCTCTCGTAATGAACCGAAAACAGAGAGAAGAGTGATAGAAACCAATTCTATACGCTTTGGTTAGCCTACCTGCAGTCGTTCAAGCTGCGAATGCAGGATAGGCCTATACCTTTTTTTTCTTCTTCGGCAAACTATGGTTTTGAAGGTTTGGTTAAATTTCATATTTTATTTTTTGTAATTTATTTACTTATTTAGACTATTTATTGGTAAATATTAACTTCAACCAGCGCTATTTTTGCTCTTTGGTGTACTGAATGACAAATGCAAACTGACACGGTTATTTTAACCAGTTTGAGTTCTTCATTTCTTAAAAGAGTGATTTATTTGCGAATTGCTGTCGCAAATTATTTCATAAACGAATTGACAAAAAGGCATAGCCAGCTATAAACAGCAATATGTGTGTTTTAGGGTGTGTTCACACCTGGTCCTTATCATGGGTCTGAGTTCGGTTCTTTTCAAGAGGACCCAAGTTTGAAAACGCCCTCAGGATGCCACAGCTACAACCACGGATGATAAATATAGCTTTCACTATTGGAAATTAGTAGTTATGTTCCAGTTATGTCTGTGTATTCCGGTTCTCAGCATATAGGCTAGCTATTATTGCTGAGTTACAGAGCAACGTTTAAACGTGGCAAAATTAATATTCACAAGCCAGTCATTTGTCATCTGAAAGTAGCACCTGTCATGACCTAATTAACATTAAAGAGACGTTTTGGCATAATAATTTTGCTTTTAGTGGAAGAGAACCCAACGCCTCATGACAAGAAGACTTCATATGCATCAGGTGCATTTAACCTGACATCCTGATCATCGTATGGTCATCTGTGATTTTAAATGTGAAGGCAACTGAGACAGCAAAACATTTTTTATTAGTTAAAACCAGCACAATTTACAGTACCTGAATATTTTTTCCCCCCATTTCCTCTAATAATTCAGGTAGGCCTATATGTCACAAGGGGGCAGCAAATCCAAAGAAGTTGCTTGTCAATCTATAGTACTGAGAGCTTGATCTATAGCTGTATTATTGTCTCTATGTCCAGTAGGCAATTTTTTCAGTAATTAAAAAATTTCAATAAGCATACAATTAATTGTTTTATTTGTGCTATCTTGATTTCACACACTATTTTGTCTCACTACTAGAATAGTAAAATATTATTTAATCTAAAGAGCAACATTACCAAAACATTACATGACATCGCTATGGTACATCAAATTCAAATCATATGGGGAGCAACCAGTCAAATGTCTATTTTCTGTTATAATGTATATATAACACAGACGCCATAAACCCATTATTTGATGGCTGGTAGACATCATCCTTTCTGCCAGCTCTCTACATCAAAGGTTTGCTTTCACTTTGTTGATCTGATTTTTTATTTATGACTAAACAAACCTGAAAATGCCATGAAAGCATCTGGCCCAGCTGTGTTGCTGTACCCGACTAATACAGTTTGTTACAGGCATTATCAGTGAACGGGATCTAGCTATTGAATTAAAATATATTTAATTTGAGACTCAGAACACAGCTATTGTTAATACTCTGTACAGAAAACAGCACAGTATTACAATTGTGGAAAATTAAAAAAGAATCAGATGGAATTGATTAAATTAAGTTTTTTTAATGCAATATTTGATTGGAAATAAAATTAGTTGATCAATCCATAATCCACTTAATTTAATGCTAGATTAAATCCAGTTTTATGTATTACTATATGTAATATTTGAATCAAAATCTATAGTTTTAGTTCTTGAAATTGCCAATACTGGTGGAAAATAATGGCAAAATAAGATGTCCATTGCCCAGCACCCTGCGTGTGGCCTGTTCGTCTCAGTAACCTCTAATTATTAATTGTTGTTCACAGCGGTTGCCATGTAGTCTGTTGTAAAGGTTATGCTTTCGATAAATGCACAGTTCCACAGAATGTAATTAAGTCATCTCAGAAGGAGACGTGCTGTGAGACTCAGGCTGGGGTAATGCTTCAGTGGCAGCCATGTTTAAGACGCATGAGTTTCTTCAACAGTCGAACAGAAATGAAATGAAAGTCTAGTTATTGTAAATGTAATGAAATAAACAGGCCACACAGATTATATAATACATATTACCTATCCATTAAATTGCGTTGTGTTTTTGTGGGTAATACATTATTTTACAGTGTCCTTGTTACACATTACATCTAGTTAGTTATTACTATAAATTGTGCATAATTACATGTAACTAACCTAAACCAAACCCTAATCCTAACCCTAACCCTATAGTAAGTGCATAGTTAATTATTACTGAGTACTTAAATTTAATTGCACAGTAATATACTGCAATATAATTGCACTGTAACACGGACACTTTAAAAAAATAAAGTTTCACTTTTTTTATTTAATTATATTGCAATACATTTACAAAAATTAGACAGCAGACAGCATTAAATTAGATTTTTTTTAGCTGTCATCTGTCTTAATTTGAGAGTCTAGGGCTAGTTCATGTTTCTTGTTCTATATTCTGAGACAGCCTCCATGAGAGTAGCAAGGTTAAAAGTTGAATGTCACATACTTTTGCTTTGTACTTTAATTGTAGCTAATGGCAAAGTCAGGATGTGCGCATACAGAAAAGATCATTAATTGATCATTCTCGTGAAATTCGGGTTATCATTATCAGAATATAGTAAATATGTTCCCCTCAAATTGAAAGAAAATGCACAGTATTGTGAATTGGGTCTGGATTATTGTTTTGTAAAAAAAAAAAAAAGATTAATTAAGATGAGGAAACTAACACAATTATATTTATGAGATGTTTTTTTAAAATGTACTAATCATATTTATATTTATATTTACTAATGATGATATTTGTGCTTGTTCAAAGTTAATATTTAGCAACGATTTGAAATGTTGGTGATAATAACAACAAAAAGTCTTCTGAGTTATTGTATTATTAATAATTAGAGGCAGGTGGGCAGATTGTTATTTTTTTTAAAGAAGAAAGTCTTCAGCTTTGTCTATAAATACTTCAGGGATCCTATAAGGATAAATAAGCCTCATAATGCAGGGATTGTTGCTGAGATAATAGCCAAGGCAGTCAATAGGCCTGACTTTTATGAGTCTTTAAATCAACAGAACTGTCTTAACCTGTGGGATTTGTTTATATTACAAAAGTACAGTAGTCAATACTAAACCCTGATGCTGAACCCATGCATCACCCTCTAATTACCAGATCTGTGGAGTGTCTGCGTATTAAAAAGATCTAGATCAGATTATGATCTCCTAAGCTTTTAAAAAGATGAGTAGGTTCTGGGAGTTTCTCAGCATAAATGCACATCAGAGAGCGAGAGATGGATAATCTCATTCACAATCAAACACAGTTTGGGTTGTAGGATATATATATATATATATGTAGACCCAATCATGATGACACAGACTCACATCCAAATAATATATATATAGACCCAATCATGATGACATACTAAAACATCAAAACATCAAAACAATCAGATATTCTATTTGATGGTGTTCTATCACGGGAACTCACTACAACGTCCATTCAGTGCCCATTCACTTTGAGTTTTATCCCTTAATTCCAAGTCAAAGGGCTGTGCTTTCGCCATTGATCCAGGGTCAAGAAGGGTCAAAGGTTAAAAGGGGGCTGTGATAGTCGTGACACTGTTGCAATCAAATATGAGAATGCAAACTCTCTGCAACTTTAGCTAACAACTGCAACACCATCAACAAATTTAAAGTAGAACTTTTTCAAAAGAGTCTCGGGAAAAGAAAGCCCTTCATCAAGAATTGATAGGGTAAAAGCGGCTAAGTGTCCTTTAATGCTCACTCTCTCCATTACCTCAAACCTAATGATGACTCCTGAGGATGGTCACATTCAAGATGGAGTCCTAGAAGTAGATGAAAATCAGATCTCTCCTTTTGCACTTTTCAGCCATGGAAATGGTTATCGTGCCACTGTAAAATCCTTGAAGCAAAATTGAAAAAGGAAATTAAACCGGCTGAATTATCTTTTTTCAAAATCATGAATGAAGGGCCTTTCATGGTCTCTGGAGCAAGAAGGGAGTGTGTTTGAAGGAAGAGGGGGATGGTGGGTCTGCATTAAGACATTCTCATCCCTGATGAATCTCCCTGCTTCCCTTTTATTTCCTTTCCTCTTCACCCAGGCACCAATGCGGTGGTAAGCCGCTCTGAGAATCATTGAAAGGGTGAACGAGGAGCCAACACCGAAGGGATTAATTATTTCGGTGTCTAGGACCGGGCCGGATTTACCAAACCACTCAGAGACACAGGCAAATCCCCTCACCTCTGTATGAGAACAACATACATGCAAACATTTCAGTCGGAGTCCAAAAGAGGAGCAGAGGACCATGGGAACAGACACTGCGATATGCCCATGGTTAGTTTACATCTGCTCAGCCTTGGAACTGCCGGATATAATCAATGCTTCCATTCGTATGAAGAGCAAAAAGAGTAAAGAAATCCATTCTGACCACAAACTGACCATGAAAAGACAGGTGATCTGAGACTTAAAGTTCAATCAAAGTGGCTCTAACCTGTTCAGGCAAACAAAAGAATCCATGTCTGACTCCTGGTCACCCATATTTGCAAAGCTCTTTCTACTTAGCTTGAAAAGAACTTAGCAGTTGTATAGAACCATTATAGCAGAGCCACTGCACAAGATCAACTTTAATTCTATAAAGTCAATTAAATACAGATATCTGTAAATAGAATGTCATCAATACAATACAACAGAGCTGGTATTAGCGCTTGTGCAGGGTAAGTTACGTGTGTTTGCGGAACATCTGATTTTATCTAGTAAATAACTGCATTTTTTTCTGTGGCGCAAATGAGAACCATCTCATTATTTTTTATTTATAGTTTTTTTTTTCAGATGAAATACCAAAAACAGTCAGACTGCCTTTCAGTAAAAAATGAAAGAACGATAGAAAGAATTCACATTTAATGACTATATTACAAAATATATCTATCTATTATTTTGTAATAATAAAAGAAACAACATTTTGCAATTGTGAATAATTTTGTAATAATCAAATAAATAAAGGGTGCAATTATGGAACGTTTCACACGCACACAAATTTATTTAGCTAAAACAGAGATCAATTCACAGAGATCATTAAACAAAGATTCATCCAATTTATTTATTTTTTTCATTGTACAAATAAAACTTTTTTTTTTTTTTTTGGAATCTCTCTGATTTGAGTGTCAGTGATGTGCCTGTGTGGAAGTCAGGGCCCTCGGCTGGGGCCCATTTCACAGTGCTAATGTATTTCACCCAGCTCAGTATGATCCACATCGCCGCAGGTAATCCATGTCAGCTGCCTCATTTATACTGGCCTGATACTGGGGACCTTCTCAGAACGTTACAATCACGCTGGAAAACCACAGTCTGTCAGGTCAAACTAACACTTTCAATGATATACCAAAGCTACATTATATCTCCACACTGATTTGACTTTATCTGTTTACTGAATGACTGCAGTTTTACTGAATTGTTTAGACAAAATCCAGGTGTTTATTGGGGAAAAGGATGCTTCATAAATGTATTTATAATTTAATAAACAAACACTGGAGCAGTTTGCAGCCTTACCGTCAAATATGAGTACATGAGAATGAACACAATGAAATATTGAAGTGAAGTTTTGATTGACAACATTCGTGATATATTATTCACGCGCAAAGTGTTATTAAAACATTCTGCAAGATATTTTTGAGCGCACAGGTGTTAAATATATCTCACGGTTTTGTATGGTGTTCATATGTCTAATAATGCCTAATAATTATAGATTTAATATATGTTTTTGACACCGCCCTCTGTGCAACCCCTGCCCTGCTGAGCATTCAGAGCTCAAATCTATTCTACTAAATGACTCCTTGCTACCAGAACAACACACACACACACACACTTTCCGCCCTCCTCCGCAGTCACTTGTCAGCTAAACCAGATGTCGCCTCATAATTGGCTGATGTGGGCACCCACAAAGGCGAAGACATTATTACATGCACACACAGCAGACGCCGTTGCACCCCACCCCACATCCCAGAATCTTCTTCCCTACCCAAACCCAAACAAGCTTCCTACACTACAATAAATAAAAACCGTCTCACACCGGCAATTATTTAAGCCTGTGTCGCTGCCAAACATCACCGTGAGAGAGAGATAATCAAGTCGAATTCTGTTCAATCCGAGCAAAAAACAAAGCTGGGGCGAGGAAATAAAAATGGCGGAGGTGGTTGTGGGAAACGGGGAGCAGGTCTGGTCCGTGGTTGCATTGGTGGATTTCTCCCTGACACAGAGAGAGCATATCTAATCAGCATTCCTAAAACCGAGGCGGGGTGAGAAAATAGATCCCAGTCTTAGTATGGCGGCACCCCTGCTGTGCTACCTGTCAAAGCCAATATTTCCCCTTCAGCTCCCCGCAACAACACCACATTTACCTCCTTTCATATATTACCCATCAATCCTCACAACAAACTCAAGCACCTGCTTATTAATATGTTTGCCAGTTGTAATTGGATAGAAGTTTAACTTGATTTTTGATTTTGTTGTGAAATAGAAGATGACCTCAGCTTTATTGTTGATGTGGACATTTTGGATGGATTGGAAGTATGGGTCCTAGTTTGTAGCATGCGGTGTGATCTCTGAATTTGGCAAAAACAAAAGCTGGAAAGGGATATTCCAGAATGTGGCGAAAGGTTAGCTTCACACACCTACATAGAAACGAGGAAAACTCACGAGCGGTACAGAGAGAGAGAGAGAGAGGTGGCTAAATTTCATTATGTTTTGGCAGGATATTCCTATAACTTACTGGGGATACATTCTCTCTGTGTTATGCAGTGAAAAAATCATTTGCATTTTTTTTTCCGCAAGTGTGAAGTATCAAAGGCGGGCCCCTGCTGAGCAGCGAATAGACAGAGCTGGCAGAGGCATGAATTTTTCAGCAGCTTTCGCCCTCCCTTTCTCTCTCTTTCTCTCTTTTCCTGTCGGTTCAGTCGATACGCTGCGTGGACGAGAAGCCCAGGCTGCATGCGAACTAGACGAACTGCATCCCCGGAATTCCTCCAGCTGCCTGAACTGGTACCTGAATACCAAATTGAAAGTAGTTGTGTAAATACAATTCTTGTGAGTGTTTCTTTACTTCCTCGGAAGTGATTATCCATGGCAGCAGATGTGATAAATCTGGAAATCTTTCATATGTTTACCTCTCTTCCACCGCTGGGGACACACAGCATTTGCCAGTTTGTTTCAGTCGTTCACATTAATTAGGCTTCGGTTTCAGTCAAATCCCACCCTTAAGAAGAGGGTGAAGGAAATGTTTTGACTCCTAGAACAGACTTGAGCTTAGCTGTAGATTTTTAATCGAGGGGGATCTGAGGATGTGGCCGTGTTCTACATATCAATACAAGTGCAGACGGAGGAGCTAAATTAGAATGCAAAAGAAAAACAAAAATGTTATTCAACTTTGTTTTAAGGATTAATATTATCTCCCCCGTGAAATTAATGTTGTTTACATAGTCAATTCAGACGTGGCCAGTGTTAGCATTTAGGGGTTTTATATTTTAATGTGTGTTAAGAGTCCTAACAACAAAGCTTATAAATTAAAAGTCCTGTAAGAAAAAAACAAAAAAAAAGACTAAACCTAGATTTATTCATATTTATTTAACGAATAAACCAAGAGTAAAAAATAAAATAATTATTATAAATTTAAAATAACAATAGTGATAATAATACATATTATTATTGTTGTCGTTGTTGTTATTATTATTACAAAAAAAATTAAAACAACGTCCACTCATAAATATGAGCAACTACATGCCTAAAGCATTGACATTTTTAAGTTTAAATACATATTACATTATTATTATTATTGACATCTCATCAACACTCACATAAATATGAGCAACTACTGTGCCTAATACTTCTCAAAGTATTGACATTTTAAATTAAATGGTAACACTTTACAAGAAGGTTGATTAGTTAACATTAGTTAATAACTAACAATGGTTACAGTATTTATTAATCTTTGTTAATGTTAGTTAATAAAAATCCAGCTGTTCATTGTTTGTTCATGTTAGTTCACAGTGCATTAACTAATGTTAACAATTACAACATTTGATTTTAATAATGTATTAGTAAATGTTGAGATTAATATTAACTAAGAGTAATAAATGCTGTAGAAGTATTTTGCATTATAGTTCATGTTAACTAATGAACCTTTACTGTAAAGTGTTACCAATTAAATCAATACAATAAAATAATAATAATATGAATAATAATATACCTCAGATATATGCATAAAACAAAGAAATCATGAGATGAGAGACAATGTGTGAATACATAAAAAAGGATGATTATGTGCAACTTATAAAGACATTTAGTTTTCATACCAAAATTTGAAGTAACACGCATGTAAAGTGTGCAGCTCATAAACGAATGATCATTGATATGGGAGTGTTTAGGTTTATACATAGGTTATTCATCTGCAAATGTACCATAGAGCTATTTTGAGCACAACTAATGTCTTTAGGGGATGGTGCTTGATCCAGACGCCGTCTACCTGTTTCTAATCAGCTGTTTTCAGCACTGCTATCAATTTGCAAGTAATGTGTTTTCGGAGAAGTCTGGCAGGTAAGCTCAAAGACATTTCCATATTGTTAACTTTAGCTCAGAAGCGTGCAAATTCCCATGCCTGCAAATATTGTTATTCCGAGCAAAACTGCCAGGCCTATTTATTACAGCAAATAATTGAATGGTTCTGTTTAAAAAGGGCTGGTGACTTGTGCTGTAAAAAATGAAAGACTGCAAACCAGAATTCCATGTCAGTGTCACATAGCTGAGAAGAAGAAAAAAAGCATCTAAATGGAAAGTCTCATTAAGAGGTAAGACATCACTGTTGCTCAGACACTGTTATTATTGCCTGTCTTCCAATACTGTCGGCGCCAAAAACCAATATTATTCTGGATCGGATGCTAAGCACTGTATTATTGAGGCATCTCTTGGAAAAGTATGCCGACTCCTGATAACTCCATTTATTAAGCATGTTAGTGAGCATAACAGTAATAATCCAGAAATTGAATGTCTTCTTTTTTCAAAAACATGGGAAATGCATTAAATGACCAAGATTGAACTGTAAAATAAGACTCAACCACTTTTTGCCCCACATCCCACAGTATTATATTTCTATATTTCATTGCATGGTTGCTTTGGCATATCAGACATGCCCACTTGCCTAATTGTGTGTGTGTGTGTGTGTGTGTGTGTGTGTTAATGCACACATATGAACTATGTGGTTGTTTTGGGCACATATCACCTTAGGCACATTGCCAGTGTGTTGGAGTGAGCTCAGGAACCTTAGTGATGGAGTGAGACATGAAAGAAAGAGAGCCACTTAAGATACGGATCTTCCATATCCTCTCCTGCAGCACTTATATCTGCCATTATCAACTTCTAATAGAGCCATCGACACTATCTCAGTGAGAGGAAATGTCATTTAGATGTGTTTAGAATCACATTAGGGTACACAGTGAAGGTGCAAGCATTAGGATTGAATGACGGGGCGGCTGCCCTGCTCCACTAGTATGTACAGCCCCTAGGGAACTAAGGTGATGTCCTTCCTCAATGTTTTAGGGCCCTAATGGGCTGTTCTGTCACCGATGCAGCTCGACCTGCCTGCTACTGATAAGAGTTTTCAAGACGTCAAAGGACTAATGTGCCCCAAAGTACTAGGAGCTCAGGAAATTGAGCTTCACCCAAAAATGAAATTCTGTTATTATTTACTTATGTCCTTCCAAACCTGAATGTCTTTCTGTTGTCTGCAGAACACAAAAGAAGATATCTTGAAGAATATCGGTTTTAGTGACGATTGACTTCCATGTGGATGAAATAAAACTATCTTCTTTTATGTTCCACATAAGAAAGAAAATAGTGGAGAAAAAAAAATGACATGAAGGTGAAAGAAATTTAAAAATGTAAATTTTGGGGTATAATATCCCTTTTCAATACGTTCCATTTGTTATTTTGTGATTGTTTGTAAAATGTCTCTTCTGTACTTATTGTGGAAATGAAGTGAGCTTAATTGTATTGAATGTGCACTTGTAGTGTGTAAATGTTTTGATTATAAATATATATATATATTTTTTACTTATTTGCAGATAATATTAATTATAATATTATAATTAAAAGACCATTTACGTGTATTTAAAGAGAGCACACTTTCATGAGTTTTCATGACATGTCATGCTTTAAAGAAGTACAATAATTTCAAACTTACTAAAGCACATGTAAAGTACTTGATTGTAATTTTAACTGTAATGTGTTATTTGATTAAATTTAAAGTATAATGCATACTGTATTCTTAATGAACTAAATTGCAACTTCATCATTACAAATATGTATATATGTATATATATATAAATACATGACATACAGGTTTCAATAGAATATGTTCTAGTTTACCATAAATGCTTGTCAGTACAAGTCTTTAGTCATATTTCAATGACAATAAGAGTAATTATGAAATTACATATAAAGATGTACGTAAGTCCTACTTGCATCAATATAATTGTAAATAACATGCAATTAAGTGCCCGAGCAAAATTCAGCTTGCACTGTCTAAAAGCCGCATATTCTTCTGAAGTATATATATATATATATTTATTTGTTTTAGCAGAAAAGTAAAAGTAGCCTACACGCTAAAGTGTACTTCTTTTTCACGAAAGCAATGTAAATTCTAGTTAAGTTAAAATTAATAAAAGAAAATTTATGAAATATATCCATCAAAGGGTGATTCTACACTGTAAAAATGAATTTTGATGATTTGTTTTCACAACTTTTTATATTTTGTCAAATCAACTTAGATAATTAATGTAGTTCAGATAACATAATATTTTGAGTTTCTATTTATTAAACCAATCTCCTTTGTTGTATTAACTAAAAAAATGTATTTCAATGAACTAAAAATTTTAAGGCAACCAGGTAACTTACTTTTTTAAGTTAATCCAACAATTTTTTTTAAAAGCTTTGAAAGAAAATTGCTGTTATTCTGAGGTGAAGCTACTAAATTTCTATTTATTTGACAGAAACGTTTCAGCCAATGGCATGGGTTGGTGGTGGAACTGTGTTTGCTAACCAATGGCAGACAGGGGAATGTTTGGAAAATGTGTTCACTGTAATAACAATCATTATTTATGCAATTCCACTTGGTGATGCTAATGCTGAAAAATACACTTCAACTTACTGTTTGTCTAGTTACACACAGACTGGTTATTAATGCTTTGTTAGAATCTCAGCTCATATCACAAAAACGCATAAATATAAAGAAACATTTGACTTCTCATCCTTTATTATAACACACAAAGCGAATGAGACAATGATGCTGTGGTAATTCATGTGCACATTTTGATTTGCCCATATCCACCAGCTGAATGTCAGACTAATGCAATGGCAGTGACTGTCAGAAACTAGACCTTTCACCACAAAAAAAATGTCAAGTGTAAGTGCCAGCTGAGATTGTCTGAAAGATGGTGTGTGTGTGTGTGTGTGTGTGTGTGTGTGTGTGTGCATGCTCTAAGAAGAAATCTCATCATGCCATATTGACCCATTGGGACTTGTCTGCATTTACAATACACTCTTGGTCTCAATTCCACATTCTGCCATATTGATTTCTATATTTCAACAATATTGGAAATCCTCATTTAAAAAGTGAAGAGTTTTATTTTTGGTCTCAATTTTTTACATACAATGAGCTATACAAATTCGAATGACATATTCTGATACTCAAATCGAATTACACTAAACTTGACAATGTCTACTTGATTTTGTACTTATTTAACAAATAAAATTCAATGTGACTGTTGGATGCTGGAGCTCATGAATTTGACACTGACCTTCGCAAGCTACTGAACACCTGTTTGTCGTTCTGCATAATGATTTTTGACAAAGAGAACAATGACAGAGGACAGTCATCCTCTGAACAATGCCTGTTGTGTTCTTTTCAGCGTAAAAGCCAAAGGGATTGTGGGGGGTTTGGGGGTTGGTTTGTCCCACACTAGGAAATCACACAGGGCTCCCAGGACCGGATCAAAAGGAGCGGGTGGTGCTCTGGTCAAAATCATGTCCCTTTGTGTCATTGCACTCAATATATGCAGAGAAATGACCAGGATTGCAAATACAGAGCCAAAAAAACACTTTTTTATTGAGATAAAACTAATTATGTTTACCAATGATTTAACAGAAAACATCAATGCAATTCAGTGCTACTGATGCCACACAAAGATTGCATTCCCAAGAAATATGTGACAAAATGTATAAATGAAATGGTTGCATTTCTTTATTATCTATGTCATGTTTGCTTGACAGATGATGTGTCACTGAAGAACTGATCTTCATGCTACCCTTTTGAAAAAAGTGTTACTAACCAAAAGGAGCTGTTAAATATTGAGATCTAAAGAAATTCTGGAAAATAAATAAATAAATAAATAAA
The DNA here is from genome assembly GCA_031834385.1 of Semotilus atromaculatus. Classification (NCBI taxonomy): domain Eukaryota; kingdom Metazoa; phylum Chordata; class Actinopteri; order Cypriniformes; family Leuciscidae; genus Semotilus; species Semotilus atromaculatus. The sequence goes on along the minus strand of JAULUF010000041.1, from coordinate 8,689,190 downwards.
ACACCATAATTCACATGTTACAGTTGTGCTACTATGTTTGTTTGTTTTTAAATAGGAGCTAAAAGTGTTAGTCACATCGCAACACTAATCTAAATTGTTTTTGAGCAAATAATGTAAGAAAGATGATTGTACCAGGAATGATTGCAACACTTTTAACACATCTGGAATTCATTTAACACAAAAAGCTGCTTCAAAATCTATCCCTAAACAGTGTAAATTAATGTTATGTACAACAAGTGCCATTGCTGCAACCTACTCTTAAAAATCATAATTCCAAAAGATTTTTTTTTTTTTTTTTTTTTGCAATACTACAGAAAAACCTTTAGATTAGGGTACAATTCTCAGTATTAACTAACTACATGTATTAACTACTACTATTGACTCAATAAACTGCTTATAAATAGTTAGTAAGGCAATTGTTACGTATTGGGTAGGAGTAAGGGTTTTGGACTATGGTCATGCAGAATAAGGCATTCATATTTGTTTTATGTACTAATAAACTGTTATTTTATATCAGTGCCTAATAAACTCTAGCCATGAGACCATATCATTTTATGCCTGTTAATAAAAATATTTCTACAAAGAAAATATTTTGTAAATCACAGAAGTGAAAGAAAATATATGCATATATATGGGCATCGAAAACATTGAAAAACTCACTTTCACAGTTCAGTCAAATGTTGCATTTTGTTGAGTCTTTGTGAGTGCAGGAAAAGTAGTGTTACATTAAATATCTATTTTGTATGTAAATAATATATCAATTGAATCAAGAGAATATGTTTGATGATACCACTTGTGTCATTTAACATGCATTGCAAACCAAATTATAATAATTACAAAATTTGATTCAGCATTGTGGTCATGTATCATAGTGATTTCATTGATGTATAATTTATAAATGATATGTATAATAAATACTATAACTCCTGTATAAGTATAACTCCAGCTACCATGTCAAACATGTACGGCTCAAATATCCCTGGTCAGTTTGGCAGATAGACTTCGGAATGAATTTTCTTCTACTAGAACCCCTGGTCTTGACAGACTGCATGCACCGCCACAATCAAATCAAACTCCAGCATTATCCCCACAACGGCCAGTTTTGATACCAAGTCTATATAAATCTTATTCTAAACATCTCATGGTTTGGTCTCCCCATCGTTTCCCTTTCTCTATCAGTCTCTCTCATAATGGAAGAGTAGCACTGCTTTTCTGTATTGATCAGAGTGAGTCAGGTTGGGCTGTCAAGGCAGAGAGCTCTCTAGCCGCTGACAGGCTAGAGATAGATCCAATCTGACAGTCTATATAGTTTCCTTCAATAAAGTAGGAGGGGGAAAGCAGGATTTGGATTGTTGGGGCCGAAATGGCAGTCACAATCACCTTCAGTGCCCATTTCCTCCAGATTGTCTCAACATAGCTAACAGCTCAGGCTCCATCAAAGCCTAGCTAGCATTGATTTCCAATAGGGATGGTCTGACGAATTTAATTGTACCATCTTTGAGTTTCAGGACAGGGTGCTTTTGATTGCTTCAATCAATATGTGTACTTTTACAGTGAATTTATCAACATGCCAGGGCCAGGACAAAACAATCACCACCTTGTCAACATCTTTTCTCACCTCATTAAATGTTCAGAACTGTTTTACTTCATTTATCGTACTTCATTTATTTCAGTATGGAATATACTTGGAAATGACTTTAGTAACGATTTTAAAAGTATGTTAGTGTGTTAATTGTTCAGAATAATTTATCAGAACAAATTATATTGTGTAAAAAAAATGTAAAATGTGAGTTTTGCTGTATGATTGTCTGCTAGGGATGCATTGTAAGCACAAGTGGAGGTGAAGTATTTTTCATTTGAGGGCCAAGTCAAAATTGTTTTTCAGCCATAGTTGATAACATGCCATAGAAGCTTTCTAGAGAGATTAAATTGTATTTAGCCTTGAATATTTCTTTAAAAAATAAATAAATTTAAAACACTTTACTGCAAATAATTATATATTACGCTTGGGGTTTCATATTTCACATCTTGCTGCATTCTACAAACTTGAATGAATTTATTTTTGCACAGAAATTATACTCAAAATACCTGCTGTATATTACGTTACACTTTATTTCGATAGTCACTTCACTTTAATTTCTACTAATTATAAGTAACTTTTCAACTACATGTCAACTAACTCTCATTAGAGTATTAGTATATTATAGTAGACTGTCAGTAGACTGTTAGGTTATGGTTAGGTGTTAGGGTTCGGGTTAGGAGAATAAGTTGACTTGTAGTCGCCAAGTTACTTATAGTCAGTTGAGTGTCTGTTGGGGGACCAACAAAATAAAGTGTTAGCAGATATTAAGCTGACAGTCTACTAATACTCTAATGACAGTTAGTTGACATGTAGTTGAAAAGTTACTTATAGTTAGTAGAATGTCTAAAGTGGACTATCAAAATAAAGTGTTACCGTATATCAATTCAAATAAATGAATCTGTACTGGAAGAATATATGTGAGGCACCAGTGAGGTGTTTACAAAAGTTAACTGTAATTTGGAGTTATTTTCAGTCTATATCAGACAGCCAGCGAAGCTTCCCTACTGAGGAGAGCCTATAGCAGCTCTTTTCTTCTGTTGCACTGATATCTGAATAACTGTCTGTCATGCATAACAGCGGAGTGACAGAGAAGGGGAAATCACCTGTTTTGTTTTGCATAGATAACTGTCACTCTGATAGAGCTGTCTACATCTGACAGCTCAGGCTGACTGCAGTGCAAATATCAAACGTCATTGGGGTCACTTCTCACTATGAAAGTAATTAGCCTCAGTCTGATTCCAGCGGCACCCTCAGTATAAACTTCTTGTTCTTTGTGCTCTGTGACAGTCTAAACCAATGAGAGACATATTGCATTGCACTCTGAGAAAAACAAATATGTTGCCAAATTCTGCATTAGAATTGAACTAATCATTTGCACAAAAAAACTATGCATCTATCTATCCATCCATCCATCCATCTATCTATCTATCTATCTATCAGTAATGTAGTAGTAATGTATTATTTAAATGGTCATCTTAGACACAGATCCAGTTATACAAACACCATTTCCCCAATCAAAACCTCAGTTGGGGATCTTAAAATTGTAAATGTATTCATTTTTTCATTAATTAAATTATTGGGGAGAACTGCTTTTCAGCAGCATCAGTCATCTTATCTAGAGTAGATATATATCAGTAAAACAGCAGAGAGAGAGAGCGGATTAGGCAGATATGAGATTCCATTGAGTGAAAGTCCTGACTCTTCTCTTCCTTTCAGTGCTCTATAGTTTCTTCTTAATGAAGCTCAGATATGTGTAGCTCAAACTCATTGAGTTTCCGTTCAGTCCTGGAGGCCAGTGCGCGTCCTTGCCTTTGACATTGAAAATTGAGTGGGCTTGCCGATTATAGACAAAGAACCATTTCACACAATGATAAGAGTTATCATTGAGTAACATTTTTGGTGACAACTTGTGAAAGACAGAATACAAAAAAGAGTGAAATTCTGTTCCTATTGTGCTCAAGGTGATTAAAAAATTATGTGATTATGTGTAAAATGTGCACCTTGCTTATGTGACACAGACGTAAAAGTAAGGCAAATTGTTTAGTTGGATTAAAGGTGGTTCCATAAAGGAACCATGAGACCTACATTAGACCAGGGGTTAAAAAAACTGGTGGATCGTGACTCATAACCCCAAAATGAGTTGCAGGTTTATTCGAAGAGTGGACCGCAACAAATGCATCAAATTAAATTCTACAGTACTTTGCTGTTTTTCTTCTGTCACTTGACAAAATATATCCAAATTAAGCGAACATGGGCTACACAAGACTAAATAAATAAATAAAGACCCAGACTACATTAAACAACAAGGATGATCATGACTTGAGCTGACCATAATGTGGTGAATTATTGGTGGCAGAGATTAGTATTCAAATTCATTGATTTAAAATAAATGTCAAAGTTTTGTTTCATAAACAATTTTTACTTTCATAAAATAAATACTTTTGATACTTGTAAAATCTGAGTCCTGAAGCGAAACAAGTCGAGAATCACTATAGCACCGACTCTAGTCCTCCCCCTCATATAAAATAAATATTTGTTAAACACACTCCTCCTCAAGCTCATAAAATTTGTACAGAGGCTATGCAATGGCCTTGGCTCACTGACTACTGGATCAAGTTCAAGTCAAGAAATTTAAATTTTTCAAAACACTGCAAAGAACAACTTGCTCAGAAACAGTTGCGGGTATACAAGCATCGGCAGAGCTGGCCCATGGGGCTTGCTGCTCGAGGTTTCATGGGTCCAGGGTTCTGGGCTGCTTGACACGCAGGAGAGCGAATCACGGTAAGTTGCGGAGACGGGGAGAGGCGGAGGTCAGTTCACGCCTGCAGGCAAGCTCATTTGCATGCGTTTAGGGGCGGGACCTGATGGTGCTCAGTTGCAGGCACACTCAGCAGGACATCGTTTACATAATTGATGAAATATGATAATAATGCAAGCTGGCGTTGGCTTGGCAGGCTGGAGCAGCTCCCAAGGAGCTGGGCCTGGGCGAGCCTTAGGATGTGTGGCAGAGAGAAACGGAGAGAGAGAATGAGAGAGAGAGAGTCAGAGATTGAAGCCTGGAGCAGAGTTTTTTGGGAGGTCTTGTTTGTGGATTGACATTCCTCTAAAGACCACAGTGGCATCGCCAGTGGTGGCCTGGTTGCCTTTGTGTGGTTAGTATCATGAATATTTAACGTACTGCTGTAAGGCACCCTGAGCCTAAGCAAAAGTAAACCAATACAAATATAAGAAAATTAAGTTTTGGTGTGTATATACTATGTTCTTATATACAGTCATTGTCATATGTATACTCTGTAAAACCACTCAAAATGCATTTATCACTTTTTTTTTCTTCAAAAAGGTTCCTAAATAATGCATTCTGTTCCTAAATGCAACATTATTATTTTGGGTTACACTTTATTTTAATGTTAATAAACAACATGTACTTACTACAGGGTTAGGGTTAAAATTAGGGTTTGGTTTAGAGTTAGTTGCTTGTAATTATGCATTAAATAATATTAGGTAATTTTACAGTGTCCTTGTTACATATGTTACATAGTAATAACAGTAAATTATGCATAATTGCATGCAACTAACCCTCAACCAAATCCTAATCCTGCCCTAACCCTATAATATTACTCAGTACTTAAATATCTAATTACACTGTAACAACGACACCTTAAAATAAAGTGTAACCTAATATTATTACTTTAGTAATGTATCATGGATAACAATCAAAATAAACCAAAATGAAATGTTAACTTAATTTGTAATGCATCCTGTAAATATGTTTTGTTAACATTTGATTGAAATTCCTTCAAACATTCTAGTTATTGGTTTATTCTGAACCTTCCTGAATTAATTTCATCTTAAATCACTTAATGTACAGATGCCATTCAAACTTCCGATTAAAGTCTGGGTGTCCCTTTGATTTATAGTTTATATAAAATGTTCAGTATTCAAAATTCAGTGATGCCATCAGTGTTGAGGGTATTGCATTGCAAGTAATGTGAGTTATGTAATCAGATTTTTTTCAAGTAACTAGTAAAGTAGCTGATTACTTTTAAATTTAGAACAAAATATGTTTGTTACTTTATCAAATAAATAATGGAAGAGTCCCATTTATTGGGACTGTACACCTCTCCTGTCCCCATGCTGAGAGGAACTGGGAGTACGCTGTTTAAACATGATGGTTACTGTAGACTAAATGTAAGCAGGCATTTACTTATCACACTTGCACAAAAACAGATTCAGTATTCCTCAAAATAAATAAAAACTGTGAAATGCAAACTCAGAATATTATGCAAACCTGCAATAATTAAATATGTTAAATATGTAAATAACACAAATATACTTTATGTATTTAATCTCACTTTGTTAGCCAATGTCTTTGCTGCTGACTTCCGATGATCCAATTCAACCAAATAAATCAGCAAAATTGACTTTGGATAAACGTCACATTTGTGTTTCACTTTTTGTTGTTGCTATTTTTATTGCAGAATAGTCAAGTTCACAATATAGATTGCATCACAGTATCAATCAAAACATAACTATGTTCATTTCTTAGTGGAAAAACATCCACGTTTGGTAGAGCTGATCAATGGTATTAATGATTGGTTAATTAATTTGAATATCCCCTCAATATAATAAGAGGGTGCTTCTCGTTTCCTTTCCTCGCTTTCTTTCCTTAAGTCTTACCTCCATCCCATTTGGATGCGAGGGAAAGATACTCCTGTGTATCCTCGCTCGTGACTCCTCAGGAAGATTCCTCACCCCTCATTCCTCGCCTCCTCGTGGTGCAGTTAGAGAATTGACATGTCCTTCAAGATGGCTGAGTTTGATCGGATTCCAGTTCACGGGGTGAAGGACGGAGTAGTGAGGAAACAAGGAAGAATCAATTTGAGTCTTGAGAAGCACCCAGAGAGTTGAACTCTCTTCTCCTACGATCCAGAATGTCAGCAGAGCTGGAAGGTTTGTTTAAGCTCTAATGTACAGGCATGAATTTGCATTTCCTTCAGCCTGAGGCTTATTCTTTTCACTTTTGGTGGCCTTTACATTTGCCAAAATTAGAACTTTTATTAAAAACAACCAAGCAATCCCACGCCAGGTGAGAAAAAGTAACGCAAAAGTAACATAACACATTATTATTTACTTAGCTTTTTAGGGAGTAACGCAATATTGTTAACTTTCCCCAAAACTGGATGCTGTCAATTTAATTTTTAGATTAGATTAAACTTTATTGTCAAAATGCAGAGTACAGTGCAAAGCCATTGAAAGACAGAAGTATCAGAAGTGCAAATAGCAATATATATATAGCATACATCTAAAAATTGCATCCACTTTTACACTGCATTGAGTTGAACAAAGGGCAAAGTGGATGCAATATTTGGTAACAGTTTATTGTACAGTGTGCCTGTTCCACACATCTTACATGAATTTACAGTAATAACAGTAAATGATGTATAATAACAAACAACTAACCCTAAACCAAACCCTAACCCTAATTATATAGTAAGTATGTGTTGTTAATTAATACTACTCTGTACTTATTTGTATAATTGCACTGTAACAATGGCATCTTAAAATAAAGTGTAACCCAGAATGTCTAAACCCCAAGCTTACCTAAGACTTTATCACTATTTTTTGCACCCATACAAGCTCTAGTATTGCCTTCAGGAAATGCTAATCTAGTTGCCGTTGTTATTAATTATGCATAACATTATAATATTGCTGTGTGATGCAATAAAAGACCAAGACACTAATTGGTATATTTTTTTCATTCTCTCAGCGTCTTAAAGCACCTTAACTGTCTACGGAAAATGTTCTTTGTCATTCCCACAGAGACAGATAGTCATGCACTCTTGTCCTCTCTCCCCACGCTCTAGGTCACGTTGTCTGCGCCCTGCTCTCTTCACACCCCAGCATATGTTTCAGCAGAGGCTGGATCAGTGCCACATGCTAGCCTGCTACCCCAGCTCCTCTCCCTGCTCTCCGCCACCTGTGCTCCCTCCCTCAGCGCCTGGCTCCAGGCTCTCTGGCTCTGACACACACCTGTGACTGGGAATGAAGCTCCAGCCGAAACCTCCCCTTAATCTCCGAGCTGTCACTCATCCACAACACTAAATTCTTCCACAACACAAGTTTTATAGACAACCCCCATGGACACACTATGCAATCTCCTCAAATTAAGCACATCAACCCACTCCTGTCAACATTTAGAACAGTGGGAAAGTAGGACAGCAGAGATTTCTTTTAATTAGAATGTTCATTAGAATGTTATCCAACCACATGTCGTTTCTAATATGTTTGACAATGCCCGTGCTGATCTTTTTCTTACAGTGTAACTAGTCCAACTCCAAAAATAATACTGCAAGTAGTCAATATGACTTTTGAACTATATACCAAAATGGTTACACTTTATTTTGATTGCCCACTTTAGACATTCTGCTAACTATAAATAACTTTGCAAATACATGTTAACTAATTCTTAGAGTATTGGTAGACTGTTTTGGTTAGCGTAGGTTTGGGTTAGGGTGTTACTTATAGTCAGTTACTTATAGTCAGTACAATGTCTGTTGGGGGAACATCAAAATTAAATGTAAGCAGACATTAAGCAAACAGTCTCTCTCCACTCTAATGACTGGTCTAGTTGGCATGTAGTTGCAAAGTTACTTATAGCTAGCAGAATGTCTAAAGTGGACTATCAAAATAAAGTGTTACCTCCAAATGTTCTGAAATTATACAATAGATTTGTATGAGGAACAGGACAGGGTTTTTTTTTGTCCAAAAAAAGAGAACATTTAATGACGTTTTTACTCAAAACTAACACTCGAGTGTTTAAAATAACTTCCTTTTGTGATCTGATGTGGCTTCATGTCTCAGAATAAGGCAGAAATTATATTAGGTATAGTATTATATAATCTTCTTAGCTCTTAAGAGCACTCTCTATGTGCAAAAGATCAGGGAAGGAGGTCCGCAAGTGGCAGGATTTTGCAAGCCTGGCAAAAAGGAGAGGGCACTGTAGAGGAAAAAACAGTTGGTGGGACCAGTGAGTCCCCCCCCTTCTCACAGCAGAAGAAGAAAAGGAAAAGGCCTTGTCAATACTTGGCACAAGTGCTTCAGATGGCATTTGTAGTGGTATTGACATCCATGGAGGAGTAGGGGTAACTCAACGTGAGCCTGAGTCAGGGCCTTCATGCTCAAAGGAACTATCAGATCCCTTTCATTATCACTTCGAGTTACGTTGAATGACGACTAAATGGGGTTCCGCTTTGAAGCCTATCACCTTCAAGTATTAAAAAACGAGCCAATGGCAAGGAAATGCCATGGATCTGTGGAATTGGCATAGCGTAACTCCGCCCCCACCTCGTGGGTATATAAGGAAGTACGCTGGCAACATGCAGATATGCTTTTGCTTCAGAGCCAAGAGGTTCTCTTCACTCCTGCAGCCTGAATTCTCTCTGAGTGTCACCGAGTATTCTTCGAGACGAGCAGCTCTCCAGTCTGTGTTGGTGCAAAGGCAATTTACCAGCGAGTTTCACATTCTTGCCTGCTGATCTGTGCAGTGGTCTGCATGTGTGTTTCTCCCTGGCTGCTTCAGCGTCCTCTTACAAAAAGAGCTTGCACGTGGCACGTCTTTTTAAAGATGCTCTGCCGTGTATTTCTGAGTGCGATAGTCTGATAGATTCAGCTGATGGACACGAACGCTGTTTTGACATGTTTGGATGTTTGGGCTTCGATTTGACTTGTTCGTGGATGCATCATATTCTCACTCGGGAACATGATCATCGCAATGTTATGGTTGAGACTCGATGTCCTCACTAGAGCGAGAGTCCCCTCATCCACACCCCGATCTATTTTCTCCATGAGAGGGAATACTTTGGCTGGTGGCCAGGGTGACCAGAGGCAGATGGTGTGTAACAAACCCGACGAATTATCCTCGGTTCACACACCCCTCCTTCACATTGCAACCCGTGTGGTTCCAGATGAGTTCGCTGACCAAAACAAAATAAAAAAGTCGCGTCTCATACGGCTCCCTGGCAGATGAAATCATGTCTATCGCCGCATCACAAGGTGAACCGGAGTCCTCTGGTACGTGCTCTCCGCGCTTATGTAGACAGGACGCAGTGTTTCAGGACCTCAGACCAGCTCTTTGTCTGTTATGGTGGGAAGCTAAAGGGAAAGGCTCTCTCAAAGCAAAGGTTGTCTCACTGGATAGTGGACGCCATTGCTTTGGCTTACCAGCAGCAAGGTCGACCGTGCCCCCTTGGAGTGAAGGCCCACTCCACTCGGAGTATGGCCTCCTCTTGGGCACTAGTGCATGGCGCCTCGCTACCAGACATCTGCAGAGCTGCAGGCTGGGCGACACCCAACACATTTCGCAAGATTCTATAATCTCCGAGTGGAGCCAGTATCCTCCCGTGTACTCGCTTCAACTAGCCGGTAACTAGGATCCGCTCAGGTGTCTTCGCTTGCTCACCATTCCACTCCACGGACTGGATCAGTGCAATATTCTCCTCAGGTGAGTTTCCCAGAGATACCTTGAGTTCCTCCAGCACTGTTGACGTCAACGGCAGAGTTTATGCCTGCGCCAGCTTTCGCATTGACAAGGTTCCTCCATGTGCATGGCTCCCCTCTGGTGACCCCCACAAGTGTATTTCTGCTGTAAGACTCTTTGAGCATGTGTCTTTCCCTTGGCAAGCCACCTTGCCACCCCTGGGGTTGAAAGATTACACCCTGCGGGTTGGACACTCCAGTGTTCTTCCATATGCATCCCTCCTGGTCATATGTGTATTCTGTAAGACCTCCCTTCAGGTGGGCATTATGTTGCATATTATCACTGAGATATGCTTCCCAGTGTACCTTGGCATTCCTGTGTTAATACCATGGAGTCCTTCGTCCGTGCTAGTCTCACGAGAGGGAGCTCACTCTTACGCAGTGGACTGGAAGACAGCCGAGAAGTTGGCGTGATTAGACTGGGAATTCCCATTTTGTCGTCATTTACGTAACTCGAAGTGACAACGAAAGGGAATGTCTCGGTTACGTTTGTAACCCTCATTTCCGGAGTAGGAAACAGAGACATCACGTCTCCCTGCCACTTCCGCTGTACCACTGGAAACGCCTGAGTTCAGTCTCAGCCCAGGTCGATTAGAATTACATTAAAAATATACTTTATTATGAAAATACTCGAGATGTTAAGAACACAGATAAGCCATATATTATCGCAATATTATGTTTATTGTCAAAATGTCTCTATCTGTATTTTATTCTACTACAGCAAAATCTGAATGCATTTGTCCATATAAGAGATATCCTGGAATGTCAAAAGTTTCATGATTTCTATGAGTCTCACTTGGGGACTTTCTTTGGGAGGGCGCCCTCTGGCTACAAGTATGAATGAAACCGACATTACATTACATGTGTGTACTCACTAATGCTCCCACATCACCCTATTTTGTAACCTGACGTTGTCATACTCAGATTCTCAGAAAAGAAAATGCCTCTGCACTCAACTGGATAGACCAAAAACATATTTACAATCGACAAATGTCTTGACCACGGTTCTCTGTTCCTCTTTTAAAATGAATGCGCTGTCTAGATCTTCTATAACAGTCGCGATGGCTGAATCTACACATCTAAATTCTCCAGCGGTAGCCATTCTCTGTTGTAAACGAATTCAACCCAAGCGCTCTTTGGTGACGTGGATGATTACGTTACTGTTGATCATCTGTTCATCATCGTATAAAGCACGCCCTGACAGTTTGATTGGTCTGAACAGCTTTTGTTCAGGCATACTTGCTTCACAACGGATCAAGTCCAGACCGAACTTCTCATCCTCAAATGTTGTGGGCAGGGTTAAGATCGGCTGGCATCCAGGCTACCTATTTTGATTAAAAATAATACAAATAATACTTATGTAGTGATTGTACTCACTTAAATGCTGGTGTTGTGATTTTTGGGTGTGGTTATGAGTATAGTAGCCTTGAACACAAAGCTTTGTTGGATGCTGATCTCCTGAAGCACAAAAGGGGTCCTAAAATCTGGAACATGCAGATGAGGCCCTGAAGAACATGCAGATGAATGTACGTTGAAGTAAAGGTTTGTTCTCCTGAGCTTAACCTTGTTGTAAATGTCTGTTTGTCTTCTGTATCTTTGGGCCAGACACTCGTAACTTGGTCAATTCTCTTTTGGATTTTGCATGCTCAGAACCGTGCAGTGTATCTGTTACAGTCTCTTACCTTACAAGACTGAGACCCAGAACTTTGTTGATCTATTTCTGTTTCTTACCTTACAGGACAGACTCAGAACGAGGTTGTATCTGTTATGTCTCAAATTATGTGAGATTCAGAACAAGGAGTCTCTGTTGAAAGGGTACCTTTATCCCTTTCTGATGAGGAGGAGCTTTGGTGCTTCTCCATTCCAGTGTTGCGATTGACTGCTGGCATTCATTCATTTGTACATTAACAGCTGCATTTGTGTAAGAGTATGCACAACAAATAGCTATTACTGAGAAAATGTATTTCTCTGAATAAGTATGAAATGGATGTGTGTATTTTGCATCGGTTTTAAGGTTTCCAAACATAGTTATGAATAGATTTGGATGGATCATTGTGAGAGAGATGCCCTGAAAACTTAAAAAAATGTAAGTAAACATATGCAAAGTTTGTTCCTGACAAAAAATATTGTTATACAGAAATGATTGTCAAATATTTTTATCATAATAAATTAATATTTTACAATAAAGGAGGGTTGCTTTTGAGTTTAGCTTGAAGTGATAATTATGGAAGTGAATTCCATAGTATTGTCAGGGTTCTGCCCTGGCAGCCTTGTCTGTGTTGTCGTGGTTTCATGTTTCTATGTTTTGTCTTGTGTTTGAGCACATGGCTCTGTCTTGGTCTGTGTTTGCCATGTGCTCCTCGTGTCCCGCTTCCTTGTTTTCTGTTACCACACCCCCTTGTTTAGTCCATGTCTTGTCGTTTCAATAATTGTGCTCACCTGATCCTCATGTGCTCTGGTCCCTTCATATTGTGCCTCTTTCTAACTACTTCCTAATTCCTCACTAACTACTCAAGCGTTAACTTGTCATCCCGCAGGAACTACTAGTGATGTGGCCCATTATTCTAAAGTGAAAAACATGTTAACTCCTCACTAACAACTCAACTCAACTAACAATTGTTCAGTTTTTAGACAAGTTACTTTTGTGATTAGTAATTCATTGGTTATTATTTATTAGTTCACAAGTAGTTCTCAATGAGGATATATTTCTTTAGTAATAATCAAATACCTACCAAGGAACTACCTTTGTACTAAATTACCTATTACTTACTGCTTAGTTAATATTGCTTCCATATTAGTTCAAAAGTTCGGTGTTAATGCAGTACCTATTACTTCCTGCATAGCTACTTGTTAACTACGGACCATTATTCTAAAGTGTTACCAACACTTTTTTTTTTTTGACATGGCTGCTGTGGAAAAACTGATCTTTTCTTTTTCTTGATGTTTGGGCGAATACTTAAATCAATTATTAGGTCAAGAAACAAGATCCAATTCAAAACTCGACAGAAGTGCACAGTTCTTCTGACAAGCAAGTGCTGTGAGATTTTGATTGTCAACTCAGTTTTTTCCATTACAATCTTGATCGTTCCGTAGACAAGAGGAATGAAATGACTGATAATCCTCAGTCACATTGACCCACAGGGACTGAAAGCGGCTTCAGTGTGTGTGTGTGTGTGTGTGTGTATGAGCATTCATCTCTTCCTGATCATTTCTGATGGTGCATTATCATTCACAGGACGTCATGAAGCAGGATACAGACAGCACAGGGGATTAATGGTGACCTTATTGAACGAGCTTGATGAATTTACACGGTCTGAAAATACCTGCAAGCAATGATTCTCTCTGATAACATGCTCTAAGGGAACAGAACAAGTTTTCAGATACCATCTAAACATTTAATGCCCTGCAATATTTTGAATGGACAAATATCAAGAGACTATTATCACCAATAACAACTGCTACTGAGACCCTTAACAGCCTTTGCATCAAACAAACATAAATGGCAGTCTATTAATATGTTCTGAACTGCTAGAATGCCAGCAGATTATATGATTACATGATTTAAATACAATTGTGGACAAAAATACTGAGGAAAACCGATGTCAACTATAAGCTTTTTTCAACTGTCAGTTTTACTCAAATTTAGAACAATAAAAAAAATATACAAAATATAATAAAATACAATAATAATATGATTACACAAAAAACTGTCCTGTGTGGTACTCCTATTAAAACAGGAAGTTATGGCAGGATATAACAAAGGACTTGTTATTTAAAAAAAAAAATTAAAGGCTTTATTATGTCACAATGAATCATAATTTACATTAATGCATTTGGTAGATCAAAAGTTACTTTCAGTGCATTTGATTTAAGATAAACATTTGATCAGTTTATGCATTCCACCTGGTAATCAAATCAATGATCTCTGCATTGCTATTGCGGTGCTCTGCTCTGCTGGAACTTCATTCCAGCAAAGACACAAAGACACGTCACTTACATAATTATATTGGAATGACGTAGTGAATTTAAGGGGCATTTTCATTCTAGGGAACATCGTGCAACATGATCAATATTTTTTGTGGTTTTTTTTCTGAAGATAAATACTAAAAAAGAAAGACTTTAAATGTGTATGCACTAGCATATCAATGACCTTTATCTGCCACAGTAATGTCCTTGACTTGTCTTAATTCGGGGACATTTAACTGCAAATTATGTAGCTGACATATGCAATTAGTTGCAGTTAATTTAATTAATAAGCATTTTGTGAAATTAATTCATTAATTTTTAATGAATTGACGGTAAAACTTTATTGTACAGTGTCCTTGTTATACGCTACATAGTTACTATAGTAATAACAATAAATTATGCTTCATTACACGCAACTAACCCTAAACCAAACCCTATTCCAAACCTATTCCTATGAACATGTAGTTAATTTTTATTACTCAGTACTTAAATGTATAATTACACTGATACATTTATTTTCAACATTTTACACTGAAATTCATTAGGAAAACAATACACCATTAGTATGTCAACACATTGTTGGCTAACTTGAAAAATAAGGCCAATAAAAAAACAAACATCTGTTACATTTTATTTTTTACATACAGATTCTAAGAGAAAAGCTTGTTCACATAGAATTAGCGTAGTTGTTGCTAGATGTCATCAGTGTTTTGAGTTTATCAGGCCTCTCAATCTGGCCCTCTGCAAACCTGAGCTGCAGGTTTGCGTGCAACCAAAGCGAAAGAATAACACTGATTGCCATCCAGCCGACTTCCACAAAAGTCTGGGACGCTAGCTATCATGGGCATAAATCTGAAAATGATTTGCATGAAGATGACATTGTGTGAAAGTGATTTCACCAAGTACAACGTGTTCCTGGAACAACATTCCAATCAACCAAATCAGATTTGAGGACAAGTTTATGACAAGCAGTTTTTGTCAAGTTAGGCTTTACAACCAGCGTTAGGTGCTTCTACATCAGTGTTATTCACCTATCATTTCCCTTTGATTTTAGGTAAGTTTAATGGTAGGGATAGGGTTGGGACAACATTTTCGGACAGGAATGTTGTTCCAGGATTTTTACCTGTAAGTATATTATGATCATTCAAGTAAACACCATTTGACAGCAGGACCAGTGCAACACCTTGATTCAGGCTTTTTCAGCCTTTCTGGTGTAGAGTTGCTGATGTGCTTGGGATCATTGTGCTGTTGCATGATGCAATTTCGGCAAACCTTTACCTGTCAGACAGATTCAAAGACTGCAAGGTGCCTAGGTACTGTGGCTTCAAAACAAAACCAAATCATCACTCCTCCACCCTGTGCTTGACAGTTGGTAGGTGTTATGGTGAAATGCTGTGTTTGATTTTTGCCAAATGTGGCACTGTGCATTATGGCCAAACATCTCCACTTTGATCTCGTCTGTCCAAAGAACATTGTTCCAGAAGTCTTGTGGTTTGTTCAGAAGCAACTTTGCAAACCTAACCGGTGATGCCATGTTTCTTTAGAGAGAAGAGGCTTTCTCATGATAACCCTTCCAAACAAGCCATACTTGTTCAGTATTTTTCTAATTGTCATGAACTTTGACATTTAACATGTTAACTGAGGCCTGTAGAGTCTGAGATGTAGCTCTTGGGTTTTTTGCAGTTTCTCTGAGCACTGCATGGTCTGACCTTGGGGAAAATTAGCTGGGACGTCCATTCCTGGGAGGATTGGCAACTGTCTTGAATGTGAATAATCTTCCTTACTGTGAAATTATGGATTTTTAAATTGTTTGGAAATGGCCTAGGAAATGGCCTTCCTAGATTAATGGCCAGCAACAATTGCTTTTCTAAGATAATTGCTGATGTCTTTCCTCCTTGGCACTGTATTAACACACAACTGAAACCTCTAGACCAGCAAACTGCCAAAACTTCTGCTTTTATAGAGTTGGTGATGCTTGCTGATGATAAATTAATCAAAAGCATTCGATTAGCAGTGCCTGGCTGCAACTTACCCTCTTAATTCCTATGGAAGCAGTATGGGTGTACTTAGGGTGCATTTAGACAACAATGATACTCTTAAAATTGAGAAGTTTTCCCTTTGAGATTTGCGCATACAGATGAAACCATTTAAAAGGATCCGCGAAAATCCCCATATGATGCCCATTCACACGGATTCACGAAAATGACTAAAAACGCTGTATTTTGCTGCCGGGCCATTAGATGACGACGAAACACTATAGATTGAACACGTAATAAGCATGTTCATGACAGATATTCGCTTTTTTGTTGTTTACACGGAGACCGTTTTCAAAAACTTGACCGTTGAAAGCGGTGTCGTGTTAACAGCCCCTTAGTTTGTCACCAATGGCTGCTCCATTCTGTCCTAGTTTTTGTTTAATAAAACATGACATGGTGTAATATGTCATGTGTTGTTCATCTGAGGTTGCATTTACGTCATTTTAAGACAAAAGAAAAAGTTTGTCTTAGAGAGGTTTAAATTTATTTGTAACGCTATTCCTGAAGATTATAACCTTAACGTTTGTCTGTGGTGCACATTTGAACAGCTTCCAGAATAGAGTATAATGCAGGCTATATGCACAAAAGCTTCTCCTGAAAGACGTGGCTATTTCCATTTTGTCGGGACAATCTGTTGTTTATGGATCACAACTTGTAAGTATGTCCTATTATGTAGTTGTGTTTTCTATTAATAGTTCCAATTATAAGCTTTATGTAGTTGCTATGATTGCTATTATATAAATAAAGGGCAAAGCTTTGGCTCCGCTAGCCTGCTAACTAACATTACAGTATTGATGTAGTTTACTTAATTATTTTTTTTGTCTTTGTAAGACTGTTCACTGCCCCTTAGCAAAATTATCCATGATTTTGTGATCGATTACTGTTTGTATTACCATAGTTTTCAGACAAATATGATTAAATGGTGGATAACATCGTATCTATAAGAAAATGACAAAATGACAAAAAAACCGAACAATTCTGAAACGTTCAGTGAAATCCGTGCTTGTAAAGTCCGTGCTTGAAATCCGTTCAGCACAAACCTCTTTTTTGTTAAAATTGTCAGGGTCAAAGGAAATGGATTTAAATGAGCGCCATTGTTAATATTTACATCTGAGTAGAGCTCGCGGTTATGAAGGGGCGTGACATTTGCAGAGCTAAACTCGGTTACACTTTATTTCGATAGTCACTTTAGATGTTCTACTAATTATAAGTAACTTTTTAACTACATGTCAACTAACTCTCATTAGAGTATTAGTATATTATAGTAGACTGTCAGTAGACTGTTAGGTTATGGTTAGGTGTTAGGGTTCGGGTTAGGAGAATAAGTTGACTTGTAGTCGCCAAGTTACTTATAGTCAGTTGAATGTCTGTTGAGGGACCAACAAAATAAAGTGTTAGCAGATATTAAGCAGACAGTCTACTAATACTCTAATGACAGTTAGTTCACATGTAGTTGCAAAGATACTTATAGTTAGTAGAATGTCTAAAGTGGACTATCGAAATAAAGTGTTACCCTAAACTCTGCCAATCACAACACACTGAGCCAGCTAACCAATCACAGGACGTTTTGTATTTCGGAAGGAGGGGTTTCATCGAAAACTACGTGTTTGGGACAGACTGGGGAGAGAGGAGCTGTAATAATGTGAATTTTTTTAACAATCAAGCATGAAAACATATTCTACACCCCCCCCCCCAAAAAAATCAAGACTTTGTAAAAGGGCATAATAGGACCCCTTTAAATGTGAAGATCTATGAAATAAAGAGGATACAACTTTGATGAGTGTCTGTAGAAACAATGTTCACCCCGCATCTTTGACTAGCATTATCTGCAGCAGTGACGTCCATGTGAGTCACACTGAGACACTGATAACATCCTGCAGCTCTTAGTATCAGTTCCATACAGCATCAAGTTCTTGAGAACCTTTTCATAAAAATCCCGGTATCTCTGGCTGATATGAGTTAAGAGATAATCAACATCTTTATGAAGATGTTTCAATGCAAATGGAATGAATATTGGTGCATTAATTCAAATATTCAAAAGGACACACCCCCCCCCCCCCCCAAAAAAAAAAAAAAATTTAGTTAATCCACTACCCTCAAAAACAACCACTGTCCTAGTTAGGCTCTCCTAAGAGGCTCCTCTAATCCACTCCGATCACCTGAGCCCAAACGAATGCCACATTTTTACCTAAACACACCTGACTATTTCCCATGCATGAGCCTCCTCCCTGTTTCCCTCATTCTTTGCTTCCATTGATCATATAGCTTTCCCCCAAACAGGAATCTGACGCAGCTGAGACATTGCAGCGTTGGCACTGATTTAGATATGTTTCCATCACCTAGGGGCAAGCAAGGAAGGGCCTGGCTGGAGCGACCAGCCTCCATTAGTTGATCTGGCTCAACTAGTTGCAGATGAGGGACAGACTGGGCCTGAGGTGCTGTCAGAACCCATGTGTTAGCTAAACAAGTACGCCTTTACACCCATCTGCTAAAATGACTGGGCATGTCCCTCATCGCAGGCGTGGTGTATTGGGGCCAACATGTTACTGCCACCTGGCCCTCCTTCTTAATCCATACAACCACACACTCAAACATGTGAATACAGAAAAAAACTTTATAAAGCTTATATAAAATATTCTCTCAGACTAAATCAAAGTTGTTGGGTTTTTTAATTATTGTTGTCATTATTAAAAAATTAACATAATTTCAACAGTCAATAATTTAAAAAATCTTAAGGTAAAATCCTGTTGATTGGTTAATGGTAAATTTCCCTTAATCTATAAAGTGAGATCTAATGGGGCTTTTTATGTAATTTTTGTTTAAAATACTGTTAAATGTACAGTTTTGCACTGTGCAGTATCTTGTAATTTACAGTGAAAAAAAGATTAAACTGACATTCCCAGAATTCTTTAATTCATCATAATGCATATGGCTTTCTCTGTACCACCTGTGTTTTTAAATTGGATGTCAGTATATTATAAAGGTAAGAAACAGATTTTAATTAATGGCATATTATACAATTTAACGTGTTAAAATCATATTTCTAACTGTATTTTTTTACACAGCTGCTGTTTTTTTACTGTAAATTTGAGCATATTATTGCTTATTTACTAAAAAGAAAAATAAGAATTGTCTTGAATTTTTTAATTAGCATCTAATAATGGCTGCCATTGACAGTCGGCCTCATAATTTTTAAGGGAGAAAAAAGAGTAAAAGGTTTTCAGTGTCCTGTGGCTGAATGTTAATTAAAATTCTCACAGTATGATAATCTTATAATTATCTCTTCTAAAGGGCTTTTGCTCATTTGAGTGGTTAGTGTAAATCCCACCACTGTAAACACAAATTTAATTTTCCTCCCAAAGGATTTCCTCTTTGGCACAAGTGCAGCTATATCATGTAGGATCCAAGAAAATGAATGAAGCCTCCTGGCACTGAATCTAGTTTATGGGCTGCATCTCATCAATAAAAAAGTATTCAGAGTTACAATGCCAATATGCTGTCACATTTTTCTCTAAATAACAGACAGATGGGTTCCTTCCAACAAAAAAATCAGTAGACTTGACTGTCAGCAAATAAACCTAATATGTGGTTTGTATTACTTTCAGTTATTTCTGAAGAGATATTATCAGTGTGAAAATGAAACCCTATGATTTTATCGCTGTTGGCCAGAAACCTCATATATCCATATTTGGTCACACTTTACATCTGTCTGTGGCTTTTTGAAAATATTTAATCAATGAAAATGATTCAAAGGAGCTTGTGACTAAACCTTGTAACTCCATTGGCTCCTCAAACTGTCAGTAAATCCTCATAACTCCACCACGCCTCAAGCTTGAATGATGTGCCGCACACATTTTTGACGATATCTACTTGTTTGCAATGCAAGGGTAAATAAAGAGCTGGTTGTTGTACATTTTATTTACTCAAGAAACACTATATAATGTTTTATTAAAAAAGTTCGGGAGGAACACGTTCAAATGTTGCCTATCCAATCAGTACAAGAGGAGGCATATATATAGCCGACTCACCTATGTTCCTCATAGAAAACATTATGCTCGCACATAACGTACAGATCACACACACAGTCGCACACAGAAACATTAAAGGGGTCATGACATGGTTTTTTGTTTTGTTTTATTATGTTCCCTTAGGTGCAACTATGGTATTGATATATTTTTTTTTGAAAAAAAACTTTTAAAGTTTAGTAATTTATTACCTTTTCCCACTCTGTTCTCACCTCTCATTCAAACAGTCTGTTTTGGAGGTGTTTCCCCTTTAACAGTTCAGTGTTAACGCCCACGGTTATGATTGGCTAACGTCAGTGCTGCTTATGCATAAATTATTAACGTTAATCATTTTGTATCATATGTAGACTACACAATGCTCCACCAGGTGAAACTTCGGTCTTCCGATCTTTTACCATCATGTCAATTCTCAATTGATTTTGATTCATATGCGAGAGAGAGAGAGAGAGAGAGAGAGGGAGAGCGAGCAAGACACTTTGAAGACGCGCGCGCGGCCGGGGCTCTCTCTCTCTCTCTCTCTCTCTCTCTCTCTCTCTCTCTCTCTCTCTCTCTCTGCTTGTTCTTTCAGTAACATGCGCCCTGTCACACTCATCTACATCACTCACCGATATCCTGTCAAATAAGACTTTTGTGGGCTGCATATGCTGCAAATAAACTGCATCCAACTGCTTTCCCTGACGTCTGGATCGTTCGGCAGCGTATTCAAACATGTTGTTTGTCCAGAGCCAGGAACAGCACATCTGCGTGGCATCGCAGTCATCTTGTAAACAGACCCACCTGCTGCACGACAACGCATGCGATGATGCGAAATGAGGCGTAGTTGTCCTGCGCTGGAGGCGGTCATATGCAAACGACTGGTACGTCACTTCGTACCGTGACGTCACTTCTAACCATAGATCCAGAACGAGCTGTATTTAGAGCTTGATTAAATAAATGCTTCGTTTATAATGGGGAGGACGTCTTAAGCTATGAAACTTGCAGGAAGTTTTAATAGTACATAGATCTCTTATATACCAAAAGATCAAGGCAAATTTGGTTTCTCATGTCATGACCCCTTTAAGAACTTTCCTTCGACTTATCAACAAAATCGCTTAGAAACTGAATTAGTTTTATAGCATATACGTGTTTCTGTTTTGAAGTCATTTAAACCCATTTAAACATCTTCACTATTGGTAAAGAGACGCTACACAGACTGGTAGGACAAATTCATACACACGTAATCTTACGGCTCCACTTCATCTGTATCTGATTTAGAACGAACAGAATTGTTAAGTAATGGAATGACCAATAAACAGATAACTGATGAATATAAACTGTTCATATTTCCTATTCAGTATTGAAAAATATGGTATTTTGATTTGAGTAATTTCCAGGTTGGGATAAATATGGAAAAATAAAATAAAACATTTATTTGATTTATACAAGCAGTGTGTTTTTGTGGCAAAGTTTAGTGATCCTTTAGTGATTGTCGAACACAATTGAATAATTTCAAGCCACACATTTTTATGCAAAGCTCTTTGTCTTTTACCATAAGCGATCTCTTTTGAACTTCACTAAATGAATGTGTGTGTCCCACTCAAACCAGCAACAGATAAAGGAACAAACGATCATCTAAATAAGACTGTACTTTGCTGTTTGATGATCATCTAACATCAAACAACGATTACAGTATCAACCCGATGTGTTAGAAGTGAATACATACGCAGGTTATAAAGCGTTTTAGGCTTCTCATCATGTAAGCGCATGTTATCACTTTGAGAAAACCAGTGAAAAAAAAAAAATATATATATATATATATATATATAATAATCAATCTCTCAGCCCTGCATGATTTCTACTGAGCATGGGATTGCAATTGCCCAGGATAAAACCATGGGTCCAGCCACATCCATTGAATTCCGTGCATTAACTTAGATAGTGTTAACTTAGTTATCTTAGATTAATTGCTTGGCCAATTAAACTTTACGATGTGCATAACTCTACAAGGCCGCCCTTTCATCTCACACGTCCTCTCCCTCGCGTCTTTGATTCAATCGCTAGAAGACGAACAATGCCCGCCCCTCTCAACGAATCCCTTCGCCCTAGTGTAAGGTTGCCTACGCTAGTGGAGCAAGTTCAGCTGTCTCAACCATTTCATTCCGTAGTCTCCAACCCTCCCCATTGTCCGTGGCCTGCAGCTCTTAACGCGAGGCTGCCTCTGCCTGCGATGCAGGCCCAGATAACACTTCCTTCTCTTCCCGCTGCCTCTAATCTTTTCCCCTACCAGTGGCTACAGCTCATTCAGCAGACCCTAGCATGAGAATGCCTCCACTAGTGGTGCAGGTCCAGTCATCAGTCTCAAAATCTCCTTTTTGTCCTTGGCTTATAGCTCCAACCCCAGACCCTAGCGTGAGCCTGCCTCAGAACTCGCCATCACGTCCAGCTTTAGCCCAAAAATCCATCCCACAATTACAGATTTATCAATGCTAAATGGTGACACCATCTCATTTCATCATTCATTTCATTAACATTTTTAATCTCCCATCACCAATTCATTGTACCAAACCCCTTTACTTACATTTTAGAAACTCACAGCTAAATTCCCATCTGACCCACTCTTCGTAGATTACTTCAATCGCCCCGTCACATGTTTTTGGTTCCAAAAACACCTTAAATCCATTTTGATTCAATCTTGCATCCCAGCAGATCACTTTTCCAGTCATTACTTCCACATAAGAGCAGCAACCACAGCTGCCCAAAAAGGCCTCTCCCAGCATCAGATTCAAACACTGGGTTGCTGGTCATCAGAGGCTTTTAAGACCTACCTCCTCTCCAATCGCTTCCACATTAAAGAAGCTCAATAAAACATTATCAGCTAAATTCTTCAGCTCCAGCTTGTTCTCCCACTCAAACCTACAAGCTCACCATATCCACTTCAATCAACACCATCAATCCACTAAAATAGTGAAAATATTCTACTTCACTGCTGCAGCAGTGTCTTCCCGTCCGCTCCAACAGGAGCCCACTTCATTCGTACACTGCCGCAGCAGTGTTCTCTCCTCCACTCCCGCAGGAGTCTCCGTCTCTGCCTCCGTCTCTACCTTGCCTTCACGGCCGCAGTAGTGTCATCTCACTAGCTCAAATCCTCTGGCTAACCTTTT
The DNA here is from genome assembly GCA_031834385.1 of Semotilus atromaculatus. NCBI lineage: Eukaryota > Metazoa > Chordata > Actinopteri > Cypriniformes > Leuciscidae > Semotilus > Semotilus atromaculatus. Next base: position 8,665,906 of record JAULUF010000041.1, on the reverse strand, counting down.
CCACCCTCCACAGCAGTCCTTTCTGCTCCTACAGGAGCCCAGTTTCTCTAGCAAAATTTCCTCCACAGCCACAGCAGTGATGTCCCCTCCGCTCACACAGGAGCTCAGATTCTATAGCTAATTTTGTCCAGTGCCGCAACAGTCACCTCTACTCCTGCAAGAGCTTGGTCTTTCCACTACAGCAGCAGCGTCTTTTTCTCCACACCCAGAGGAGACCTGTGTCTACATCTAGCCCCATTCTCACCACCACAGCAGCATTTACCCCTCGGCTACTCAGAAGTTCACCCCTATTCCATCCTCGTTTAATTGCCAGCAGGGCTTATTTCGTTCCATGCCGTTGGGGCATGCTGCGAAAGCCCTCTCGGTCAAACTACCAAATCTATCCCCATGTGACTACCAGCGAACCTTACCCATCCAATGCCGTGAGTATTGAACTCCTGCCGGACTCTGCAAGAACCTTCCCAGTAGAAATTCATATGCGCTCGACTTCTGGCGGGGGCTTACCCATCCGATGATGTGAGTATTGATCTCCCATCGGTACCACAAGAGCCCTCCAGTCAGAAATGGCCAATTGCTTTCCACGCAAGACCACCAACGAAGGCTTACTCGTCTGATCGCCACTAGTATTAAACTCCCTTTAGATGCTGCGAGAGCTTTCCCGACCAAAACAACCAAAATCTAATTGACCGACTGCCAGCGGGGCTTACCCGTCCGATCGCCGTGAGTATTGAACTTCCGTCTGATGCCCTGAGAGCCCTCCCAGCCAAAAAATGGCAAAGCTTTTTCCACTCCATACTGCCATCGGGGGCTTACCTGTCCGATCACCATGAATATTGAACTCCTGTTGGATGCTGTGAGAGCCCTTCAGGTCAAACAGCCATGTCTATAACAAGAGGAGGGATATATATACACAGCCGACTCACCTATGTTTCTTGAAAGTTTTCTGCATCCCTAACCAGAAATCAGGGGGAGGGGGGATGGAGTATTTTGGGTTCGGGCCAAATTCTAAGCTCGGAGCCCTCCCCTCAGACAGCACGCCATATATGCATACTTTCTACTCTGACTATTTGTAAGTGTGAACTCCTGATATGTAAATGCTAATGTTTTATGTTTTTGAGGAGTAGATAATAGTGTCTTAGTCTAGCATTTGTCGTTGCGCCATAGTCAATACTGTCTGAAGTGCCTGTGTGAAGCACTTCATCTTTTATAACATGAGATTCTGGCCATATGATAGAAAAAACTTAGCGCCCACATACCTACAGTAAACAACTTTGATGTACTTTCTGCCTCAGATACAGCTGTTCTAATGGCGGACAAAACACATACAGTATGTCCAACATTCACTGGTCATTTGAGCTTTATTTTGGTAAAATGTTATATGTAATATAATGACGCATGCAAGTGTCTGACCATATGTATGTTTTTCCATTTTTGTTATGGACATCCAAGGTTTCCGTCTGATAGCAACGATATGTAGAATGAAATTAGCATGCCTTCTACACTAAAACTGTTTGCTTGTGTTGCTCAGCTTTGACCAAGTAAAGCATTGCTCTCCTGCTATTGTCAGTGCTGTTCAGGCTTTCCGATGGACTCATGGGGTCCCCTTTTTATTTTTCTGCACAAAGTTCGAGAGAAGCCTGTTGTCCAACAGGCTAACTGCCAAACGGAGCTCCAGCAGGACTACTGTATGTTCCACCCCAACTGGAGCACCATCACCTGGGCCCTGGCCCTCACCAACCCTGACATCTGTGCCCCTGCTGCAGAGTTGCGGTTCCTGCATCTGCATGTGGACGTGCAGTAAATGATGGGTTTGTGAAGAGCCGTGGCAGTGACGGATGGTATGTGGCTAACCAGGCTCACATAATTACAGGAGGCTCCAGGGCCCCGCCTGGCTTTCTGGGAAATCGAAGCGCAGATGGAGCTGTAGAAGAACCACCAGGAAAAAAGTGGCATGTGTAGCCCCAATCTACTGCCATTTGGATTTTGCATGCACCATGCACACAGAGTAGCGTTTTTTAAGATTATATTCAGTTAGCGTTTATGGGATTTGAAAAAGTCCTTCCCTCTTTTGACCATGTTGGTCAAAACATTGTTGTTGCTAAAAGATCCAGGAGCCTCAGTGCAAGATAATCTTGCAAGAAAAGTTTAAATCAATGACATAGATTAAACTTTTTCAAAAGTCGTAGTCATCTTTGAACATGCAAATTATATGTTTTTAATCCCTCTGAATGTCTGACGGGTTTTGTTGATTTATTTTGTGATGGTCATGGGTAATGAGTGCACTGCTCACTACTTGACTTAAATTAGCATTGCCTGCTCCCCCAACCTGCAAACATCCTTCATCCCAGCTGATGTTCAATTTGTATTCCATTTTTGCAACATCTCAAGAATACAAATGAAGACTTCTTTCTAATGCACAAGGCGAGGATTTGCAGAGGAGCCCGCATCATTATAGAGAAGGGAAAGTTGCAGAGAGTTCCATTCCTATTATGCGCTGATAATAATTCAATGTTTCAAACATGAGATCTCCTTAAAAAGTCACCTAAGTGTCTGAGCTCTAAAGATTGGAACAAAGGGAAGAATGTGGCAGCCCTGCGACTTGACACTGCACCCGACTGGCTCCAGTGTGTCATATGCTTAAAAGGGGATTAGAGATAGAGACTGAACTTGCTGTCTGCTGCATGGCAGACTGCTGGCATATAGACACGTTTTGTTTGTAATTCATTTTTTTGAATCCTTGAATAACACTGCTGCAGCCTTAACTTTCACTAAATTATAAAAAAAGGTAGAACACAAATGTTAGTTATTTCCTTTGTTGTCATTAACTTTACAGGTTTCCTTCAACTTTATTAAAGCCAAACGTGTACTTCAGAGAAATTGTGGTAAGGGAGAAGGGGGTAAGAGGTGCCAATGTTTACCTGTTGTTATGTAGGAATTGAGAAAGGAGACTTACTCCTAATTAGACATATTTCAGGACATTTGAAAGGAACTGAAATTAGAAGACAGCCTCTATAACAAATGGGCCTACAAATGTGACTTCTAAACTAAAAATGTGTGTGTGTGTGTGTGTGTGTGTGTGTGTGTGTGTGTGTGTGTGTGTGTGTGTGTGTGTGTGTGTGTGTGTGTGTGTGTGTGTGTGTGTGTGTGTGTTGTTTTTCTATACCAGTCTGACAGTTGCACTGCAACTCGCTGCTTTTTCTGAGAAGTTTTAAAAACGGCTCTTTGTATTGTTGCATATTGTTCCCTTCTTTTAAAGATACACAAATCAACCAGGAGAGGGCAAAAAAAAAAAATTTATATATATATATATATATAAATATATATTAAAAATCAAAAATGTATATAACATTTTTTAAAAGGTTTTTAAATTGACTGAAAACTATTTTTGACTGAACAGAGTAAAACCCTACTTAGTTGGTTCCTGAAAATCAGATAGCATACTTCAATTCATGGGCCAAAATCCTTGATTGATTTATTTGAAATGTCATTTTTATTTGCCCAAGCGACCTTAGACTTTGCAATAAATTTGTCCTCGATGTAAAATTGTCCATTCAGACTATAGTGTATTAGTATTTCCTGCATTTTTACCCCTTTTCTTAAGTGCATTTCTCAATCATATGCAGCTTTACTTGGTGGCCCCTTTCTAAATAGAAAGAAAAAATTAAAAATAAAGCTTGGGTTTTATTTTAGAAACAAGCTCTGTTTTTCATTTAATGTAAGAAAGAGGTTAGTTTCTGCTACTTTCTTGCCCGTACTCGACTATGGTGATGTGGTGTATCAATTTGCTTCCTCCCAACTTCTCTCTTCTTTGGATGCTGTTTATCACAGCGCTTTAAGATTTATATCAGATTGTAAACCTTTAACTTATTTATTTTTATTTTATTTATTTCAAAATACTTTTCCACATTACTTGCATTCACAAGAAAGTGCTGAACACGCCTTATGCTTTTTGTCTTGCAGTGGGTAGATTCACCCACCATCTTCAGCCATTTACTGCATGATTCTTCATTTTGGCAAAGAACACATTTAAAAAAATTTACTACGCTGAAGTTTTCTTTGTTCCAGTTCTGAGCTATTTAATTAGGAACCACTGCCCCATATGTCCCTGATTAATTGGCCATTTTCACAAATAGAAAAGAAAACAATGGTCTCATAAATTAGATTCCTAATTAAAGTGTCTTTTTCTGTGAAGATTCCAAGCAACTGCACCTATGGAAAAAAATGTGGTCCCAAAATACAGTATATAATAAAAGAAAACATATGAAGCAACATATCATACTAGATGCTTGGTTTGAGTAAAAACTATGGTGAATACAGTTAAAGCGGGACACTTAAGTTTAATCATCTTTATCATTTGGGTTTTCATGCATTTATGCCATCCTAGACATGAAATGGCACAAAAGTCGACATCGGCATTTCGTTTTTCTTTAGTTCTGTGTAAAATAAGTTAAAATAAGTTGAGTTAACCTAAAAAAAAAATAAAGATAACCAACTCCAAAGCATGTTCAAGTTTTCTCAACTTCAGTATCGTTCTAGTAGTTCTACCAGAAAGACTCGGGAGGCAAAATGACGTAACAAAACATTTATTTATTAACAGGCCAGCAAGCAATTATTATGTTATGAGGTTCTTTGTCGTAGGCCCAGTCCGTAGCTCACAATCAAAGGGTAAGTCAACATGTGGGAATGGGGAGGGACCATCCTGGTGGTGGTGGGGAGGATAGAGGTGAATGTTGTCGTCAGCATCTGCGAACTCAGACATGTGTAAGTACCGATCTTTTAAACTAAAAGTATCAGAACACGATTGGTTAGATGTGGAGGTAATAAGTGACGTAAAAATTGAGTCTTTCTGGCAGAACTTACGCTAGAGCTTTTATTTAATTGTTAGTTCACCCAAACTATCATTTTAAGTTAAATCAACCTTCCCCACTGTCACAATTATGTTCTGTTATGTCTGCACCTGTTCTCATTAGTCCCTGATTAGTTAATCTTCTTCCACCTGTGCCTAGTTAGTTTCCTCATTTCATCCTGTGAATTTATACTCCCTGTGATGTTCAGTCCCTTGTCGGTTCTCGTTGATGTTTATACGTGGTTTCTGTTCTGCCTGAATCTAATAAGTAAAGACTGCACCCTCACCTTCGTCGTGTGCTTTCCACAACGACCAGTACGTTACAGAAGCCGACCTCTCAAAAACGAGAGAAAAGGAAAATGGACTCACCAGCGCGGCGACTCCTTCTCCTCCCAGAGAACTGTAAGTGGCTGGGGTACCTGGCCTGGATGCTCCAGAACGGAAGCATCTCCTTCACAGCCAGCGAGCCCGAGGAGCCCACTGAGATCGTCAAGGAACCAGAGCCGGAAAACATCAAAACCCCGGAGTCGATGCATGTGGATCAGTCCATCTCAGAGCCAGGAGCTGACCTGGACCTGATAGATCTATGGTCCGAGGATCCAATTTCCTCCTAAGTCCACAACCTCGAGTCTTCATCAGTTCGGAAATAATCTTCTTAAGCCAGCATCCCTGCCTGAGTTCCTAGTCCCGTCTCCATCGCTGCTCACGGCCAGTCCCCTGGATCCATCGGCACCACTGGTGTGTTCCAGCTCCTGGGCTCTGCCTCCGCCACTCACTCCGTGCGGCTTATCCTCCTTGCCTAGGGCTTCCCCTCCACCAGCTTGGCGTGAGGCAGAGTCCCTGGCTGCACCTCGGTCCTCCAGGCCCATATCTCCACCTCTGCCTGTCAGCCTGCCACCATCGCCTCGGCTCACCACTCCCTCATCGCCTCCGTGGCCAGTCTGCCCGGAAGCTCTGCTGGGCTCCCTTGTCTCTCCAGGTCAGTCTCTGGTGATCAATGCCCAGCTGCCGCATTGGACTTCTAGGATTCCGGCTGTGCCTACACCCTGCACCCCTACAGCTTCATCAAACTCTTCCCTTCCTCCGACCTCTCCATCATCCTCACTTGCTCACCCTGGTCATCCAAGTCCTCGCCACCGCCTCAGTCCCGCGAGTCAGCGGCTCAGTATCCGCCTTCCAAGCCTGCGATGTGGCCCTGGTCCGTCAGCCTCTCTGCTCTACCGGTTCCTCCGCCACTCACCATGGTTCCGCCTCTGCCGATTGGTCCAAGGACTCCGCCCTGGTTCCTCCCAACTTCAGCTCCACCATGGTCGACAACTCCACTGACTCCTCCTCATCACCATCCGTCACCAGCTCCACTCCCTCTACCAAAGCCTCCGCCTCATCACTACATCCTGAACTTTGTTGTCAAATTAGGACGCGCCTTTCCGAGGGTGGCTTAATGTCACAATTATGTTCTGTCATGTCTGCACCTGTTCTCGTTAGTCCCTGGTTAATTCATCTTCCTCCACCTGTGCCTAGTTAGTTCCCTCATTTCATCCTGTGTATTTATACTCCCTGTCATGTTCAGTCTCTTTTTGGTTCTCGTAGATGTTTATACGTGGTTGTTTCTGTTCTGCATGAATCTAGTAAGTAAAGGCTGAGTTTTAAACCTCACCTTCAGCATGTGCTTTCCACAACCACCAGTATGTTACACCCACCAAGTATATTAAGTATTTGATTTAAGTTAAATAAAGAGGCTGAATAAGCTTGGTAGCTGAATATTTTCAATTGAACAAACCTAACCAAAAATAATCACATCAATAGTGACTTCATAAAAACATTTAACAATAAAATGTCTGACAAAACACAGAGTACCATATGGTATTTTTATGCATGAATTACATTTCAAATTAAATGTTTTTTATATTTTTGGTCATGACATTGTCATAGAAATTTTAAACTGAATATTAAGCTAACCATGTTTTAACTTTTAACCTTATTTAACATGCTAACACTCTGAAACAATTTACTAAGACATCCTGTACTTTAGATTAATGTATGTGTGTCAAACACCTGACTGTGTGTATATATAACAAATATGGGAAATTAAACTAGACAGATGACAAGATTAGAACTTGTGATCGATGAAGTAATCGTTAAACCAAAATCTCCTCTACCTAGTAACAAAACAGTCTGCCTATGAAGAACCAATGAAATTAATGTCATTATGCAATACCTCCCTATTCTATAAAAACTGTTGTGTCCATGTTTTCGGTGGGATTCTCAATGGAAATTGTCTGAGATCCTCCGGCCTCGTTTATTCTTGGGAGATTCTCTGAGAACAGCTCGAGAACTCCTGGCCGTAATAAAGAGCATTAGAGGACAATTGCAGAAGTCTGTCTGTCATTTACTGCTGCGCAGCAGGTCATTTTAGGGAACCAAAGAAGTTAGGGTAAAAGAACTCGAAGCTAGTTGTCGACTGTAGACACGAGAGCTTGAGTAGAGCAGGTCAGTTTAGAGAACTCGAAGCTAGTTATCGACTGTAGACGCAAGAGCTTGAGTAGAGCAGGTCAGTTTAGAGAACTCGAAGCTAGTTGTCGACTGTAGACGTGACAGCTTGAGTAGAGCAGGTCAGTTTAGAGAACTCGAAGCTAGTTTTCGACTGTAGACACGAGAGCTTGAGTAGAGCAGGTCAGTTTAGAGAACTCGAAGCTAGTTGTCGACTGTAGACGCAAGAGCTTGAGTAGAGCAGGTCAGTTTAGAGAACTCAAAGCTAGTTGTCGACTGTAGACGCGAGAGCTTGAGTAGAGCAGGTCAGTTTAGAGAACTCGAAGCTAGTTGTCGACTGTAGACACGAGAGCTTGAGTAGAGCAGGTCAGTTTAGAGAACTCGAAGCTAGTTGTCGACTGTAGACGCAAGAGCTTGAGTAGAGCAGGTCAGTTTAGAGAACTCGAAGCTAGTTGTCGACTGTAGACGAGACAGCTTGAGTAGAGCTGGTCAGTTTAGAGAACTCGAAGCTAGTTGTCGACTGTAGACGCGAGAGCTTGAGTAGAGCAGGTCAGTTTAGAGAACTTGAAGCTAGTTGTCGACTGTAGACGCGAGAGCTTGAGTAGAGTAGGATAAGATAAATCAGCGGTTGTCGCCAGTAGACGAAGAGAGCTGGAGTATGAGAAGTTGTCATTTGTAGAAAGCAGTAGTTAGGTTTAGGGGAAAAATCCATCACAACATGCAATGATCTCATAATCTAAAACTTTCACAGTGCATAGCAACAAACAAGTGTTTAGGATAATGGGTTACACTTTATTTCAATGGTCCCTTTTAGACATTCTACTAACTATTCGTCAACTAACTCTCATTAGAGTAGACTCTACTAGACTGTTAGATGACGGCAGGCTTGGGAGGGTTACTTTAAAAATGTATTCCGTTACAGTTACAAATTACTTCATAAAAAAATTATTTTTATTCAGTTATTTATATTCAGTATCCAAGTACCACAATATGAAAGTAATGTAACTGATTACTTTTGGATTACTTCAAGGACAGATATTATTAAAAAAAACAAAAAACTTTTATTTATTAAGAATTTCACAGCCCTGAATAAATATTTATGTAAAGGACTATACAGACATCTAGTGGCTACAGTATGGTAGTACAGATTATTTTGTTTTATTTTTAACTAACATGTAAGCTACAAGGAAATAATAAAAACAGAATATTTAAAAATTCTACACAATCTACATATTAGTTTATTTTAAAATAGGCCTACATGTTAACTAAAGCCGTGATCTTTCCAGCCCGTTCTCATCCCAAGGCGTAATATAATGACGCTTTTGCCAAAGCGTCTATATCGAACGCGCATGGCACCCTTTAGCGTCAATATGAGACGCCGATATATATGGGTCAGAAGGCGCCTCCTAGCGGTCTAACCCTAACCCTACACCATACCTAAACCTACCCATCTCTCTGCGTGTTATATTGACGCTAAAGGGTTCCATGGGCGTTGGATTTAGACGCTTTGTCAAAGTGTCAGAATATGACGCCTTGGGATGAGGATGCGTTGATCTTTCTTAATTTGCCTGTCTGAACTTGGGCCGTTGGCAGTGGGAGTTCTCCTACGTGACCTAGCAGCGAACATCGCGTTAAGTGAGAAGAGATTATGAAAGGACATTTTAGGTGCCATGTTGTTGGCATTTTCTTCTTTAAAAACAAAAAAGCAGCGGAATTTCCAAGAAATTAAAGCATTTTTACCCGTGGGCAGCATCGTTTCTAGCAGCAGTGATTCAATCCGTGTCTGAGGAGATTGTTGTAGAGAGCTGTTATTTTGCGCATGCACCCGCGGGCACACGAGTCGTGTCGTGAGTCATTAATCAAGCAACGCTTAATATACACTCACCGGCCACTTTATTAGGTACCCCATGCTAGTAACGGGTTGGACCCCCTTTTGCCTTCAGAACTGCCTCAATTCTTCGTGGCATAGATTCAACAAGGTGCTGGAAGCATTCCTCAGGGAGTTTGGTCCATATTGACATGATGGCATCACACAGTTGCCGCAGATTTGTCGGCTGCACATCCATGATGCGAATCTCCCGTTCCACCACATCCCAAAGATGCTCTATTGGATTGAGATCTGGTGACTGTGGAGGCCATTTGAGTACAGCGAACTCATTGTCATGTTCAAGAAACCAGTCTGAGATGATTCCAGCTTTATGACATGGCGCATTATCCTGCTGAAAGTAGCCATCAGAAGTTGGGTACATTGTGGTCATAAAGGGATGGACATGGTCAGCAACAATACTCAGGTAGGCTGTGGCGTTGCAACGATGCTCAATTGGTACCAAGGGGCCCAAAGAGTGCCAAGAAAATATTCCCCACACCATGACACCACCACCACCAGCCTGAACCGTTGATACAAGGCAGGATGGATCCATGCTTTCATGTTGTAGACGCCAAATTCTGACCCTACCATCCGAATGTCGCAGCAGAAATCGAGACTCATCAGACCAGGCAACGTTTTTCCAATCTTCTATTGTCCAATTTCGATGAGCTTGTGCAAATTGTAGCCTCAGTTTCCTGTTCTTAGCTGAAAGGAGTGGCACCCGGTGTGGTCTTCTGCTGCTGTAGCCCATCTGCCTCAAAGTTCGACGTACTGTGCGTTCAGAGATGCTCTTCTGCCCACCTTGGTTGTAACGGGTGGTTATTTGAGTCACTGTTGCCCTTCTATCAGCTCGAACCAGTCTGGCCATTCTCCTCTGACCTCTGGCATCAACAAGGCATTTCCGCCCACAGAACTGCCGCTCACTGGATGTTTTTTCTTTTTCGGACCATTCTCTGTAAACCCTAGAGATGGTTGTGCGTGAAAATCCCAGTAGATTAGCAGTTTCTGAAATACTCAGACCAGCCCTTCTGGCACCAACAATCATGCCACGTTCAAAGTCACTCAAATCATCTTTCTTCCCCATACTGATGCTCGGTTTGAACTGCAGGAGATTGTCTTGACCATGTCTACATGCCTAAATGCACTGAGTTGCCGCCATGTGATTGGCTGCTTCGAAATTAAGTGTTAACGAGCAGTTGGACAGGTGTACCTAATAAAGTGGCCGGTGAGTGTAGTGTTATTATGCCAAAATACACATTTATTTAGTTTTAAATGAAACCATTGTAATCCTGAAAGTATTCCCCCTTTTTTTCAAAAAGTAACTATAATCTGATTACTAAGTTTTTTGACGTAACTGTAACGAATTACAGTTACTGGATTTTTGTATCCTGATTATATAACGCCGTTACATGTATTCCGTTACTCTCCAACCCTGGATGACGGTTAGGTTAGGATTAGGTTTTAGGATTTGGGAATGTAGAATAAGATGACCTGTAGCAAGGTGTCACAATATCTGGTTGGTGTACCCTGGGTGTCCACTAGAGGTATCTTCCCCATACCGTCACCATCACATCATGAACTGCATTTCCCATAATCCTTTGTCTGAACTCATCACTGATCATTGCACACAGCTGTTCCCACTCACATTGTTTGTATCTGTCTATTTATACCCTGTCTGGTTCAGTGTTTGTCATGGAGTCCTTGTTTGATGTCAGATTGCACTTCTGAGTTCCATTCCTGTTTTGTTTCTTGTTTTTGGACTGTCCCTTTCTATGGATTTTGACCCTTTGCCTGGCGGATTTATGATTACGGATTACCCCATTAAACTGCACACGGATCTTACCCTTTTCGTGTGCACCTTGTGACAGAAGGAATCCGTCACGATGTATAGATCCAGCAGTACGGGTTTTCGTATCCTTCCCCCAACCACTGAGAAGGAGAGGAGGGGATGATTCTGTAATCTAGCGACCCTGGTCAGCAGGGCCAGCAGGGCCAGATGGCAAGTTGTCTGTCTCAGGCATTTTGGACTTTCTCGAGAGGCATGGGTTTTAATGATGTTACACTGAAGGATCTTTTTAATAACTGCCTTGATGACCCATTGCCTCGGTGGGAGATAAAGGGGATTGAAATCCTGGACTTTTTTATTAAATCCAGACAAGACAGAAGTAAAATTTATCGGTTCTAAAAACCGTCCACAAAACCTCTCACAACACTACTTTAACATAGTAGGATGCCCTGTTACTTTATCCTCTACTGTAAAAGACCTGGGTGTTATATTAGACTGCAACCTGTCTTTTGAAAAGCATATTTCATATGTTACAAAAACAGCCTTTTTCCACCTTAGAAACATTGCTAAACTACGTAATATGCTATCAGTCTCTGATGCAGAAAAGTTAGTTCATGCATTCATGACCTCGAGACTAGATTATTGTAATGCTTTATTAGCTGGTTGTCCTGCATCCTCAATAAACAAGCTACAGTTAGTCCAAAATGCAGCTGCTAGAGTTCTTACTAGATCAAGAAAATATGATCATATAACACCGATTTTATCATCACTTCATTGGTTACCTATAAAGTTCCGTATTAATTACAAGGTATTGCTACTGACCTATAAAGCCCTAAATGGTTTAGCTCCAGTCTATTTAACGGACCTTCTATCGCCCTATAATCCATCGCGCTCTTTAAGATCACTAAATTCGAGGCTTCTGGTCATACCTAGGATATCCAGATCCACCAAAGGAGGGAGAGCATTTTCACATTTAGCTCCGAAGCTCTGGAATAGCCTTCCTGATATTGTTCGTTGCTCAGACTCGCTCTCCCAGTTTAAAACTAGACTAAAGACGCATCTCTTCAGCCAGGCATTCATATAAAATTTTAAAACTTACAGTTACTGTAAATCCGGCCTCTAGTTCATAAAAGCCAGAGGAGAACTGGCCCCCGACTGAGCCTGGGTTCTCCCAAGGTTTTTTTTTTCTCCATTGGGTTACTTGATGGAGTTTCAGGACACCACTGGGTCACTTGATGGAGTTTTTCGGTTCCTTGCCACTGTTGCCTTTGGCTTGCTCAGTTGGGGATATTCAAATTAATTAACCAATCATTAATAACATTGATCAGCCCTTCCAAACTTGGATGTCTTTTTTATTTTATTGTTTTCCACTAATAAACAAACATTATGTTGTTTTGATTGATACTGTGAAGCTGCTTTGATACAATCTGTATTGTGAAAAGCGCTATATAAATATACTTGACTTGACTTGACTTTTTTGGGTTTCACTAGATTGCCCGCTATTGTTCCGGAGGCCGTCCCAGAGCAGCCCGCAATTGTCCCGGAGGACCAGACTTCAGTGGTCCAAAGTCTGGTGTTCCAGATAGGACCTGAATTCGGCAGTCCCAAGACCAGTGGTCCGGGAGGACCCGACTTCGGGGTTCTCAAGTCCGGGGGTCCAGGAGGACCTGACTTCAGGGGTTTTAAGTACGGTGGTCCGGGAGGACCCGACTTCGGGGTTCTCATGTCCGGTGGTCCAGGAGGACCCGACTTCGGGGGTGTCAAGTCCGGTGGTCCAGGAGGACCCGACTTCGGTTGTCCCAGAGCTGTCCACTCTCCCTGTTGCACCCACAGTGGTGGCCAAAGAGGCTGCAGCACCACCGCGCTCTCGTAAACGGAGGAGGAGGAAGGCGTCTTCTATCCCACAGGGCCTGGAGGCCATCCGCAAGCACCTCGTCCTTCTGGCACCGCCCCAGCGCCTCGCCCTTCCGGCACCACCCCAGCGCCTTGCCCTGCCGGCGCCGCCCAAGCCCCTCGCCCTGCCAGCGCCGGCCCAGTGTCTCGCCCTACTGGCTCCACCCATACAACCTACCAAGCCAGTGCTTCTTCGCGTCAGTTCAGGCTGTTCACGTCACGTCTGCCGATGCAGAGACTCTGGACAAGATGGCCGCATAGAAGCCGGTGTCTGTTCCTGCGCCATGGCCGCCCAAAGGGTTGTCTCCGCCCTAATCGTCTCCGCCATGGCTGCCCGAAGGGCCTGCACCGTCCCGGTCGCCTGCACAGCCTGTGCCGCCCTGGTCGTCTCCACCATGGCCGCCTGAAGGGTGGTCCCCACCATGGCCGACCGAATGGTCGGACTTGTAGACTAATACTAATAGAATAAAGGAAGATGCTTTAAAAAAGGTTAAAAAGTGGGAAAAACATATCTGGCTTTGCTAGTGTCTCTCTACAAGTTTAAATTATTTTAAAGTGCCCTCCTTACCATTTTCCCCAATACTTTGAAATATAGTATGATATGTCCCTTGAAATGATGTCACAACTAAATACATCATTTTTGTTATCCCATACTAGTTAACTTAATGCTGATTTTAGTAATGCATAGAAACAAAATGATAAACAATCTACAATTTGATGGCTTTGTGTGTGGATCAGACTAAAAACATGTTATATGCTAATAATCTTAGAATAAAATGTTAATGTAAAGTAATAGTTGTAACACTTTTATTGCCAATGGTCATTTAACCAGGGAACTGGAACAATTTGTTTCACATTTCACATTTGGCAAACATGTATGTTGAGTATATGGATCAGGTAGTCATTTTCCAATATACCCATATACTAATATACACTCACCGGCCACTTTATTAGGTACACCTGTCCAACTGCTCCTTAACACTTAATTTCTAAGCAGCCAATCACATGGCGGCAACTCAGTGCATTTAGGCATGTAGACATGGTCAAGACAATCTCCTGCAGTTCAAACCGAGCATCAGTATGGGGAAGAAAGGTGATTTGAGTGACTTTGAACGTGGCATGATTGTTGGTGCCAGAAGGGCTGGTCTGAGTATTTCAGAAACTGCTAATCTACTGGGATTTTCACGCACAACCATCTCTAGGGTTTACAGAGAATGGTCCGAAAAAGAAAAAACATCCAGTGAGCGGCAGTTCTGTGGGCGGAAATGCCTTGTTGATGCCAGAGGTCAGAGGAGAATGGCCAGACTGGTTCGAGCTGATAGAAGGGCAACAGTGACTCAAATAACCACCCGTTACAACCAAGGTGGGCAGAAGAGCATCTCTGAACGCACAGTACGTCGAACTTTGAGGCAGATGGGCTACAGCAGCAGAAGACCACACCGGGTGCCACTCCTTTCAGCTAAGAACAGGAAACTGAGGCTACAATTTGCACAAGCTCATCGAAATTGGACAATAGAAGATTGGAAAAACGTTGCCTGGTCTGATGAGTCTCGATTTCTGCTGCGACATTCGGATGGTAGGGTCAGAATTTGGCGTCTACAACATGAAAGCATGGATCCATCCTGCCTTGTATCAACGGTTCAGGCTGGTGGTGGTGGTGTCATGGTGTGGGGAATATTTTCTTGGCACTCTTTGGGCCCCTTGGTACCAATTGAGCATCGTTGCAACGCCACAGCCTACCTGAGTATTGTTGCTGACCATGTCCATCCCTTTATGACCACAATGTACCCAACTTCTGATGGCTACTTTCAGCAGGATAATGCGCCATGTCATAAAGCTGGAATCATCTCAGACTGGTTTCTTGAACATGACAATGAGTTCGCTGTACTCAAATGGCCTCCACAGTCACCAGATCTCAATCCAATAGAGCATCTTTGGGATGTGGTGGAACGGGAGATTCGCATCATGGATGTGCAGCCGACAAATCTGCGGCAACTGTGTGATGCCATCATGTCAATATGGACCAAACTCCCTGAGGAATGCTTCCAGCACCTTGTTGAATCTATGCCACGAAGAATTGAGGCAGTTCTGAAGGCAAAAGGGGGTCCAACCCGTTACTAGCATGGGGTACCTAATAAAGTGGCCGGTGAGTGTATGCTCATATGTCAAATAAATAGTTATATTATTACAAGAAAAATCACATACAGCAAAGCTGATGCTATACAATTGATAAAGCCATATAACTTGCACCATTAATCAGTCTGTGGTTATTACTGACATGGTATTTTGGTTCTGAGGTGGTGAACATTTTCAGCAGACAATATTCACCTTTCCAAGTGAATCAATAATAATAATAATTTAACAACAGTTCCCTGAATACAGGCCTTACATATATTTTATAATAAGGAATTTGTACAGAATTGCAAATTAATGCATGTAAGGTTCTGTATGGACAGGTGCTAATGAATACACCATAACACCTCGCTGATTGCACTGCAAATCATGAAACTGCAGGATGAGGCTGAATCCCATTGAATTAATCACAGGCTGGCTCAGGAGGATCAAGCTTCAGAGCTCATCACACTTCACTGGCTGACTATTACAGAGCTGTTCACTGCTTCAGGGTCATTGAGTGATTTAGGAACTGTGAGATGAGCGAGATTGAATTGTCTTGATGGTCGTGTACTGTGCATGACAAATAGGTGACAACGTTCTCTCTCCCTCTTTGGACACCCTGCTGTGGAACTATCTGTACTCAATATCCAGGACGCAAGCATTAATGGAAGAAATAATTAAAGTCCTGCCCTGTTATATACTTAAGATCGGCTAAGCTTGTTTAAGCTCAATAATAATAATAGTTTTAATAGTAGTTGTAACTGCTTTAATTAGGTGTCTTTAACTACTATGTACAAACATTTACACAAGTTTTCAAAATGCTTGTATTATGTATAATGTAGTTTATAAATTGCTTCCAAAACTTTGCCATCTCATTCCAGTCACCTCATCTACTCATGACCATAACACTAGAAGGAGAACTCTATTACGAGGGAAAAAGCGTAAGCTGAAGTGTACTAGTATAGCATGTAAGGATCCTGGGATCTGGAATGAGGTTGACAATTCTATAAAGGAACTGCCTTCTTTTAATATATTTAAAAAAGTATCTTAAACACAAATTGATACAACATTATGCATGATATAGACCCCAAGGCTGAAGGTTTCATATTTATTGACTTTTCTGACTTTCTCGAATAGCCCTACTATTGGATTTTGTTTGAGGGATGGATGGATGAGATGCGTGATGTATGCTGGCTGAGGGGAAGATATTTTGTGGTGAATGGTGTTGTTGTTGGTATGGATGGGTGGGTGGATTATTTTTTATTGTTATTGGTGCTGATTATGAAGGGCCCGATTTATTAGCTGGTATGGCTTCTGGGAGGTCCTTTTCTTCTAAGTAGGCCTACAATAAGTAGTGTATCAAACAATATTATTTTGTTGCAGTAGTGAATCTAATATAAAGTGGGTGTCACGCTAATATTTCATTTTATCATGTCTTGTTAAGTTTTGCAGTTTCATTGTCATGTTGTGCTTTTGTTTTGTTTCCATAGTTTTCCTTGTCACTGTTTTGCCTGTGTTCTAATTCGTCCATTTGTAGTCATGGTTTCTGATGAATGTACACCTGTTCTCTGTTTTGTTAATGATCTTCCTCTGTGTATGGAAGCCCTCTTTTTTCTTAGTTATTTGTTCTGTTTTAACATTCCTTGTGTTTGTGAAGTGTTTTTCCTCTCTTTTAAATGATTTTAATGGTCTGTTAACATAGAAGTAACCTAAAGTCGTCACAGGTATCCATATATCAGATAATTTACAACAGTTTTACGCATGATTCATCCAATCAGATTCTTTATAAAACATCCATAAAATATACTGAGGTAAAAAAAAGTTTCTTAGTTGAAATTTGTTGAATTCACATTATGCGTTTAGCTGTGAGATTCCCAAGTTCAAGTTGCACTGAAATGTTAAGTAACATACTTTTTTATTTCGTATTGTGATGTATATTTGAGTGAAACAGATTTAATGTTTTCAGATTTAAAAAGAAAATAATGTATAGGGCCGGGGCTTGGTTCTTTCCATCAGTTGTCGATTGGATTGAGGCACATCTGAATGCGAGCTTGCAATCGATTATAAGAAAGGGATCCTCTTAAGCGGACTAAATGATCCAGTCTAGCATACGTCATCAGAAGATTTTTTGTAAAAAAAAATATGCGTAAATAAATTGTTCACAATAAGATCATTATGATGCATTTAGAAAATAGATTTTCTACATTCAGAAAATGATTCCATCCCAACCTTAATCTATATGCATTTACTTTGAGTGCCTGAAACAAACATTCTGCCTTCCTCAAAACGTTGTGAATTCCACTAACAACAATTTAACTTTTCTAGTACTTTCACTCAAAGCATATTCTGGAGGACTTTACAAAGAGAGGAAAACTTTTTTCCAACACTGACCAACAAATGGCACAACTCTTACTCTTATATCCCTTAAATTGAAGGAATGGCGTGACTCCAAAAACAGCACATAAACTAACAATAACATGGGCTCATTTTAAAGGATGCCATCAGATCTTTCAGTACAGTCAAACTAATGAAGGCCACTTTTTCCCAGAGCCGCAACTCAGTATCAGAGACTGTCAGAGTAATATTCTGGCTGTGTGTGTGAGGTATGGAGGTAGACATTTGTGCTGGTCCCATGAGAAACCCCCTGAAAGAGCCAGCAGTCAGAGTCCCACCTGTCAGGGATGAGCTTTGGCATATCTGTGCGTGCATGTGGTAGCGGATGTTCCGCAGGCTTCAAATTGGTCCCTCTGGTGGGAAGCACTGTGCTTTTCAATATACCTTTTCCGTGTTGTCTACTGCATGCTACAGCAAGATTTGACTGCCTTCAGTGTACATCAAACTGTGAATGAACGGAGAACATTTTAGTTTAGAAAAACAGTTTGTTTTCTTTTAATGACAAAATTTTAATAAAATCCACCTGATTATGATAAATGTTTATTTATTTATTCAAAACTCGGTAGCACTTTATTTTACAGTCCTGTTTCCCGTGTACATACTATGTACTTATAGTTATTACAATATCTGGGTAATAATTAAGTACTAACCCTGAACCTACCCCTAAACCTAACCTTAACCCATGTAGTTACCTTATATTAACCAGTACTTTCTTAAAGTGCCCCAATTATGAATTTTTGAAAATGACCTTTCATGCAGTGTGTAATTTAGCTGTATGTGAATGTAAACAGTCTGCAAAGTTGTAAAGCTGAAAGTGCATCATAAATAAAAGTTATTTTATTAAATTATTTTAAAGATATTTTATACTTTTTTTCGACTCTGAACCGCTCAAACGAGTCGTTTGGATTTCAAATATATTTTTGTGAAGTTCACACGTCACGACTTACTACATTTGCATAATGCCCGCCTACGTTCTGTGTGGACAGGACATCTCGCTGTAGCTTGTTCGTGTGGATATCATGTCATCAAGGCGCTCTGCTCTCCGCTGTGAAAGTAAATTCGGTTTATTTTCACTTCCAAAGGATGAGGCTGTGATCTTTACCACGATACCACAGCAGGATAATCCCAAATTTTTGCTGTGTTCCCTTCATTTTACTGACGACTGCATCTCAAATCTAGGAGTTCAATGCGGGATTTGCAAAATGCTTGCTCTTGAAAGATGGGTTTGTACCCAGTTTAATTGGAACAACTTGCTCTTCAAAGAATCACAACCTATAAGTAGAGATGTTCCGATACCCTTTTTCCCTTCCCGATACCTGGGTGTGTATCTATACAGCTGCAAGTCATACTAGCCCTGTATGAATTGATAGAATTATTTTATGGTGTGCTTCAGACTTATCCCTTAAATAAACATGAACAAATACATACAGTGAACTAGAGTATTTTTATTATCTGACATACATTTCACAGCAATATATTATTTATTTTTCTTAAGTGAAAAATAACTTCAAATGCAGCCACACATCGAATACTGTAAATGGTAAAAGGTATTTTAGTTTTACAATATAACTGTATAAAAAAAGTGCAACAAATAAATCTAGGATTCTAAAAAACTTTATATGAATAATAAGTAAATAATATCTTATTATAACTTAAAGTCCAGAAACAATTTAGTTAAATAAACGGCATTTCAGTTTTGACAGCGGCTGGTCATCCAGAACAATAAACTCGATAATTTTGGCGGTTATATTTATCGTACGTTGGCTGTCTTTTGAAAACTTTTCTCTTTGTTTGAATGAAGCTTCCATAGATTGTTGATTCTAGCACAGCTCATTCTTCTCTGCCCTTACCTTTGAGTAACCATTGTGTTCTGCGGGGTGACGCGTCTTCAAATGCTTTAAGTTACTCGTGTTGAAGTTGCTAATACTTGTTCAACCCCTCGAAATTGCAGTATGGCCTATGAGACATGTTGCCGTTTTACTGAAAGAAATCGAGCACAGCGTCAGTTTAGACAGACCACGTAGGCATATAGGCTATGCAATCAGCTGACGCGGTCAGCTGTCAAATCGCTCCAACCACTACCGTTCTCAGACCGGAAGGATATATATACGTGGTACTTCTGCCTGGGAAATAAACTGTTCAGTAAACTCAAGTAAACCTGCCAAAGTGGTCTCGTCTGAAATGGCTTTATTAATACAAATAAAAACACAAACAAAAACTACCCCGTGGGGTAAAACAGGACTGCAAGGCTTGACAAGGCATGACTTGACTAGAGCAGGGAAACACTCAAGGTAACATTTAGTGACGATCCAGCACAGGAGTTTTTTTTTTTTTTTGGGCGATTCACTTCGATTTCGCACATTACTGCCACCTAATGTGAACTTGATCCAGAGACTCTAACAACCCACTCCTCATCCTTACCCACTATATTAAAACATTATACTACAGCCAGCGCAGCGTGTTCAGCTCCTCTGGCTTAAATACAAAACAAAACAAAAAAACACACCCTTTCAAATTATTAATTAGACCTGTATTCTCCAAATATTTAAATAAAGTTTCTCTATTGTCATTTCCTTGTTCTGGTTTTAATGTTTCTCAAAGTTATATCAGTCTCCTCTTTCCTCAGAATCTCTTAAATAATTTATCTCTATCCTCTTTATATCTTTCACAATACATGATGACATGTTCTACTGTTTCATTTTCTCCACACCATAATCCTGTCTGATACTTGGACATTCATTTCAATGTATTATTAAGTCCTGCCAGCAAAGGACTGAAGACCCAAGGAGAATAAATAGTGATAACAAACAAAGAAGGTAACGAGGGAGGACAGGTGGGGCAAATGAACCAATAATCAGGTAACAAGATGGACAGGATTACAAAATGACAGGAGAGCACATGGCACAAGGAAACACACAATGACAAGCCATGTGCTCACACCTCATGACTAGAACACAAGCACATGGCCAGTAAAACAAATTATCAGCTATGTGCTTACACAAAACGAGACGAACATGCAGCTAATGAAAACACTCATAAGCCATGTGTTCACACAAAACATGACCACTAGCTGTGCGCTTTCATGTTGAAACCACAAGCTGAATGCTACACAGTAGAAGACAAAACATGACATGAAAGCACACGATCGATGAAAACACGAACCGCGTGCTACAGAAAACACTACACACACGGACAGAAGAACTCGAAACCGTACGCTCAAATGAGCGAAAGCTCATCCTGTGCGCTCACAACAGAGGAAAAACACACAGAACATGAATGTCCGAATTCCGACACAGGACCGAAACCAAACTAGACAGATGTGACGGGATCCAAACACCACACCCTGCACATGTAACAAGGCATACAGACAAGAGACATGACAAAACAGGAAAGTCAGAGCTATGTCACAAAACCAAGAAATAAACTAGACAGAAGTGACAGAACCCTGACACCATCAGCACAGCACATTCCGTTGAAGCCAGCTTCAGGAATTCCCCAGCGTATTCCTCAATGGGGCGGCCATCTTGAGTGCGGGAGAGCAACAAATCATATCAAGAAGGCAAACACAGGTAATATTCAAACATTGGTTTATTGCAGGAAAGTCAAGACGGGCACAGGTGAGTACTGAATTGGTGAATCAAAGCTGAAATGCTGATGGTGAATGACAGATCTTATCTGTTGTGGGTGAAGCCAACATGAACATGAACAAACATGAACAACACATAAGCACAGTAAATTTAAAACAAACAAAAAAATCAGAAAAACGACTCCAGCAGACCCTCATGAAGGTTAATTAGGCTTTTAAAACATCAGACTATCTAATCTATAAACAAATTTTATATTTAATAAATTTTATAATTTATTTTAATATTAATTATATATACAATGATTAAAATGTGGACACTCACGTGCACGGACACTCAAGGGCAAGGAAAATATGTTACTTTTTACTTGATGGTAACACCAAATGACATTTTTTAATCAATAAATTCGAACTTTTCTTAATCAGATGAAACCTACATGACAAAGAGTACATTTCAAAGAACCTTCCACATGTGTTTCAAGCGAGATTTTCAAAGGATTTTTTCCCTTTCATTTTCGTAGAAACTCTTATATGTAATTGACCCATTTTCACAAAGACATTGGACTATAAGGGAGCCAGAGGACTGAGGCGGAGCCGGTGGGGCCGAAGACAGAGCGTGGAGGGAAGGCAGAGCCAGACAGAGCCGAAGATGCATGTAGGACAATGTCCAACCAAGGTGGAAACGGAGGGACAGGGGAGCCAGGATGGGCTGCAGGGATGATGGTTTGTGGTGGAGCTGAGGGAGGGAGGAGCCAAGGCGGAGTTGACCTGAAGATCTGAGGTAGATCCTCACAGAGAGGCGTAAGAGGAGATGTCGAGGGGATGAAGGAAACCAGCGGAGGAGGGGCTGAGGAACTGGCTGATTTGGGAAGAGGTGGGAGAGGAAGGCTGGGCGAAAACTCTGGAGACATGAGCCCCTTTCACACAGAAAATACACGGATAATGTGTTTCATTTGATTTTGGTTCATTTACACTGCCAGTGATTTTCCGGAATCTATGAGTGCGTTCACACACATCCCGTAAAGATCCCGTAAAGACACGTGACGTCAGGATGTGTTGTAGAAAGGCCGGTCTAATTTTCCGCTACCGCTCTTTCCATTGTAGTCGTGCACTTGGTGGATTTTTTTAAGTTTATTAATGATCTGCGCTTTCAATGTCGAGAAACCACGCTCAAGCATTTTTTTTCAGATTCAGTCGTACACTAACGCATCGCGAACAATCTCAGCTTCAGCGCGGACAGTAAGGAGCTCCCTGGTCTCTGCTTCATTCTAATTTGCAGACAATATTTCGTTCTTTCTTTGTTGATGACGAACTTTCTTCTAAGAGCAACAAAATACCCTTTTACAGCATTGGTCCTGGCTTTTGTTCACACATGGAGCGTTCCGGGATTGATCCCGGCAATGTTACTAGGTCCCCATCCCGGCATCGATCCCGGCATCAATCCCGGGACGTGTTTGCATTCACACAGAAGGCATTCTAGCAATTTTACGGCAATTTCCCGGGATCAACGCGCTGTGTGAAAGGGGCTATAGAAAACTCTTTGCTGGGCGAGACCAGCGGGGAAACAAAAACTCTGAGCTGGGCAGAATCAAAACACACTGAACAAAACCATGAACCTGACAATATTAAGCGTAACTACTATGTACTAAAATTTTTATTAACCATTTCATACAATGCACTTATTGTGTACATACATTATACTTCCAAAAAACTTCCATGTATTTACAGCTCTTATTCATTTCTGTAATTATTAATTATCTATTAATCTATTAATTACTATTACTATTATCTATAACTACACTGTTGACCTTCCCATATTCCCACCTCAATAGCAGCAAAAGTGTTTTGCACACTTGTATCTACATTTAAAATGTAAGTACATAGTTAAAGACACCTAATATAAAGTGTCAGAAAGTTTTAGCTCTGATAACAAAAGCTCACTGTTAGCGTCATGGTAAATGTGTGTAATCGATCTAATGCCATCATCAGCATCACAACAATTACAGCAGTCAAAGTGGCCTTTGCCTATGGAATTTTGGCAGGGTTCTATCTGACTCAGCTGGCTGATATGATACATCGAAAGAGTCCAAGAGATCCTCAGAATAGGAATGGTGTAGCTGATGACTAACAGTCCCTCTGACCTTAACAGATGAAGGTATGTATTTTTTAAATGGCTGTTAGGTTGTCAGCAGCTTCTTTCAGTCTGTTCCTCGACTGCCAACTAAAAAGAAACAGAGGCTTTCAGACCATGAAGGTTTAGAAAATAAAGCCATTACTAACTGTTACTTGTACTTCGGACAGTAGTAATTGAAAATTAGGACTGGGACTTTTGGGAACTACACTCCAGCTGTCCAGACCACAGGAGTCTATCATTATCCTAGTCCCTGCCAAACCACAAACACCAGATCCAGACATGCCAACATGACGTACTGCAGCTTTAAGGGATTCTAAACAGTGCCTTGAGCATTTCCCGATCCACAGGTCAAGAGTTTGTCAGCAACCTGAGGACATTGCAACATCCAGTGATCCAGACCATTAAAACGTGAATGCAGATCAATGCAATCTGCTTGCTTTAACATAAAATAGGAAAAATAAATCAATGTCCTAAATAATGAATAGGTGCATTTTTAGCAGTAGAATTACTGCTGTAGTTTATAATTAGTGGGCCATTTTAGCTTGACGGTACATGGAATAAATCTGTCATAAAACACGAACACTGTCAGTAAATCATTTGATTTGAAAAGAACCCTGCCACAGTCTCATACATTTATTCATCCTTGTTTGAATGTGATTGTGGCAGTAAATCTTCATGAAAACAGTATAATTAAATTCATTCAATCTTTTGCTAAGATGTATGTTTGGCTTAGACATTTGATTGTCTTACTTAAAAGTCTTAATGGCCTGTAGCTGCAGTATAATTGCAAATTGCCGTGCCAGTATCTGCAGTACAGTTGTTTTCAGAAATTAAAACAATCAATAAACAAGACCGCAAATAGAAACTGTAACAAGGACAGATAAACCAGCATAAAAAACAAGACACTGCCATAATAACCCCAATGTATGAAACATTACACAATGACTTGAGTAATACAGCAGTCATGGGTATATAAAGGATCTTTCTTTTTTTGTGGTGCAGGTAGCTGCGATATACATAAACCTACAACATCTGTTGCCATGAATTTTTAAATGACTTATATTGCGAGAGGAAAAAAAGTTGGTCTCATTACATTGGTTAATCATGGAAACGGCGTCCTTTTGCAATGTTTTTTAATCGACATTTAGATGGAATGGAAACCAGGCTAATGATATTTACTGCTTTTCTACTTTTGAATAATATACATTAAAAATCTAGCATATATCTAGATTTTATTCTAGCATAATGCCACACATGGTTTTTATGCATAAATATTTCAAGAAATATTTTGTTGAAGGATTTTTCCACAATATAATATTTCAAGTTACATAAAGGTAACAGTAATTTGTTTCTTTGTTTCAAATATGGGGATGTATTGTGTAACAGACCAGTCCTCATACCGGTTTCTGAGGTGTGTTTGTCTGGATAGTCTGGAATACTGTTAATGCAGAAAAAGAAGTCTCGGGTATACAAGGGGTCCTAAGTGCTGACAGCAGCACTGAAATCCCCCGGAGAGAACTCACTGATCAAATTATTGAGTCCAGAGAGTCCTGCTGGAGTCCAACAATGACTCTTAATGCCTATTTTTTCAAAGGTTGTGGTCAAGTGGAGTGAAAATTTGGACACAATACCAAATTTAATCATCATAGACACACCCTTATTATGGATTTGAGTTCAATCGTATAGCTGAAACAGCAAATGATGAATACTGGATACAGGGCTATATCTCATTTAAAATGTACACTGTAAGGTTCAAAATGTCTATTAATATGTTTCAATATGGTTCAATATGTCTACTATTTCTACAAATCTATCTATCTATCTATCTATCTATCTATCTATCTATCTATCTATCTATCTATCTAACCACCCACATCTGTCTGTCTGTCTGTCTATCCATCCATTTATTCATCCATCCAGTGAATATGGAAAGTCATGAAAGATCCAGTAAATATATTTAATATTATTGTGGATTCAGAGGCTTATTAATCAGTGCATTGCAAATTATGTGCACAAATCACAAATAAAATCTGTATTAATCTGTGTCCACTAGCTGTGCACTTTCCTGCTAGAGTTAACAAAAAAAAACAAAAAAAAACCTTGGGAAAACAACCTAGTTTCCTTTATTCAATTCTCCACGATCAGAAAGGCCCGAAGTGCATCTGAAGTGGTTAAAATGGAATATGATCACAGGACACGGCTAAATGCAGAACGGATTTCTGGCACTGCAAAAAATCGATCTGTCAGCCGAGAAACGTGTGTACATACATGTTGAAAAATCAATGAGCAAATAAATAAACATAACAGCCAGAGAGCAGACAGACCATCACCTCCAAAAAAATCTGGAGATGTCTCAGAGATGCTCAAAGAAAGAAAACAACAGAGGGTCAGAGGGTGGAAAAAAAGAGATAAACTAAATCTATATCGTTAAAAAAAATTGACGATAAAAGAGATTTTCTTTGAAACAAGGCATCAAAACCTTCCTTGTCAGAGTTGCCTGTTGATATCCGATTGGTTTATTAAACCGTATGGTTTTTCGGGCTGTATATTAACAACAGATTAATCTAAAGTATAAGTGTCGTTGTGTCTCGCTGAATGTCATCGGCAAGATACTATGGTTGGGTCCTTCTATTCAGACAATCAGAATTACAGGATTAGTCCTGAGTTGAGGACTAGTGTCCAAGGAGACTGACAAAACATCAGCATTCATCTAATCCTATAGTAATGGAGGTTATCAAAGCCACAAGCTCAGACGTACTGAAGACGGACCCTCAGCTAAAGTCCATTTGCATAACATTACGCCTTCCTAACAATGAGCATTATGGCCGTATTGGTTTATGTTCTCACAAGATCTTGTGGAGCTTTGCAAGCATTCACTGGAGGGAAAAAAGCACCAAAGTGTCAATCCTTCTTGGTTTATGTCCTTTATGAGACTGGGTGATCTCTATAGTTTGATATTAATGTAACTCATAGCATCTGATGATTCATACCCCTTATCCTAAACTTTCTTCAGATTTTTTTGTCTTTCAATATGCAGTTTTATATTTATTAATATAGTTTATAATAATATTTATAGTTAAATGAATGACAAAGTACAAAATAAATAGTTTTTCTTCAAATTGCAGTTTGAATATTAATATATATTATAGACTTATAGTAATAAGATCAGAAGGTAAACTGTCAAAGGTTATATTTGTACAGGAAACAAAATTGCTAATATAATTATCATAACCAACGTTCTTTGATGAAGAGGTGACATGAATTTTGTAAATATTATAGAGAGAATAGTGTATTTATATTTTATATATTTAGAAATGAACTGCACAGATGAGCAGCTCTATACTGTTCCACATTTTGCTGCTGTACCAGTCATAGATCCGTTCAAATCAAGCTTCCTGTATCCAAAAGTGAACATGGCACCCAAAAAACAGATAAATGTAGACAATGGTGTGAGGAGAAGCATGTTCCCCCTGCTTTTTATCCATTTTTTTAAATCTCTGAATTTCTTCCTCGCTTCAAAGACCATACTGTGCACAGTTGGGGGGCTTCAAAGCTCCAAGTCCACAGAATTAGGGGAGAGAAAAGCAGCTTCTACATTGCTGACGGCTCAGAAATATCACAAGGCAAGCAAGTAGAAAACCTAAATTTTCCTCTCTCTCTTAAGAAGAATGATGCGTTTCACCTGCATCATTTAAACTGAAGATTTGGATGTGTTTTTCTTCTCTGGATAAGATTAATAGTGGACTTTTTTGACCGAGCCATGGCCTTCGTATGGTGCTTGTTTTGTCCTCTTCGACATTAAGTCAGCTCTAGGTATGTTGGGTGAAAATGCTGTCTTGTGATACTTCAGTAGTCTTTGTCTCATGAGAAGAGATATTGTGCTAAAGCTAATAGAATTAGCATTCAAGGTTTAATGACTGTTTGGGTTTGTTATTAGGTCTTTGTGAGAGGAAAAGAAAGCGACGACTTGCATTTAGAGATGCTGAAGGTCTTCGTGAACAGAGTGTGATGTTTTTACTTCATTTTTTTTAATCGAGATTTAAAAACAAACGTACAAGTAGCTATTTAAATAACTTTGGCTAAAATTGCTACTTACCAATCTTTAAGGATTAACTTTTGTCTGAAAAAAGTTGACGAAGAAATTTCCAGACTATTAACTGCACCAAGTACTCAGCTGGGTTTTACATTTTCAGACATTATTGGTGTATCTAGCAGAGTTATGTGGAGATCTGATTGTTCTCTCAGCTTACATCTGTGCTTTCTCTAAAATAGCTACAGTTTAGTCCCCAGCGCCCTCAGCATTCTCCGAACCCCACCGCTCATAATTATGCATCACTGGTCACATTTGTTGGGGGAAAAATACTGTGACTGATGTAAAATAATTAGTGTGCTGTGAATGGGGCAGCTTGTTGCCAGCGCTGGATCAGTGCTGGCTAATGGGCTGTGAAAGGAGATTGCTACCTAGCTGCGCTGTGCCTTGCGCTGCTAAATAATGCAGTATGTGCATGCACTGCACGATGGGCTGATCATACAGAGACACACCAGCACCCAATTATATTTTACCTGCCAAGGTGACACTCTAGCTAATGCTAATGGTACCTCATTATCTCCCCAACAACCCCCCTCCAAAAAAACTTTTTTTTGTTTTTTTTTTGCATCAAGGTTTACTTGGTATTGACTGCGCTGAATCCTAATCAAGTGTGTTATAAACCTCTGTCATATCAGTTCAGTGACTGGTAGTGTATGAAAAAAAAAACTTTTGCATGTCAGCTGTCAGCCTGTTTATGCTTACAATACACTGTTTACTATTACAGAAGCTGCATACACACATATATGGTAACATTTTATTTGAATGTGTCCTTGTTATACATGCTATTTGTGTAAACATAACCCTAAACCTACTAAGTAAATGTATTTAATTCATATTACTCAGTATTTAATTGTAGTTACACTGTAACAAAGGCACATTAAAAATAAAGTGCGACTACATATGACAAGTGATTTAAAATGTATTAAATTCAAGCAGAAATTGAATTCATATAGAAATCTGCATAACACTTTGTTTTACTGTGTCCTTGTTACATATGTAACATACTTACCATAGTAATAACAGTAAATTATGAACAATTACTTAAGCCCTAAACCAAACCTAATAATAACCCTATAATAAGTACATGTTGTAAATTAATATCACTAAGTGCTTAAATATATGTATACACTGTTACAATGACACCTTAAAATAAAGTGTAAACAAAATTTGTTATACAAATTGATTACACTGAGATATATTAATTAAATACATGTACTTGGTTAGGGAACAGAGTTTGGTTAGATGTATGTAATTATCCCTAATTTACTGTTATTACTACAGAAAGTACATGTAACTTATGTAACAAGGACACTGTAAAATGAATTGGTGCCTACAAATTATTAGTGGTCTAAAAAATTTATATATATATATATATATATATATATATATATATTATTTTATTTTATTTTTATTTTTATCACTACTTTATCTTTAATTTTATACTGGCTTCATGATTTGTTTACATGTTTATAAAATTATTGTATCACCATAATAAATATAATTGAAATAAAACTGAATTCATAGTTTATGGTTTATTACATGTAAAAAAAAAGAACTTGGTAAAAAATGTCAGACATCTTACATATTCTATTGTCCATTACCAGCATTTACATTCATTGTATGATTATTTGGCATATACTGCTGAATGTATTGCTTGTAAAGCATCCCAGGTGTTCATTTCCCCACTAAACACTAAAAGGCGTACAAAATCTTCACAACATCTCCCGCAAAAGAGGCTGAAACCGTGTCCTGTCATAAAGAAAATGGCATCAAAATCTGAGTCCTGAAAAAAAGAAACAGTGCTAAAGATTATCTGGCAAACAATAGGAAGGAAAAGGAATTTTAAAAAAATGACATTAAAATTATATTTATTATATATCAGGTTTTACAGACAAATGAGAATATAATACAAATAATCAATACAAAAAAAATATATGCATTCTGCATAACAAAAACAATACTGTCAACTGAAAAAAAGCAGACAGAGAGTCATTTTAAATTCTCTAACTCAGAATCATTTCTCACTTTCAGAATAGATCAAATTTCCAGCTTCATATTTGTAAACAAATACGTTTAACCTCAGTTTGACACCCCGCAACCACCCAATTAAAGCAGTACTTGATGGTCCATTCATCCAAAGTGCTTTATTCACACTTTCAATGATGAGGCTAGTGCTAGTTCAATCTTGCTGTTTGGCTCTCACCATATTACACATAAACCTTAATTTTTTCCTGAAATAGGCTTAATTTGTCACAGCAATCACACATAAATGCTGGAGTATTCCTACTTGCTAATGTGAATTGCCCATTAAATTTGAAGCTGTAATCTGCAGTTAAGTTTTAAATGCTTTTCAAGATGCAGTTTTCAAATAAATAAAAAAACTCTGTCTGTATCTTTGATTTAGAGAACACCTGGCAAAGTGCCTGTTTTAAAATAGGAATAATTGTATGAAAAATATTGCAATTTAAACAATAAATGGATGTGAATAAGGAAGTTGGTCAGGCGTTTTGTGCTCTTTGCTTAATATGTAATGCACCTTTTTCCTTGTATAAAATGATTCCCTTTGGATTGCAAAATATATTTATATTTAATATTAATATTAGAATTACTTAAAACATTTGTAAATTACATTCTTACTAATGTGAGGAGAATAGCATGATTAAACACAGTTTACCTCAAAAACAGATGCATATGTTTGAAAAACAAATCAGGTAGGCAAATATAAAATTACTAAAACTGTCAAAATATTATAACTGATAACAAGGACCTTTTGTGTGAACACATTATACACAGTAGTCAATGTTTACCACAAGTATATACCACAAAAAAATATTTATTTTTGTAATGACTATACTTACTGTATAATTATCGTATAATAAAACTGTAATTGCCATAGATTATTGTTTTAAACACAATGATATAAGCATGTATTTTATTCTCATGCACCATGTGCAAAGTCAATGCAGCTGTGTACAACTGGGGGTGAAAGATTAATTACATATATTTATTTACCGGTAATATCTAAATTTGCATAAATCCACTGGGCATATACATATGTTCTTGCTGTATACAGATCATACTGCATGTACTAGTGCAGAAGCTATAATTTATTTGCCAATATGTTCGGAAAAATTATTTTAAAAATGTGTTTTTGAGCATAAATAATGTTTCAGAATGTGTATGTTATAAAAAGCAATTTATATAAATTCTTTAACATAAAAATACCTTGGCAAACCATTTAAAATGCTGTAATAAATCACAAAATGGTTTACTCTTTTTAATTTGAGAACGAAAAATTTGTACAATGATGTGCAATAAATTATATTAATTTATTTACTCACTTAAAAAAAAAATGGACCCTTTCACAATAAGATTGTGAGAGACATGCTGTTTTAAAAAGTACTTGAGCTTCAGATGGTAAGGATATGTATTAAAGTTCACTCACATCCTCCAATAACCATGATCAGGCAGTTCTCAGTCTTGCGTTTCGACACTGATTCCTGACCATCTGCTGTTTTCCTTATTTTTCCTGATAATCAAAAAATGAAAAACCTTAAAAATGAACCGTAGCCCAAATCTGTGTTAAATTGTGCCAAAGCTTATCGAACTGATAGTAGCAGGGAGGGGGCTGGCGGAGAGACACACACACACACACAAACACACACACACACACACACACATGGCAGATTACAGTCAGGGTGACCGGACTCTGGCATTCTAATGGTATTGATTGAAAACAGCAGGGGGTCCAGGGGCTGAGAGCATGAGATATTCACTCACCTGCAGTACAAAGTCACTCGCTCTCTCTCTCTCTCGCCTTCTCCCTTCTTCGCATGCACACACACACACACACACACACACACACACACACACACACACACACACACACGCACGCACATGCAGGAACAAATCAAATCCCATTTGGGGCTGCTGTTAAACTAGCTCACTAAATTGGCCTGCAGCTCTCGGTCTAATACAGCAATAATGTCATACTGTGCTTGTTTACTCTGAATTTTAATTTTCTGTTTCATTGCTCCTGGTTATTGATGTTTGCGTTATCACGTTCACTTTAAACTATTGATAAATTGGTGTCTCAGCTTTCATACATATAATTACTTCAGGTATCGCGCGGACCAAAAACACTGAACCAGACTGAGAACAACACAAAGCTGCAAAAGAGAGGGAAATTCAAGTTCCCAAGCTTTACACAGTCAGACTCACATTTAACATTTTGCCTTATTAATACAAACAAATTAATACAATTAAAAAATAAATTCAGCCCTTGAGGCTAAAAGGATCCTACTTTGTGGCCTGTGATCTTTCAGAAGTTGAGTATAGCCATGGATTATAAATTTGTAATGGACTGCATTTTGAGTTAGTAACAATTATTTGAATATGTTTAATAAATTCATAAAGTTTCTGCTGTCAAACAGAATAATAGGGAGTGGAAAATAATAATAAGGCAATGGAAAATAGGCTTGTTGAAGATTCTCATTTGCCGCTCATATTATTGTTCAAATGACCAGCCTATTGAAAAATCTAAAGTAGGCTAAAGTATATTTGTATTACAGACTCAGAAAGCAGACCCAGACACAATCAATTCACAGTAATTCATTGTTGTTTTACTGTTGCATCACAAGTCTCACGAAATGAGAATCGTGTTCAAACAGGCCTCTTACTATTTGAATGAGATATTAAAATACAGAATTCTCACTTCCTGGATGATGTCTACATATGAGCAAATGCATTGAAATCTTTATCATCACGGTCATATTCATTTACAATGCATCTTTGGGTTTAGGTAATTATATCTGAAGAATCTTCAGTGAACTGGAATTGCTGTTGCCACCATTTAATGACGATATTGAGATGATTTCCATGATAGCATTCATACTCATCTATGAGGACATGTGCATGTTACCAATTATTCAACAGAACCATAGGTGAGGAAAGAATATGTCTAAGATTGATTCATTTGAGTCATAAATCAACATTGTAATCTATAAGTACCAAGGTACTACACATTAGGGAACACAGGTAAAGTGAGAGAATTAGTCAAATGGGATGGGACACTTAAGTTTTGTATTTAATGTCTTCCTTTTTCTGTATATTTCTGTATATATTTTGCTTTGGAGTATATATATATATATATATATATATATATATATATAGGCTATATATATATTGTGTAAAAGGTTAAGCTCAATCAAAAGCATAATGTTGATAACCACAACAAATTCATTTGAAAAAATAAAAAACAAACGTATATTAAAACTTATTGGTTTAAAGGCTTAAAAGGGATTAAATAAAAATACATCTTTCAATGATAAAACTAAGTGCGTTGGAGACTTCTCCCCCTCAATGGTGGTTACAGCCCTGCTTCACTACATTCTAAAAGCATGATAGGCCCTATAGTAGCATACTTTTTACTCCTCTACAATTCCTAAAAACAACTCGTTTCTTGTTATATTGAACTGAAGAAATCGTCACGTGATTGTTTTCAATAGCACCGTTTCGAAACAAAATCGTCACTTCCTGATAAACTGGTAGTAAATATCAATAAGAAAAGGGAAGTTGTTGCACGAGGAGAAGCCACTATATAATTTTCGTATATAATAAATTAGGCTACTT
Organism: Semotilus atromaculatus; assembly: GCA_031834385.1. Taxonomy (NCBI): domain Eukaryota; kingdom Metazoa; phylum Chordata; class Actinopteri; order Cypriniformes; family Leuciscidae; genus Semotilus; species Semotilus atromaculatus. The sequence continues at coordinate 8,633,077 of JAULUF010000041.1, read as the reverse complement.
TACTTCGGAGCGCGCTGACAAAACGCAATAAACGTGATCATGTTCTTGCTTTCGGATAGGCCTACCTGCTGTTTGGGAACCCAGTCGTGTAAGACAGTTCTGGCAGGAGGTAATTACCAAACCACTTTAATGATAGACTTTGTTCAGCCGTTTCAGAATGACAAGAACAGCATTTCAGATACTTTGCAACGAGACTGATCAGCTGGTTGGTCCAGATATGCCATCCCATAGCGCAAAGTCACGTGACGTTTTTTTTTTATTTTTTATGCGGATCGAGGAATTTATTCGGTAAATGTGTATCCATTGTGGTTTACACGTGGCGCATACATTTTTATGTGCATTTTTAGCACTTCTTGGCGTTTTACAGCGCATAAAATAGGTGGGTGGAAACATAGCTAATGAGCCTTCTTTTCAAACGATTCTTGCAGCTGTTTTCGAGTCAACAACTCACCGAATTATCCGTTCAAAACGAGTCTCGAGTTGACTGAATTCACATGTCTGACTGAAAATTAGCCAAGAACCTGGAGACCCTCGGAACTTGACTCTAAGCGCGACCAATGGCGAGAAAAGTAGATTTACAAATGCCGAATTTTAGGATTGATTATTATAAATGAAAATAATATTTAGGTCACAATAGCCTACTGTAAGTTGTTTGTTTGAGAACAAAATCGTAAATGGGCAAGTTTAAGGCAGCCCGCTGTAATGCAGGGATACTTAGGCTATATTCACATCAGCATGTTTTATAAACACCCCTATAACATTAAAGTAATGCAAATTAATGTTTATGCATCTTCCCCCCTTCAAATTTGATAAAGCTTGTATATTTGCATAATGTTCTTCTTGAAATATTTTGCATTTAGCCCTATGTGACGTCTGTTTATATTCTTTGTTTGTTAATTTGTTTGCACACATAAAGTAGCCTATAGTAACCTAAATGTATATTTTAATAGCCTATTTGATGTTTTGATATGACTGTTTGAAGTTTTGGTAATACAATAAAACATTATTTTCTTACTTACAGATAAATACCTGTATTTGCATCATCCACTAATCTTCCGTACTGATACTTGACTATTCACATCACAATGAGCAGGAGGATTATATACAATATGTAATATAAAATCAATATAAAAGTATACAAGTATATAAAAGTACAAAATAAACATTCATTTATTAGTACTTTTTACGTTTAATACTTATAAGTAGGCTACTTATATCAAGTAGCCTACTTGATTTGTGTACTTTGTCAACCACTGAATATAATATATCAAATTAATATAGCCTAATATAATATAATGTGAAATATTACAAAAATGTACTGTTTTAGATTTCAATTTGTTCCTGTGATGGCAAAACAGAATTACTCCAGTCTTTGGTGTCATATGATCTTTCCGAAATCATTTCTTATTATTAATGTTGAAAAAAGTTGTGCTGCTTAATTTTATTTTTGATCAGTATTTATTTGAAATAGAAATCTTTGTTAAAATTATAAATGTTTTCTACTCTCACTTTTGATCAATTTACTGCATCCTTGCTGAATAATAAAAATCTATACTGACCTCAAAATTTGGAACTGTAGTATATTCTTCTGACAAAACCTGTGTATTTAAGCTGTAAAGCTGATTTTTGTAACCTTTGAGTGGATCACTATACATGTATAATGCAATTACCAAAATTAGCTCAGCGACTTTAAAATCTGCTGTCAATTAATCAGTGTGTGCTGTTTTCTTTCTTTCCTTTTTTTAATATCATACTGCAATGCCTGCAGAAAGAAAAAAAAAGCCCATCATTAGGAATCATGTAGCGTATAGTTTTGCTCGCATGAATCACTTAAACACTGCATCTGTGCATGGATGTTTGCTAGTTTATGCATGTGCCATTTGCTTCTAATTTGACATTGCAGATTTGTGTGTGACTGAACCCACGTGTGAAAGTGCTCATGTGTCCATGTGTGTGTATATATGCTTTGTGTGTGTGTATGGGGGAAGGGGGCTTAGTTAGAGCTCCTGGAGGCCTGGCTGGCCAGCTTCAGAAGCTCTAGCCCAGCGAAACACAGCAGGGAGTCCTCGACAGAACCCAGGAACAAATGTCACCAGTTCTCAAACCCCCCAACCAACTAGCCTTCCCATCCTCCTAGACGTCGACACACACAAATGGCCATCACAAACACTCTTATCAGGGCTTAGGGAGCGGGGAGAAAAAACAAATGCAACCCGAGGGGAGCATATGCTTTTCTTGACAGCTGTTGAGTAGATAATTCTAGATTTTCAATTTAATTTGAAGGCCATGAGAGAAGATGCTGCTGTTATGTTTACTGAGAAGTAAACTCTCTCCCGTATTGTTGCCAGCTTGTTATCGGAAAACAAGATGGTGGCAACAGGTACAAAGTGGCATTCTGCAAAGCTGTTCTCGGTTAGGGATTCTTCAAAATAACCTTGGCCACTGGGGAAAATATGAAGTGAAGGAGAGAGAGGGTCTTGTTTTTCACTCTCAGTGCCTCCTGTTTTATGTCCACAGTGGAAGAAAACAAACAAAAAAACCAGCAGCTCTCTGCAGCACGAAGCCAATTAGGTTTTTCGCACAAGAGTGTCTTAATCAGTGGCGTAATTGGAGGCACCCTGCTGAGATTGAGGCTGGGCAGAGAACAAGGTCTAAACCAACATATAATCAGACATATTGAGCTTCAAACTCCTCAGTGTGACAGAAAATATCATTATGAAGAATTAACAGAGTGTTTGGCTAAACCTGCCGAAACAAAGTTAGTTGGCATCATTAAAAACTATAAGGGATACTTATCAACTGACAGGGATTTTTATTTATTTATTTATTTTTTACTGTGGTGCATTTTATTTGAATCAATCCTGGCTATTATAGGTGGTGTTGAATCCACATCTGTGAAAAAAAGGTTCTTTAATGTAATCCTGGTCTTCAGTATATCTGTTCAGACATCAGAATCTCAAAGGCTGAAGTTTAATCAAAGATTTCCTTCCTCTCGCTAAAGTAATACATTTAAAGTCTCCATACATCTCAGGTCATTTCTTAGGCTTTACTGAAGTATTTAATTAAAAATGCACAACACTTCTATCAAAAAGTGATGGGCTGGGTAATTTAGCAGCCATTTAACATGGGTATTATTCGTAAAAGTGGATCAACCAGGTGTGAAGTGAATTATAGATTTCTCATAATTATCAGACAGAGCACATAGATATGAACGACAACTAATGCCTAAACATTTTTACTTCGATCATCCTTGGACTTTAACTTTAATGTGGATCCATCAGGGAAAATGAATACTGTTCAAAAGTTTGGAATCAGAGTGACTTTTTTTTTAAAGAAAGAAATGAATTATTAAACTGATCAGTGACAGTAAATAAATGTATAATGTTGCAAATAAAATATATTTCAAATAAATGCTGTTCTTTTGTACTTTCTATTTGTCAAAGAATCCTGAAAAAAGGAGTATCAGAGTTTCCAGAAAAAATATCAAGCAGCACAACTGTTTTCACCTTTGATAATAATAAGAAATGTTTCTTGAGCACCAAATCAGCATATTTAAATGATTTCTGGACATCACATTAATATTTTTTTAAAAATATATTACAATTTCAAATTATAATAATATTTAAAATTGGTCAAAGAAATGATGAGCATAAAGAGACTTCTTTCAAAAAAACATTTAAAAATCTTACCGATAGTGCTTTAACACTGTTACCGTTATTGTCACCATTGTTGTGTTTTGTATGTCGAGTATTGATGTCTCTGCATCATTAGGTGATGCAAGAAACAAAAATCTTGTGTTGTAAGATGATGTCACACCTAAATCTCAGCAGCTGCTTTGCTATTGTGAAATGTGCATCTACAAACAATTATGAATTTGAATTAAGATATTAGTAAATCTTTATGCTGAAATAACGCTAGTATAGTCTGACTTAAAATCAGCCAATTTGCTTATTTTATAGCTAGTCATTGTTATAACAAATGTTTTCATTTGTCACACTTCTGACTTCGCATATCGGAAATTTGAATATGAATATACAAGGTCCAAGATACCAAGCTAATGGAACACTAATCACAATGATGATGACTTCAAACAAATTACAGTAAACAATATAATTTCTTACAGTGGCATGGTTAAGGACAACTTTATGTTAATTCAGTAAAACAAGAGCAGTACATTACTGTGATGTCAGCATAATTGTGCTGTTGATTAACAGTAATTAATAAGAAAATTACCCTGCATGCATTCATTATTTGACAGAAAATGTGTAATAGAAGAATCTCATTTGGTACTCATATTGTAGTTGCAATACATTGCAAAAAGAATGCCAAACCTAATTAATTTACAGTAATTTACTGTTCTGAACCCAATCAATATGAGAATTATGTTCATATTCATCTAAATTAATTATGCGAGGTTCTACTTTGCTACAGGTTTTCTAGATTACATTAAAATAAATAAACAAATTTTTTTTAAAAACACACAATCTTAAAACTACACACCAGCTTGTACAAACCTCAATCTTTCACTTCAAATTCAAATATTTTAGTCAAGAACACATTCTCTTTTTTCAGAAACAAACCTCGACCTCATATGACAAAACCAAGAAAACAGACTACACCATAGAGAACACTAATGAGACAAAAACCTCCTTTTGACAACCATTTTACAGCTTAATGTCTATTACAGTATAAACAGAGGGGTGCAGACAACAATAAAAATTTGAAACAATGAAATTCAACAATAAGCTTAAAGAAAAGTTTATTTTCATTACACTTCTGTATAGAGATCTTGCAGTAGATGAAACGCACTAAAGAAAAGATTAAATACCGAAGAATAAAAATATGAACTAGGCAAACAATACAATACAGTATACTGTCAATTACAGAACAGTAAAATAAATAAATAAATAAATAAATTCAGTATCCTCTGCCAAATTGTATTACAGTATTGTAATGACCATATTTGCCATACAATATCAGTTTAAAAAAAATAAATAAAAAAAGTTTCTCTACCTCCTCTATGGCAGTCGTCTCTCAGTTCTACAAAAATACAACATGTTAGAAGTTATTGGCTACAAATCAATTTGACAATTATGAGTTTGAGAATGTACAACATGTGCTATGGTATTTACTGTACATAGAATAATGAAAGTTCTCTCATCTAAAGTACTTCTACTCTGTACTGTAATTATAATGTATGTGTAAGTAGTATAAGATGACCCCGTAGACCAACTCCCCTAATGGTCACTCCATGCACAAGAACATCACGTCAACAATAGAGCTTTGTATTTCATCAGTAACAAATGTCTTTTCCCTTTCATTTTTCTTTTCCCCTCCTCTTCCTCTTTGTCTCCCACCACTAATGGTTCATTTTCCAAAGCACATATTTTCCTGTGGCCCTATTTATATTATCCTGTGATTCTGATTGGTGTGTCATCAGTTTTGCTATAATGTTTACACATGGATACATGTGTGCTATTTGAGTTCACAGTGTGACACTGGAGTTAATTATATTTTGTACTTGTGTTTTCTGAATGAGAACATGGTGAACCTGTGCAAAATGAGAACAGTTTTGTTTTGCAGAAAACATTGAGAAAATTGGAATGTGTGTGAAAACAGGTCAAAAAAAGTCTTTCTTTAAAGAACTGGACGAATGGCTTGGGAAATTGGGCCAACTGGGCCATCAGTTATAGTGTGTGAGCAATCAAGAAAAACTGGAATCTGACACCCTTCACATTACACAACATCAAAAATAAAGAATGGTGGATGCTTGTCAGGCAAACTTTGTCACTCTATAGTTCACAAACACTGATCCATTCATGCTTCCAAAGAAGTCCGTTGATGGAGGGGAAAGATTATCATTGCTATGAGCACCATCATCAGGTTACTGAAGAGGAGAAGGTGGGAAAGGAAGACTTGGGGGTTTTCCCTCCTCCTTTCGCTTGCGGGAGCTTGAACTCTTTTTATGTCGGCCACCACACCATGGCTAATGGCCCCCGCTGAGCCTGCTGTCTCACTCCCGGCATCAAGCCCATCGTCCCTAAATCAAACCATAGAAAATTGGGCTTAAAATATTGGGGAGAGGCCCCCCAAAAGAGACCCAAAAGCTGCATCTGTCGCCGGCTTACATGAAAGTTGAGCTCACGAGGAGCAGTGGTCGCATCGGTCCTCGCTCGCAGTAGATCTAAGATGAAATAGGTTGAGGCTTGTTCCTCTTTGGGTTTGCTAGTACGATGTTTTATAGATCAGGATCTCGTGGACTTTTGGCGAAATCAGTACCGTTGCATACATCGGCCGATGGATGTGACATGCTAGTGGTCTTGAGCAAGCTAAGAAAGGTGAGCATTGTGTTCCTTCCCATCAAAACGGTTCTGTTTCAGGTCTTGTAGATCAGACATTGTTTGTCGTGTAGTTTAGAATATCATGATCAGAGCTCGTTTGACTTGGGTTTGAAAAGGTCAGAAGGTGTAAATATCGTGTTTCAAGGTATTGAGCAGGTTGCGAGCATCCTCAAAGTTGAAGTCTCAACAAAACAGTCAGCATTTGCAATGCTAACAAGACTATATCATGTATTGTTCCAAAAATAATGTGTGCAAGCATTTTCTGAGCAGAGTCAGCTGGTGTGTGTGTGTGTGTGTGTGTGTGTGTGTGTGTGTGTGTGTGTGTCGGCAGAATCATACAGCTGGTGTTGCAAAGGTGACGATTCAGAACAATGCGGCTATAAGGACCATCCTTCTTGCAACACATACAAACACAGACACACACACGGCATCTTTTCTCAAAAATGCATACACACACATCACTACACACACAAGCAGCAGTCATTCCGCCAGTGCTGTCTGTATTCTGTCAGTCCATCTGAAAAATGCATGTGACGCACAGCTGAAAAATTCAGGATATCCAGGCGCAATTCCAGTGGGCAGAATGCAAATCATTGTGTTAGAGATGCTGTAAACTTCGAGCTTGAGCTGAGTTTGGCGTGGGGAACGATGGAAGCATTGTGCATGTTGCAGAGGGGAGATGGAGGACGGGTTGGGGGTTGGGGGGGGGGGGGGTCAGACTGAGTGATGCAAGTATGTCTGTGTGTGTGTGTGTGTGTGTGTGTGTGTGTGCAGAGAATCATTGTGCTCCCGTGCATCACAGTTCTTTGCAGAAGACATGTTTAGACAGGTATAATCCAGAATATCAGCTGACAGGTGTGATGTGAAGACCATTTTTTGATGTGACCCTTGCAGGATCTGTGATTGTCTCGATGGGGAGACAATAAGGAAGCATATCTGTCGTAAACCAAACCAGCAACAGCGTCACTTCGAAAATCGGCAGATAATTATAAGCTTTTTATAAACTAGTTTTAAAAAATAAGCAAGCGATGTTAATTATCCATGCTTCTGTGGAAGATAGGGGATATATGGATTTGTTGAATGGGTTGTGTAGGGTGGGGGGGCTTTTATACAATAATAAAGAAAGGGGGGGGGGGGGGGTATTTATACAAAGAGTAGGTTTTTCATTGTCTGAAAATATAAACACAGATGAGCTGTGTCTTTGATTTGTTCCTGCTTTTCAGTCCACGCAGCAGGGATGCGCAGGCAGACGTGCCCTCTTTGCATTCGATGTAAATAGGTACCGTGGACGCTGCATGATGAGATTATATTCCGCCCGTTTCTCTCTCTTTCCTTTCTTTCCCTCACCCTCCCTCAAAGCACACTATTATGTTTTTTTAAGCTGGCTTTGATTCAGCTGTTTTCAGTGTTTTCCTCTGAATTGATGTGTTGCACGTTTTAGTTTCCTTGCAGACGATGGAGCTTGTGTTTTCAAATCAAGGTGTCTGATGGTCGGTGTTTAAGCACTAATTATACTCTAAAATAAATAGAGCACAAAAAAAAGAAAGAATTGCAATTAAAGAAAAAAATAACATTCTTTAAAAAGATAATTGAATCAAATCTAATTGTGACACTCATCTTTAATATCAATATTGCTTGAAATTCTAGATTCATGATGCTGCAGAAATAATAGTGTGCATTCTGTTGTTTTTACATATTATATATGTATAAGTATGTTATCTATAAATACCAGATCATAATTCAGATCCGTTTAGATTTCATCCGGTGCAAATCAAAGCGTATTTAATCATTTGTGCACCATAGCTTCATTTTTACATTATATGCTGTCTACAAGCCCAAGCTCATGGATGGTTTAACATTCGAGCAGCAGCCATTTCTGTATCATTTCGTGAGGTTTAATAAAGCTTTATATGCCACCATGACATTAGACATACACACCTCAGTCTGTATCGTCTACAAATCTGCATCATGACTGAATCCTCTATTTATCTAAAACAAACTGCACAGTCACTTGCCTATATTGTGATATGTCTTCAAAGACGTATTCCCCCCCTTTCTAACTTCTGCAAACAAAGAAAGGATAAAAGGCTGATCTCTGCATAAGCAAGAGCAGGAAGAAAAGAGAAAATTGATGGAGATGTGTTCAACGCTCTGATGTGTATTATACGGTTTTTAGTTGGTGTTTATTGATGTCATTACACTCTTCATCTTTTAACCGTTCTTTGATTTGTTTTTCTTTTGCTTCAGGGGAGATTAATAGGGGGGAAAAACAGTCAGTACTAATAAATGCTGGTGAGAAATAGCAAAAACAGTTGACAGAGTCTCATCATTATTATTATTATCATCATCGTCATCATCATCAACAGCATTAATAATAGCAGCGATAATAACAGGTTAATAAAATAGGTGAAATTTGAAAGCATACCTGTATTGTTTGAAATAATTGTTTTTGTGTTGTCCTTTAAAATATTACACGCTGACAAAATACACAAACTGAAAAATATTAAATATTGAGCTATTGTTATTATTTCTGTGCATTTAACCAAGGCTTAATTTGCCACAGCCATGTGCCACTAAACACAGATAATTAACAACATTGTAAGAAGCTTATAAAAAAGATGTTGACACCGAGGGTAAAATAAAAAAGCAAAATTGGGATTCAATTCATTTATGTTGCATTAATCAAATGTCTTGGTATTTGACTACAGTTTCTTACTAAAACAAGTAAACAATTGGACTATAATAATTATTGTATTAATGAAGACACATCTATTTAGAAAGAACTCAAAATGATTTTGCTTGCTTGAACTCATTTTTCTTTCTTCTTTCCCCTGGCTTTTTCACATTTTTGTATGCAGAGGTATTTATTCAAAGTGCCTGGCTCAAATTCTGCAAGTTCTAATGCTGTGTTCACAAGGAGCTTTCCATTTTAAAATCACAAAGCACTACACCGCATTGATCTGGGGATCCCAAACTTTATTCGGTATTAGAGATTTCAATGGCACCAGTTGGAATAAAGTGGAGGGCTGAATGTAATGGGGGTGGCAAACCAAGTCTTTAGTCTGTGTTTTTGAACCTCACAATGAACCAGGACACAAAAGGGGCTGGTCCGCACACAGATATTGTTGCCTGTGCAACCTTACAAAGCGGAGAGCCTTTGAAGAGAATTTGGAGTCGGCGCGCTGAAAAGAAGCTTTGTATTTGTTTACGTGCATGAGATTACACCGAGATGTGTGAGGCTAGTTGGATATTTGGAGTTCTGTGATTTAACAGTTAAACAGTTAAGATGAAAAAGTTGCAATATAATCGGAACATATACCGAGGGAGGCTTTTATGCTGTTTGACATTGCTGTTTTTGTATGTTTGCATTTCAATAAAATGAAGATTGTACTTTTTTTTATTATTAGATAAAAAGACTGATGTTAGTGCTTGTAATTTTTTTTTCTTTTTTTCCCACTGTTGACTGTTGTTAATGTGCTGGAAGAATTTATGTAAATGCTTTCAATTCTAAAATTGTCTGAGCATCAAATATGGTATTTTGCAATTAAAATGATCTGACAAGCGTAGTAGATGGGTCAGTGTTTTTATTTGACCTTTCACCACGAAGAATATCGCTTGAAATTGTTTTAGGTTCTTTCTAAATTCCAGTCCTAAATCTTAAACATGTTTTGTAGATGTTGTCTTTAATATTATATGTGAATTTTCTCTCTTTGGTTTTCTAAAAAGGTTCTATTATTTTAAAAACTCTCTCCTTTAAATTATGGAATGTAAATATTTATAGAGAAAATCTTGTGAGTATGTTTATTTAAGACAATTCCTCCACAATGTTTACAATATCAAAGAACATTATTTTAAAATAATTTAAATAATTTAAACTTCACATGTTATTTTTACATGTGAAGTATGTTCTGTGTTATAGGCAATGCCTTTTTTTTTATATCTGTAATGCTTCTTTCAAACTGGGCAAACCAACAACAATTTCTGAACATTAATTACTACTAATAAGATTAATAATAAGATTATTTGTTATTTTTTCCAGTTAGTTTATTTTTATTCAGCCATTACAATTTGTGTTCTTTAAAAATAAGGATTTTTCTTTGTCTCCATTTTGCTGAAATTGTTTTTTTTTTCTTCTTTTTTTTCAGTTCTATATTTGTATATGCCTGATGAAGGTCATGAGACCAAAACTTTACTAATATTTACTTTTAGATAATATTTTTTTGCAAGTATTGGTAGTATGCAGGATTTCCTTTTGTTTTTCAGTTCTATATTATTAAATCTGGTCCTAAATATAATATTGTAATTTACAGAATTTATCATTTCTACCTCAATAATATAGTGCCATGGATTGAGATTAAATAACTCTTAACAACTAATAGAATGAAGCCAAAAGCAATTAAATGATCAAACTGATGCCTATCTTCCATGGGAAGTTCAAAAATCACACAACCAAATAAAATGATTGCTAAGACACATAAATCATTTGGTTTGAGAATATGTGACACAATAAAATATATAACATTTAGAACAGAGTTTTATAATGAACACAATTTAACAAAATGATCTCGAAAAGATGCACCTTCATCTTCTGTGCTGTTGGGTTTAATAATGCCATATTACATTTATTTATCTAAAATAAACGTTTTTCAGTGACGTGAGTGAATGTAAAGACCCGTTTTGCTGTTTTCCGTGTTGGTACGGTGGACCCGGACAGGATGTGGCTGACTCTGTTGTGACAGCCAGGATGTGGGTTCAGGACCTTTGGTGAAGTCGGGGTCACGGTAGACAATCATGCCAGCACACAAGTGGGTTTTAGCGCACCCCTTTCATTCAAGTGCAGAGAAAGGTTCCCCTCCCCTCAGCACACAGCTTCAATTCCTCCGGCTTCCCGAGGGAAAATACTGCCTTTCTCTAAATAAACCCACTATATCTTTCTCTCTTTCACCCTCTCTCTCTCACACACATATACGCACACTCCAGGAGAGCAAAGCTTTGCGGGACGTGACCTCGGCTCTCCTTTAGGTAAACCGGCACTCCTGGCTATGCGCAAGACCTGTGACTTCTTTTCTCAGCTTGATCCTACTGGGAGAAGGCAGGAGATGCATATGTAATCCTGATGTGTGCTTATGTGTGAGAGAGAAGGACTCAGTTCCTTTGTTCTTGTTTTTTCTTCTTGGCCCTTATTTATTACATGTTGATGTTAGGAGAAGAGTGCAAATGGCTGAGGTTCACTTTTTGCTTTTTTGCTTTTTTAAATTGTATTTAAATGTTTTAACTGAACAAAGTCAATCCTTCTGATGGAGGCTGGATTAAGGGTTACATACGATTCAAGTTTATAAACAATAATAACTCATTTATGATATGTATGTATTAACAGTCTATTTCACTGCACTTACATCATGTGGAACGAGGATAAAAGAAAACATGGCAAAAGTTATGTTATATAAAGTTATTTCCTGAAGAAGAGAATATTGTGGCTAATTGTAATTGTAATATTGTTGAATGTTGTTGAATATTACAAATGTACGTTGAATTCAAATATAATATACAGCATATTAACCTTATATAATTAATTTGTTGTGACTGCAGTGTTAAAGTAAAATACAAGCTGTGCTTCTATGCAAACATGTTTATTATTAGTCCAGTATGAACAAATTACCATCTTCTGTTGAGAGAGAGAGAGAGAGAGAGAGAGAGAGAGAGAGAGAGAGAGAAAAGTTAATTGGAAAAACTGTCAAATACACTGAAATAATTGCTCATGTACTGTTTTCGTACCATAAATATATACAAATATATTCTAGTAGCCTATCAGTCATGATATTTTCAATTTAATTATCATTTTTATTTGTATGAGCTTTCTTAGCATTCACAATTTAATATATATATATTAAATGTAGAAATATATATATATATATATATATATATATACATAGTATTGGATTTCATTTCAAACTTTAAATATATTTCTATTTAGCTATTTAAAATCTAGATAGCTTGGCTGTTTAAAAAAGCTAAAAAGAGAGGATAACATTAGACGTTAATTCTATAGGAATACAAATATCTGGGCTGCAATTAATAAACATTGTAAAATTTAAAAAGCATTCAAATATACTTTTGTGATATTAAATAAAATATATATATATATATTGATAGGGTTAATGTTTATTTAATATGAAACTGTGAATGTGAGTATTTAACTACAACTGAATTGTAGCATTTAGACACAATATTGCAAGCATTTCAAAATAAAGCAGCTTTATTAGCCTGTTCTGCTTTTAGGAAAATCACTGGACATCAATGTAAAACTTTGTTTCGTAGAAATAAAATATAATGTATAGACTTCAATAGTAGCCTAAACTCTGAGACCCACAAATCTTGTTTGCTGTTGACATACTGTTAGTTAGAGTTTTAATGGTGATGACTTCTATCCTCAATAAGATTTCAATAAGTGAATGGAGCACAGGGGTCCAAACAAAGGGGCAACCAGTGACAATGTTGACATAACAAGGTGTACAAAATACCATAATTAATGTCAATACTGTGACAATTAAAGATGATTGTATTAAGCCATAATGTGGTGTAAGTGTGTTTTGGCACTGTTAGTGTTTCCTCAGCCCCTCCTCTCTATTTTTCCATGGGAAGTCAGGGAAGAGTTGAGGTAAGAACCAGTCTCAACATGACAGCTTCACAGAGTCACGACACGAATTGTGTTTTGTAAACACGCAAAATATGCACGTTGAAAGGCCATGTATTAGATATACACGGTCATTTCAAATGTTTATAGTCATTTTCAGGGGTTTAAACGTCATGCATCGAATATTTCCTTTCGTGAAATATGCTGCAGCCGAAAATATGTCATCGGTAGGCTACTCTTCTAGTTGAGAATTATGATAAATAAAATATATAATTAAATGGATGGATATTTTAGCATATATAAGTAAAATGTCTCAGTGGTTTAATCCAGTAGTTTTCCGGTCCTCGCTGCATTGTTCTATGGGGAGAGAGATGGAAAAACTTCCTCCGTCTCTAAAACCTAAACCGCCGAACCCATTTTAGCTCCCATTTGCTAAGATTTAAAGACATTTATTTCCACAAAGATTTTTCTTTTTTAAATTCATGATATTAGAGCTAGTCGTCTTGTCGCGTTGCTTCCCGTCAACACTACACACTCTCTTTATTGCGAGAGTCATAAAACTTAATGAATAGGTGCGCCCCCTTGCCGCATCACAGCCGTGTAGCTAGTGTATTCCTACGCACGAATCCTTATTTTACATACTCCCTAAAAACGATCTCACATTTTGGTCATTCAGCGCGCAGCCATATCCAACCATACACAATTTTATATCTGTAAATCGGTTTGGGGTATGGAAACCGCTTTTGGTTCCAGTTTACAATAAAAATCCGGCGGCACGGGATCTAGTTTTCCGGAAGGCGGCAGGATATAATATGGGTAGGAGTTTTTATAATGGCTCGCGCACACATGGAGTGACGCCATCTTTCCCAGTGTGCTGCTGCTGCGCGAGCGCGGAGTCCTCGCGCACACATTCACTCTCAGCAGGAGCTGCGGGTTAGTCACTCAAAATTTCTCAACGGATTGTCGCCATTATTCGTGTTTAAGTACTGAAACGCGAAAAGGGAATATACAGCTTTTGATACAGGTAAGTGTTCGCCAATAAAACGTGTTGGTTATTGTATGGAATGTTTGGTGGGAATGTCTCAGTCTCTGCAGCTGTGGGGAATGAGGAGGAGATCATCAGCCACTGGATAGATTTGCTGCAAAATCACGACCAAATTCCACCTAACGTTACAGTGACTCATATAAACGCGGACTTGTTCGGCTGTTATTCTGTAGACGTTTTAATGTATCAGAAACGGTGTAATTGAAGCTCAGAGTAATGACATTTAGTGTATTTGGTGCTAGCTTGGTTAGCATTTTAGGGCTGGGAAAGTGTTTTGTGGAGACCATGTATGTAAAATCCTCCGACAGCTCAACTGGATAACTTACTGGTCTCCTTTTTACACAAATTATTAACATCTCTGCGAATTCTCTGTCAAATGCAACAAGAAAAGTTGGTTTGGTTAGACCGCGATATACATTGTGTTTGTTTAAAGTCGGGGATGTGTTAGGTTAAAAGTTAGGCTTTGGTTAACTGATATAAACTAGCTGTCTATTTTGTTGACTTTTCAACCTCGTGGTTGCGTTTTTACTGAACCCGAGATGTTGACTTTTTTTGTGACTCACCAAAATCTGGAGGACAGTAACTTAAGTTTTTAGTAACATCTTCAGCTCAAATGACTGGCCAGCAGTATATCACTGAGTTATAAACACTTGTGTGATTTTAGTAAAATCACGCGGCAGTAAACATGACCGATATCCAAGTTTCTCAGTAAGAAACAAACAAAGGCTTTTAAAGTGTTTGTCCGTTGAGAGGAAGTCGAGGAGGAGCTTGAGTGAAACCTGACTCTGCTGGAGCTCGTGCTGATGGGGGTGGGGATCATCGGGCTCTGCGGACCCGTACATCACTTCACTTTACACCCGTCTGACTCCAGCTTTACTAATATTCAGTGTGTGAAATTTTCACATTCTTTCCTGCAAAGGCGTGGATTTATTTATTTAGTTTTAAAGGGGTTATTTTTTTTGCACAACATATGATACCGTAGCCGCCCCTGTAAGCACAACTGCCAGTACATTTGTCAATGATTCACGTGGCTTAAAACGACAACCAAACAAATGTCCCTGGTCCTCCACCTCTGCCATGGAGTCTAACTTTAGGCAGAATGCATAGCTTCCTTACTTAGACAATAGGGATTCAAATCTTGTTTTTTATTTTTTTATTCCTGCTTGTAGGAACTAATGCTTGGTCCCCCCCCCCCCATGACACTTTTTGGTGGTTTAGTAGGTTCTGAGAATTCTCTGAGAAAATATATTTTTTTACTGTTTGTTCAATTTACTTAAAATGAGCAAAAGCAGCACAATTGCTGAATGTTAACGTAAATTAAACGTAATTTGTGTCTAGTCCACTTAAATATGTAAAATTGAAGGTTACTTAATTTGTGTTGGATTAGGCTACATGACTCATTTTGGTTTTACCTTAATGCATGGGTTGATTTTTATCTCCCATGCTTCGCATAGGACTGAATTTGGAGAAGAAATGTTGAAATTCGGCCCAAGTGTTATTTTATGCACTGAAAGGCAAAGTATTTAATCAGTTATGTTGGATATTTTAGAGTATCTGTTATTGAAGTTAGTGTGACAACCACAGGTTTTAGGATGTTTGTGTGATTGACTAGGCGTTTGTTGCTTCATTCATTGAGCATAGCTGTGCTAATGTCAGTGCAGTGACAAACATCTGCTTAAATCTGTCTGAAATTAAAATTGTGTAATCCCTTTCCTTAAAAAATTTGAAAGTTGACTAAATTTGGTTAAGTAGATTTTTACTTGGAGAAAATCGAAAGAAAAAGAAAGCATTAGTCATTTTTACTTGCTTTTTTTAAAGACAATAAATCAATATTAATTTGATCCTATCAGAGTTAATAAAATGCCCTTGATAGTTCTCATTCATCACCACCTATTCCGTGTGTCAGTCATGTGCATTAGCAAGCATGCCAGCACTCTTAGAATACTTTAAAATTGTAGTTTTTCTGATTTGTGTGCAAGTCCTTTCCCTTAACTGTGGACTAAGTGTTTGTCTGATAGACACAATGTTCTCCCACTGTTTTCTTTGAGTCTTTATGCCTGAACTCTCCAAATAGAAGTGTCTGGGGTAGTCCTTGTACAGAGAGGCTATAGTGTGTTTTTGACTATAGTCAGAATACATTGAGCCAAGCTGTTTTCTGTGTGTACATGTGCGCAGACTCGGGCTGTTACAGCATCTCTCATCACAGTTGACACATTGGGAGCAGATGTGTAGTATAGGATGTTCCTGGGAGCTAGCAACTAAGATCTTTTGAAATGCTGCACACAATAGGCAGATTTCTGAAATCGAATGCAGGTGTTGAAATCGATATCTAAGCTGGATGCCCCTGGTCACAACGGGCACTAAGCCTGAGCCGTTTGGGTGGTATTTAAATTCACATGCTGTTTGAATGCCAAGGATTACAAACAAATGCCCCAGTCTTCTCAAGCCGCCTCATGTTTCTTTGGAGAAGCCCGTGGTGGAGGGTGGAATGGGCACAAGGTTTGGGGGAACTTTTGCTGTTTGTTTTGCCTTTTTTTGTAGCTGATCAGTTTTAGTTCCAAATGCCAGATAATTTCACTATAGGCTAGATGCAAAGACCAGGTGCGCTCATGTGCGTGTGAAATACATAAGTGCATTTTAAATTAACTTTTTTTTTTAATAATAAATAAATAAACCGCATTCTGGTTTTGGCTTCACACTTATTTCAATGCAAAGTTTCATGTAGACTTGCCTGGGGATGAAGTAACTAATGGCACATATCAGTTTGGTCCAGGCTATTGTTTTGTAATGCAGACGTTAGCTTTTCCTCACAATGCTGACTCTGAAATTCTATGTATGAGTAACATAGATTTGTGTGCCTGGTTCCAAGTCAAATTTAAGCTTTGAGTAATGAGTGCTTATTTGTCGCTCATTGTTAGTAGCCTCTCTTGTAGATCTCTATGCGGACTGTGTATCTCCCCTCCCATTTTTCCGTGTGGCCAAGTCCACCCATGTTCCACCCAGTAGAGGTACCAAAACATTCAGATTGGTTTCAGATGTGCATGTTGGCCGGGCAGTGAAAATCACACGAATCTGGTTATTATGGTTGGGATTCTTCATACC
This sequence comes from Semotilus atromaculatus, assembly GCA_031834385.1. NCBI lineage: Eukaryota > Metazoa > Chordata > Actinopteri > Cypriniformes > Leuciscidae > Semotilus > Semotilus atromaculatus. Next base: position 8,615,955 of record JAULUF010000041.1, on the reverse strand, counting down.
CAAGCCAGTCTTATCTGTGTATTGTAATAAAGAAACTAGGGAAGTTCAGCTAGAGTAAAATTCAGAAGAGCTCACCCAGATGCTTTTCTCTTCGTCATTGTTTAATCACACTGCTCATTCACATGATTGTATAACTCAGCAATTGAAGTCTGGAAAGGGTTGAGTCAGTTTGATCATTCAAATATATCCAGCATGACCTCATCAGTGACACAGACTAACCTGTAGTGGTTTGTTAGGACTTATTTCCATACATCTCAATTGACTGCGAGCGAGAGGACTGATCAAGTGTAGCTTGTGTGTGGGATCTCTTGGAGGCTGAGGCTCAGTTGGCACCTCACGTTGCGTGCGAAAGCGAGCCGTAATACCGCAGGGGGTTTAAAGCCTGAATGCTGCTGGGTTTATCTCTCCAATTGACTCCAGATGTTGTGAGCCACAGACCAAGCGACTGGCTGACTGCTGTGAAACTCTCAGCAGCCCCAGGCGGAGTGCCACAGCAGCACTGTTTTACACATCCCCTTATCAAACACGCTTTCCATGCTCTGCATTCAAAATACTGAAAGCTGCCTCCTAGAGGAACTGTCCTCGTTATTGCCGCATATAACAAGAGCTGACCCTGTCATTTTGACTCGGTTCGACGTGGAGCTGCACAGGATTGAGAGATTTTTGTTTTCTTTGGTGTCAATTCCATTTTTCTCATGGGCCAGGGGTTTGTTTTGGCACCCCTGTGTTGGTCCAGGTGAGATTTCCATTCGTAAAACTATAGCATTCACAACACGGCCTGCTTTTGGTTTTACTGTTGAGCTGCGCTACAGTTGTGATTTTTGTTATAGTGATGAAAAATAGATACCTAAAGTAGTTAAATCGTTTTATAAATTAAATATTTATATAGTTAGTTGTATACAAAAATGTAATTGATCATTTGCCTGTTTTATAACAACATTTTAATATAATTGTTCTATTCCAATTCATTGTTGAAACTGGCTGTAGTAACTTTTTATTCGAACATTAAAGACATCACTAGCAGGTTAAGTAAAAGTCACACTGTTTCTTTCAATTTGCCTTCTAATGTTAATTTGTGATTAAAACTATAGCGATTTGTCTAGAGCTTTAAATAAAGTAGGCTACTCTTGTTAGATATTAATAAAGCTGCATATGTCCTTTGGAAGCAAAGCAGTTGTCTGATGTTTTGGTTTTTACGAAAATTATATGCATAAATGTGAAAAGGTGCAGGATATGCTTGATTTTAAACCGAATTAAGCTCAATAAGCCACGAAAAATAAGCCACGCTTTACTCGCGCTGACACACACCCGAAGCATGCACACAATGATGACTCAGACAGCTTGCAATGTTAAATTCAATTCCCTTTAGCAGCAATTTGTGCTCTAATGGTCAGATGAACATAATTCATTTAAAATATCTGTCTTGGCAAGTGTTCACGTAAACATTGTCGGTTATGTCTTAATTTGGGGTAAAAATAAAAATTTGTAACATTTATATTAGATCCTTGCATTGTCTTAATATCTGCATTCTTAATGGTTCAAATTTTTACTTAAAAAAATTAAATAGGCCTACTTATTGTTTTCTTTGGTTTTGACCCATGACCTTAAGTTTTATAACACTAAAAACTACTAGCCTAACTCATAAATTTAATAATATTGTTAAAAACAATAACATAAATAAAGACAATAGTACAAACATAAATAAAATAAACAGTGCTTTTCATGTTTTTCAGGTAGGTCTAACAGTATTTCTCAGGTAGAGAAATTAAATAAAATGTAAAATAGCCCTAACACTGCATATAATCTTCATTGTATAAATTAAATGATTCATTCGTTCAGTCAAGATAAGTGAGTGATTTTTCGTCACCCTTAGTTGTTTGATTAACATTAATACAGACAGCAGCAGGGATATTAGGCTGCTGTCACTTTAAGACATAATGCAATCATCCAATTTACAGATACTGTACACATGCTTTTTATTTCTCAACTGCTTGCGTTCACTTTAGACATAACAGACTGTTTACAAGAATACTCGCCAACAGGCATTTTGACAATTTTGTGGGAATATCCACAAGAAGTGAAAGAACTCAATTCATCTTTCATCATTCTGTGAGGCGGCTTTCTGTGCGCGTGCTTCAGATGTGTGTTCCGCACACACAACTTCTCACACAGTGCACAAGTATTGAATTGAGTTCTTTCACTTCATCTTGCACTTGAATATTTAAATTGGCATGGCTTAAAAACACGTGCAAATGAAAAACATTCCTGACAATTCAGCACTGGTCCGATCGGGTAAGTGACAGCTCCGTCAACTATCCTGTCATTTACGCTGATCCCTGGCCATCGGGCAGTCCTTGTTGTCGAGTCCTGCTGTATATAAGAAAGTATGCATTATGCATCATTACTAAACTATGCATTGAGATGTATACTGAGATATTTTTTTACATTTGATTATTTCTGTATTTCTTCCCTGAATAACACTGTTAAATTAGATTTTTTTTTCTTATATTGTATTTGTTCTACTGTCTATTTGCATCTTTGTTATTTTTTTTTAATAAAGATAAAAAATATTTATATTGTGATTTAATAAAAGATTAGGAAGAACAGACACATCCTGATGCATCGAGAATAGTTTTATACTCTAATCGTTACCCTCTGAATTGAAATGGCAAGTGAAGATTTGCACCTTGATATGTCACACACATTAAAGAGTTCCAAAACCACATTTATTGTGTGAATTTAATGATATTGAATTTGAACAATTGAAAGCTGAGACTCGTTTAACATGCTTCCCCGTTGTAGTTGCCTTTCCTGTTGGATCCTTGTTTTGTGCACAAAATAGATGAAATATGCTCATGAAAGTCCGCTGCATCACTATTTTGTTGCCATAGTGTTCAATTTGTTGTGTTATAAATTTAAAGCCCCATTATTTCTGAATAGTTGAGGTTTATCCATAATATACTGTGCAACACCAAACACTTCTGTATTCCAGTCTAGCTTTTCTTTACTTGACCTAATTCAGCTCCTGAACTTTGAGGCTGCTTTCTAGAGCCAAATCCTGACAATAGTGAATGTGTGCGAGACTATAGACCCAAATGCACAGGAAAGTTGTTTTTCTCTGAAAAGTTGCCACGTCCTTGCTGCGTCATAAAGCTAAAGCGAAGTTGTTCGACATACTAGCAGCTCTGGAACAAGAACAGCAAAATGTTGATGAGAGCTTGCTGAAACGTTCTTCCGAGTGACCTTTTCACATGCTACAACATGTTTGTGTTTTGTAAGAGTTGTTTCACTGAGAGGAACAGTGTTGTTTTGCTAACCAACACAATGGAGAGGCATGGGCAGCAAGTTTCAGTCTCAAGACTACATGTGAATGTTGGATGTCTCGGAGAGGGGTTGCGTTTTGCCTGCTGACTTGGAGAGGGGTGTTGTACATCTGAATAAAGGAGGTGGGCTCTGGGCTTGTGTTATGGTAAATCAGGAGGAGGCCTCACAAAAGGGAAGGAGACTGGGGCCCCCCGGACTGAGACACTGAATTCAGTATCGTTTCAGTAGGTGTTAACTGCCGGCGTTGATGGGCAATCGGCAAAGAATGTCATGTGCATATTGACGCTGTTTTGACGGTGGGGTTTCTGGCTGAGCACATTATTGAAGGTCATATAAACCTTTAGCACCTCTTTTGCTAGTGAATGGCTTAGAGCCAGAGGAGGAGATGGAGGTTGATGTTTGGATTTGTATATGGATATTTTTTTTGCCAGAAATGTCATTGAGAGTCCTGATATATTCAGGACTATTTTAAAGCGGAAAATTACATTTTGTTTTGAAATTTATAGAAAAACAAAGTCTTGACCAAATTTGTTTTAGTGGCTGATAAATGTAGTTTTGAAGGATAAATGGAGAAACTGCTACAATAACCTCTAAATTCCTGAATGATCACAAAGACCTTTGATTTCCTGTAGCAGTGTTTATTGTTCATGTCTTTCCGGCCCGGGGAGTATCGTGAGAGACCTGCACATAATAAGAGTAGCTGTGTGTGTAGTGCGGCATATCCTGCCTCACTCTTTCATCCCAGCTGCAGTCAGGTTAGGAGACAGAGAGCATTCAGTCCGAACACTGGGGCTTGTGTGTGCTGCATGCTGGACTTTTCTGGAATGTGTTTGAGCTGTGTCCGACTATATGAGAGAGTGAGATGGCACTGCGAATGTGAAATTAACCATGTTGCTGTTGTGTATTTCAGATTAGGAAGCTGTCCTTGGCTGTGAGAGAATCATGGCTACCCAATGTAAGTTCTTCGAACATTTCTGCTTCACAACAAATATTTTACTATAGAAACATGTTGAAGAGTTTAAATACTTTTTTTGCCTAAATACTATTTAACTCATTGTGTAATGTTTCATGTGCAGCTGACTTGATGGAGCTGGACATGGCCATGGAGCCGGATCGCAAGGCTGCGGTCAGCCATTGGCAGCAGCAGTCTTACCTGGACTCAGGTATCCACTCTGGTGCCACAACCACTGCCCCGTCCCTGAGCGGCAAGGGCAACCCAGAGGATGAAGATGTGGACAATCAGGTGCTATATGAGTGGGAGCAGGGCTTTAACCAGTCCTTCAACCAGGACCAGGTAGCAGGTATGTGTCGATTCTATTGGTTCATGTTTTAATTTTTTAAATATCTGAAAAATTATGGAAAGAATGTTTGAGGAAAAAAAGGGTTTAATATACAGTCAAAAAATCCCTTGAATGTTGGAATGGAAAATGCACAATTCTCTTATTTAAACTATGAACTGCACTCACATGGGTTATTGTAAGACATGGCACTGAGACAATTGCTTATTGTACTGGCTTGTTTGTATCTTCTCAATGTGAAATTAACAATCACTTGATTATATTCATAGACATAATAGATCTTTTAAGTCATTTTGATTAACTGTGCACAAGTCAGTTGCTTAATATAGTACTTTGCTTCTCTGTAGACATTGATGGTCAGTACGCCATGACCAGAGCCCAGAGAGTCCGGGCGGCCATGTTCCCAGAGACTCTAGATGAGGGCATGCAGATACCTTCCACACAGTTCGACACTGCTCACCCCACCAACGTCCAGCGCCTGGCCGAGCCCTCACAGATGCTCAAACACGCCGTGGTCAACCTCATCAACTACCAGGATGATGCTGAGCTGGCCACCCGCGCCATTCCAGAGCTCACCAAACTACTGAATGATGAGGATCAGGTTGGAAACCAGATAGATTGTCAAAAACAGCCAGTGCTGTGACACTGACACTGACACTGCTAATGGCTTGTTTTTTTTTTCTTTTTCCATCAGGTGGTGGTTAATAAGGCAGCTGTTATGGTGCATCAGCTTTCTAAGAAGGAGGCCTCTCGTCACGCCATCATGCGATCGCCACAGATGGTGTCAGCCATTGTGAGGACCATGCAGAACACTAGTGATGTAGAAACGGCCCGCTGCACCTCCGGCACCCTACACAACCTTTCCCACCACAGAGAAGGCCTGCTCGCCATCTTCAAATCGGGAGGCATCCCTGCCCTCGTCAAAATGCTTGGGTTGGTTCTCCTTCATGCTCTAGTTTTAAGCAGACATACATCAACCACAATGCGGATGTATATCCTATGAATCTTTTGAATCCGGGAAGTTGTGGTGTGTTGGAGTTCAAGGACCAGCAGGCTGAGTCATACTGAGACCTGCTCTGGTTGCTTAAGCTTGAATCCCATTATTTATCAGTAGTTTGGTGCTAATTCATTTTGCTGTGGTCTCTTCAGCTCCCCGGTGGACTCTGTACTGTTTTATGCCATTACAACTCTACACAACCTGCTACTGCACCAGGAAGGAGCCAAGATGGCCGTCCGACTGGCCGGAGGCCTGCAGAAAATGGTGGCCTTGTTAAACAAAACAAATGTGAAATTCCTCGCCATCACGACAGACTGCCTTCAGATTCTGGCATACGGAAATCAGGAAAGCAAAGTAAGCAGCAAAAACTTCTCAAAGCTAGGCACATCACAGCAGGGTGCTTGGCCAACTTCACTTGTTTACGGAGTGTTTTTTTCTTACATCACTCATCATTCTAGCACTGAAACAAAATTCCTCTGCTATTTTTAGATTTGGATTTGAAGTGTTCTTTATTTGCACCTTGATGTTGGCCTTCTTGGCACTCAATGTCTGACTACATTATAGGGCCGCACAATTTGGGAAAAAATGCTCCAGGTTTGCAGTGCTTGTTTGTTGGGCTGCACAATTTGCTCAATTACAGTACTAATATTTTTGGTTGTCTTCATTTCTTTTTCAAGCATTAAACCATTGAGCTTTTTATTTAGGTGATAAACCGCTTGTTGACAGCTGATTTCTCATCGCAAGTTAAAAAGATGGTTGTCACATGTGTTCCCAAATGCACATTTCAAGCGACTCAAACTCAGAGCACATGCAGAATGGAGTTTGAGAGGTGCAGCTTTTACTGTGAACCGAGCCGCTCTGAGACACTGAAAACACTAGATCATGAGCTTGCGTGTACATGAGCACATTGCCGCACCTCCCTCTGAAACATGCAGCACATATTTAATTATATCACAGTCTGCGATTTGATAATCATACTAGCTGCATTGCGGTTACGGTTTTGTTTTGATTTGATTAATCATGCAGCGTTACTATATTACCAGTAGTACTTTATTTCTGCTCTGGTGATTTTCCTGTTTTTGTGTATCTTTGGTCATTTATTAACAAAGTTAAACTTGTTTGAGCTGTGCTGTATGGACTGTAAAATTTTAACTTGGGTAAACTGAGTAAACGCATTACATTTTCTTTTCAGCTTATCATTCTGGCCAGCGGAGGCCCACAGGCTCTGGTCAACATCATGAGGACCTACACCTATGAGAAACTATTGTGGACCACCAGTCGAGTGCTCAAAGTGCTGTCTGTGTGCTCCAGTAACAAACCTGCCATCGTTGAGGCCGGTGAGACCATTCGTCTTCAGTTTAGTCCAGTATATTATAGAGGAAGGTTGAAGATTTCGGATGCTTCGATTATGGTTTCTGTTTGAATGAGCTTTGTGTCTGTTTTCAGGTGGCATGCAAGCACTCGGCCTCCATCTCACAGACCCCAGTCAGCGACTGGTACAGAACTGCTTGTGGACTTTGAGGAATCTTTCAGATGCCGCCACCAAACAGGTACCGATCCTCCTCTGTCTTTTTCCCTCAGCTCTTTTACGCTGTCTTCTGTTCTTCCTACATGAGCCCTCTCTTTCTGTCTCCCCATTGTTTCCATGGAGAAGACGTCTTTAGCAGAAGTAGATGTGCAGGTAACAGTCATTCCTGCCTTTGTCTGTGATGGGGGTTGGGGGCTGTAGCCAGCTCTGATCCCACACAGTTAGGACATCAAATTGTAAAAGAACCGTGTCGATGGAGCATGAACGGATGCTACATTTGGTTGTAATGCCTGCGCTATGTGTACATTTCACCCAGCTGTTGTTGTGACGTCAGAATTCTTGAATTATCAAAACATTTCTGGAATGATTTTGTGTATTTAACCGTTTACCCACTCATGGTAGGCTTACAACCTCATGTAACGTGTCGTAAAATGTTACGAATGGCTGTGGCTGGTCGTGTGCGGGACTAAAAAAAATCGTGGACTGAGTTTGTCATGGATGCTAATTCTGGGTTAAAGAGAGATATGCATCTCAACTCTGGATCCTTCTGATCTACAGGAGGGTATGGAGGGGCTCTTGGGCACCCTGGTCCAGTTGCTTGGTTCAGATGACATCAATGTGGTGACGTGTGCTGCTGGAATCCTGTCCAACCTCACATGCAACAACTACAAGAACAAGATGATGGTGTGCCAAGTGGGTGGCATCGAGGCCCTCGTGCGCACTGTTCTTCGAGCCGGGGACAGAGAGGACATCACGGAGCCGGCTATCTGTGCTCTCCGTCACCTTACATCCAGACACCAGGATGCAGAGATGGCCCAGAATGCAGTGCGGCTGCACTATGGGCTGCCTGTGGTGGTCAAATTACTCCACCCTCCCTCACATTGGCCTCTCATTAAGGTATGCAAGTGACTTGAGGTCATCACTCCTGTCTTTTAGTGGCTTACATTGTGCCTGTGGAGTGAAGAGATTTTTTTAATTTTTATTATAAAAATAGTTTTATTTGAACACTCCCTGTATTCTCTCCCAGGCCACCGTTGGGCTGATCCGTAACCTGGCTCTGTGCCCTGCCAACCACTCCCCGCTCAGAGAGCAGGGTGCCATTCCCCGCCTGGTTCAGCTTCTGGTCAGGGCCCATCAGGACACTCAGAGACGCACCTCCATGGGTGGAACACAGCAGCAGTTTGTGGTGAGTCACGGTCACATGATCAGCAGTTTTTAAGGCAGCTGAATTGTGTAATTTCATTGTTCTGAAATGAAACCTTTCAGACCAATTTATGTTGTAATCCATTTATACATAAGCGTAGAAGTTAAAGTGTACACTTGGAGTATTTCTTGCAGAAGGACATGGTGAATGAGGTTCATGTGTGTTGTTTCAGGAGGGTGTGCGAATGGAGGAGATTGTGGAGGGCTGCACTGGAGCGCTGCACATTCTAGCCAGAGACATTCACAACAGAATTGTCATCAGAGGACTCAACACTATTCCACTCTTTGTTCAGGTCAGTCGCTGAGCTCACTCTCTTGTTTTACTTTCTACTGATCTACCTATCGTTGGTCGATCTTTCTGTCTTTTCCATCATTCGTCATGTTTGTTCGTTCTATATATAGAGTTTCTTCTATCTGTATTGTTCTGGCGTTCTATTGACTTTGACTGTTTTATTCGTTCACTCGTTTTATTCTATCATTCAATCTACAGCTTGTTCATTCTATCTATTGATCTATAGCTCTTTTGTTTGTTCAGTGTCAATATATCGTTCTGCCTATTGCTTGTTCTATCGATCATTTGCACATTGATTCTACCTCTATTATTCTATTGTTTTATCAAACTATCATTCTGTATGGTTCTATTTTAGTGAATTAAGAACAGTGTGGGTGACCCTTGTTTCCTGCCTGTAAGTTATATTTCCATCTGAACCGTCTTCATGCCGTCTCTGTGTGCAGTTGCTGTATTCTCCCATTGAGAACATCCAGCGTGTGGCTGCAGGCGTGCTGTGTGAGCTGGCTCAGGATAAGGAGGCAGCCGAGGCCATCGAGGCAGAAGGAGCCACCGCTCCCCTCACAGAGCTCCTCCATTCCAGAAACGAGGGCGTTGGTGAGTGTGCAAGCATGTGTGTGTCCGCATACAGAACCATGCAGAAAGACATCAAATAAATATAATACTGGCAGCTAGGGTTGGGTATCGGTTGGGTTTTATCCGATACCAGTACCTACTCGGTATTTTTTAAACGGTTCCGGTGCTTAAACGGTTCTTGTTCCGATACTTAAGAAAACGAAACCGCACACACTTTGTCAAAAAATAATACCCTTTTATTTACAGGGCCAAACTGGACACAATATTAACTTAAATAGGCTATTTAAAGATTTTCTGATTAAATGAATAATTTTAATAGGCTACTGATGTAAAATACTTAAGTTAAGATCAACATTTTGTCTTCACATATTATGACTACTTCAAGCAGAGAAATATCTGACACTGAGCAGAAATATTTAACACACACAGTAGCCATAGCCTCGTATAAAGAAGTGTTGGAACTTTGTTAAAACATTTTGCACACGTTGTCACACTCGCTGTTTAATGGCAACTGTGTTTGCTAGCCTACTTGACATGCAAGGTTTGCAGTTGGCATTAAAATAGGCCTAATAGACTTGTCCGAAGAGGAACGGCTGCTGTTATCATCGTCTGTGATGTCGCAACCCGATCGCACTACTAGATCGTCTCAAGCACGCAGTGTAGGCTATTTATCGTGTAATTTATACGCGAAAATTAGTTTTTACGTGCATAGGATACGCATGGGTTGGTTATATGTTTAGTAGTGGTGTGGGGTGCGTGTGTATAATACATTTGGCTTTGGGTAGAATTAGTGGTGTGGGATGCGTGTGTATTACACGCAATGAAGTGCGCATCAAATGCACGCGAAAACCTCGTAGCCTATCATATGCACATAAAATCTAATTTTCGCATATAAATTGCACGATAAACACACTGCGTGCTATAGAGACACTGGCAGCTGCTGAACTTGAACTTTCGTCAAGCGTGTCAGAGGATCTGTTTTTTTTGTTCTCATCAAAACCAATTATGCTCATCAGTGGTTGTATATCAAGCAGGGACACGTTTTTGTGAATTATATTTTGTGAGTTCACTGGAACGAATAGAGAGTCTCGATTGAAGCGCGCGTCCGAGTGAAGACAATGCTGGGTGCGCGAGCCATCCGCGCCACTGATCGCAGAGGCAAAGAGCACTTTGATCACTTGATTTAAAAAACACATTTCAGTGCTAGATCGCCTCTTATTTAACAAACGAACGAAATGAATGCTCTGCTGGTTAACTAGAGATGTTTTATTTATATGTATTGGATCATTCGTGCCGCGAGATGTTTTACAGGCACCGAAATCAGGCACCGAAATTGTCGTTCTTATTCGGTCTGGTTACTACCGTTTACGTCGGAACCGGTTCCCTATTGGAACCGAGTTTCGGTACCCAACCCTACTGGCAGCACAGTGTCAATGCCAACTTATGTCTCGAGATAAAGTTTGCAGAAACAAGTTAAACTTCCACAGAATAAATAGAGTAGTTAGCGTGAATACGAATCGCTATGCAGATTTGTTTTCCCAGCTCTGCACTGCTTTCCACTGGAGGCTGTGGCTGAGGTGAGCAGGGCTGGCTCGAATGTTTTCTCGGTCACACTAACGTTGCTATCTCTCGCCCACAGCCACGTACGCTGCTGCAGTTCTGTTCCGCATGTCTGAGGATAAGCCCCAGGACTACAAGAAACGCCTGTCTGTGGAGCTCACCAGCTCTCTGTTCAGAACTGAGCCCATGACCTGGAACGAGGTAAGGGGGCTCATCTCTGCTAAATCCTGCAATCAACGCTGGCACAGAGCCCTGCTGTAGATTAAGCCTATCAATTCCCTGTGCATTACAGAATCTGTTATGACAGATGTGGGTGTTGTATTTGTGAATTTACTGGGCAGGTGATTGTAACAAAGCATTATTGTTTTCATGCGCCTCAAGCACTTTGAAAGCATTTGTGGCACTCATTCAGTCCTGATATTTGCAGAATCAGAGGCTGAAGTGAGTTTCTCTCATGGATCCTGTTTGTTGCGTGTGTGTGTTTGCAGACTGGAGATCTAGGGCTGGACATTGGCGCACAGGGAGAGCCTCTAGGCTACAGACAGGACGGTAGGTTCACCATTCCTTAAATGAGATCAGCTCTCAGCATCTGGGTGTGATGTGCACTAATCCACTGCTTCATCAGCCTTCACCCACCAAACCTAGAGCCCAACACACCTGGCACTTTCCATGGAGAGGGGACTAAATAGGGGCTGGAACTCTTTAAAAAATAAAATAAAATAAAAGTTCCAAACCCGTGACACCTCACAATATGAAACGTTAGACATGATGTTAGAAACGGGCAGCCTCAGTCACTATTCACTTTCATTACTTTTTTATGCAATGAAAGTGAATAGTCATTTAGGCTAACATCTTTCTTTTGTGGTTTATGGAAGAACAACCCGAGGCTGACTAAATTGACAATGTTTTTAAAAAATTTGGGAAATATTTACCCCACGAGTGATTTCAACGAATGATCAGTAAAAAAGAAATAAGAATAGTAATAAATACTACACTGACTTAAATTCAGCTTTCAGAATTACCAATACAATTTGATTGGATAGAATTGGGCAAGACAAAATCACCATGTCATTTTCATTATAGATAATCAAACATCTAATAGTCCTCGAAGCTCTAAGTATTCATGGAGAATGCCAGTTTGAGTCTGGTCTTGTGGGTCTGAGGTTGTGCTATTGTAAGCTGCCTGTTTAATATGCTTCCTCTAACGTGTGTGTGTGTGTGTGTGTGTGTGTGTGCTCCCTCCACTTCCCATCCACTCCCCTCGTCCTCCAGACCCAAGCTACCGCTCCTTCCATTCCGGAGGTTACGGGCAGGATGCCATGGGCATGGATCCCATGATGGAGCACGAGATGGGCGGGCACCACCCCGGCCCAGATTACCCCGTAGACGGCCTTCCCGACCTCGGCCACGCCCAGGACCTGATCGACGGCCTCCCACCGGGCGACAGCAATCAGCTGGCCTGGTTCGATACCGATCTGTAAATACAATGACTTTTTAGGTGAGGCACCAAGACGCCTGATTGGCGAAGGGCCGGTTGTTTGATCTGTGCTGACCGCACTGTGTGGCTGGAGTAAAGCACGCCGGTAGCAGAACTAATCTGAGCTGCGTCTGAATGATTACAGTCCTGTGTGTGCGTTTAATGGGATTCTAATCTGTTTGTCCCCTCTTTTCTCTCTGCCGCAGCTGTATCGTCTGATCTGAATGAACCTGCATTGTGATTTTGGCCTGTAGAGTTGCTGAGCGGGCTCAAGAGAGTGGGCTAGTTTCTCTGAAAGTGCCTGACACACTAATACAAGCTGAGTTTCCTATGGGAACACATGGAAGTAAAACTTTTGTTCTGGTCTTAGTCGGTCAGAATTTGGTGTGATTGACAGAAGAAAAGCCCAAAAAGCAAATCCTAAGATGGAATTTTCAACCTTAGCCTTGCCTGTACTTTTTATTACTTTTTATTTTTCAAAGAATATTTCAGTCTGTAATGGTACTTATCTAGCTTGCTTTATGATACTTGTCTTTTATTTTGCAGAACTTTGTATTCCTTTCGACTGACTTGTCTTTCTCTCTCATAGTGTTGAGTTATAGTGGTAATGATCCATCCAAGATTTTATCGAGTTTATGGTGTAGAACACTAATTAATCAGTTCAATTGTATTCTTATCAAATGTAACATTGTGTAGCTTTTGTATAAAACCAAGAATTGGAGAAGTCCAAATATCAGTTCTCTTGCTTTAATGAAATCACAAATGTTCCAAAGGGTTTGTAATCAGTTGGGGCCAGTTTTTCTTTTTTTTCTTTTTTTTTTCTTGTCTTGATCTATTTTTCGATGGTAGCTTTAGAAAGGTTTTGAAAAGAACCCCTAATTATTGTAGCCTGCAATTGTTGGTTGGAGACTTGGTTATGACCTGGCTAAACAATAAAATGGACTAAATTTAATTTTGTGAACATTTTTATTTTTGGAAAAATTAAACAGTTTACTTTCATTGTAGATAATTACGCAGTAAATTTTACAAACCACTCACAAGTGTTCAGTAGTCTATTGTGAAAATATAATTTACAAGTCTGCAGGTTTTTCACGCACAAATATATACACATTAAAGAGGAGAGAAACTCTGTTCTGTGGACCCGATGGACTTCAGAATCTCTGCTGCTACTGTCTCCACTGTCATGTCTGATTGAGACCTGGAAAACAGAAACAAGAGATTGCATTACCCTACACATGCTTTACAAAACTCAAAAGTTCATTTCATTAATACGGTTGTCCAATAAGGTCAGGCAATGTGTGAGAAATCCATTCCCATGCAAGTGCACAATATAAGATTCAAGCTCATTTAAATCCACACCAGATCAGTGTCTGTCCAGAGTGTAAGAGTGACACAGAAGCAAAATAAACTCCAAGCACACACATCCATGTCTTTCTATATATTGTAAAAAAAAAAAAGTTGCTGTGACAATCTTCAGTCTTCTAGTGTGCATTGGCTTTAGTGGACATCATGAAGAACTAGATCTTATGATTGGGAGTTGATATACTTGAAATCCCTAATATATATTAGATTTTGTACCAGATTTGAACTGGTTTATTCATGGTACGCAAATGCATGAAGCACATTATCTTATAGTCAAGTTATTCACAATGGTTGTTTACTTCATGAATATGATAATTAGAGAGCAGTGCCAAATGCAGACCTGCTTAAATAAGATAACAGCGCTGTCCACATGTATTATTGATGCAGACACTGGGAATTTCACCCTAAATGAATTACTAATTTGAAAACTTACTTTTCTCCAAATTAAAACTGAGATGATGTAACCTGAGCTAATTCAATTATTTTAAATACCACTATTGAGCATAACTTATTCTAAAGTCAAGTAGGTATTTTTCTGAGTTGTATTCATTGTTTGCCTCGGTATACTATAAAGGGACAGTTCACTCAAAAATAAAAATGGTCATCTGTTCAAGTTGTTCCAAACCTGTACAAGTTTCTTTCTTCTGAACACAAAGGAAGCTATATATATATATATATATATATATAAAAAGTTGGTAACCAGACAGTTGATGGTAGCCATTGACTTCCATAGTATTTATTTTCTCTATTATGGAAGTCAATGGCTACCATCAACTGTCTGGTTACCAATAGTCTTTAAATATCTTTCTTTGTGTTGGAACAACTTAAGTAAATGACAGAATTAAAATTTTTTGGTGAAATATCTCTTTAAAATAATAATACGACAGGTCTGTTGAACTAATCCAGGTCTTAGAGTTGCACATGGATGTGTTCTAACAGTCTAGTAAACATGAAATTTATGATTTTGCAATGGGACGGCATAACTGGACCAACCAGCGGACCGATCTCGTTGCACAGCGTCTGAAATGTTGTTTTGGTTGTTCTGAAATGCCTGAACAAAGTCTGTCGTCAAAGTGGTTCATTATAATTTCCTCCTAGAACTGTCTTACACGACTGTTCCCAAACCGCAGCATCCACCTCCTTAGTTTGTACCATACTATACAAATAAGTGACTTAAAAACAGCAGTGTCGGCTGTCAAAAGCATTACATTACATATTGACATTATCACTTTTAATTTGCCATTAAACTGTTAAAACCCCCCATATCTTTAGAAAAGCTTACATTTAAATTAGAGTCTCCGGGGGTTGAGTAATTCTGATCACAACCATACATGCATGCATACATATATACAGTTTTTTATATTGCAATCATTTCACAGATACTCTTCAAATTAATGTAGAAACCACTTAAAGACAGTATATTTTAAATGATGGTCAGTATCACTGAAACTAATACTGGTACTGATGTCTCTATGAAATAGTTTTTTTTTAAACATTAATGATAGATATTCGACATTACAGCATAATTGAAAGCTATCAATTTCAACATTTAATAGACTTGATTTAAGTGAACTTAAAAAAATCTTCAATAAATGTCATGTTTACCTGCACCCTTCCTGTCTAAAAGGAAGGACATATACAGAAATTGAATAAAGTTATCAAACACTTTACAGTCTTAACTGCATACATTACATTTAGATGAATCCTTATTAAAGGCACAGTTGTCTTGGTTACCTGTGTTCTCTGATTACTGTTAATTACAGACATCACAACACCGGTTTATTATTAGGCTGGTGTCACTGTAAGATCTGCCACACGCAGATCTGATGCGCATTAATTTTCTCACAACTCTTTAAGTTCCTTTAAGACGTTATTTAACTAAGACTGCTCTTATGAGAATACTCGACAAAACGGGCATTTTGGCATAATTTATGTGTGTTATTGTTAGTTCAAGCGTGAAAGAGAACTCTATTCTGGACGCTGTCTGTGCACACAATACTGGCGCTCTCTGTGCGTCGAGTATATATATAAGTAGGCCTATAAAAATTACATTATTAATACTTAGGAGTAGTATGAGATCTGCTCCTTGGAAAGAAAAGTAAGTATCAAGCCCTCCACCAACCGTTCGCAAGCCAATGTACACTTTGGGCTTTACTGTAACACAGATTTTTGCTTTCTTTAAAGATAATTATCTTTGCAGTAACCAACATTATGCTGTTGATTGAACTAACCTTGAATCATATCTACAGTATTGCTTCAAAGTTAAATTCAACTATATTCATAGCGCTCCACTGAGCGGAACGCATTTTGGTGGTGTCGTCATTCAGTCACGTATTGTTTAAAAAATTTTTTTTTTTAAAAAGGCCTCTGCTTTGCCAAGAACCCAAAATTGCTGAAGCTTTGCCTCCCAAGCTCGGCTGGCCGGCTTCAAAGGGATGCCTTCTCATTTCAGCAGGAGGAAGAGGAGGGGGGGCACAATAGCCCTGCGTCAATCTGAGGGTGAAGCCTGAGCTCAGGGAAGCTCTCATCAGAGTACGCCTCGGCCTCGACATGAATGGATCAAAGATGAGGGTCACACTAGAGACTGGACCGGGGGCCCGTGTGCTGCTGGACGAGGGGCCGACAGGGAGCTGGTGTCGGGTTACTCACCCAGTAGACAGCGCCAGTTTCTGCAGCACGTGAACCAGGACCTGCCCTTCCGAAGAACCCCAACAGGAGCTGCCGACTGCACTCATCTGTACAGGAAGAAGATAAATGGACCTTAGGAAACAGGCTCACAGATGGCACACTCTCATATGGTGTCAACCAGAAGCAGCATGAAACCCATTTAGTCAGTTAACGTGCTCCGCAAGCTCCGTTCTATCATAACAGACTGAAAATAGCATGAATGGTAACCCGTACGACACTCGAGTAGTCTGCCGCTGATTTGACATGTCTGTTTTTAGAATTCGACTCGCTCCTCAGCGTGTCATCTCTGTGGCGTCTCACAGATGAGTGAATGAGGGTCAGTGAAAGCCCCCTCTGATGAACAGCACAGGACACACACTTCATCTCTGTAAGAGCTCTCAGTGGATCCTGCTCCTCACGCTGAGAGATGTAGAGATGCTGCTCGCTGCAGAGACGATGGGTGGAGCTTGATGTCAAACCACACCCTCATCTACCGTAACACACATCATAACACCCGTTAGCTGACCCAGGTCAATCTCCACCCATCATGTCCAGAGAGGCGGAGCTGAACGTCATTTGGCTCTGCAGTGAGCACCATTTGGATGAGATATAAGGAAGGCCGGTTTTTAACTTGGTCCTTTATAACTCACATACTACTACAAATCTACCTGTCATCTTTTGTTATAAGAAACATCCATGTGCAAAGTCAGAATGATTGTTATAGACCAACGCTACTTTTGCGTCATCGAAGGGTAACGCCCCTTTTTGGGGGAAAACAAACGGATTCCCCCGAGAACAGAACTCGCTCTAGATCTGCAATTTAAGTTTCGTGATAGCAAAAATGGCACAAACATACACACTCAAAAGTGATGGTGTTCCGAAAATTGATTGCATTGTTTATTGAAATAAGTAGAGACTTCAATCATTTTGTTAGAATACTGCATTTTATTGGTTGTTTTCGACATTTAAAGGTAGGCCTATTTTAACAGGTAAAAAGGGCTGGATTGGTTGGTATACAGCAGGAAAAATAATGCAGTCAAAAGAGATCATGTATTTTATTTTTTTATATAGCAGTAAGTCATGTTATAAGCTACAGTCCGTTTTCCAAATACAAACACGTCACGTAGCCTATTCCATCGGCAACAACGGGCTTCTATTATTTCCTATAATCATGGAAATGTCATGCCTGATAAGCTATCAACTGCAAACACTTATTTGGCCACAAATAAGTTATGTTAAAAGAAACGTTAAAGTATCACACAGACATACCTTTGCTATTACCACGGACATAAACTGATGGTTATTTGCACGTTATGTCTGTTTTGATCCAGCTGTAGATGTAAAGAGACTGGGCGCAATCAGTTTTCGGCAGACCATCACTTTTCTGCACGACACCGGCCGAGGACCGTGAGCTGTATTTAAAGAAGCTAACGTTACTGGACACGGGGTTACAGAGGTGTCCCTTTGAAATGGTCGAAAACTGGATTAATGACCCAACACAGTGGCCAAATATGGACTATTCAGACTACCACTATCTCGTGGAATCACCAAGTAAGTAGCCTATTTTTTTTGTCATTAACACACTCTCAATATGACAAACTAAACGATGAGGCCATGTCACTTTAATCATCATATTTAACTTGATTTAAATTGACATAGTTTTGTTGTCGATTAGCTATACTATTTAGAAAGACGATGCTGCTAGCAGCTAACGTTACGTGATTAGCTCTCACTAGGCACGCTACCTTGGCTGTTAACTGATTTTACTGTTGAAATAGTGGCAGGCTAGATCTAAAGTGGACTTGGCTGGTTTCTGCTTGTGTCTAGAAAGTGCTAGGACTTTGAAAGTTGTAAAAGTGCCTATAGTGAGAGCTAATCACGTAGCTGCTAGCAGCTTCGTCTTTCTAACTAGTAAGTTATAGCATAGTCGACAACAAAACTGTCAATAGCTTAAATCAAGTTAAATATGATAGTGACATGGCCTCATCGTCTAGTTTGTCATACTGTGAGTGTTAATAACAAAAATAAAATAGGCTACATAGATAGTGGTAGATGTCTGAATAGTCCATATTTGGCCACTGCGTGAGGTCATTAATCCAGTTTTCGACCATTTCAAAGGGACACCTCTGTAACCCTGTGTCCAGTAGCTTCTTCTCACGGTCTTCGGCCGGCAAAAAGAGTGTGTTTGTGCCATTTTTGCTATCACGAAACTTAAATTGCAGATCTAGAGCGAGTTCTGTTCTCAGGGGGATCCGTTTGTTTTCCCCCAAAAAGGGGCGTTACCCTTCGATGACGCAAAAGTAGCGTTGGTCTATTGGGGGCTGGATCCTCTCCGTCTCAGACCACAGGCCGGTCCATCGCAGGGCTCGCTCGCTCACGCACGCACGCACACACACACACACACATTGGGGTTTCCATGTTTTATGGGGACTTTACATAGACAATTATTTTTATACTGTACAAACTGTACATTCTGTACCTTAACTCTAACCTAACTCATTACAGAAAAATCATACAAAATACATGTACATTTTTTTTTTGCATTGTTTATAATCTGTTTTGCTTTGTAAAAAATTTTTTTTTACAAACAAGGTCCAAATTTACTGGTTTTACTACATTTGTGGGAACATTTGGTCCACATAATAGGGTTTACCAGGACCACACACACCCCACATTTTGTGGCTATTATTGCCAATTAATCACCTACCATGTACCAACTAAAATGAAAAAGGTATAGGACAAAAATCAGTCACTTTACCCACCATTGGCAAAACGTGAATTTTGGCATCAGTAAGCCGGTCACAAAAGCTGCTAGGAAGAGACTATAGAGATCCACCTAGAGGTACAGAGAGCTGATGTGAATGAGAACCGGGATGAAGTTCCCGAACAGACTGGGATCAACTGGCACTTCAGAAGTTTGTCTGCGGTGTTTGTTTCACACACTCTTTCATGCTGAGCCACATCTAAGCAAGGAGCCCACAGATTGTGATGGCTCGTTCAAAGGATGCTCCCTTTACTTCCCAAACACAACAGGGTGACAGCTTGTGCACAAAAGCTGTCTCTGAAGAACTAATACTATCTGAAACAACTCCTGTGACACCAAGGGACAAATATGCTATTTTTTCGTTTTTGTTTTACATTTCGAAGAAGCCTTGATGGAGGAATAGGGTAACACCCCTCCGTGATAAGAGGGGTGGTGGAAGCTTTATTACGTTTCAGAAGAGTCTGATGTCTCACACGCCAGTGCTCTTTATCTCTGATGTCATCACCCCAGCCCGCCTGCCCACCTCAATATGCACCCGTTACTAGGCAACAGGGTTATGTACCCAGCTGAATATGTCATTTAGTCTTTATTTCCTGGATTTCCTTGCTCACCAATACACAAGGCACCTCCTATTCACCCATTTAGAATGGATAAATACCATTTATGCTAAATAATCACATTTGGTTAACAACTCCAACTGTTGCTAACTGACAGATGCAGCTCTTCCATGGGGCTGACAGAGGTACAGTGAGGAAAATAAGTATTTGAACACCCTGCTATTTTGCAAGTTCTCCAACTTAGAAATCATGGAGGGGTCTGAAATTGTCATCGTAGGTGCATGTCCACTGTGAGAGACATTATCTAAAAAAAAGAAAATCCAGAAATCACAATATATGATTTTTTAACTATTTATTTGTTTGCTACAGCTGCAAATAAGTATTTGAACACCTGTCTATCAGCTAGAATTCTGACCCTCAAAGACCTGTTAGTCTGCCTTTAAAATGTCCACCTCCACTCCATTTATTATCCTAAATGAGATGCTCCTGTTTGAGGTTGTTAGCTCCATAAAGACCCCTGTCCACCCCATACAATCAGTAAGAATCCAACTACTAACATGGCCAAGACCAAAGAGCTGTCCAAAGACACTAGAGACAAAATTGTACACCTCCACAAGGCTGGAAATGGCTACGGGGAAATTGCCAAGCAGCTTGGTGAAAAAAGGTCCACTGTTGGAGCAATCATTAGAAAATGGAAGAAGCTAAACATGACTGTCAATCTCCCTCGGACTGGGGCTCCATGCAAGATCTCACCTCGTGGGGTCTCAATGATCCTAAGAAAGGTGAGAAATCAGTCCAGAACTACACGGGAGGAGCTGGCCAATGACCTGAAAAGAGCTGGGACCATCGTTTCCAAGGTTACTGTTGGCTGACGTCATGGTTTGAAATCATGCATGGCACGGAAGGTTCCCCTGCTTAAACCAGCACATGTCAAGGCCCGTCTTAAGTTTGCCAATGACCATTTGGATGATCCAAAGGAGTCATGGGAGAAAGTCATGTGGTCAGATGAGACCAAAATATAACTTTTTGGTCATAATTCCGCTAACCGTGTTTGGAGGAAGAAGAATGATGAGTACCATCCCAAGAACACCATCCCTACTGTGAAGCATGGGGGTGGTAGCATCATGCTTTGGGGGTGTTTTCTGCACATGGGACAGGGCGACTGCACTGTATTAAGGAGAGGATGACCGGGGCCATGTATTGCGAGATTTTGGGGAACAACCTCCTTCCCTCAGTTAGAGCATTGAAGATGGGTCGAGGCTGGGTCTTCCAACATGACAATGACCCGAAGCACACAGCCAGGATAACCAAGGAGTGGCTCTGTAAGAAGCATATCAAGGTTCTGGCGTGGCCTAGCCAGTCTCCAGACCTAAACCCAATAGAGAATCTTTGGAGGGAGCTCAAACTCTGTGTTTCTCAGCGACAGCCCAGAAACCTGACTGATCTAGGGAAGATCTGTGTGGAGGAGTGGGCCAAAATCCCTCCTGCAGTGTGTGCAAACCTGGTGAAAAACTACAGGAAACGTTTGACCTCTGTAATTGCAAACAAAGGCAACTGTACCAAATATTAACATTGATTTTCTCAGGTGTTCAAATACTTATTTGCAGCTGTATCTTACAAATAAATAGTTTAAAAAATCATACATTGTGATTTCTGGATTTTTTTTTATTTTTAGATTATGTCTCACAGTGGACATGCACGATGACAATCAGACCCCTCCATGATTTCCAAGTGGGAGAACTTGCAAAATAGCAGGGTGTTCAAATACTTATTTTCCTCACTGTATAAGGAAATAGACTTAAAAAAAACATTACCATATCTGAATTTCAGTTCCAGAGGCTTCCTAAGCGCTTGATACACAGTGATACGAACAGTAATGATGGTGCCGGTTTTACCGTATCAATTGTAGTGTGAGTCCTCATCTTTTGAAGTTACGTGCAAAGTGGATATGCTTTCGTAGAGCAGAAAACTTCTTGACATAATGACAACACAAACCAAACTCTTCCAGGCCTCAGCCACAACTGCAGTGTTCAAGGGTCAAAGGAGACATTGTTTGCGAGCAGCCAATGAAGTCCATAAGCTGCCATTATATAAATCTGTTACTAACCTGTAGATTTGGGCAGGAAGTGAGTCTGGACTCATTTCAGCACTTCAGATTCAGTTCTTTCATTTGGGAGACAATAACATTATTGTGAACTTTGAAACTTTGCAGATCTTTTACATTTACAAACAGTTATATTACACACTTTAAACATCATATTAAAACGAATTACCTTTGGTTGGTCATGACCTTGAAGATGGCTACATGTTTTCATATGATGTTTGACACCAGATAAAACTAGACAATAACAACATAAACTACTTAAAATACACAGCACATGAACTCCCGTCAAGCTTGTTGCGGTGAAAATAATGATTATGATTATTACTTTTTTTCTGGGCCATTGAGTTTATTCTTTTTTTTAACTGAGTTGATCAGCGAATGCCTGCCATGCACTTAAAAAAAAAAAAAAAAAGAAGTTTTTCAGAAAATATTTGTGAAGAAAATATTGTATAAATTGTATTGCATCTTACAAACTTCTTAGAATTTATCTCATGAAATTTCTTCTTTCATTAAGATTATTTAGTGCATTTGGTCCCAGAACCTTGGCTTGTCAAATATTTCCACAGTGTGTAAAGCTTTGAATTAAGCTCATAATCGAATGTCGCTTTAAAATATTTTTCAAACCTTTTAGGTACAATATTATGACTTTTCTTCTTGATTCTTAATATTCCTTCTTTATACCACAGATATTTTTTACTCCAAGCCACTTTTTATACCATTATCTTCAATGCTTTACGGTTTAATTACGAATTTTATGTATATATATATATATATATATATATATATATACACTCACCGGCCACTTTATTAGGTACCCCATGCTAGTAACGGGTTGGACCCCCTTTTGCCTTCAGAACTGCCTCAATTCTTCGTGGCATAGATTCAACAAGGTGCTGGAAGCATTCCTCAGGGAGTTTGGTCCATATTGACATGATGGCATCACACAGTTGCCGCAGATTTGTCGGCTGCACATCCATGATGCGAATCTCCCGTTCCACCACATCCCAAAGATGCTCTATTGGATTGAGATCTGGTGACTGTGGAGGCCATTTGAGTACAACGAACTCATTGTCATGTTCAAGAAACCAGTCTGAGATGATTCCAGCTTTATGACATGGCGCATTATCCTGCTGAAAGTAGCCATCAGAAGTTGGGTACATTGTGGTCATAAAGGGATGGACATGGTCAGCAACAATACTCAGGTAGGCTGTGGCATTGCAACGATGCTCAATTGGTACCAAAGGGCCCAAAGAGTGCCAAGAAAATATTCCCCACACCATGACACCACCACCACCAGCCTGAACCGTTGATACAAGGCAGGATGGATCCATGCTTTCATGTTGTAGACGCCAAATTCTGACCCTACCATTCGAATGTCGCAGCAGAAATCGAGACTCATCAGACCAGGCAACGTTTTTCCAATCTTCTATTGTCCAATTTCGATGAGCTTGTGCAAATTGTAGCCTCAGTTTCCTGTTCTTAGCTGAAAGGAGTGGCACCCGGTGTGGTCTTCTGCTGCTGTAGCCCATCTGCCTCAAAGTTCGACGTACTGTGCGTTCAGAGATGCTCTTCTGCCCACCTTGGTTGTAACGGGTGGTTATTTGAGTCACTGTTGCCCTTCTATCAGCTCGAACCAGTCTGGCCATTCTCCTCTGACCTCTGGCATCAACAAGGCATTTCCGCCCACAGAACTGCCGCTCACTGGATGTTTTTTCTTTTTCGGACCATTCTCTGTAAACCCTAGAGATGGTTGTGCGTGAAAATCCCAGTAGATTAGCAGTTTCTGAAATACTCAGACCAGCCCTTCTGGCACCAACAATCATGCCATGTTCAAAGTCACTCAAATCACCTTTCTTCCCCATACTGATGCTCGGTTTGAACTGCAGGAGATTGTCTTGACCATGTCTACATGCCTAAATGCACTGAGTTGCCGCCATGTGATTGGCTGCTTAGAAATTAAGTGTTAACGAGCAGTTGGACAGGTGTACCTAATAAAGTGGCCGGTGAGTGTGTATATATATATATATATATATATATATATATATATATATATATATATATATATATATATATATATATACACATATAGACCAGCCGGAAATGAAGCTTTGTTCTGAGAAAATCTCCTTCCTTTTGCCAGGAAATAATTCGAGAGACAGTCAGACAACAGTCACTAGAAGAAACTGCTTTAAATAGCGTCTGAAATGGTTTCTCAGCAGCTGAGAGACTCACAGTCCTCTGTGTAATTCACCTGAAGCAGTCTGACTCAATGCAACACGCTGTTGGCCTACAATCCTCAGAGTTGGACACAGAATCTTGCATATCAGATGCAAAAGGTTGCAGTGTGACATGAACAATGGAAGCTGACAAAATACAGTGAGTGAAAGAGTAATCGAGACAAGGGCAGAGGAAAAAAAAAACATATGACGAGAAAGAAATGTTATATGCATGTGTGAGAGCTAATAGCTGTGATGAGCGGATAGCTTGAATCACTTTGGCTTTTTATGACTGTCATTAGTTGCAGACAGTCAGTCTGGTCTAAAGTACTGTAGCATTCAAACCGACAACAATCTGCAGCGTGAAATAATGAAAAGTCATTCATTTAACGTGAATTGGCAATTTAAAGGAATTTAAATTAAGCTCAAAAGACAGCGTTAGTGGTAGAAATGTTAATTAGCACAATAATTAAACAAAACACTGGATTACAATGAAAATGTAGTGAATGGGGCTAATTGAAACACTCAAAAGTATAACCACAAGACATGAACAATATGCATGCTAACGTGATTTTAGTGGGGAAAAGTCATGTTACTAACCTTTTCTGTGATGGTTTAAACAGCTTTAGAGCTCAAACAACACAAGTTTAAAAAAAAAGAGCTAATATAAGTACTTTATAAAATCATAAGCTTTACATTTCAGCTTTTATACCCTCCAAAAATCTGGCCCAATAACTTCGATTATATTATAACCCTGGAACTGCCCACCCCTGAGGTTGAAGACAAGACAGTTCAGCAGTGTAAAAATACTAGAAATGTACATACCTCAATTTTAGGACACTTAGACATGTCATACGCAGCATATTTTGTATATTTATATTTATATTATATTTTTTGCATCAAATAAATGATAGAAATATTGATGACTTTGGCAAATAGGGCAATGTATCCTGGGAGATACCACTCATAAAATCTAAAATATATCAAATATATTACTTTGAATACATTTTACTTAAGTCCAGATGATATAAAAAGTGACATTTTCCACTCTTGCACTCTTCTTTTAGGGTTAAGTAAAGCATCAACTGCAGACAAA
Source organism: Semotilus atromaculatus (assembly GCA_031834385.1). NCBI lineage: Eukaryota > Metazoa > Chordata > Actinopteri > Cypriniformes > Leuciscidae > Semotilus > Semotilus atromaculatus. The sequence goes on along the minus strand of JAULUF010000041.1, from coordinate 8,590,937 downwards.
TAAAACCTTATTCTTATTCTCTCTTTGTAGCAGTAGGACACATCAATTATAGATTTCCACACATTCCCTTAGCAAGAAGAGTAACAATCCATTGAGATCTTTGTATGCATGTGAAGTCCTACCACAGATGGTGTAGCCTCCATGGAGCTCTGATTCTGACATCCCTAAGTCAGGATTGCAAGAAGAGACAGAAGCAATCCATAGAACATCTGTGGCAACTTTTCCAAGAAGCTTGGAACAACCTGCTCTAACTGCCTTACAAACGACACAAGGTGAACATCGCAAACTTGCCACTCAACTCTTGTAGAAAATCAGTTGAAAACGTCCACTCAACTCTGCAACAATACACATGTGCAGTCAGTGTAAACCAGGGCTCCTAACAAAAACCGTAAACGAACGAAATTTTAACAGGAACAAACCAAAACGAAATCTAGCGTTCTGAACAGAAACGCTTATTTTAAAAAGACCATTAACCGGTTAATAAACGTTATTTTATCGTTCTGTTTAATATTTTCATTTGGCAGTCAACCAATCATGAATACAAATATTATGACCTATGCAATTGTGACGCTGACGCATCCAACGTCGGCTGTCAAGTCATCAGGTAAGTTGCTGGCATTAGCAAGCGAATTAGGATCTCAGGGGTTTTTCCGAGGATATCTCAACAACTGTAAAAGTATTATGAAAATGATTGGCAGGTTATATCCAGCGTGGTGTTTGTTTTGAAAGTAGTTAGTGTAGAACCGCTACTATTCAGGATTTTTTATTTATTTATTGTTTTATAATAAAAAACCAGATTGACAAAGTTAGTATCGTGGCACTTGCGCGTGTAGTTATATAATTCAAATTTGTTTTTTCCACCACAGTGCTTTATAAGTCTTTAACGGTCGCATCTGATGCAGCAAGTTGCAGGTTACAAAGTTTATAGTTTTTCCTGTCGTTTACATTTGGCTAAAATCTTGTGTATAAAAGATGAAATGCTGTACTTACTCAAAGAACCAGTTCTTTATTTACCCTTGAGCTGCAAACAAGCAGAGATGGTGTCCAAAATGTGTGCAGGACTTAATTCACGATTGACTGTTTTTAAGCCCTGGTGTGAACACACCCTAAAATGATCTAGTCGCTACCAACCCTGAACTTAGGATGAGCCTTCTGATAAAGAGATTTTTAACACTGATATGAAAACATCACGAAAAACAAACGTTTTCTCTTCAACTCCCTCCTCCGAACCTAAACAAGCTCTGTTGCGCATTTAATATGCAAGCAGTTTCCTAGTTTCCCCACTTCAAAGGCTGACATGGAACAGTACACCCAAGTCCTTGTAATTACCAACTGAATTAACATGCCTATTAGCATATTAGTATAACAGATTCTCAGATGGGGTCTTAAGGGAGACTCCAATGTTCCTTCACTCGCTCACTCAAGTGCACGACCCGCCATTCTGTTAAGAGGACAAGATGAGAGGATGTGGAGATGAACCCAATCAATCCACAACCCAAACACGTGGCCCACACACACACACACTTTCATCAGCGGCTGCATAATCACGTAAGAACACAAGAGCTTTAAGACACTTATGCACATTGTCTTCAGACAATACCTCTCGTCAGACCTGAGTGGAAAAATATTGGTGACTATGAGAAGATAAACAGTTCGAGGCAGGTTTGAATGTTGCGTGTGTAAGCAGGATGGGTATCATCTGCCAAAAGAGCATTCTGAATGTATAGCTTTGCTGTGAGACGGAGTAAATGTTGTTTTCTCCAGCTTGTAAAGTGCATGTTCATTATTCCCTTACAAAAAAAGTATTGTGGTAGTACTATGGTACAGCAACTATACAGTGTACTTCTATATATCACAGTATTGAATGATTACCATATTCATTCATCATGTTATTTACATGGTTCCTCAATGTACTTCAAAGAAAAAAACATGTCTGTAAGAATGGTAATGTGTGTATCCACAAAACAATGTTTTACCACAGTACAATGTCCGTATCAAGATACTTTTGTATTCTCTAGCTTTTTCCATTACACTTACATGTATTTATTTAGGTTGCTCATGGAGTTGTTCAGAACAAAGAGTTCAACAACCTTGAACTTGTTTTTCCAAACCAAACTTTCTGATTGCAACGGCGGATGGAGGCCAGAAGTGACGAGTGAAACCACTGGGTAAGTTTTAAGGATGATTTATTGGTGCCGCACAGTGAAAGTCCCGCAATAAAAAATAAAATGAACAAAACAAAAACTGTACTATATTTACAGTACACGAGATCAGCTAAAGATCTGATCTTCATATACACCAAACTCAAACCACGTACTACAAACAGCACTTACTACCACCCTGTACTGTGTTTCTGGAGCCATTTTACAGTCTTGACTCCTCCCCTTGGACCACACCATTCTAAAGGGAATTATATTTCACATAATCACACATATACAGGGTCTAAAATTAACACTCACCAAGCACCAAATGAGAGTAAAAATCTAACAATGCAATTTTGTGTGAACATGAATGTGAACTGTCTGCTGTCATAAGATTGTTTCAAGACATTTAATGAACTAGATTACATTTCTAGTATTGTTGATGTCTACGGCTGAAGGTTGTACTTTGGAGCCACATTCGACTTTGGAAGTCTCCTAGGTCCATATGTTAACCTACATGTTTATTAAAGATCCTTATAGAAACCTTGTAGAAAATGGCAAAAACATAAGCAAGAAGCTTCCTAGTTGATCTGCAACGTATTTTCAGCCCTGAGTTAACATCTCCCAATTGAAACATACCAAGGTTGGTTGGGAAGGACATACCAAGGGGCTTGTCCATTTATTTAATAGCCATTAACAATACTTTCAGTTACATAACAGTCATGATTTACTAAACTTTGCAATTAGCATTTGACTGGACAAAAATTTGTAAAGTGCAGGACGAGTTATCATGTTTTTGGTTTGTTTTTCCAAAAGGCAAAGACAAAATTTTAAACGTGTATATGCAAATTCTGTCAATTTTTCCTGTAAGCAAATGGACTAAAAGATACAAACCTCTAATTCTGATTATAGTCTTGAAACTTCTTGAGATATTTTGGTCCTAACTCTCATTCATCAACTTTCTCATTAAAACTCTAACATTACCCATCTGTAGTGGTCTTTGCTGACTGCATGCACTGACTTTTTAAACACAGCACTCTGGTTACTCAGAACATATTCTGTTCCTATTCTGACCCAATGTTTTGAGTGGCCCGGGCATGAAATGGAGCCCTCTTCCTCTTTAGCCTTTGTACTGTTCTTTGAAAATCCCTTCATCATGTGCTGGATCTATTTCTGATATTATAGAGGCAATTAGTGAGGTCTTTGATGGCTTGATAAAAATGAGCATGCATAGATTTTACAGCACTGCAATTAATGAATACTAATTAAAAGGCCTTTGTTGATGGCTGGGGTGAGAGATGGATGAGTGAGCTTGGTTTTTCTTGCTTTAATTGAAACCCTTTGTCACTTGCCCACTCGCGTGTGAATAAGTGCTCTCTGTCACTCCAAAATAAGAGAACAATGTAAATTAATTTGCATCATTTGCATAAATATAAAGCTTTTTTGCATAGGTGGCGAAAGCAGTCGGATTCATAAAACATCCAACCATCACTCACAAGTTTGTCCGATTAAATAATCCTTGCTCGCACAGGTTTATGTCAAACCGGCTCCGGTTCATCACTCTTTCATCCTATTGAATGGCCTGAAGACAGCAGTGTGTCGACCTGTCTTGCTGTATGGAGCGGGAAGCGGAAGGAAAGAGTGATGTTTGAAAGGATATGTGTAGAATGTGTCATTTATTTGGAGCCTTGCACCTCTTAACGAAACCAGTGTGTTAGAGCCTTTTATATAATAATGTTACCGGATCTAGGTAAATCCAATTTCAATTTGACAAATTCAAAGAGAGAATTTTGTAAAGAAGAGAGTTTTTAGTACGACAGATTAGCCTCTTCTCACATTCAGCCTCAGATGGCACATCCACACACATTGCCTTCACTGACCGCCTGATGCACATTGTACACAAAACTTCAAAGCACTTTGTTGTGTTTAATGTACCAGGTTGATATTATGCACACTTTTGAGGAAGAACAAATATTTGGATTTGATAAAGTTAGTGGAACTAGTGCAGTGCCCGAGCAAAATCTGTTTTTGTGTGTGTTCTTAGGAATTATTGGTTTGGTGTGTTTGAGTGCTCATTGTTACAATTACTCAGCAAAAGTTCAGTGACATTTTTATTTGTGCATGGTAGAAAGCAAATACTGATACTGACATAATGACATACAATAAATATGTAAAATTGAACTACATAGTTGCATAACAATTTATAATGGTGATGTTAGGTGACATGCATTTGGGTATCTGTGTAGGTAGCAGGAGTTTAGCAGGTAGATTAGATTAGATTAGATTTACATTAGTTTCAACTTTGTTGTCATTGTGCAGAGTACAAATATAGAGACAATGAAAGGTTAAAGTTAGTAAGTTAGTTAGCGTCTAACCAGAAGTGAAAAAATGCAGAAAAGTGCATGTAGGCATAACAGACAGGTTTAGCATTGAGATCAGGCTATGTTTTAGTTGCTACTATCCAGCAATGAATCTATGGACTCCGTAACGACTGATAAAACAATAACATTAATCGTAAGACACATGGCCTAATAGTAAATGTAAGACTGTGATTAGGCTATGTTTGACTTGTTGACTACTATCCAGTTAACGACCGATAAAACAACGTGAAGCACAACAAAGGAGAACACATAAACAGCTAACTTGGTTGTTTCAATGATGAAAAGTAAGGATGGCTTACACTGGAAAGATGGGGATTTGCGGTCACGATTACCTCGCTTAAGCCTGCATAGCCTACATGAGCTATCCCAGGGGTAGGCAAGTTCGGTCCTAGAGAGCCGCTGTCCTGCAGAATTTAGTTCCAACCCTAATCAAACACACCTGAACAAGCTAATCATTGTCTTCAGGATTACTAAGGGTGTATTCACACCAGAAAAGTCCGATAGTTCACTTGCTTTGGTCCGGACCAAATAAAATTATTTTTTATTTTTTTTGGTACGGTTCCCTTTCACACTGCTCTTTTTGCAAGTGAACCAAAATTTGTAAACAAAACCACACGTGTGCTAAGGTCGTCCATTCATTGGACAAGGATTCTCAAGTAGGGAAATCAGGAAGTTCAAAAAAGGCTCAGCATGGAGATATTTCGTACTGCAATATTTGTTCTTTTACTAATTGTGTGTTATTCTGTAGAAACGCAATATGAAGAAACTAATGAGTATCATATGATACATGTCATCTATACGATGTTGTAATTCGGATTTTGAGAAGACGACGATGTGCGACTAGCTTTCGTGAGGCTGGCGTGCGCGCGCTGTATATTCTGTCTCGCATACGTGCTCCTGAATCCAGGAGATTTGAACTATTTCAGGGAGACGCTATCAATATGCGGGAGATTCCCGGAACTTCCGGGAGACTTGGGATGTCTGAAAAGGCAGCTCGCGCAGTGCTTTCTTGCAATTGGGTCGGTTCATGTTCACACCGTAAACGAACCGTACCAGAGTTCGTTTGGAACCGTACCGAGGCCACCTCTTCAGCTGGGTCTCGGTTCGGTTGTTTGGTCCGCACCCGAGTTCGATTGCTGTATTCACACCTGCCCAAAAGGTCCGCACCAAGGGGGGAAACGAACTAGAGTTCGATTCAATCGAACCAAACAAGGCAGGTGTGAATACACCCTAAGACTATAGGCAGGTGAGTTTTTGTTCAGTGTTGGAGCCAAACAATGCAGGACAGCGGCTCTCTAGGACCGAACTTGCCTACCCCTGAGCTATCCTGTTTAATAGGCAGGGCAACTACCGTAATTCCTCAAATAAAAACCAGTAGTCACTTAAACGCCGGGCCTCTGATAGTGGCCGGGGGCATGGTCAACACGGACAAACAAAGGCCGGTCTTAAATTAAAAATAGTGTACACTCAAAGATGGACGCGCTCTGTGCTTGTCATATATCATATATTCAGTGTTTTTAACCACATAATGTTTATTTTAGGTTTCAGACATTTAAATACATATGATTTATAGCAAACCAATACATTTATAGTTTGTAAAATACACAATGGTGTCTATGGAAGCAGCAATAACAATCCATTCAAATATATTTGCAGAGGTGTTAAGTTTACTCTATTCTTCTCCCAGTTCACCGGCCACTTACTTTCACGTATTTCGGGAGAAACTGAAGAATTCACGTGCAGTAATAAATCCAACAGACAGGAATCTCTGAACTGCGGTGCCCCTCTAACGTTACAGATCAAGATCATTAATAAAGGGTTTTAAACAACAAAAAAACTCACTTACACGTATTTGAGAAGCAAGTTTGTTAATATTTAGAAATAAAAGTGCTACATCTGTCATACAGGGCTATTTTGGCTATGGTGAACACGTGCCAAGCATGATGCGTCACCATGGAAATATGGCTGGCGGGCGGGGATCGTGAATTAGAAATAAAGGCCAGCCTCTAACAAAAGCCAGCTTCAAATAAAAGCCTGCTACCATCTGCAGCTCAGGTAAATAAAGGCCACGGTTTTTATTTGAGGAATTACAGTATTTAACATAGCATATTCAACATCACGTAGTTACAGGCTAACTTCAGCGCGCATGACACAGTAATAACTTTTTATTACTGTCATTGAGACCAGGCTATGCTTGAGCAAACAGTTTGTGAATAGGCTACAACAAATGATGGCCGTGAAAGAGACTGTGGACACATTGAATAGGATATGTTTAGTTGCTAAAACAGGCTAGCGTATATTTGAGTTGCTGAATAGCCTAAGCTACTATTACAAAGTAGCCTAAACTCTGAGAAAACGATAACGTTAAGCGCACAAGAATAAAATATAATATTCAGAATTAAACCGTGTAGCTGACTTACAGATTCAGTTAACATCCACAAATGAATAAGCGTGATGATTCAGGGTAGGTTCAGACCTTGGCTGGAGCAGGCTACACAGTAAACTCCGAGAAAACGTACTTTGCACATTTTTGAGGGTCTGAGGTGTATTTCACATTGTAACTGCCAAAGCTCTGCTGCTTTCTTCAACCCTCTCTGTCTCTGGTCCTGCGCTGTGCCTGTGCTCACTCAGTGTGCAGTGTGAGTGGCCAGCGGCTAGAGCGGAAAAAGCAAATGTGTGCTTCTTTTACCGATATATATTTAACAATATCTCTTGCATTTCTAATCCAAACAACGACAAACTTGCACTGCACTTGCACAGTAGCAAGACACCTGTCAAGTTTGAAATCCATTGGACTTACGGTTCGAGATATATGCGAATAACAGATACACAGACAGACAGACAGACAGACGTTCCTGTAATTTATAGATAGAAGATAGATTAGGTTATTAGCATCACATCTCTGACAGATAAGCTTAGTTTTGTTTGAGATGCTAAGTATTAGGGAATATATGCATACCTGTGTATGGTTTACAATTTATATTTGTGAAATAATGTACTTATTACTTTTAACGAGACAGACACTTTAGACAGAGACAGACACTGTTTCCTCCAGCTTGTAAAGTGCAGGTTCATTATTCCATTACAAAAAAAAGTATTGTGGTAGCTGTACTACGGTACAGCTACTAAACAGTGTACTTCTATATACCACTCACAGTATTGAATGATTACCCAGTGTTTTTTTCTGATATTGCCACACCATTGTTTGAATATAATTGACTTCAGATAAACCTATCCATAAACAAATTATAAAAACAAATCAACCTATGGTTGGTCGCATTGCATATCAGTAAACCAGTCTTTTTCAGCTCTTGATGTAATAACCTGTCCAATCAGAGGCTTTCACCCAACTTAAAATGAGGTCTACAGGTCCTGGCTATTAATCAAAACTATTTGCTATTTGTACAGTATCTACTGTAGAGACTAACACCACCTCAGACTCAGCTAATGCACCTGAGCTGGAATGAAACCTCAGGCATTGAAAACTTTTTTTTGCAACTGTGCAGCACGCAGCGTACCAACACTCAAATCACAATGCGTGTGCTGTTTCTGGAGCTGATAATTGTGTGAGATAATGCAGATCTATGCTGATAACAGAAAGCCGGAGAGCATTGTTTTTTACCGCAGACACCATGCAGAGCAGATAGCACAGATGGGATAGAGGACAGATAAAAATGGATGGAGAGAGCGGGGGAGAGATGGAGAAAGAATACAGTTTTGACTTTGCTGTGGTGGTGGTGGAAATGGAACATGACATTGACAATGCTGAACCCTACAAAGTCAAACTAGGACAAGGTCAGTAAGGAACAACACTACAATTGTTGTTAGGGCTAGTAACATTAATATTATAGTGAAATAAGATCTGCTAGATTCATCAGTATTACCTTGATTTATTAGGACATTTTATCCCAGATTAGCACAAAGTTCAGCTGTGAACGGCAGTCTTGAATTTGATGCAGGCAGCTTTATGTGGATAGCCAATGGAGTGTGACATAGACCCTCGAAGACTAGACACACATGGACCCCTACTGAAGACTAGACACGCTGCCATGATCATGGGGATTATTTCATTGGCTAGCCATTGTTTGATTAGGAAATCCAGCTTACAAGTCGTTGCAGGATTCCAGTTTTGAGATGACAAAAAAAAAAATATTCAGACAGGTCTGACTGTCCTAATATTGTACAGGCACAAGTGATGGTAGAAACCAAGTGTGCAAAGTGAAGCAGTGTGTTTCGAGAAGAGCACAACACTGAACCCTGAGGCACCCCGGTGGTTAGGTGATGAAACTTAGACGCCCTTCACCTCCAGGAAACCTTGAAAAATCTGCCTGTGGGGTAGGGTAGTTTTAACATAAATATGAAGGGGATAACATCCCCACAAGTAACAAATGAAGCACTGCAGGAAATATGATCACCAATAACTGCACAGGAAAATTGTCAATCACAGCAAAGTCACTCCTCCTTCCTGTTCCAAACCTCATCGACAATTCAGCTCACACCTTCGACTGTGACCAGCAGCGTGGTATCCAGCCCTGACGGTTCATCTTTCGAAAACAAGTTTTGCCCATGGAGGAGTGTGCAAATGTGTGTTTGTGAGCGGAGGCCGGTGGCCCGAGGCACCGTACCTGGGTCAATACTCTTTCATGCCGCAGCTGGGCTGAGCGACGAGGCCATTGTTGCTACTGTCACGCTGTGAGGGGCTCCAGTCTGCAGGGGTGGCCACAGCAGAGCTAATGAGCACGCCTCTGAGTCCCAGGAGTAGGAGCTTGCCGTGCAAAAGTGTGTGCATGTGTTTGTGTGTGAGAGAGCGTCTGCTAGCACCACTGTCCTGCTCCTTCCTCTGCATTATTCATGCACTCGATACACACTGCCACATTCTGCTACCCTGAGAGCATTGTGTGATGTGTATCTCAGGGAATGTCTCCCTACGTCCATCCCTTCTCTGTCTCTAGCTGTCTCCTCGTTCGCCCCTTTCGTTCTCACCAACAACTCGGTGAACTGATTGAGAATGTAGAACAGCAGCCACACTCGTGTCCTTGTGGTCCAGGGCTCGTCACAGCAGGGGAGACGAAAATCATAATGATGAGAATCATGTTTTTGGGCTTTTTCCCACCTAATATTGACAGGATAGTGGGCAGAGGACAAGAAACAGAATCTGCAAATGATGCAGATTTGAAAGCTTGCTGGCCACAGGAGAAACATGGTCCAATATGATGGAGCATGCGACCTAACCCCTAGGTAACAGCAGGTGTGATAAACTTATTTAAAATGCAGCAATTATCAAGTCCATAGATATGGCTTTTATTGTCCTCCAGAGAAAAATAAATCTCTTTTCAACAATTGAGTTATTCCTTGTAGCAGTATCATAAGCGTTACAGTAGTAATGATGCTTGCCTTACCAATTACCACCAATCAGAACTTTGTGCTTAATGCAACTAATTGGCTGTAATATAGTAAGTCAGGGAAAGTTTACACAAAAAGAGTCAAACTTCTACAGATTCACAAATAAAGCAGCTATATAAAAAAAAAGCAGAAGGTTATGAAGGAACAAACAGTGTCATTTGCCTGTGAGAAGGAAGCTAATTACTCATGCTCAATGTGGATCAGAGCAGAGCAGTATTCTCTAGAGACTGAATCATTAGGTAGAATCAGACATGACAATAAAATAACACGCATACAGCAACACATCAGAGGGATGCCAAGAGAGTGTATATGTGTGTGTGTAAGAAACGCCCGACGGGGTGATTTATCTCCAGAAGTCTTGGAAGGCAGACAGCACATGAGGGCAGTAATGTGACCAGGTCATTTCATTCCATTAGCACTGCAGTGACAGAGCCCGTGTGTAATTAGGACAGGGACAGCAAGTCATAAATCAAAGAGGACAATTTTAAACACAAAAACAACAGACATGCTTTAGTGCATAAAAACACCCACAAACAGAGATGGACATAAGTACTCTGAGGTGCCATCAAATGATCGATCATGGCAAGACATGACAATTATTGTGTGACTATTTCAACAATTTTTGACCTTGTGATTAATGATGGTGTTTGTGCTGTTCCTTGTAGTCTGATTTATTAATGTTGGTATAGAAACTATAGAAATACTGTATACAGTGACTATTAGTTTGGGGTAGACCTAGTTTTTGTGCTCAAAAATCAGCTAGACGAATCACAACTGAATGGACTGCAACAGAATGCATGTTGAAATCAATTATTACAATTTTACACTTTGAGCTATTTTTTCCCCCACTAATAAATGTGATACAGATGGTGAGAGCTGACAGCACATGAAGAATGCAATGCATAGTCAAAGATGACAATCTGACACATTTGTACACAGTCCAACATTTCAAATAATTTGCTTGGAAGGAACTTGTTCTATCAACCGCCATCCCAAAGTCCACAAAATCAGCAATTCATGAATTTGTTGAGTATTCGATCATTCCAAAATGACCAAAAATCACATATATAGTCATATGTTCTGCTAAGAGTGAGAAAAAAGCAGACAGCACCCTTTACTGAGTGTATTCTATGATCAATAAAGAAGCACCAGTCAATCGCATGCTTTGTTAAACACAAATGGCACACTATATAGGTTTAAGTGCTTACAAACACACAGTCCTCTCTACCACACCTAAACTAAAGAAAGCCATTATTTACATCTCCCTCTAAATCCTGGATGAGAGACGCAAAGACAGTAAGAGACAGTAAGAGACAGACAGATAAAAGGAGAAACAGTGTTAAAACAACAGAAGTGTTGTGATCTGGCTCGATGACACTAATGAGGCCTATAATAGCTCTTGATGGAGGGAGAAGATCCTAGGGGGGCAGAAACGGGGGTGGGTGATCAACAGAGAGAGAGAGAGAGAGAGAGAGAGAGAGAGAGAGAGAGAGATGCTTCCACACAAGCATTTGAAACACTGAAGCACACATGTGATTACACTGATTGGACATGAAATAGATTACACTGCACACATTACAGTGATGAAATAGGAAATAAAAAGAAGTGCTTGGTGATTACACAAAAAGAGAAAGCGAAAGAAAGATGGGAAAAACTACATAGGTGTGACATATTGGTAGATCACTTTAGTTTGTTCAGAACAAAAAGTGATCTGTGTAGACTATGTTCTGGGAGACGGCAGTCTATTTCACTAACCAATGTAAATTACGAAGTGGGAAACGACTTTCTAAATTAGGCCATTACGGTAAAGACAATGCTTTTCTGCAGTTCATTGTGGTTGTAATCAAGGGTGGTAGAATATTAAAGGCAAACATGGTCTATTGTCAGTTGTGTAGTGATGTATGAAGCACAGCTCACAAGAAAGTTGCTTTCAAATCAACAAGATTTCTGTTGGTCAATGTGGCAAATTCGCATGACCAACTTGAGCCAGTTACTAAGTATTTGTACTTGGCGAATTTGGCGAAACTCTGCAAAAAAAGTGCTCAATAGACCTACTCAAATGTAAAAAAAAATAAAAAAAAGTAAAAGTAAACAATTTAGTACATTGCTGTTCAAAAAAAAAATAAAAAAAATAATTTGATTCTATTTATTAAAGAATCCTGAAAGAAGTATTATGGATTCCACAAAAATATTAAGCAGCGCAGCTGGTTTCATCACAATAATGAGAAATGTTACTTGAGCACCAAATCAGCATATTAGAATGATTTCCGAAAGATCATGTGACACTGAAGACTGCAGTAATGATTTGTAATGATAAACTTCAGCTTTGCATCACAGATATAAATAACATTTTAAAATATATTAAAATAGAAACCAGTTATTTTAAATTTTAATTATATTTCACAATTCTTTCAACATTTTGATAAAAAATAGATGTAGCCATGGTGAGCATAAGATAATTTTTCAAAAAACGTTAAACCAATCTTATCAAACCCAAACATTTGAACATTAGTGTACACTGACTTTATATTAGCCAGATATATTTTATTTCCCTGAATAATACACACTTCTCATTCAAGGTGTGTGAACTCAGTAGATTTATATTTGAATGTGTGAGAGAAATGTGTTGATGAGATATCAGCCCTGGGCCACTGCTCTAATATAAAAATCACAATACTATATAAGATCTTTGTTAAAGTGATCATGAACTGAGAATTTAAATTTCCCTTGATCTTTGGACAGTTACAAGTTCATTATACTATTAAAAAAATACCCTGTAAGTTTCAAAACTCAAAAATTCCTTGTTATTCCAAAACCTGCTTTTATTGAAACCAAGGCCAAAAAACGACAGGATCTCAAAAGTGGAGACTTGTGATGTCACAAGGCAGCAAAAAACCGCCTTTGCGGCAGAAGATCAACGCCTACGTCTACATCACCGCGTCTTTGGTGCCGCCCACTGGCAACCACTGTGCAGCCAATCACAGCAGTGGGCGTTTACAATGAAGTCTCACAGCACCCACTCATAGCAGTGGGCGTTTACACTGAAGTCTAACAGCAGCCAATCACAGCAGTGGGCGTTTACAATGAAGTCTCACAGCACCCACTCACAGCAGTGGGCGTTTACACTGAAGTCTAACAGCAGCCAATCACAGCAGTGGGCGTTTACAATGAAGTCTCACAGCAGCCAATCACAGCAGTGGGCGTTTACAATGAAGTCTCACAGCAGCCAATCACAGCAGTGGGCGTTTACACTGAAGTCTAACAGCAGCCAATCACAGCAGTGGGCGTTTACACTGAAGTCTCACAGCAGCCACACCCCTTCAAACAGAGCGTTCAAATCAGAGGCTAAAATCAGGCTTGGATTTCTAAATTATGACAATTTTTTATGTAAAAATCATACTAACATTATAGGGGCACCCCAGGAAACTTTATAAAATGATCAAATAATCCAGTTCATGACCCCTTTAATGTCTACAAACACAATTGTACTGGAAGCAGATGGAATGAGAGCAGAAATTATGTTTTAATTGCTGCCATGGAGTTCATCTTCCTATAAAACTGTAAATGTGTGAGAGCGAGATGCTGTGCTGGTCTTTCTGACACCGTTATTCCAGAGACTAGTAACATAACCTTAACTGAAAATATTTCTCTCTCTGTCTAGACAGTATTCCACGTCTGAAGCTCAGAGATGTTTGAGATTTGTGCATTCAGAGGAACTGATTCAGTTCTTATCAGGGGGGGAAAAACTGATGCAATCAATGAAGGGATACCAACATGACTGACATATTTCTGCTAAATTTCTGATGTCAGGGTTTCCACACATTTTGACCTATTCATTTCCAAAATATTTGTTTAAACTTGTTCAACATTTAGTATTAAACAAAAAAGGTGAATCAGCACCTACTGTATCCATAATATTTTTTTGTTATTTTTCTTAATTTTTGTCTGCAATTGAGAATTTTCTGAAAACCCCCCAAAAAAAGTAAAGTTAATTTTTCTTTAGCTCCTAGACTACTGCTCCAATTTTCACAAAAATGTAATTGGATAATCCTTGGACCACAGCAACAACATGTTATGCATTTCAAGTTTATTACCATTTTCAAATAACTTGAGAACAAATTCACGTCGGCGCTCCCGGCATATGGTCTAAAAGGGTTGTCCCTATTCTTTTAATGAGTACTGGGTGTGTTTTGGACGTAACGTGCAATAAACCATTCAGAGTCTCATCTCCCATTCCCTTTAAAAGCCAGTTGCGCTCGCGACATGACGGATTCGCTACTTACATTGCGGAATTTGCAAGCGGAAAGAATGAACACTTCTCTAGCGAGGAACTGGATCTGCTCGTGCACTCTTAGAAGAAAATGTTCTATATAGAACCTTAAAGGTTGTTTCAGTGATTTTAGGCCCAAAAATAAATGTCTAATCTTTCCTAACGATCCGCTAGCTGCCCGCCCCATAAGCATGCCGTCCAAAAAACGCGTCTCTGTAGGCAGCCTAGGCTCTGAAATCTGCACACAAAAACAAATGAGTACAACCACCACTCAAAACCAAAACAAACAGTGTTTCAACCAATCACCGACAGGGGCGGGTGTTGCTCTGTCCAGCCGTGCACGAGCTCAAAACCTCACAACACCCGCCCCTGTCGGTGATTGGTTGGAACACTTTGTTTTGGTTTTGAGTGGTGGTTGTACCCATTTGTTTTTGTGTGCATATTGACAAACATCAAGACCCTAAAATGTATTTATGAATGCATGTGAATGATCACAAAATTCAAGATATGGGGGTTAGAAAATGTATATATTTATATAATTTTATGTAGTTAATCAATATCACATGAAGAGTGCCATTTCAGTTTTTCTCCTCCAAAAATCAGCATGATTAAAATGTGATATTAAGTTACTTCAACAGTTTAATAAACAATAATTTAATTACAACAACAAAATGTTGCAGAATAATGTAATATATGAATGAATAATAGCCTAAAAAGAACCTTTGTGCCAAAAGGGTTCTTTCTTGTCATTATAGAACCTTTTTAGCATAAATGGTTCTTGGAGTATATAGAACCCTAATGAACCCTTTTTTCTAAGAGTGTGCGCGAGGTTAAAGCACGCAAGCAGACCATCTACAAGACAAGCCGGATTCCACCATATCTTAATGTACACAATAATTATCTTTTACATTGTAACCCTTTTATTTGTAATATTTTGGCATGTTTGTGTGCTGCTGCACACACTGTGTAAAAAGCAGAGTTTGCGCGTGTTGTGCACCGGCCTATAGGCGCATATTACTAAATGCGCCCTTTAAATAAAAAAATAAAAAAATACAGGTTTCAGTTGGTCAATGCACAGTCTATTTCAACACACCTTGTTTTCAGACCAGTACACCCATGGGCGCACAAATAGGAGCAAATGCATTTGCTATTTAAACAACGTGAAAATTATAACTGTGTCAGGCTAAAACTAGCAAAAAACAATTGCGTTGCGCCTAGCGCCGCATTGATCATTAAACACTTTCTGCCATTCTGGCCATCGACCATTTTGATTGTTGTCATAAAACATATATATCGGGAGGGAGCTTGGCGGAAAATATAAGAGCGCCTCCAGCTTGCAGAGCCGACGTGTGGGTTCACTTTGGTTTTAAAATAAGTCAGGGAGTAATGAATTAGATATTAGATAGCATTGCAAACTACACTGGATAATAACACCAACAAGCTTCCGTCTACCTCAATTCGTGGAAAGAACATAACGGAGTCGGTAGTGGATTTGCGGCCGTATAGTGTGGTTGAAAACCCCGTCTTAAGGCATGTGATGGACACTATGGATGCGTGCGATGTGACTCTGACTTGCAGACAGATGAGTTATCAAAATATCAAATATAAAAAAAAATTGTGTAGAGCACTTAGAGCAGTCAAGTCCCCTTTATTTATATAGTGCTTTTTACAAAACAGAGATTTTTTTAAACCAGCTTTACAGTGATAAAAACAGGAAAATAATGCAACAAAGTTTGTTTAGGCTTTAGGTCTAGAAGTGCTCTAGTGTCATTGTCCATATTAAGTAAGTTCAGTGCTTGAAATTGGCTATTTCAGTTTTATGAATTTTGTGGCATCTTCATGTTTAGTTCAAAGTTTTCAGTGAAATATGCACTTTTTAGTGACACTGAGGAATGCAAATAGCTTTGCTAATTGTCACAACCTGGCTCAAAGGTCATGACAAAGGAGGGAACGAGGCAGCATAAATGGTCAAAAGTGATTTATTTAACAAAAGAACAACTACACATAACTACTTAAATGTGGAAAGTATAACTCTATAACATAAACAAACTCAAAACAAGATATGGCAGTCGGGATGATCAGGCCAGGGTTGACGTCTAGATTGCAGCGAAGAGAGTGTAGTTTGACCAAGTGAAGCTTTATCTCCCCTGGCTCATAGTTTCCAGGTGCACCCAATCAGCAATCACCTCAATAGAACAAAGATAATTAACAACCACACAGGTATCACTCCCACAGAGAGACCTCACTGGATCACACAGGGCCCGTCACACCCCCCCCCATAAAGTCGGTGGCCAAAAGGAGCCGCCGGCAAAATCAAGAAAAACTAACGTAACCCACTATAATCTAAATCATTAAATGTTACAAAATTACCAGAATATAATAAATGGCCAGATATACACACAGCAGAAATGTACATCTGGCCTTCAACTTGCGCTTCGATTACTGCTTTCCCCCATTCCATCTTCAGCAAACCTCGATACCTGGGAAGCAAATTAAGAACACAGGCATAGAAAAAAAACAGGTCACAAGACAACAAGTAGCATTAATACCTTAGAGCAGAGGGGCACGTGACAACGCATCTGCCATTACATTGTCCACTCCTTTAATATGTCTAATCTCTAATGCGTAGGCTTGCAGAAACAACGACCACCTCATAAGTCTCTGATTGGGACATTTCAGTGACTGTAAAAATGTCAGCGGATTGTGGTCTGTGTACACAACAAGTTGTCCCCCTCCAATGTACACCTCAAAATGCTGCAAAGCCCAAACAAGTGCCAGCGCTTCTTTCTCTATCACTGAATAATTCAGCTGATAACGGTTGAATTTTTTGGAAAAGAAGCTAACTGGTCTTGCCATTCCCTGACCATCCTCCTGCAACAAAACAGCACCTGCACCAACCTGACTTGCATCTACTTGGAGCATGAATGTTTTATCATACTGTGGTGCTATCAACACAGGAGACGAACACAACAGAGACTTAATGTTCTCAAAGGCTTGCTGACACTCATTAGACCACACAAACTTTGCCTTAGCCTTCAACAACTCAGTCAGAGGAAAAACAACTGTAGAGAAGTTTTTACAGAAACTCCTGTAGTATCCGACTAGACCCAAAAACCGTTGTAACTCTTTTTTAATTGTAGGCACAGGAAAATGTTCTACTGCCCTAACTTTGGCCTGGACCGGAGCTACACGGCCCTGCCCCACTACACGTCCCAAATACGTCACAGTTGCCCTCGCAAACTCACATTTGGCCAAATTGATAGTCAGATGCGCCTCAGACAACCTGTCGAACAAAGCTCGAATGCATCTAAGATGAGCGTGCCATGTATCACTATAAATAACCAGATCATCTAGGTAAACGGAACAACCTTCTAAACCTGACACAACGCGATTCATCAGTCGTTGGAATGTCGCTGGAGCATTCCTCAAACCAAACGGCATGACTCTATAAGAATAGAGTCCAGATGGTGTAACAAAGGCCGACACCTCCTGAGCACGCGCAGACAATGGAACCTGCCAATATCCCTTGAGCAAGTCAAACTTGCTAACAAATTTGGCAGAACCAACCTGATCTATACAGTCGTCCATACGCGGCAGCGGAAAGGAATCTGGTTTAGTGACTGAGTTTACCTTTCTGAAGTCTGTACAAAACCTAGGCGATTTATCAGCCTTTGGAACCAAAATACACGGTGAAGACCAACTAGAAGGTGACGGGACTGCAATATTATTTTCCAGCATGTAAGCAACTTCAGAGTTTAGATGTTTAAGTTTCTCTGGAGACATGCGGTAAAAGCGCTGCTTAATTGGTTGTGCATCTCCAACATCAACATCATGTTCGATCCAATTTGTGCATGTAGGAACATCGCCAAACAGACACGGATATTTCTGTATCAGATCAGACAACTCACCACGCTTAGACTCAGTCAAATGCAACAACAGACTATCAAGGTTACAAAGTGTCTCAGAATTTTTTAGACGACCATACAACAAACTGTCATCTGGTTCTGGCACTCCATCTGCCTTCTGTGATTCTGACAACGAACTCACAAGCAGAACGGGATGCACCTCGTCTCTCACCGTCTGGCTTACGTCCGCCTCACGTTTATAATATGGCTTGAGAAGGTTGACATGACATAACTGTGTTGACTTTTTCCGTCCTGGTGTTGCAATTATGTAATTCAGGTCAGACCTTCTCTCAACAACTGTATAAGGACCAGCATATTTAGCCTGAAACGGCGAGCTCACAACAGGCATCAGTGCAAGAACTTGATCTCCCGGACTAAACTCTTGATGCCCCGCATGGCGATCATAGATGTTTTTCATCTTACTCTGTGACACTTGCAATTTCTCCCTGGCCATTTCACCTGCTACAAACAGACGATGCTTAAAGCCATTGACAAAATCAACCAAATTTCTGGGCGGTTCCGCCTCCACGAGGCCATCCTTTAAAACAGCCAAGGGCCCACGCACTTTGTGTCCAAAAACCAAGTCATTAGGACTAAAACCTGTACTTTCCTGTACAGCTTCTCTTGCAGCCAACATAAGCCAAGGAAGACCCTCTTCCCAGTCCCTATCCAACTCTGTGCAATATGCACGTAGGAGAGACTTCAAAGTCTGATGGAACCTTTCCAAGGCTCCCTGACTCTGTGCATGATAGGCTGATGACTGGTTATGACGGACACGCAACAACTTCAAAACCTGACCAAACATGTGCGAAGAGAAATTGGAGCCCTGATCACTCTGGATGACCTTCGGAATGCCAAAGACCGAAATGAACTGACTTAGAGCCTTCACTACCGCCTTAGTGGTAATTGCCCTCAACGGATATGCAGCAGGATACCGAGTATTTTGACACATCACAGACAGTAGATATTTACAGCCAGACTTAGAACATGGTAACGGACCCACACAGTCCACAATCAGGTGCTCAAATGGTTCATTCACAACCAAAATGGGTTGTAATGGAGCAGGTTTAACAGACTGATTGGGCTTTCCTGTTAGCTGACACACATGACATGTCTTAATGTATGCTGCAACATCTCTTTTCATCCGTGGCCAAAAGAAATGCTTCAAGATGCTAAGAGAAGTCTTTTTCACACCAAAGTGCCCACTCTCATCATGAGCAACTTTTAAAACAAGAGGACGAAATTTAGTCGGTACCACCAACTGAACAACAGCATCTCCAACAAAGTCAGTACCCAAAATCAACCATTTCCTGAGCAACAAGCCATTTTGTACAAAATACCCACTTGCTACACTGTTGATCTCCTTAGCAGATACTACACAGTCAAACATTTCTTTAAGGGAAGAGTCACTTTGCTGTTCCTGTAACAACTCAGTTTTTGACACAGATAGTGGAAAATCCGACAGTAATGGAGCCACAAACTCACTTTCACTCCCAATAGCTTCCCTCTCAGACTCAGCTTTACTCATAGTTCGGGTACTTACACAGGCTGAGAAAACTTGAGGTAAGTCATCGGAAATATAGTCCACAACAGACTTAACTGGGCAAGATGTAACAACTGGCAAGGGAGGAGTGTCAGCCCAAACACGGCTACCAGCCAGCCCGTTACCCAGAATGAAATGAATCCCCTCAATGGGCAACGCTGGACGCACACCTACAGCTACCTCTCCTTTCACCAGTTCACAATCCAGGACCAACTTATGTAACGGTATGGGCAAAACAGTTAAACCCATGCCACGACTTAGAATACAGTCACCCATATCAGTTTCTTCTGACAGCGGCAACACAGATCCCACAATATAAGAGTCAAAGGCCCCTGTGTCCCTTAGAATTTTTACTCGAACCTTAGCCTCACTTCCTACCAGCGACACAAACCCATCTCTAATAAAAGGGGCATAAGCTGCGAAGACATCCGGTTCAAGCTCCGCTGTAAGCAACTCAGATACACAGTCCGTAACAACCGGCGCAGCTGCTGCCCCAGGCTTAACCTTAGATATTACAGTTTTATTCCTAAAATGCAGCATTGGACAATCAGCCTTCCAGTGACCCTCTTCATGACAGTAGTTACAGTTAGTGTCAACATTACTTCGCGATACTGCTTCTAACTTTGGCGCATCAGCTCTCCAAGAACGCTCACGTGTTACAGCACGCTCTCTAAAACTCCCTTTATGGAGTAACAAATACTCATCTGCTGATGCAGCCGCACCCGCCGCCGTGACACACTTTCTCTCACTTACATATGTTGCAATGTAACCAGGAAGCATGTTTTTGAACTGCTCCAACACAACAAGGTCACATAGATGCTCAAAAGTAGTGACTTCCAGCGCAGCCAACCAACGTTTAAAATGACTAGTTACATCCCGAGCAAACTCCATATACGTTTGACCAGTACGTCTCTCCCATGACCTAAACCGTTGGCGATACGCTTCTGGTACCAGCTCATACGCCTTTAACACAGCAGACTTGATTTTTACAAAGCTAGAGCTATCTTCTGCGCTCAAGGATGAATAAGCTTCCTGCGCTCGTCCTGTCAGCACACACTGAAGCATCAAAGCACAATCTGCATCAGGCCAACCTCTAGCACTGGCAACACGCTCAAATAATACAAAAAAAGTATCCGGGTCCCTTTCATTAAAGTGTGGCAGTAATCTTAAATTATTTACATCAAAGGAACACAACTGCCTACTCTGATCTTCACTGGACCCCCTACTATCACTTGCCAACGATAAGCGGTGCCCTTCTAGATCTATTTTGGCCTGCTCTACTTTTTGCCGAATCTTCTCCACCTCAATCTGCTTTTTAAGTTGCAACTCATGTTTACATTTGTCATGCTCAAGCTGAATCAACAACAGTTCTTTCTGTTGGTCAAACGTTAAACCCTGAGTCTGGATAAGTGCACCAGCGAAAACTGGAGAATCGTCTTTTTCATCTACAGGCAACACACCCTTTTCTCTCAACTCAGCCTTCAAAACTACCCTAATGTTCTCTTTAAGGCGTTTGTCACCTACCACTATAGAGAAGTGCTCTGCAATCTTCAGTAGCTGCTCCCTAGTACAACGCTCCAACGCCTCTTCAGACGGAGCTGCAATAAACGCATCACAATCTGCCATTACAACAAATTAGACTTGGCTCATCAACACGACAGCAACAGACCCAGTAAATCAGTGCAGCTTCCTCATGCGTACTAAGAGAACTAAATCTCACGTAGTATGGAGTTTTCCCACTATCCTAATCAACCCAACTAACTAGCTTAAACCCTAGTCTTCATGCAGTTACTTGTGGTGGGTATTTATGCACTAAAGACCGCTGGCCTGGAAGAGCAACTAGCACACTAGCGACCCTCCCAAAACCACGGACATGCTCCCAAGCTAAAAAGCTTCACCCACGTTCACCACAACACTACCAAGGACCCGCTCAACAAGCCCAAAAGTGGACCGTCGCTACAACCTACAAGAGAAAACTCCAACCACTTTTATCAGCAATACACATACGAGGAACCACAACAGTCACCTGGATTATCTGTTAACTGCAGAACAACAACTAATTTGTAAGAAAACAAGTTACCTACAAATTTATTTCAAATGCCAAAAACAAGTCTTCACTTACCCTGCTCAACCAACCAACCTACTGTATATTGCCACGCCAAATGAACAAAGAAACAAATAATTACCAAAGTAAAACAAATGTCTTACCATTCCAACGAGCTGCCCCGCTCCCAACAAACTGGATTGCAATACATAGGCTACGCTACAACAATACTATGGCTGCATTAATCCCATATTTTATCAAATTGCCCTAATACTAAGACCGGCACGAGCCCCCATTTTGTCACAACCTGGCTCAAAGGTCATGACAAAGGAGGGAACGAGGCAGCATAAATGGTCAAAAGTGATTTATTTAACAAAAGAACAACTACACATAACTACTTAAATGTGGAAAGTATAACTCTATAACATAAACAAACTCAAAACAAGATATGGCAGTCGGGATGATCAGGCCAGGGTTGACGTCTAGATTGCAGCGAAGAGAGTGTAGTTTGACCAAGTGAAGCTTTATCTCCCCTGGCTCATAGTTTCCAGGTGCACCCAATCAGCAATCACCTCAATAGAACAAAGATAATTAACAACCACACAGGTATCACTCCCACAGAGAGACCTCACTGGATCACACAGGGCCCGTCACAATTGGAATGACGTTTTTCTGCAGAGTTCTCAATATAATGTGATAGAAATAACAGAATAAATCAGATGGTACACACCAAGTTGTATTTTCAGCCCTATGCTTTTTTACATTTGTGATAAAAAAAAAGAAGAAGAAGTATTGCAATATATCGCAATGCGTATTGTATTGGAATATATCATGATACATTGTATCGTTACACAATCATGTATCACAATATTTATCAAATCGTGAGGCCCTTGCCAATACCCAGCCCTAATATATATATATATATATGTAAAAATGTATTGCGGTATCATTACTAACGTCGGTATGTCATCGGAACCATAATTTGTATCTATGGGTTTTCAACCATTTTCCTAAAATCGTCAGCAAATACTTTTAAGTGATGCAGCGTTTTCTGTTGATGCGTAAACTTCATTAAAAGTACACTATGTAACTATTGGCCTTGTAGCAGTAAAAAAACAAACTGCATGCATTATGCAGAAGAACATTGTTTTGGTTATGCTTTGGCTCAGCATGACTGTGCGGATGAATATGGTTAACTTACTGCTCATAAAACATTCACTACTAGGCTTAAGAGATAACCAGTTTAGATGAAAAGGATCTCCAGCTGACTACCTGAAGATGTTACTGCAGCTGTACCCATTAATAGACACGGCTAAATACTGCATGGCCAAGAGAAAAGCAGGAAACACATTGCAAGAGCAAACTAGATGAATGCTTCCTGTCGAGTAAGTCACAACCTCCACATCGGAGTCTACCTATCTTTCCGGATATCCACACTGAGGTGTCGAGATCCTGGACTGAGCCTGTTTCTGCCCATGTCTTGAGACCCTCACTATCAAACTATTCATTGATTGTGGGACTAAATGAACACAGGAATGGAGAGATGCCCAGGATTAAAGAGACACTTGCCAATTATCTCTCTCCTGCGTCGGCATCGTCCATAAAGGTTCTGACGCCACCCACCAAGATATAAAAAATAAATAAAAAATAAATTCTGGTCAGAATTTCCACTTAGGTGCATCACTACATTTAAGTATTAATTTTACACTTGGTCTGATGTAGTATCATCTGGCATGCTTGCTTAGCTTCCCATTGTGCCAATGTCATGTTTGGCCTTGATAATTGCTACCTGCAGCTATGTTTATTACTGTTATTAATATTATTATTATTAACATTTTACAGTGTGATTTCTAAGAACTAACTGGAACCAATCAAAGTCGATTGATGAAGTAATTCTTTACAGATAATTTTGAAATTAATTAAATTCCCTGAATTTCCAAGGTTGTCCATGACTGTCGGAACCCTGATTGCCTTAATTAACTTGTCCTTAATTGGACAGTGGTGCCATTTCAGAAAAGAAAAAAAAAGGAAAAGAAAAAAGGAGAGCAATTTCATCCACAGAAGCTCATAGGAATCTGAGTTTATTTTTCAGTGCTTGAGTGTCCCTGAAGTGTCAGTCTGAGTTTGTGGCTGGGCAGTGTGTGAGTGATTTTTTTGGATGAGATCACTCTCTTCTCTCTGGAGTCTGCCAAAGCCAACAGCTCCTATCCAAATATCTGCAGTGTTTCAGCACAGATGAAGTCATCAGAACACTGATGACTCAACCACAGGCTGGGCAAGGGGCGCATACTATAAACAAACACACATTCCCATGAGCAGAGGATACCCATATATTTTGCACACAGTAACAAATCCACAATTTTTACAACATGTTTTCCAAACCACGCATGCATGCACACACAACAGACTCCCATTCCTTGCCACCATCGCCTTTGCCTTTTGGCTTGTTTAGTTAGGGACACTTATAAAGCGCTATATAAATAAAGGTGAATTGACTTGACTCTCCCGCAATAAGAAAGGAGGACCTTTCCTGGATCTTGGAGAGAGACCATAACACTAGTTTTATTTTATCCATTGGGAATTGATTGGTTTTTATCTCAGTGGTTCTCAACTAGGGGCCTCATTAAACTTTCAAGGGGGACCTCAAGACTTTCTTTTTCTTTGAAGAACCATGTTCCCATGACCTAGGAAAAAATGAGGTATCCTGATTTTAAAAAGTGTGATTTCTAGACAAGGAAAAGTCATGTAAATAAATAAAATCTTAAAACTAATAAACTAATAAAATCTTGTTATCCAGTAAATCATGAAATCATTGGGCCTTTGAATATTGTTGTGGATAATGGGGGTCAGAAAGCTCTAGAAGTTCGGACGAAAGGTGCTGAAAATGAACATGTGGTTGAATTTTAGAGAGTTTCCACGGGGGAGCATTTTTCCATTCATGATAAAATCAGGAACACTTAGTAAATTGAGTAAATTTTTATTAAATGTTGACCGACTGCATATTGCCAATGAAATAATCACATCTTGGCATGATTATGCAAATCTTCTCTGCCTTGCAAATTATAAAATAAATGTTTATAGTTCATCGAGGCAAATTGTTGAAAACATGGATAACGAAAGGGATCCTGGGATTAATCCTGATTGAAAAATCAGTCATTCTCATGGTCTCGCCCATCATAAATAAGAATGATCAATGACACGCTGACTTTCACACAGCCGATGATAGTGTGATGAATGTAAACATCCCTGCTGTGTTATTTTCATCCAGACTGATGATTTATAATTTGTCCTTGCTGATATTGGACAGTCCCCTAATCAACAAATATATGCAGATGAGAGGATCAAGAAAGAGAGAGAGCGGATTTAAACATGTGCTACTGTACATTTAAGACTTCAATATATAAATGACCTCAGTAATGATCTGCTAATATATTCCCGTGTAGAAACAGAAAGAAAGAAAGAAGGAAGACATCAACAGTCATGAGAGTCTGGGTGCCTCGTTCTGTATGGTTGTAAGCAACCTCTCAACGACCCAGAAGGCCACACAGTACAGCGAGCACAGTTCATGCCCTTCCACCACACAAACATACAATATTAAAGAGAGGGTTCGACCTGCCACACACAGACACATCACATATTGAGCCGAAACACTGACTCTGACAGCACCAGAATTTAAAATAAATAAAATAATTAAAAAAAACTCCCTGCTTGTTCCTCCTCCAGTCACAGAAAACTCAATTTCCTTCATATGTGATCTCCTCTTACTCTTTATTACTATTCTTATTACTCTTTAGAGACGACATAATGTATTCATAAAATCATAAAATTCGTTTGAACTTTAATCTATTTTGTAGTCTTTCTATCTTATTCCTCTGCTTAGTGTTAACATTTAGCTACTAAAATGGCTCCTACCATGCTCATTTACAGGTAAATCATTTTGTTCAGGGGGTCTACTGTAATTTCTTACATGATTTATTGTTTATCCTGCCCTGCTGTGTTGTGACAGGTCTACCGCTTAGAGCGCACTGAAGGACGGATAGGCTACACAAATTTACTATCATTTATTCTTTATATATGGAAAACTCTCTGTGCTCCAGATGGCCAATCCGCCCCTGGGCCCCTTTGTAACTTTGCAGATTGTTTACATGCACAAACAGCTATATTACACACTAAAGGAAAGGCAGAATCAAAAATCAAATCAGAAAATAAAAACCAAATAAATATGTACCGTTCGCTTTTACTGCAACACGCTATGAATCATTCACATTGCATTCAAGAGTGAGGCTCAGCTGGTCTCAGATCAGTTTTTGCACACACTCACCAATCGTTTCAGCACACGGAGCAGTACTTTCTGCTGTCTGGGCTCAGTGTGCATCTGCAGTGCGTGTGCCAGGCTGAGCATCTCCTCCGACTGCAGGCGCTCCACACCCTCTCCTCCATACAGCTGAGCCAGCAGAGACACACTGTGACTGGCCTCCTCATACACCTCACTGTCATTACACGCCAGCTGTGGGAGAGAAACACGGATACCTCAACACCCAGGAACGATTCGCATAAAACACACTATGATCATGTATATACCAGCAACAAAACAATGATGCACCTCTTGATGGAAATAAATGTTGTGATGTTTTTTGCAACAAGATATGCATCAATTTTTCGGTCAAGATCTTGTATTGACAGTACAAGAGTCAAGCACTCTGTAAAGTCTCCTCCAGCACATCCCCAAAACGTTCAATGAATCTATGGTTTGGACTCAGAGGTTCTTCTGTTGCTTTTGGGAAATATCAAACTATATCCTTCATCAGTCTCCGCACTACAAATCTGTTTGTCCATGTACGGTCAATAACAGTGGTCTAGAGAATCTGTCTTATATATTTATTTTAGAACTTCTCATTAGGTGTTTCTCTCAGACTTGTAGGAACACATAATATGAAAAACAGGATTTTTTTCTAGCTTTTTTGAAATTTACATTTGGCAGATACTTTTATTCAAAGTGATTGCATTCAAGGTATATATTTGATAAGTTTAAGAGTAATCCCTGGTAATCAAACCCATGAACAAAGAGATTGATGAATAATGCAGCCATAGACAAGATCATACACATAAGGGTCAACTCTGCTACAAATATCATTCAGAAATCATGGCTTTGACATTCAGATTCAACAACTTGGTTCATATAGAGTTCTTAAGGGGAACAACACAAAAGTTCTGTAATCAAAAATTTCCAGAAACAAGAAATCTGTCTGTCCACTCTGAAAATGGAGTGTGATGCCACACAACTCTGTGATACTTAAAAAATCTGTACAAATCTGTGATACTTAAAGGGATAGTTCATGCAAAAATAAAAGATTTGTCATTATCCATGCACCCTTATGTTGTTTCAAACCTGTATAACCTTATGTGGAACATAAGATGATATTAGGCAGAATGGCACAGCCTGTCACCATTCTCTTTCATTGCATACTGTTTTTCATAAAATGACAGTTAACTCTTTCCCCCACCATTGACAGAATTTTTCGGCAATCTATGTTATAAGGTAGGGGGCGCTATTACGCATCTTCTGAAAAAGAAAAGAATCTCTGGGCGCAACATTTGTCAGTAGAATTTTATACAATTAATAAAATGTCACCACATTTTTGTTTTGTATTGCTGTTTAATACACAGTTAAGACCAACTATTGTATTGGATTTATGGCTAAAAAGACATTAAAAAGTCTGTGTAAACACCTTTTGCAAAAATTATTTTAAAAGTGTGTATTATTAAAACGATCTCATTATTTGTCAATGAAATGGACTCCAAGGGACGATCACAAATAATTATAAAATAGAATATTATACATATTATTAATTATAGTAAACATAAAATTGTAGTATATTATATTAAACAAATGTTTGTAATGAGTTCCAGAAGCTTTAAATATCTTTAGTGTGAAAATGAATCGTATCAAGACGTATGCCCCGTCTTGTCCTGTAACACCTTCTCGAGATGTCATTTTGTGTTTAATTTTCACACAATTTCCATTCACTGCGCCGCACAGGAAGTTGCAGTGGCCACTACTGAAGCAATGCAGAGGAAATCGTGCATCAGAATCAAGATCAACAATTTTTTTACGACTGCCATTCCTACCCCCAAACCAGATGGAATTGACATCAACTGAATACCACGCAGAAAAATATATATTGGCAGAGATATAATCTCTGGGTAGGAGAGCTGAAAGTTATGTTCTCATCCTCAGAGACTGTAGAGACAGCAGTTACAGGCTTAACACGTCCATCAGGGGAGCAGCATGGAGTGTGAGTTCTCAACCCAGACCACAACAATCCCCACTCAGC
The DNA here is from genome assembly GCA_031834385.1 of Semotilus atromaculatus. Classification (NCBI taxonomy): domain Eukaryota; kingdom Metazoa; phylum Chordata; class Actinopteri; order Cypriniformes; family Leuciscidae; genus Semotilus; species Semotilus atromaculatus. Next base: position 8,562,915 of record JAULUF010000041.1, on the reverse strand, counting down.
CTAAGACTGAGATAAAGACAAAAAGCGACACACAAGGGCCGTGGGGATTTTCTCTGCCGCTCATTTCGGCCCTCAAAGCCCTGTGTGGTCGGCTCAGGGATTCTAGCCTCTTTTGGTGCTGATCTGTTGCTGCCCTCTGCCATAAAGGCATAATCCCAAGAGACTCTGGGGCAAGGGCCAGCCGCGCCTAATCCCGCCCCTCTTTATGATGTCGCCGGCCACTCCAGAATGGAGTGCGGTGCTTTAGGAGGCCACACAATACCCCCAAAGACCACCGCCCCCTCCCCGGCCCACAGAGAGGCTGACCGGAGGGAGATCCCCTGGCGCTGAAAGGCCTTTGGTGTGCGTCCACGGGCTCCGCGGCTCCGGTATTGTTCACATGCCAACGCGGAGTCAGAGCAGAACAAGAGTTAACACCTGCTTAGACGGCCTCCCAAATCCACCCTGTTTACTTAGCAGGGCTTGTAGATGCATCGGGGAAATCAGGCTGAGGAGTCTAATGGGACTGAGGGCTGAAAAGCACACAGGAATCAGGGAGATTAGGGAGTGTTAATGCCACTGTGGGCTGTGAATGGATGATTGGAGGAGAGAAAGAAAGAATGAGAAGAGGAGGAGAACCCGAAGCCTATGGGGACGTGTAACGCGCAGGCCTCTCATGACCTCCGCATGTACTCAGGCACAAAACTGGGCCTGTGCATTTGAAGCGATCGATATTTCCCACCGCCTCCTTTGGAAGAAACAACCCTGCAAATTACATTTTTCAAACCATGTGTTGCTTCAAACTGTGTACTCAGTCGCTACGTCAACAGACTGCAGGGAAGATCATGTGTGATTGTTTGTGGGCAAACTCGGAATGTTTACCACCAAAAATGAAAAGCGTATGGAGTGAACACATGAAAAGGCTTTTATACTGAGTGGAGACTTTGAGGTGACACGTTTCCCTTTCGGATGAACTATTTAAAATGCAGTATGTCCCTAGCACACATAGACAATCTGTTCACCTGATCCTTAGGCACCATTTGCCCTTGAAAACATTCTCACACAGTGCCTCATCCTGGTGCCCTGCTTCCACTTATATGTACAGTATATATGTGTGCGCACGCACACACACACACACACACACACACACACACACACACACACACACACACACACACACACACACACACACACAGATAGACACACACACACAGACCAAAATTATTTTTATAATGTGCACACACATAAATTATAAGCCCTGTTTCTGTTCATGCATTCCTTCTGTAACATTATCCATCCGAAAACTTTGATTAGAACAAAAATACCAGTTAATAATGATAAAAAAAAAAAAATTATTTATTTTTTTGCCTATATTTTACACCAGAACTTGAATAGAACTTTATGCAAAGAGCTTGTGACTAAAACTCATAACTCGAGTGGATCCTCAAAATCGGCAAAATCCCCCCCCAAAAAAACAGTGGCTTCACCTGCCTCAATCGTGAATGAAGTCCTGCCCTCATTTTTTACACCATGCTTGCTTGTCACAAGCACCAAATCTGCTTGTTTGCTAGCATAGAAATCTAGACGCAGCCTAGCGGCAGCACATTTTATTTTGCAGCCAGTGTCGTCTATCAACTCTCTGTTGGCTTGCGAGCTGGAAAAATCAAACTCTAGTGAGGCCAATCACATCGTGTACATGTATCGAGTCGGTAGGCGGGCTTAACATAATGACGGCAGAGTTGCGACGGTTCTGCGTGAATTCCTTGCTACTTGAAAACAAAGAAGATGGCTCATGCTGCTGGCGAACAGCAGCCTTTCAAATCGGCTTTGGCCGCGACTCAGGAAGACTTTGAGTTAAGCTTTTCTTTGAGAGTAGAACGGCACTGAAGTCCGTCGCTCTGACTACGTCACCTTCTTCGTTGCTCTGGTTGGTTGTAGCGCTATCCTATTGCATGCAGAGGGAATTTGAAAGACAACCGTTTATTCTGCCCCTCGGATTGAGCCCTGCCAATTGTGTGTTCCCAGACCTAACATCTTGACGTGGGTCTGGCTAGTCAGGGCTACTTGTTTGCAGCTCAAGGGTAAATACAAATTTGGTTCTTTGAATAAGTACAGCGTTTTCTTTATTCAAATCATGATGTGTGTAAAGGCCAATGTTTTATGTATTTAAGGAGCGGAGAAGAGTGTCTTAGTCTTGTGTAGTCATAGTCATAGTTGTAACGCAAGCTTTTTGCCAAATCTAAACGAATCAAATCAATGTAAGTTGATAAAAACTTAATGCGATGCACTTACTGCGTCAGATGCGACCGTTCTAATGATGGACAAAACTCAAATCTCGGACATTCGCTGGTAAAAAACCTCGTAACTCCATTTGAGCTTGATTTTGGAAAAATATGAATAATATAACGACACACGCAAGTGTATGACCATCCGTCATTTAATCAGGCGTTTAATCATTTAAAATATAGTTTTTATTTTATTACATTTCCTGAATAGTAGCCGTACTAAACTAACCTGCAATTTTGAGCCATGCACATGGGTTTCCATATTTAATGTGTGTTTAATGTGTACATAATGATTTATACATATATATATATATATATATATATATATATATATATATATATTTAAAAATCTGTGCACAGTCTTAGTGATAGCATTATTAAGCCATTATTAGCCAAAATAATAAATAAACTAAATGCAAGGACCAGTGAATGTGTAGAATGTGAATAACAGGTGTTCTGGCGAATGATGAAATTCTGTGGATATCTTTCTGCAGAATTCTGCAGGCGGGTAGTTGACATTAAATTTCAAGCACTGACAGCATTGTCCTGCAATGTTACATGATGTACTTGATTTGAAACAATTTAAAAAAACATGCTTTTTTAAAAATTATTTTAATACTTGCATTGTTTATTATTCACAATGCAACATTATTTAAAGGGATTGCTCACACAAAAATGAAAATTTGGTCAACAATCACTCACTCTCATGTCGTTCCAAACCCATGAGACTTTTATTCATCAGCAAAACACAAATAAAGATATTTTTAGAGAAATCTGAGTGATTTCGATCCCTCCATTGAAAGTCCATTCACCCAAAACTCAAGATGGTTCAAAACTTTCATAAAGACATTGTAAAATAAATCCAAATGAATGAAGTGTTTGAGTGGAAATCTTCTGAAGAGACAGGGCTATATGATGAACAGATTGAATTAAGACTTTTATTCACATAAACATTGATCAGCTAACATTCACAGAGCACATCAAATATGGTCAACTGAAGCTCAACCTTGCTTGATGCACAAGAACAAACACAGGTTTTGCTGAAGCTCAAACATGGCGTGACACGAGAATGAACCTCATTGCATATATGTGGAATAAAAGCCTATTAGTTAAATCTTTTGATTATATAAACTGATCCGTGTCTATTCATAAGACTTGGATTAAACTGCTCTATTCAAATGGATTTATTTTACAATCTATTTATGAACGTTTTGAAATTTTGGGTGAAATGACTTTCAATGGAGGGACAGAAATCTGTAAGATTTCATTAAAAATATCTTAATTTGTGTCCCAAAGATGAACAAAAATCTTATGGGTTTGGAATGACATGATGAATGATGACAGAATTTTCATTTCATATGTGAACCGCATAAAAGCTAAAATGTAATAGACAGTATGCAATACAGAACCTTCACATTTTGTTTTATATATGCATTTATATTTTCTTCTAAAATCTTGTTCCAGAAAACAGTGGGACAGTAATGATTCAATTGCCTGCGACACAGTTATGATGTTGTTCATTAAAAACACAGCTGGCATTAATTAATCAACAGCATCATATGATGAGATGACCTGCTGGTATCTTCCATTTTGTTTAACATAAATCTTCACTGTACTGGTTAAAAAATATAGTGGCATAATGAAATATGCACCCCTTCGGATAACTTGATAGAGAAGACATGATGAGATTTCTGGTAAGTATACTGAGCAGCCAATGTGTACTTTTTTCTTTCTTAACTGTCCAGTATGTAATTCACTGGGAGTGGATGTTTCAGTGCACAGTATTGAAAATGTCTGACTCATAAGCAGTGTATGTACTGAACCAGAAAGTAGATAGAAACATATTCATGGTTTTTAAACAATGACCTTGACTCTTTTAAAAAAAGAAGCTATTCCAGAAAGTATATGACACTGTAAAACATTTATATTTATATATTTTCCCAAACATTCTGCCCATCTATCATTAGTAAAAAAAAAAAAACATAACAGGCAGTCCTTTTGAGCCAATGTTGGTTTTGGGCCAGGCGGGTGCTCTAACAGAGTTTTCATATTGCCACAGAGCCACAAGCCACAATTATTCCTGGCAAATGTTTTTTTTTTTGATTGTTTGTTTGTTTTTTCAATCTGGATAGAATCTGGATTTTTTTTGACTGACTGCATTGACTTCCTGCATCTCCAGTGTGTTTTCTGTCAGTACAAACCCCCCATTTAAAGGTGTTTATAGGGATTTTAAGTGACGAAAAAGAGGATGAAAAGTTTTCAAGTGCTTTGGGGAGATAAAAACAAGATTCCAAGTCTAAATAATTTGATAATTGGATACTGTTGATCAAATCTGGTGAGTAAATCGCAAGAGCATTTTCTTATTACTTAATTACATGCTTATTACATAGTAACTACACATTACTTAACAGAATGTGCATAATAAAAATGCATTAGCATTTAAACTTTCATGCCTTTTAATGTGATCAGCTGTGATCCAATCAAAACGTTTTTCACAGCAGCATTGTGTGTTAGTTTTAGTGTGTGAGAATGCACTTTTCCTTTCCACTACGCTACTTTTTCATTGTTTTTCAACGTAAACACATGCTAGACGGGCGTCTTTAATTGTTGTTCTCGCATCTCGCAATGTTATATTCTAAAAACGCAGTGCAGAAGTTAAAAGTCGGCCAACTTTTAAAAAACATGTCTCTAGACCGGTGTTTCCCAACCCTTTTCCTGGAGGCATGTCAACACAACACATTTTCGAACTCTTCCTAATCAAACACACCTGATCCAATTCGTCAGCTTGTTAGTAGGGACTCCAAAACCAGAAATATATGGGTCAGATAAGGAAGACATCCAAAATGTGCACTGTTGGTGTGCCTCCAGGAACAGGGTTGGGAAACACTGCTCTAGACCTTGCGCTTTTTTTTTTCCTTCTACTGACCTGCGTCATGCGTTTTTAACAGCAAAAACAAGTTTTGAGTGAACCGGCCCCAAGAATGAGTTTTTCCTGGCACAGTGGGCAGCTTGAATTCTGCTTTGAGGGTCATGTGGGTACAGCTTGCCACTTAAACACACATACACAAGCTGGATGCACGTCTGAGGGTTACAGAGTTGAGTGGAGTGTGTTGGTGGAAAGCTGGTCTCTGGTCTTTCTGCCATCAGTGGGAATATTATGCCACAGTGCATCACTATGCCAACCACTTTCATTTCACTCTCTCTCTTTCTTCAATAGATGGGATTCTCAACATAGTCTCATCTAGTGTCTGCTGAAAGCCTCTATTAGACATGAGCCATATACAGTGAGCAATATATGAAACTCACAATGGAATATGAAATACAACAAAGCCTTCCACACAAAGTAAAACTGAACAGCATTTCAGTTCATTGCATCTCCCACAAACACCCAGACCCTCTTTTCAAAGGCTGTATTGAGTCTTCTATGGCTGGCTGTTCTAATATGCTTTCATGAGAAAGATACAAAACCCTTGGCAAACACACAACATTCATTTGAGATGAAATTCAATCTATCTTTCTGTCAATTTGCGGCTTCCATGAAATGAATGAGAAGTAAATCTATCTTTTCAATTATGAATGTCTCACTTGTCTGGATTGATTATATTCGAAATGGATGCTCCATTATTTATTATAGGGATCGGTTAATGACACGTGAAAATGTGATTGAGAGCAGAGGGTGGGTAAAAACGGCCCATACGCACTTACTATAATCTAATAATGGATTTCACATCAAGAACACTTTATTATATTTCATGAAATTATTGTTGGAGACAGTGGAATCATTTTGATGCAAATTGATATCAAAATTACATTCTTATTTGTAGAATGGTCATCAGGTATGATTTGATAGATACCTTTCTATTTCTTTACTACAAACCACAGTATTGTCCACGCATCATCAGCACTCTAAAAATAAAAATTCCAATTAGAGCCAAAAGTTTTTTTTTCTGTATGACACTATCTACCCTGGAACCTTGAGGCCAACCATGGACCAATCCGCTGGAAGCACGAGACTAGAGCTCAGCAACAGTGACATGGGAGAATAACGTATCTCAATTCCTTTTTTACAGACATTTTACATCTAGACATCTAGTATGAAAACTAACTTTTAGAATAAAAGAACCCAACAACTTAAGATATAGTTTAAGACTCTAATTTGACATCACGTACAAACAAAATATGATTAAATTAGACCAGATAACATGAACAAGCTGGCTTTCATATAATGTTCAGAACGTATATGTATATTAATTACAAAATGCATAGCAATGAATTCACAAAAACAGTATGTGCAAGTAATATTTCAGTCAGAAGATACGGACAAGGTGTCAACTTTTTTCCTTTACACTCTACTTTACTTTCGCGGGAGCGCTGAGTGTCATGCACTAATGCAACTGAAGGGCAAACCTATGTTATACAGCTTACCAGTGAACAGAAAAAGAACCAAATGAAAAGGATAAGGAAGGCATCTGTAATTTCCATAGTAATCAGTGTATTTTGGTACAACAAAAATAGAGTTTGACAACTTGTTTTGATGCAACTATCTCTGTATGTGGTTTTGGCAACCCATTGGAAATAAGTTACCCTGCCTACATTTCTATAACCTGAAATACGTTGATCCAGGTACATTTTGCTGCACTTTTAAGGTGACACGTACACAAGATCCATATGTTATTCTCCATTTCAGATGTGGGTTTATTAAAACAGTGTTCATGGGTACATTTTTGCAAAATGATATTGCTTTGCTTGTAGCAAAGTGTAGTGTATGTGTCATGCCAGTATGGAAATGAAACGTCTGGAGAGTGGTGCATCCCAAACTTGCTGAAGTCTTGATTCTTTTTAAGTGAATCTGCTTTGGGGGACCAATGGATGATGATTCCAATCAATATTTCAGTTCAGTACCTCCAGATTATTCTGTGAACTCCAGTGTGCAGGTCAGAGAACAGTGGGAACATTTTTGGGCCTTGAGATTCATAAATGTTGAACACTATGGTCTTATAAAGTCCCAGAGTTAAGGACAAGAACATTGAGAACCAGATTTATTTGGCAGATTTTTTGTCAGGAATGTGAAAAATGACATTTTCAAAATCGTTTCTGAGTAATATCTGGATAATAATCACAGTCTATCAGTACATTAACTGACATACATCCAAATCAGGCTACATAACCTTTTATTGCACAAAGCTATAGACCAGTAGCCTGACTACGTCAGACTTCCTACTTCCGCTAATTTCATTTCGCTCCTGTAGTCAGTCTGAGATAGCAGCCTATTTTTCAGTTTTCCACCGGCCTGAAAACAGCCGGGCCAATGAACGAACAGAGGGCGGGCTGAAAGCCGTGACGCAGTCGCTAAGCGCCGAGTTTAAGATTAGGTCAGGGAAATCGAAAACGACCGCGGATATGGAGACGCGGATGCAATTCGCTCTGTTGTGGAGAATATTCCCGGCATTAGCAAACTGAAGCCAGAACAAGAAGAGTGTGTATTAAACATTTTGAATGGAGGTGATGTTGTGGCCCTACTCCCTTTGGGAAAAGTTTAATTGATCAACTATTACCGATCGTCAGCGAGAAACTGGGGAGCCTTTTGACAGGTCAGTGTCTCCTTTCTTTTCCAGGTCTTAAATACCGTAAAACTTCAAATAATAGCCCGGGCTTTTATTTGCCCAAATCGTCGAACTGCACCGGCTTGTATTTGAGACAGGCGTCTATGAGACAGGACTTTATAATTTAGTGTTGAGAGATGTTGTTCCTAGAGTCTCTAATCTCTAAAAATCTCCAAATGCTGAAAATTCTGTCATTAACTACCCTCATGTCGTTCCAACCCGTGATACTTTCGTTCATCTTCGGAACACAAATAAATATCTTTTCTTTTCTTTCATTAAGAGATTATAAAACGGATCCAAATGAATTGAGTGGCTTAGTTCAAATTTTCTGAAGATACTCAATCTCTTTATATGATGAACTGATTTAATTTAGGCTTTTATTCACATTTAAACATTGATCAACAAACATGAAAAGAAGCTCAACTGAACCTGTTTGATGCGCGAGAACAAACCTCATTGGTTCTTGAGGAAGCTCAAACGTGCTACGTAACACGAGAACGAACCTCATTGGTTCTTGAGGAAGCTCAAACGTGATGCGTAACACGAGAACGAACCTCATTGGTTCTTGAGGAAGCTCAAACGTGATGCGTAACACAAGAATGAACCTCATTGGTTAGCGCATGTCAGACGAACATGCTCGAGCTTCTGTTTACCACAACTGATGTGTGAATTGATGAATGTTTATAAATGCTTATATATGAATAAATGTATAGGGGAGACATACGGAAGAGTTCCTCAAGTTGTGCTATTAATGCATTACTGTAAATTTAATTCTACATCTGTGTTTTTTGGTTTGTTAATTAAGAAAATACTGTGATTATAATAATAAATAATTTGTTCCATTTATATAGTGCTTTTCTGGGTACTCAAAGCGCTTCACATACAGAAGGGGGGGAATCTCCTCAACCACCACCAATGTGCAGCATCCACCTGGATGATGCGACAGCAGCCATAGTGCGCCAGAACGTCCACCACACACCAGCTCATTATGGTTTAACGATTTGAGTTTGTAAGAATCTAATTACAAATGGATACATATATGATAAAGCTGCATCTAACGATTGTCTGATCATCAATTAATTGGGTGATTATTTCTTTAATTTTTGGATTAATCGGGTAAAAAAACAAACCAACAAACAAATACAACAAATTTTATTCATCTTTTTGATTACTTTTTACTTGTAAACAATGTTTAAATTGTTAAACTAAAAATGATAATAAAGAAAAACAAAAGCACAGACTCTGTGTTAACAGGTAACATTCACTCCCCTGATCATAACCCGTTAACATGTGATCACTTCATGGGACAAACTGAGTCATTGCAATAGGAATCCACGCTATTTGGAGGTTCACACGGATGACTCAGTTTTGCTCATTTTCAATACGATCACTTGAATTCACCATGCTGACCAACAGCCTGATTTTAAAGTGAGTTCTGTGTGAGCTGCCTTATACTTGACAAGAGACAATGGACACTTTTTGCCCGCAGAATTTTGCTAATGTGACTGCAGCTTTACTCTCAAATCTTTACCTTCTTTTTTTACATTTTTTTATTTACCTAAATTTAATATTAAAAAAATGTCAGTAAAATCAATATATATACATATATATATATATATTTTTTTTTTATTACAATTTTCTGTTTCTGTTTTCCATATGGCACTGTTACAAAAAAGTCGATGTATAATTTATGCAAAAGGAATGGTTATGCAAAACAGATGTAAAGTTTGTATGAAACACACACACACGCACGCACACACACTGACCAGTTGAATGAGGAGGTTGTTTAGGTCTGTCAGTGGCTTGTTGATGAGCAGCAGTTCCTCTGCAGCCTCAGTGTTTTCATTACTGTCTGATCTCTACAAAAAAGAGAAGCAGAGAGAGCATTATTAGACCGAGAAGAAAAAAAAGAGAGGGAGAATAAAGGGGAAGCGAAAGGAAGAAAATGAGGACAGTCAGTCATTGGGGAGATGCTTAGAGAAGAGAACTCAAGAGCCAACGCAACAGAGGATTGAGAGTCTGAGAGATTCCTGCTCATGTAATCATCACAGGAAGTACAGTAGCTTGAAGCTGGTGCTATTTTTAACAGAGACGCTCCTCAGAGGTGCTGGGGTCTCTGAACACTGCCCAGCTCTGCTGCCGGAACGGAACAATGTGTACAGCTTGCTGTCTACCATCAGCCACAACATCTTACTCTTTAGTAACAGCTGTCATAGAGAAAGAGAGAGAGAGAGAGAGAGAGAGAGAGAGAGAGAGAGAGACACAGACAGACAGATAAAAATAGACAACAGCAGCAAGAATGCATAAGAAATGCAAAGTTTGTTACCCATCAGTCATCAGCGAGAGCAGCTGTGCAGTGGGTCTGGTTCAAAAGTTCATGCCGTTGTCTCTAGCTGTCTTATTTCTGGCTAATGTTTCAGTGAATGTGAGTGTCTGGGATCCTCAAGCAGATTGACAGACCGGAGCAATGAGATTACAGCAAGCCTTCGCTTAATAGGACTGCAGCTTTTTCACAATTAAACTCCCTTCACTCATTTAAAATATTAATGACGGAGCTCGGGCTGACACCGTGAGAGAAACGCGAGAGGGAAGGACAGTCGGCGCAGTGGGGAAAAGTGCTCGGGAATGTCTCCCTCATCATTATCACCCAAACGAATTTGGGTTCTGTGGACACTTTTTTTTTTTTAATAAGGTTTGCTTTCTCTCTTCTGTCGCTTTTCTCTCTCTCTCTCAGAGTGCTGAATTCCATTACAGGCTCCATTTTGGCGATGTCCGTGCATGAATATGTATGGAAGGACGCTGAGGGAAAGACAAAGGCCTTGGGTGGATAATGAGGGTTGAGGAGGAACTGACAGGGGAGCGACTTCCTGTGAGTCCTGTGTGCCACATATCCGACTTTAAAGCACTGTTTACCACGGGTCTGCTGAAGCGTACCGGTAAAAATAGCACTGGGAACTATTAGACGTCAAAGCAGTGGAAATTGAACACGAACGCTCACGTGCGCACACACTCGGTAGCTCAGACAAAGATGTCCACCGCGAGTAATTATGGGTAAAAGGTGTAGTGGATCCACTCAGAGTGAGTGGCTGGATGTATCCTGCTGGTATCTGCATAGCAGTTGTCATTGCATAACAATCTAATCATCAGTGAGGAGAGGATCCAGACATGAACCCCCTAAAAGCATGCCTACGGCGACAGTAGCAGGCAAGCGCTCCCCGAGGACGGGGGGGCTGGGGGGTGTGGGGAAAGGAGGAGAGAGAGAAAAACGAGGAGAACAGCTCAAGAAATGAGGGCGACAGAGGCAGAAGTGTTTATAAACAAGAGGGTGAGACGGCGAGGGGGGGGAGAGGGAAAACAAAATAAGGATGGATATCTACTGGAACGAGAAAAAGAGCAAGAGGATATTTACAGAGCAGTCTGTGACATGGAAAAAAAGGCAGAAGGCTATAAAGTTTATTTTGATCAGTTTATTAATTGATTAATCTGTGTTTTTATTTTTTTATTTCTTTGTTCCAGCCCTAAATTAAAGAGGAATACAAGAAACTGTTGACCATGTTCTGTTGTGTTACAGAGTTGCCATAATGTACCATATCAAAAATCTTGTCACTTTTAAAGAAAAAAACTCACTAGTCAACCTCAATATCCAACTCGTTGGTTGCTAGATGACTAGTAGACCATCCAAATCAATCCATAACTTATGCAACAGGAATGGTTAGAGGCAAAACAGAGAGGAAATGTGTATGGTTTTGAAAACAGCCGTGCTGCTGTCACACTCCTGAAAAATGCAGTTATTTAGCAGCACACCCTGTCTGAGATATAAAGTGACATTTTTATTCTACAGATGAATCTGAAATTAGACAGAAGCAGAAAAACAAACAGAGGCATATCAAATATATATTTATGAAAAGATTGAGAGAATTTAGCTTTTTTTCTACTGTGCATCAAACTAATTTATCTTTCAAAGAGTTATCCTCTCTAAAAAAATATATTCAACAGATTCAAACCCTATGATCTTTGGCAATTTTCATTTTTGTGTGGTCAGTAAAAGGAGGCACATCTGAGACTGAGACTGTTTAATATGCTTATTCACATATATCCATATTCATAAATTTAAACAAAATTAAAATCCTAGAAGAAATACGCGAGAAGGCCAATAAAGAAAACGAGAGAGAAAGACTGTCCTCCCAATTACTGAGAAATCATTTTAACCTCACAGAAACTTAGCAAAGTGTGCCAAGGCAGAATAAATTTCCCCGCTACATTGACACCATGAAAATGGGCAAATACCATATCTAGCTGAAACTCCATGAAGAACTTTTCCTGTCACAACAATACATCTTCCTACATGGCATATACATTCCACCGCCATAACCCCTCCTGCAGAGAAGATATGTTTCATACACTGGAAAAAGAGACATGCCCTATCCAGGCTCAGGGAAATGTGCTTGTTTGTGGGGATCTGAATGCAAAAACAGGATTACAGCTTGACTTCACGGACACAGGAAAGTAAAAAATATTAATAAGATGTCCTCTATAAATAACACCATTTTGCCTTTCCACAGAAATAACCATGACCATATTGTCAATAAGAATGGGAGAGACTGTCGCTACGTCTGAAATCATGTATTGTCAGAGTAGATGCTACATTTGAATTTGCTTCAAAACTAAAAAAAAAGAATATGGTCTATATAGTCTGAATATGGGCAGTATGAATTAAATTTGGACGTATTATATTCGCCATATTGTTACTGTTACTGTCACATGACCCACCAGTGTCAGTTAGTAAAGGATATTAAAGTGTCCATCGAATGTGCACTTCAGAATCTTGGGGAAAGTACTAGTTTATCCGGAGATTTTTTGCCTACTGTTTTTCTAATATTATGCATAGGAAAACCTACTCTTTTGGCATACTGTTTTTCGCATACTACACAGTGTGTGTCTCTGTCAACTGTCATACGAGGGGACATATTTGGGGGAATAATTCAGTACTGATAAAAGATCTAGATCCCTTATTTTAAGTATTCTTAAAAAAAAAATTTAAAAAAAATAACCAATCACTTCATATATCATTGGACAAACTACCTTTAGCAAAAATTTCAGTAAATGTACCATACAGTACCAACAAAAATAATGACAGCAAAGATAGATAATGTTCTGGATACCTACAATATACTCGTATTAAAGGTGTCACGATATCTGTGAAAATAATAATAAAATATTTAAAGGAACATCGAAATCAAAAATTTAATTTTGAAATAGAAAAAGAAAAGAAAAAAAAAACAGATCCAAATTCACCTCACTACAGTAAAACATTAAATCACACAAACAGATGGACGGAATGATTTCATTCTATCTGGTACAAAGTGAAAACCTACAACCTTATTAAATCATAATAATGATTAAAATAATTAAATGCATAATAATAATAATAATAATAATAATAAAAATAGCAACAAAAGAGAACACATTTCTCAGGACAGTGGAATGAATGTTGCTGATTTAGCCCAACGTTGTTCAATATGTACATCAACATGTACAATCAATGAACAAGGTGGAATCTGTGTGGAATAACCTTCCGCCCCTGGACTCACTTCACTCAACACAGAAATCAAACACCTGCTCGGCACAGACGAGTGCTTCTGCTGTCTTACACTAAACAGTGTTTACAGCTAAACCTGGAACTGCTGGAGTAATACTGCCAGTCAACACAAATATACACAATCATGACCTTCTACAAAAGATCTGCATCCCAGAAAACACAACACAACACAACACATATTAACACCACATAAGCCCATAAAACGACAATGCCCTTTAGAAACCCCGCTTAGGATTTGGCTGGAAATATTAGAATCTGCAATTGAGCCCATTGCCCTTTCTGGCAATGGGATGTGGGATCCACTTAAAAAAAATAGAATATGAAAATGAGACGAACTTCTAATTGTAAGCCGAATTATGTAAAATATCCAACCAATACACCAACACACAACAAATACAGCATGCAGGAGAGAATTCAGAAAATATTCCATAATTACACTGTAATTTTTTGGTGTGCAATTTTAACTATAAAAGAATGCTACAGTAAAACAAAAACAAACAAAAAACCTGGTAATAATTAGTCAATTATATTCCTCAGCTGAGGAAAAGCTACTTTCTCTTTACCACCAGTGCTATTATGGTGGTTGAAAGGAAATGTTAAAAGTACAAAACGGCTGTTGGATTTACCGGTTTGACAAATTTTTATAGATTACAGATCTAAATTGTAAAATTTATGTTGTTCTGTAAATATGTTTACATTTTTACAGATTGCTCAAACCACGTCAGGAGGAGGTCTGGGCCGCATTCCAGATGAAACTGGGCAAGTGTAAATGCATCTGATTGTTGAAACCACATATGTAAATTTTACTCCTCTAAAAAAATAAATGTGTGAGAGCGTGTTAGGCTTTATGTCATGTTATAGTCAGATATGACGACGCTACTGCAACACGCATCAACCGCAGATGAGCAGCTGAGCATCTGTGCAAACTATCGCAAATCAAAGTCAAAGTAAGTCGCAGACGCTTAGCACACAATCATTTTCATTAAAAGTAAAGAAACTAAATGATCTTACCAGTGCAGCATGTTGCTGCTCTCTCTCTCTTATTGCGGTCTTTGATTTTGAAATTTTAGCTGATGATCAATAAAATGCAGCCCATATCTGTTGCTTTCGGTTCGGTGATGTGAACTCTGTTAAATCTGCATATAGCGCGGGAATTGAAGATCGGATTTATATCCGTTTTGCAAAAAATGATGTGACCAGGTGTAAATGGAATCATTTTGATAAATCAGTCAGCTATCCGATCTGAAAAAACGCATGAAGTGGCCAGGTGTAAACAGCCCCTTAGAGACGCGCTCACAACAAGAAAGGAAATGCATGTGTAACAGTATATTGGATATGGGCAGCTCTTAAAGTGACAGCAGCCTAATTCCTGCTGTCTGTCATTCGTGTTAATCAAACAACAAACATTTTAGTTTAATTACTTGTCATGCTAATAAATCTAAACTGAAATAGAGCGAGAATGTTACCTGAAGGGCCAGTCGGACTACAGCTGAAAGGTTTTTGAGTAGGCAGTGGATGATGTCCAGCAGACACAGGAGCAGAGAAGAACAGCTCTTCATCCCTGAGTGCATTTCTCTCTCCAGATATACGCCAGCGACTTCCACAAAGACATTACTCACCAGCTCAATTACACCTGAGAAGAGAAACACAAACACAGTAGAGTCACTCTTCTATACACGCATCTGCTCTGACTGTCCATCTGATGCACACAAACACATCTAGCATAAGATATCAGCAATTTAATTAAACAACGGTCTGTCACACAATACATTACACTTAATGTACTAACAGTATGAAGTAGTCATAGTTACATAAGTAAGCAGAGAGTATATCAATATTTTCAGTTTATCACTCTTAGAAAAAAGGGTTCATTGGGGTTCTATATATGAAGCATAGGGTTCTTTACTCATCTCCAAAGAACCTTTTATGCTAAAAAGGTTCTATAATGACAAGAAAGAACCCTTTTGGCACAAAGGTTCTTTATAGGCTATTATTCATTCATATATTACATTATTCTGCAACATTTTGTAGCTGTAATTAAAATGATTGTTTATTAAACTGTTGTTGTAACTTAATATCACATTTTAATCATGCTGATTTTTGGAGGAGAAAAACTGAAATGGCACTCTTCGTGTGATATTGATTAACTACATAAAATTATATAAATATATCAATTTTCTAACCCCCATATCTTGAATTTTGTGATCATTCACATGCATTCATAAATACATTTTAGGTTCCATATAGAACCTTTTTCCTGTTTACAAAGAACCCTAAAGGGTTATTTTTATTGAACCCTTAAAAAGGGTTCTGTTTAGAACCTTTTAAAGGTTCCAAATACGTAGCGCTGATAGAACCTTTTAAGGTTCTATATAGAACCTTTTCTTCTAAGAGTGTTGGTAGACATTCAAAACCATAAAAAAAAATACATATTTAATCTGATATAATTTTACGAAGGGGTTGAAGAAAAAAAGTTGTATAAAAACAATATATACAATTGTAGTGTATTTATATAGTTTCCCAGAAAGGATGCATTGAATTGACCTGAAGTGAAAGTAGAAACTTCTAGAATCATACAAAATAAATTCTGTGCTTTTGAACGTTCTATTTATTAAAAATTCTGCAAAAAAGGATCAAGTTTTCAGCAAAAATAAATAAATAAAAATCAAGCAGCACAATGGTTTTCAATATTGATAATAACAAGCAATGTTTCTTGAGCAACAAATCAGTATATTCATCAGTATGATTTCCGAAGAATCACATGACACCGAAGACTGGAGTAATGGCTGCTGAAAATTCAGCTTTGCTATCATATAAATACATTTAATTAAAAAAAATTACATTTTTATAATATTATTGACCAATTTAACTGTTGTTGCTCTATTTTTGTTCCATCAAATGCAGCTTTGGTGAGCATAAGAAACTTATTTCAAAAACATATTTAATAAATCTTACTGATCCCAGTACTTTATAGAATAGATCTTACTTACAAGAACAATATATATATATATATACACACACATATATTGATTTTTTTTTGGTAACACTAGCTTAGGGTCCAATTCTCACTATTGACAAGTTACTTATTAGCGTGGGATATTGACTGTTTATAAGTACTTATTATTAATGCCTTATTCTGCATGACCATATTCTACATCCCTTAATCCTACCCAAATACCTAAACTTAACTACAACTTACTACTAAACTACTTTCTTAACTATTAATAAGCAGTAATTACAAGTTCATTGAAGTAAAAGTCATAATTAATAGTCAAGTCAAGTCAAGTATATTTATATAGCGCTTTTTACAATACAGATTGTATCAAAGCAGCTTCACAGTACCAATCAAAACAACATAACAATGTCCGTTTCTTAGTGGAAAAAGCATCCACGTTTGGTAGGGCTGATCAAAGGTATTAATAATTGGTTAATTCATTTGAATATCCCCAACTGAGCAAGCCAAAGGCAACAGTTAGTTACTAGTTAGTTAGTGAGAATTGGACCCTAATATAAAGTGTGACCACTTTTATCAATTTAAATTTTGAATAGCATTGCAATATATTGCACAGCTATAGTTTCATCCAATATCCACAGATTTATGGGATAACTGTGACGGTTCGTTCGTAAAATCACAAAATACACAAGGTACATATACATAAATAGACATCTAGTCTTGTTGCATCCAAATAAAGTCTTTGAATCCTTACAAGTGAGACTAAGTTCTGCTTAATGCCCAACACCACATGATTCGGGTCCAAATTAACTTTCAAATGAAAAATGCAGTCCAACCTAATCCACAGTGTGATACATTCGATGTGACTTCAAAAGACCAGTTGTAAAGAGATGTACAGAAGTCTTAATTAATTTAAACCTTCACACATTATTTAACTTCAAGAATCCCAGAAAAAGGAAATGTAAAATAACATTTACATATGTACATTTGTACAGTAGAGTGGAGTTAACATTTCCAGCCAGAAGATCTTTAAATTCGTTCAGGGGAGCAGCATGAATGGCAGGCCTCACAAACATGAGTCTTAACATTACATATTGCAAAGCACAAACAATTACTTGTTCCTAGAGTATATTCTGAACATTCTTTTACAGTATTATTCAGAGATGCAAAACATAAAAAGTCTATTTTCTCCCTCACTATTGATGAAACATGAAATACATGATCTTCCACAAAAGCAGACAGAACCCTTGCCTTCCCTCCCACCTTTAGTGTGGCTTTCTTTCTTAGTATTGTTGAAATATTAAGATTGAATGAATTATGTGTTCATCTCTCCTTTCCTTGCTAAGCTCTCAACAATTACGATATTTTACCCAGAACACTGTGCTTATAAGATATAGACTGGGAGGTGGACAGACACTGTTTTTAATACTGCTATTGCTACTACAGGTGGTACACATTTCTGCATTTTCCTGAGTTGACTTTAGTATTAAGATGTGAGTGAAAATCCTAATGAATTAGTTTGATGAGCAAGTTGCCTCAATGTGCTGATGTATTTCCCTTCGAAAATGATGTGATTTGTAATGTAATAAAATATAATAAATAAATACAAATTAAACTGATTTGCCATATTAGATTTAATAGCTGGACATTTTCTTTATAAAACAATTTACTGTTAAAACCATGCATGATCAATTTTAGGAATAGTGAAGATGTGTATTTTGAAAATCTATTTCATGTTGGTGCATGTGGTATTTAAAATGTAGGGAGGAGAGAATATTCTCGCTCTAGAAAGCATTTGATAAGCCGAAATTTCTCCAGTGCACTGAGTCATACATTTTTCTAAGTTTGTATTTCGAGATGACAGTGACAGATTTACTAACTTGCGCCAGAGCAAACCATCTTTTGGCGTTAAAAAATTACCTGGATTAACTGTCAGGATTTACTAAAGACACGCAGTAAAAAATTAGCACTGAAAAAGCGTGGACACAGTTATTTTTGCAGCTGACCTTATTGTGTATGCATTTGTAGGAGTTTCCCTTTCAGACGCAAAATATATGGGGGCAGAATATTTAAATGAATCATGCAAGGTTATTTACCCTGGTTTGCACTAGTCAATTTAATGGTATTGGCACCAGTATTTAAAGCCCCAAAACAGTAGTCTTAAATCAGATGCTAATTTGCGCTGCTCTTGGTAGATTGCGTTGGTCATTATGGAAGTGATCCGACTGCGTTTGTGTTCTTAAATGTGCGCAGCGTCAGTAGATCACGCAGAACTTTACACTACAGTCAGCGCTTTTTTGGAATTGCGCTCTCGCGTTATTTGCCCTGTTTAGTAAATATGGCCCTTTAAATGCATTTATTTTTAAATAAATAAATCTTTGCACAAGGGCTGTAGAAATGTGACAGTCGATATGATTTATGAAGATGCAATGAGACAGACAAGCCAACTTGTATGTCAAAGTATGTCAAAAAGAAGGGAAGGTGTCATGGCTGGACAGACAAAGGAAGATGAGAGGCAGATATAATTGCAGCTTTTAACTTTATCAACCAAAATAAAACAAAGACGGTAATCTGCAAAGGGTGAGTGAGTATCAACGCAACAGCTTCACACAACATATGAAAAGACAATACCAAAACAAAGGACTGAACAAACCGAGGGCTTATAAACACAGGATAATGGCAAACTAAACAAGAAACAGGTACGCAACATAATTGGTAACCATAGCAACTAACTAATGATCAGACCAGAGGAAAAGGGAAGAAAACACATGACAACAAGGAATACAAACAGACCATGAAACCTAAACTAAGGGCGTGTTCACATTTGACAGGTTGTTTCGATGAATACAAACTCTGGTCTGGTTAGATTGTTTGGTTAGTACGGTTCATTTGAATAATTGTGAATGCTGCCATCTGAACCCTGGTGCGCACCAAACAAGTGAACTCTTTCCACTTTCAAACAAACTCTAGTGTGATTCGACTGAAATATAAAACATCCATCCATATATGCATACATTTTTCCTGTTTACAGAGCCTAGGTTTTGTTGCAAGACATATTTCAGTGATATCTGTCAGGTAAGAAGGATATTTCATGCAAATATATATCTTTTTTTTATTATTTTTTTAAGTATGATTCATACTAAAGTAAGTGGGATTCAACCTGACAATACACCCCAGAAACACACGTGTACCAGATGATCAATACATTCAACCACACACAGAATGACCCATGACTCTCCACACATACAGAGTAAAGCACAACATTCCACACTAAATATAGAGGATACTATCAATTTACTGCATTGGTGCACCCTGGGGACTACAAACTCAGCACAGAAAACACCAAAGCGTGAAGTGGCCACTTGGAACATAGACTATTTCCAGTGTATTGGGGATGGCATGTGAAAGCAAGTGTGTGTGTTGAGCTATCTTCCAGTCCCAGCAGTAATAATCAGGAGGAGTTGAGTAAGACCCGAGGCTATCACGCTGTTTATCTGAGATTAGTACTGCAGTTATCCGAGGTGAAGGACCCACGCATGAAATTCGCCGCTTGACAAATTATGCAAGATGAATATAGCGGCAATGCCATCAACAATACAAATCCACTGCTGAACGAAGAAAACACAGCCAAGGCTGTCACCTTTAATACAGGGGAAATACAGATGAAACTGGAACTGCAGCCTGGAACGTTCGCAATTTACGTGAATTATCATAAATGCACACGGTGCAAAAATTACTTCTGAAATTTGTATGCAAATATATTGAACTGAAATGCATACGTAGGTCTTAACAGAGCTGTGAGCAGTATTTCAGCGCTGTCTCAAACACAAAGAGCTACTTGCCAGACTCTGCATATTTATCCTTACAGCTGTACAGTTAAATTTATGTAACTTACTTTCTTTTGGTTCCGAATTTATTGCTATTACTTCCAGTAAAATGAGTCATGCAAATACGACTTTAGGATATGGATGTTTTTCCGCCTCCATGAGCAAAGCAAAAACAAACAAGTCAGCAGTTCACGTTTTATGAGGAAATACCTCTTTCTCTCCTTCATACAGATATAGCAAGTGGATATACCTGATGTTTATGGCACACATTAATGTGTCAAAATGCCTCTGAGGCAATAGGACATACGATTTCTTATAAAAAAAATAAAATCAAATGCAGTATCGTACTCCCGACACAAAGACCATTCCAAAAGTTAGGCAGCGTAACTATGCTATCTTCTAAGATACCTACTTTTAGTCCAAAATTCAAGGCAGCATCACATGTATACTTTATGGATAAGGCAATTCCAGAATGGATGGCGACAAGCTCAGAAAATGAGAGCATCCATTGATTTTAAGGAGGTAACTGGTTTATTTTGAGTCTTTTTGCTCCATTTTCGTCTTCCAGATTTAACACCCATTGTGTTAACGTCACAGGATACGCTATATGATGACGACTCATAATTATTCATGAGACTGCATGCCCTTATCAATTCAGAAGACACTTCACTTAATTATTCACAATTATTCCACATGCTTTCTTATGACATACATTTCAAACTGTGAGATCAAGTACAGTACAATCTTAAACTAAGTTTCAAAAAGGAGTTTTCACAGCGATGCAATAGAACAATCGGTTTCTCAAAGAACCAATAGGTTAACAGTTCTTAAAGCAACCATTTTTTTTTTTCTGAGTGTTTTTTAAACATCTAAAGAACCCTTTTCCACTATAAATATTAATGGAATGGAAAGGTTCCATGTATGTTAAGTCTTCTTCATCCATACATGCCATACACCATAGAGTGTAGGTGACATTCACATTGTGAGTGTATGTATTTGCTTTGTAAGAATTTTTGTGGTAGGCTTCCGGTGTCAGCCGCTTCACGCTATTTAAGATTTACAAAAACAGTCTGTTATGCATGCAGCTTGATATTGCCATCTGGTATCTATTATCATATTATTTGAATTATCACACTTGTTTGTAGCACAAATAGTTCGATCATTTACTGCACTTTGTTATTCTTCCAGTAATTTACTCATGGTGTCTAATGAATCAGAAGCATCATAAATTCACAATAGCTTCCTTCTGTGTCAAAAAATAAGGTTGATATAAACAATGCAAAATAAGTCTCAAAAGTCTTATAAATGAATGCAAGGGGGCTGTGCATTCATGTGTGCATTAAATCATAGCGGTCAAATGATATGTGTATTTGTACTGTGAGCTTACAAAACCATGTTTATTTTGTTGCATGCAATGGCAAATTACAGTGTGCATTTGTGGGAACCTTTGATTTTAACTTAGACAGAGAAATACAATTGACTGGATCAGAATCAGAGGCCTTGTTGTGCTCTGTCAAAAAAAAAAAAAGTCTCTTAATAAATATCATTGGATAGTAATTTATTTTACATAAAAGAGATAGTCCACCCAAAACCGAAAATTCTGTCATTATATACTCACTTGCATGTAGTTCCAAACCTGTATGACTTACTTTCTTCTGCAGAACACAAAGGAAGATATTTTGAAGAATATTGCCAATTAAACAATTTTGCCAACGAAATTTCTGTTCCCATTTCTCCCATCGCATGAACAACAAATACAACAGAAGTAAATGGGAACAAACCTATTTGGTGAACTACATTCTTCGAGGTCAGCAGAAAATAGAAATTATCCCTTTAAATAGCTTCGGTGTTGCCTGCTACGTTTTATTAGTAGCGTATAGTGTAAATTGCTACTTTTTCATAAGGTTAGCTTGACTAGTTACACTACTTTAAATTTGGAGTAACCAAGCAAGCTAAAGTCTCAAAGTAGTTTCCCGAACACTGAACTCTGTTGTGTCTTCTTGTCACAAACTGTTGTGGTAGTTCACGTAAGGAAGACGACGAGGATCAAATATAAACTTATTTAATGAACATGAAGAGAATACATTAATGAAGGCATATAGCCCGTAACAAACTACTCACACAGAGAAGAGAACCGACAATGAACTGAATGAGACCGTTTCTCAATATGCGTTCTTGTCTGTACTTGTGTTCTTGTGGACTTGTGAAATGTCATCAGTCGGAAAACCTGCGTAAGTTAAAAATGCTACTGTTTTTGTATCATGAAATGTAGTTTTAAGAGTTTTTTAGGCTAGAATGTTGTTGTTTAAAGCTCGAATCTGTGGTGTATGTAGAAAGATAGTGCCTATTTGAAAACTGAATCTGACGTTTTCAGAGTTGTGAGATCCAGGCGATCACCGAGTACTCAGAACTTTGGGTACTTGGTATTGGAGAAACAACCAGGGATTATATATACAGGGAAACTTAATGACAGACAGTCAATGACATAATCAGTAACCCAGTAAACTTAAGACTAAACTAAACTGAATCACACCGGAATGTAATGAACACAAAACACAACATAATCCTGACTCTTCCAAGGTCTGGTTTTCTTCTTCTTGCTTATTCCTTCTCCGTCTGTTATCTTTCACCCCGACAAATCTCACCAATTATAAAACTCATCTCGTCTTTCTCACTCTTTCCTCGTCTCAATCAACCCTCAACCCCCGCCGCCGCTCTCTTTATTTTCCTCACATTTTCCTGTTCTTCCTTCATCTCTCTCTAATTCCCTCCTTCACTTCTTGTATCTGCGTCCCGTGCCCATGCTCTCTTGCTCGCACCTAAAAGAACCAATTACGGTGCCCCCCCTCCTTCTAGAGCGGAGCAGGACCGAGGTGGCTGGCATTAGCAAGATAGCGCTAATTGTAGGGGTTATATTTAGTCCTGGGTCAGAGCTTTCCGAGAGCAGGAGTGCTGATAACAATGGTGGCTGCATGAGATGGCTTGTAGATGACCCTGTGCTGTAAAAAAAACAGGTGTGGAGGGCAGGGTTTGTTGCGTCTGATCCCAGCCTGCAGCAGCCTGGCTCGCTTAGACACAAGAAGAGGTCCATGAGGGGTTGTTGTGATATGGGGAAGCATGCTGCGCACAGATCTACCAGAAAAAAAGCCATTACAGGCCTGTACTTATCTGGAAGGCTTGGGGTGTGTGTGCGTATGTGAGTGCTTACGGTCAGCCTCACTGCAGCTGACAGACAGGAACTAACCGGTGATAAATAATCCAGAATATGCCCCTTCCCCCATAACAAAACTCATCAAGGGCTGACTTTTTGCAAGGCAGACTTCATTCCTTTAAACATTTGCAACTTGCGAATGTTTGTTTAAATTTTTAGAGATAGAATGTTATGCAAATAGCTTAAGTTATTAATGGCTTACTGGCATGAAACCGATCTGAATGGTCAACTTGTACTTTACAGGTACACAAAAACTATAATTTAAAAAACATTAGTATAGTATAGTGTTTGCTATATTAGTATATTGCTTTTTTGTATATTGTATATATATATATATATTGTATATTGCATGGTTTAGCGTTTGCTGCAGATGGAGAGTGAGCTTGGGAGACGTGTGGTAAGGGACGCACCTCCGGTTTACAAGATCTAACCGGTGTTATCATTTTGCAGTGAGTCAAGAGACGGGATAAAAAGCCTGTGATGTTTGGCTGTGGAGAGAGAGAGAAAATGCCACGAGTGCGAGCTGTGCTGGACTGTGTTGAAACTGCTGATGATGAGTAAGTGTTTTAAGTTGATGTTGGAAAGAGCCCTCGTGCCAAATTTATTTAGTGAATTAAGTTCGGACCCTGACTCCTCCTTTCCCTGAACCAATGAAACTGATATTGTCACACTTCCTAAGATATTATTCCTGAAAATATATAATTTACATATTTAAATAGACTAATTATTATATTGCATTATATAAGGCACTTCAACAGAATTTTTATTTATATTTCTGTTGAAAGTTCTGTGAGGAAAAAAAAAAAACTTTAACTGTGACCAGACAAAATAAAATACATGACTTAATTACTTACTTCTGTTTACAATTTTTAACTCATTAGATAAAAAAGTAAAATTTTATAACAACAGGTTATTCTACAGCGTGCTTACAACCAGGGCTTGACATTAACATCCGCCAAACAGCTAAATGAGGGTACAGTGTAGTACGATAGTACACAATACCAATCTTTCATTTGAAAGTCACGTGTCTAGTATCTGTAAAACCACATTTTTCCATCTTAAAAATATATCTAAATTACGCCATATGCTCTAATTGACAAATGCGGAACAATTAGTTCATGCGTTCATGACATCAAGACTAGATTATTGTAATGCTCTACTGGGTGGTTGTCCTGCACGCTTAATAAACAAACTACAGCTAGTTCAAAACGCAGCAGCTCGAGTTCTTACCAGAACCAGGAAATATGACCATATTAGCCCGGTTCTGTCAACACTGCATTGGCTGCCTATAAAACATTGTATACATTTTTAAATATTGTTGATTACTTAGAAACCACTAAATGGTTTAGCTCCCCAGTACTTGAGTGAGCTCTTAACGCATTATAGTCCTTCACGTCTATTGCGATCTCAAAATTCCAGCCAGTTAATAATACCTAGAATTAGGGCTGCAACTAACGATTATTTTGATAATCGATTAATCTGTCGATTATTTTTACGATTAATCGATTAATCGGTTTATGTACTTATATTTTAGTTTTTCCCATTTTTTCCAAAGTAAATTATTAACAAAGGGTCTTTATCATTCAGCATAGACTTTTTAGAGATTTTAACCATTTTGCATTGTCATATCATCCTCATCAAAAACATACCTGGAGTTGTGTTTTATTATGTGTTAGTAATCCTTCTCTTCTGCTAATCAAGCTCTTCTGCAATCAAAACAAATTTCACAAGCAAATTTCACAAGATTTCAAATAATGTTTTCACCATGGCAGTCCTTAGGGCTCCTAAAGTAGTTTAACATCCCGAACAAAGCTTATAAGGAATCGTTCAGAACATATTTTCACGAAGAATACGAATAAAACAGAATAAAATTGCAGTAAAATGCATTTTATTATTTCTTGTTTATCTTGTTTTGTTCATACTTTATCCTGTATGAACAAAATGACGGAGTATGTTTTTATGTTTCCACTGTTCGATCGCACCCGCGCATCTCTCTCTCTCTCTCACACACACACAGTTCGATCGCGCCCGCCTCTCTCGCTCTCACACACACACACCGTTCGATCGCGCCCGCGCCTCTCACTCTCTCTCACACACACACACAGTTCGATCGCGCCCGCCTCTCTCCCTCTCTCTCTCACACACACACACACACACACACAGTTCGATCACGCCCGCGCCCCCCTCTCTCACACACACACACAAGTTCGATCGCGCCCGCCTCTCTCCCTCTCACACACACAGTTCGATCGCGCCCGCGCCCCCCTCTCTCCCTCTCACACACACACACCGTTCGATCGCGCCCGCGCCTCTCTCACTCTCTCTCTCTCTCTCACACACACACACACACAGTTCGATCGCGCCCGCCTCTCTCCCTCTCTCTCTCACACACACACACACAGTTCGATCGCGCCCGCCTCTCTCGCTCTCACACACACACACAGTTCGATCGCGCCCGCCTCTCTCGCTCTCACACACACACACAGTTCGATCGCGCCCGCCTCTCTCCCTCTCTCTCTCACACACACACACACACAGTTCGATCACGCCCGCGCCCCCCTCTCTCACACACACACACACACACAAGTTCGATCGCGCCCGCCTCTCTCCCTCTCACACACACAGTTCGATCGCGCCCGCGCCCCCCTCTCTCCCTCTCACACACACACACCGTTCGATCGCGCCCGCGCCTCTCACTCTCTCTCTCTCTCACACACACACACACAGTTCGATCGCGCCCGCCTCTCTCCCTCTCTCTCTCACACACACACACACAGTTCGATCGCGCCCGCGCCCCCCTCTCTCACACACACACAGTTCGATCGCGCGCGCGCGCACGCACACTCCAGCATTGCAATCTTGACATCGCAGCCTGTTCATTATGCTGCGTTCACACCAAACGCGAATAGAGTTTTAAAGTTTTATTTATTTTTATACCGTGTATTCTCCGTGCAAATTCGTGCACCGAACCGTGACGCCCGTACCGTTTCGGTTCAATACGAATATTGTACCGTTCCACCCCTAGTTTACATGTTACTCTTCTTTTTTGAAGGCTCAAAGTAAAGTGCTCCCACACTTTGGTTGACTTCGTTCGATTAGTTTTATCTTCCGCTTTTTTCTTTCTCTTTCTCGAGCTTACTCCACTGCCGCCTGCCTCCGCCATCTCACTGAATGCTGCAGAGCCAGAGAGAGACGCAGGCAGAGCCGCTGTGCACGTGACATAAAACGAGGCCAGCTATTGGCTATTCGCTACTTCTCCTGCTGTACTGGCTGAGTAAAACCTCCGGTGGCTCATTACTGCCACACTTTGGTCACCGCAGATTTAAAATATTTACGAAATTAGCCGCTTACGGCAAATAAAAGTTATTTAGCAACTAATCGATGACTAAATTAGTTGACAACTATTTTAATAATCGATTTTAATCGATTAAATCGATTAGTTGTTTCAGCCCTACCTAGAATATCAAAATAAATATCAAATATCAAAACTCTGTCAGTTCAAAGCTCGATTAAAGACACATCTCTTTGACCTAGCATACATATAATACATTATCGATTTCTATAATTCAATGTCTCTTGAAGGTGAAGTGTCTGTGATTTTGCTATTCTGAAGATCCTCCCGGATCTTCCCCTCTCTCTCCTTTACTTTCTCTCTCTCTCCCTGTATGTATTCTCGTTCGTCGATGTCTTATTCTGTTGTAAATACATTTATTACATGTAACTGTAGTCACGTATAACGTAGTTTACCTGTATTAAATTCATATTCATACTTTGAAAACTGTCTATCTGCTTATGTTAAAAGTCATTGATAATGTTAGATCTAGCTACAAGCTTTACAATTGTGAATACTTTAAAACAGTATTCCGTTATAGAACAGGAAGTCTTTTCTCGTGGCCAAGAGAAATAGTCTGCCTTTTCTAAGTAACTTCCTTGAGGTTTAATAACAGATTGATGGTCAGTTCGCTGGCGAACAGAATATTCAATAACAAATTATGATTGAATGTGAATGTACACAACTGCTCTAATTTTGCCCTCCTGTATGTATAGCTAAATACAATCCGTTCTGTTTGGTTGCCCATATAGATAGTGGCAACGATCCCCTTTACGGGGAATGTTTATTCTGTAAGTGATAACTCATAACCCGTATGATTATTGATTATGAAATATTAATCAAGTGTTTATCATATTAATCCCCATTATTGAGCTATTGAGAGACTCCTTACACCACCAAGACCTGCACCTGTGGCAAAAAGTTTCTAAGTAGCAGCTATGAGATATCCAAATCCATATTCGCAATATGATTTTTGGACCAAATCCTGAAGTTATAGTCCAAATTATAACCATAAAATCTGATTTGGTTGAAAATGATTTTGTTAAAGGAACAACAAGGATGTAGAACCAGTGACATGTTTTGCTTGGTAAACTCATGGTCACCTGTCCCAGCTACATCTCTCTTTCTGAGGTGAGTGCTAAGAACGATTTACTTAATGTAGTCGACGTGAATCTCACCTTCTCTAGAACCACATGAGCACGTAAGTGTGAACCGACACACTTTTTTTTACCAAGGTGCCCCCTCTTCAAACCATGTTGAATGTGAAGTGTGTGTGTGAATCTGACTCATCTCCTTTTGAAAAAAAAACACAAACATGACACACACAAACACACACCCCCGCACACTTCAGCGTCCATCTCGCCCTAGCGTGCGGCAAAGACAGGCATGCGGGTCCAAAACTGTCAACATAAGTAAGGCTATAGGAATCCATTACTCAATAATTCAGCACAGGGAGCTGAAAGCGTCAGGTTGAGACTGGGCATTCACATGGCAGGCTGGGGGGAATAAAAAAGAAAGAAAGAAAAAAAACAGCCTTGCATGGTCACGAACAGAGAGACAACACACAGCAACTTGTGCAGATGAGAGAATGAGTAAAGGCTAGATAGCACCAGATGAAAACAGGAGATAGGCGGCTTTTTAAGATGCCCAAGCCTGGACGGTGGGTGATATGAGGGCTAGAGGGCCACCACACAAGAGTCCATGCTGATAAAAGCAGCAGTATCTGGTGAAAGCCCTTTTAAAAAGGCAGCTGAAGACCCTCCCCCTCCATCAGAGTCACACGCGAGAGTCAGACAGCGAGATGAGAGCAATAAGGGTCTGGTAATGGAATGAAAACACTCCAAAACAAAACAAGGGCAGCTCTCTGAATGCAGGCCCTTTTCATGTACGTGGCAGTGTCTGGGTGAAAAGACTGTGTGGGTTTGTGCTTTCTGGTTTAGAGACAGGCTAGAAACCGCAGGGCCGATATATCAAAGCAAGTGACGTTCAGATGCACTGCACCTTGCTGGTAGAACGGTCGGAGGTCCGTGCCCTTCTGTCCAATCAAATTGCTGAGGAGAGCCATGGCGTTCTGCATCATGCCGCCAACTGTGTTATTCTGGTGCTCCTAAAAAAAGAGAACATCTTATCAAAATCTCCAAATATCTGAAAAACAAACAAACATTTTTGTTATAAAATGTAACAACCAGTTTGGATGAGGATGTTTTGAATGAATCAAAGCTCTGTGTAAATTAGTGGATTTAACTGTGACCACGTATAACCTGAATTCTACACAGTTTGAATTGTTTATTAGTGGATCTTGCTGAATCTTGCTGGATCTTACTAGAAACATCATTATGCGACAGGAAGCTCGCGCTCCAGACTGCCATTAGTGCGCGATTACAGGTAATAATGTTAATTTTTTTGCACAGACCAATCGTTTCGCTACATGAGACCTTGATGTATCGTCAGGAGCTATGGGTATTTATTTTGTTGTCACTGTATGTGGTTTTTTTTCTTTTTACCCTCAAAGTGACAGTAGCCATTGACATGCATTATACAAAACCACCAAGACCCAAGGTTTCAGCTAAAAATCCTCTTTACTATTCAACTGAAGAAAAAAAAAAGTCACCTACATCTTGGATGATCAGAGGGTGAACATTTTTGGGTGAACTATTAAAATGACGTGAGATTAAATATTGTCTCGGACGAAGGGGCCCTTGGAGTGAAAAAAGTTGAGCCACTGTTTTAAATGATCAGGCTGGGCGGATGATACAGTAAATATGGCTACAAAAAACAAAACAAAAAATCCATAGATTCACATTGAATAAGGAATCATATATTGACCTGAATGACACATGACTTGGGGGGCAATGAAGGGTGTTATAGAATACAAAGTACAGTATTTAGTGGCTGTAACCTAATTATACTGTATTTTTTTTAGCAAATAAAGTAGTCTAAAAGGTTACAGACACTGACTATTTATTACACTCCAAGTACTAATTTCATATTAAATGTATATTACACACATATTGAAAGTAATATTTAATAAAATTCATTTAAAACATGAATTACGACCCTACATCTCTAGTGCGACAGAGGTATGCAAGGTTAAGAGCAATACGTTGAGTGGAAAAAGTTTTCTGTGAAATGTAAGTTCTTCATTGAAGAATGTTCAATCCCTGTAAGCTCAACAGTGATTTGGAATTTATCATAGAATGAGACTCACAAGCAGATGTATCTGCACACATACAGTATACAGTACATGTAACACAAGCCATGCACAAAACATCATTCAAACACGCACACATACATTGGTTTCAAGCAACTTGTCCCCTTGTTTGAAAGTGTTTGTAGGTTTTAGAAAGTAACATGACAGTAATTTGAAAACTGATCACATTTTCAATAAAGTAATAGAGTAACATAATTTGTATTAATAATAAAAATATTAATAAAAAATAATATTATTAAATATTATATTTCTAAAATACTAATATCATTAATGCTATTTTAAAAATGTGTAGTAACTGTTAATCAACTGTAATGCTATACTGTTTAAGTACCTTATCAAAAGGCATCTTTACACAGATGATGTAAGTGCCTGATGTAAGTGATGCAAGTGAAGTACTCTGTGCCTGCTCGAATTCTGTGAAATAATAATGCATAAAAGCCAGACTAAATTATGCCCACCTTAGCCCCTAAAAGTACACTATTTAAATACATTTATGTCACCTCTAAGCAGCATTAAACAGTCTGTGTACAGACACCTACAGTAAATACCAGTTTCAGAGGCACTTCTGTGCCAACTATTTATTCTTTTATTTACTTAAGCATCATTGGTTACTTGTATTGCTGTCGCCACCATTTTGTAAACAAAATTAGCCACTCAAGACTATGCACTATGCAGTGCACTGATTTTAGCATAGTTAGTAATTGTGGCATTTAATTCCCAAAACCATGATAAAAATCACTGAAACAAAAGCCTTGCTCATCGCTTTAATCCAAGACTATATAGCACTTTCAATGAG
This sequence comes from Semotilus atromaculatus, assembly GCA_031834385.1. Lineage (NCBI taxonomy): Eukaryota > Metazoa > Chordata > Actinopteri > Cypriniformes > Leuciscidae > Semotilus > Semotilus atromaculatus. Next base: position 8,532,120 of record JAULUF010000041.1, on the reverse strand, counting down.
GCAAACAATGTCTGCTATAAAACCAGCAATAGGAAAAAGTGCTTCCACTCTTGTGTAGCCGTCTACTATTTTCAGGAGTGGAGAGTGAATCAAACCAGAGAGGGCAGAGGTGCTGCCAGATAGAGAGAGACAAGGCTCTGCCCTTCTCATCTCTCCCCCAGGGTGGACACCCGAGGCTGGGTGAGGCCAACAGGGGGAGCTGGCTAAGGCCGGAGGTGTAGGGACGGTGTTGTCTAGGTCTTTCCACTCTAGGGTCAAAGACACTGTCTAATCCTGCAGCGAGCTCAGGTCCAGGGGCCGATTAAAAACATGATAAACAGACAAAGAAGAGCAGAAAGGCAGAAGAAGGAGGGGAAAAATCGATGGGGGTTTTAATTAGAGGTCTGAGAGAGGCTTGGGAGGGAAAGAGAGAGCGAGAAAGGGAGATAAAGAGAGAGAAAGAGGGGTCTGGCCAACTCTACTGGCTGACAGACAGCTAGAGAAGGGTATGTCTGTCTCAGGGGAATCTCCGAGCCCCTCCACAGGCTGTGCAAGAATTTTCAAGGCCTGGGATCATTACTTTTTCCACTTTATTTCCGCAAGGAGCCTCGGGAGAGGAGTGGAGGGGTCGTGCATTCATCAGGAACCTTCAGTCCATACATAAATATAGTACACACACACACACACACACAAACTGCAGGAAAGACAATGAGGAAATGTTTAATATGGGGAGTGTGCTGAAAATAGCCTGTTTAACAAAACCAGTTCATCTTGATGTCACAGGCTACGTAATCCGGAGAAATTTGAAAACACAAGTTTTGGCCTTTTGGGCCAAAGTGGATACATTTGAAAATGCCGTTTTCTCATTGTATTGTGGACTGTGACAATAAAGGTATTCAAAGACGATGACGCGTTTAGTCACGTAATGTATATTTTACCTATATATATATATATATATATATATATATATATCTTTGGTTATACCAGCATGTGTCAGCTATGTGCTATTCACTTGCACTGACTTTGTACAATCTTCATATTACATTCCTGTAAAGATGACAGGAAACTGCTGTTTTGCATCAAAAGTGGTCAGTTGTGTACCATACATGGGATTGCGATTGAGTACGACCTGGATGGACCAGTAAGTGGTGGGATATTTTGCTAATAAAATAAGAATAGCATAATCATTTCTTTGTGTCTGGTCTCGGTATCACCTCAGTGAGCTTTTATTATATTTTCATAATTAGCAAATTTGAAAATAACCACAACAACGATCCAATCAACTCCAGATGGACAAACGTCTTGCCATTTTTTCTCCTGTTCGAGAAGCCATTTCAGTCAGATATAATAGACACTTCAAATTCAGTAATATTATCAATTTGACTGTGCTGACACTATTGGATAAGAACGAAACTTGCGCTGGATAATACACTGAATCAACAGTGAATCAACTTGAGCTTATTAATAACACTTGCTTTCTGCAGAGCTTCTTATAGCTGAACTAAGCTTGATTAATAAAATAAAGAACTTTGCACTGTTATTGAACCAAATTGGGTCAACACTGAACTGACTTAAGCTGAATAATGAGACCATTATCTTCTGTAAACCTTCTTTAATGTTAAACTGAGTTTGCTTCATAACTAATGAACTTTGGAACATCCACATTAAATAGATTCAACATTGAACTAATTGAGCTGAATAATAAACTAGGTCTACCCACTAATAGTAGATTAAAAATGTTAGTCGATGAGAAAATGCTTAGTCAACCAAACTGTAATTAGTTGGTTAGTCACAGGAGAAAAAAAACAAGCAAACATAGGAAGTGGCGAAGTCGAGCAGTCCGTGAGGGACAGATCATTAACACGGCTGGTTCTTGTGGTGATTACAGCATGTCGGGCCGGAAATCCAAACGTTTGCATGTCATTTGAAACATGGCTTATCATTTGAACCATGCAAGTAGCAGCCTAACGTTAGCCACATGGCCGCTCGCTCTAACATTATCATTAATCTAGATAAATGTGCACTATTATTAGGCGCATATCCAAGTGTTTGTGCGGAAGATAAATTAGTACAGCACTAACTACATGACATTTAACTTAACTTCCATCTCTCTCTATAGACACATCCACTATACTGCAGAGATGACAATCAGAGTCGTCAACTTCATCTTTGCAGCCGACACTGATAATTGAGTAGTTTATTGATAAATGATTTAGGGCTGCACGATTAATCGTAATGAAACGGCTGCGATTATTTTATACGTAGCTTGTCAGTGCAGTGCGGCTGATCGGTAGTAAATAATTCTCCATCTGAACGCCAGAGGTGCTCTCACACACACGCCAAATATGCCCCGCCGCAGAAGTACACAACACACGTCATTCCAGGAAATCCCTAATTTCATTCATTGTGCAGCCCTAAAATGATTATTCATAATCATTACTTTTGCTGCACTGCGGCAAACTTCATGTCTGCTCTTGATTTATATTTAAAGGCTCATTATGGTTTAGTATTTCTCTGTAATGTAGAATGTAAAAAACTTTTGTTAACAGTAACTTTCCTTATATGTATGTATGTGATTTTAACAAGTAAACAAAGCAATCTGATGCACTCTGACAAGAAAATATCACAAAATATAAAATAAAAAAAATCGATTCACAAGCTTGCGATTATATATTGATTAATTTGGGGCCTATCGGGTACAGTACATAGCAAATTTCCTCAGATATATAATATTAAAGGTTAATTACACACAAGGTTTATATAACATTATAATACATTTTTAATTACATAATTATGTTTCTACTCATTTTTTTTTAATATACACATTTCAATGGTGGCTGTCATAAAACGGATTTATTCGAACATTAAATATTGAAGAACAGGTTAAGTAAAATACAATGCATATATTTACACAGAGAAGAGTATTTTGCTAAATGTATGCACTGCGCACTAAGTTAATTTTTCTAGATGACTAATGCATTTTTGGACATTGCATTGCTTTTCTGAGGTAAATGTGAAGTTATATGACATTGTTTACAAGAGGCTACTTGCAGATCAATACATATTAAGTGTCTGCATAATTCTGGCTACTTAACAAATCTCAATAATTCATGATGCAAACTCCAAATCAACACGCACCAATGCTAAATTTTCTATATATTGTAATCATGTTCACAACTTGTAATAATTACTTCAATGAGCTCACTGTTCCTGCCTAGCTAACTGTGTGATTTGTACATTTCTGAAACGCATTACTTGGACACAGTCACCTCTGATAACAAATTACTCTGTTGCAATGTAGACACATGCATTTTCCGCAAAGCTGCTTGAAGCTGAAATGAAGCGTATTGTGAAAAGCGCTTTACAAATAAATGTGAATTGAATCGAAATGAATAATGATGTCAGACAGAGTCTAGTACATCATATGCCCAACATGTTTTGAGCAAAACGGAGTAAATAAAATTGCAAAACAAGTATAATTTTATTAGGGTATCTGTACTTTTACTCAAGTACTTGATTTGAGTACTTAGTGTACAGTTATACATGCGTTACCATGGCAGATTTTTATTTTATTTTATTTGAGGTATGACTATTGGTTTTTATATTCCCCTGTTGTGATACACTATATTAAAGAGAAAATATTCAGAACACTGTCTTACACTTCCATCTATTACCTTAAAAACAGCCTCCTTTTATTTCTTCTCCTTAGATTGACAAGAACAGCTAAAAGCTTTAAGTGCACTTTTCTTGTTCAGAAAGTGTGGCTGTGAGTACATTTCAGCTCTCAAGAACATTCATATTTTTTCTTTTTTCTTTTTCTGTCCAATCTATAGTGACAGGTCACATTCAAAAGAAAGCCTTGGCAGTACAAACAGTGAAAGAAGCAGTGTCGGAGTAATTCATTAAAGTTTCCCCTCTGTGACACTATACAATGACACTACAATGATACAGCCTGAAAGAACTCTTTCTTTCTTTAAATAGTTTGTGGTTATCTTGATATTTAATTGACTAGAGTAAAGAATTTAAGAAAGTCAAATAAATCACAGGATTGAGCGGTTAAACTGCACACACCTGGTCGAAAGTGCTCAATTATCAACAATGGTTCTCTTTGCAGTTTAATATTTTTGTGGAAAACACTTTTTCAGGATTCTTTGACGAATAGAAAGTTCAAATGACAAGTTCAAAAATCTGCATAAAAAATTAAATAATAATAGACGTCCATAGTAACATTCTAAATGTCTATACTGTAACTTTAGATGCATTTATTGTGTCCTTGCCAAATAAAAGTATTCTTTTAAGCACCAAATCCTATTAGAATGGTTTCTGAAGGATCATGTGACTGAAGACTGGAGTAATAAATGCTGATTTTTATAATAAAATAAATATACTAAAATATAAATGTTCTTTCAAATTTTTTATATTATTGTTTATATAATGTTAATATTAAAAATGACTGTTTTAACTGCATTTTTCATCGAATAAATGCAGACTTGGTGAGCATAAGACTTTTTCAACAACATTACAACTTTTGACCAGCTCTCTGGTTGACACGTGTGTCGTATAATTGCAGACTGATTCCTAGCATAATCTTCATAGAGCTGAATAGGCTGGAATACGTTAAACAACTCATCCTTTGTCATCAGTATTAGTCTTTTTTCTGTTGAAAGTTTCGACCAATAAGGCGCTTTGGGATTTGGGATACACAGAGAAGACTCGCCTCAGCACATTTACACAATTCAAATGTTCGGTAAGCGGTAATCCCTTCGCTTGTTACAGCAAACAGGCCCAAACCTCTGTGTGGAGGGCAGATTGTGAACTGGAAGGGCAGCAGTATTGAGGGATTGGGATTAAAAGGGATGTGAGGCTGTAGCTAACGTCTCTTACGGCTCACTAGCTTGCTGAGATGGCCAAAGAAGTCACACAAACCTCTCTCTCCTTGTTCATTAGCGATTTCTTGTTCATTAGAGTCCTTGGCTTCCTTTCATGTCCTCTCAGGGCTCATGAGGATGAATGGACCGCATCTGAATTATACTGAGACTCAGAGACTTGGCTGCACTCTGATTGGAGAGGGAAAATCCAGTTTAGTTTGGCCTCCAAAGAAAGTTTAATATCGAGACAGTACGACTCAGGGAAGGGTGGTAAGTTTAATTGATAAAAAATGGATCGCTTTGCTCCTGATTTTTCTGAGATATATAAATGACCTGAAAGACCTGTTCACTGGGTAGTAATAATGACATTATTATTATTTTTGTCGTTACTATATCTATATCTTCATACCGAGTGATGTTGAGAGACTAATTTACTAATATATTATTCAAATCAAATGCTGTATTTGTTAACATTAGTTAATGCAGTGTAAACTAACATGAACAATCAATGAACAGCTGGAATTGTATTAACTAATAATAAAAATATATACAAATACTGTTATAAATGTATTGCTCATTGTTAGTTCAAGTTAGTTAATACATTAACCAATGTTAACAAATGAGACCTTATTGTAAAGTGTTACGATGATTGTTAATTGTGATTAATCGCATAGTTATTGTGAAATTATAGGGATAGTTCACCCAAAAATGAAAATTACCCCATGATTTACAATCCTAGGTGTATATGACTTTCTTCTTTCAGACGAATACAATCAAAGATATATTTTTTAAAAAATGTCATGACTCTTCCAAGCTTTATAATGGCAGTGAATGGGGGACAAGATTTTGAAGCACAAAAAAGTCCATCTAAGAAATCCATACGATCCGTTTGTGTAAGAAAAATATCCATATTTAAAACTTTATAAACTAAAATAACCAGCTTCCGACAGACGGCTGTAGGCATCGATTTAATGCGAAAGAGTAACCCCTGACCTGACACATGACGCATTGATGAACGCAGAAGCGCGGAGAATAGAGCAAAACAAAACACCGGTCACGAAGTCTAAAATCGGAATTTTTAAAAAGAAATGTCGGAGGATTTCGAAATAAGAGAAGATGAGCTGGAGTTTGTTGCCTAGCTCTATTTGTTTGAACCGCGAGGGGTGTCAAAGCTTACGCTACTACAACATCGCGTCAGGGGTTACTCTTTTGGAGTAAGTCGACTTGCGTAGGCCGTCTACCGGAAGCTAGTTATTTTAGTCTAATTAGTCTATTTTAGTTTTAAATATGGTTTCTTTTTTTATTTTACAAAACCCATCGCTTTGCTTCAGAACGCCTTTATTAACCCCCTAGAGTTGTATGGATTACTTTTATGATGGACGGATGCACTTTTTTGTGGTTTAAAATCTTGTCCCCCATTCACTGCCATTATAAAGCTAGGAAGAGCTAGGGCATTTTTTAATATAACTCTAATTGTGTTCTTCTGAAAGAAGATCATATACACCTAGGATGACTTGGGGGTGAGTAAATCATGTGATGATATTTATTTTTTTAGGTGAATTCTCCCTTTAAGCATACATAATGTATCTTGGTTAATGCGTTTATTTTGTCATAATTTCCTAGCAAAGTAAACTATCAGATTGAAGGATGATTCTCACAAAACTGTATTTTCTGCAAGCTTTTTTTCAAGGCAACCTCTTTCCAAAAAAGGACACTCCTCAAAAAAGTAGACTCCAAAAGGACAAACTACACATGAAAAAAAAGAACAAAACTGAATTCAGAATTCAGTGTACAGTATGTGTAAATTGCAACAACAGAGCTTGTTTAGAGATGCTGTGCATCTTGCCTACATTGACCTTTAGCTGTGACTATCAACAATAAATCATGGCCTTTCAAATGGAACTGCTTAAGTGTAATAGTCTACATCTCATTTATCACAAGAGTTGTTCATTCCATAACATCCGCTCACAATTTTTGTGAGACATTTTGTAAACAGAGCACACCTAGAACTTTTTCATTTAAAGTGCCCTTATTATGCTATTTTAAAGGTTTAAATTTTAGAGGTCTCCTACAATAGATTTACATGTATCAAAGGTAAAAAACAACAACTTTAATTTTCTCATAATATACATAGCACATAACCTAATTTCTAAAAGAGTCTGAAACCGGTTAGTTTGAAGATTCAGCCTCTCTAAACCCTTCCTTTCCTCGAGACAACTCTACTCTGATTGGTCCAATGGCAGAGTCTGTTGTGATTGGTCTACTGCTTACAGCACGTGTCGGATGTAGCGTACAAAACCGTGTCTTCTTGACATATCGACATCACAAACCAAACTCTTCCAGGCCTCAGCTACAACTACAGTGTTTGAGGGCGGGGCAAAGTAGACATTGTTTGTGAGCAGCCAATGAAGACCATAGGCTGCCATAATGCAAATTTGAACATATTTACTTAGGTATGTAACAGGAAGTGACACTGGAATTACTAATGACGCGTTTCGGCAGTTCAGAGTCAATTCTTTCTTTTAGGAGACAATGACGTTATTTGTCATGCACTTTGATCTTTAAAACTTTGCAGACCTTTTACATTCACAAGCAGCCATATTACACACTGCATGAAAGGTAATATTAAAAAAAGCATAATATGACAAACCAATGATAATCATGATCTCTAGATAATACTCATTCAATTCAATTTACTCATTAAATCTACGAAACTTTTAATCTATTTTAATTGCCCCCTCAGGCAAAATAGAAGCAAGAACGCAAGTCAGAATGCTTAGAAAAGAAAATGTTGAGAGAAAAAACAAATCAAAGCATGAGCAATAAGTAATACTAATGCTCGACTTAGTAAGCATGACGAATTACTTTGCAATCGATACTGGCCAGAATATTTTATCGGTGTATCCTTGCCAAATAGTTCAGGAATTATCTACTGAGGCAGAGCTAAAATTGTATGAATTTATCAATATGAAAATGAGCACACTTTGAAAACCAAAACTGCTGTTTGATTTAATCTCCAGCCAGACAACAGCAACTGACCAAATAAAGTGAAGCTTAACTGCTTTGCTATACTGCTGGAGAATTTCCAAAACAAATGCTATCTGAGAAAAAAAAGAAAGAAAAAAAGACAAACACAGATGGACGTTACAGTTCTGAGATGAGCCCACCTTACTGGCACGGTGTTAAAATCAGCAGCAGATGTGATTACAGACCACAGGTCAGTGCACAAGAGAGGGAAATCGGGTAAATGAAGACAGTATGTGCAGTCAGCTCATTGCATGGTGAGGAAGTAACTGCCCCTGATTTTGACTTTCAGATGTAATATTCTCAGTTGTATTAATACATTGCTGACTTCAAGATTACTTGTAGACATTATGTTAATAATGGTCATTGGTCACACTTTTCAATAAAGTTCCATTTGTTCACATTAGTCAACTACATTGGTCAACATGAACTACAACTGAAAAATAAATCTAAAGCATTTCTTAATCTTTACTACTGTTAATTAACTAACATTAACAAAAGATTAATAAATATGGTAACAAATTGCTCATTGTTATTTAATCATGCATTAACTAATGTTAACAAATGGGACCTTATTTTAAAGTGTTACCATAGTTTGCAAAAAAATGGCCAAAAAATTTTATGCTTAAATTGAATACTTGGCTGATAAAAATGTATATCCTTTGGAAAATGAAATTACAGTGCATAAAACACACTGGAATTATGTCTAACATTAACCTTGAACAGTTATTTTAATGCAATGGCAATTTTCCACTTCAGGTAATGGGAACGTCAAAGGCTCAATCATCAGATACTTCTTGAAAATCTGCTGGCTCTGAATCTCAACAATGACCATTTATAAGAAAGTAAAAAAATTATACATACATACATATACATATACATATATATATATATATATATATATATATACATATATACAGCGGCTTTGAAAATTGGTCAAAAAACGTTGGTGCGGATGGATGGTGGACGGATGATGCGGTTGCGGATGAAATAATAGCCCATCCGCGCATCTCTAATATATACAAGCTCTAGATATTGTTGATATCTCCATGGCTTTTTTAAATAAATCATTACTATTGGTCACCCTTTACGTCTGTCTGTGGCTTTTTGCAAATACTTACCAATGGAAAGTTTTTAAAAGAGCTTGTGACTAAACCTTGTAACTCCATTGAATCTGCAAACTGTCTGTAAAACCTCATAACTCCACCACGCCTCAATCTTGAATGATTTGCCGCCGCACACATTTCTGCTTGTTTTTAACGCAAGGGTAATTATTCTTTTTTTTTACTCAAGAAACACATGTAGCGTCTGGACGAAATCACGATGACTTATTCATTCTAAGCTTCAGAAAGTTTTTAACCTATTGGACTCATTCATGTAAATCACAAGCCTTGCGCCAATGAGTCTGCAACAAATTGCCCCATTGTCACTTTAGTGGCATGGCAGAGGTTAAACAGAAACACCGTCGTGAGCATCAAAAAGATCTTAATCAACTCAACTCCCCTCCTATGACAGGCACTGAGGCCAGGTGGCATGGATAGATCTGAGAGATGCACCAATATACATACACAAACATTCTTTCCATTTAACTTATGACTGTCTAGTTGTGTTAGTTGAACTCTAAACGCTTATATTCAAGTTTAAGAATGTATCTCTACTTTTGTATCTTCAAGACATATCTTTCCTGGTCAAGTCAAGTCAAGTCAAGTCAAGTATATTTATATAGCGCTTTCACAACATAGATTGCACCAAAGCAGCTTCACAGTATCAATCAAAACAACTTAACAATGTTCAACCTCCACGTTTGGTAGAGCTGATCAATGGTATTAATGATTGGTTCATTAATTTGAATATCCCCAACTGAGCAAGCCAAAGGCAACAGTGGCAAGGAACTGAAAAACTCCATCAAGTGACCTAATGGTGTCCTAAAATTCCATCAAGTGACCTAATGGTGTCCTAAAACTCCATCAAGTGACCTAATGGTGTCCTAAAACTCCATCAGGTGAGCTAATGGTGTCCTAAAACTCCATCAGGTGAGCTAATGGTGTCCTAAAACTCCATCAGGTGACCCAATGGAGAAAAAAAAAAACCTTGGGAGAACCCAGGCTCAGTCCTGGTAGCAAATTAAACCTCTCTGTTTGCCTTAGCTATATATATAGTAGATTACAGTAAAATGTATTATTGTTTACCATCTTTTGGAGTAGAAATGACCAATTCTGGACACCATTATAAAACATGCAAATTAGGCTGTCAGAAGGAGACAAAGAAACTCTCTCCCGCTAAAAGTTTCTGAGTGTTGGTCACTTCCCCCAAAATAGGTGTGGAGTAAGGGGACTTTCACACTGGCAGTTTAGTTCGGAACGGGACACGGTTCGCATGAAAAATCGCTAATGAGAATGCTGTCATGGGACCCGGGTGCCCACTGGGGAACCGAACCCGAGACTACCTGGAGGAGGTGGTCTCCTGAACCGTGCCGCGGCTCGCGTGAATGTGCAAGCAGCACGGACTCGGGTGCGCACTTGTTCAGGAAGTAAAGTGACCTGCACATGCGCCTTAGCTGATTGTGATGTATTTAGTTAAATAAAACATATGTAAGGGATAATAGTGTTGTTGATTTACCTTGGATACACCGAGCTTGCATTGTATTGTATAAGGTGCATAGTAAAAGCCAAAGCCACCTTAGTCTTCCTTAAAGGACAAGGATGATTTTTTTACTTTCTTAGATCTTACATATTACGTCTTACTTCTTGGTCTTGTCTTAGTTTGTCTTGTCTTACGTTTTAGTCTTGTGCTCATTCATTTCTATCTCTGAGTGAAATGGACTGAATTTCACAAATAATCACAAAACTATACTGTAAATACTGTACAATAAACTCCATAACCTGTACATTTATGAAAATGTAATGCGATGCACTTACTGCCTCAGATGCAGACGTTCCAACCACGCATGTCTGAAATTCATTAAAATTCGCTTAATGCTCAAAATAATTAATTAGTTAGTTTGAGTAGGGTAAATTTAAAGGTGGGGTATGTGATTCTCTTTTTTGTCCATTTTTTCAAAATCACTTGAAATCCTATTCATAACCCACTTACAGCCACTGAGTTAGAAGCACTGAAATGAAAATTAAGCAATTTAATCATCTGTGGAACGGGCAGGACTCAAACTCCAGCCAATCATTTCCAAGACCACCTAGAATCATTGGACAGTAAGTCTGTCAATCAGACGGTCGTACGATACCCCCCTCCCCCATCCCCCTCACGCGAATCAGGGCCAGCGTTTGAGGAAAGAATGTAGGACCATTTGAGTTGTGTATTTTTAAAATCTGCCGGCCGTTTTGCAAATCACATACCCCACATTTAAATAAAAAAAAAAACAATCAAATGAACTTTTAAAAGTATTTAGAACTTTTCTTTTAGAGTTCACCAAACTGACACATCTCAAGTAATCTGAATTGTTTCATAGTTTAGAGTTTTATGAACTTGTTTTCTTTTAATTTATACAAACGTAAATGTAACTGAACTTGGGCTGGGATTTCTATTTACCTGCATACTTTGCCATGACACTTGAAAGGGAGAGTAAATACAAAAATTATAATGTAAAATAAAGAATGTTTTTTTGTGTGTGTGTGTGTGTGCAAGATTAATGTTAAGTGGGATATTTAATTATGCTTAATGTTTTGCTATGCTAATTTAGAAGAGTTTTGGTTATGTCAAGTCAAGTCAAGTATATTTATATAGCGCTTTTCACAATACAGATTGCATCAAAGCAGCTTCACAGTATCAATCAAAACAACAAAACAATGTTCGTTTCTTAGTGGAAAAACATCCACGTTTGGTAGGGCTGATCAATGGTATTAATGATTGGTTAATTCATTTGAATATCCCCAACTGAGCAAGCCAAAGGCAACAGTGGCAAGGAACCGAAAAACTCCATCAAGTGACCTAATGGTGTCCTAAACAAATGTGGTTGAACAAATTTTTTTTTTAGGGGGTTATAATGAAAAGTGTAATTTTTAAAGTTATGCCAACTTAATCGGGTTTACAGTGTGGACAAAAACCTCAATTTGAGCTTGATTTGGGTAAAATGTTAATAATATAACTCATGCAAGTGTCTGACCATACATGAAACCACAATATCACCTTTGACAACACAGTGTTTAATTATTTTAAAAATGCTGTTTTTATTTTCCATTTCCAGGAAAGTAGCGGTTTCTGCCCGACAGCGACGATATGTTAGACTGCAGTTCACTGTGGCCTACTTGAAATAAGAATGCGTGTGTGTTTCTATGTTTTCGAGGGGTGGGGGTGGTGTTGACTGTTAACAGTCCATGTAGGGTCCACTCTAATGAGAATGTAACCTGCTGTTGAAAAGGCCTCACATCCACACTCCATTAACTCTGCAACCCAATTACACATTACACTCTGATAGGTCAGACCCCTACTGGCTCATTTACATAATAACTCAATAGATACTAGGATGGGAACATGCTCAGAGGGAAAGGTCTGACTCTAACACAAATGCACACATTTATAGCTAATTTGCCTTTATATAAATGCCTATAAATAATTTACCAAGTTATGATTATGCCATATGTATGCCGAAACATGAATTAAATAAACATTTGAAATGTTTTTTAAGAACATAAGAAATTTATTCTGCAAGGATGCATTCAACTGTTCAAAAACTGATCAAAACAAACTTCTATTTAGAATAATAAAAAAAAAAATCTCACAAATATAAAGCGACTGTTTTCAACATCGATAAGAAGAAATGCTTTTGAGCAGCAAATCAGCATATTAGAATGATTTATGAAGGTTCATGTGAAGCTGAAGACTAGGGGCACTATCATACACCCGGCGCACTGCAGCGTCAAGCGCGACGCAAGAGTTTCAGCCCCACGCAGTTACCATTTTGAAAATGAAGTGTGTTCAGGAGCATTGAGTGCTAATTTGAGGCAATTGAAATAGACTGCATAAAGTCAATGGAGCAATCTTTTTTTGTTATTTAAAGAACGCGTTAATAATATGCGCCTATAGGCGGGTCCACAACGCACGTACACTCTGCTTATTACACACACATGCACAGCAGCACACAAACATGCCATTTTTTTTTTAAATAAAAGGATTATAATGTAAAAGATTATTATTGTGTACATTAAGATATGGTGGAGTCCGGCTTGTCTCGTAGATGGTCTGCTTGCGTGCTTTAATCTCACGCACGAGCAGATCCGGTTCCTCGCTAGACAAGCGTTCAGTTTTTCCGCTTGCAAATTACGTCATGTAAATAGCGAATCCGTCATGGCGCGAGCACAACTGGCTTTTAAAGGGAATGGGAGATGAGACTCTGATTGGTTTATTTCACGTTACGCCCAAAACACACCCAGTACTCATTAAAAGAATAGGGACATCACTTTTAGACCATGTGTTGAGCGCAACGACCATTTTTCCCGTCGTCAAACTAGCAAAAGTGGATTTGCACATGCCCTGAGTGCACTTGCGCCGTGCGCTTTAGACCATGCGCTTAGATCGTTAAAATAGGGCCCTAGAGGTTAAAGGACTAGGCCTAAATGGCTGCTGAAAATTCATCTTTGCCATCACAGGGATCAATAACATATTAAAATGTATCTTAAATGTAATTTAAAATAAGTATTAAAATAGAATTAAATATATTTTAAAATAAGTATTAAAATAGAAAACAGTTTTTTTTTTGTAATAAATATTACTGATTTTACTGTATTTTTTTATAAAAAAAATAAAAATAAAAAAAAAACAGTCTGGGTGAGCATGAGAGTCTTCTTTCAAATACAATAAAATATCTAACCGACCCCAGAACTTTGAATAGTAGTTTTATTTGTCAGTTTGGATGTCTTTTTCCACTAATAAACAAACATTGTTGTTTTGATTGATACTGTGAAGCTGCTTTGATACAATCTGTATTGTGAAAAGCGCTATATAAATATACTTGACTTGACTTGACTCAGTTTGGAAAGAGATTCCTTTATTTGAGTTTGTAGTGTTACATTTAATTACATTTGTAAAAGTGAATTAGTTTAAGACACGTCTATTTACCTCTCAATTTGAAAATATAAATTTGATACATTTTAATTAATTAACATTTTTTATTTGAAATGAATATAGTGATAATTGATTCCTTTGTTTTATTTTTAAGTGGAACGTATATTTTGTGACAGGCAGAAATAAAGTCATAATTTTCCGATCATTTTCCTCTCCATCAAAGCTCTGTAATCTCATTAGCGTTCAGATTCAAAAATGACACGTCATTTAAAAGGTGATTTATTAACATTTTTATTTTGGAATTAATAAAACGGATAATCATTTCATTTGTTTTATTTTTAAGTGGAACTCGTAGTCATTTATTTTGTGATTTTCCGATAATTTTCCCCTCCATTGAAGCTCTGTAATCTCATTAGCATTCAGATTCTTAAATGACACGTCAATGTGCCATTTCTGGTTTCACACCACTGACTGCAAAACATCTTTTTTTTTTTTACGCATGTCATAACTCAATGTCATGATGCCAGTTCAAATAAACAGAATGAAGAAAAGAGAGCTTCAGTGAATGGGGATGCAGTGAAGATTATCAGTGAACAACGATTTAATTCTCTTTCTATTTCTCACAAAAATCATAGTTTCAGAGAACTTGTGTGCGAATATCGCACACAAACGATATGAAATACGTACAACGTTTATGTAGTTTTTTTTGGGAGCTTATTTCCTCCACGGAATAGAAAATCAAAAAGGTATTTGCAACTTTTTATCTAACAAATCTGAGAAAAAAAAGTCAGAATTGCAAGCAATAAAGTCAGAAATTTGAGATATAAACAGAATTGTGAGGAAAAAAGTCAGAATTGTGAGATTTTTTTTTTTGCAATCGCAAATTTATATTTTGCAATTGGACTTTGACAATTGCAAGCTTATATCTCAAATATGAGATAAAAAGGTCAGATATAAACTCAAAGGTTATAGGTCAGTTATAAACTCTGAATTGTGAGAAATTTAGTTAAAATTGATATTGCCAGTCATTGCAAGTTATAAAGTCTGAATTGTGAGACAAACAAGCAATCGTGACATAAAAAGTCCCAATTACCTTTTTTTATTTTTTAAAGGGGCATTCCACCTCTGGGAAGATGAATGTGTATTTAAAATGGGTCATTTATGTAGAAGAAATGTGAAATTATTTTAGAATTTGGAGCTTTCTAGACTGAGAAAAGCCAGACAATTTATTTTTGGCTTATGTGGATGAAAGACAACAACTCCCAGAATGCATTTGCTTCGCTGCCCTAGGAGGCCACGCCTACCGGTAACAGAGCGCGGAGGTTAAACATGTTTAACAAGGCTAGGCTACTAGGTGATGAGTGTGCCCGGGTTTTCGAGATCGCCCATAATGTCCAGGATGCGCCTGTTGCGTTCTACAGTTGCCATTCATCATGTTTACTGTGGTGAGCAGGACGAGTGAGGGCCGTGGGAGAACGGCGCGAGGCCGGTGACGTGATCACTGATGAGTGACACCTGTGAGACGCACCGGTCTCGTATCTCTCACGGAGGAGCGGGAAATTGTCAAACCGGTCGGTCGAATCGAGAGCGAGCGTGCATGTGAGACAGACTGCTCCAAACAGCGTCGCGCGCGTGCACGGCAGAGAGACCGTGCGTGTGCAGATAGCATCCTGTTCATCATCACTCCAAGCTATACTCAAAAGTTGGCAGCAATGCAGATTTGGACTTGTGCAAAAAGTGGCTACGGGCTATCAGTAACCCGAAGTTCGGAGAGGACACAGCCATTGAAGCACTAAAACATCTGACATGTGCAGTCTACATTTCAATCCAGAAGATTTCGAAACCAAACCCTTAGGATTGAACTGAGACCCGCGCTTGTGAAAATCGCAATTCCGTCGATATTTACCTTGCCAGATGATGACGACGAACAGCCAGGTCTGGAACTGGCAGTGCTTAGCAGCACTAAACGCATTTACCTGGAGGTAAGGTTCTTTCTGACTCGACTCTATTAGCAGCTAGTGGCTACTGAGAACACACACTGACATAGTCGTCTGCTGTAAAGCAACACATCTCCTATGATTTGTCTGTTTACAAACTAAATATCTTGTATGTTTTGCTCGACCTTCGTCCATATTTTCAAAACGTTTCTGCCAGTGAAATCAAACGCACTGGCACTGATCTGTGATAGGTCTGTTAGCGCATTAGGTCCAACCCCCTATGGGCGGGTTTGAAAGGGTGGGAACTAGTGCTTGTAGTCTTTACAGAAATCCCCCCGTCTTACACTTCCTCCTACAATGACGTAAAATGACGATTTTTGCGTCATTATAGGAGGAAGTGAAAAAGGTAAATAGCGGATTTCTCTCGTCTCAGGGGAAAATGAGAGAGTGTTGCATGACCATTCAATAGTATGACTGGGTTTCTAACAATGGAAAGCTTAATGCAAATGGGTGGAGTGTCCCTTTAAATTCTGTGACAGAAACTATAGCTTCCACATGAAAGCCATGGTCACTTTGAAGGAAAAGATGATTCTTCCAAAGAAGATTCTTCCAAATTTCTCCTTTGGTGTTCCACAAAACAACAACAACAACAACAACAACAACAACATAAATACACACATAAATAAATAAACAAAACAATAAGACTGAATGGAATTGGAATGAACAACAATCAGTAAATAATGACAGAAGTTCATTATTTAAGTGAACTATGCCTTTAAATGACCAATATAGCACAGGTTCTTCTAGGACAGGTCAAGTGCTACCACTATTTCTTTTCTAAAATACTTCGATGCATTTCTGCAACATGGTCAATTTCTCCAAAATAATGTTTTCAGATTTACATAAAGCTTTGGATTCTCTGGTAATTTCATTGCATCCCGAAGTCAGAGCAGAAAACCCAAGGCAATAAACTAATCAAGCAAACAGAGGAAACCAGAAAGCTCAGAAGCACACTTACCTTTATGACTTGAAAGATAGCAGGCAGGAGACGACTCTCTCTAACAAGCCTGTTGGGGGTAAAACACATACACACACACACACACATAAGCATATACACAATTAGCTTGCGACACACACATTTACTTCATGGCACTAGGCCCACGTTCCATCTTCATTAGTGTGACACTTGTGCACACATTTGGGTTTTGGCACTGAACAGGACCACTGAGGTGTGAACGCTCTGTCGTGCCAAGATCAGTCAGCTGGGAAAATGACCTTTGACTAATCCAGTGACGAGTGAAAAAGAGAGAGAAAGTATGCCGCTGAAAAGATGAAAGAGTGATGGAGGAAGAAAGTCAGATGGAAACACAATCACATATTGAGAGTGAGAAATAGAGGGGCTATATATCAAAACCTAGTGAGCTTCCTACCAAGATTCGTATGGCTTTTTACTTTAAAACGTACGGCTAATCACCATAACAATACAGGTGGGCAAATAGAAAGCCACACGATGAATCAGAGTTTGTCGTAAATGGAGTGTTCATAAAAAAATGGTCAATGTTCATACAAAGTCCGCAGAGGGGTAAAAAAAAGAAAAGAAAAAAAAATACCACTAGGGTAACACATGACACTAAAATACTGCAATAAACATGACCTGCTTAACAGAAAATGGAACACAAAACACCCTAATGTACACATAATGTATAACTAATAACAACAAAAAAAGTTAATATAAAATATAATGTGCCACAGGGAGTATTGTTTTTCATGCGGAAAAACATAAATATGACAGTATTTTATAGTAGAATTACACAATACAATATTAAAACATTTAGAGTTTTTCTGTAGCGTTTTTACATTTTTGGAAAAATTACAAACATCTTTACACTGTAGGCAGCTCAATAAGCTTGAACCGTTTGAATTGAACATTCAAAATTGAATCATTTGACCTAAATCTGTCCAATGTCCAAAAATGCTGTTTAGGTAGAAAGTTCACTAGGACTGAATCAAATGCATAGAAGACTACTATGCTAAAAAAAATGCTATCAAGAAGGAAGCTCCACTAAGTTCAGATTCTAATATTTAAATGTGTCTATGTTGGCCAAAATTTGTAGACAGCTTAGTTTTTAAAATGAACATTCAAATGTGACTATGGCTGCCAATAGTAGCTGTACAGGTAGGCAGCGTCCTATGTTCAATTCATTTGAATCGATTGTATGACGTGTCTACGATGTCTAAAAATGCTTTCAAGGAAGGCTTGAACTATGATGCTCAAATCAAATTGTTTAAATTTATTGTTCAAACATGACTATAATATCCAAAAAATGCTGTCTAGGCAATGAACTCATTTCAATCAAATGTTTGAATGTGTATGGTTGCTAAAATGCAATCTAGATAGGGCGCTCATTTAGTTTGAGTCAAATATTCAAATGTGCTTATATGATGTCTAAAATTGCTTACTAGGTAGGCAGTTCACAAGGTTTAAATCATTTAAATAAAATGTCTATATGATGCAAAAAATTGCTGACGTGGTAGGCATCTCACTAGATGCGTATGTAATTATGATGTCCAAAACTGCTGACTGTGTTGGCTACTCATATATTCGTATCGTTTGACTTCAAATACGTCTTGGTAAACAAGTCCACTTGGTCTGAATGGAAAGTACAAACGCACATATGATGCCCAAAAATGCTGTCTAGGTAGGCAGCTCACAAGGTTTTGAAACACAGCAAGATAATGCTCCAGACGGTCAGGCT
Organism: Semotilus atromaculatus; assembly: GCA_031834385.1. Taxonomy (NCBI): domain Eukaryota; kingdom Metazoa; phylum Chordata; class Actinopteri; order Cypriniformes; family Leuciscidae; genus Semotilus; species Semotilus atromaculatus. The sequence goes on along the minus strand of JAULUF010000041.1, from coordinate 8,513,541 downwards.
CAGAGGAGTAATGGAAGCCTTTATTGAAAATGACTCGCCATGCTCTCTTATTGATTAAGGTCTTTGATTCACAGCCAATTACAGTAGGCAAACGGTGCATAGAGCAGAACGCCACAATAATCTGAGAAAAGGACAGACAGATAAAATGAAATTTTCACATTTGAAAAACCTACGGTGCCCTCCCCAGTCAATGCAGAGATATAGGACATCGCTTATTTGACCATTCTCCCCTGAGAGAGTCCTCTAGTGAGAAAGAGAGCTGTTCAGGAAACCTGAGATAGGGTGAATGCAGAGGTCTATATGAGTAAATCTCCCCCTAACTTGCTGAATTCTCTATATGATCCAAAGCCAAAGGTAGAGAGAGAAATATCTTCTTTGCGCCTGAAAGTCTACTAGAAGTCAGCACAGCTCAAAACCTGGGATTTAGGGATTTTTAGGGTCAAAACAGGCTTTACTGTGCCAAAATAATTGTGTATTTTGATGGATCTGGGTAAAAAAAAAAAAAAAAAAAACGCATCAGGAACAGGAACAGCAATGTCATTTTGTTCGTCAGACCAGAGTACTATTAGTTAGTCAGAGACCCCATGGAACTAGTTTTGTAGCTTTTTAGTTAGTGTCTGTTAGCGTAGTCAATATACACTTCCGTTTAAACGTTTCAGGTCAGGATTATGCTCACCAAAGATCTATTTATTTGTTCAAAAACACAATATTGTGAAATATTATCACAATTTACATTACTGTTTTCTATTTTTATACATCTTAAAATGTAACATTCTTTTAAAGGAAAAGCTGAATTTTCAGCAGCCATCTTCAGGGTCAAAAACCTTCAAAAATCATTCTAATATACTGATTTGGTAGTGTAACATTTATTATTATTATTACAGTTGAAAACAGTTGTGCTGCTAAATGTTTTTGTGGAATCAATTTTTCTCCAGGATTCTTTGATAATTAGAAAGTTCAAGAGAATAGCCATTTTTGAAGTCAAAAGTAAAAATTTTTGAAGTCAAAAGAAAAGTCTTTATTATTAATTTTGATCAATTAAATATTTACTCGCTGAATATAAGTATTAATCCCTTTTTTTTTTATAAAAAACAATAAAATACATTTAAAATATATTGTATTAAAATAAATTAAATTATATTATATTATATTATATTATATCATTATAATATAATTATTGACAATAACATCTGCTTCTCTGTACAGGCTTAAATTTGAACCATGAGCTCATGAGTTATGACATAATGGTTACATATTTTGTCCTAAATTCCTGTATTAGCTAATCTGTATTCTGTGGAATTTTTATTTTTTTGCTATTCTATGCAGATACAATATACAGCAGGGATCTTCAATTAAAGTTCCAAGAGGTCCGGTCTCTATATTTCCTTCCCAGTAGAGGTCTGGACAATTATACAAAGACAGTTATACATTTCCAATCGGAGCAGCTGTAGTAAGCTGTTTTTTTTTTCTCCCAACTGGATATGATTACAAAAAGGTAAGCTAAGAAGTTTTATCAGACTCTATTTTTTTTTTTTTACATTTAGACATTGTGTGTATGGCACATAGAAGGCCTTGGGACTGAAAAAACATACTAGGGGTGCAGGGTTTACTTTGCAAGATGTATATATTTTGCTCAAAGTAATAAACTACTAAAAACAAAGTACATTATCTAATAATAAATACTCGCATCATGAGCACAAATCTAGAAATAGCAATTTCAATAGTACGTTTTTTTTTTTTTGTCTTCCCTTGCACCTCTAAATATTTTATTTGTTACAAACCTGGTTTAGTTAAATGGTTGGAGTCATCTTTATAAAAATTATTGTATTTGCTGCATTCTTGTTTTCTGCAGCATATTAGAAAAAGTGTCTATTTTGCTGCTCATCGTGTTTCTGCTACTGTTGTTAAAGGAATAGTTCACCCAACAATGAAAAATTGTGTCATCATTTACTCACCCTCTGTATGAGTTTCTTTCTTCTGTTGAACACAAAACAGAATTTTTTTTCCTACTCTCAATCTTTAAAATATCTTATTTTGTGTTCAACAGAAGAAAGAATTTCACACAGATTTGAAACAACTTGAGGACAAGTGATGACAATTTTAATTTTTAGGTGAACTATCCCTGTATCTGCATCATCAATGCGAATGTAGCGGAAAAGGCTTGAATGGAGCACATTTGGCTCTAGATTAAAAATATTAAAGGATGTAGTGACGAAAGATCACTACCGTAAATGGCCCTGAGCGGTTGTGATGTGTACCGCTGCTCACTTTTTATCTGTAGAAACTGTAAAAGCCGGGGTCCAGAACCGGACCACGGTCCACCATTTGAATACCGCTCGTATACAGTAAAAACAGAGAAGCTGAACTAGAATTTGCATCTTCCACAAGAGCACCGGCTCAACATGTCTAACAATGTGCATAAACCACTATAGGCCACGGCTCAGACAGTTAATATGCACCAAAGAAACTATTCAACATGCCAAAAATAGATTACCTGCAGCAAACATCAATTCATTCACCGTCACTCACGGTACATGGAGTCCATTGACAGAACAGTGACGCACATCGAGCAATCAGTACACTCAAGTGTTCACCGACGGGCCCTTTCTCCAGTGCGTTTATTCAGAACAGTCAATGATCTCTCATCTGTCTGCGCTCTACTTCCCAACAAACATCATTACCCCTACAATTACCAACAAAACACAAAAGCCAATACAAAACACACACACACACACACACACTCTGGGTACAACAGAGTAAGCAGGCATAATGAATAGGGCCATTTTATCATGACACACCAGAGAAAGGGAGAGGGATTGTGGCCTTTTCTCAGCGAAGGCTTATTTGTGCCCGGTATGTGCTCCATTAGGTCTTTAATAGGCAAGCAGCCCGGTGGCTAGGATCACTCATCCATCTTTCTGAATGACAGGCGTTTGCAGAGGTAAATGAGGTCAACTGGGTGGGTGAAAAAAATACTGAGCTTTTCACTCACACAGCTTTCAGACCAACCAGGTCATTGGTCCACTTACACAGTCCTATCCTAGGTATTCAGAGGCACAGATTGTCACTGCAAAACCCGAACCTGGATAGAGTGATCGTGGCCCACGTGTGTCAGGTTACGGATGAATGTCATGCAATCTGTCAAGAACATGTTTGGGTCATCTATCACCCCAAAATCTGAAGGAATGATAAGTCATATTTTGCTGAAAGAAAATAAAGCAGTTTTTTGGGACTATTTTAAGGGCATTGTGACAATTAAACACAACCTATATTGTATAAAATAAACTCTTAAAACACATTTTTTCAAACTACTGTAGTTAATTTAATTTACTTACTAACAACATCCACAAGAGGACAAGATCAGGTTTAACTTTAATTTTCTGAAAGTCATGAAAAATCCCACCAAAATGGCATTTTACCATCAGCTATGTTGTTTTTGACAGGATTTTGTGTTATGACAGTGAAAGAACTGACATTCTGAACATTTTTGTAATAAAATATCAAAATTAAATGACTCATGCCAATTTCAGAGTTTGCATTTCATGTATGATTTAAACACTAATAAATTATACTGACAATTGTTTTTATTATTATTTGACAAAAATCACACCTTTATCAGGCATGAAGCACACAAAAAATATTTTGTACAGGTGTGTACAAAATATTTATCTTGATTTATATTTACTTTTGTCACCTCTCATTTCCTCTCAAGCATACTTTCTAATTACACCTTTGCCTCCAAGGTAAACAAATAAACGTCAAACTAAAAATGTTTGGCATAGAGGAAATTATGTCACAGGTTTTTAATTTCAGAAATAGATTTCAGAAAAAATAAATAAAAACTCGTTCATTACTTTTTTCACCATTATTTAGTTTACCAAAGTTCTACACATGGGATCATTTATATTTGCATGATGTATTTTTGTAGAATAAGATAAAAAGTATGAGACAAGAGTAAAACAATATATTCTATACATAAAGGTATTAGAAGCTAGCAAACAAAATAAATAAATAGAGGTTTGGATTCACTTTTGAGAAAAAAATCTATTACATCTATTACATGACACTAGGTGTAAACAAATGTGCTTAATATAAGCTTCAAATATATATGCAAATTAAATTTGACATGGAGGTGTTTTTGTGAGATTCATCCTTATAGTATTCTGGTCTGTGGTCATATTTCCTCTGAAGCGGGGAGAGCTTTTCTGAAGATTCCGCTCACTCAACCAAGAATGCCCTTTTTCATTTGCTGGTAAGGGAACATCCCTATTCACTATTAAAGAAGTTAATTACAAACAAAACAAATTAAAAGGGATTCTATTATGCCCTTTTACAAAGTCTTGATTTTGTTTCGGGGGTGTACTAGATTATGTTTTCATGCTTGATTGTTCAAATAACACATTATTTTTTCACATATTTTACATTATTACAGCTCCTCTCTACGCAGTCTGGCTCGAACACAACGATTTCGATGAAGCCCTTCCTTCAGAAATGTGAGATGTGCTGTGATTCGTTAGCTGGCCTAGTGTGTTGTGATTGGCACCGCGTGTGAAACGTCACGCCTCCCATATCTGCGAGTTCTTCTCTAGTGTAAATATGAATAATGATGGCGTCAATTTCAAACCAATTCGAGTCCGATTCAGACCCTGACAATGTTAACGAACAAGAGGATCATGCAGAAGTCTTTGCAAGCACGGATTTCACAGGACGTTTCAGAGTGGTGTGTTTTTTGTTATTTTCTTATACATTATAGATACAATGTTGTCCACCAATTAATCAGGATATTTGTTGGAAAACTAAGGTCATACAAACAATAATCGATCAAAAAATCATGGTTAATTTTCCTAAGGAGCAGTGAACCGTCTTACAAAAGCAAGAGCTGAACTGAAAACAAGCTGTTCTCCATAAAATGTGCAGCGCAGAGATAAACGTTGGGGTTACAATGTTCAGTAACAGTGTTTAAAATAAATGAACCACTCTAAGTTTGTCAGCCTCAGGAAGGTCAAACAAATGAGTTTTGGAAACGTTGCAAAACAGTGTCTCTTTGACATAGCCACAGCATGTCTTTTCTAATGCAGCTCAACCAGGCCTCGCAACTTTTTTGCTTATTCCATGGGAGCGGATTATTTACATGAGAAACATTGGGACTTTATGAGATTCAGAAGAATCACATTGTAGTCCAAATGAACCATTCGTTGTAGTTCTTGAAAAGGGAATTCTGAAAAATCTCCCTTTGGAGTGGACTTTGAGCTTTGTAAACTGGTAGATCTTTTTAACGCTCAAACAGCAATATTACACACTAACTAAGGTTAAAAAAAGTGGAAAAGCATAATAGGACCCCTTCACGGTCGGGATTTGAGCGACTTCATTTTACCGGTGAGCGTAAGCGTGGGCTGTGAGCGAATGAGTGGAGCGCACTGGCATAGAGCGGAATGTCACTCACATGCTCTGGACTGTAGAGAGTTAACCAGCCAACCTGGTCTGTCAATTCAGGACAGATATCATCCACACTAACAATGAAGCTGATGTAATTGGTGATGTTGACAAATTTGTGACAAAATCAACATCCTATCAGCAGAGATAAGGTTCAGTCCAGCCATTACAGGCATCTCAAATCTCTATCCTACATCTTGTATTTTCCCTGTCTCTAAAATGAGGCCGCTAGGTCTTAACTCAGAAAATAATGAATTCCTCAACTTTTCGTTTGCATCTAAAAGTGATTTTAACGGTGCAAAGGCAGCATTTTCACGGAAACAGGTAGTGGCGAAATTGGCATTTACACAGGTAAATGTCAGCCTAAGACACTAAAGCATCTAATAAGAGAACGCATGCACATAATCTTTGCGCTTGCAGCCAACCTTTGCATCAGATCTCCAATCAGTCAGTGAGGAGAGGTTCTGCTATGCGGTCCCCCCTCACTCTTTCAGAACGGCACCCGGCATTTACTGGCGCCATCGGTCCTCTGGGGCCGAGACACTATCAGAGCCGTCGTAGGGTGTGATTTTTCCCTGGAAGACCTCTGAGATTTCTGTTGTTCTAGTGTACTAACAAATAGATCCATTACATAGATTCCAGACACAGCAACCATCCATCCGTCCATCTCTGTCTCGTCCGTTCAGTGGATGTACAATGTTGTCAGGGGCCAGCGTTTGTAGCCAGAGCAACTGCTATGCCCACACATCCTTTCAGTCCAGAGCTGCCCACATAAACAGTGCTGAGAGAATAATAGCCAGTCACACATACAAACAAATCGTGACACTTCCACATGCCTGAGCACCATGGACACAGACAGCTCCCACACACCTCACGTCCTGTCCAATATACCGCTAGCAGAGGGTGTCATCCTTCACAGCAGCAACAAAGACACTTCCATTGGTGTAGAAAGACATCACCTCTACACAAGCACATACATTATAATAATAATAATAATAATAATAATAAAATGACCACCATTTAACCTGTATTTATTTAATATTAACTTTAAATTGTCCTTGTTGTATCTGTCGTATGTTATTGGCAACTTCACAAAACGATTATATATTAAGTAACATGTTGTTCTTTAGAATTATTATGTACCAATGTAACTATACTGGTAATTACATTGTAATATGCCAAATTAATGTAAATTGTGACAATTTAAAAAAAAATTTTTTATAATAATATAATATAAATAATAAAATAATAATATAAATAAAATAATAAGGTCACAACTATAAATGTATATAGGAACAATTAATTTAGCCAATGGCCATATATCTTTTCACATATAGGATTCTCACAACTCTTGACCAATGACTTTTCCAAAAGTCGGAAACTATTTTATAAATATTTCGTTTATATGTATAAATGCATTCACCTGAAACCAATCAAGAGCTGTCTGCGTTCAGCACCTCTTTAATTTCACTATTGCGAGTCACTTTCAAACCAAGCATCATTCTGTTGGTCGACGTGCTGAATTTGAGTGAAAAAAATTCATCCAAAGCGAAATCTGCATCTGCATAATGTGTAATTCCTAATTCGCATGGATTCTTATTGAAATTACTGGATTTTGCTTACGAAATTTCATTGAGTAACTGTGGCCTGTCTACACCTGATGCAGCAGTCTCTTTTGTCCACTTTCAACCCATTCTGTCCTGATTACTTCGAGGGGAGGGTCTATGGGTGGGTAAATGTATGGGTTTTTTCAGATCTTTCGATCTAATAGAGAAAATAAGCTTGCGCAATTTACACATGAATGCGAACTGAGACGACGGAAAGACATATGGAGAGCATCAGCTTTAGTTTCTGCTCTGACAGCTGAAAGACCACACCGAATGCTTTGAGTACATATTAGAAATCAGGAATGGTGAGAGAACATTCATTTACTTGGTCCGTTTTTCGTCTTCAAACCAAACTTGGGTTTTTAGGCGACAAAGTTTATATTCTGTTTGGCTAGTGTGCTTCCCATATGTTCACGCAAGTCACTAGGCGGAAAGCAGGCGCAGTCTTTTGTTGTCTTTTGTGGTTGTTCGAACTCATTCCTGACTGTGGGATATCTACAAATTAATTCCATTCACATTAAACCTTTTGATTAGGTAGGAAGTGTGGCCTGCCAGGTAATGCACATGCATTCATTCATCCACTCTTCCCCTATTGTTTATTGTCAGCTGTCTAGTATCGATGAAATAAAAGAGCAGAAAAGGCTCTTTCTGTCAAACTAAAATTAAATAAATAAAACAGATTCTGTGAAGTTTCAGTGGCCTGATCAACTTGTCACAGCAAATCACACGCTCCCTCACTCCTAGCAAGGACTAAATCCTCAATTTAGTTTTAGTCAATCAGACCATCAGTGAGTCACATTTCTTCCTTCAGCTGAGCCAAAGCCCATTCAGAGTTTTAACTAAACATACTGGTTCGTAACTAGTTCATTATCCCCTGTCTAAGCAATGGCTAATGTACTAGACATATATTCTTAGTACTGATAAAATTAACACTTTAGAGAAGCCGTTCAACACAACTCTCTAAAGAGCACATATATTTTCTTTAGTCTCTATTAAACCCAAGAGTGGCCAAAGGTTCTTGATAATTGGAAAGTTTGAACTACTATCACAACCGATAATAAAAGAACACCAGTGCTCGCACGGAACCAGCTAATGTCCCTCATTTGCAATCTCATTTCGCCTGGAACCCATCAAGAGAAGGTCTGCGTTTTTAGGACTTTATCAAGCACAGGCAACGCAATTTAATTTCACTATTGTGAGTGGAAATAGCTCTTGCAGGCGGGGGCTGGGGGCTGGTGGAGGGGGGGGGGGGGGGTCTCTGCAACAGACGAGCATTTTCCGATAGGTGACATCAATTTGAATAGTTCAACTGTGTGGCTGCAGCTCTATCAGCACCAAGAAAGACAATGTGCAGGAGGCCAGCAGGAGCCATTAGAGAAACAGCGGGGGGATGAGGATGAGATAAGAAATGTACACACACACACACTTACTCCACTCCCTCACCTGTGCACCCAGACACTCGTAAAAGCCCACAGAGAGAGGTGGTAAGAACAGGGAAAACAATTAAAAAGACAAAAGAGATGAAATTTTGTGTGCGTGTGCATGTGTGTGTGTGTCAGCATGTGAGCTACTAGTCCAAACAAAGCTAAGATCCACAAGAGTTGTGCTGACAGATTTAGCGCCTTTAGAGTATTTTCACAAATTATCTCATTATAGATTTATAAATACTTCATAAATGTATAGAATAATACAATTATACCACTCATGTTCAGCTTCATTTGAGCTGTGTCTGTGGATGTAGTTAGAAACTATATTGTGGCATCTCTGGAGTTTATTTCTTCTCAACGTGACCTACTTTTAAAGGATCAATAATCTAATAAGGTTGAGTTCAGAAAACACACAGGAAAGAAAAGCCTCAAGACAATCTTCTGCCTGGTATCTCTGGGACTATTAGGAGTGTTTTTGTCCAAAACTCCAACTGTAAATATTCTTACTATACTGTTCTGTAAGAATACATTATTAGTTATTATTAATTAAAGGACAAGCTGTCGTCCTGTGGTTAGAGAACTGGTTTTAAAGTAAACCAGATCGTATACCACCGTTCACTAGAGAAAAAAAAAATGGAACAGTACCATGGCTAATATGCAATAGAATTGTGAGGGGGCTCATCTTGAGGGTTATACAGAAAAAAAGGGGATTTGGTGTACCCGTGCAAACTGTCAAATTAAGGTCCTCCTAAAATGTGTTCACTAAATAAATGAATAATCCACCAGAGAATGTTTTGCTGTGCTGTTGGTTACCTGCTGACGGGTGAGCTGTGCTCAGTGAGGGACACCAGCAGTTTAAGAGCATACACTGGTACAGGATCTGGCTCCAGGAGCAGAGTCACATACCTGCAGAGAGATCTGCGTTACACAAGCTATGCAATACGGGTACAATTGGATACGAGTTAATTCATAACAAAAGTCATTAAAGATTAGGGCTTAGACGATATTGATTTTCTTTGTCTTTTGTTGTTTGATTAACATTAATAACTCAGACAGCAGTGGGTATATTAGGCTGCTGTCACTTAAAGGCTGTATCAACTATGATCTCTATACTTGACCTCTGATGTGATGTGACGCACATCGTGATCTCGATGTAAAATGATATATATTGTTCAGCCCTATTAAAGATGCAACAAAAATAATTACTGCTTTCTACACATACATTTTTATACATTGTTCATGCATTTTCTGAGAGTTGGACCAGAGCCATAAGGATTTCAGGATTTCACAAAAACAAAATCTGTTCTGCAACTCCAATAATCAACGTATTTATGTCATTAGTATTAGTGACAGTAAGAGTACACTGCCACTGATTATGTACTGTAAAATGGAAATGTTTTAAAGGTGAAGTATGTAGTTTCTGCGACACTCAAACATCACAAACAAAGCTCTTACAGGGGCTTGTGAATGCATGCTTCAGTAATTGTAGGCTAATTTCAGTAAAAGGTTCATCATGTTAGGAATACTTTTAACTGTGTTGCTATGTGTCGTGACATGAGTAAGCGATTGAGAAGGCTAACATGCTGTCTAGAGCGAACACAAGTGTGTCTGGACACAACTGTTACATTTGTCTTTGCCAAGTGCATGATGATGGTATTGATGGTATTTATAAACCCATGAACAATGAACAAAAACTGGGTAAAGAGAATGCATTTTAACATAAAAACAAATCTTACATACTTCACATTTTAAATTAGTTCATGTTTTGACAATTTAACAATTATAGTATCTATTGTTGCAATATTGTTTTTCCATTTTTTTTACTGTTCAAAATAGTAATGTCAGTGATTGCATATATTTAAAATATTAAAAAGTGCATACTGGTAAAATAATACAATTAGTTAAATCTACTTATTAAAACTCACTAGTAATCATTTTGCATTTATGTAATTATGTAATTAGTATTAGTAACAGTAAGAGTATACTGTTGCTGATTAAACAATGTACATGTTAAATATTTTAAATGACCAATTCTTGTTATGACAATTGTATTATTTTTGTTGCTGCTGTAATATCACTGTCTTGCAATATCACAGTTAATATTGCCATATCCAGTAAAATAATAATGGTTAGGACACAATCTTAGTTTCAATAAATAGAGAGGACGGAGGAGTAAACAGAGAGAGCAGAATAGTGAGTCTTACTGTGGCAGCAGGGCCTCAGAGATGAGCGTTAGCAAGCGAGTGTTGGAGGAGATGCCTTCACCTTCCCACTCTCCCTCTCGTTCTCTCTCTCTCTCCTCCACCTCGTCTTGGCTCAGCAGCAGCAGCAGCGTGATCTCTGACAGCACACGCAAACTCACAATACGCCATTCCACTGGGACACACACACACACACACAAAGGGTTACATGTTTACTTACTCAAATGCACAATTATAAATCAACATATTCATAGCTCATATTCAATGGAAAAGTGATGTTCATGATCTTAAAAACCTTTAGCGTTAAAGGCTTATGATTTGTGTGAGCCTACTGCCTATCAATACATTTATTTACCCATATAAATAAATACATTTGAGAAGAAGAAGAAAAAAAAAACATTCAAAAGAAAGGAAAAACAGCCAACATTTTTGGTCATTACATAATTGAATGATTTTTTCCCCCAACTTTTTCCACTGTTATGTTACTGTTATGTGTCCTGTATTTAGTGTCGTCCAATTTGACCAAACCAACCAACACTTTGTCACCCGATTGACCAAAATGCATGTCAATACCAGGTGTAACAATCATAAACCTTTCATTTGAATGCTTACTGTGCGAACATTTTTCAATATTTCTAATTTCTACCATCAATGAAAAACATGCATGAAATATGAGTATACTTGACATGTTATATAGTGAGATAAAGGAATCTGTCATTTTATTCAAATAATGTTCAAAATGTTTCCTCTAACGTAATTTTCTTACATACTACTACTACTACTAATAAAAATACTACCGAATTCTCCTAATGTAAATGTATAACAACATTTTTATTTGACAAATGACAAACTAGTGCGAGTGTGAAAATGAATTCTACAATAGCATAAGTCCACAGGGCCCAAGAAACAACCATTTCTCATACTTCCAAATGTGTTATTTCATAGTTTTGATGACTTTTATATTATTCTAAAATGTAGACTAGTAATAAAAAAGAATGAGTAGGTGTGTCAAAACTTGACTTGAAGTGTATAATTGTCTTTGCTTATTTGCCGTTGAAGTGTGTTCTCACCGTTCTTACTGAAGGCCAGAGACGCTAGTGGCGGTACAATCAAATCCACAACCTAAGGGAAACAAAGAGAGAAGTGCATTATTCTAAAAGTGAGAAATCTCACCTATATGCTCTTAGTCTCACCAGACGTGCATGGTGTGAGTGAAAGTGAAACAGCTGGAAGCTGAAGACTGAGAGTGCTCTGAACAGCTCCAATTTGCATGGAAATGTGATGTCAGCTCTGCCCTTTGATCATAGAAAGTGTGTTCCAACAAAAGGCCTTACGCCAGCTCTTTTGAAAATTAGAATCAGGTTTTACAATTATTACCAACTACAATCAGCCGCACGGCAGCAAATGTTGCACACAGGTGTCTTAATGTGGATGGGCTGTGGGCATCTCTCAAACAAAGGATTTTACTTCCGGTGACTGCAAGTGAAAAGAACACCAAAGAAGCATATTGTAAAGGTTATCTGTGGATTTTTCTTTCTCTATTGTAAGACAGTTTTTTTCACCGAGCCGCACATATTGTACAGGTGCCACACTAAACCCACGGCACATCTTTGATCTCTTGCCCGCTCCTTATGAGAGGATTGTCATGAATGTCAGTATAATGGTAATTCTTTCTTGAGCTTAGTTGAGGTATGTTTGAACATTAGAATCAAACTTAGTGAGTTGTCCACCTAGACTATCTAATGGGTGTTCAAATGTTAGAATCCAACGCATTAGCTGCCTACCTACAGAGCAGTGGTTCTCAACTGGTTTGAACATGGGACCATATTTTCCCATGGTCATAAAGCCGCAACCCACATTTTTAGGAATTTGAAACAAGAAAATGTATTTCTCAAAAATGGTTGACACTAGGTGTTGCACAGACTAGTCGACTTTAATGCTCTGTCAACTAGTCGCTGATCATGGCCTATAGGGGGCGCAGCAGGAAAATAAATCTTTGAAATCCACTTTTAAACTCCGTTTCTAACGGTAAAAATGAAAAACAAATGCATAATCCGAGAGCGCTCCACAAGATATGTTTGATTATACGATCTGTATGCTCAATATTGATTGAGTGAATACACGTTTTAAACAGCTTGTTGTACACAAAGTTAAATATCTGTCTTGATTTGTATGACTGTCATGAAGTTGTAAGGTGTCCTTGAGTGTTTTGAAAGGCACCTCTAAATAATATTATTATTATTATAATATTAAGTGATATACAGCACGCGGCTCAACATTTGCAAGTGCAATTGAAGAGTGTGCGCCATATAGCCTGACAACATCTCATCTGACAGCAGATCCTGAATCACGTTTTTCTCAGACTTAAACTGCATCTGACAGAAGAGTCGACAGCTTTCACATACATCTTTTAAAATAAAAGTCTTGTACCAGAAAAAAACACAAAAAAACCCAACCTTTTACGTCTTTGAACGCGTTTTGCGAAAAACTGCTATAGAGCATTTTTTTAGGTCAAACTGAACTTAGCTGCCAAGCGAGACTTTCTGTCTATACCCTCACAAATATATGTTTTAATAAGCTATGGTCATTCACATACTATATGGTGTGTGTGTGTGTTGAGAGTGGAGAATGTGATCTAATGACTCCTGGCAAACTGTAATTAAGATGCCTTCTCCTATTATAGAGTATCAGAGAACCTGTGTCCTCTCAAAGCTTCCTGATGCATCAGTCCTACAGAACGCACGTCAATACTCATTACAAAAGCCTCGCACACAGAGAAATACAAACTCCAGTCACTCCTGAGTGATTTCCTGTTGCCGAGAGGTTTGTGAAAATAATAGTGCTGGGCAGAGGGGAGCCGTGATCTCAGTTGTAGCTCCATTAGGCGTGAGGGTGTGAGATCTCGAGTTAGACGTGAATGTGGCCCTAGCTGCTCTCGTACACAGCTTGATATATTGTTTTTGTGAGCCTGTCCTTAAAGATGGAAAGTTTTACAGGCTGCATGGGGCAAAATAGAGAGTTTAGAAACTGACTTTGTTGGAACATTTTCATCAACACCTTGCGATGCACACACTCTTGTGGGGAGGCAAACAGGGTTGTGAAGTATGTGCAATAGTCCATTTATACATGTCTACACAATGTAACTAAATGCTGTTAGACAGATGCTTAAATAATGTATAAATAATTGGGAGAAACACTCAATTAAAAGCAGAACATCAAAGAGTGGTGCATATACTCACAGTACAGTGATAGAGGCCGAGGAGAACGGGATGCTGGGAAATGGCCTCCACTGCAGATAGAGTGTTTCTGATCAGCTCCTCAGATGCTGCCTGACCTGTTCATTTGTTAAAGAAATGATCATAGAAAGCATAAAAGTAGGCACCAAACAGTAGTACTTCCAAACAATTCATTTAAATGGCTTTTTTTACACTAGAAGACTTCAATAATTTTCCTACATTTGATCTCCTGACAAACAGCAAACAGCATGTCTGGTAAATTGGAGCTAAATTACATTAGAGAATGTAGTTCATGTAAGACAGGTTTGAAGTAAACAGCAGAGAAAGTCTTGAAAATCTTAGATCACTAAAATTGCAAAAAATAAAAACCTACCTATAGCACTTCCCAAACTCGTCTCATTAGAGTCAATGGAGGTTATGTGATTCTTTCCGCAATGAAAGAAAAAAGAGATATTAAAATGACACATTCTAATATATATTTTTTAATATTTATTTAGGTAATAATTGTATTTAATAAGATGTTGTGAACAATAATGTGGTAATGTCATATTTGGACATGTAAAATGATAGTTAGTGTATTTGGATTTTTAAATGGCCAATGGCAATACAGATACTGTAACGTGTAAAGGATGGCCGACATGTCTAATGTAATTAATTGAAAGATGTACACAAAATTGCTGAATTTAAACAAACTCTTATTTTTCACAATTTGTTCAAAATGAAAAAAAAATATTTGGAAACAATACATTGTAAACACTATATGCACTTCAATTGAAAAGCTTGGGGGGCCATTAATAAATAAATAAATATTTTTATTCAGCAAGGACGCATTAAATTGATCAAAAGTCACCGTAAAGACATCTACAAACGATTTCTATTGCATATAAAAGCTGCTGTATTGTTTTTTTATTTTTATTCAAAGAATCCTGAAAACATATATAATATACATTACAAAAATATTAAGCAGCACGACAATAATACGAATGGCTGCTTGTCATCACATGAATAAATTACATTTGAAGACAAAAAAAAAAAAAATCTGTATTTTTTATCAAATAATTGCAGACTCGGTAAGTAGAAGAGACTTCTTTCAAAAATAGCAACAAAAATCTTACCGACCCCAAACTTTTGAACAGTAGTGTCTGTCTAGGAAACATTTACAAGAGATTTTAATTTTCACTCATAAATTTCAATATTCATAGAGAATCACTTAACTGAGACACTCACCAGCAGTTTCCCAAATTTGATGAGAAAGGCCTCAGTCACCACCTGGGGTCGGAAGATCTGTCAAACCAAACAGGGAAAGTAGGAAGAGATTTAGATTTAGAAAGAAGCTTTACCAACCCTACAACACTGTACAACATTGCTATTCAGTACCGTTGAGTCTTATTTCCTTTGAGCGCCACCAAAAACTGTCAGTCTTCACTTGAGCTTTAGCAGCTATGAAGTCTTACAGTTGTCTTGAACACAGCCGAATGCACGCTGTAGATTTCTTTCATCGTACAGCAAAATCGGCAGTCTTGGATCTATTAATGCATCATGCTCACCGACGGCCGATAAATTGCCTTTGCAATGAATCTTCTGGCAGGTTCAGAATTTCCGGGCCGCTTTGCTGCAATCTAACTGCTCCTGCAACGCTCAACGCTGTCAATTGTGACTTAAATCCCAACTACGATGCGCGTCGTACAGTCTGACATAAGAACGTTAATGTCACTGAGGAACGTCACCGTCAAAGTCTGCCGTGGGCTTTACCCAGGATCTCATGCGGGACACATTGTACTGTACAATCTGACAAGCAATGATCGTGGAGGACAGCAAAAAAACGCAAAATATTCAGCCGGTTTAAGAGAAAATGTTATAAGCTCTACTGTTCTGTCAGAGGACATTTTTCCCATCATGCACCATTTCGACTAAGCAACAGAAGATGCAGGGCTTGACACTTTTTTTTTTCTCAAGGAGCACAAGTTGAAAAATTTAGGAGCACAAAAAAAAAAAAAAAAAGCCTGTTGAATGAAAATATATCAAATGGATAGAAATAGGCATTTAAAAGCCAAATTATTTCATTTATTACAAAAATACACTAGCTTTTTTTTTTTAAATATGTTTTATTCAAACTGTATTGAATAATTATGTAATTATTTATAGGCCTACTTTAAACAATATTAAATAACATTGTCTTTACTTCTTCTGACGGGTCAACCCAGACAAAAGCTGTCACAACACACTGATCCGACGAATCTCGACGAACGTATCCGTCTGTGTGCGTCGGCGTCTGTCTTTGCGGTGTGAATTGGCCTTAAGTAACACACATTGGCGTTTCGTTAGTGAACGAATCTGCGCCTTTGAATAAATCGGGAGAATCAATGATTCAATGACCCCTTCACAGCCATTTGCTTCGTAAATGAATGAAAGAATTATTATTATTTTTTATGATGTATTCTCGTAGCTGGTGTAGTACCAAACTTTATCTTAAGTTAATTCTGCATCTTGTGCAGCAGACGATGTTAAAGGCAAACAGAAAAACCTACGGGAAACATGTTTGAGAAAAAATGTATCGTCAGTCAGCGTCACCTAGCGTGCAGGCGTGAATTAGCCAAAGATGCAGAGGGATGTTAATTGCCTCGGGGTACGACACTGCTCTACATCATATTACAATGTAAACAGCATTAATTCATGACCCTAAATTTCCTAAAGCAGAGGACCCACAGGGACTTTTCTTTTTTTTTATTCACACATGTGCTCCTAAATACAATGCACAGTTCACAAACATCTCGTTTTAGAAGCAGATGTGAGTAAAATGCTTGCACTGTCGAGCCCTGAGATGTGGTGTGTTCCATTTAAAATGTCATATTAGGATGTGATCCTTCTCTCTGGAGGACTTCACTGCTGGTGTGAGAATGAGGGGGTTCGTGTTTGTGCCATAGGACCGTAATGATGCGAGGTCAGAGGTCATAGACCTGGACTGTGAGGTATTGCGCTCTTATCCACTCTGGTCTCTGAGAAACACACTGGATCTGACCTCAGCACTGACCCCCGTGACTGATGAGTGGTGGAGTGTCAGCGTTGTGTGTTGCTGTCAGTGAAGCAACAGGCCAGAGAGACAGATGAGACCACAGAGAGGGCTCATCGCATGAATGTATGTATGGATGCACAAACACACAGGCATGCTCTCACATTACAAGAGCACGACGCCTCTCAGAACCACATAGCAGCTGAAGAGATCACGCATACGGGGCTCAAGGGCATAAAGAGGCCAGTGAAGTCTCAAAGATGCAGACCAACCTGCTACTGGGAAGACAACCAGCTATGCCCTGCAGCCTTTTTCTTAATATCAACACACACACACACTGGTTTTTGTATGGCCAGACTTTTGACTATAGGCATGAAGTCTAGCCCACACTCCAGCTTATTCTAGCCAAGAACCGCCTACTTAGGCAGGAAGGGGTCGAATGACTGACAAAAGTTAGGACAAGTTTTTTTTTAAAGGTTTTTTTAGTTTAAGTTTTTTTTTTTTTTTTTACTATTTTCAACATTGTGAATAACACAAATGGAAAGTTAGGACAAGTTTTTTTTTAAAGGTTTTTTTAGTTTAAGTTTTTTTTTTTTTTTTTACTATTTTCAACATTGTGAATAACACAAATGGAAGAATGTGAATTATTTAGAGACCAAAATGCTAAATTAATTCAAATTAAAATCTCATATTTTAGCTTCTTCAAAGTAGCCAACCTTTGCCTAAATTGTCTATTTTCTAAGCCAACTTTGTGAGGAGCTTCCTTTTTAAACTGTATTGAAGAAGTTTGCACTTTGCATAATAGCAATAATTATATTAATAATAGTTAGTTTTATTAGAAATATTAATTATTTTATAGTGTAAATCTGCCAAAAAAAGGGGTTGGTATGTTTTTTTGTGTGTGTTTTTGAAAAGTCTTTTGCTCACCAAGGCTGAAAATATGTGATCAGAAATACAGTAAAAACAGTAAAATTGTGAAATATTATTACAATTCAAAAGAACTGTTTTCTATTTTGATGGCAAAGCTAAAGAAATCAGCAGCCATTACTCTAGACTTCAGTGCCACATGATCCTTCAGAAATCATTATAATATGCTAATCATTATACATTTTGAAAACAGTTGTGCTGCTTAATACTTCTGTGGAAACCATGATATATATTTTTCAGTATTCTTTGATGAAGAGAAAGTAAAAAAAAAAAAAAAACAGCATTTATTTAATAGATTTTTTTTGTAAGAGTGCAAAGGTCTTTACAGGCATTTTAAGCAATTTAAAATAATAATGTATTTTTAAAAAATGTGTGTGTGTGTGTATATATATATATATTACTTATCCCAAGACTTTGAACGGTAATGTATATTACAGCATAAAGCATATTAAAAATTAAGGTGAAATCAAAAGGTTTATAAGATCATAAGAAAAAAACTGAACCAGTTCATTCTTATGAAAAAAAGTGTGTAGATCTTCCATGGAAGCGCTCACTGGAGCAGCCTGGCAAATGGTAAAAAAAAAAAAGGTACTGTAAAAAAAAAAAAAAAAAAAAAAAAGAGGAAGAAAAAGAAAAATAACACATCTCCCAGATATTGTCAGCCACAGCCAGTAAGATTGAGGCTGGCAATTTGGACAAATATTTGCCATATTTGAGCACAATAAGCATTAGACGGCCAGTGAGCGGTCAATTTGTGGATGTGCTGTCTGAGGCTGGCACTACACCAGCACAACTCACTGTGAGGACCATTAAAGCAGACAGACACACTGGTAACTGCCTATTACCACTCTAACAGCCCACTGCAGCTCTGTGTTAATGGACATCAGTGTATCCTCCTCAGATGAGTTAATGACAGTGGAACTATCAGACAGACAGCTCTATCAGCTACGACCCCTTCAAATGAGACGACTCAATCTGCCACTGAGTCTCCATGGCAAATCCTGGCCGAATGTAAAAGTCTATTTAATCAGCAGAGAGACTCATCAACTCTGCACACTGACAAACATCTTTCTCTGAGAACACCAGATCCCTTCATATTCATTTTGGCGTGACTGAGTGTGTCAGAAGTAAATCCAATTTTGAACTGGTAATAATCTTGTGTGTGTGTGCGTGTGTGTGAATGTGTGTGTTAAAGCTGCACCGAAAAGCTATTTAATAGATCATTCTGACACAGACAGTGATTACACACAGCGCGTGACAGGCAGGTACAGCACATCCTTCCTTTATTTTCTGTGCAGATGAAGACGTTTAATAAAGTGAGTAAAAGAGTCTGGGTTTATTTTGTCACAAAAGGATTCACAAATTTACTCTATTTAGACTATATCTATAACTATACCACACCATTTTGCTCTACGCTACTCTAGACTGTATATATAAAGACAGTGCACTCATATTACTATAAATGGGGGGAAGTTCAACGAGAGAACAGCTTTGGAGAATTTAATTTGACCCCATTCAAAGAGATAGGAGCTGCGCTTGCATGACTGAAATAGCTGCCCGAGAGGCATTTCAAAGATGGCCGCTGAGTGAAATGACTTGCCTTAAAAGGACTTTACCCGCTTTTTCACCGTCGGGCCGAATGTTTCTAAGAATGGTAAAGAAAGGTTCCAGTTGTATTTCCACTTGAGCCTGGTAGGGCACGGCACAATTACAAACTATTTTCAGCCTGGACTTCTCAGCACGGTGGGCTAACCGGGATGAACAGTGCGGGTGGAATGCGTGTAAGTGTCGTTGCAACTCAGCATTTGTCACTGGTCTGTTGCCTGGCTACCAGTTTCTCAGTAGCTGGCTAAGCACACTATTTGAGTGATATAAACACAAATTAATAATAAAATTAAAAGTAAAGTCTAGTAAAATATATGATCATCTTCCATAACATGGTCGATTTTAAATCTCATGTCGTCTGTAAACAGTTGCGTTACCAAGGCAACGACTGCACATTTGTATAACATTCCAAAAAGCTCCGTTATCCCACAGTGGAAAATTAAACCATCCGTGCCGGCTGGCCTGGATCGGCACAGAATGGAACAGTTAAGCAAAGAGAACGGTTTGGCCCGACGGTGGAAAATCAGCTTTTGACTATACTATACTATACTGCACTTATTCAAAATGTTACTTGACATACAAGCCAATGTCGGCAAGCTTTCCATTTCAGAGAATTTATAAAACAGTAGGCAAAAACTACCCTGATGACTACTTTCGGCAAGATTCTGAACTGCACATGCTATGGACACTTTATTATCCTATCAGGCCAAGGGAGAGGACTTGTGAAGGACTTGATTTTTTTTTTCTTCCCAGAACCAATTCAGTGCAAACTCCTCCCCACAGCATATCCTAAAGATTTCATTGGTCAACAGTGCTGACTGCCTACACAATGCTACATACATATATAATTTCATATTTACAATATATTTACCTGAGAATACGCAATTTCAGTTGCAGCCAGAGGAATTCTTAGTGGCATTTTTATTACAAATTTTATCAAATATTTTATAAAATAATACAAATATAAAAAATAAAAAAAAGACACATGCAATATATATATATATATACATATATGACGAGTGAACGACAAAGAAGAACAAAAGAGTTGGTTGTTAGTTGCCAGCAGCACACCAGCTCCACACAAACAAAGACACTCAGTATTACAACAACAGCATATCTTGATTCTGTGAAACATAGCAAAACCAATGTAACTTGTGTATGGAGCAGAAACAACGCAAAACCAGCATCCGTTTTCAGGTCTTCCAACTTAGGTGTCTCTAGTGCTGGAAAGCTTTTCTAATATTAATGCGGGCCCTAAAGCTCTTGTCTGATTGTAACCCTTTATTTCCCAGTGATATTCTTCTGATCTTTTCTTTTTTATAATGTCTCTCAGCCATCTCTCTTTCTACAGTGTTTCTTCAAATCTCCTTCTTGCTCATTCTCTCTTCTCCCCCATCATGAGTGTAGATGCCCCCTACTGCTGATTGGCTACAAGTGTGTTGTGATGCTCAGTACAACCCACTTTCAACAGCGTTTCTTGAAAAATAGCTTACTGCACCTTTAATATTATACATATGCTATCAAAGATAGCTTTACTCGTATTTTGATCAGCTTAACACAGCAACACATTGTACTACTAATTTTGGGCGGGATTACACGTTTGTTTGGCCAATACCAGATGGGAAGTATTTGAGAAACCCGTTTTCAATGTTTTTGAAATTTTGGGGGGAAAAAACACAAGTGGCCCAGAAATCACACATTTCACATTTCAAGTTTAAACTAAAACAGAAAAAGACAGAGGAAACAGGGCTAAGATGTACTAGCACAGGGGTGTCCAATCCAGCTCCTGGAGGGTCACTGTCCTGCAAAATTCAGCTCCAATCCCAATTAAACACATCTCAACCAGCCAATCAAGGTCTCACTAGGCATACTAGAAACACGCAGGAGTGTAGAGGCAAGTTGGAGCTTAACTCTGCAGGACAGTGGCCCTTCAGGACAGATTTTGAACACACCTGTTCTAGGATGTTCTGATCTAGCCAAAGGGGTACTTGGCCCAAACAGATTGTGAACCTCTGAGCAAAACTCTAACAATGACATTAAACGTGTTTATATGTGAAATAAGGTATTATCTATTGCACCAAAAAGTAGGTGCCTATAGTGTTTTTTTTTTTTTTCAGGTTGTCCCATCCTTCAGGAGAGAGAAAACCCAAAATAACTAGCAAATGGGTAAATATAGTAAGACCTGACACAGAGACACACCTGTGAGGTGAGCAGATGCAGCACCACAGCCATCATGGGGAGGTTCTGCTTCAGCTGACGGGACTGTGTAGGAGAGGGGTGCTTCCTTCCCACAATGCTGCCTAACACGGACAGGATGTCATCTAAAGAGAGCCCACATAAACAGACACAGTGAGAAATCAGCCAATCACAAACAAACCATCATATTTAGTCTGGGTAGGTGGCCAGGGGCGTGAGCAGGTGCGTCTCAGTGTTGGGAGGAAACCTGCATAAAGAACTAAACCGGTTTGAACCAGTTTAATGGGGGTACGGTGGTGTGTAGCGGCACTGATTCACAAATTAAAAAGGAGGAACAGGTCGATACCTGAGAACCTGCTCACGTATTCAATCAGAAAGGTAATTAAAGACAGGCCAATCAAATTGGATGTTCAATCTTATTGCCCCTTCTTTGTTTTGCCCATTTCACTCTGTTCCATCTCGGGTGAATTCTTTGCTTTCCCTTTTCCCTCTTTTTTGGTTGTATTGTGATTGATTTACCCAGGATGGCTGGCAGTTCGTGCACGGTGTGACGGATGAAGAGGGTCAGGCATTTTGACAGGTATTCATTGCCGCTTTGTTGCTCCTTTCCTGGCGTGGCCTTTCGGACGTCTCTTTCAATGTACATCACCAGCCTGAGAGAAGGGTTGGCAAAACATTATTATTCATCTGCAGACACCCAGACCAAACAGAAGGAGAGAGAGAGCGCTGAAACACAGTGGGGAAAGGATAGAGGGTTTTTTTAATCAATTACACTCAACAGCTGGAGGGGTGACAGAATGAAGATGAAATGGTGTTGATCCTGAAACAATATCAGGAAGGGAATGAGGCCTGTCTGCCAGACTGAAAGGACCAGAGATAAACAAGATGCATCAGGAATGGAATTGAATTTGAAGTGTATAAGGTACACAAATTGGTGGCTGAATTAGAGATGAATGAATGTGACTTGATTCAAACATGCAAACCGACATATTAGGATTGATTAATGGGGTCGGGGTACGAAGAACAATCTTAGTAAAAGCAAGGATCACATCTCCTGGGATTCTGGGAATTGCCTTGGATCTAAAATTACGATACTAGCCCCATTTTTCGTGTGGATTTGTATTTTTATGGGTGTTTGGTCTTAATAATAATAATAATAATAATAATAACAACAACTATCATAAAAAAAAAAAAAAAAACATAAAACATTATTTCACATTAACTAATGATTTTGGTTGGGGAAAAAAAAATCAGTGTGTCAAATTTGTTTATGTTTATCCCATTCTTTGTTTAGATTACCATAGTCTGAAACGTTTAATAATAATTCATAATTTAAGAATGGATTTTCATATTTTAAGATAGGAAGTCTGGGTCTGTGACAAGGGTAAATTAATACAAACTGATACAATAAGAATGCAATAATTCCAAAGAATCCCATTAAAACAGCATATTTTGCAAACGCCCCTTTCCATGTCTCACCTCCCCCACCTCAAACATCCCAAACACAGCTCTTCCAGGTGCATGTGAAGGCTCAACACGTAAAAGTGGGCTACTGTCAATAAAAGTTCCAACATATTAGGAATAATCTTAGCTGTGTTGCTATGGCCTCGTTCAGACTGTCAGTCCAAATCCGATTATTTGTGTATCCGATTGGAATCTGATCTAAAATTATTGATGTGTATCGCAACTGATCAGATCCGATTTTTGTGTCTTCTCTCCAATTTTCCGTAATATCTGCATTGATTTTAACGGCAATGCCGTAGCGTTGGACTATGCATCTTCTGAGGCAGGCATGTACGGCTTTTTTTTTCTTTTTTCGCTGTCCTCTCCGGTTTCAAAATATGTCTCCGTTAGGCTTTATTTTCATTTTCTGCTCGTCCGGCACTTTGCAACAACAACGCATTGTTTCGGCAGCGACTTTCAACAGGTTTCCTATAACAACCTCTGACGTTTATGTTTTACGTGGCGTGAGAAAGTCACATAAACCACGTAAAATCCGATAAGATCGTTCAGACTGAGACGGATTTCCAGAAAAGCGATTTAATTAGGATTTCAAACCACATATGAATGTGGCTTGAAACGGATTTGTAAAGATCGGATTTCATGTGATTTATAACCGTTCACACTTTCTAAATCTGATCGGATTCCGATCGGATTTGCATAAAAAATGGATTTGACAGTCTGAACTTTTGAGGCTGTCTACACCGGACACATCAAAGGTAACACTATAAACTGGAACATTTGACTTTCTGAATGGTTGCATGATGATGATGTATTGAAGCGTCCATACTAGCATGTTGCATCCAACACACTATTCACTTTGACGTGTTCATGACCCGTTTCATATTTGAAGGTCTAAATGCAGTGAAATTGAGCTTGCGCTCCTGTACCCCAAGCTGAATTTCTTTTCCCATGTAACGCATCAACCATGGTCCCACAGTGGCTAAACACCCTCTGGCTCAGCCTGCTACAGTAGCCACACCTCAAACTCACGCTATTGGTCGAGCAAGAAAGAGATTGACAGATCTGAGTGAACCGCTCTCAATGTTTAGATGGTGCCTGGGAGGCTCAATCTTTACAAATTTGGGGGAGAAAAACCAAAGAATGACATACTGATAGTAGTCAATGAACAATAAACTGGGTCAAGAGAATGTATTCTAACAATAAAAAAAAAATCTTACATACTTCACCTTTAAGAATAAGCAACAGTAATAGTGATGCTTGCCTTAGCAAATACCATAAATGAATATGTAGAGTGTAAATGACAAAAGAGTATCTCAACACAACACTATTGATTCAGCCTCACCTCTAGTATCTCAAACTAATCAATTCACTACAAACAACAGATGTGTCTCATGAGAGAAGTAGCTAACATATAATATTGATGATATAGTCATTTATGTCATGGACACAGTAAAGAACACGAATAAGAAAATAGATAAAAAAACTCATGCAGAATGCAGTGAGGATAAGGCCATTCTCAAACAATTGCTGCTCATTATAGAGTCTACAGTACATCAAATTAAATAAATAGTGAGGCAAAATAATAATAATTCCTGTAATTTACTCATCATAGCGTTTTTACAAACCCGAAGTATCAAATAGTAATCAATCACTAAAAACCTTTTCTATTTCATACCTTTAAAATTTAATTTGTGTCATAAACTCACTGCACTGTGATTACAAGATCTATGAGAATCAGCAGCAAATGGCATTACCAACGTTAAACATGCCATGTCTTTACACACTAAGTATAACTATGACTTTTGAGAGCTATGGTGAATAATGACTTAAATTTAGATCTGTTCCTCATACAGAGCAATCGTATGGCTTTACAAGATTTGGAATACTCTGCATAAAGGTGCGGTCACATTGCGACCCACACATTTTTTAAAAGCAATTTATGAAGCTCTGCTCGTTGTTGATCAAAATGTGGCAAATTCACATTACCAATTTAAGCGAAATTTGCATCAGGAACTTGTTTGTCCTCATGCGAAACAGCAGATTGCGCAGAATCCTATTGATATGAATTTTACAGAGCAAAGGTAAATGTGACTGCAAGTCACATAGGCTTTTATGATTTTTTTTGTGTATTATTATTTGTGTGTGTTTGTGTGTGTGTGTGTGTGTGTGTGTGTGTGTGTGTGTGTGTGTGTCAGTCACTCGGGAGACCCTTTTATTATAAATAGAAATTATGGTAAGACTACAATAAGGTTCCATTTATTAGTAAATCAACATTAGTAATGTTGATTTACTAATAAAGTATTAAAATCAAAAGTTGGATGTAATATATATAATGGACCTGAGTTAACATGGACTAACAATGAACAGTTAACAAACATAAACAAAGATGAATAAATACTGTTACAAATGCATTACTCATTGTTAGTTAATGCAGTAACCAATGTTAACTAATGGGACCTTATTGTAAAGTTTTACCAATGATTACAAAGCAATGTAAACATTTGGTTGAAGAACAGTGAGTAAATGAAAAACAGTGAGTAAATGAAAACAGATGTTTATTTTTATGGTAAACTGTTAGAAAACAGTAGATTAGATAAAATTAGATACTTTTATTAATAGTAAAATGGATCATATTCATTTATATTCCAATATAAGTCCATTTATGTTAGTCAAGGTTTATGGTAAACTGTTACTCTAAAGAAGCATTTACACCATGGAACTTTTCCTCTTCGGTCGCTCTACTGGTTGGAAACTAAATTGTCCATTACCGCTGCCGTAAATAATTCATCCTACCGTCGCACGCACGCTCGCTGTTTATCCAGCACCGGCTTTAGAATGAACGATGACCCGATCTGGCAAACTCCCATAGTGTGGTTATAGCAGATATAGGACCGCAAAGCGAATCCAGAAGTGCCTTTCACCCTGTTACGACTTGATGAACCACTGATAAGATTTTGGAAACATTATTTTAAGGTAAAAAATGTTTCATAGTGTTGCTTTAAATCTTGGCTTGACATCAAGTCTATCCAGACACACGGTGCAGTACTCATTAAATTAATTGCAGGGCCTAAGATGTTCTAAGATCATTCAATTACAATTCTTACACTAAAAAGGTGCAGCTCTGCCAACAGTGCAGATGTTTTTAAAAATAGCTTGTCAAGAGCAAGCTCTCCTCTCCTCTGCTGTAAGTGAGAGAAATGAGATTGTGAGAGGGTGAGATCTACGGCACCAGCAGTGGCAGCCTGTCTCTGCCCTCAAGCCCATGCTAATTAAGAAACACTGTTAATTAACTTGTTTGCAACCAGCACTGCACACTTCTATGCAATCTGTGCCTCAACATTTTCCCGTAAGCCAGTCAGTTCCTCCCAGCCCCTCGTAACACACAAACACGCAAACTGGCACACACAAACGCACACATTTCTGCTGAGGCGCGTCTCTCAAATTAGACACGGATGAAAAAGCAAACAGTGAGAAAATTGCACAGAGCCCAGCAGTGTGGGAAGGAAATGCACCCAGCAATTATACCAGAGGCTGAAAGTAAGTTTGAACAGAGGACTAGAGGGAACACACTGGATTAAACTCCAATGAGAGAGCAATCGCCTACTTAACTAGCACATTCGACAAAGAGGAGAACTGGGACCTGGATGCAAACCTGAAAAATACCTGCTGTCTTTGACCAAACAAAGAAAAAACACAAGCTAAAATGAGCATTAAATTCATTTAAGGCCACTTGTTTAGATGGCTAAAAGTCAATGATGTAAGATTTAATCTTTCCTTTGAAATAGTGACTAAGTGACTCAACTCTTTTGAATTGTAATTGGCACTGAAATTAACACAGAAGTTCTGTGCTCTGGGATACTCTTGGTAAAACTCTTCCGAGAATAGTCGATATAGAAAGTGCCAACCAAACTAAAAGCTTTAAACCCCTCATAGTCCAGTAAACAGAAATGCGTGACTGCCGAGGAAGATAGGCCAGTGCAACAGCTAAATGTTATAGTTCCACTCTATAGTTTGCATTGCCCCACCCTTCCTGTTACAATGTAATGGAAAATGTGTATTACTGTACATTGCATCACGCCAACAAACCGGCATGTGCTGAAATGTGTCACTCAAACTAAGCCAAGACTGAAATTATACATTTTGTTAAAAATAAAATAAAGTCACTGTTTCCTAACTCTGAGATCCTTTGGAAGGACCTGAATGTTTCTGTGTCCGTGCAATTTCTTTTCTTTACAAAGATAACTATAATGTTCCCACCTCAATAAAAAGCGGTGAGCGAGCGCATACAGGCACGTCTGCCTCAATCTTTGTGAATTAATGTGTCGTCCTCGCCTTGTGGATTGGAATTCAAAGGGGAATCGGATATGCGTGTTTAGACTGATGTCGGATGTCCAGATATCGGATATGTACTGTATATGATTTAAAACCACATTTGGAAGTGGCTCAGATCGGATAAAAAAATAAAATAAAATAAACGGATCTCGTGCGGATGTTTGTGTTTACACGTGTTCAACAAATTCCGATCTGTGTCAGATCTCAGATGTGAGTAAAAAAATCAGATTTTTTTATGCCAGTGTAAACGCAGCCATGGAGTGTGTGGGCTACATTCCCAATCCTACCTGGCATTGAGCTCATCTGCAGAGAATGTTTGTTCTTAGATTAGTCTGATTGAGCTTGACGGTTGTGTAGGTGACCTCCATTGATTCTATGTGATGTGCGTTTCAATGTGTTGGAAAGCTACAGCCCAATGGATTGTTCCCTTGAGAGAGAAATATAAAGTCATTGGAGCTTATGGCTGAATTGGATTTCTTCTAACCTATGCAGAGAAGATTTGGGCCAATGCTTGTATATGAGGATGATTGGATCTTAGCTGTTCTCCATCTGAAAAACTACTAGGATGAGCATCTGCATTTAAAGCAATATTTTAAAAATGTTGTTACCATCACCTTAGTGTATTCTAGGTGGTTGTTATACGGTTGCTAGGGTGTTTGCAGGGTTCTGACTAACTGGAGGCAACATACAAGTCTCTGATATTCTGGTCCCTCTTGGAATGTAAGTTTAGAGGCTTTTACCATCCATTTTATCAACAGCTGGAGAAAAAGTGTAAGTCTGATCGCTTAGAAACCTTAATGGCAGCTCTCAATAATTTACTAAATTTTAAGAATAAGTTATGTGTCTCTGTATTTTTAAGAAGCGCACCAAAAGATTCAACAAAATTGTATACTTAAAAGGGGTGGTTGATTATGATTTCACTTTTCTAACTTAAGTTAGTGTGTATTGTTGCTGTTGCATAAACAACATCTGCAAAGTTACAACTTTGTTACAAGGAAAAGGGAGATATTTTCTTTTACAGAAATCGTTTTTTAAGGAATACAACAAACTACTGATAGTGACTACACGAGTTAGTAACTCCACATCAGCAACATACATTAATCAACTAAACATTCAGAAAGGTCCTGTTCCATTCTACATGTTGTCACTTCTTCTTGATTCTCTCCATCATTGTCAGACTTCGGTTTGAACATAAAAGGCTAAAAGCTTTTTACATTTTCAGTGTGTGTCTGTGTGAGGTAATCGGAGCTGCTAACAACACAAGCTGTTGAAGCTCCGCCCTCTGTGCCGGGAGTAGCAGCTCATTTGCATTTAAAGGGACGCACACACAGGGACGCGTTTTTGCTCACCCTCAAAAAGGACAGTTTTAACAGGCTTTACAAAAATCTATTTGGGGTATTTTGAGTTAAAACTTCAGATACACATCAGAGATTTATTTTACATCTTGTAAAAATGGGCATTATACCACCCCTTTAGGTTTATTTTTGGCAAAGTATGGACAATGTAGTGATTATTGCCTTATCAAGCATTTGTGTGTATCATCATGATCATCATCTAAATATACAACTTATAAAACTGGGATACAAAAACAATTGCATTATGAGTGACATCAGCAAAAAGAAACCCAAAGAACATCAAAACTAAGAAACGCAAATGACTGCTTTGAATGTCATCTGTGCTATAATCTACCATAGCCTTCTTGTTCTCATTTTCTCTTCAGCCAAGTCTTTCTTCCAGGGTTAAACAGAACAGAGCTACACTCATAATTGACAGAAGCTTTAAAGCAAAGCTCATCTCTTAGAATCTTGGAAGTAATTTGAAGAGAGAGCATTTTCAGGTATGCAATTCATTTGATTAAGCTTTGAGTTCAAAGGAATGATTCTTACACTTTCTCAGTGTTAATAAAATTGACGGGATAAAAACCAGACAGCCTGGGCTGTGCAAACTGTTAGACACCATGTGTGTGCCCAACTTTAATGGAGTCAGAACTTGCACTTTGCCTTTGTAAAAAAAAATACACACATCTCAAGTCAAACTCAGACAGGTCTCCTAAAAACTCAACTGAAGTGGTCACTAAACCATATTTAAATGTTACCCAGGCTTATTGGAAAAATATGCCTGTGGTGAAATTTCAGAAAAATATTATATAGATAGTTCTGGTTCTTGATTCTGATTGGTTGAGCTGCGTTTGAAGCCATTGTAAATTACTCAACAAACATACACCATTACTCATTAACCTTATTATGCAACTGGCGTTTGTGATTCATTGTTGCTGCATGTGTTGCTTGGCAACCTCTTTGGAACTACATTGCTTGGCGGAGGAATAAATGTGTTAAACGTTGTTGTTTGTTTTTTTAACAATGACGCTTAGCTGTTCTAAATTCACTGTAAATCACGGCTTCAAGGGGCTTATTACTTTAATTAATCACAGTGGTTTCAGATGAAGTGAATAATTATTAAATAAAATAAAATAAAAAAAACTGGCCACTTGGTTGACAAGTTAATTCAAGCAAATAAATAAATAAAAACTCACTTTTCCCCTTAATTTATATATATATATATTTTTTATTATAGCCCAATATATTATTCTTTATTAGCTTACAATTTATTATTACAGTTTAAAAGATGCCCAAAAAAATTTGCATTAAACTTTGCATTATACTTGAGATACTTTGGTTTATAATTCCTTTAAGGATGAATAGAAGTATGTTTTAATTGTTTAGTTTAATTAGTGGTGACACTTTATAATAAGGTTTATTTTACTATAAAAAGGTTAACATTTGTTAACTACATTAGATAACATGAAATAACATTTAACAATACTACACTACAGCATGTATTAGTTAGTCAGGTTTAGTTTACATTAGTTAATGCACTTGTGTTAACTCAAATGAAAATTAAAATTTTCCCAAACAAAAGGTTGGTTAATGTTAGTTAATAAAAATAAAATAAAAATGCTGTAAAAAATATATTGCTCACTGTTAGTTTATGTTAACAAATGATACCTTGTTATAAGGTTATCATCATTACTATTATTATATTATTTTTAAAGTAAAAATTTAGGAACAGTGTTTTTCATGGACTATTATTATCAGCTGCAATTATAAACACTATTTGATGAGGTTTCTCCGTTTAATAATTAGTATTTGCCAGTATTCTGAATGAAACCTCTCCATCAAGGTTTTTTTTATTTTATTTATTAATTCTACATTTTGAATAAAGAATAATCTTTGCCACAAATCTAAAATAAAGCAAGCACTCTGAGAGTCCTCACAAATTTAAACCAACCTCCGCTTACTGACAAGAGGGAGGCAATAATGACAGCCTTGGTATTTACAAGTGCACCAATGGAGTTGCTGCCAGACTGGATTAGCCTATAATAAATTTCCTCCTCCCAAAAGGCTATCATTTTCCCTCTCTCAGAATGAATTGTTGTCGGATGTCAGGGATACTCAGTGCTCGTAGGTGAGGAGGTACGAGGGAGAAAATGAAAATCTGGAGACATGAGCATGATTTACAAAACCATTTATTCCAAGATGTTAGGATCAAGCAGCCCTTTATTAGACGGACATGGCTAGCCAGCCACTGCATTACCTGAGGAAGAACAGAAATGAGAAAAGGGAACTGTGACTTTCACAATAAATTACATTTACTGGGTGCCAGGCCTGCTGTGCGCTTATGGGTCTACGTGCATACGGTTATAATTGGAATCCTACGCGAGATCGTTTCTTGACTGAATGACTGGGAATAACAGGAGTGACAGGGTAACATTTCATTCCCTAGCGGTTCTTTGTTATCCTGACAGTTCAAGCTGTAATGCAGTGATTTGTGAACTGGTTTTTATAGACCCACAGAATGGGGTCACATATTTGGTTTTTGTCTGCTCTGAGGCGACATTTTCAACTTATCAGTCAATTACCAAACCCTTGATTATATGAATTGGGTATGTCAGGGCACAGATCGAATTCATTTGAAAACTGACGAAGGTCTGGCAGCAGCTTTAGGTCTACTTGCTATGCACAAAATAGACCAGACTTTCTAATCTAAAGAGTGGGCAGATCTATAAGGCGGAGGTGCACGAGAACAGCACCATCTAAACCAAGGACACTCAAACTTCCTTTACCAGGAGCCAATGAATAAAATAACCTGGTAAGAGTATCAATATTTTATTCTGAGCCGTTTTTTTTTTTTTTTTTTACTAACCAACAACCAGAGCATCACATTTCGATCAACTCATCCATTGGCACATTTGTGAGTGCTTTAAAATAGACCCTTTTCATTTTCATTGCAAAGTATGTTCACTTCATTCAATGAGGGGCCTGGCCCATTCTGATGAAATCTCTCCAAAAAAGGCGCAAAATGAACTAATTTTTTCACAGACTGTTATGACGCGTTTCCACAGTTATTAACAATGTACATCTAGCAACATTTTCTATTACATTATATATTTTAACTTTTACCATGGCATTAAATTGCAGAAAACGTTAATGCCCCAGTTTGATTGTTTCTAATAGAACAGACGAGGGAGTGACCAAAGAAATCAATCTCTCTCTATAATTTTTTCCCCTCTTTTGAAAAGACATTGAAACACTATCGTCGACCTTTTATTTCGAAATTGGGCCAAATGGGAATACAAAAAATATATAGGTATTTTTTGTAGTTCTCATTCACCACTATATACAGTGAAGAAAATAAGTATTTGAACACCCTGCTATTTTGCAAGTTCTCCCACTTAGAAATCATGGAGGGGTCTGAAATTGTCATCGTAGGTGCATGTCCACTGTGAGAGACATAATCAAAAAACAAACAAAAAAAAAATCCAGAAATCACAATGTATGCTTTTTTAACTATTTATTTGTAAGATACAGCTGCAAATAAGTATTTGAACACCTGAGAAAACCAATGTTAATATTTGGTACAGTAGCCTTTGTTTGCAATTACAGAGGTCAAACGTTTCCTGTAGTTTTTCACCAGGTTTGCACACACTGCAGGAGGGATTTTGGCCCACTCCTCCACACAGATCTTCTCTAGATCAGTCAGGTTTCTGGGCTGTCGCTGAGAAACACGGAGTTTGAGCTCCCTCCAAAGAATCTCTATTGGGTTTAGGTCTGGAGACTGGCTAGGCCACGCCAGAACCTTGATATGCTTCTTACAGAGCCACTCCTTGGTTATCCTGGCTGTGTGCTTCGGGTCATTGTCATGTTGGAAGACCCAGCCTCGACCCATCTTCAATGCTCTAACTGAGGGAAGGAGGTTGTTCCCCAAAATCTCGCAATACATGGCCCCGGTCATCCTCTCCTTAATACAGTGCAGTCGCCCTGTCCCATGTGCAGAAAAACACCCCCAAAGCATGATGCTACCACCCCCATGCTTCACAGTAGGGATGGTGTTCTTGGGATGGTACTCATCATTCTTCCTCCTCCAAACACGGTTAGTGGAATTATGACCAAAAAGTTCTATTTTGGTCTCATCTGACCACATGACTTTCTCCCATGACTCCTCTGGATCATCCAAATGGTCATTGGCAAACTTAAGACGGGCCTTGACATGTGCTGGTTTAAGCAGGGGAACCTTCCGTGCCATGCATGATTTCAAACCATGACGTCTTAGTGTATTACCAATAGTAACCTTGGAAACGGTGGTCCCAGCTCTTTTCAGGTCATTGACCAGCTCCTCCCGTGTAGTTCTGGGCTGATTTCTCACCTTTCTTAGGATCATTGAGACCCCACGAGGTGAGATCTTGCATGGAGCCCCAGTCCGAGGGAGATTGACAGTCATGTTTAGCTTCTTCCATTTTCTAATGATTGCTCCAACAGTGGACCTTTTTTCACCAAGCTGCTTGGCAATTTCCCCGTAGCCCTTTCCAGCCTTGTGGAGGTGTACAATTTTGTCTCTAGTGTCTTTGGACAGCTCTTTGGTCTTGGCCATGTAAGTAGTTGGATTCTTACTGATTGTATGGGGTGGACACGTGTCTTTATGCAGCTAACGACCTCAAACAGGTGCATCTAATTTAGGATAATAAATTGAGAGGAGGTGAACATTTTAAAGGCAGACTAACAGGTCTTTGAGGGTCAGAGCTCTAGCTGATAGACAGGTGTTCAAATACTTATTTGCAGCTGTATCTTACAAATAAATAGTTAAAAAATCATATATTGTGATTTCTGGATATATATTTTTTTAGATTATGTCTCTCACAGTGGACATGCACCTACGATGACAATTTCAGACCCCTCCATGATTTCTAAGTGGGAGAACTTGCAAAATAGCAGGGTGTTCAAATACTTATTTTCTTCACTGTATTTACCCAACTATGATGACTTTCCAGAACCCAGGAATTGTCACAGAGGTCCATTATCTCGGCTAATGTCTCATGACATGACTCTACCCTCAGGAAAAATGGGGTCCACGGCAAAGAAGCAAGATTGAATCAAGAAAACACTAAAACCTGTCTTACGCTTGCACCTGAATGATCCGCAAGAGCTCTGGAACAACGTTTTATGGACAGATGCATCGAAATATGAATGTTTTGGAAATGGTTTGATGCATCAGGACCTTTGATGCTTTGTCATAGTTGAAGCAACCATGAATTCTGCTGCGTAGCAGAGAATGTTATACTATCCATTCGTGAACTTAAGCTGGAACACAGTAGGGGTAATGCAGCAAGGCAATATTCAAAAGCACCTGTGAGACGCACCGGTCTCGTATCTCTCACGGAGGAGCGGTCATTTTCTTAGCAATGTTAAAACGCACATCAACCGATCATTTGTTTAGCGTTCATGCAACACTACATTCAGATTCACCAATCAGAATGAATTCAGTCAGATTGAAACAAAAGGTGTGCATGTAAACAATGAATTGCGACTGCAGAAAGCAAAAGCTGAACCCCAGACTTTTTGGACAATCTCGACGGCCGGACATGTCCGGGAAAAAGAGGATGCTAACCTGTAACCCCTACTGCTCCGCTTTCTCCTACTACTCCGCTTTCTCCTACTACTCTGCTTTCTCCTACTACTCTGCTTTCTCCACAGAACAAGAGCCTGCAAGCTTAGCTTCCAAAAAAAGATGGCTGACACCATGTCTACATTCTGTGAGTGACATCCCACCCTCTATGGGCGGGTTGGGAACATGCAGGACAGCCCCTACTACTGGCTGTAGTCTTTACCCTCTGGCCAAAAAATCCTCAGCAAAAAATTGCCTTTTTTCCAGACAAAAAACACATAAATCTCTCGTCTCAGGGGGATATGAGGGTGGAAAGCACGGTAATTTGAAAATACTGCAGGTTTCTACTAATAGAAAGCTTAATGCTAAATCCTGAAGTATCCCTTTAAGGTTTGGTTGCAGATCGAACAAGATTCAGTGTATAAATATGTAAAGTCATATTCCCAAAGTATTTTCAATTTTAAACACTTTTAAAGCACTATGTGCTAATATCTATATTCAAGAAAACTAATTTGCAATAATTAATCAAGGACGGTACTCTAATTGGATTCAGGGATCAGAGTACAATGAGATTACGGGATAAAAGCAAATTAATCCATTTGTTTTGTGTAAAAAAAATATTTGTCTGTCACTATGCACCAATCAGTGATATATCACTATATTTGTTTTTCCTGATGCTTTGCATCATTTTAAATAAATACATTTGAACACACATTATAATAAAAAGGAGCATTGTGTTTCAGATTCTGTATCTTACCTGAAGTGAAGACATGAAAGCAATAAGTGAATTTAAAAAAAAAATCTGAGTTAGCACTTAGTCATTTAGGATAAATCTGGCCCAGATTTATCTGTAAGAACTCTATTATCAACACCTTACAATGAAAATTTCAGGATGGCTCCCAATACTTTCAGTTAAGTCTATGTAAATTTGTCTTGGGGCATTTAGAATTTTCACCATTCCAAACTGAACTGAATTAAATTGAATTTCTATACATAAAAAAAAATAGATATATTTTTTATTTTTATTTTATTTGTGCAATTTGTATAATGCAGTATTCTGAGGAACCACCATTCAGGGGCGCCGCTAAGGGAGGGAAAGTTAGGACGATTCTAAGGGCCCACGCACTTTTGGGGCCCTCAGAGATAGATTTTATTAATGGAATGGGTGCGTTAGGGACCTCATATTCTTTCATAGGGCCCAAAATTGCTAGCGGCGCCCCTGCACCATTATTAATATAAACTTCAATCCGTTTAAGTCATGACACGAGACAGCGTTCAGAAACCTATGGCGCTCACCCTTTACCAACAAATGATCGATAAAAAAATTAGACATCACTAAAGATTAGTTTCCTGCAGAAAAAGCAGCCAATTACAATTCCTTTGTTGTACAGCCTATTAAAGCTTATGAAAAGTTTCAAAATATAATATAGTGCGTGTTCAGTTCTGTTCGCGATTCTCACGACAGCAATTAACGGCAAACCACTTACATTTCTATGGTAACCTTGAGCTCCTGCACTCAGATTCAATCAACATATCCTTTCATTGAAACTGCTCTGCTGTGCCAAGAGACACTTCGAAACATTTCACCGGCTACTTTTAGCGACAGACACTTTTTACTCCCTATAAATGCGCTGTATTTATGTCCGTATGATAATCCCTACAGCTTTCAGTGAGCGGGACCATTTAAGGTTTTCAATAAAGAAACATGGATGAATGAAAAAGTATAAAGATCAGCATGTGCTTGATATTAAAAAAGAAATATTAATATATAGAAATATAGAAATAAGCCATGAAAGAGAACTGAATCCACTAATGACAGGATGCTTCTGTACATGTACGCCGAGCGCAACTGTCTTCGGTTGTGTGCCTAAACACCCACCTTGGTGAGTATTCACATAAATACAGTCGGCGTAAGCACTGTGTGTTGTTCCTAACGCTCTCATGCACTAACACACACACGCACACACAAAGAACTCTGAAGAGTATTTATGTTCCTCAGGCAATAATTCAACCTCACAGTGAAAGCCCTTCACAATTAATTTCATATTTGCAACTTATTTATTGTTTGTTGCATATTTGCAACAGATCTAATAAAGTTACTACAGTATAACTGAAATGTTATTGGAAAAAAAAAAACATTTTGTTTTATTGAGCCAGCAGAATCTGCCTCGCACTTAAGCAAGTTAGTGGAAATGTCATTAGTAGTTCATAAGACAACTAAAAGTTACCATTAAAACAATCTGATAGGGAGAAGAAAACAAAAAGACTTAAAATGCGGTCACATTTATCATTGCTCAGTGAAATTTTGCAGGTGAAATTTAGTCATTTCAATAGGAATGCCCACAAACGTTCCCCAAGCAGATTTTACTTATGTTCAAGTTGGTCCCGCTAATTTACCGCATTGACAACAGAAATCTGCATGGTTTGAAAATGAGATCACGCATCGCTACACTATTGACAATGGACCCCCCCCCAAAAAATAGTATTGATGGAGGGGAGAAGCTAGACCTAGAATATCATAGACATAACCACCTAAAAAAAAGCTTTCACTATGAAGCTATAAGGAAGCCCAATAAATATGAAAATTAAGTGCCACAAACACACTGCTAAGAGTATAATCGAGTTAGAATGATCAGAAAAACATCCATTTCTTCAGTCTCTAAAATGAAACATTCTTATCTCAATGTTCAAATTAAAAACTCCAGTAGAGCTCCAACCCCTCCTCCAACAGAAACCTCCAGAGGACCAATCCTATAACAGAGACATCTCCTCAATACCTCTGAGCTCTGCTGCAGTCTCATTGAGTTAAAAACATCCCCTTATCTGGAAGCTGGGAGAAGTCAATGAGTCTGCTCTGACCCGAGAGGGGCTGGGAACGACGTGTCCGGTTTGACACTTCTGAGGCGGGCAGACGCACTCATCTGACAGGGCTGTATGTAGCAGACGCTTGCACAGATAATTAGAGAAGTGTTTATGAGAACAGCGAGGAAACGCTCTCACTCTGGGAGATGGAACGCTGGGTCAGTTCTGACACACTCCATCAGTGCAGCACTGCTTGGACTCGAGGTAGAAGGAGAAAATGAGGGAGAGAGAGAGAGAGAGAGAGAGAGAGAGAGAGAGAGAGAGAGAGAGAGAGAGAGAGAGAGAGAGAGAGAGAGAGAATCTCGTTCCCGGGCAGAGGAAATGCTAGTGATGACAGACATCCTGTGTTTGTAAGACAGTGATGAGAGCAATTAGGAGCTTCAGCTGTTCAAGACTGGCTTCAAATTAAATATAGATGAATTAGGAGAACATGATTAAAGAAAATGACCGGTAATATTCTGAAGATGTACATACAAAAGGAATAATGAGATCAGTTTCAAGATTCATTCTTCTTATGTAAGACTGAAGGAATGATCCTCAATTATGGAAAATGTACGTTTTAAATCGGCCTGTTTCTGTCATTGGTTTCACAGTTCGAGGTCAAGCCAATCTGTTGCCAAGCCAAAAAGAGCTGGGTTAGGAAAGTGATTTGTACTGTTGATAAAACAGTCTCGGCTTAAATTTCTATCTATTAAATATATTTATGTATCACTCACAGTTGTCTCTGCATAATAAACTGGGATAGTATGAAAAATACTGTTAGAGTATTGTTATTTTACTCTATAAATACATTTTTCAGTCCTCTATATTTTTGTTGTATGTACTGTATATGGTTTTTGAGCAGATTGTTAAGTGACAATATGTTATCCCTTATGTGACAACCTTATCCCTTGCCATCTGAAATGGTCCCACAAAAAAATTCCTGCTACCAGTGAGTGTGGTTTGCAAAATATATGGTCAGTCGCAGCAAGATTTACAGTGCTCTACTGGCTAACACTGACATGAGACATCAGACGCTGATGGTGAAGAACATTCATAATGCTTGTCATCATGTTTAACACACTATCAAAGTGTCTGCAGTGAACAGAAACATTCTCCTGCACTCCGAATCCACTTTAGCTAGTTTGACGACGGGAAAAATTACGAGGTTAAAGCACGCAAGCAGACCATCTACAGGACAAGCCGGATTCCACCATATCTTTACGTACACAATATTAATCTTTTAGTTGTAATAGTTGTCATGTTTGTGTGCTGCTGTGTGTCTATATACACACTGTATACGCGACCAGCTCGCTTTTTTTCTTATCAGTGCAAAAGAGACTCCAATAACTCCGTCGATCTTTGTCATACAGGCAAGTGTTATACATCACTCAAAACTGTTAAATGTCTTGTATGAGTGTTTACTGTAACATGGTGAATAATGGAATGTTTAGACCAGTGTTTACTGTTAAATACTGTGTTTGTGGATATCTGCTCAAACGTAGATATGTAGGCTATAATGTGGTAAGAATAATGTTTCATAGTTTGGAGCGGATCGATCGCTTCAGTAAATGTTCTCTGCACGCGCTGTGAGTTTGAGTCACTCGTGCTGTGCGTTTGAAAAGCACAACGCACCAAACATAGGCTTCATGGTTTTACTCCAATCACATTTCATAACGTCATAAGGAATGGAAACATTTGAAGTAAGTTAACATATGATAATCCATATATATTTCTCTAGTGTAGTGTAGCCTACTGAAGTGTTCCTTTTTAACCATTTATAGGCCGCCTGCTATAGGCTATTGTTATTATTATTTTATGCAACCCTACAAGTATATGCCTACAAGGCACAACAAACCTGGTGTTCATTATATGTTTTTTTGTACATTTTAAAATCGCAATTTTAGCCAGAAAAATCTCAAATGTATTCCCAAAATCGTGCAGCCCTAAAGTTTCTTTTGATATCAGCATGGTCACAGTTGTTAAAAATTCCCATGAGTCTCTGTAAATGAACATGGTAAAGTGAAAAATCAAACACCTTGGAGATGACAGATATGTACTATGTTTCAGGAATGGCACAAAGTGTGACAGTTCAAGTCTCTGTCTTTAGATCAGTGTGTTCAATAATGTGCTTTTTTGTCCTTTGTTGTGTATCTTTGTATTATGTTGTGTTGTAAATAAATCTAAACAATCAAAAAGCCATTCTTTTTTAAATCTCTCATCATTCTTTGTGCAAGGTTCCTCATAATGATAGGGCCATTAGGGGAGGGTCTTTGTCTTTCTCAGGTGTGAAACATCAATATTCATGATGATTCACGCCTCCTCGCATAAAGCTTTCTTAGGGAAGCCAAGACAAGTTTATTTATATAGCACATTTCATACACAATGGTAATTCAAAGTGCTTTACATAGAAGAAATTTAAAATTTATTTTCAGTCAAACAGTGGCACAGTGCTCATTCATTAAATGCACAGTTAAACAGATGTGTTTTGAGTCTGGATTTGAATGTGACTACTGTAGGAGCACATCTGATCTCTTCTGGAAGCTGGTTCCAGCTGCGGCTGGCATAGTAGCTAAAAGCAGACTCACCATGCTTAGAGTGAACCCTTGGTATTTCTAGCTGACGTGATCCTAATGATCTGAGTGATCAATGATCTGACTTACACAAAACATGTCTTATAATAAAACAATATATTGATTTAAAATTTGTGAGTAGGCAGGATGATTCTCACATAGTTTTGAATCAAAAGGTTTCATGACCTTATTTCAGTGACCATTTTTGTTTCGTTTTTTCTCAGACCACGCATAAATGTCATTATCTTAAAACTACAAACTTTTACATACATGCTGTCGACATATTATTGTAGCAGAGTTTGTGCTGAATACAGTGTAATCAGACTTTATAATTCATTACATTTACACTTTAGCCATGAAAACAGAGCATCACAAGTAACAGAAATAAGCACAAATGTCAGAACACCTCCAGGGCCCAGAAAACACCTCAGACCCCAGAGGGTTAAATAACAAAAAAAAATACTGCGCCGTTGACTTTAGACCAGGTTTGTGTAAGGCTATTTAATTGCCTTAAAATAGCAAGGCGCTAACAATGCGCCTGAACGCAGCCCGTTTTCAGACCAGCGCACCCGTGGGTGCACAGATGGGCGCAAATGCATTTGCTATTTAAACAATGTGGCGCAGGACGTGAAAATGTCAGGCTGAAACTAGCAAAAAAACACTTGCGTTGTGCCTGGCGCCGCACTGTGCCTGTACTTACTCAAATAAGTACTGAGGAATATGAATTAACAGCATGTACTTACTATAGAGTTAGGGTTAGTTACTTGTAATTATGCAAAATTTACTGTTATTACTATAGTAAATACATGAAGTAATGTGTAACTATGTCACCTTAAAATAAAGTGTTACCATTTTTTTTTTTTTATATATCAAACTATCTTCAACCATAATCTCTTTTTGACTAATCCTATTTGAGGAAATGACTTTGGGAGCTGAGAGACATTTGAAGGATGAGAAACTGAAACTCATTTATTTAAGTTTCCATGCCATGTCTAGAGGCAGCTCTCCCCCTGCAATCATCATCCAGATGAAGGTGACCATCATAAATTCTCATCTATAATCTATCATCTCTGAAATCCATGTATACACTCTAATTCTAAATTCTAAAAGGAGATCTTAATTATTAACTTTCTACCAACCAAAAACGTATAGCTTAAAGTCCATGATATTTCAAATCCGTTATTTCAGAGAAGTGATTCTTGCAGGCAAAAAAAAGAAAGAAAAAAAGTCTATTGTCAATAGTGTAGAGATGTATGAAGCACCACGGAAGTTTCCACTCACACACCTTCAAACCAAGCATTTTTCAGTTGTTCAATGCAATAATTAGGTCCAGGCGGAATCAGAGCACTTTTTATTAATTGATAGATTTTCACTTTTTCACCTCTTTTTCTTTTTTCTTTTTATGAAAATCTTCTAAATTTGGCAAAATGCAGATTCTCTGACACTACACTCTAAAAGAAAGGTGCAAAAGCGGTCACTGGGGCGGTACCTTTTCAAAAGGTAAACCTTTGCACCTAAAAATATTAGTACCTCAAAGCTACATATTGGAACCAAAAAGTGTACATATTAGAACCTTTTTAAAGGTTTAAAGGTCTCAGTGACCGATTTTGAAGCATTTTTTCTTGAGTGTAGGAATTACAAAAAGTATGCAAACAACCTTGCAAACGCCCCTTTCGCGAGTCGCACTTCCCCCAACACATCAGAAATACAGCTCTTATGTGTGCTTGTGAACGGGTAAAAGTAGGCAACATATTAGGAATACTTTTAGCTGTTCTATTTTGAAGTAATTAAACTCACAGCTTCGATGTAACCCCCCGTTGCTGATAAATATAGTGTAGCGATTCAGTAGCTATTTTATTACTAAAAGTTGCGGGCAGCGTTGAAAAGTTTCTGTGCTTCAGAATTTTCTGTGTGTGTGTGCGCAGCGCGATCTCCGCTCTGTGTGCGAGTGACGTATGCGTGTGTGTGCTTCAATGAAAACAGTGCACTATAGAACTGTGAATAAACGGACTTGGAACTACCTGTGCATTAAACATTTTTTGTTGCGCACCAGCCAATCCAGCCAATCAGAATCGAGTATTCAGACAGACCATGGTATAAGACGTGTTAATGACCGGTTTAATATTTAAAGGTCTAAAATGCAGTGAATTTTGGCTTGCACTTCTGTAACCAAAGCTGAATTTCTTTTCCCATGTAACACATCAACCATGGTCCCACAGTGGGTAAACACCCTTTGGCTCAGCCAGCCACAGTTATTGGTACCGCTCTCAATGTTTAGATGGTGCCTGGGAGGCTCAATCTTTACACTTAAAAAAAAAAAAAAAAAAATGGCATACTAATAGTAGTCATTGAACAATAAACTGGGTGAAGAGAATATACGTGGCCCAAAATATTTGCTTCAAAACTATGTGAAAATCATCCTGACTACTCATACAGATATAACAATATATTGATTTACAATTTGTAAGACATGTTTTGTGTAAGAAAGCTTTATGCGAATGGCCGTTAATAACCCATTAATATTTAGTTTTTCACACCTGAGAAAGACAAAGACCCTCCCCTAATGGCCCTATAAGGTGCTATCAGGCCCTATCATTATGAGGAGCCTGAGGGGGGTGGAGCCATATAGGAGGGGGGTGATGGATTCACGTGAAAGTTGTTTGTACAAGCTGGCATTTGTACCATTGTTTGTACATTGAGATAGGCTACTTATTTTGTTATTCAAATATCTAAATATGATACTATATCTCACAGAAAAAAGGGCTTTCTTTGCAATTTTGAACATTGCACGATAACAGTAAACGACGGACGTTTAACGAATTTTAAAAACACGGATGGATAATACAAAATTCTTTCTGACACAACCAAGAACAAAATTAATTTAGCCCGTCAATTTTCATTTTACAATAATCTTCTCTCTGTGCGTGCGCGGTCTGTGTTTGTGAGAGAGCTCGCGCAGCAACTGATACACAACGGCACTTTTTGAACCATAACGTTAAGTAATTAACGCGCTAGTTTTCATACAGAATAAATATGTAACATAATTAGGTACTTTAGTTATTATTATTAACACAATAACATAACACATGCAGGCTACGTTTCGCAACACTAAGAATGATAAATAAACGCCTGTTTCTCCAGACACGCGCTTATCAGTAACTGTTAAATTAACGTTAATCCACAAATCACAGCACTTTCATAATCAATAAGCCTGCCATAGCGATTTTCATTTTATTAAGCATTTTATAATTTGTATGGCAGAATGATGTGTTCCTCTTATCCGAGTGACCATGAATGACGGAGAATTTTAAGATAATCCATGCGATTGCGATTACTGCTGTCCCGTGTGATGATCAAATCCAGATAATTAACTCAATACAATATTTAAACTTTCCACATCCACCTCAGCGCGTTTACCTTCAGGAGATATTAGTACTGTGACTACTGTAGCCTACTGTCCTCGCTTATGAAATCAGTCAGACGGCGGCCGCGGGAGTTGAAGGGGGGTCGAGCGGGATCCTTTATTGCTGTCGATTTTTAGTCTCTTTTTCATGATAGGCCTTACGCATCTGTCAATCATTCGCGCTTGCTATGTGGGGAATTAACCCAGCGCTATGATTGGTCGAACTCTTCTTCTTTTACGGTTGCTTGATTTGAGGACTGCGCGTGAACAGAGGCGCATCACCAGGTTTTCGCGTAGATTAGAGTGACAAATCGTACCAGCGTACTTAGAGGTCAAAATGCGTGCCCGCTACGCAAAATGCGTACGGGTCGGCAGGTCTGATAATCAAATCGTGTTGTAATTCTTCTGAGGTAAATCCAAGGTAAACAGCACAAACACAATCTTCCACACTCATGAAAAGTAGAGCAGTACTGAAGTCGCTGATTATCTGTTTTGAGGTGAGGAGGGCGTTAACAGTCTTGCGTTCCTCCACGTGGATCATCTGCATCGGAACTGCTCGTGCACGCGTGGGCGTGGTCACATTAACGCTAATGAGCTCGGAGAAACTGTACATGTCGTTGCTTTCATACGAATTACTTAAACAGAGAATATTTGTTTTTGAAATGATTTACATCATTTAAAAATAGAGACTTCAAGCTTTGTAAAGACATGTGTTTCATGTCACAGTGACAAGTATTCGCTGAGTTACAGATCATTTTCTGTCGCCTTTCAGAATGAACTTCAAATTGAGAGAGACGGGAGAACGCGCATCATATCATGTTTATTTTCTTTATTTTACGAAAAATAACAATTTGTTTTTATTATGAGTGTACACAAATAAAAGAAGACATTTAGTTTTGAATGATGTGTAACACTTTTATGTAAGCTCAAAATCAACAGAGCATTTTGAGTTTGTTTTGCACTGATAAGAAAAAAAGCGAGCAGATCACGCCAGCGTGAACGCTGACCCCAGAGGGTTAAATGGTATGAGCAAGAATTAATTACATTTGCCAAAATGTGTAATAATCATGCATGCAAGGATGTTTAGAGATGTTTAAAACGTTATGAATGTTGGGAAGAAATTTTGAGGAACTTTTGCAGTCATAACAGAGGAAAGTCACTGGAACTCTTAAAAACCTTCAACTAAGACAGTTACTGTCCAGTGGAGCAACAGACTCACTAGACTTAACATCATCTCATGCATCTCTCCACCAACCATTTATGAAACATATATGATATTGATTTACTCTATGCGTTTCCCTTTCTCCATCTCCATGATGGCCTCTTTCTCTCTTTCTGATTCATATGTGGAATTATTTGTAGTGTGTTTGTACTTGGATATGGGGCACAAGAGGAACATCT
The DNA here is from genome assembly GCA_031834385.1 of Semotilus atromaculatus. NCBI lineage: Eukaryota > Metazoa > Chordata > Actinopteri > Cypriniformes > Leuciscidae > Semotilus > Semotilus atromaculatus. The sequence continues at coordinate 8,468,946 of JAULUF010000041.1, read as the reverse complement.
CTCCTGCTTTTTCCTTTGTGCTTGTCTTTGTTTACCGTTCTGAGTATATTTGGCTCTCAGCGCTATTGAGGAACAGAAGCATTTCACCGGATCTATAACGTGTGTGCTCTGTCAATGTATTTTCTGCACAGTTGGTTTATAGGATTTCATTGTGTAGAGCAGGGGTGCCCAATCTCCAACCCTAATCAAACACACCTGAAGCAACCAATTAAGGTCTTCAGGATCACTTGAAAATGAACGGCATGCGTGTTTGATTAGGGTTGGAGATGAACTGTGAAGGACAGTCGATCGGCAGGATTGGGCACCCCTGGTGTAGAGTGTTTACCTGGAGTTACAGCAGAGCAGAAGCATCTCTCTGTTGTGCATAAGGACCTGCAGAAGAACAAGAAAGGCCTTGGCACGGATGACTGAAGACGGACTCTCCAGAGAGCGGATTACCTTCATAACAAAGTCCTGCAAAAGAGGCGTTCAAGCCGTTAGCACAGTCTTGTTAGCGCACACGCGTCATTTAAAAAGACCGGGAGGTCTCTGGACATTTAGTGTGGCATAAGCCCCAATTGTCTGACAGTAATTTGACAGGCGCTATCACTTACACAGCGAGGTGCTGGAGGGGATGGAAAAGAACCCCGAAAAGCACTTGATATAAAACAGAGGTTAATAAGCTAATAAGTTCCACAACATTTAGTGGGCTAGCAAATCAGGAGGAATTGATTAACTTTCACTATCAGCATAATTATATATTTGGGGGGACTGTCAAAAGCAAAACAATCCGAAACATTAGGATTAACTACAGCACTAGAGAGGGGGGGGTTAATTAATTTCAAACGCACCTACTGTACTCTCGGCATGGATCGTAATTGCATCAACAGTATTCCAAGCTGCACTCTGAGATTGCAGCACTTCCTTACCCAATTAGCCCAGTCGCTCTGTGCTTCATTGAAATTTAAATTCTATGCTAGTCAATGTATGAATAAACAGGCCACGTTCTGGACTTCTATTCGTCAGGGGAATTAAGCAGTGAAATCCACAGCAGTTTATAATTGGTCCGGAGGTGATCCACTAAGTTTTAGGCAGTCAAAATATATATATTTTTTGTTTTTCTAATATGTAGAGTCAAATTGGAAATTTATATGCAAATGAATACAGGTCAAAGAAAATTAGCATTGTTAATCTGAGAGGGCCTTGAAGGCAGTATACAGTGGCATTTAAATCAATTTCCTCAGCCCATTTTCCAATTGATTACTGCCTCAGATAAAGAGCAAAACAGAGCAGTACAATGTTTTGCTCGCTCCTGACACACCACGTAGCATGCTGGGTAAATCTAAGACCAACATAAGTTGGAGCCAGTTTCTAAATAGGGGATTAAGAAATGTATAATAATATACTGTCTAAGAATTGTGTGGGGAAAGAACCGGTATATCTGTAAATAATTCCTGATGAAAACTGGACATAACTGTTAAGGTTGTTTCATGGAGATAAATTAACTAATGAAACAATGGATACAGAAATAATGATTATGATTAACTAAAATTATACTACCATTTAAAAGTTTTGGGTCAGAAAGGCTGTTTAAAAAAAAAAAAAATTTATTCTGCAAGGATGTATTAAATTGATCAAAGGTTACATAAATCTTTTGCAACGTGAAAAATATACTTACTATTTCGAATACAGTAAATGTGGTTCTTTTGAACTATTAATAAATAGAAAAATAAATAATAATAATTATTACTGGAAATATATATGTAAATATATATTTTAAAAATATTTATTATGGTATCCACAAAAATGTTTCCAATATTTAAAAAATAAGAAATGAGCAACAAATAAGCATATTACTGAAGGATGACACAATGAATGATTTCTGAAGGATCATGTGACACTGAAAAATAAATAAATAAATTTTAAAATAGAAATCTTTCCAGGCCCAAACTTTTGAACGGTAGTGTATATACTACAGATGTTATTATAAGAGAAAGGGTTTTTTTTTTTTTATCAGAAAGGAATTTTTCTAATATTTAGGGAACAACAGTGGCACAGAAATGGCATACTTTAGCTTGAAATGTGTTTCATTATAAAACATAAACGATACCACTAAAGTAATGATAATGATAACACTATATAATGGAAAAAATCATCTATAATTCTCATTTAATTTGAAACAATTGGCAAACCACAGACCAGAGTACTTCTACCTCCAGAAGTCAAGACTCGAGAGTAAAAAAAAAACCCTCTTCTGCCAGTCTTTTTGCAGGTGTTACTAACAAAAGAAAGAATGCTGAGTGGCAGTGAGGCACAGCGCCTGTCAACGCAGCTGCTTCAGAACACTGTATAGTTGCTGAGACTAACAAAAATGGTCCGATCTTAAAGTTGTTGACCGATGAAGTGCTGCCAGTACTAAGTGCGATACAGGCTGTCAATAACGAAGAGCAGAGCGACATGGCACAGGATGTACAAAGTGTGTGTGTGCCAAACCGAAAGAAATCAAAAACTTATTGGCAGAACTTGTTTAAAAAATAAATAAAACAATTCTGCACTATATGCAGTATTTTCTTCAAATTGGACGTGCAACTGCTGCACTGTTCGGAGGGTTATGATCAAACGTAAGAAAATGATCAGAATTGGGGTCAGTATGTACTGAACGAAACCGTTATGCCTAAGGAGTTCAAACTCTGCCATTAAGCTTTATACACACTGGCCCATTCTATCACAAGTCATGTGCAGTAGGGGAGACTGGGGGCAATTGTAACGCTCTAAATTTCTTCAGTCACACTCCACACATTCAGTGACGCTTTATTAAAATACTGTAGTTTCTCAGCATGATAAAAACATAAGCAGGGGATTTTAATAGGAGACCTAATACCACAGGTCTGTTACAACAGGACAGATAATAATAATAATTATAATTATTATTATTATTATTAACAGGGGACCTGTTACAACAACTTAAATAAATGCATGGTTGCAAGTTAAGAATTCTAATTTATTGATTTAATTAAAGGGGTGGTATAATGCCCCTTTTTACAATATGTAAAATAAGTCTCTGTTGTCCCCAGAATGGGTATGTGAAGTTTTAGCTCAAAATACCCAACAGATAATCTTCTACAGCATGTTAAAGTTGTCCCTTTTTGAGGGATTTCGTGTGTGTCCCTTTAAATGCAAATGAGCTGCTGCTCCCGGCACAGAGGGCGGAGCTTCAAGAGCTTGTGTGTGTGTGTGTGTGTGTGTGTGTGTGTGTTAGCAGCTCCAATTACTACAAGAAGTGCAAAACTAAACAATTCCGAAGACAAAACAACAAATTTATAAAACGCAATGGAAAGACTAAAAACAAATTAACAAGTCAGAAAACACAACAACAATTCCAAAAACAAAATAACAGATCCGAAAACACAATGGCAAATCTAAAAACAAATTAGCAAGTCAGAAAACACAACAAGTCAGACAAAACGAAATGTGGAGAATGGAATACTGACCGCTGATTGGACGAGACATCTGTCAATCAAGACTGCAGGAGAAAGTCGATTTGCGTGTGCATGTGTAAATATTAGAGCTGTATCGTCTAAAATAATAACAGTTAACAATAACAGCAAAACAGTTGTACATCTCCGAGCAACACACTGTTCCTGAATGAAACAGCCGTTTTAACAAATCGTTTGAATGATTCATTAAGCATGTGACTTGCTGCCACCTACTGGCGGTTTTAGTTTCATATTTAAAGGATGATGTCATTTAAAAATCATTACATATGTCCAATAATACAAAACATAACTCTCATAGCCGTATAACTGCAGTGTAATGCATTGTGTGAATTCCATTTTCTTGCCAATGGAAACTTAGATTTAAAGTTGGCAGAGGCTATTCTATTCTAGAGGCTAGACACTATTTAGTGCAAATAGATTATCATATTGTAGGTATATTAAGTAGGCTACCTACACTTTATATACATTTTTATCTACAATTAAATGCCTCTTCGAAATGATAAGCGATGGGTACAGGGAGAAGTTTTTTTTTCTCCACAATTATCGCACTAAATTAGTCGGTTAAATCGACAGCTCTAATATTTACACATGCACACGGACTAACTACTGCCACAGTCTGCTCCTGTACTTTCTGCAAGTCTTGATTGACAGATGTCTCGTCCAATCAGCGGTCAATATTCCATTCGCCACATATACCCACCTTTTCCGTATTGTCTGACTTGTCGTTGTGTTTTCTGACTTGCAAATTTGTTCTCAGATTTGTCGTCGTGTTTTCTGATTTGTTATTTTGTTTTCTAACTTGTTCATTTGTTTTTAGCTTTTCCATTGCGTTTATAAATGTGTTGTTTGTTGACGTCTTGCATGGCGCCGCGCTGCAACAGCTAGAAGCGGTCTACACTGGACACCTCTGCAAATCCATTTGTCCTTCCTATGAGAAGTATCACGAGTGCTTGGAGTACGTCATAAATAGAACGAGTCATCAGTTTACTGTCAGGGATATGTTGTGTCGCGTCGCATCCAGTGTAAACAGAATCACTCATTATAATGAGTTCTATTGTGTTTTGTTGCATCGCACCGCTGGCGTCCGGTGCAAACACGGTGTTAGTATGATTTATATATTGGTTCCTCATGATGACCAAAAAATAAATAAAAAATCTTCCCACAAGGACAAGGATTTCAAATATTACCATCACATTTTGTCTCTATAATGTAGGGTATACCTGAAGCACACACAAACACACTTTTAAAGAATTTCCTGGCCTATTCAATATTATGGAAGTGAATGAGAGGGCATTTTTTCAAAAACTTTTGCTCTATGTTCCAAGTCTTCTGAAGACTAATACATAGTGCTGTTGTAGCTTTGTTTAATGAAGAGACCAACATTTTGTGAACTGGATCAACCATTCACTGAGAAGATCTAACTCAAAATGATTGATAGATTGATCATTTTGCGTTCCACAGAAGGAAGCACGATATAAGGGTGAGTTAATGACAAAATATTAATTTTGGGTGAACTACTGCTTTAAAATATTATGATTGCAACATTAATAAATCATTATTTCATTAAAGTATCTTATTGAACACCTCAATAAGCCAATATTTTAGTAAAAAGTATTTTCCAACCATTGTAATGTTTTAATGATTTCACGAAGACTTTTGCTTTAAATGCACATTATTCCTGACAGCTAAAATAATCTGTATCGTATGTAAAGGGACAGTATTACTTTGAAGTGTACTCTCATTTGAGACATGGTAGGTTATTTTATATTTAGTGTTACAATTGCCAACCATAAATGTAATACTTTTTGTACTAAATGTGATAATATGACTTTTTCTCTATCATGGTACAGTATGTCTATTAATAGTCCATTTTTCCCCCCTTATCAAAATAATTAAAAAGAGTGAGAACTATAATATCAGGATGAGGGAGAGAAAGATGGCAAGAGTGAAAAGAAAAAAAGGGCAAGGAAAAGAGTGAGGAGGACTAATAGTCAGCAGTAGAAAGAGAGAGAGAGGCAGAGAGCAGTGCAAGTTTAAGTGTTTTCATAAATGCACTCGGAATGCAACAAGGTGTGTAAAATCTGAGCAGTGTCCTTTGGGTTTCTTTGTACAGGAAGTACAAAACACCCATGTTCTCAGGACAATTGCACGGATTCTCCCCTGCTCCAAACTTAACTCACAGAAATCTCACACAGGACTTCACATGCTAGAATTGCTGTGTGCAACTGAATTGTGGGCAACACAGCACGCTTGTCCATTTATTTTTCCCTACTGAAACTATTTTTAATACTGTCATTAAAAGTGAGAGGAAAGAGTAAATATTTTTCTGTATGCAAAAAAAAAAAAAAAAAAAAATCAGAAACCCGAGAGGAAACGAAACCATCAATCATTAAGGTGCATGTTTCTTTCACACCACCACTTTATTAATATTTAAATGTATAAAACATTTCTGATAACTATGAATTATGCAGCTACATCAAATCCCAAAACCTCTTCATAAACATTGCCAAGGCCAATAAAGTATATAATTATTTATTAAGACTGTACACACTCACGGTTTATATTTTTACTTTAGAAAACCAAAACCTGCTATGATTGTTTGGATAATGTTTGGTCTGGACTAGTGTTGGGTGTAATGTATTACTAAATCATTTCTGTAACAGAATTCATTTTGTCTTGAAAATGTAAAGTAAGGGATTCCTCTTCATTTTAACATTGACAGCCCTAATAAATATGTATGCATGCACGTATGCGTATGTACATACCCGGTCCTGTACCAATCTGTGGGAATGTGCTCCTGATGCCAACATGGCAGCGAACATGGTGAGCATGTGTTGCTGGACACGGTTGATGCCCGACACCAGACAGCTGAGGATGCTGGGTAATCCCACCTTGTCAATCACGCTCTGGAAGGCCCCAGCAGATTGGCGTGTTATTTTACATAGAGCCTGGAAGGGCAGATAAATGTAAGACAGGTGGGTGGAGGTGGGTTGAATACAGTATCTCTAATACTGCTGCTTTTTTGTTACATAATATTGTTTATTTATTTGGAGGAATGTAATGTGAATGTCGTATTAAAAGGTTAAGAACCGTGCAGTATAATAACAGCAAGCTGAGTTAAAGAAAAAAAGAAGAAAAGAAGAATGTGTCAGTTGATATTAGTTGAACTATATATTTAAAGGGGTCATGACATTAGAAATCAAACTTGCCTTGAACATTTGACATAAAGATGGTCTTTGAACCATTAAAACATCCTGCAAGTTTCATAGCTTAACACTCTGGGGTTTGAGTTTTTTTTTGCCTTTTTTTTAGGTTTTTTTGACCAGTCGAATCATGAACGCCGAGCCAAGTCACAACTTCTGGCTCGTTCACATCTCACCAGCGCGGTGAGATGAGATGTGGCTCGGCGTTCATGATTCGAGAATCTTTACAACTCATGAAGTAGCCTAACGCAATATTTTTACTCTAATAGCTTATCTTTCCCCACACATATGAACTGTGATCATGCACAATGAAAAAACATGCAAGAATTAAATGAAGGAAATATATCAGCCTCTCTTGAACCACGGATTGATTGCAAAGTTAAACCATCACAGCAGAAACAGTTTTACTGCTGCTGTTAAAGTAATAACGTTAACGTTACATCGCGATGCTGAGCTACAGTGAAATGATAGAAAAGACAGATGCATTATCTGTGTTAGTCAATTCGCCTCATTCGCACCGCAGGACCTCTAGAGACGCGTGTAAACGCGTCTGTACATTGACTTAACACTGAAATCACTCGCGCCAGACGCTCAAGAGTGAGTGAGTAATCATAAAACCTTTGCTTTAGCCTCAATTGAGTGAAACACCGTATGTGTAACTTCGGCCATTCTCAATGGCATTGACCAGAGTGGTGATTACAGAGAGGCTCAGCTTTATCAGAGCCAGCCAAAGAAGCGCATTTTAAAATAAAATTGATTTTAACTCTATTTTACTAACCACGAATCCATGATAAGTTTTGTGATCTGTCTCGCCACTAGTGTAGTAGTACTGATCACTTTGAGGGGGGGATAAATTTATCCCCACCAGGGATAAAAATTATTAAGCAGAGGCAGGGATACATTGACCAGAAAGGGGGAAATCCCACGCATCCCCCTCCCCGGCAAATCGCACCCTTCTTACAACGTTCTCAATGCTTCGGTTTGCAGGTAGGGACCCTCATTATGCAACCGTGTTAATGTTGGGCAATTTTGAGCCTTGTTAGTGGTATTAACTAGCGTTTTTATTTTCATTACTCTATGCCCTATGTACTAGCGTTATAAGCTAAACAGTTTTTAGAGATAAAACTCTTTACATTCGATAATCATGAAAACAAATCTCAGAGAACGGTTGACTATGTACCAATGTGTAATTAGACCAAAGGTTAATTTTGCGACGGAGTTGTCCTTTAAAGGTGCTCTTGGTAACTTTTTTAACTTAATAAAACTGTCTAGAAATCATTTGGATGGTTAAACAACCTGTTCTGATGAAATTGGTGACTTCCCCCGCTCCCCCCAGCGTTCACAGGCGGAAAACCAGCCTTGCAACATTGGGACTACCGTCCCGGCAAGATGAAAATTTGAAGTCTCGTGAGAAGCGAGACGAGAGCGAGAACGAGCGAGAAACACAAACTGCTTTACGACAATTCGATATAAACACACACGCCCCCCTCAATACTAGCTAGAATAATTACAAGCGACGATGGATAATGAGTCACCGCAAAGACAGAAGAGACGTTTATCGGCGGAGGAGGGGAGAGAGGAAAAAACTTTTGGACCTGCGAGGGACAACACTAGAATCAACATTGGTCATGCGTTCACTGAGTGGCGAGAGCTTATAGAAGAACATGAAGAATCCAAAACAGATGCTGGCCTTGCGTTTCTGCTAATGCAATTGTAAGTACATATTTGTTTTCTTTATTCCTTATTCTTGTTAGTGTTTATAAATGTGTTCAATCCATGACCGTCTGTGGCGAGCCAACGTGTTTGTTTTGATTACGGTAGATTGCTATATCTTTTGTATTGGGTAAAAATCTAATTTATTACGCTAACATTTGATCTTGTAGTCAAGGAAAATTGTGCGTACATTTTTTATAGTTAGGTCAACTAACTCCTCTATGATCTACAATTGTTCAATAATAACAGGTAAAACACAGTCATTGTAACCTAGAAGTTATTTATTCTACTTTATAAAATAATGCAACTGGAACATTGTCTGCAAGATTAACATTATAAACTATAATATTGACGAGCTACCTACCACACAAACATTGAATTGAATTAGCATATCCATTGTAAAACAGTAGCAAATAGGCTACTATAAAGACGCTGACTTGTAAACGTGGGCTACGCGATCTTTTGGGGTTTGAAAAAAATTATAATAAATGTACCTGGGATAAAGACATTTCACACGCAACACTGGTAGTCTGGCCAAGACGTGAGGACGCATTCTGCAGAGTTCGGGGTATCGCTTGTCAACAAATGCACGCGTGTATGGGTGTAACCATGACAGATTTTACGACAGTAGAAGACAATACTGTTTCCCAACTGTAGGGGGACCCAGAGCAACATTTCAAAAGTTACCAAATGCTGCTTTAATTCTGTCAGCAATTACTCACCATTATGTTGTTCACCTTCGGAACACAAATGAAGATATTTTCGATGAAATCTGAGATCTTTCTGTCCCTCCATTGACAGTTACGCAACCACTTTAACGCTTCAAAATGTTCATAAAGAGATCGTAAAACAAATTCATATGAATTGAGCGGTTTAGTCAAAATTTTCGGAAGAGACCCGGACACTTTATATCATTCACAGATTGAATTTTAGGCTTTTATTCACATATAAACATTGATCAGCGAACATAAACAGAAGCTCAACCGATCCTGCTTGACACGCTAGAACAAACCTTGCTGAAGCTCAAACGTGCTGCGTAACATGAGAATGAACCTCATTGGTTCTTGCTAAAGCTCAAACGTGCTGCGTAACACGAGAATGAACCTCATTGGTTCTTGCTGAAGCTCAAACGTGCTGCATAACATGAGAATGAACCTCATTGGTTCTTGCTGAAGCTCAAACGTGCTGCGTAACATGAGAATGAACCTCATTGGTTCTTGCTGAAGCTCAAACGTGCTGCGTAACACGAGAATGAACCTCATTGGTTCTTGCTGAAGCTCAAACGTGCTGCGCAACATGAGAATGAACCTCATTGGTTCTTGCTGAAGCTCAAACGTGCAGCGTAACATGAGAATGAACCTCATTGGTTCTGGCTGAAGCTCAAATGTGCTGCGCAACATGAGAATGAACCTCATGGGTTCTTGCTGAAGCTCAAACGTACTGCGCAACATGAGAATGAACCTCATTGGATCTTGCTGAAGCTCAAACGTGCTGCGTAACAAATGAGAATGAACCTCATTGGTTCTTGCTGAAGCTCAAACGTGCTGCGTAACAAATGAGAATGAACCTCATTGGTTCTTGCTGAAGCTCAAACGTGCTGCGTAACAAATGAGAATGAACCTCATTGGTTCTTGCTGAAGCTCAAACGTGCTGCGTAACACGAGAATGAACCTCATTGGTTCTTTCTGAAGCTCAAATGTGCTGCATAACATGAGAATGAACCTCATTGGTTCTTGCTGAAGCTCAAATGTGCTGCATAACATGAGAATGAACCTCATTGGTTATTGCTGAGGCTCAAATGTGCTGCGTAACACGAGAATGAACCTCATTGGTTCTTGCTGAAGCTCAAACGTGCTGCGCAACATGAGAATGAACCTCATTGGTTCTTGCTGAAGCTCAAACGTGCTGCGTAACATGAGAATGAACCTCATTGGTTCTTGCTGAAGCTCAAACGTGCTGCGTAACATGAGAATGAACCTCATTGGTTCTTGCTGAAGCTCAAACGTGCTGCGTAACATGAGAATGAACCTCATTGGTTCTTGCTGAAGCTCAAACGTGCTGCGCAACATGAGAATGAACCTCATTGGTTCTTGCTGAAGCTCAAACGTGCTGCGTAACATGAGAATGAACCTCATTGGTTCTTGCTGAAGCTCAAACGTGCTGCGCAACATGAGAATGAACCTCATTGGTTCTTGCTGAAGCTCAAACGTGCTGCGTAACATGAGAATGAACCTCATTGGTTCTTGCTGAAGCTCAAACGTGCAGCGCAACATGAGAATGAACCTCATTGGTTCTGGCTGAAGCTCAAATGTGCTGCGCAACATGAGAATGAACCTCATTGGTTCTTGCTGAAGCTCAAACGTGCTGCGTAACATGAGAATGAACCTCATTGGTTCTGGCTGAAGCTCAAATGTGCTGCGCAACATGAGAATGAACCTCATTGGTTCTTTGTTGAAGCTCAAACGTGCTGCGTAACACGAGAATGAACCTCATTGGTTCTTGCTGAAGCTCAAACGTGCTGCGTAACATGAGAATGAACCTCATTGGTTCTTGCTGAAGCTCAAACGTGCTGCGTAACATGAGAATGAACCTCATTGGTTCTTGCTGAAGCTCAAACGTGCTGCGCAACATGAGAATGAACCTCATTGGTTCTTGCTGAAGCTCAAACGTGCTGCGTAACATGAGAATGAACCTCATTGGTTCTTGCTGAAGCTCAAACGTGCTGCGTAACATGAGAATGAACCTCATTGGTTCTGGCTGAAGCTCAAATGTGCTGCGCAACATGAGAATGAACCTCATTGGCTCTTGCTGAAGCTCAAACGTGCAGCGCAACATGAGAATGAACCTCATTGGTTCTTGCTGAAGCTCAAACGTGCTGCGTAACAAATGAGAATGAACCTCATTGGTTCTTGCTGAAGCTCAAACGTGCTGCGTAACATGAGAATGAACCTCATTGGTTCTGGCTGAAGCTCAAATGTGCTGCGCAACATGAGAATGAACCTCATTGGTTCTTGCTGAAGCTCAAACGTGCTGCGTAACACGAGAATGAACCTCATTGGTTCTTGCTGAAGCTCAAACGTGCTGCGTAACATGAGAATGAACCTCATTGGTTCTTGCTGAAGCTCAAACGTGCTGCGCAACATGAGAATGAACCTCATTGGTTCTTGCTGAAGCTCAAACGTGCTGCGTAACATGAGAATGAACCTCATTGGTTCTTGCTGAAGCTCAAACGTGCAGCGTAACAAATGAGAATGTTACTCGCACATCAAGCAAATGTGCTTGAGCTTCTGTTTACCACAACTGTGTGAGTTGATGAATGTTTATATGTGAATAAAAGCCTAAATTCAATCGGTTCATCATATAAAGCGATCGAGTCTCTTCAGAAAATTTTGGACTAAACCACTCAATTCATATGGATTAGTTTTACGATCTCTTTATAAACTTTTTGAAGCATCAAAGTGTTAGTTGCATAGATGTCTATAGAGGGACAGACAGATTTTATCAAAAAGATCATCATTTGTGTTCTGAAGATGAATGGAAGAGTTACAGGTTTGGAATGACATGAGGATGAGTTTTTAATTAAATAATTGGGTGAACTATACCTTTAACATGAAACTCCCTGCACTATTTTCTTTGACCATGTCATTTGTGAAAGCTCAGATTTCCTTACGGGGGGTCCACATATTTTAGTGCAGCTTGTAAAGCACATTTAACCAAAATATTTTCAATCTCACGTTGTTGCTGAAGAATTCACATGCATTCAGAAACTTTTGTAATCAACTCTCTAAATGCAAAATTAATTAAACAACATGAACTGCTGAACACTATTGCGTTTGAACACACTGTTAAAGTGATGAGAATGATGTGTGTTTGATACTCACAGATATAGCGCTGACCCTGAGTGCATCCACTGTGGAGTGTGTGAACAGATACCAGAGTGCAGGTCCCACCTCTGCAGTGATGAATCCCTGGGCGTATTGAGACTCTCGGCTGCACACATTCTCTATGGTTTTGGCAGCTAAGTGGTTCACCACCAGGTCCTCCTGAGAAAAACGAATCCCCCATAATTCATGAACATTCAGCTATGGTTTAAATCAATATGCAAAAAGTTTGCTGTAGTCTGCCAACATTCAATGTGTTACCAAGCACCTGATGAGCTCCAAATGAGAGACAAATGGGTAACACTTTACAAGAAGGTTTCATTTGCTAACATTAACTGACATGAACTAACCATGAGCAATACATTCCCTACTTTATTTGTTAATCTTTTGATCAACTTTTGATTTTAATAATGTATAAGTAAGTGTTGAGATGAACATTAACAAAGATTAATAAATGCTGTAGAAGAGCAGTTCATTATTAGTTTATGTTAACTAATAAAACGTTAAGTTACATTTTATATATCACACTTCCTAGAATTTTTTATTTTTTTTATTCACTCCAATAATATTTGTCATATTTACATCTTTGGAGGGAGAAAAAAAAACTATGCATCAAATAGAACATTGTGTTACCAAAAAATATATATTTGTAATCTTTAAAATAAAAATGTAATAACTTGCTCTGCCTTTAATACATTTTACCTTAATACTACTGTATTATGCAACACCCATTTTTTACAATCCAAACAATTCCCGTTGGCTAAAATCAAGCCCCATAAGATTACACTAACAGTGTTTCATGTGGACTTTAAGCAATCAATCTCCAAAAAACAACAACAACAACAACAACAACAACAAAATGAATCTAAAGAATGGGCTGTAGCATTAAGTATTACACTCAAAGACATGTGTTGTTCATAAATCCATTTGTAAGTGGGACACACAGACCTTTATGAATTTCACGCAATTACATCATGACCTAACAGTCCCTCAACACCCTCCAAACTTGAGTGAAATAATTTCCTTAAATTTCACACCACAGCAAATCTCGCTCGCAGATAACGAAGGGCAATATGTAGAGATTTAGCTGGCTGTGTTTTTTATGCAGTTGGACCCCTGTCCTTGAGTGTGTCTCTCTGCAACCGTATCTGGTGGAAATTAAACATTTAACAGCATTCAACAAACGGCAGGCACGCAGAGTCGAGTGAGGAAAATAGCAAACGGAGAGGTTGGGCATATCTTAGAGGCGCAGTTACACTGTGCACTGCTGCTATGCAATATGGATGCCTTCACTGTAATGTAGTTCCTAGACCCTGTCTCAAAGCTAAAAGAAAGTTCACCCTCGTCCATGGAAGAGGTGCATTAATACACACACTGTCTCTTGGAGGCAAAAAAAAAAAAGAAAGTAGAAAGAAGTCTGAAGTAGAATATTCTGACGCAACACAAATAACACAGCAGCTCCTCCAGAGTGCCTGGCCCCTATCGTAACTCTTTGTGCTGTAGTCTGGTGGTCTGGCTTCGTGGAGGCTTTAGGTAATGAACTAGAGCTGGCACTCGCTAGAGCAGGGGAAATGACTGACAGCTGCTACAGGGCCTTGTCAAAAAGGCATAGAAAATGAAACTAAAATCCACCAGCCTGAGGTTTCTCAATAAGAATTTTAGAGGTCGACCGATAGTGGATTTTACCGATAACGATAGCTAGGTTGGGCCGTACTTGCCGATAACCGATTAATCAACCGATAGTTTTTAAAATTGATACTGGATAAAAACAATTATTCACGATACAGCACAGCCTCTGGAACCTTATTGCTTAAACATAACACTCCAAGTAAAACAGTGCTGAACTTTATATACAGGCCTCTATATATATATATATTTATATATATAAACTGTATGAACCATGAAAACATGCTAAATTAAATAAATATATAAATATGAATAAATATTGAAGTCAATAAAGACATTAATTCCAACTGAAACAAAAAGTAATACTCTAAATAACAAATAAAACCAGTTACATTGCTCAGTCAAGAATTAATAAAAATGTAAGTTAAAAAAAACAGTTACATTCAAAATTTAACTGTTTAACTCATCCAATACAAGATGATTACAACATTATCAAACTCTGTAAACAATAAATCAACTCTGATTTCATGTTAAAGACAATCAAAAACGCAGACGCAAGACAGCAAGTTACATTTGGATGAAATGAGAGCGCGCGTCCGTTGTGATACATGGATGTGCGCTGTTAATGCGTTGCTATTGATGACGGTAAACGTCACAGAATCTTGCTTTAAAAAGTTTTTCCACTTCAAACACTGAAATGTTTTTATCAGTTCTTTTTGAACACGAATCAAATGCTTTTCTGATTTGTTTATATGTTTCTGTCGGCTGTATATTGAACATAGCCTATCAGTTTACTATTTTACGTCTAGCTTTAAATATGCAACGCTGCATAATGAATGCATAAAAGTGACCAGCAGCCGTATAACGTAATAATCTAATGCAAATATATGGTAACAATTGTGACATTAAACATTCGGGTCGGAGTCGGACTTAGGTTTGTTTTTGTCCGTGTTTTAACCGCTTGAGGTACTAATGTTAGCGTCCTCTCAGCCTCGAAGGCAAACAAACATGCGGTTCTTTCTCTACTAATGCAGCATCTAGTCAACAAGTTAATCACTTTATAATGATATGACAAAATGTACTGTATGAATACCTTTTCGCTGTCGGTGCTTTAAACGCGCATCTGATGTCAGGCACTCCACGCATGCAGCGTGTGCTCTCAGTGCAGCGCGCAGCGTCACGCGTCGAAATAAACACGAGGCATGAGTGATAGTGTTTATTACACCTCTAGAGGCCACTCTTGTACTGCATGATGCCAGTAGACCCTTCTCTGCTCTCTAGTACTGTTAATGAATGACAGCGCGCACTTCTCAGCCGCTCCAGCAACGGACGCAACCAGGAAAAACTATCGGTATGGATTTTTGCCGATAACGATAGTTCCACCAATCAACTATCGGTGCCGATTAATCGGCAAATCCGATGAATCGGTCGACCTCTAAAGAATTTAAATTCCACAGGACAAATGCGCTCCGTTGGCGAGTTCGTGCTTTTTCGAATACACACAGCCAGTCTATTTCCACTGAGGTCTGAGTAAGATGCTTTAGGGATCATCTGCCCTGACTAGATGGTCTAGAAATTACCCGAAACTAAACGTACCAGAGCACATTTCTCATCCGTCTACATGCACACACAAACACATTTTTGCTTTCTTGTGACCAGGGTAAGTCTACAGAGCAGTCTATCCAGTGCAACTCCATAACCTGACCAGCCAAGGCTCCAAACTAAAAGAAAATTACTGGGTTAAGCACAGTCTGAAAAGCCCTAATGATTCCAGAAGTATCGACATTCTAAACCCCACTTTTAACCCTGGGATAAAGGAACATTTCACATGTGCAATTTAGAAGTATTGTGAGAGTACTACTTGTGAGAAGTATTGCATGTCCACTGTGAGAGACATAATCTAAAAAAAAAAATCCCGAAATCCCAATGTATGATTTTTAACTATTTATTTGTAAGATACAGCTGCAAATAAGTATTTGAACACCTGTCTATCAGCTAGAATTCTGACCCTCAAAGACCTGTTAGTCTGCCTTTAAAATGTCCACCTTCACTCCATTTATTATCCTAAATTAGATGAACCTGTTTAAGGTCGTTAGCTGCATAAAGACCCCTGTCCACCCCATACAATCAGTAACGGACACTTGCAAAATAGCAGGGTGTTCAAATACTTATTTTCTTCACTGTACATACTGTATATATATATAATATATATATTAGTGCTGTCAAACGATTCAAATATTTAATCGTGATTAATCACATTAATGTCATAGTTACCTCGCAATGGATCACACATTTGTATCTATTCTAAATGTCCCTTGATTTCTTTTTGTCCCATTATTTTTTCTCATTTTAATGCTCATCAACATGGAAAAGTGGATCGGCTTGCTTTGTGCAAATGTTTGTTTTTTTATTGAAAATAACATTGGCATATACTGTAGTGTTTCACACTAACATTCTTACTTGGAGCAAATGATCTTTCACACAACGCAACACTGTCCATCAATAAAAGGGTGAAAAAAATACTTTGTCACACAAACAGCCCCTTCAACAATCAACAGCCCTTTCTAAGGGATCAAAAAGGTCGATACAAAATAAAATGACAAATTGCAGAGAATTCGCAATAACTGTGTTCTTGGCCATCAAGTGCCTACTATTCTTTGGCCGGCTTGCAAGCCCAAACAAGTGTGTGCGTCGTGCCTGTTGTTTTGTTTCTGGTCTAGCTAGATCCGGTGTGTTGTTGTAGTTTTCTGACGTTACTAGTTGTTGCAACAGCATGTGGAAAAAAATTAAATATATTATTCAGGGAAAGAGTTAATTAAGTACAGAATCACTGAGTAAAGATTGTGGTTTGATGAATGGACATTTTACATAAAGTAGGTCATGATGATTTAAGTTATATAAACTAGGCAGTTTTCTATGAGGCTGCATTCAGCATAAATTAGTTACAAACTATTTAGAGTGATGCTGTCACTCTAAAGTAAACCATACCAGATGAATGATTCCTGGTTTATTTCTAATTGAACAAAAGCAATGCCTAGCAATGCCCTAGGAATCATCCAGAACAACCTAGCAACCAAACAGCAAAAACTGGAATGGTTATTTCATTTTATTTATTTATTTCACTTTTTACAAGTACTTCTGACATCTCAACTGAACAGACATACAACTTGTCGCTGGAAAGCAGTCGCACCGCTCCTGGTTAGGACACGGCGTGAGCCAGATACCCTGCCCAAATCGTGCCGCTCATCTATGCCATGTGTTCTGCCTGACTAACCTGATTTGATGCGCACAGGACTTATTCCGATATATGTTTATATATAAACTTGCAGCTGCCTCCCAAACCCACACAATGTCAGACTTACAGGGGCTATGAGGTGAGGACAGCTTCTCACCAGAGATCTGTCCTCCAATCTCTGCCTCATTCTCTCTCACACACCTCTGCTGAGCTTCCCAGCTCGATTCTTGCCTCGGGCCATGCTCAAGCCAAACTTTACTGAATTTATGTATTTCTCCCAAATTCTCCCTCGCAACATCAGCAGTCAGTAACTCGATGCGGTAACAGGAGGTCAAACCTAAACTAGTCTACGTTCGTGAAAAAGTCGATGCACACCGACACAGTAACTGGAGATGGAGTGTTAAAAAGTTTAACGTCTTTGAAGACCGTGAAATTACATAATTCCTTTAAAACAGATTTGCTGTCCTAAATACAGGAGAGCTTAGATTCTCACAATGTATCATTAACGCAACTACATTCTTTTTAATGTTCTGAAGGAAGTAAGAGTGGTGATGGTTATGCAAAACCCACTTACACAACACCAGAATGTTTCTATACGGTAGCTGAGTTGCTATGTGTTTGTTGTGATATGAGGGGTTTGTATGTGGTTGCTTACTGGCCAAATTCATTTCAGGGGTCCAAGAGCAGTTTGCATGAATTTTGACAACCAAACTTTAAAGAGAACTAAAACTCATAACTGCACAAGTAAAGGCACATTGGTAATGACAACAAAATATATTGAATTTTATTCAATTTCAATTGTTTTTTATTATAAGATAGAAATCAAACAATATGTACTGTAGTAAATATGCATTATTGATGCCAGAATTCAGCAAAGGATGGTTGATTGAGCAAGGACACATGATTGTTTATCCTTAAAACCAATTAGAAAAGGTGTTAACTTTGACATCCAAAATATTCCTCGAATATTCAGTGTAATAATAATCATCGATATTATAATACTGTACTGAATGCAGTAATACTGAAGGTTGGGTTCCACATACGTGTACACATGCATGGATAAAAAGGTACACTTTCAAGGCAAGTCAGTGTGTATCTAAAGAGAATTGGGTTCTTTTTCAAGGGGTCTGAGTTTAGTTCTCTTACTAAGATTCTTAGTTTGATAACACACAATGAACTTGTGTTTTTTTTCTTCTTCTATTTTATCATCCCACTGGTGAAAAAGTCTGATTGCTAAAAAAAATAGTTAAATTTAATACGTAGGGTTAGGGGGTTGTTCAAATAATATACTGCAAGTATAAGCAATCGTAATTGTGATAATTGTGATGATTGTCGTGGCAAAGCACCACCACTTATAGTCATCTCAGCCCTTAGTGTCACTGGCATTTTGCAACCATCTGGGAAACAATTAAAGGAGTACATTTATGTTAAATTATGCTGATTGGGCTCATTTTATTAAAAAGAAAATTATAATAATGAACATATTTCATAATGGAGTACAGGTGTTTTCTACAGATAAATACACTCATTCAAGCCCATTTTGGATTTCTATGTGTGTGTTTGTTAGCGACAGAGATTACGTAAAGCTTACAGAGGTCATCTCTGTGTGGCTCCTTCTAACAACACGAGTGTCTGTTTGAAGGAGCAGCACACCTGGTCCTAAATAAAGGACTATGTAAATTGCCTGAGCCAGGCAGGCCTTTCATTAGTGTGATCTCACTGTTTGAGCTCTCTCTCTCTCTCAGCATCAATCCATTCAGTCCCAGGCATAAACATTCTTTTATTCCAGCTACTGTGGTCTCTCCAAATCCAAAACCAGAGCTGGTCAAGAGTAGGAAGACTATGGAAGATGCTCAAAGTCGACATGGAACAGTATTCACAACACATTGCTTCTTTAATGACAACTTGTATTACATTTTTCTTAGGAAAACAAAGTGAATATAATAATTTTACAAAAATGCTTAAAGGTCCCATATTGTGTCCTGGCTTTTTTCATGACAACTGAGGTCTAGGGGCTATGAAACTACCATATAAGTTTCAAAACAGTCGATCCACAGACAAATGCACACAGCCTGCATAAAGGAGCTGTGCCTTTTCACAAGCTATTGTAACTTCCGTATAAATGTGATGTCAGAACTACTCAGTCACCGCCTTCAGTCATCACCCTCACCAATGGGCCAAAAACAACAGGCCAATCAGAAGAGAGGCTCATGAATATTAAGTAGAAAGGCCAAAATCGCAGAGCTCCTGAGAAAGTGGCTGTAAAAAAAAATATTGATATGGTTTTTGGTACTTATACCGCAAATATGTATTCTTAAGGACATCAAAACCTAAAATAACACTTCAGAAAGTTTTACAATATGGGACCTTTTATTGATTGGTAATATTTGAAATTCATGAAGTGCTGTTAAAATGTATAAATTATATCACAGAAAGGACTCAAGAAGACCTCATGTCATGGTTAATATGTACAAGCCATTACAGGTTGTAAAATATATTGTGGTGCACCCCCTCAAAAACTTAATATTTATGAATTAATAATTAATTTAATACATTATATTATATAATTGCTTTTCTTCTTTATAGTGGACACTCGGTTTCAATTTGTAAACCTATTTGCAAATAAAGCAAATGCAGTTTCCATCCAGTGAGTCGAAAAGAACAAAATCCTCACTTCCTGATAAACTGCTGCTAAATATCACTAAAAATTGAAGTTTCTGCACTAGGAGATGTCACTGTATATAATAGTTTCGCAATGATGTTATCTTGCGTTAGGAGGTGGATGCTGCTGTTTGGCAACACAGTTGTGTAAGACTTTAAATAATGTTCAAATTATAATGAACCACTTTGTCGACAACTTTGCTCAGACATTTCAGAACAACCAAAACAAAATTTCAGATGCTGTGCAATGAGATCGATCTGCTGGTTAGTCCAGTTATGTTGTCCCATCACAGTCACATGACCTTTTTTGATTCGCATCGAGGAATTTATTAAGTAAATGTATTTCCATGTTAGTTTATGCCCATGTTTTCTTATCGGATAAAAAATTGAGTCAATTGAGTTTATGCACATTTTTAGAATTTATGTGCATTTTGGAGTTTCCATCTACCGTTTCTTTAAGCGATATCCCAAAATGCGCATAAAAATATGTTTTTTATTGTTTGTATTGAAATCATCCCCACTGAGGAGGCTTTCTGGAATATGAAGACTCTCAAGAAGATATTCCAATGAAGACATATTCTTCAAATATATCTCTATTTTCCATTATTGCCATAACCTTAATAACATTAACAGTAGGGATGCAGAAAAAAAAAAAAAAAACTATTTTGACAAATATTTTTATTCCAAACGATTCCTTATACTTTACTTATTATAGCACCACCTGATGAAATAGACGAGTGTGGCCCTTAATAGTGGAAGACACTATCATACCAAGTTTGGGGTTTCTGTACTTTTCTCATTTTCACACTTTTAGGGAAAAAAAACAACAAACATTTGAAAACACTGGAAAAATGTAAAATGTGTATATGAAAGTAAATGCAGTTTGTTTCATTTCACGTAGACCTAAAGGATGAGCTTTTCACATATTTCAGTGTTTCTCAGTCGGTGGGTCGCGACCCAAATAGCGGAGAGTATAGTTTAAGAAACCATAACAACAAAAACTAATTGTAATTTTTTTTTTCTGATGCAAGACTTATTTTGAAAGATTTATATTTCAGTGTGTGCCATTTTCTGTATTTTTAATGACTGTGGTTGCTCATCCCAACTTACTGTTTGTTCATCAGTGTTAGTTTTATAATTTGAGTGTGTGTTAAATAAAGTGGGACGGTACTTTTTGAGAACCATTTTTGAGAAATAAATTTGCTTGGTTCAAATGCCTAAAAATTCAAGGCTTAATGACGATGGGGAAATTTGGGTCCCATGGCCAAACAACACTGACATTTCACATTGATAAGCCCTCGGTAACAAAGTTACCTTCAAGATCAACACGCTCCATGATGATGGTCCCCAGGGTGATGCATATTGAATGGTTGTTCGTGACCGATTCAGCATAGCGCCTTTGCTAAACGCGAAGACGGAGTGTATGTGGAGCCGTTGAGTGTGTTTGATTACGGAGCGACGGAGATCAGAGGCAAAAACACATTGGTATAAACTGCATCATAGATATTCAGAGTCATAGAAGGGTCAGTGCGCTCTATAGAGAGGCACTACAGGCAGAGCTAATAGGGAGGGGATGGAATATGCACAGTGAGTGTGTGTGTGTGTAATAAATATTTAATGGAAGAGTAGTGTGATGCCCAGTTGCAGCCCAAGGCTCTGCTACACGCCACTTACAGTGAGCACAACCCTTTCATCATCCATGCACACGGAATCGCACACACACACGCACACACAATCGCGCACGGCTCTTCCAGCTGCAGTCTGACCTGAAAACCTGTCTGCATGCTGCTCTGGCTGTCTTTCTGAATTAAGAGCACTCTCACTCTCGATTGAGCACACAATATTCTCTGGCTAGCTCTGTTACTCTCATCTTCTCGGTGTGTGTTATGCACTTCGTACCCTCCCCCAACCTTCTCCCATCATCACCTCCTGGCCTTTTTTCTCCTTCTCTCCCTCTAATTCCCTATCCCTTTCTCTCTCTCTCTCTCTCTCTCTCTCTCTCTCACTCCATCTCTGATGTCTTGTTTCCTGAGCTCAGCTCTCTCTGAATCAGCAGAGGTTCTCAAACAGGTCAGCACAGCGAGGCATTACAATTACTGCCTACATCAGCCTCACACATGGATTTATTACCGTACTCGCACGACGTTAATGTTGGGGAACTGGCGGAATTGAATTAACCCCCGTTTCTTTCATGGCTTTCCAGAAGATGTGCCGTTAATGTTTGCGGGGTGTAATTAGCAAGGCAGCGTCGGGAAGTCACACAGGCTTCTGGCTGTTGCCTCGGCTCCAATCGTGTCGCTGTCAGTCTAGACCTGCTTTAGAGAGAGTGATCAACTGCACAGCCTGGTGGCAGTGCTGCTGGGAAGAGAGAAGAGAGAGAGAGAGCGAGGGAGTAACAGTGCTGGAGGGCCAGCTCTCTCTCTCTGATTACTGAGCTTATTACTTATGAGGAACTAGATTTGCTTATAAGCTTTGTATCCTAGAATAGAGGTGCATTTTTCTTTTTCTCCCGGGCTTCTTTTCTCTCTCGTTGTGTCCCAAATTACACACTATACACTATGAACTTAGACGTACACACTACACGGTTGAGTACATAGTGCATAAGTACATAGTGTATGAATTTTATACAGTTACAGTTTTATACCTTAGAACACTACTTGGTACATAAGTAGGCGAAATTGGGACCATGGTTTGATCCATAAAGTGTCCAAATAACTTGTTAATTTTTAACAATAATGTCTAAACTTCATAAGCTTCTTTTTTTGTGATATCTTGCTTAAAATGCCATGGCACTTTTCTGTAAAATACATGCTTCTTGGTTTGATATTTTGTAATATAAATGCAGATATTTTCAGGTGTGGATTAGGTGTCTAAATATATTCTGCGACTGTATATCACTACATATCAAAAATGTATAAGTTTAAATAGTGTATTATATATATTTTTTTAAACAATTTCATAATCAAATTCATAATCATGGGTTGGGTATATACAAGGCTGTTTGTGCATGTGGTCTGAAACACGTATACATCTATATACAAATTTGTGTGTGTGGCCAATTCACACTGCACCAAGATACTCAGACAAAATAGCGACAGTCACCAGATTATAGCACGTCACTCATCAGACAATTCTATTTACGATTCAGCATGTTCAATCTGCAAAAACAAGCTTCCGACAGACACCAACATACTCTGACAGGGGTAGCACACTGATCTGATGGCCACCATTTTTGCATGCAATTTACATCAGTCAGTCAATGGGGTGTTCTGTCTGAAGTAGAAACAAGAACTGCTTGTGAAGTTTAGAAAGTTGCAGATGCATCAAAAACACGAGGTGTTTTTAATGAAAGTGAAACAGTCAGCAGCTGTTGATCATTACAGGCCATCAGTTCTGAAACACAAATTTAAAATCGACCTTGAAAGTTCAATGGAATGAGATGAACTTCAGGAAGAACTACTTCAAGCAGCTGAGAATCTAAATTTAACCTAAAAGTGATGAGACAAAAAAAAAAAAAAGAGAAAAAAAAAATCCCTCAAATGCTGCCTAAGCAGGTTGGAGAAGAGGGCTAAAATTGGGCACATTCACTAGAGGGCAAAACTTTTGCCAAACGTTGGCAGCTGACCAGCCAGAAAACAACAGTAGCTGAAGAAGCGCCAGAACAGCTAGAGAAACTTTCACTCCCAACTTTTTCCTTCCGAACGATACTTTATTTCAATGCTGCAGACCAGGGGTTGTCGGCAACACAAGCTGTAACTCCTAAACTGTCTTCTTAATGGCAGATCTTCCCCTGCTAATAAAGGAATAATGAGGGAGTCTGTATGGTGCTCGGTCCCCTGTGGAAGAGAAGCTCTCAGCACTCACAATAAACACAGTCTGTTCAGACTGGAGATGATCAGTTTGATGTCTGTCTCCATGCAGATGGTTCCGTTCTCAAACAATGCAGGCCAGCGTGGTTAATTGCTACTGAGACGACCGGAGGTGCGGTTACGTGAGCATTTCTGCTGCAGGTGAGTGAGTGTTTTTGTGTGACAGGACTGACTGACGAACAAGCGTTGAGCGCCCTTGACTCGCGGCATGCGAATAATGCCTATAAGGGCTGGGGGAGGTTGGTTATCAGACAGATCCCCCCCCCCGCCCCCATGCGCACATATCCACGCACACACTAGTGTGTGCACTTACACACACTCTGTGAGGACAGTGTAGCAGTCTTACCCCTTCCCGAAGGCACCTCATTAACACGGTGTAGGCGGCAGCAGGAACGACCCACAATCCTCCTGGGCGCTCTTTCTTCTCTTCCTGCAGGGGAAGGAAAGAGAGTATGTGTGTGAGCGGGCGAGAGAGAGAGACAACTATTACAGAGACTCATTGGGGGAACAATTAAAAGCAGTAAAATGCAGCCACCGTCATAATGAGGCTAAATAAATAAAGTCCTGCGACGGTAAATAAGACGCCAGGCTGAGGCAGGTACAGGAAACACAGCTCAAGTGAGAAGCAATGATCGTGTCAATTAGAGGGAGAAGCGGAGAATGCTGCGAAGTAACATCCCGCTCTCATTTAACTTCTAATGCTCGCGTTCAGCAGAGCGCTGAGACTGATCGTCAACATCAACAGCAGATCCTGAGCAAGACCTTCGAACAAGTCAAGGCCTGATTTGGATTTCGGTTTATATGTAGCTGCATTATGCTGTGTGCAGTAGGCTGTTATGAATTTGAAAGGAAAAAAATGACTACATTTTATATACGGTCGAAATTTGACTAAATGAAACACTCTAAACTATCTTCTCTCAAATTAAAATTCATGAGTGTAAACAGCTTTACAATTCAAAACAAATAACTTCCACATAAATGAACTGAAGGTTATTAAGTACAATTAAGTAAACCGTAAGAGGTTAGGTGTGAACAGCTAAATTAATATGAGTCAGAAAGTAAAACTGTCAAAGAGTTAATTTAGTTTTGTATCTTCAAACCTTAATAATCTGCAAACGTCAATATTTTATTTTTATTTTAAAGATTTTTAAATCAATTTGCATTATAAAAAGCATACATGAGGCTGCATTTACAGTACCAGGTATTTTGCCACAAAACATGTTACAGTCAATTTAACACTTCTGTAGTCAATAAGATTTTACACCCTTTAAATTTGGAAGGATCTAATACAATAAACTGATAGCCATTAGTGAGTACATCAATGGTCTTCTTGTTCTAACAGAGAACTTTTCAAACTTTTTACAGGGCCATTAAAATTGATTGCCATGGGATAGCAGCAGAAAAGGGGGAAAACTCTACCGCCCAGTGGCTGATACAATACATTTGGAGCCAGGAATAATTCCATGAAAATAGCACCAACTCACTGGCCTATTTATATACACTGAAGGTTACTGAAGAGAAGATTAACATCGGCTTCTGATAAATAATATATATGTTTTATTATATATTTTCAGTTTTCTAAAAATATAAATGATTATTATATAAGCCAAGCCTAAGAATGTATAAATTTCATTGCATTACACAATCAATATCCAAGGGCCATAACCACCATATTTGAAAGTCTTGATGCTGCTCTGCTGCAATCCATTATGCACCAATTTGTTTGTTATCAGGATGACAAAATGTTTTAAAAGTTCTAGGCACAGGTCTAAGATGTCAAAATGCTTGACGGAATCCGAACATTACAGCACAAAGCTTCAGTTTTAACGGTGAAAGATTGCAAAGAAAGTAGCTAAACATGTAATATTACAGTTTGACAACTGAAATGTTAAGCGACCGGCAGTAATGTCAATTGATGCAAAATACTAGACGTTTTTGTATAATTTCGCCATTTTGTATTGAAAATATATACTATACATTCCATCATCCATGTAATTCATAACTGAAGTGGAGTTTTTTTGCATGTTAGGCATATACTATTAAGAATTTGTGAATATTTTGAAAAAAAAACTTACAAAAAAAACAAACATTTAGTTGTCTGATATTAAAATATGTACCACACTAAAAGCCCTATTTAAATATAGGCCATAATGTGCTGTAGTTGTAGCTCTTAATTAGGGCTGGGCGGAATGACGATATATATTGTGGCGACAATATAAAGAGATTTTGCTATTGCAAGTACACCCGCATAGCACAGTACAACTTAAAGTTAATAACACTTTTGAGTGATAAAGAAAAATGCATGAAAGATATAATAAAGAGAGGGATGTGCATGATGTTAAAAAGAAAGCCCAATAAGCCAGGAAAAAAGCCGCCACTCTTTCAGTTCTCTTTTGCAGCTTATTGCATTTGAATGGTGAAATACACAATTATGCATTATCAAATATGTATACACAAATACAATATCACGTGGAGGATTCACATAAACAGTCTCTACGTCTTAAGTGAACGTTAACAGTTGTGTAAAAACAGGACGCATTTCAGTACATTAGATCAGTCCATTCAGTCTTAAAGTGACAGCAGCCTAATAAACCTGCTGCCGTCTGTCTCATTAATGTTAATCAAACAAAAGACTAAGAAAAAAAAAATCACTCAATGCTCTTAACCTTTGTACATTTAATAAGAATCAATTTATATTTTATTCATACAGTGAAGACGGCAGCATTTTCTTTTACATTTTATTATTCATTTTCTGTTCTTTGTATCTTTGTTCTGCTGTATTCGTCGTATTGTTTGTAATTTGCTTTGTGCTCATTTTAAAAACAAAAAAAAAATAACAACTATTTTGTGATGTATAGATATCGTGAAATAAAATGTATCATTAGGTAAAATAAAATTGTCCCACCCTTACTTGGTGTGCTAGTCTTTTTCTGTTTTCGATTTTAAATGTTTACAAAATATAGATTGTATTTCTAATTTGTCGATAAATGATTTGCCGGTCCACATTAGGACCAAAAACAAGTTCTAAGAAAGAATCTAAAATCATGTTCTATTGTGGGTTGTTTGTTTTTGACTATTATTTGTGACTACACAGCTAAATGTTTAAAACTGAGGGTACATTTTTTTCTTAACGTTAAAGAACAAATATATTACAATTGTGTTTTACTGAAGAACGCTGAAATAGTGAGCTTTCACTATTAGTATGTTTCTTATGTATGTTATGTTTCACTATTGTTTCGCTTAACTAAATGTTTCACTATTAGTATTAGTTTCACTAATAGTATACTTTCATGGCTTATCTAGTATCACTCCCATTCATTATGTCAGAGAGCACAGCAATAGTTTTTCACCTGGACTGCTATTGTAATTCAAGGCGTCAACACACCAATTGCTCACATTACATTAGAACTGAGGAGTAGAGAAAAGTCATTAGATAAAGCCAATCAAGGCCACAGTGTCCCTCTCCCTCCCCCTGGGCTCAAAGCTAATATGATCAATAAAAGCTGCGTGTGCTGTTGTACTGCATGACCCTGAAAAACACAACCGTACAGGAGATACACACCTAAATAAGGCCAACAAAGCATGTTATCAGCTAACCTCGAGTCCCTTACAGCGATCAATACAGCGATCAGATTAGGATGACCAGATGTCTACAACACAGGACAAATTTGGGGAAAACAGGCCATCTCATCACACTAGCTGTAATGAGGTAAAATGATGCTGTGATGAGCCGTTTAAGGACTCCAGAGGCTGTGCTTCATTACACCTTTAGACCTCATTCACAGCCTGCTGAAAATGTGATGCTAAAAATCCCCCAACACTGACTTTCATCAAAGCATTGTGTTCTAGTTGGCAGATGCAGTGTTACCATGGCAAATACTAGAGGTGACGTGGGTAAATGTGATTAAAAAGTGTACAGTTTTCAGCAGTGATCTTTACAGTACTAAAATGATGTTAAAGGTTACGCATGATGCACCAGACTGCATCGGTTATGAGGTGGTTCCCATGTTGAGGTTAATGAGGTCTGAGAGGTTGTGTGAAACACTCCTCATAAGGGAGCTTTTTAAATGTCATGGAATACTCAGAGGGCAAATATTGCCTGTAAGACATTTATGAGAAGCAAACTGAGCCGTATGAAATTTCAGGCCATTGAGCATACGGATCCATTCTTGGGATCGCAATCGAGTGGCCAGTCCCCCTAAAAGTCAAAGAGGAAGTTGTGCACCGATCAATAATTACCTCTCTAATTGAACCCATGTGGATATTGATATGATATGTGAATTATAGATGATTCTTTAATTAGAGGAACTTTTTTGTCCAGGGTAATTTTTTTTTTAATTTTTTTCGAAAAGTGCAGTGCGCTCTGATTAGTCGGCTGGACCAGTGTGTTTTGATTGGTCAACAGCTTTAAACAAATGTCAAATCCCTTACCATAACTGGACCAACACTCAACCAGGACTAACGTATATATAACGTATAAAACTCAAGACTAGTCAAGGCGAAACAGCGCTACCTGATAAAGAGAACACCTCGCTTTGGAGTGGACTTTGTGCTTTGAACCTGTGCACTGCGTTTTCATGCTCAAAAAGAAATATTACACACTAAAGAAAGTTGAATATGTAAAAATGTAAAGAAAGCATAACAGGACTCCTTTTAATGAGAAAACGATATTGTCAACCCAGCCCTAGCATCCACACAGCTGTTTTATCTTATCCACAGAACGCCATTGGTAAGTGCTAATTAAATGTCAGTGTTTCGATCAAGAATGTTGGCCCTCCCAAGAATGAATTTTCGGTTGCCAAAATTTCAGTGCATCACAAAAAATGTGAAATGTTTTGATATTTATTAGGTGTCATTACCAAACTGGATAATCAATCAATCGATCGATCGATTGCACATAATTAATTTTGCTTTAAATATTTTTATTTAAATAAGTTATTTGAGTTCAAGCTCATGTTTGTTAGTTAGCAATTCCAAGACTTATCCAACTTAAATACCTATAGAGTTGCAATCAAAATTATTCAACCCCCTTGACCTGCAAGACATTTTGCTGCCAAGAACAAAATTGTATGAAAACAATTAAAAAAAGGCATCAGTAAACTATTATAGAAAGTTTATTAATACACATTTGAATGATTCTGAGAAAGTAAAGTTAAATAAAAAAAATAAAATAAAAATGGCTCTAAACATTCGTGTTCAAAATTATTAAACCCCCAAAAGTCAAATTTTATGCAGAGTCTTTTATTCTTTATAACCTCAAATAAACACAGAGTAATTGCTTAGAAGCTTCTGTCACCTCTCTACTGCATTCTTGGCCCATTCTTCACCTGAAAAAGCTTCCAGATCACTAATAATCTTTGGTTTTCATGCTAACACTGATTTCTTCAAATTTCACAAAATATTTTCAATGAGATTTAAATCTGCAGACTGTCAGTGATCCCTGAACCAAGTTTAACTAGACTTGGATGTATACTTTGAGATGTCCTGCAGGAAAGTCAACTATAAGTCACTATTGTTGCTAAAATTGATACTTCAAAGAAGTCCTTCATACAGTCAAGACTGGACCACCTCAATGTTCGACCATAGAGATGATGTTCTTCTGCTCGCCAGCGTTTGCACCAGATATACCGTTTATCCATGGATATCACTCCATAAAACATTCTTCCAGAACTCCACAGGTCTATCCAAATGAGTTTTAACATATTCAATTCATAATGTCTAGTGTTCTTCTTATACTCTGCATTGAAATGTTTTTTTCCTCCTTTCATCAGGTCATCCTGCGAGTCGTTGTAATTTTTTTTTTTTTTTTTTTTAGTTGCTCTGATCAAACATTCTCTTAATGATACTGTGCTTTTTCTTCAAAGCCCTTAATGGTTTTCTGGAACAGCAAACTTTAAAGTGACCAAAAATCACTTGCACAAGTGTGATATATTTCCTGCAGTTGAGCACTTATATATCAATATATCAATATATATCAATTATATACAATATCCCAAAAGTTCCCAAAGATTTAGAAATTTCAGAGAAATTCCTATTTTAAATAATGGCTCGTCCCTGGTCATTGTCGCCCGTCAATGACGTAATATCCGCCTTATCCCTTGTTTCCGCTCGTACTGCAATAGTAACTATGGCGACAGACGTGGATAACTGCATTACGCTTAACGCTGTTGATGTTTCGTTCAAACATTATGGACAAATGGCAAGCAGACTTTGGGACAAAAGGAGAACTAAAAAGAGAATCAATATCAGTGTGCCGTTTTTGAGATGACAAGAGCTCCACGTCCGTGACTAACTTCTACTTGACAGAGACACTTTATTAGACAGGTGAGCAAATGTAATCAAAATGATATAGCTCAACATAATGAAATGTGAGAATATGATAGTATGTTATTCTAATGTTGATCTAGCTTACTGCTAGTCTCATACAGCCAACAAACTAACACATAGAATAACATTATAACTTTCAACACACTGACTCAAATGCAGTTTAGTGTGATAGTGTAGACAGATAGTGTGAAACAGCACGGTGTTGCCTCACAAGTTTAATTCGTCAAATAAACTGACCAGCGTGAGTAGTAATTCTGCACTTGCGGGTAGTTGGGTAGAATAAAATGTCCTTATTCCTTTATATCGGCGGGACTCGCGTGTGGCGCTGATATCTTTCCTTAGCATTCGTGCCATGCTTCATACCACAGTCATGTTAAAAACATCTATGTATTCACTCATCCAGACACATTATTAGATCCATCAGCATGACAACAAGTTCCATAATTACGCTTATGCGTCATCAACCTACGCCTTAGGTTAGGTTAGCGACCCCTAGCGGCAAAAAAAAATGATATATTGTAGCTTTAAACTTATAAATAAGGCTGTCAGCTGTGTCTCAATTGGTTCTCTATAGCTTTAGTAAGAGCTCTTTTGACTTGGCCATATTTGCTACTCAACTTCAGCACATGCATGGGATAAATGTATGTGTGTATAAGAGCACAAGATAGAGTTTGCAAAGGCTTAACTCATAAGCATTACATTATACATTGACATAACCGCTTTAATTTGCCTTAGAATCCTTAGAATGCCTATCTTTAGAAAAGCTTACATTTGTAAACTATTACAGTATCTGGGGGTTGAATAAGTCTGATTGCAACAGTATATTTATATATTAGCTAGAAGTAAAATAAATATAATTTAATTAAAAAAACACAGACAACAGACAACACAGTTAAAGAAAAGTAAAAAATTGCCCATATGCTCTTTTGTTATTTACACATTTTTTATTTATTTTATTTACCTGTGTAGCAATGAGATACAGCAGCTCCCCTAGTGGTGGAATCAAGCATTGCTTCAATTTGCTGCTCCTGAAGTTCTCTCGGATCAGTTCTGTGAACATGGCCACCGCCTGAGGAGCAAGCCAAACACAACATTTTATATTTATATATAATAAAAGAAATTATTTAGTTAATGAAAACCTATGAATGAAATCCCCCAAAAATGTTAATTCCGTCATAATTTACCCCTGTTGTTCCATTCATCTTCACAAACAAGCACATTTGAGCTGATGTTTACCAAATTAGATGTGCTCTGTGTATCTGCATTGATCAATGTTTAAATGTAAATAAAAGCCTAAATTAAAAATGTTCATCTTAAAGAGATTATATCTCTTCAGAAGACTTGGATGTAACAGCTTAAATCTTTTTTTAAAAAGATGATGTTTCACATCTTCATGTGTGTTCCAAAGTTTAAAGAAAATGTTATGGATTTAGAATGACATGGGGGGTGATTCAATTGACTATTTTCATTTACGGTAAGTAAAAGTTTCAGTCTGTTTCCATGGGTCTATATTTCCCATTAAAACACAACACTGAGCAGGACATTTTTAATATCCAAAAGCTTTTCGCTTGCACCACAGCTGTGAATCATGATTATTTGCTACCTGCTATTTCTGTTTGGTGACAGGTGGCATTAGGAAAGGGACATTTTCCTACTATAGAGCATTTGGATGTCATTAGTGCAGGATGAGTCATGAAAACATTTCCCTGCTGTTTTGGGTCTGTATTTTTTTAACAGACCAGCATATGGTCTCATCCACAGAGAGTATGAAGATATTGGAATTAATAGAATGCTAATGGCCGAGCTTGGAGTGCTCGCATGAGTAAGTATATATGCTTCTCTCTCTGCAGTTGTTCTCTCAGTGGGGTGCTATGCAAATGCCCTGTGTATCACGTTTGGCCCAGAGACTGTATAAGTCTCATAAGTGATGACTTTGCAGGGAACAGATGTTGGCGGCTGTGTTTGATGAGTCTTGGCAGAGAGAGACGTGTAGCGATGATTCCTGTTTCACAGGAAGAAACAAACAGGGCTAAGCTGTCTTATTCAGCACACCACGCATGCAAAGTAATTCCTGCTCTAGAATGTATCATTATCATCAACAAACACACACACACACACAAATTCTCTTCAAGAGTATACTGTTATTATCCATACGCACATAAACACACATACACAAGCTATTCTGCTTTAGAAAACATCATTATCGTCGACACACACAGATGCATGTTGAGCTGAGTATTAGAAGGTTTAAGCTGTATAGATGTGGCATGCTGGAGAAGACAGTGGAGCACTGCAGGCTTCTCTCTGGCCTGAAATCAGGTGTGTTTTTTTTTTTTTTTTTAACTAGGCATCCATGAACTCAAGACTGAAGTGACTGAGCTGTATCCTACCTGCGGTCTAGTTGGCTCATTATCAAAGATGTGTATTAAACAATTATATTTTTTGCACTGTACCACCGGAAAGCAATCCTATCCTTAATATTTAAATAAAGCTAATCCAAAACTCTCTCTCTTTTAGATGTATGTGTTTAATCTCCTTGTTCTAGTCATGATTTGCACTTTAATGGGGTCATTTGTTTAAGGAACAGCTGCCTCTGTGTGTATATCTGCATTGCATTAGCTCTAATCAACTCTATAGTAAAACACTTGTTTGATGTCACTAATGTCACTTTGTCGTGCCATGCATATTAATTAATACACCTCATTATTATTTTTTTTCAGGAGTAAAATGAAACTCAGAGAGAGAGGTTCTCAAATCCTGTTATCAAAGAATGTACAAACTTTTAACAAACAGTGTATGTACACATGAGCTGTAATGTTAAAGAATTTTGCAATCTAATATTTTTTCTTAAAGGTGCTGTATGTAACTTTTTCACTCTACTAAAGCATAAAAATACCAT
The DNA here is from genome assembly GCA_031834385.1 of Semotilus atromaculatus. NCBI lineage: Eukaryota > Metazoa > Chordata > Actinopteri > Cypriniformes > Leuciscidae > Semotilus > Semotilus atromaculatus. The sequence continues at coordinate 8,436,056 of JAULUF010000041.1, read as the reverse complement.
CATATGTTTATATATATATATATATATATATATATTGAGGAAACATGCTAAGTTCACATACTTGTTTCTATGAAAAACATTCTACAGCCAGTTTTACTTTGAAATGTGTGTTTTAAGGCTGGAATGTTTGTTATTGTTTTGGCCTGTGATACTGCCCGTTGCCAATTTGCCAATTTTCATTGTCCATTACGCTCATTCCTGTTGCGTGTGCTCAAACTGGCAACCCGTGTGAGCGCCGTCCAGTCTGAGGAGCAGGTGGCGGGAGAAACGATGATCTCCGATGTTTTTTTATTGGACTGCAGTACCTATTTCGACCACTAGTTGTCATTCTTACATACTGGACCTTTAATATCACACATTCTCTCTCTCTCTCTCTCTCTCTCTCTCTGATAAATATTCATTAGTTACATGTGCAGCATGTCTGCATATTATAAATATTCAAATTTGATTAATTTACAGTTTGTTTTACAATTAATTTAATACATTTTTAGGACTACACACTATTAGAAGTTTATGAATATATATACACATACACACACACACACATTATATATATATATTAAGGCGGCAACCTGAGAACCAAAACTGACACAGAATTAAACGTCTATTGATATAAATCTATATTTTAATCTAAATCTATAATTGAGTTATGTAAAGTTGATGCAGCAAGTTCATGAAGACCGTCAGATCAACTACCAAGTAAACATACTGGATCTCTTTGTCCAGAGTTACATTTATCTAACGAGTAGCTCTAAATCAGTAAAAGTAGCTAAATTATGAAACTACCAAAGTTAGTCTGAATCAACATCCACTGACAATATCAGTGTTCATGCTATTCATACCTCAGTTTAATACGTTTCTAAAATCTCTCTAATAATCATGAAAATATTAATGCGGGAGTAAATGGATGAGTGGAGAATTTTATCAGCCAGCATATTTTCTCCCTACAACAAATTAAAAAGTGAAATTGTTCATTTAAATCACTTAAACTTATATTAGGAGTTTGTCTGTAAGTATTCCAACTTCACTATTTTCTACAAAGCCAAAAGGGAAAAAAAGTGTCACACCAAAAACCAGATTTAAAATTCAGATTCCTAAACACCATCGACAATGTGAGACAAAGGACATGAGAAGCGGCAAGGTACCACGGAGGACGTATTGGGAGATGCAGATCTAATCAACTGAAGCTCAGAGAATCAATATCATTCCCTGAGTCAGTCAGACAAATGCAGTCAAAGTCATGTCAAATGCAGTCTTAGACATCCAGCAGACAGAGCGAGGGAGAAACAGAGTGCCCTTGATACTCTCTCACTGGTTTCCAATCGCACCGATACTCTTGTGTGCCACTTAAAATTCAACTCTGAAATATTCACTCCCTCCGGCACAAGACGCTGCAGATGCCTTTATGCGCTGACAGAATCTGGATTTTTAATACATTTCTCTATGAAATATATATGGAAGAAGTAACTTTAAAATGACTTTCCAGAAAATGGTTTACCATCAAATAAATAAAGTAGTGAAAAAACCCCAAACTGGCTCATCCCTGTGGTACCTCCCTCAAATGGCTCTGCTGTAATTCTTAGCAGTGTGTAATGGGATTGGTCAGGGGAAACAGTCAGGCTCTTCTGAGAGTAACTCTGAATTTAGGCTAGGGGCACGGGGGATTGCCGGTGCCAAGGACAATGATTAATTTACCACTTCATTAGACTAGTGCTCAAGTATTCATGGCGAACACAGACACATAGGGTTTTAGGGAGGATTAGAGAACGAACCGAACGTCAGAGGGAGAAAGACCAAGTGTTTTTGGGGTGGATGCAGAAAGAGAGAGAAAGCACCAAAAGCAAACTTTCCTGAGAAGAGACTTTTCTGCTCTACCTGTAATTCTGTAATTTCCTTCCTCCTGCTTCAAGCCTGTGCGACATTTCTATTTATAGAAGCTTTTATCGTTGCCATGACGATGAATTAGCCCAAGTTTCTTTTAGATGATGGATACTGACTTTGAGTGAAACTTATCCATGTGGATCCACTTACTGCTAAGCTTCCAGCTCCCACAAACAACAAGCATTACAACTCGAAATCAATATTGTGACTCTTTTAGAACACATTTCTTAAGAAAAATTTATAATTATGGCTGGAATACACAACACAAAAAATTGCAAACTGGACGATGCTCGAAAGTCATTGCTAGTCTGCTGATTTTAGGCAGTCGCAGTTGACGATTTTATTCAAACAAATTTTCACACACTCCAAATTTTTTAGATTTAGACTTTTATTCCATCCAGGATCCAAGGAAATCAAATATGTTTGGTTGTGTTTACACAGCAAAGTTTGTCACGCAGATCCAATTATTTGACCTTTTTTTTTTTTTTTTTTTTTTTTGTCACATCCGCTTAAGACATGACTCGTATTTTGATATTGGTGTTTCATTAGTCATTCCAAACTAGAAATTTCACTTTCAGTGAAACCGTTGACCATCAGGTTTTGAATGGCTATATATAAAAATAAATTAATATAATTCAAGTCGGGTTTTGATGCTTCACTTATACAATGTGAGTGAGTGAGTGAGTGAGTGAGTGAGTGAGTGAGTGAGTGAGCTGCGTCTGTGCAATTATTTCATAAACAGCGAATTTATCTCCTCATTGCTAATAATTGCGTTAATTATTTCGTATTTGTACAAACATGAGAACTTTTCACGAAAAATGTTCGTGAAAGTTTACAACACTAATTCACAACACATTCATACGCACATGAATTTGTTCTTAACGTTGTTCTGATGTTAGAGAATTTGGAGTATTCTAAATGATCGGCAACGTGCACAAGGTTTTGTTTGCATAAAACACGCACAAACATCTCCATATAAGGGCTTTCCTTACAGCCTTTCATCACTTCACCTGATCCTCAAGCAATGCTAGTGTCAATCTCACCAGATCTAACAATAAACATTTTTATACAGACACATATTACAGATCTCTCATTAGCCAGCTGTACATTTGCGTATATCTGCGTTATTCAGAGAAACCTCACACCTGAAACTATAGTTCATAGCTATAGCTTTTCTGAAGCTGCGTAGCTTTTCTTACTCTTTAACTGTATGTGATGGAATGTTTAAGATGAAATTAAACTGAATTATTTAATAATTATATGATTTTATACATGGATTATATAATATTAATGCAACATACTTCAATATAATTATAGTTGTGTTAGGATGAAATATAACATCGCACACACACAGCTCACACATAAACTTGTGCGTACGCATGCTTAATGAATGAGACTCATTGGGTCAAAACACAATTCTATGATCCTGAATGTTTCTGTCAGTGCCCAAGCTCTTACTTGTAAAGTGTCCACCTCAATAAAACACAAGAAAAGATATCTTTGTGGGTAAATGTTTCGCCCTCATCTTGTTTAGACATAGGTCAGATGTCCACATGCCGAATATGTATCTGATTTAAAACCACATTTGGAATTGACTCAGAACGGATGCAAAAAAATTCATCTTGATTTACATTTGATTTGCAACGCCAAGGTCATGGGTTTGATGATTCCCAGGGAAAGCAAGAATTGATAAGAATTTAAAATGTGTACCTTTAAATGCAATGTAAGTCGATTTGGATAAAAGCGTCTTGCTAAATGTAAATGTTTATTTATTGTATTGTTGCTATCGTATGGCTATTCTTCTGATGTTTAAGGTCTGTTGATTTGTTTTATTTGTATTGTATGCTTTGTATAAAGTATGGATGTTTTTTTTATTTATTTATCTGTACTGTCCACTTTTGTTGGAAAGTACAGCTTTAAAACAGCTTTTTGGTTGTTTTAAAGTGCTTTATAAAAAAAGTTTGATTGATTTATTGATTGATTGATTATCAAGCTAGAGCCAAATGTAATTTTTGACAGGAATGAAAATGAGGCTGTGAGGGATAGAAGTACAATAGACTGTACTGTTGTTTAACATAAAAAAAATAAAATAAAAAAATCTAACTTCAGTAGACAAAAACAGTTTTGAATGTAGTGAGTTGTGAAAATGACACGATCTAGGAATGTTATATAGTGTGTGCCATTGTAAAGGCTGTAAGTTTATCCCTCACAGCCTCGTTGTCATCCACATTGAATTCAATATGGCATCTACCCTGACTAAGATCTATTGTTTTTATTTGTCATAAATCTCTTAGCAATGTGGCGCATGAGGTTGTGTTGGAAATTATTTGTAAGTTTGGTAGGGTGATCCCCAGTTCGTTTTTCCTGTACCCATTTACAAAATCGGCAAGTGTATGATGCAAAATCTGTTCAGACTTGAGTTCAATTTATTATCTAAGAAGGCCCTCTAGAGTGCAGAAGACCCATAAGAAAGCAGCTCTGCTTTTCTCTCACCAAAGAGAAGCACTAAGAGAAATCGCCATGACAGGATCGGCCGCTCAGACACAAAACCCCTGTAGAGAACCGGGGAGAGAGTCCATCACCCTGAGCACTTCTTCAATACCGACCCACTGAGCCCAGAGAAGCGAGAAAGAAGAAGCCGCAGAGAGGAGCTGCAAAGTTTAAGCTTGTATTGTGTAAAACGGCAAAAAAAACTCAGCCTTGCTAGATTACGAAGGAACGGCCATTTTGTGCCACTGTCTGCGCAGAGCCCGGGCGCTACGCGAAATTCTCCATGAACAAAAAGGTGGAGAAGTTTGTAGTGGAACGGAAGACAAACCTGTGTAAAATCAAGAATATGTTTAGCCACGATGCATCTGTGCAGCGCTTTGATGATAAGTGAAAGCTTTTTTAAACCTGTTTGGATGAGACGTCTGTCCTCTTTGTATTTGAAAAGGCTGGGATAGAGACGTAAAAATCTTATTTCACCTGGCTTTTACTGGATTTCAAGTGCTTTGGATTGAGAGCTGAGAAATCATTTTTGTTAGTATTTTTTTTCCCTCTTGAGTAGTAGATGAGAATGCAGCAATGCTACAGTGACACCTGCTGGTTGTCCATTGTTGTTTTAATGTGAAAATGTCCACCATGCTTCAAACACACACAGGTCTCACCTCTGTGACAGGAACGTCGTCTCTGAGCTCTGTGCAGTGGGAGGCCAGCAGGCCGATCACTCTCATCACTTTGCTCCTTCTAAAACACAAATTTAAACAATCAAATGACTCTCATCCAACTGTTTGTTTCATTATAGCTGTTCTTACTTTGATAAAAAATTATATTCCATCTTTTAAATATATAAATGGAATCTTTCTTACTTTGAGCCCTCTCCTGCCTTTTTAAGAATAGCGATATCACTATGGTTTAAGGATTGGTGGTTTTCAGCATTGTTTTATAACATCATTTTTGGAGGGCGGTGATATGAATGCAATTATATTCCCATTCATACTCTGTCTAGATTTACAAAAGGAATGAATACATCGTTTCTACTGTACAATATTTTATCAGTGTTCACTATCATATCATTAACGGCTGCCAGAAATTCAGCTTTGCCATCACAGGAACAAATTAAATACTCAAATAAATTAAAATAGAAATATTTATTTTAATTTGTAATAATATTTCACAATATAAATTTCTTTACTGTAGTTAGGATCAAATAAATGCAGCCTGGGTGAGCATTAGAGACTTACAAAAACTTTTTTCTTTCTTTTTTAAACATACCGACCCCAAACTTTTGAACGGTATTGTATATAAAATGTTTGAATGGTATTGAATATATATAACAGTATTGCATAGATTGTAAACACCCCACATCTTATATTTAAATGAGCAGTATTTAATGCTGGTTTTCAGTGTCATTTAAAACTAAAGTGCTTCTGTCCGTTGCTTGGTGACTGTAGTGTGGCGATAGAGGCTGTAATCCTGTGAGGGGCCAGTGAGACACATGCCTGTCATTCCTTCCACTCAGAGTCAAAGGGACAGAGAAGAGAAAGACAGCCACTGCATTTCTCGGAGCAGACACTCCATGCTGTCACCAATAGAGTCATCTGAGAATACTAGTAACAGTGATCCGGCTAAAGTATGTAGGATTTTTTTATAGCGGTAAATGTATTTGATTGATTATATGAAAATCAATAAATTAAAAAAAGAGAATATGTCCTTGTACTAAATTAAAAGGTTTATTTTTTTTTAAATCAAGGCTGAGAATTATGTACTGAAGGGTGAAACTTACATATCCCAGTTCGGAGCATGTCGCATCTGTTGAACCAGCACAGGGAACTGTGTCAGAAAGAAACAGGGGGAAAAAAAGTCACAATTTGAGATGTCTCAATATATTTACACTTTTATTAAATCAGAGCCAGTGAGTTTTTTTTTTTTTTTTGAGCGCTCTTAACAGCATGATTTTGCAGCATTATAATTTGGTTGCACTTTATTTTACAGTACATCCCCTTAAGTGTACTTACCTAAGAAAGTACAAGGCAATATAAGGTAACTACATGGATTATGGGTAAATTTAGGGTTAGGACCTCTATAAAAAGTACATAAAAGTCTGTACATATGGAAAAGGACTGTAAAAAATTAAACACTCCCTGTAATTTTATAATATACTTTTTTTTTCTGCCTTTGACAGAGTTGTGTGAGTGCTTATGTGCCATCAACCAATCAGTGCTGTCAACGCATCAGGAAATGATTTCCAGTGGCTCCAAAGTGACTGGTCACATGGCATGGTGATTGGCTCTAAAAAAAACCTGTATCCAGTGCTCAAGTAATCTCAGTTAGATGAATGGAAACGCTAATGGTGGTGAGACACCTAGTGGCCAGAGGAGGAATGTACAGGTGTACAGGCTACTGACAACAAATTATACTTAATTACCAAAATATTCAAATACCAAATACCAAAATACCAAAATCTGATTTCAGTATAAATATGGAATGAACCCTTTAGGTAGCACTGAAATCTAATACATTACGAATCTATGAAGTTCCTCTGATTACAGTTTACATTGATGAAAGCAAAGGAAGAGGAAGCTCATTTTCAGACTGAGGCGAGGACGACAGCAGACACCCATTCCTCAGCTGACACACTATTGTTCAACTTCCCTCATTAAATGATCTAGACTTCCAACTGCTCAAAAATATCACAAAAGGAAAGTGTGATTTGCACCATATGGAATGTTTACCGATTAAAAGGTTTACTAAGTCCTATTCAATTTATTTTTTTATTAAAAAAATCATTTTTATTCATGAATCGAATTTAAAATGAAAACCTGATGAGGGTATGTAAAACACTTCTTTAGTTTCAGTGAGAGCAGCTGTTGAGTGTGTGGCTTTAAAGGTTAGTTCCAGTAGCGAGGGATGTAGGGGCGTTCTTATTCACTAGAGATAAGCCGATTTTCCCACAATTTAAAAAACTTGTGAAAACACTATATTACCAATTACACAGCGTATTTTAAGAAAAGATGTGTCAATGACGCTCAGAATCTGTAGAGCTTATTTGTATCTTTAACGTTAGATCTTTCCTTTCCTTGGAACAAACCTGATGCTTAATATTGATTCATTATTACTCTTAAAGAGCCCCTATTATGGATTTTGAAATACGACTGTTATTGCGCGCGCAGACGCAAGTGTAAACTTGAAGTCTTGAACACATTCAATACTTCAGCTGAATAGCATCATGTCGAGAAGACGCTGTGTTCTACAATGCAAAGATAGTACAAACACTTTTTCACTGCCCAGGGACGAGCATGTGAAGGATAAGTGGTTAAAGTTCATATTTGCAACGAGACCACAACAGTATATCCCGAACCGTGTTGTGTTCTCATCATTTTAATGACGAATCCTTCACAAACATAAATTAATTCAACTGTGGATGCGCAAGCCGGTTGTTCCTGAAGGAGGGCTCAGTACCCAGTGCATATGGATCAGCTTCGTCCTCCTCCGAATCACAACCTGTAAGTATTATTAATAATGTTTGCTGTTATGTTTTCTGTAGCATGCTCAGCTTCTAGGTCTCCATCTAACAGCAACGTGTTTGCTCTCAATTGTTTAGAAATATGTCAAATGTTTGTCGTTGTTATTACTTGGCATAGCTACTACTGCAGTGCTTTATCAATATTCTTCTGCGTTGGGCTAACGCAAATAATGACTTGATCGTGTGTTTACCACCGAGCTGTGGGCTATGGTCGACTCGCTAACATAAACTGGGTCATCTGACCAATCACAGCAGATTTGCGTCACGCAAAGGAGGTGTTTGGGAAAATGAATCGTTAAACGAATCATTTGAGAGCCGTTGAGCAAATCAGGTAAAAATAAATGCATATTATAAGACAATTAAAGTGTTTTTTTGTCCTTGCATGCATGTGAAACTGTTTTTGGGAACTCCCAAAACAAAAATGGGAACATTTCAAATGTCATGATAGGGGCTCTTTAATAAAAAAAACGTTGTGTACTTTGAAATGTGTGTACTAAGCCGCATAAGTCAGCTGCTCATTGTCCCAAAGTAAACCCCTTTAGGGTGATACGAGATCAGTGTGATATGGGACACCTGATCACCCTGTCAGGGTTTAATTTGTGATAATAACCATGTGACTGTAGATTATCCCTTTCAACAGCATGTGTTTCAGATGCGTCTTACCAGCTGGGAGTGTATAAGGTGTGTGGCCATCTCTCTGTGGTTACAGACAGAGCAGAGGTAACACAGTAGGTTGAGTTTAGTGCGTGGTGCTGTGGCGTTGGCTGATCCGGCCCGGTCCACTGACTCCAGAACAGCACACACCTGCTGTAAGAACTGAGACCAGTCCTCTGAGTTCAGACAGGATAACCGTTCAGCTGAGAGAGAGAGAGAGAGAGAGAGAGAGAGAGAGAGAGAGAGAGAGAGAGAGAGAGAGAGAGAGAGAGATGGACAGAGAATCTATACTACATATTATTTCACAAACCAGGGTTATTAAATACTAAGGGTGCTTTCACACTAGCACTTTTGGTGAGCAACCACGGTTCAAACGATGTCAGAGGGTGTTTTCCTGATGAGGGTGACTGGCGTACTGCAAACAGAGTTGTATATCTCATTTCTGCTTGCGTTCAGCGTTCTTTAGACCATTTGCAGTGCGTTCGCGGCAGATAGATGCAAGTGCCGTTAGATACTGAAGCTTTGGAAAGAAGCCAATGGTTCAAAAAGAAAAATATAAAAGTGAGGCGAGTAACGCTATGCATTTTGCCGCCTTCTCCTGCGTCATTGTTACCAAGCAACAGGGTAAACAGATGATGCAAACGCACCGCGGCTCGAACCCAAATAATACAAACTGAACTAAAGTCCAGTGGGTGCAATCGAACCAAGTCTGAAAGCTCCCTGAAACCAAAACCATAAAATAAAATAAAAATAATAATAAAAAAAAAAAAAAAAAAAAAATAAAAAAATTATATATATATATATATTATATATATATATATATAATATATAAACATTTTATTTCAGCTAGTTACCAGGGAAACATTTCTAATTTTCATTTAGTTTTATTTGATTCAAATTAATAAAAGCTATTTAGCCATATCAAAAAAAAAAAAATGATAAAAAAAAAAAATCCTAAAACTTTAAAATTAAAACCTAATCAGTTAGATTAAAATCTAACTAATTACAGTTATCTACTACTTGAGAATAAACTCTCTGTACGTTAATCAGAGTTGAGAGAATGTATTTTGGTATTAAAGGGGTCATGACATGGTTTTTTGTTTTGTTTTATTATGTTCCCTTAGGTGCAATTATAGTATTACTATAGTTTTTTGTACAAAAAAACTTTTAAAATGTAGTGATTTATGACCTTTTCCCACCCTGTTTCTCACCTCTGATTCAAACAGTCTGTTTTGGGGTGTTTCTCCTTTAAGACTTCAGTGTTAACGCCTATACTGTTATGATTGGCTAACGTCAGTGCTGCTTATGCATAAATTATTAACGTTAATCATTTTGTATCACATGTAGACTACACAATGCTCCACCACGTGAAACTTCGGTCTTCCAATCTTTTACCATCGTGTCAATTCTCAATTGATTTTGATTCATATGAGGGAGGGAGGGAGAGAGAGAGAGAGAGAGGGAGAGAGAGAGAGAGAGGGAGAGAGAGAGAGAGAGAGAGAGAGAGAGAGAGAGAGAGAGAGAGAGAGAGAGAGAGAGAGAGAGAGAGAGAGAGAGAGAGAGAGAGAGAGAGAGAGAGAGAGAGAGAGAGAGAGAGAGAGAGAGAGAGAGAGAGAGAGAGAGAGAGAGAGAGAGTTTGAAGGCGCACGCGCGGCCGGGGCGCTCTCTCTCTCTCTCTCTCTCTCTCTCTCTCTCTCTCTCTCTCTCTCTCTCTCTGCTCGTTCTTTCAGTAACATGCCCCGTCACACTCATCTGATCACTCACCGTTATTAGGCGCGCTGCATATGCTGCAAATAAACTGCATCTGACTGCTTTCCCTGACGTCTGGATCGTTCAGCAGCGTATTCAAACATGTTGTATCTTGTAAACAGACCCACTCGCTGCACGACAACGCATGCGATGATGCGAAATGAGGCGTAGTTGTCCTGCGCTGGAGGCGGTCAGATGCAAACGACTGGTACGTCACTTCGCACCGTGACGTCACTTCTAACCATGGATCCAGAACGAGCTGTATTTAGAGCTTGATTAAATAAATGCTTCCTTTATAATGGGGAGGACGTCTTAATCTATGAAACTTGCAGGAACTTTTAATAGTACGTAGATCTCTTATATACCAAAAGATCAAGGCAAATTTGGTTTCTCATGTCATGACCCCTTTAATAAACGCATATATAAATTACACACCTTTAATATTTGCACAGTGTGGACTTTTTGTCCACAGAAAGTTATCTTCAAGCAATATTAAAACCAAAAATGAATGCACCTTTTTCACATTTCCAGGGTTTTTAAAAGCGGAACTCGTTACAGTGGTGAACGGAAACTATTATACTTTTTGCATTCCCATTTGGTCTCATAGCAAAAGAAAACATTCATGATACCAAAAGTATGACTTTGCAAATGAGGAAAAAAATATTGAAAGAACCTAAACTGAAGTCGTATTATTGATAATGCTTCTTCTGGGCAGTTGAGCATTATGACTGGTTTATAGAATCAGTGAGCTGAACTTGACTAGATTCAAAGTATGATTCATTAAATAATGATGTTAAGTTAAACCAACTACTTCATAAAAAAAAAAAAAATGGAATGTGTAATAGAGGCTTGGAATGACATTGAGGAAGGGTAAATAATAAAATTTTCAAAAAAAAACCACTAGATCTTCCTGTTTACCTGAGTGTGCTGGTACACAAAGCGTTTTGGGGTCAAACCGAACTGGAGCAGTCTTTAAAATCTAAAAATAAAGCAAAATTAGAAACTAACACCAGTGTTGATTATAAAGAACATTATCATATTCACACTAGAATAGGGACACCAAGTTTAGAAAACAGGTCCCTCAGACATGGTCTATTTGTTGGACTGAAGGTCTCTTTACCTTTGGGTTATCCATGATGGGAGTAACTGCGAGGTCATTATCCGTGTATAAAAGTGATATAATACAAGTGTTCAAGTCACTCTGGTCCTCCACCATAACACTGGATTCCTACAGAACACATGTAACACACTCCATTCCTTAACACGGTTTTAAATAGTACTATAAAAAAGAGAATGTTTAACACTGGTGTTAGAACTTCTGTTAAATGGTAAAACTATATTCCTGCACCACTGTGATCAATAATCTAGAGCAAGGTTATCCAATCGTATTCCACACCCTTCCTGCAGCTCCAACCTGCTCCAGCAAACCTGCCTGAAGTTTCTATTAATCCTGAAGATCTCAAGAAACTGAAGATCAATTGGTTCAGGTGTGTTTGATTAGGGTTGAAGCTACAGTAATGCTGCCTTCATGTGCTATTGGAATAATCACAAAATACGAGACTCCTAGTTAAAAATTGAATATGGGTGCACTCTCATAAAATATTTACCACTGGGAAGCTTGGGGATCATTTTGATACCCATGTTCCAGAGTTGGGTCTGGCCACAAACTTTTAAATATGGTGGGAGGGGAGAACGATTGCTGCTACTGTATGACTGGCATTCTTTATTAGTTTTTTCCACAACAGCTACATCGCCTTGTCTTTTCGGTAAAGTAGAGCATATTTACAAATATGAATAATCATTTGAAGCGTATTGTATGTTTTATACACAGCGAAAACAGCCTGTATTTGACCAGAATTCCAGAATTGTCAGCAAGCTGACTATGTATTTATATGGATGTCAATGAATATGACGCTAAATATAATTTTGGCTTTAATACAATTTTCCCAATAAATAGGTAAGAATAAATGTGGTATCCTCTATGATTCCTGTTTTTTCCGACAACAAAGCACTTGAATGCAACAAGCTCGTAATCACGACTTGTTGCGAAGTGGGAAGTAGGAAATTTCCAATAACACGTGAAGGAAGCATAAGCTCTGCAGGATGGCACACCCCTACAGTGGGTATAACTGTGGGTGCGTCTCAATCAGCAGCTCCCTCGCTTCCTAGGTCATGAACCAGTATATCATGTACACAAATTCAGGCACTGGTAAGGACAGAAAGGACCCTGTCTCACTACACATTGGAACACTGAGCATTTCTGAACAATGGCAGAGTTGATATCTCTACTATATTGTTATATATATAAATATATTATTACTAGGGGTGTCACGATTCTCCAAATCCTCGATTCGATTACATTTTCGATTCTAAGGTCACGGTTCGATTCGATTCTCGATTTTTTCATTTTTTTTTAAAGCACAGTTTGCTATGCCATTTTTACACTTTTTTGAAATATAATATATGACCTTTGTTCGCAATGTACCACACTACATTGTCAAATTTAAAACATTTATTAACAAAATAATAATGTCACAATAACTTTGTTGTTTTCCTTGCTTTACCTCGGTCTTAAAGTAAAAACATGACTGTGAAAAATATTATTTAATGTAGTATTTAATTAAATGCATTTATGATGAATAACATTTTCATGTCAAATTATGTTCATTTTGAGCACGAACTGTGCGCTGTCACTTTAACTGCGCATGCAGCAGAAATAGACTCGGTGCGGAAATGAACAACACTCGACTCATTCGTGGAGGTGGAGAATCAAGTTATTTGTGCCATGCAAGATGTATTGTATAAAGATTCATACTGTTCTGAGTCTGAGTCTGCTGTTTTTGTCAATTTAAAGTTTTAATTTAAAAAGTGTAAGAATATGGTACACGCACCGCAGAGCTTGCAAACTGTGGCTTTTTTGAAGCGCAAACTTTGAACGCGAATGTGAAAGTTGTCAACATAACTCACTGAAAATCACAAATACTTCAACTGTCCCACACCGGCGACTTCAGTGAAAGAGGAGGGCTTCAAGTCCTGTCGATGGGTCTCCTGCGTCTGCAGTTGCCATGCTAGCTTTTGACTGGTTGTATTATACATAGGCTGTATACTATAGCTAGGTAGAGGACTCGGACTCGCAGCACTTCAACACGCGTGTTTTTTCCCGCTTTGCAAACCGACTGGACGTGACATGGGGGCGTGGCAGTATCAACGATTCCATTTTTGAATTCGATATTCGAGATTGTGAATTCATTTCGATCGATTTCGATTTAAAATCGAAATCGTGACACCCTTAATTATTACACTATATTATTGTATGTTATTTTAAGTACATTATGATAAAATACTTTGCTTGTTACATATACAGTTTGTGTAACATTTTAGCCATAAATAAATTATAAATGTTAGCTAGATTATGTTGATTACATGCCTAGTGATGTATGTTTATGACGACATGTAAATCAATAATGGTTTGTATTTTAAAAACATCTATCGCGCCCCATTGTGTAGTGAGCTGGCTCATGTCATTTGAACTTCTGTTAAGGGAACATAGTGAGCATCAATGTTCCCTTGATTTCATGGTGCACTGTGGGACTTTTTAGGGAGCAAACATTTCAGTGCACTGAAATTTTGCGATTGAGACAGTCCTTAAAGGGTTTGTTCACCCAAAAATGAAGATTCTGTCAGTAATTACTCATCCTCAATGTTGTTCCAACCCCGTAAGCCTTTCGTTCATCTTCGGAACACAAATTAAGATATTTTTGATGAAATCTGAGAGCTGTCTCACTCCTTCATAGGCTTCTAGGTAATTTCATTCTGCCGGTCCAGAGAAGTTAGTAAAGACATTGTTAAAATAGTCCAAGTGACTACAGTGGCTCAACTTTAAGTTTATCAAGCGACGAGAGAACTTTTTAATGCGCAAAAAGACAAAAATAACGACTTTATTCAACTATTTTGTATGTGGGCCTCTGACGTGAGTTCACGAGAGTGCCACGACGCATGCGCGCGAACTGAGAAGATGACGCTTGCAATTATGCAAAATTGCAAAAATGCAATTACCTAGCAGCCTATGAAGGAGTGAGACAGCTCTCAGATTTCATCAAAAATATCTTCATTTGTGTTCCGAAGATGAACGAAAGTCTAACGGGCTTGGAACAACATGGGGGTGAGAAACTCATTTTTGGGTGAACTAACCCGTTAAAATGGCCGACTCTCTGACCGTCCTGATGTTAAATATATCCAGTAGATGGTGCTGTGGTATAACAAAACATATAAGCAAGCCTGAGGTTAACTGTTAAACAAGCATAAGGAATAAACTAATAGCTCAGCTGCTCACTGTGATGTTTTGTTAAGCGTTTTTAGTATGGACTGTGGGACATGTACAGAGGGCACAACAAATTTTCACAAAAATAAGTTTGCCAATATTTAAATAATTACTTGGACACATTCTGGATGTCAAACACTAGTGGAAACTACTAGAACACTTGTGTAAACCTGAGGGAATTGACTCCATACATCCACTATAAATTACAGTGGGACTACTTTGTTAAAAGCCATTGCAAATCTGGTTAGTTTTGGGAAAAGCTAGCATCATTTTCTGAAGATGCCACTTGCTTTGGTACTTTGTTTTGGAGGGCAACTATGGTTATATGCTTGTGAACTCACTTGAATTCCAGGCCGATTGTCTTCCATCTCTCTAGAGCTTGTTCTGGGAGTTGGTCTGGAGCTGTTTGATCAGAGATACAAAACAACTGAAATACACAGGAATATCCTAGCATTGAACACCCCTCATGACACACCACAATATCAAAAGCACACACAATGTCTCATGATCTTAAAACCCTTTCATGTAAATGTTAGAAATTAGTTTTGTAGATAAATGTATATTGTGCTTACATATATATTTCTTTATACTCTATTATACTCTTTATCTTTATACATTTTTAATGGAGTTAGACCTGATGCAGAGAAGGAAAAAACGGCCAACAATTGTCCAGCATACATTTAAAAAAATAAATTTAAAAAAAACATTTTTATTTGTTTAACATTTATATATGCCCACTGCATATAAAACACTTTGTATTTATTTCATATTTTTGGTAGCTGCACGTTAAAAACTGCACGACTAAAACGCTCTGATTTTACTATATTTTAATGTTCACAAACAGGTCCAAAAAACACAGAAGTATTCAAATCTACATGTTAAAATGTTTATGCATGATTGTGAGTTTAGAGAGATATAAATGAAGATACAGGAGAGTGATTTGAGGTACCTGAGGAGGAAAATCGCCTCTTTGGAATGAATGTCCAGCGCAGACTTTGGTCTAAACTCAATCACATTATCTATGATACAAAAACATCACAAAGAAAAGGTTGGACAACAAATAATTCTAATCTAACTCTAATCCTTGTATAACAATCTAGAAAAACAAATTAAGACCCAAGGAAATCATCTGTATGGCAGACTATAGACCAATTTCGAGCCGACGTCACAGACTAGCAGGAGGCAAAACAAAGGGAAACCTGGAGGCGGCCAATACAAAACAGCACAGATTCGGCTACATAATAAGGAGCTTAAATTATTATTATTATTATTATTAAAGGGTATGTGAAGTGTTTGTCGTTGTTATTGGAGTTGTCATAAATAATAGAGCAATACCTCGTAGTACTGCATTATCAATACGTTTATGCGTTGGGCTAACGCAAACAAAGACTGAATGTGCTTTTACCACTGAACTTTGGGCTATGGTCGCTAACATAACTCAACTTAAATTCCTTCTCTTATCTTGAATTTTTTACTACAAAGCAGTGCACTATAATCATTATTATAACACAATGTAATTGATAAAAGCATTGTACACTGTACTCCGTGTTAACCAATAGAAGTATTATCTCTGTAAACACATTTTACTTATACAATAATACACACACTGCCAATCAGAACTGACTGGGTCATCAGACCAATCACCGCAGATTAGCGTCACGCTAATGAGGAAAAATGAGTCGTTGAACGATTCATATGGGAGTCACTGAGCAAATCAGGTAAAAATAAATGCATATTCTAAAACAACAAAAGTGTTTTTTGTCATTGCATGCTTGTAAAACTGTTGTTGGGGACTCCCAAAACAATATTAGGAACATTTTAAATGCCATAATAGGTGCCCTTTAAAATGTGCAAGAATCAATGAAAACGAAATATGCTGTATCTGGAAATTTTATTTCAAGAAAATATTCACATCATTAAAATCGCACTGTAATGTCACTGTTTTAAATTGTCGTCTTCTGGCGCTGGCTAGGCAGAACTGCGGATCGTACCACACAAGACTTGTACATAACCATTCAGCACATAATTATAGGCATGTAAAGATTTATATGCCCTCGCTCTGTTTCTATCAGGGAGGTGTAGAAGTCAGGACACTCAAACGGAGGTAGCGTTAATGTTAATCCTGTCAGATCGTCTATCGGGTCTATCGTGTAAGTTACGGGTCAGCCAATCTGGTTCCGCCCGTTAAAATTAACTTTTGCAAATAACAATCGCGGTCCTGGACAGTGAGTGACCTTGCACATCAAGATAAAATCGGATTTTCTCCAGTCATTAAAAAACAAGCTAACAAAACTCGCAAACTAACGTTAGTGAGGTGGCCAGAGGGATAGTTCTGCCTCCACCTAAGCTCCGCCCACAAAAAAACATCACCGTGTTTACTAACTGAAAAGGGGTCTATTCAACAGCCATGTGATTTTTTTGGCAATTTAATCAATTATAGTGTTTGTTAACACTGTAAACAGCTTTTCAAGAAGTTATTTTTTTTTTCTCCTGGAAAACTGTACAGCTCTACTGTTTCAAATGAAGCCCATTTTGGCAGATTAAGTTTTAACAATGTACGGTACAGCAAAAAAAGAAAAGTGTTTCAATTGATTCACGGTTACATAAGCTCACTCTTCTGTCATGTAGTGCTTCTATGCAATGGAGGTATAAGCCAGCAGTAATCTAATCCTTAGGTGTACAGATGTGTGTGTAATTTAATACTGGACATAAATATCATTTGTACAGCAATGCAAACTGAACATGAGTTGTACAGGCTCACACATGTACACGTGCTTGGCGACCACACATGCACAGAGCATAGGCATAAACTCCACAGGCACTATACAGGCACACAGAGTGTGGCAGGACGTGCTGACTCTCATGTCTGCTGCATTACCTAATGTGAAGGACTTGCTGAGGTTTGGGCTGGCTGGGTCAGCTGATGCTGTCTGCGACTCCTCTGCTGTCTGAGAAGCCAAAGGGGCCAAATGCAGGCTGAAACACACACACACACAACCAGTCAATTGGAGAAGACATAGACAACTGTAAAAACGGATGGGTCATATTTTACCACGAAAAATAAATACATAGTCGTGCTCAGTAATGGCACCCCTGGTAAAATATGATGAAAACTGGCTGTAATTATCTGCGTTGTTTATCCTTTTGATCTTTCATTCAAAAAATTGCCAAAAATCGAACCTTTCATTGAAGTAAAATAATTGAAAGTGCGGGGGAAATCACATTATGAAATAAATGGTTTTCTCCAAAACACGTTGGCCACAATTATTGGCACCCTTTAATTAAATACTTTTTGCAACCTCCTTTTGCAAAGATAACAGTTCTGAGTTTTCTTCTATAATGCCTGGTGAGTTTGCACAGGATCCATGATCACCTGGACATGGAAGTGACATCTCACAGCAAGAACTGGAAACTCTGCTGCGGTCCATGAGGACGAGATGTACTGTAGTTAAAACAGCTGGTGCCACACCAGATACTGACTGCTACTTTTAATATTAACTCTCAATAATATTATGTAAGAAAAAACAAAAAAAGACTCCTCACTGTCCTAATACAGAAATGAAAGCCATCCTGTCTGGAGACAATATTTAGTTTGAGATTAGGTTCGATTTTTGTTTGAATAAAATCACTAAATGCAATGCAACAAATACTACCAAGATGCATATTTTCAAAAGTGATTTGATTTATGTGGCAGTCACTAGTAAAAATATCACTGGTCTGTGTATTTTTTTTAAATAATTTGCTTAAAATGACACATGCATTTATTTGATTAAAAATACATGAAAAACAATAACATATTTTATATACTATAGAAATTTTAAATTATTTCAATTTGTAAAAATAAAATTACTGTGATGGCAAAATTGAAGTGTCATGATCCTTCAGAAATCATTCTTGTATCCTGATTTGTTGCTCAAGTAACATTTCATATTATATATGCAGACTGGTTGAATCACAATGGTCTTTGTTTTGGCCCACTCACAGCAGCTGACACCAGCTCAGATCACAATCACAGCCCAAAGTCAGCACCACTCCACACTTACAGACTTCATCAGAACTGCTGGAGCTTAGATGTTTAACCCGGTTATACCTATAACCTGCTTATAATGGTTCGACCAATCTGCTTTGTCTTAAAACATCTACCTGCACAAATTAAGTCTTCATTTCCTGACTTGACCTATATTTAAACTTGGCCAATAACTTCTGATTCTTCATAGTCAATAGCAACAAAGTCACATACACATATGTACATAACTGTTCTGGACTCAAACAAATGACTTCGG
Source organism: Semotilus atromaculatus (assembly GCA_031834385.1). Classification (NCBI taxonomy): domain Eukaryota; kingdom Metazoa; phylum Chordata; class Actinopteri; order Cypriniformes; family Leuciscidae; genus Semotilus; species Semotilus atromaculatus. The sequence continues at coordinate 8,417,161 of JAULUF010000041.1, read as the reverse complement.
AACAAATGAAACAGACGTGGTGTGTTTTCAGTGCAATAAGTGCCAGTACTACTGAAAAAAGCTTTTAATAAAACCTGCATTTGTTGTGTTAGTTGGGATGGGACAAAGGCTTATTGTGTAAGGCATTGTGTTGAACACACAGGCAGTGTATGAAGTGTGCCATAGGGCTGTTTTCCCACTCACTGCATCAATACTAGACTGAGAGCTTCTGTGCACAAGATTATCTATAGAGCCATATTCAAACACCAGACTCTTTAAAGTCAGTATGAAATGGAAGTGGCGATAATCTTTTTTTTCCCTATTGTGACTTAAAGGTTGTGTTAGCGATTTCAGGCCAATGTTTATATTATTATTTCAGCCTCCTTATGGGCCGGGCAGCTAGCGGATCGTTAGGAACGATTAGATGAATGTGATAATTTATTTTTGGGCCTGAAATCGCTGATACAACCTTTAAATCCTATTGAAAAGGCTTCTCGAATAAGAAAAAAATTAGGAAGGGACTTGATTTTGTCCATCGGGAATTGATTGCATCATTTTTGTTTGCTATTGGTCTATCTCACATGAGTGACAGGTTGCCCCGCCCTCACGCCAGTAAACACTTTATCAGAGAATAGAAGAGATGTTGTTGCATGAAGGAAGGGAAGTTATTTTGATTAAAGTTTACAAGGGCACATGATTATTTTTTCTAAACAATGATGTGCACGGATAAATAATTGATAGTAAATACTGCAATATTCAATTTAAAAAAATAATCGTTACATTTTATTTCATGTGACTAAAGGCTTTTGGCATGGGTCACAACTCAATGGGTGTCAGTGATCGGGGTTTATTGTAAAAAAAAAACTAAAAAACATAACTCCTCGATTGGCTTAATAAAGAACATAATACTGTCATAATAAAGAGCACCACAATAGATATTTGGCACTACTGTCAAATATACCTGGATATCAGCGAGACGTCATCCTCCCCTTTTCCCATAGTGATGTGTGCCTCTGAAAACACTTTCCTCCAGAACGGTTGAGCTACTAAAAGGTCCCAGCTTAACCTACAGATGACAGTAATTTAGGAAATTCACAGATGAGCACTGAAGCTACAATGTTAATGTAATGTGACCGGTTCAATGGTGTGGAAAGAGTGAATGCTTTTATTCCTGGTCATATCACTCATGGTACTCTAAGCAAATGTCCAAGACTATGAATTGCATTATTTATTTGAAATTAAAGAACTGAATGAACGATTCGGTGTCTATCATTGTATTCATAAGTATTTAGTAATGTGATTAAAGGGGTCATGACATGTTTTTTTGTTTTGTTTTATTATGTTCCCTTAGGTGCAATTATAGTATTACTATAGTTTTTTGTACAAAAAAACTTTAAAAATGTAGTGATTTATGACCTTTACCCACCCTATTTCTCAACCTCTGATTCAAACAGTCTGTTTTTGAGGTGTTTCCCCTTTAAGACTTCAGTGTTAACGCCTATACTGTTATGATTGACTAACGTCAGTGCTGCTTATGCATAAATTATTAACATTAATCATTTTTTCACATGTAGGCTACACAATGCTCCACCACGTGAAACTTCGGTCTTCCAATCTTTTACCATCGTGTCAATTCTCAATTGATTTTGATTCATATGCGCGAGGGAGGGAGGGAGAGAGAGAGAGAGAGAGAGAGAGTTTGAAGGCGCACGTGTGGCCGTGGCTCTCTCTCTCGCTCTCTCTCTCTGCTCGTTCTTTCAGTAACATGCCCTGTCACACTCATCTGATCACTCACCGTTCAAATAAAGCTTTGGCGCGCTGCATATGCTGCAAATAAACTGCATCTGACTGCTTTCCCTGACGTCTGGATCGTTCGCCAGCGTATTCAAACACTCAAACAGGAACAGCACATCTGCGTGGCATCGCAGTCATCTTGTTAACAGACCCACTCGCTGCACGTCGACTGAACACATGTGGGCGCGAGCCGCACGAAAACGATGCGATGATGCGAAATGAGGCGTAGTTGTCTTGCGCTGGAGGCGGTCATATGCAAACGACTGGTATGTCACTTCGTACCGTGACGTCACTAAGTTCAAAGGATCTAGAACGAACTGTATTTAGAGCTTGATTAAATAAATGCTTCGTTTATAATGGGGAGGACGTCTTAATCTATGAAACTTGCAGGAAGTTTTAATAGTACATAGATCTCTTATATACCAAAAGATCAAGGCAAATTTGGTTTCTCATGTCATGACCCCTTTAATAATAAAAAATAATAATTAGTCAAATTTCTCCAACTCTGAGAAGAGATTGATTAAAATAAATACTGTACCTTTTCACTGGGTCTTTCTGGAGTAAACCCATGACTAGCCTCTCAAACTCTACACTGGGCTGTGAGAAAGTAGGCTCTTAAAAAGAAAATAGATGTCATTACATGCGTCATAAAATGAACACTTAAAAAAAAACAATATAAACTACAATATGTTACAGGTGAGGTGTCAAACCTTGTCTTAGGGGTGGAGGATCTTCATTTAAAATTAGATCAACTAGACCGGTCATACTCTCAGAGACAAAGGAAGGTTTTCCTAGGAAACAAAGAGAAAATGAGACAGAGAGCACTTCACTTGAAGCCTTTGTGTATAATTTATTAGAGTTGTCAAAAATGTACATTGTAATGCATTGTATATTTTCTAGGGCTGTCAAATGATTAATCATGATTAATCGCATCCAAAATAAAAGTTTGTGTTTACATAATAAATGTGTTTGTACTGTGTAAAATTATTTTGTATATATAAGTACACACACGTGCATTTATATATTTAAGAAAAATGTGTTATTTATATATAAAATATTTATATTTATATATAATATAAATTATATATAGTATATACATGCAAATATTTCTTAAATATATACAAGCATGTGTATGTATTTATATATATAAAATAATTATACACAGTACACACACATTTATTATGTAAACACAAACTTTTATTTTGGATGCGATTAATCGTGATTAACCATTTGACAGCCCTAATATTTTCATAAATAATTGTAACCAAAGATAAAATGCATTATAATATTTGAAGATTCCTTGTTACATCTGAAATGTGTTGTTTGTCATGTGTAACAATGAATAGATCTATGATTTAATGCATTAGAACTGATTTATGCGTGCCTTTTGAAATTAGTTTATTGTTCTTATTTTATTACGGTCTCTTTTTTTTTTTATGCAAAATTTTGGATTGAAGAAAAGTACATTTTTGTCGGAATCTGCAAAAATCGGTTTCGGCCGGACACACTTCGGAAATCAGAATCGGCCAAGAAAATTTCAATCAGTGCATCTCTAAATTACAATTACTCATGATATCATACAATGATACAAAATTGTAAGGAGCATTACATAATAGGCAAAATCAATGTATTGAAAATACTTGTATAATGCATTAAACTGTATATAAAGGCTTTAAGTAGTGTTACTAAAAACTACATAGCAAAATAATGTCTAGTCAAATTCATAGGCTAAGATGAAATGGTAAAATGTGTAACCTGTGAACATTTCATAAAGGATGCAGCCTAACGCCCACAGGTCACTGCAGACACTGGAGTCTGCTCCTCTCAACACCTCTGGAGCGCAATACACAGGAGAGCCTGCCAGAGCGACATCTTACAATAAATCATACAAGTGAGCAGTGAATATAAGACAGACAGACAAGTGCTGTACAGTATATAAACCGTGAGCGTTGCTGTGAAAGGAGTCCTGCTGCTGACCTTTAATTCTGGTCTTGATGTTTTGTGGAGAGATGCAGTCTCCAGCTCCTGTCTCCTCTGCCATCACGAGAGAGAAAAACTCCTCCAGACTTTCTCCTTCAGCTTTGGCCAGGCAGAAGTTGGAGTACTTTAGAGTTCCTGGTCCATCCAGCAAAATCTACATGAATACATGGTGACACGTTAGCTCAAGTTTAAAAAAAAAAAGAAAAAAAAGAAAGGCTTGGTGTTTGATTAGTAGTTATTTTATTTATTTCTTTCTTTATTTAGCACCTTTGGTAACACTTTATTTTGATAAGGAAAACATCATGATCACATGTGGTGCCATAGGGGATCAAGAAATAATATAAAACAGCAGAAAAGCTTGGTATCGTAAAGAGTGTGGTTTTAATGGGTAGACGGTTTTTGGACGGCATGCTTATGTGGCGGGCAGCTAGCGGATCGTTAGGAAAGATTAGATGAATGTGATCATTTATGTTTCGGCCTTTTTTGGGCCTGAAATGACTGATACAACCTTTAAGTCCGGCATGAAACAGATCGCTATTGTGGCGTAAATTCGAGTGAAGAGTGTAGGGCGGGAGTCGCGGGACTTGAATTGTCCATCTGGATTTGATTGAATCGTTGTTGTTTGTTATGTGCTGTGATCTCGTGTGAGTGACCGGTTGGAAGGGAGTGATTATTGTCCGGCACACGTCATTTGAGAAGAGATGTCGTTGCGAGCGGGAGAGGGAACATGAATTAAAAAAATTTGAAAGTGCTTAGCGTTAAATGGATAGGTCACCTCAAAATGAAAATGTTATTAATTGAATGAAAAATGACTCACCCTCATGTCGTTCATTTTCGGAACACAAATAATTATTTTTTTTTTATTAAATCTGAGATCTTTTTTCTCCCTTCATTTACAGCTACGCAACTGACACTTTGATGCTTCAGAAAGTTCATAAAGAGATCATAAAACTAATCCAAATGAATTGAGCGGTTTAGTCCAAATTGAAGAGGCACGATCGCTTTACTGTATGATGAACAGATTGAATTTTGTATTTTATCCACATAAACATTCATCAGCTCACACATCAGTTGTAAACAGAAGCTCAAGCATGTTTCGCTTGACGTGCAAGAACCAATGAGGTTCATTCTCATGTTACGCAGCACGTTTGAGCTTCAGCAAGAACCAATGAGGTTCATTCTCGTGTTACGCAGCACGTTTGAGCTTCAGCAAGAACCAATGAGGTTCATTCTCATGTTACGCAGCACGTTTGAGCTTCAGCAAGAACCAATGAGGTTCATTCTCGTGTTACGCAGCACGTTTGAGCTTCAGCAAGAACCAATGAGGTTCATTCTCATGTTATGCAGCACGTTTGAGCTTCAGCAAGAACCAATGAGGTTCATTCTCGTGTTACGCAGCACGTTTGAGCTTCAGCAAGAACCAATGAGGTTCATTCTCATGTTATGCAGCACGTTTGAGCTTCAGCAAGAACCAATGAGGTTCATTCTCGTGTTACGCATCACGTTTGAGCTTCAGCAAGAACCAATGAGGTTCATTCTCATGTTACGCAGCACGTTTGAGCTTCAGCAAGAACCAATGAGGTTCAGTTAATCAATGTCTAAATGTGAATAAAAGCCTAAAGTCTGTTCATCATATAAAGTGATCGAGTCTCTTCAGAAAATTTGGACTAAACCACTCAATTCATATAGTTTAGTTTTACGATCTCTTTATGAACATTTTAAAGCGCAAGGCTCGAAATTGCGACCATTTTGGTCGCATATGCTCCTGAAATTTAATCTGTGCGACCTAAAAATATATTTGGGAGCATTTGTGCGAGTGCAAATAATGGTTGTGGTGCGACCTGTTTTCATTTCTCTAAAAAAACGTTTGCAAATTACTTCAAAAGTGTGTACCTTGTGCGCTGATCCAACGTTATATAACCAATCCAGGGGTTTTCCTGCATTCCTGCATTTTTTTGGCGGCCACCAAAGCATTATTTAAGAGAGAGAGCCCCGGCCGCGCAAGACCAAAGTTTCACGTGGAGTATTCAGAGATTTGTTTTCTCCTGAATTACCGCGGAGTGTGAATTGTGCTAAAAAATAAACTGCAGTGCCGGGATAATCACACAACCTGTGCCGTAGGTTGTCCACTACACACATCCACTAATGACACATCTGAATGATTCGCAAACTAATGACTCATTTGAACCAATTCGCTTTAATGAATGGTTAAAACAACGGATGCTGCTGGTCGTTCCGCTCAATTGGCAGAGCTAATTTTACGTCAAATATAACACCGCATACACCATCGCCAAAGAAGAGCTTGCCTTCACTAATTTTAAACCTATGTTGCAGTTCATGGGAAAAGAACGGAGTTGCGATTAACATGACATAGGCCTATGCAAATGACAAATTATGTGTCAATATCATCGGGGTGAGATGATATAGAGCCAGAAGACCAAATTTCAAATCTTGGCCACAGGATGTGTAAAGCCCCAGTGAAATGAAATCTGTTAATATATAATTTGTAGTTGTGGTGCTCCTAAATTTTTGCTGGTGCTCTTAACTTTTTGAAGTTGGGAGCACCAGTGCTACCAAGTAAAAAAGTTAATCTCGAGCCCTGAAGCGTCAAAGTGGTAGTGGCGTAACTGTCTATGGAGGGACAGAAAGCTCTCAAATTTCATCAAAAAGATCTTCATTTGTGTTCCAAAGATGAATGAAGTCTTACAGGTTTGGAACTAAATGAGGGTGAGTAAATCAGACATAATTTTTGGGTGAACTATCCCATTGCGTTTCACCACCACCAGTAAAAACCTAGAAGCAGCCCACTGTAAAACTCTGTTTAGGGTGTAATATGACACTTCACATACACTAGCTCAGGATGGACATACATTACAGCTTGGCTTGCCTAACAGGTGTGAGATGCCTAACAGGTGTGAGATGCTTAATACCTTCGCAGGTGTGAGATCCGAGACAACAATGCCAGAGTCGTGGATGTATTTAAGACCTTTTATCAGGTCAATGGCAAACTCTCGCACTACATCCTCAGACAAGCACTCATCTTGAGCGATCAGTGCTGCCAGGGATCCACCTAGAAGAAAAAAACAAAAACACTTAAAGTCAAACAAATTAATCAAAACATAAGCATTAGATTTCAAAACCTTGAAAAGCAAGAAACGGAATTAAAGCAGACTTAGTACACTGGTAAAAGTTTAGGATCTTACCTGTGCACATCTCCACCACCAGCCACAGATGGTTGCTGGTCTCATACCATTCATAGAAAGATACAACATTTTCATGCTTAATGTCATGGGCAAGTCTCACCTGTGGAGATGATGTGACATTTATCAAACACACGATGTGCAAACTCATTGTTTAAAACAAATAAGTTAGCTGAAGAAATATTACGTTTGCATACATGATTTGTTAATTCAGGTCTCTTGGATTTGTCACTGCAGATGATGGCCACGAAATGTATGCTGCCTTTCCTTCTGCCCTTATAAACAACTGATCTGCTACCTCTCCCAATCTCTTCATACAAAATAAAGTTCTCCATCTACGCAGCGATAAAAAGCATGAACATTAGAACAACCGTCTAACCAGCCAGTGTTTAGATGCATAATAATCACACACCTGCAGACAGAGACTCACGCGAGATCTGCGAGCTCGAGCTCACTGGCAGTTCACACACAGTAACACTAACTACAAACACAACTTCCTGACCAAACAGGCACTACAGAAATTAAATAGTACACACACGGACCGATCAACACCCTATTTAAAACATGTCCCGGTTCTTTTTGTAATATTCTAACAATTTATTGGGGTTAAATAAGGGTGTAGCTTTCTTTTGTACAAGTTGCTCTTACGCGGGGTCGGCAACTGACAAACGGACATAAAATTAGAAGCGAAACTAACTCGCACGAGGGGGAGTCATCTCAGTCACAAGACAAGAGCGTTTAAAATATCAAATTATAATTATAATTATATTACATAATTGCATTTTTAAAATGATATAAATTGAAAAGGTATGTAAAAAAATAACCTCATGCCTTTTTGCTATCTGTTTTCAACTTTCTGATATTCCTACACCCCTACTACTGGAAGATCCCTCGTTGCTAGGATACAGAAGAAGACGCACTGTTGTGTTTAGGAAACAGGTTCCACTGAGCATGCGCATCCACCAGAATCCGGTTACATTTCACCTTCTTCTTCTTCTAATTTTTTATTATTATTTATTTATTTAAATATTAAAAATGTGTCCGATATTTATTATATTATGTAACCATATACATTAATATTCGCTTTGTATTTTGCATCAGGTTATTGAGAAACTTGAAGTAACCTATGTAGGCTACAACAGTCTATCCCTAACTGTTCATTAATGTCTTACTGAAAATTTGATTGTATTTCTTGTTCTTATGTTGTATATTGCAGTTAGTATTAAGTAACATTACTGACACTTTTATCTGTCTCTTTGTATATGCAAAACAATAAAATCAGACTACTTTTACACTGAAATTAAACGTGCACTGTTTGATTAGAGAAGGAATAAAAACAGTCAAATGCTGTCTTTAACATGTAGTTGTGAAAGAGTTGCAAAAGCTCGAAAGATGGGGAGTGGCGTCACGCTCTCAGAGAGAGAGAGAGAGAGAGAGAGAGGTCAGTGTTGTATGTCTGGGGCGGAGAGCGTGTAGCAGCGTGTGATACCGGCTTTTCGGATGAGATTCTGGGCATCATAACGTCCTTATTATTGGGAAGAACACATCTTCTTTATTCGTTCTTCTTTCGCCCAGAGAGCTTCGTTGTGGTGAATTACAGATGATCAGATCTCCTAAAGAACAGAAAAAACAAACTGAGCAGGATCGCTGTGCTACTTTTCATACAGCAGGTCCATTGAAAGGGAGCCGGGGATCACTTTGGTTTCGAGTAATTACGAAATAATGTCCACTACGGCGTAAAAAGTTTTCCGATTAAATAGCCTAAGGAGTCATTTGGTTTGACAACGATTGTTAGCTGGTTAAAAAAAAAAAAAAAAAACTAAACAAAAAAAAACAGGTTTGTCTTCAACGACTTTTCAAGTAAACCTGCATCTGATCTGGACTATTTTGTATTATTTTTGCCTAAAGGACAGCTTTCATCGAATGGTAAGATGATACACACACACATACACTACATCATCACCTTTGATCGTCTAAATATGTTTAGCCATTGTGTATGTAGGCTATGTCTATTATCCTACCTGACTGTGTCCCAAAATCTAGTGAGCTGCCTAGCTAGACAGCTGACTGGAACGAGCATAATGACGCCAAAAGTGCTGCACTCGTTGATCATTTAAGTTTTGAGTCACTTCCATAGATGCTGGTGGTTTTACTGGTCCAGGACCTAGTCTGTTGGCTCGTTTTATACGGATTTTTAGGGCACCTTCAGCCTGGCCAGACTGGGAGACCAGCTGAAGACCATCTTAACCAGACTAGGATACCAGAAAACCACTGTAGGCTCAGTGGAGAAACATCTTATATGACTTCATGTCCAACAGACTTCAGCAAGCAACTTTTAATAAGCTCTCACTACAACCAAAGCAGATTATGGAATCAAATTACAGCAATCTCATTTATTTAATAGGCCTACTCTTGAGATTTGATTTTATTCGTGTTAGGGCAGATCAAATTGTGTTCATACTTGACCTTTCAAAGTAGCCTACACTGTAAAAAAAAATTATATGATCAATAATTTGACAACATTTTACATTGCTTTAACATTTTTCTTTGCTTTTAAAAAATCCAAACATCCAAGTTGATTGTACTTAAAAATTGAAGGCAGCAACTTTCCTTTAATTGTAAAAGACTGACAAGCAGTAATACTCGACTATAAGTAATATTTGTCTATCTATTTTCGTTCTGAGCCCAAATTTGCTGGTTCTTGAGAGTATATCAAGTTAACCTCATCAGATGGAAAAAGTGAGTGATACACTTTACAAGCAGATGGTATAAAGTTAATCTGACCCCCTGGTCCTACTATTTTAGTGACGATATCACAAGTCATGTGCCCATCAGGACAGGGTTACTGGCAAAAAATAAACATGATGAAACATAAGAGGTGAAACTCTGCTTTAGTTATCCCCAAGAGTCCCCAAGTAGGATAATATTTCCATATGAATATTTTCAAATGTAATGTTTTTCTCTCTACAGTAACATGCTTAAGTTTATTTGCAAGAAAGTGATCCAAAATCATCTGACGTCATCTTGTAGGAATCCCATTGATTTACAATGTTAAAAGCTGAATATATTATGAATACTTGACAAAAACATGGTGATTGTATTACTGTAGCTGCCATGTCTCATGAAACATCAAGTTATGTCCCAGATTCTGCTGATCAGATTTAACCTGGATCATGACACATACAGCAGTGCTCCTGTAAGGGGTAGTAATGTTCAATGGAGGATCGTGTGGAAATGTGAAGGGAAACAGAAAGTTTGTGACTTTTAATCTTACAACGATTTACAATCCTCATGTTACATAATAGCATCATATGCCCAAATATAAGAATATCTGTTTAGTCATCTGAATCGCAGCAGCTGTGTCATCCCCAGAGACCATGAAAGTAAACAGAGGGAGAGAGAGACATGAGCACACTTTTTTCCTCAAGGGTTATTTGTTTCTGCATGTGTGGTTTGCTTTCATGAGCACGTGTGCTTGAGTTCATGTTATAACGGCTGAGATGGGTTACGTTGAGTCATATGTCCTCTCTCATAGAGGTCAACACTAACTAGCTGCCAGGGCAGTGGTGTGTCTGATTCTGCACGCTTGGCTTTTTTCATAACTTACCCGTGGTAATATTAGACTGACAGAAAGAGGTGTTTTTATCTTTTTTCGTGTTCCTCGTATGGTGGTTTCTTAGCTTTTGTCTTCTTTTATTATGATGTCTGTTGTTTTTTTTTTCTTCTTCTTCGATGATGGTATTGCTACACTGTAAACCCTAATAAGCTGAGTCAACTTAAATGATTTGAGGGAACTCATTCCTCCAGTTTAATTCATGTAAAAAAAAAACGTATTGTTTCAAGTTCATCTAATGTGGTCTTCCAACTGAATTAAGTACAGATAACTAAAAACACAAGTATACCTTAAAGGTTAGTTCATGAATATTCTGTCATCAATTGCTAACCCTCATATCATTCCAAACCTATGAGCCTTGTTTATCTTTGGGACACAAGTGAAGATATTTTTAATGAAATCTGAGAGATGTATGTCCTTCTATTAAAAGGATACGTTTAAATAGAAAAGTTTTTTTTCCTTTGTGTTGTTGTAAAGACGATATAGGCCTACATTGTCAAAATGATCCCCAGATCCATCTTTTTTTTTCTTTTTCGTGGATCGTTTCAAATTTAATGTTCATAAAGAGATTGTAATAGAAATCCATATTATGAATCAAGCATTTTAATCTGTCTTCTGGAGACATAATCAATGTATATGATGAACATATAAACATTGATCAGCAAACAAGAACTCGGATTCGGTAAATGGAAGCTATAGCACAAACAAATGTTGTGTGACATGAGGTTGAGTAATTGATGACAAAATGTTCATTTTTGGGGGAACTATCCCTTTACTTATTGCTTCACATCAACAGCTTTATATCAGTAAACGAAATACAAGTATACAAATTTGAAACATACAGTTCTAGAGTTCCCTACATCTTTTAAAGTACCTTTGAGTTATATGTTTATATTTGGTATCCACAAATATTACAATTTTGCTGATTCAGATGAGCCAATAACCATTGAAACATTAAATACAAAAAGAAAAGAGAGCAAATAAACTTAGTCATCATGAGATTGTGAAAAAAAGGATACTATTCATTTTGAGGTTTGCTGAAGTTTACATGTGAGAGTGCTATTACATATATTATTGATTTTAAAGATAAATGTAACTTTAGATGTTGGTAAAGTTGATCTATATTAAATATCAAATACTGGCCAAAACTGACACTAATAAAACACATTATTTGATGGCACATCAAATGCGTCATATGCATTTTTGATATCTTGTCTATGATTCTTGAATTACGAGACATTATATAATTATCCATAACCTCCTGTTTGGTTGATAGACATCTACATTTTTAATAATGAGTTGCTTTTTACTAATATAAGCAATATAACTGATAGCTTGCTCCTGTCTGATCAGGGCTCTTTAAAGGTCACCTTAAAATGCACTCAATTGATTTTTCTTAAAGAGTTTTTCTGGGTGCGCTTTGTTGTCTTTCTTTTAATTGTAATCTCAATCCAAAGGGAACTGAGTTAAGTGATTCCTGAGTTCCTCTGTGCGCGCTTAGACCTCACTATCTACATCTGTGTTGTCATCACATGATAAGATGCAGGATATTGGATTTGGGTTATGTGCAATCTTGTTATATTTGTGGCTTTCTGAGCATCACGTTTTCAGGTCTGTTTTATATTTCATTATCAAGATTTGTCCAATTATAGTTCTCTCATGCAAACTTGTATTTACATCCGCACACTCGTACACCAGAGCTCAGTTTGGAGGAATGTGATTTCAGCTTAATCAAAACAGCTAATGTACAAACTCAGTCGATTAATATGGAAGTGTCATAGCAAAGCTGCAAAAATACAGCTATGTGCTATTAATAGAGCTGATTTCCTGTTTCTTGTTCTTAGCACTTCTATACTCACTACTATTTGAAGAGTTTAAGTCAAAGAACCAGAGAATACCCACATACTGCACTACCAATCAAAATTTGGTGTCAGTAAGATTTAATTTTTTTAAGTTATTACTTTTATTCAGCAGCGATGCATTACATATTAAAACTCACAGGAATAAATAGCCATTTAAGGTATATTAAAATAGAAAACAGGTATTTGAAATTAACAATATTTCACAATATTATGGTTTTTACTTTTACTTTCAAAAACATTAAACATCGATCCTACACTCTTGAACTGTAGCCTACATGGATTCTATTTTAATTGTATTTTTTACATACAGTAGTTGAAGGTTTTAAGAAGACATGTAAAGCCATGGCTACATCTATCTCAGGATTCTATATCAGCAATATGCCGTTGTTGTGTAAATGAATGACCAAAAACAGTTTTAGATGAAAACGGTGTCATAAATGGCCTCTAAGGTGATTAGTTTTGAGAATTATAATCAGGGTATATAATCTACATCAAACACTTATATTTTTTCTATTTTCCCTTTAATCACCCAGATAAAACTAAAGAGAGACTTCAAGCCGGGGCACATTCACAGATGATAATAGATCAATTACATCAAAGATATTTGCTGAATAAATCAGGGATTTGTTTAGTCACGTATCCAACCCTTACAGTGGTCTCCAAGCAACCGTAATCCAATCAGAATATTTATTTTTTTCTGTAATAAGGCAGGGCCTCCTCATGTTTAGATTGTCTGTCATGTTAATCAATCAATCAATCTTTTATTTATAAAGCACCTTAAAAACAACACTGTTGACCAAAGTGCTGAACACAATCTATAAACAAGAACTTACAACAAAGGCACAACAAAGGAATAATAAACAATACCAGTAAACAATAGTACAAAACTGGAAAAGTCAACCCTCAAACTGTATTAAAAGCCAAAGAAAATAAATAAGTTTTAAGACGAGATTTAAAAACAGGAAGAGACTCAGCCAATCTGATGTCCAAAGGCAGCTCATTCCAAAGTCTCGGAGCTGCCACAGCAAACGCACGGTCACCTCTAAGTTTACGTTTCGTCTTAGGAACGACCAGCAGTGCCTGATTAGTTGACCGGAGCGAACGAATAGGGGTGTAGGGCACAAGCAGATCAGACAGGTACTGAGGGGCCAGCCCATGCAGACATTTAAAAACAAATAAAATAATTTTAAAAATGTTAAGAATGAAGGAAATAAGCCCATATCAGCCTTAAACGGACTAGAAGAGATGAGCTCTTTTCATGCTTTCCAAAGATCCGCTGCTTCTTTCTCACCCAATCACAGAAACCCGGCAAAAATGACCTAACACAGGGTTCATGCCATCGCCTCTCTCTCTCGGAGCGCTTGGGAAATACAAGGCCTGAGTGGAAGCCAACAAAGGCTTGAGGAGGAGAGCTGGATTTTGCAAATATTTTCCACATCATTTGCTTGTTGAACCATGCTTGGGAAAGTGAGTGGCAAAATTACAAGTTTAGGCAGCAAGGAGGGGAATTAATGTGATTAAGGTTAATAAGCTAAGCTACAGTGAGTCCTATCTCTTTATCTTAAAGAGTGCTCCATTGTGTGAAGTGTGAGGGTGTGGTGGGGGTAGGTCTTTCACCCCTGTCCCGTGGCCTCCTCCTGAATGGCCCCTGCATTTAAAGACAGTCCCAGAAACATAATGGAAGGAAACTGCTTGCCCGAGAGAGAGTTTGAGTAAGGTAAAGTTCTCTCTCTCTCTCTCTCTCTCTCTCTCTCTCTCTCGTTAAACTTTGTTGGAGCATTAAAGCTTTTATAGCATTAGGGAAAAGCAAGTTAATTCTACTGTGAAGTGAATTGAGCAGACACTTTATTAATAGTTTATGGACATCTTTCTGCACATGGCTGGTGGATAATGTGTTTTTAAGGTCACATGATATTCCTGAAACAGCCTTTTAGTTTGTCTGTTAGGCGGATTATTGATTCCTGCTTGAGTTTCGGTTAAATTGATGTAATTTGAATATTGTTGTGTTATAGGGTGAAACTCAGAAACCTATCAAGAATACACCCAAATCATATTTTAACAAAAAAAAAAAATTTTTTTTCATAAAGACAATTAAATGAGGCATCCCTACCAATTATTACAACTATAATTTAAAACAAAAAAACATAATTCTCATTGATAAAGCAGGTAAATTGTTATTTATAATATAATTTAAATGTAATTATATTAAATAACACATAAACATTGTGTTTGTATGTCATGGTTGTAATTGCTGTAGCCTAACTATTTTTATTGAATTGAGTTTTATTAATAATAAGAAAATCATTGTGACAAAGAAGACAGAATGATTGTCCTTATAATCGTGTAAATAATGTCACAATTCAAACAGATCTTCTTGATGATCATAAACATTGGTGTAATTTTGTAATTTAAAGCAACACTATGGAACATTTTTTTTACCTTAAAATAATGTTTCCAAAATCTTATCAGTGGTTCATCAAGTCGTAACAGGGTGAAAGGCACTTCTGGATTCGCTTTGCGGTCCTATATCTGCTATAACCACACTATGGGAGTTTGCCAGATCGGGTCGCGTTTCTGTAGTCCGAATGAGACATAAGAAAACTACAAATTTGACTTGCTTTACGTCAAAAGCGTTACAATAGTTTTTCTTAGTTTCTGATGTCGCAATACGTCATACTTTCATGAAATCATGTAACATCACGCAATACATCGTTCATTCTAAAGCCGGTGCTGGATAAACAGCGACCATGCGTGCGACGGTAGGATAAATTAAAGTTGTGGTTCACCTAAATTAAATGTTAAAAGCTTTTCACATACTTTGGTATGTTAATTATGATGGATAAAAATAATAATTGCATTTAAATAATTTATATCATAAAATAATGTATTTTTCTATTGTACACTAAGCATTTTGTCATGAGGCACTTCACTGAATTTGTACTTTTGTAATTTAGACTTGTATATAAGTTTGAGTGTATCAATCGGTAGAAGTTACTATAAAAAAATATATACATATACACTCACCGGCCACTTTATTAGGTACCCCATGCTAGTAACGGGTTGGACCCCCTTTTGCCTTCAGAACTGCCTAAATTCTTCGTGGCATAGATTCAACAAGGTGCTGGAAGCATTCCTCAGGGAGTTTGGTCCATATTGACATGGCGGCATCACACAGTTGCCGCAGATTTGTCGGCTGCACATCCATGATGCGAATCTCCCGTTCCACCACATCCCAAAGATGCTCTATTGGATTGAGATCTGGTGACTGTGGAGGCCATTTGAGTACAGCGAACTCATTGTCATGTTCAAGAAACCAGTCTGAGATGATTCCAGCTTTATGACATGGCGCATTATCCTGCTGAAAGTAGCCATCAGAAGTTGGGTACATTGTGGTCATAAAGGGATGGACATGGTCAGCAACAATACTCAGGTAGGCTGCGGCGTTGCAACAATGCTCAATTGGTACCAAGGGGCCCAAAGAGTGCCAAGAAAATATTCCCCACACCATGACACCACCACCACCAGCCTGAACCGTTGATACAAGGCAGGATGGATCCATGCTTTCATGTTGTAGACGCCAAATTCTGACCCTACCATCCGAATGTCGCAGCAGAAATCGAGACTCATCAGACCAGGCAACGTTTTTCCAATCTTCTATTGTCCAATTTCGATGAGCTTGTGCAAATTGTAGCCTCAGTTTCCTGTTCTTAGTTGAAAGGAGTGGCACCCGGTGTGGTCTTCTGCTGCTGTAGCCCATCTGCCTCAAAGTTCGACGTACTGTGCGTTCAGAGATGCTCTTCTGCCCACCTTGGTTGTAACGGGTGGTTATTTGAGTCACTGTTGCCCTTCTATCAGCTCAAACCAGTCTGGCCATTCTCCTCTGACCTCTGGCATCAACAAGGCATTTCCGCCCACAGAACTGCCGCTCACTGGATATTTTTTCTTTTTCGGACCATTCTCTGTAAACCCTAGAGATGGTTGTGCGTGAAAATCCCAGTAGATTAGCAGTTTCTGAAATACTCAGACCAGCCCTTCTGGCACCAACAATCATGCCACGTTCAAAGTCACTCAAATCACCTTTCTTCCCCATACTGATGCTCGGTTTGAACTGCAGGAGATTGTCTTGACCATGTCTACATGCCTAAATGCACTGAGTTGCCGCCATGTGATTGGCTGCTTAGAAATTAAGTGTTAAGGAGCAGTTGGACAGGTGTACCTAATAAAGTGGCCGGTGAGCGTATATTAGGGCTGTCAAATGATTAATCGTGATTAATCACATCCAAAATAAAAGTTTTTTTTACATAATATATGTGGGTGCACTGTGTATAATTATTTTATATATATATACACACACATGCTTGTATATATTTAAGAAATATTTTCATGTATATACTGTATATAGATTTATATATAATTTATATTATATATAAATATAAATAATTTATATTTAAATAATATTTTTTTCTTAAATATACATGCATGTGTGTGTATTTATATATATACAAAATAATTATACACAGTGCACCCACATATATTATGTAAAAAAAACTTTTATTTTGGATGTGATTAATCGTGATTAATCATTTGACAGCCCTAATATATATATAATTACTTTATTATTACTTTTGTTTGTATTTTTGAAATAATATTAATTGTATTTGTTTAAATAATAATCGCTGTGCATTTCCTCTTGGAAACATTGTGTTGTTCTGTACTCAATATATTCCATAATCCAACAGATGTTTAGAAATCAGACATGTGACTCACGGGAATGTTTCATGAATTAGGATCTGAATGACATCATAAGCATCTGCAATGATAAAGTCTAAAACCTGAGAAAACGGCATATTTTAACATATTAAATAACATATTCTAAGTACATATTTTAGAGGAAACAGCGAGCAGTTATGGAAGAGATTGTGCAGTCTGTTGGTTGGCATGGGAACTAAAATTCCCTCTCAAAACACCAGCATGAGGCATTGTTTCTGATGTGTGATTCTGTTGAGTCAGCAGGTGTTTTGTTTTGAGTACACACACACACACAGCATAGAATTCTTTCATGTGTTTTTCATTTGCCTGCATCTGATCTTTACCTGAGCTTTATAGACAGACAAGAGGTTAAAAGCGTCGTATCCCTTCAGAACATGAGACGGCTCTGAGCTGCAGGAGTAAGAATGGTGTTGAATGGAGACCATACCATTGGGGAGTTGTGGTGAATGTTTACATTACTCACTCATTGGCTGAATATCTTATGTTATAGCTGAGCTGAAAGATTCCAAAATGTTTTGCTGAAAGTTGAGATTTCCTAATAGAACTGCTGGTAGGTAAACTAATGAGTTAACAGGCCAATAAGCAGCATATGAAGCATCATAAGCAGTGCAGGACATCATTTAGTATTGTAAGCTGTAGGCCTAAGTCTGAAGTGAGAACAAAACTGGTTTATTATCTGTATGAAGGCTTTGTTCAATCAGGTTTAAATTACAATACAAACATAATCTGTGTTCTTATTTCTATCTAAATGTGTCAGGTTTAAGGTCAGTAGGCTAAGAGTTTTAATGTCACAGCTGGCCTTTTATTTGGGTTGTAATTAGGGTTGCAAAGGGGCTGAACATTTCCGGTAAATTTCCAGAAACGTTCCAAAAATCCTGGAATGTTTCCCAAAAATCCTGGAAATTTTCGGAAAATCCTGGAAAGTTTCCGAAAATCCTGGAAAGTTTCTGGAAACTTTGCAACCCTAGTTGTAATCCAGATGTATTGGGATTCTTTGTTTTTAAATAGGAGTGGGATTTTGGCTCAGTATCACCACCATCCTGATTTCAGGCCAATGGCGTACCCATTTGTTTTTGTGTGCAGATCTCAGAGCCTAGGCTGCCTACAGAGACGCGGTTTTTGGACGACATGCTTATGTGGCGGGCAGCTAGCGGATCGTTAGGAAAGATTAGGTGAATGTGATCATTTATGTTTCGGCCTTTTTTGGGCCTGAAATGACTGATACAACCTTTAAGGCAAGTATTAAGTAATCAGTATTAAAGGAGCAGTATGTAAGATTGTGGCCAAAACTGGTACTGCAATCACTTTCAAATTACTGACTCAAGGTTGCCAGATAGGCTGCAGGATCCGATTACGACACGTTATTAGCTGCAGCTGTGGTAACTAGAGCAGAGCTGGCAACCCGAATGCCGCAACACTACAGACTTCGTGATTGGTAGATCGGTGGAGGGTGGAGCATCAGACCAAAACACAACATGACAACATCAACATCAGTTGAGGGCTGCAACTTCACTTTTTAAATGACAATATCCTGGCCGGACTACTGTTGTCAGTGATATAGGCTAAGCATTTGAAATGAACATGATTTCTTAATGTCTAGTGACATATCAGGGAAAATGTATGATTAATTGAAATAAATTTCTTACATACTGCTCCTTTAAGGCAAGCACGTAATAGGATGTGTGCTCTTTCAGTGAAGGGTGTCTCTGTAAAAGTACAACATTGTGCATTGTGAACAATCAACGACACAGTCCAGCATACAGGAAGTCCCCTCCACTGCAGTGCTGTGCTGTGTCCTGTTCCCATGTTGTGGTTCTACAGTAGGAGCTGCTCTGAATGGTGTAATCAGCCGAAACACAGGTGGCCCAGGCCATTGTTTAGTACAAAATACAACGGTAAATCTGATTAAGAAATCTAGGGAGGTGCAGTGAAGGATCATTCCTCATTATGACTAAATTTTCCAAACACTACATTTACAGCATTGCTGTTAAAAGGCTTTCTTTTTGTTAGTATTACAGTATAATAAGGTGACTGTAGTTTGCACAAAGGCTTTGAGAGTTAATATTTGCCCATGGCAGCTGGTTATGATGTCATGATGGTTCCATTCACAGTTTCTTGGATTTGTGTGCGGTTCTTTGAAATAATTGCCGTCAGAATGATTATGCAATGCCTCTTTGTAAAAGTGCAATCGCTCGGAGACAGACATTTTATGGTCTGTACAGGGTAGAATTGACTTTGATATGAACATGCAGAATCTTGTTGCTGCAGGCACAAAAACAAAAAATAGTTTTGTAATCCTGTGTCTGTTCTTGCTAAATGTTTGAATTTTAAGGTGGATGCAATGCGCTCATGTTAAGGCAGGTTTGTTTTTATAGCAGCTTGCATTCACTTGGCCACAACAGAAGACCTGTCCCGGGCTGATGATGTCATAAGAATACTCCTGACACATGGATGACTCCTTTAAGTCAACATGAAACAAGGTTGTAAGATTACGATAGACTTTTCTTCACTGTAAAATGTTCATATGAATTTACCTTTGAACAGAGATGGCAAGGTCAAATTTGGAGGTCAAAAGTACCTTTGTTTTCTCATGTAAACCGGAAATAAAAATTGTATTTAGTTTATTCAATTTTAAATATGAATCCTGTGTGTCTGTGTGAATGAGCGGCACAGTTTTGTCTACTACACACACTCAAATTCAAAAACGTGTGATACTTATGGTGTTTCCAGCATCTGTCATCTCACTGTATGACAACACTACACATTAGGGCTGTGAATCATGAATCATGATTGTTTTATTGTTATTTTAGTGAGAGTTTGGGATTTGTATAGTGTGTGTGACAGGAGCTATTCGTCCAGATCTCTTCTGCGATGTGTGGATGCCATGGAAGCAGCACTTGGTTCGGTCGCCAAACTGAAAGGCTCTTACAGACTAATAGTGTGACAGAAACCCTCTGAGATTCTAAACACAGATGTATAGATCAGAAAAAAATATATACATATAGATCAGACAATTTTATTTCATATTTGAAATAGAAACACAATAATGCGTGTTATGTGAATAAAAGAATCACCCTTGAACATCTCACAAACGTGTAATGCTGAAGTTCAGTAACAGCTTTGGTTAGTGGAGATTTGGTTATGTTGTACACAAATATTCCTTATCATTTTTTTATGACCGTAAGGAACATGATGACCAAGATCATATGGCATAACTGTCAGCTCTCTCACACACCTATTAACTTACACAATTCTAATGACTTTAGAAAAAGTGCTTTGGCAGACTATTTCAAACCCTTCAATATATTGTATTATATTGTATTCTTGTATTCCCTCTGATCTGACCTTCCCATTTGTGGACCTGGATTACGTTATTTGTTACACTGAGTGTGAGGAGTGTGTGATGCTTTACAGTGAGGTAGAACTAGCATTTCAAGGTTTTACTGCCCTCATTTGTTCAATAACCTGTTACCGGTAATCATGTAGGCTACTTGTCCTTTGTACTAAGTTTGACCACCTCATCAAGAGTCATACTGTTGATTCACAGAACCTTAAACGCACTCAGTTTGGATTCAGAATGCTTGTCTGATGGTGCCCCATTGAAAAAGCCATGTTTCAAGAGAGAGTCTCCACAGAACGATGCACTATTGAGTAGAGCTACTACACAATTGTTAAAAGATTGCGATCTCGATTCAAACACCCACATGATCTCAATACTTGACAAAATGAATCCCACCGGAACATTAAAATCTGAGTTGGCGCTACCGCTGACCCAGACAGAGCAGTTATCATTATATTTGAAAACAAAAAAAATCTTGATTCCCAATTTATCCAGAATCGTGCAGCTCTACTATTGAGTATCATTAGGAAAGGCTGCCAGATCTGTCAGATGGTAAGCTTGAGAGAATATCCACGTCATGGTCATGCTCTTCATGGCTTCATATTACATGAGCTCATTATTCTTAGTGATAAATAAAAAGGAGTGAGAATAGACACCGGTGCTTTCTGAATGGAAAAATCTGTTCTTGTGGGTGTTTACTGCTAGAAATTAGATTTACGGGCCACATTTTAATTCGTCCAGTCTAGCCTCAAGTGAAAACTTTGTCTTAAAGCAGTTCCACTTTTTTTGTTAAGCCTATTGAATTGTTAATGTTTACTTTGTCAGAAGTATTTTAATATTTTAAAACATTAATAGGTAGAGACTTTTCTGAGTGTGTGTGTGAGTCTTCTGATGTGCAATGGCCTTAAAAGGGATAGTTCTTTTTAGCATCATTTACTAACCCTCATGAAGATATTTTGAAGAATGTTGTTAACAGTTTTGTCATTACTGACTCAAAATACTCAAAATATGGTATTTTGCCAGCAGCCATATCACCCTGTAGCCCAAGACTGATTGCCCACTGAAGCTAAGCAGGGCTGAGCCTGGTCAGTATCTGGATGGGAGACCTCCTGGGAAAACCAGGTTGCTGCTGGAAGAGTTGTTAGTGAGGCCAGCAGGGGGCGCTCATCCTGTGGTCTGTTTGGGTCCTATTGCCCCAGTATAATGATGGGGACACTATACTGTCAAAAGAGCACCGTCCTTCGGATGAGACGTTACACCGAGGTCCCGACTCTCTGAGGTCATTAAAAATCCCATGGCACCTCTCGTAAAGAGTAGTCCTGGCCACATTCCCTCCAATGGCCAATTATGGCCTCCTAATAATCCCCATCCACTGAATTGGCCCTATCACTCTCTCCTCTCTCCACCTATAGCTGGTGTGTGGTGAGCGCACTGGCGCCGTTGTACTGTGGCTGCCGTCGCATCATCCAGTGGATGCTGAACACTGGTGGTGGTTGAGGAGGGAATCCCTGATATGATTGTAAAGCACTTTGGGTGTACAGTAGTACATATGAAACGCGCTATATAAATGCCTCATTCATTCATTCATTCATTCTTATTTTATGTTCCACATAAGAAATAAAGTCATATGCATGAGGATAAGTAAATTATAAGAGAATTTATATTTTTGGATAAATACTCCATTTAATGAATACATGTTAGTTTAAAACAAGTTTGATTTAAATCTACTGCATCTGACACACACACACACAAAAAAAAACATGTTAAATGCACATACAGTGAAACTCTTAGAGGCTAGACATTCCAGAGTTCAAAAAGTATTTATTGTTATTAAATCAAATCGTTTGGTCTGTAAAGTTGATCTATAAAACATATTTTCTTGGTGAATGAACATCTAACAACACATAATCAGCGTAATTGTGGATGGATTTTTGTATTTAAACATTCTCTTTTTAATATTCTTAAGTCAAGGTTTTTATTTTATTTTTCTAATAAATCACACTGGTATTATTAACACATACTGTATACATGTTAATGGCCTCTTGTAGCCATACTTTTAAGCCAGGGATTAAAAAATTCAAACATGTAACCTGGCGCAGTGTCTTGCCCTATTGGAGGCAAGTTCATTGTATATATGCATGATTTTACAAACTGAGGGATGAGTCAAATTCATTTTTGTTGTAACCAACAGCTTTTGAAACAAGCTTGTGTGTCTGTGTGTAATGTGTTTGTCCTAACACCGGGAGTGCATGCCTGATCATTCTAGAATCTAGACCATTCAATGAATGATGCAACAAACCGCATTGTACTTTAAGGCCTATTACTACACACGTTACTTTTCTCACTAGCAAAGCTCTACCATTCAGCAAGCTCTACCACATCTTTATCAGCAATAGTCTGTTAGCACAGTACTGCTTTAACAATGAATTCTGTGTTGTGGCCTTGGTTGACCAAGAATGGGATTGATTGCTGTAACACACAGCACAGCTCTGGCAGACATGGCAGTCCTAATGGCTTTGTCTGGTCGATTTAGGGTTAACTGCTGATCCCAGTACAGCAGTAAATCACAGCACTGATTGAATGGAAGTGAAACCTGATCGTAGGCTGATTTCAATCTTTATCAGCTAAATAATTGTTGTATTGATTTGTAGGGCTTTTCTGAGATTCTTTGTGGCGTTTGCTGTGCATCACATATGGTAGATTTGTTTTTCCATTTATAATAAGTGTCCTAGATAAGGATGTAACAGATCCACTGGAGGCAAGTGTAGACAAACCCAAGTGCAGTTTTATTTAAATCCAAACTTGAACAAAATAGCAAACTTGAACAAAATAGCAAACTAAACAAAGACTTAACTTCTTAAACATGAACAGAACTCACCAACAGCGGTTACACTGACAATATTCGACAAGAGACAATGGAAACATGAGGGCTACTTATACACAAAGACTAATGGTTTAACAAGACACACCTGAAAGCAATGAACAATGTGACAATGAAACAAGAGAACCAATCAAAACATGCACATGACAAACCAGGAATCATGACTGACTAAATTACAAAATAAAAGACACGAAACTTGAAAGTGAGAACAAAACCCACACCAACGTGGCAAAGGACAAGGACAATAAAAAATGTATTATAAAATGCTTGTGCTAAGTTCTTTGTTCTAAAGTTTATGTTCCACATTTAAAAATAAAAAAAAGCTTTATGCCACTTACAACAAAAATCTTTATCTGCTCAAATGTTGTTTGTTATAACAGTCAGGTAAAACATGATGAGTAAACAGATCTTAATCATTATTTTTTTATGACATTTTTAAATATATTTTTCAAAGTTAACAATATTTTACACACCTCAGGAATTGTTGCACACAAAATATTTAAACATTTAAAAAAAAAAAAGGCATAGCCTTTACTTGTAATTCCTTTCCCCCCCAAAAAGTGAATTGATAATAAATATTCTGGTGTTTTGTTTTTAAGATATGAAATATTATGCCTTTTATTAGTTGTAATAAAGTTTTTATTTTCAAGAATTCTTTTTCTTGAATTTCTTGAATATGATATCAGCACAGCTGAGACTCCTTTCAAAATATGTCAAACCTATTATTCTTATAAACAAACCTCAATCCTGTGACTTGATCGACTGTTGGCTTTACATTACCTTCCTCTTCCTCTCCAGATCCGTCCTATCAGAGATGCTCTTGATTCTCTGACAGAGAGTTAAGCATGTGTCTGCTGTTCCCTATGGCTCCTGGGGTTGACCTGTGAAAAGCAGTCAAGCTGGACACCGTGGTATCGCCCCCCACTGCCACAGCCTCAGCCCTGCCCGTCCCGCTCTCCCCCAGGAACCCTCATCAGTGCCTCTGGAACCGACCCACCACTGCTCCAGACCACCAGGAGGAGCAGTATGTAAGCGAGATCACTGCCAATGATGCCTCCAAGATTTGCAGAGATGCAGGAACCATCACAGGTCAGAGTGTACAAAGTTCGGGGATTGGCCCTGTCCCAAATGGCAAACTTCATATGCACTTACGATCTTGTGGACTTGGTCAATGGCCCCTCTGTGCGTGATATCATGAAGTCCATGAGACCGTAGGGTGTCCCATTTTGTGATTTTAGGCTGCTCGAGAGCGCCTCCTTTGTGGCTGATATGCTCCCTCAATGCACACTTTTGCCTGAAAGTTAATTTAACGTTACTGTAGACTTGGTGTAATTTATCTGATAGTAGTGAAGAAGTTACAAAAGCTTAAAAAAAATAAAATAATAATTAACACTTTTATACTTTGTATACTTGCTTTGTACTTAATACACTAATAATTGAGCAAAAAAAAAATTTATGCGACACTTCTGTTAATCTGCCAAGCGGCATAATTGTCACAATTTGGGACCAAACTTTTAGGCCTGTTTATGGATACTTAACTGTAAAACCATTTTTGCATAAATTGCCACATACATACAGTGAACCGGTTTTTGAGAATTATTTACACAATATCCCCAAAAAAGTGAGATGTCTGCTTATTGAAAAGAAACCGGTTGCTTCTAATAAGCCTTTCTGAACTTACTTACTAAGTGTAGTAACACCCTTTAATTTTTCAGCATGAGTAATGCTGTATGGACAGCCTACACACACACACACACACACGCACGCACGCACGCACGCACGCACACACACACAGGGCTGTTTGGACTCCATTATTTATTAAACTAGGCCACTTCAAGAGGCATAAAGTTTATTACCTGCCATGCGCCAACACTGATGCCTGACCTGTGCTGTCATTGGTCTCATGTTTCTTCAGCTTCAGTGCTGAATACTGTCATTGTGATCTTGATGATGATGATTATTATTAGCACATTCAACTGATCTTGGGTCAGACTCAGCAGTAAAAGACATTTTTTCTCTAAAGACTGAAACAAACCATTTTTCCTCTTGGTAATACTTTGGGAAAGATTCTCTCTCTCTCTCTCTCTCTCTCTCTCTCTCTCTCTCTCTCTCTCTCTCTCTCTCTCTCTCTCTCTCTCTCTCTCTCTCTCTCTTTCTCTCTTTCTGAGTTTTCCACTCGTAGTGTTAAAAATAGCTGTTGTCTAGCTGGGAATGTGGCTCTTTGTTACAGTGTTGTAGAGATAATCAGGTCTAGCGTTTAGAATTCAATGATGATATGCAGATGTCTGCGGTATAAATAAGTTCTAGTGTTGTCAAAAGTATTTGTACTTTGGTACCAAGTTGGTACTAAAATAAAATAAAAAGTAACAATACCAGCTTTTTTTTACAGTACCGTAGTACCGAATCAGTCTGGTATCCCCTAGGCGACTACTTTCAAGCATTCTTGTGTGTATTTGTATGTATGCTGTGTAAAAAAGTGTCAAAGGTTTCTCTTTTTCTCAGAAAACAAAGTGTTTTCTGAATCGTTGAGCATTCTAGCCAATTGAGTGCATGGCCAATCAGAGGTTTTTAAGAATTCACTCAATACTGCTTAAAACGCCCACTTTTTTTTTTTTGCCCAAACTCGGGTCCTATAACTAGTAAATAGGAAGTGATGATCGGGTAACCCTTTGGCTTGAACTATGGCGCCGTTATCAAAGCTGACAGAATTTGAAAGCTGAGACATTGTATCATTTCAAAAGTAACAAAGCACAAAGCTTATTGCGGTTATTGGTTCAGAGACCTGCTACAAATAATGTTTGGTGAAGTTTTGTTCAAGCACCTGTCAGGTTTCTGTCACTTCTGTCTAGTTCATATCTTGGGTTTGTAAGAAAGCTCTGACACTCCTGTTTTGTGGGCGCGCAGCTTCGAGTGTTCTCGAGCCATGCGCTCTCTCTTGTCTGTATGCCTTGTTACATGTGTGGGGCGTTATGTTTGGATCCCAGCACATCTGTCTAGTTTGGTTTTAGTTCTGTGTCGGAATTCGGACATTCGTGCTCAACGTGTTTGATTTCTGTTGTGAGCGCAAAGGATGAGCTTACGCTCGTTCTCGTGCGCTCTGTCTTGTCGTGTGAGTGTGCGGTTTCGAGTTCGCTTGGGCCGTACGCTCTTCTGTCCTCTTCTGTCCATTTATTCTCCTTGTGTTTTCAGTCCTGTGCTGGTTCGTCGTCTAACCTTGTCTGATGTCGCCTCATGTTTTCTGTCCATGTTGAGTCTAGTCGATGAAGTCTTGCCACCGGTCTTGTTTTCCCCCACGGTATAGTTTTTGTTTACATTTTTTATCTTATAAATAGCCTACCCATTGTCCTGCACTTGGGTTCCAACAACCCAAACCCTGACAGCACCAACTGAAAACAGCCAAGAAGATTGATCTGAGATTTAAGAATCACAATAAAATTACGATTGATTAAATATTAATTAATCAGTATTAGGGCTGCAACAAACGATTATTTTGATAATCGATTAATCTAACGATTATTAGAACGATTAATCGACTAATCGTCGATTATTCCGCCTACTAATCAGTAAGTTTAGAACGATTCAGCTTTTTCAATTAGTTAAAACATTGAGTTATACATATTCTAACTAGGGGTGGAACGGTACACAGAAGTCATGGTTCGGTTCATACCTCGGTTCAGACATCACGGATCGGTACGGTTTCGGTACAATGGAGTAAAAAAGCAAAACAAATGCAGAAGGCATTTTTATAAATGTCTTAAGCCTTGTATTTTTCGAATAAGTTTTATTAATAAAGGCATAGAACCAGTTTATTTGTAATGCACTGACAATAGTTTTATTTACAAAAAGACCTTGCGATATGTTTGGTAATTGTACCTGAATTAATTAAAAATTAATTTGCTATATTTCAGATCAATATATTTGTTTTCCTTAATTTTAATTAACCCTAACTTTATTCTCATCTGAATTATAAATTATTGATTTCTGTATAAAATAAAAACACATTTTATTTTATTTTTTAATCAATGTAGAATGTGTAACTTAAAAATAAACAGATAGTGCTCCTACTCCGAGGACAAGAAATGAAAACCAATACGATATGATGAATGTCCAAAAGATGGAACCCACAGACTGTTTTGAAATGGGGTTGGATAAATGTTTTGCTTTTAAAACAGTGTGTGTTTGTGTTTGTGTGTGTGTGTGTGTGTGTGTGGTTGGGTGACAGTTTGACAAGAGTTTAGAGTGTGACAAAAGCACTATGTTGTGTTTTATTGCGAGTGTACACAAATATAAGTAAACACTTTGCTGTTTGAATGATGTCCTATGAACAAAATGACGGAGTATGTTTTTATGTTTACACTTTTCGATCGCGCCTCTCTCTCTCTCTCTCTCTCACACACACACACAGAGTTTGATCGCGCCCGCGCGCCTCTCTCTCTCTCTCTCTCTCTCAATTCGATCGCGTCGCCCGCGTCTCTCTCTCTCTCTCTCTCTCTCTCTCTCTCTCTCTCAATTCGATCGCGTCGCCCGCGTCTCTCTCTCTCTCTCTCTCTCAATTCGATCGCGTCGCCCGCGTCTCTCTCTCTCTCTCTCTCTCTCAATTCGATCGCGTCTCTCTCTCTCTCTCTCAATTCGATCGCGTCTCTCTCTCTCTCTCTCTCTCTCTCTCTCTCTCTCTCTCTCAGTTCGATCGCGCCGCCCGCGCCCTTCTCTCTCTCTCTCTCTCTCTCTCTCGCGCGCACGCAAACACACACACACTCCAGCGTTGCACGTGAGATCAAACGACTACTCGACAACAAAGAAATTTGTCGACAATTTTTTATTGTCGACGTTGTCGACAATGTCGACTAATCGTTTCAGCCCTAATCAGTATTGTCAACCCAGCCCTATATGTATTATGTGGTATTGTTAAACCGACTACAGAAATGTTGGTATTTTGACCACACTAATGCAGGTGCCCCAGATTCATGCAATTGGTTGAGCCAGTGCTCATGTGTGATATTTCAGGACACCTAGCCTATTTCAGTCATATCTGTCAAATTCTATAGGGACATTATAGTGTATTAAAAAACTTATAGTGTATTAAACTCCAATTAATCATGTTGGATTTGTTTGTATTATGTTTGTATTATGGTTTTGAAAGGAAAGCCCCTACACTGGTGGTCTAATCTAATCCGGCCTGAACCAATCTTTTAAAGTTCATAGATCTCGTCATGTGTCAACAGTAATGACTAGCATGGACTGCTCAGTGTTCATTGTCTGGTTTGCAGTATGGAGTACTCATTCATTTTCATTAGGCTATAGAAGAATACAATTTTCATCAGGTAAAAGCATCTCAATCCATCTCTCTGTGCGTGTATGTCCGTGTGCTTGTTTATATGATTTATGAGGACATAAAAAATGGCATGGGCATTACTTTGGTATTACAACATAAATGTGGTTTATGAGGACATTAATTAATAATAAGTCCTCATAATTAAAATAGCTTAAAAACATACTAAGCATTAAAAATGTAAAAATGCAGAAAGTTTTCTATACAGAATATACAGTTTGTACAGTATAAAAACCATTACGGCTTTGGAATGTCCTCATAATGATAGGTGTACCAGCATGTGTGTGTGATACTGTGGATACATGGGCAATAGCACAGCAGTGTGTTTGAATAGGACTGCACATTCAACTGCTTTTATTCCATTCATTGGAGATAAATGCCTTACGCCAAATTAACGTAACTGGCAAGTGTAACTGAATTTTTGGCACCAGTTTTTGGCTGTCGTAGTTTTTCCTGTTGTCTCCTGGAGACACATTGTGTGAGGCCTTGACAAAAAGCCTCTCATGAATTTTCTCTGCTCGTCTTTAAGGGTCTGTAGTTGTGTAACCCTATTATGTTTATCTGTGATTAGAATTCAAACTGAAGATGAATGTTTTTGGTCACTTCCTTAGTTTACAATGTCCCCAGAGAAAAGGGGAGGATGGGAAAGAGATCTCTAATGAGCGTTTTTTTTGGGGGGGTTTTCTTCTTTTTTTTACTCAAAACTATTTTTTATCAGGGTTGTAATGGGTTGTACCAGTCATGTTTGGCTGAATTTGTTTTATTTGATCCACAAAGTTATGCGGTTATGCACTGTAAAAGCCTCTTTATATTCTAGAAGAATTAAGCATTTTAGTGTAAAACTCTTTGTGCAACATGTTGACTAGAATTTGATAATTAAAAAAAAAAAAGAAAAAAAAGAAATTCCCTCACCAATCATTCTGTTGGATATTTGATTGCAAACACTAATGACCTCTAACGTGATGTAGGACGTAGGACATAGGTGTAGTAGAGTAAGCTTAGGGAAGAATTGACAAACGTGGAAGTGCAGAGGATCGAGCAAAACAAAACAAGTTGGTCACGAATTAGAAGTCTAAAATTAGAAGTTTTAAAGGTGCCCTAGAATGTGAAATTGAATTTATTTTGGCATAGTTAAATAACAAGAGTTCAGTACATGGACATGACAAACAGTGAGTCTCAAACACCATTGTTTTCTCCTTCTTACTTAAATCTCGTTTTTGAAAAACACCCCTGAAAAACAGGCGAATCTCAACATAATACAGACTGTCATTAATATGTACGACTCCAAAAATCTGCATATGCCAGCCCATGTTCACAGGCGGAACTGCGCAGCCGAAGCATGGCAGTTGTTCAGTGTTTGGATGTACAAATGAACACAAAGGTATTTAGTTCCTTCATCCGAGCCTCTGAAGAAACAATGGGTTAATTTTATTTTCTCTGGAAACTTCCAAACATTTCACAGACGAGACTGTTTCCTCAACTTGGGCCAATACAGAGCTGGCCTCGATCGATCGAGCTACCAAGCAACACTTTCTGATGTGTAATTGTTCAAGTTCAGACAGGTAATCTTTCTCTCAAAATCGTTCAATACTGTATTTACATCATTGTGTTTGCATTGGTGAAAGCATTAGAGAGAGTGCAGAAACTGCGTTGCAATGATAAGATCTTTATTCTCGCGATCAACACACTGTCATCTGTTTGCTCAATGCTCATCACGGCAACATTTTATGTGATGGGAATAGATCTAAATACTTTAAAAACATCTCACGATTCGTTAATCTCGATAGCTGTAATAGTAAAAACGTATAACATCTCTAGTAAAAGTATTCGAGAGAGTTTCACATGTAATACGTAGCTATTTCATATGCAAGCATGTCAGCCAATCACAGCAGAGGCCGGTTACACACAGCAGACACGCCCCTTCAAACAGAGCGTTCACATCAGAGGCTAAAATCAGGCTAGGAAAAATGCCTTTTATTTGTAAATTGTGACTATTTTTTATCTAAAAAACATTTTAACATTATAAGGGCAACCCAGAAAACATTATACAATAAAAATAAAAACCAATCTAGGGCACCTTTAAAGAAAAATGAGGATTTCAATAGGGAATTCAGGTTGATTGTGACACTTTTTCCAAGTCATCTCAATGGCAAAAAGTGTCCCAATCACCCTGAATGTAAGAGAAGAGAAGTTACGTCATAGGTCAGAGGTCACCCTTCCGCCGGAACACGACTCTAAGTGTGTACAGCTGTTACCGGAAGCCAGTGATTACTGATTATAGTTTCTAAAGTTTTAAATATGGATATTTTTTCTTACAAAAAACATAGTTCTGATTCAGAAGTCATTTATTAACCCACTGGAGTCGTATGGATTACTTTTATGATGGATGGATGCGCTTTTTGGAGCTTTAAAAACTCAATTCGATGCCATTACTAAGCTAGGAAGAGAGAAGATATTTGTTATTATAACTTTGTTTGCGGTCGGCTGAAAGGAGGAGGTCATGTACACCTAGGATGGCTTGAGGGTAAGTAAATATTTAAAATTTGGGGGAACTGTTCCTTTAATATAATTATTGCATCCCTAATGTTGAATGAGGTCCAAAGCATTTGAGTTTATTGTGGATATTAAATGAGTGGTTGGTGAGGGTTGGTTTTGTCTAGGGTGAATACTTTAGCGTTAATCACTGACTGCGATATAATCCATTCCAAGACCCTTTGTGAGATTTCCTCTGCTATCATCACAGATTCTCAGTTGGCTGAATTTGCATAGTGCAAATTCAGTGTTGCCATTTCCTCCTGCTCCTGACAAGTAGTCCTTAGTGAAACAGCGAGAGACTTCCTACTCATCACCTTATAAAAATTCACAATTTACCAGTTGAGTTTGCCATTGATTTGTTGGGACTTCTGTAGTACTGTTACTACAGGAATCATAGCTATAGATTTTGACATTCTCAGGAGTTGCTAATATGGGTGCTTTTACAGGGTGTTGCTACTAGGGTTGTTAAGGCATTTTTTGTTGTTTTTAGTATGTTGCTACAGTGGCCCTCCAGGACAGAGTTTGACACGTGGCTTATGATAATATTCACAAAATTTAATTTGGTTGGGTGTTGATTTCAATTTTCATCAGCGTTTCTCAGAAATCGCTTACTGCAACTTTAATAAAAATGATGAGTCACAGATTTATTCATATTTGCAGAAGCTGTCTGATGCGCCAGCTGTTATCGTCGCCTGTGTTGCATTGCGTGTTTGTTATTTCGGGGCGGAGCATTGAAGGGAGGGGTGTGTTTGTTTGGATGTCTTTCAAATGTCAATTTTTTTATTTATTTTTTATTGGCTTAAACTTTTTTACTCTACTAAAGCTTAAAAATACCATAATATGTTTGCAGATATTTAGGAAACATGCTTGTTTCTCTGAAAAACACTTCTACAGCCAGTTATTTTACTTTATTATTTTACATGTTCCGTGTTGTCTGTTTCAGTTTAGTTTAGTTTATTCACAATACCTCATCAAGCATTACAATAATACAGTTTTTAAAGGTCCAGAGTAGGTTAGGTACAGTGAAATGGGTCTCCCGAAGAAGCAAAAAAAGCTTATAAGTAGGGGCCCAAAGTTCTTGAATGGGTAGGTACTGACAAGGTACATTGAGACACAATAAATACACACAAAAGGTGTACCATTACATATGTTTCAACAACATACTCACTCAAACAAACATACACATACGTCCCAGTAATCCATGAAAGCCAGTTTTAAATAATTAGGTATAGGTTAAGAAGAAATTATGTTTTAATTGTCTTTTGAAGTTGGAGATAGAGGTCAACACCTTAATACCATCATCAACCCTGTTCCAAATCTGCGGACCCCTACAAACAACACTCATACTGGTGCGCACATGTCTGCGATATTTTCCAAATATAAGTGGTTTGATTCTCGTTTGGTATGTATGCTGGGGGCTGAAGATAGGAACAAGGTTACTCAGTCTAGGGTTCAAGCTATTTACAATTTGAAACATTAAACAAGCATTCTGATATTCATTTAGCTCAGCTAGTCTTAATAACTTAAAGCGATAGAATAGAGGGCGGGTCAGGGAATTTATCTCTGACCAGGACAACGCCCGTATGGCTTTCTTTTGCAAGGATTCGAGTTTTTTAAGATGACTTGTAAAGGTGTTGCACCATATCACATTACAGTAATTAAGATGTGGTTCAAAGAAAGTTTTATACAACATCATAAGGGCAGACAGAGGAAGAAAATGTCTGATCTTATAAAACAAGCCAACATACTTTGATAGTTTACTTACAAGTTAGTCAATATGACATTTAAAGCTAAGAGAGTCATCAATGAGGACCCCAAGAAATTTTGTTGAGTACACTCTTTTTATCTCCTGCCCATTCATTTTAATCAGGCAGTGAGTAGTATTTTTTTAAAAAACATTGTTCGAATTAAATAAAATTAAATTTGTTTTGCTGATATTTAATGACAGTTTGTTGCATATAAACCAGGAGTCAACTTTGGTTAACTCTGAGTTTACTATGTCTTGTAGCATATGTAGGTTCTTGTGTGATGTAAATAAATTTGTGTCGTCAGCAAAGATTATTTTATGGAATATTTTAGAGGAATTTATAAAATCATTTATGTATAGAATGAATAAAAGTGTCCCCAAGATTGAACCCTGGGGGACCCCATAGATTATAGGCTTACAGGTAGAGTTTTGTTCATTGATATGGACATACTGTTCCCTCTCATTTAGATAATTTCTGAACCATTCAAGTGCGAGACCTCTGACACCATAGTGATTTAATTTGTACAATAAGATATCAAAGTCAATGGTGTCTGTCAAATGCCTTTGATAGGTCCAAGAAGATACCGACACCGTATTTTCCCTCTTCAGTACAGTCGTTAATTTGTTCTACTAAGTCAAGTATTGCCATACAGGTTGTGCTCTTTTTTCTAAAACCATATTGTGAAGGAACAAGAATATTCAATTTGTCAAGATAACCACTGAGTCTATTGTATACCACTTTCTCCAATACTTTAGAGAAAGTGGGTAGAATTGATATGGGCCGGTAATTGTTCATATCATTTCTGTCGCCCAATTTAAAAATTGGGATTATTTTAGCAATTTTTGTCATTTTGGGTACAATACCAGTAGATAAAGAAAGATTAATACAATGAGCCAGTGGCTCTACAATGATGTTCGCTATGGCCTTCATAATCCTACTACAAATTCCATCCACACCAGAGGAGCATGAGCTCCTTAAGTCTAATATGATCTTGAGGAGTTCAGTGCCATCTTTTGGCATCATAAAAAATGAGTGAGTGTAGCTACCAGAGAGAAAATGCTTGAAGGTGACACCCTGAGGTTGGCTTATCTTTTTAGACAAATTTGCACCTATTGAAGTGAAGTGATTATTAAAAGTCTGTGCTAGTTCAGCTTTGTCATCACCAATGTCAGGTAAAACAGTCGATTTATGTCTCCTATTGAGAACTTCATTTAATACATTCCATGACCTCCTGCAGTCCCCTTGCGAAGCTTTTAACAGTTCCGTATAGTGAATTTGTTTTCTTTTTCTTATGATCTGTGTTAATTTATTTTTATAGGAAATATATTTCTCTTTTTTTAAGATAGAAGGATTTTTTATGTAGGATTTATAAAGCTTACCTTTATATTTAATCGACTTCAAAATCCCCTTTGTAATCCAGGGGTTCTGGAGGGTAGTGCTGCATCTGACAGTCTTCTCAGGAATTGTGTCCTGGATGGAACCTTGAATGATCTTTATCAGACTGTCATATGCAGCATCAGGAGTCACACTGTCATAGACAGAGTCCCATGACTTGGCCTGTAAATTAACAGTTAAATGTTGTAGGTTTCTCTCGTTGATGATTTTAGATTTAATTTTAGAAGGTGAAGGAGAGAATAATTTACCAGAGCCAAAGAATATTACAATGGGAAAATGATCTGTGATGTCAGACTGCACGACTCCTGTCTCCAATTTAGTATTTTGAATATTAGACACGATATTATCAATAATTGTTTTAGATGTCGGTGTAACTCTAGTAAATCTATTGATGGTGGGGAAAAAAGAGGAGGAATGTAATGTATTCATGAAGTCATGTTTTGCCCAGTCTTCCTTAGAGATATCAATATTATAGTCACCAAGAAGTATGCAGTCTTTTTTTTGCTTATTCAATTTATGTAATAGTTCTTCCAATTTACTGCAGAATATGTTGAGAGCCGAATCTGGTGGACGATAAATAACACCTACAATAACTGTTTTGTCAGAATTTTTAATCTCAATGAATAGAGACTCACAATGGTCATCCTCTAAATAATAATCACAGATATTGACTTGAAGACTGCTCTTAACTGTAGTACTATAAAAATATTGTAGTACCATTGTGTAGTAATTTGTACCACGCCGCAGTCATCAGCGCCAACTTGCAAGGAAAAGAAAAAAAAGAGAAAAACCTCAAAATAAAACGTAAAATGTCTCTCACCTTTCCGTCCTGGAAACATAGTCCAATCTCCCGTGAAAGGGAGTAGTCTATTGGAAGCATTAAGTCATGATTGAGTCAGGATAGAAACACTGTCTCCCGTAATCAGCAAAAGTGGATGCCAATCACCGTTGTCAATGGAGGATGCAAAAAATAGGAACTCTACTTCAAACGACAACCATGATCTTATGCGTTCCGTGAGGGCAAGGAGACAATAAAGGCTTCAGCCTCAGCTACCGTTGGAAAGTGTTTCCTACCTCCCGATTCCATCTTGATGTAAAGCCTGGCCGGGTACAGCAGGGCTGGCTTGAACCCTCGCTCGTACAACTCCGACATGACCACCTTGAACTCGTTCCGCTGCTGCACAACCTCTGGAGGATAATCCTCAAACACAAGAATGGTACAGTCCCGGAATTTCAGTTTACCCCTCATGGTCCGGGCATAACGGATGATCTTATCCTTTACCTGGGACCTGAGGAGACGAATGATGACCGGTCTTGGCCGCTGGTTAGGTGGAGGTTTAAGTGCCAGGGCTCTATGAGCCCGTTCACATTCCACAGGCGAGTCGAGGACCGCTCCAAAGACCTCCTCGAGCATCTTGGTGAAGAAAACTGTCGGTTGTATCCCCTCCACGGATTCAGGTACACCGATTACTCTAATGTTGTTACGACGGCTTCGTGATTCGAGGTCGACAACTTTAGTTGCTAGTTTAGCATGGTCCGTCTGGAGCTTAACAATAGCTTCATTGGCAGCTTTCAGGCATATCTCTCGCGCATCACCTTCGCTCTCAAGAATTTCAAGTTTCTCTGCGTGTTCTGTCACTGTAGTTATGACACCGTTCAGTTTGGTCTCGAGAGCTGAGAGAGTTCGTTTGAAGTCCTCGGAGATGGCGGTTCGATGAGACTCAAGCAGATGGGTGAGTGACGCCATGGTGACCGCCTCGACGTTTGAGTCGGTTTGCACTGCTTTAGCCTTCGGCATAGTTGCAGCAGATCAGCAAGACAGTGAATCCACCACTTTCGAATAGGTTTAAGAAGCGAGTTAGGTTACAATCGGTAAGGTTTAATGAGCAAACATTTGCAAGAGCAAGAGCGCGAGACGCAGCGTGCCTCACTTGTTACCTCATCACTTGCAATGAGTGTTGATGAAGTCTCTCAAACACACACACAGACTCACTCCACAGTTGCTGTCCGTTTTTGTTTTGGTCTGTGTGATCTCGCCCACAGCCAGTTCACCCAATAGTATTTCGACACCCCGGGATGCCAGTTGTAAGGAAACACAGCGTATTGCATTCTTGTAAATGAGCAAACAAACTAGGTCAGAGATTTCAGATTCTGCACAACCTAAAAAGCCTCGATACTTATCTAAAAATCTCTATGAATGAGAGCATATTAAAATGCGGATAAATCAACTAATTAACTTAAAGTCTGTAAGTCTCTTTGGCTTTCGTTGTCCATTGCACTCATTCCTGTTGTGTGTGCTCAAACTGGCAACCCGCGTGAGCTTCGAGTCTGAGGAGGAGGGGGCGGAGGAAACAACTATCTCTGATATTTTGAATTTCGACTGCAGTACCTATTTCGCCCACTAGCTGTCATTCTTACAGACTGCACCTTTAAGTTTTAGTTTCAATTATTTTAGTAACTTAAAGGCACTGTATGTAAGAGGTCGCCGCTAGAGGTCGCTTTTTCAAAACATAACAAAGGCGTAGCTGGATGGTGCTGTGAATGAGCAGGGAATCATGGGAGTTATCATCTTCACCTCTACAGCCGATGGAAAGCAATCCCACAGGACTCAGTCAGGCAGAAATCATGTTCATGGATGAGCTAATGTATTAAAGTTTTATTAACGTTATTGTGGTATGAAGCCTGGGACATTTTACGTTGTTGTTTTTATTATCTTATATGCCACAGTCGACCGCTGCCGCTCCTTTGTTGTGTTTACTTTACGTTTAAACGTTTAATGCCTGCCTCCTTCTTCCTTAACGTCCTTCTTCCCTGAACTTGAACTTAGGCTAAATTTACATTAGCCTATTATTATTTTTTCATTTGAATAAAACAGCTTTATCTGGCAAATGAAAATTAAAAGGTAACGCAGGGCTGTTTTACTTGGTCAAAACAATCATACTAAAATACGTTTGAGTGTGTTGAAAGACGTAATAATGTTACTCTGTGCGTTCATTCTCAGACCTGCCAACCCGTACGCATTTTGCGTAGCGGCCACGCATTTTGACCTCTAAGTACGCTGGTACGATTTGTCACTCTAAACTAGGGGTGTGACGGTTATGATATAACCGTGAGACCGACGGTTATAGTTGAACACCGTCATTAGAACTCTATAACCGCCAAAACCGTGTTATTAAAATATATTACAGATAAGGTTACACTATCAGTGTTGGGGAGTAACGGAATACTTGTACCGGCGTTAGGTATTCAGAATACAAATTATGATAAACTGTAGTATCCACAGAACATAAAATATTCATTTTATTTAATTTTTCGTGTTCGCATTTATGAGGAAAAAACAATGTTATGGACGTGAGCGCTCTGAAAGCGGCACTAAAAAGATGCTTTAAAACTTTCACAGAGGCATCAAACAGAAAGCACAAAACCTTTCTTTAAAACGAATTTCGTTTTATATTAATTGTATCTTAATTTTAATCAATGTTTCATCAACCAATTGCCTGGATTTAATAAATAAGAAGTAATAAAAGATAAATATAGCAGACGATAGATAATCACGAAACAGAGGCGCCGGCTCGTGAACTGGAGCTCATCTCGTAAATGAACCGAAACTCGGCGTATAAGGTCGCCTACTCGCCTCACAGTCACAGACATGTCTACTTTTAAACAGAACAATTCAAAACGAAAGAAAACAGACTACAGACTGCTCTCTGCTTATGTAAATGTGCATTTTTCTCTGGCGCGTTCACTACTGCGAAGATCGCGAGTCAGCATCGTCGTCACCTTCATCTTTTCAGATACTGACAAAGAAAACACTTGTTTATTAATAAACAATTACAATATCTCCTTGCTATATTTTACATATTCATAATCATTATTTTTGCCGGTTCTTTGTGACAGATTGTAGGTGCTTTACTGGCAGCGCCACATGAACGCGTCACCAACGCATCCACCAGAATAGTTTTTTTTTTTTTTTTTTTTTAAGGATTTGTTTAGTGTGCGTGTTTAATTTAATGGAAAGCACGTTCACTGCTAGTTGTCTTGCTGTTAATTTTAAATAAACGTAGAGCAAGTAGCTAATCAGTGCCTGCTCGTTTATTCAAACTAAGTTGTCCTATAACAACCCCCACCCCCCCCCCCCCCCCACCACCAATTCTGAAACCGGCACACCCCTACTCTAAACTACGCAAAAACCTGGTGACGCGCCTCTGTTCACGCGCAGTCCTCAAATCAAGCAACCGTAAAAGAAGAAGAGTTTGACCAATCATAGCACTGCGTTCATTCCCCACATAGCAAGCGCGGATGATTGACAGATGCGTAAGGCCTATCATGATAAAGGATCCCGCTCGATCCCCCGTCAACTCCCGCGGCCCGCCGTCTGACTGATTTCATAAGCGAGGACAGTAGGCTGTAGTCACAGTACTTCTAACTCCTGAAGGTAAACGCGCTGGGGTGCATGTGGAAAGTTTAAATATTGTATTGAGTTAGTTATCTGGATTTGATCATCACACGGGACAGCAGTAATCGCAATCGCATGGATTATCTTAAAGGTTGTATCAGTCATTTCAGGCCCAAAAACAATCATCTAATCTTTCCTAACAATCCGCTAGCTGCCCGCCCCATAAGCATGCCGTCCAAAAAACGCGTCTCTGTAGGCAGCCTAGGCTCTGAAATCTGCACAAAAAACAAATGGGAACAACCACCACTCAAAACCAAAACAAACAGTGTTTCAACCAATCACCGACAGGGGCGGGTGTTGCTCCGACATCGCGTTCAGCCGTGAACGAGCTAAAAAACCTCACAACACCCGCCCCTGTCGGCTATTGGTTGAAACACTTTGTTTTGGTTTTGAGTGGTGGATGAAAGCCCTTTTTTTTGTAAACAATGGTACAACTGCCAGCTTGTACAACCAGCTTAAACCCCTGCATCCCCCCCCCCCCCCCCCCCCCCCCGTTCTGAGAAGCTCGATCTGATTTTGTTATGTTAGATAGCAAATCTTTCTGATTTAGCCACTTGACAAAATTTTGTTGTCTCTGAGGCATGGTACACACGTTACTCACGGTAAATCAAGAAAACAAGATATTTAAACAATTAGACTAACCGTGTTAAGCTATATAACAATGACTAGTTTTCTGTTGATAAAGGTATCCAAACAATTGCTCACTGGCAGCCGAAGCATTGACACGGGCCATTACACTGGTTTCTCTGGATTTAAACATTGTTGGAAAAATTGGGGATAATGCAAGTACACAAGGTAACAAAATATATAACATTGTTTTAGTGGTTTTTGGATATTTTAAACCAAAAAACCTTACATATTGTGCCTTTAAACTAAACGAAAGTGAGAAATGTTTCCTTGGCAACTAGATGAAATATAATTCTTTATAAAACAATAAACATTTTATTTTAGTTAATGCTTATTTTATTTTAAGTAATGAAAAATAATACATTATCATGGTTTTAATTTTAGTTAACAGCAATAACCCTGATCCTAGATTAGGGCTCTCTGTACTCCATAGGTAATAATGTCTCCAGTCAGCTTGATGATGCTTTACTTCAAGGAAATGTGGTTTGGTTTTGTGACCAGCCCTTCCTCCACTAAAGGACAGGACAGACGGTGAATGAGTGAGATCATCGCTCCACCCCCCTCACGGCATTGTGTTTTCAGTGTTTTGCTTTCATTTGTGATAAGATACGTC
Organism: Semotilus atromaculatus; assembly: GCA_031834385.1. Taxonomy (NCBI): domain Eukaryota; kingdom Metazoa; phylum Chordata; class Actinopteri; order Cypriniformes; family Leuciscidae; genus Semotilus; species Semotilus atromaculatus. Next base: position 8,377,039 of record JAULUF010000041.1, on the reverse strand, counting down.
GGTTAGAATGTTGTACTGCCACAGGCACCTCATTAGCATGTGGAAAGCTTTAGGTCATTTAACCTACTTTTCTTTACTCTGGATACAATATCACGACACACTGCCACCTAGTGGATGTCCAGGGTTAATGTGACGGCCGTTATGCCCCACTTTCAAGTATAATATATATATATATATATATATATATGTTTTTTTTTTTTTTACAGCAGGTCAAACGGCTATGAGCAGAGCAGTATAACCTACAGTATGTTTACTTGTTCTGTTTAATGAGTGTTTGAGATGCAGCAGTCAAACTTGTCTGAAGAGCAGACGAGTATCTTATCTCTGAGCTGGCTTTCATCTTTGACCTTTGACCCATATGCATTAAATGAGTTCAAAGTTCTGTTACATATTTTGTCTTTTTAATTTATTAACGGCCTTTGACGTAAAATTGCATTTACATCAAATGTCTGCAAACAATATGCGTGTGTTGTAATGTGAATGTGTCAGATTTGCAGAAATATGTTCTGGAAGCTCAGACATTTAAACGTTATTAATTAAATAATTAAAGTTTGATTATTTAACAGGATGCCTAACCGGACTGAGGATAAATGGATAAAGTGAAGGATTTGACAGCGATATGTCGTGTTAGCTTCAACTATCAGTTTTTGTATTTTTAACCATTACATCATAGTTTTTATATTTTTAACCATCTTTTGAAATTTGGATTCGATCATATGTTTATATAAAAAATCATAATTTATATGTATGTGTGTTGGTGAATTTAGGTTTAGTGAGGACACTTTTTTTCATCTCAGGCAAAGAGATGAAAAAATGTTCATTTTTTCATTTTTATTTATAAAAATTAAATAAAAAAAGTCTATTTTAGGTAATACTTTATTTCGATTGTCCACTTTAGACATTATACTAACTATAAGTAACTTTTCAACTACATGTCAACTAACTGTCAGCTTAATATCTGCTGACACTTTATTTTGTTGGTCCCCCAACAGACTAGGTCCCCTCAACTGACTATAAGTAACTTGGCGACTACAAGTCAACTTATTCTCCTAACCCGAACCCGAACCCTAACACCTAACCATAACCTAACAGTCTACTGACAGTCTACTATAATATACTAATACTCTAATGAGAGTTAGTTGACATGTAGTTGAAAATGTACTTATAATTAGTAGAACATCTAAAGTGACTATCGAAATAAAGTGTAACCCTATTTTTATATATATATATATACACTCACCGGCCACTTTATTAGGTACACCTGTCCAACTGCTCCTTAACACTTAATTTCTAAGCAGCCAATCACATGGCGGCAACTCAGTGCATTTAGGCATGTAGACATGGTCAAGACAATCTCCTGCAGTTCAAACCGAGCATCAGTATGGGGAAGAAAGGTGATTTGAGTGACTTTGAACGTGGCATGATTGTTGGTGCCAGAAGGGCTGGTCTGAGTATTTCAGAAACTGCTAATCTACTGGGATTTTCACGCACAACCATCTCTAGGGTTTACAGAGAATGGTCCGAAAAAGAAAAAACATCCAGTGAGCGGCAGTTCTGTGGGCGGAAATGCCTTGTTGATGCCAGAGGTCAGAGGAGAATGGCCAGACTGGTTTGAGCTGATAGAAAGGCAACAGTGACTCAAATAACCACCCGTTACAACCAAGGTGGGCAGAAGAGCATCTCTGAACGCACAGTACGTCGAACTTTGAGGCAGATGGGCTACAGCAGCAGAAGACCACACCGGGTGCCACTCCTTTCAGCTAAGAACAGGAAACTGAGGCTACAATTTGCACAAGCTCATCGAAATTGGACAATAGAAGATTGGAAAAACGTTGCCTGGTCTGATGAGTCTCGATTTCTGCTGCGACATTCGGATGGTAGGGTCAGAATTTGGCGTCTACAACATGAAAGCATGGATCCATCCTGCCTTGTATCAACGTTTCAGGCTGGTGGTGGTGGTGTCATGGTGTGGGGAATATTTTCTTGGCACTCTTTGGGCCCCTTGGTACCAATTGAGCATCGTTGCAACGCCACAGCCTACCTGAGTATTGTTGCTGACCATGTCCATCCCTTTATGACCACAATGTACCCAACTTCTGATGGCTACTTTCAGCAGGATAATGCGCCATGTCATAAAGCTGGAATCATCTCAGACTGGTTTCTTGAACATGACAATGAGTTCGCTGTACTCAAATGGCCTCCACAGTCACCAGATCTCAATCCAATAGAGCATCTTTGGGATGTGGTGGAACGGGAGATTCGCATCATGGATGTGCAGCCGACAAATCTGCGGCAACTGTGTGATGCCATCATGTCAATATGGACCAAACTCCCTGAGGAATGCTTCCAGCACCTTGTTGAATCTATGCCACGAAGAATTGAGGCAGTTCTGAAGGCAAAAGGGGGTCCAACCCGTTACTAGCATGGGGTACCTAATAAAGTGGCCGGTGAGTGTATATAGCCTTTGTAATTTAAATGGGTATTACAAAAAACTGAGTAACTTAATTGAAGTTCAAATGGTTACCAATTGAAACGATACATAATAAAATACTATCGAATTATTTGGTTGGTAAAGTAAAAGAAAACGTTTGTTAGAGTTTTCACGTCTGTTTTGTTACCTTTTCATGGTAGCAAAAATCAACACGCATTGTTTAAAAATCATGCGTGAAGTTTGTGTCACATGATACATCAAAAATATTGATGTTGCGACGTCAAATTACCCTGTCAAGCTGTCTGTACTTAGCTCTAGTAACACCATCATTAGTGTTGCAATTGAACACTTTACATGTCAGACACCACTTATTCTTCCTCTGGCCACATTTTTATTTTCGTTTTAGCTTGTTTACTTGTTAAATTACAATAGGCTCTGAATTCTATTGTCTTCAGAAACAGGTCTGGTCTGGGTCAAGTCAACACTCGCACTCATTCAGGGTCAAGGTTGTGTACATATGTGTTTAAAGGTTAGTGTAGTTTTGTAAAGTCAACTTCAGTATTGTTTTGACACAGTTGCCAAGGTCACTCTGCCTGTCCTGAGTCACAGCAAAGATTATCTCAGAATTCCCAAAACAGAAATACTGTTTACTGCCGTTGCCGTGGTAATGTACCACTGATGTGTGTTTTGGCCAGGCTGGCTAAATATTATTCTGCTTTTCAGCCTTAATTTACAGATATAGAGAGGAAAGATTGGGAATGAGAAATCTGAGTGTTGTACCAACAGCTCATCTGTTGAGAGCAAATACTTTAGTGCCATGACTCTGACAGTAACTGGCCGTTTTACTGGCACATCTTCAAAATGTATTAGAGACTTACAGTAAGATGCATTTACTGTACATCTGATTGGCTCTTTCCCAAAGATTCCCATTCATCTCCTTAAGGCAGTCGTCTGGATGTGTTGCGATGCACGTTTGCGTTTCCCACATGTACTCTCATGTTCTTACTGCCGAGTCATGAAAACCTGTTGTGTTCTTAAATAGATAGAGAACGCATATAACCAGGTGTGGAATCACCACCTTCAATAGACTTAGTGATAACAAGATTTTTAATACAGTCTATAGTCAATAGAATTGATATACTGTATTTGACTTTGTTCATCTATATTAGTTTGTAAATGATGTCCTTTCTTTGGAGTTAGTGCTTTAGGTGTGCAGGTAATAAGGTAGCAATGTAATTCCTTTTGCTTAATGAGTAGTTTTCTATCAGATAGCTTTCTGTATCGTGTGTGTTTACCATCTGTTAACCATGTCAGTGTCACGTGTGAAGCTAAAGCACTTTAGAAGTCACACTGGATAAGAGTGTCTACTAAATACTGTACTTTTACTGTAAACTGCTTTTACTGTAAAAAGTGTGTGTGTGTGTGTGTGTGTGTGTGTGTGATTCTGCTCCCCCCCGCTGAAGTAATCAACATGCTGTGCGAGAGTGATAGAGAACCAAATCACAACACCTAATGTTTGTGTTTTAGAGTAGTCTACAGCATGTGGCCAAAAGTTTCACCCTGTTCTGAACTCCAGCTCATGTCAAACTAAAGTAGCAGTCTGTGACATTAAACCACCTTGACATTCTCTGTTTGACTTGTGCTTGTACAGAGAGAGAGAGAAATTCTAGGGACAGTAAGTCATTGCTGTAAGACTGTCACAGATCATCATCTGATTCTGAGCAAAAGCATTGTTGTTTTTTTTTTATATATATATTGTGTGTGTGTGTGTGTGTGTCTGTCCTTCCGTCCTGGTGGACATTTTTTGGTCCCCATGAGGAAAACAGCTTCTTAATCATACAAAGTGATGTTTTTTGAAAATACTAAAATGCAGAAAGTTTTCTGGGATGGGTAGGGTTAGTGTACAGGGATAGAATTTACAGTTTGTACAGTATAAAAACCATTATGTCTATGCAATGTCCCCATAGAATATGAAAACCCATGTGTGTGTGTGCACCTACATAACTATATTTTGGGGACAAATCTGTTCCAAGAAGTGAACAAAGTCTCCAAAAACCTCACTCTGGGGATGTCCTCATTTGTAAATCTGGGTTAAAAAAAAAAAGTAATTAAAGGTTTGTTTTTTTTTTTTTTTTTTTTTAAAGCAGAAAGTTTTGTGTGATGGGTAGGGTTTGTGTAAGGGGTTATGATATAAAGTTAGTACAGTACAAAAAGCATTATGTATGTGGAATGTCCCCATTTAGATAGCTAAGTAAAGTGTGTGTGTGTGTGTGCTTGCTTGCTTGTTTATTTTATATATAAAAATGCTGCTGTTTTTATTTTTTTTATAATTAATAATAATATTTGCATTTATATTGTCAGCATGACAAAAATGATAATAATTTCCATGTTTAAATATTCATTTTTAATCCTAGGCTTCCATTGTGGACCCCAATGTATTTCTTTGTATGTTATGTTTAAAATATTGTGCATATTCATGCATGTACTGTTTTGTTGAGGTTGCTTCTTTTTCTTTCCCCCTTATACTTACTAACACACTGAACAGCTGTGAAACGACTAGATTTATCTGAGGCAGTTCCCCTGAGGCTGTCTAACTTCCTGCCTAACACACGCCCCCAAAACCCCCTGATCTGCCGCCCGTTCAGCGCAAAGTACTGTAAGTCGCACATGCTTTTTCACGAAAAGAGAAAACTGATCCAGGGTCAGGAGGAGCGCTGAAGTCAACTGGCCTGAGAGCGCTTCAGTCTATGTTTAGTGAGGGCCATGTGACCGGTGTCATCAGCATGCCAGACATGGCTGAGCCGTGTCCGCGTTTGCTCACTGCCTCCTCCCTCGTCTTTCCACTCTCCCTCTCTTCCTCTCATGATCACTCGTTCTCTCGACGCCGTGTCCGATCCTGAAGGAGTGTAAAATGTAAGTTTGGGCGAGTGAACGGAGTGCCCGTGGCTGCAGCACCATGAGTGAGTACTGCTTCTTCACTCTCACTGGAGACAGATTTTGTGTAGATGTCCTGTGATTCAGGGTTAAGGCTAAGTTGTTGGTCTTTAGGGTTCGTTGAACTGGGACTTTGTAAGTTGGCAGTTTGCACTGCCTCATGCCAAAAAATTTCCATCAAATGCCTTCAAAGAGAAATTTTTATCTTGGATTGAAAGTCCAAGTTTGTTTGACTTTTTAGGGATTTTAGATATTCAGTGTAGTTTTTAATTATTTTATCTCTCTGCCTATATATCGGTCTATATGTCTCTGTCTATCTATTTATCTGTCTGTCTGTCTACAATACACATAAAGTGGGATTTAAAAGTCTGGCTTCACATTAAAAATCTGTGATTTAAAATCTACATTAAAACCTGGAATTTAACAACCATAAAAAATATGTCAAATATAGACCAAGGACATTGTATGTTCTGGGCAGTATTTCTGAAATAAGCAAATATGTTAACAATGTTGCGTACTTTGTGCAAAAGGTCAAACGTTCATGTTTCCATTGATATTTTTCGAATAATGTTATTAAAAGGTTTTACACAAACTTGTAGAGTTCATGCCTCTTGAAACAGCTTGCAGCTTTACAAACCAAATGTGCTTGTGTGTGCCAGTTTTTGGTGCAACTGTATAAATTTCAACTTGTCACTGAAAGTGTTTTGATAATATAGTATATCCTAATAAAATTGATAATAAAATCGATAATTTACAAATTGGACCCCACCGTACATGCATGTAGGTAATGTTCTTTAATGGTGAAGGAGACTGGAAGGACAGCGTGTTTTCACTAGTGCTGTTGCTGTAAAAATACAAGCCTGAAATAATCACTGGTCATCCACATCCAGCACACACACTCAAACATGCAAAAGGACACTATATTTCAACACACATCTGTCCTGACCACAAAAGAGGAAACCAATACAGGCTGGTGATTATTGTCATGAATCTTAGAATTTAGGTCTGTTTATTAGTTTAATGTTGTGATCTATGTATGGTAATGCTTTAATAGTCTATATTAAATATATTAAATAGTCTATGTGCTGCTCTCATTTCAACAAAGTCCTGACAGGTTTTGACCTGCTCTTTTTTTTTTTTTTTTTTCAGTTGGCTTTATAAACCAAAAGACTACTCTTTAGTCAGATTTGAACAGAACGAAACCTTCATCATGTGTACAGATTTTCTTTACATCAATCTGAAAAAAAAAAAATCCCATGTTTTCACTGCACTTGTAAAGATGTTATTTCCATTCTCAGTCTGTTTATATGGCAGATATGAGTTCAAGTCTTTCTGTGGAATACAGAGTGAGTTTCCCTGTCACGGGCCCCATGCTTTCCAGAGTAGTGTAGAGAAGACTGTCTGACTATCTTAGCACAGCGCTACAGAACAGGAGGGAAGTTAAATCCTATTATGTTTGGTTTTCCCCTTCTTTATTATACTAAGATCATGCTTAAATAATCACCGTTTCTTGAACAGTTGGCTACATTTTCACAATCAATGGGATTGACCATGTTTTATAATCTGAATCTCAAACTGTCCCATTCAAACAACATCTTTGCTGCATGAATTAACCAAAGTCGATCCCCTTTTTTATTTGCTGTGGGTATCCAAAGGGTCAGTGACTAAAGTACAAATCGATGATGATGACATCCAGAACACTGAAACCTTTCCAGGATAGTTCCATTCTCATAGGGGTTTGTCGAAAAATTGTCCTGAAAAAAGTTCAGTTCTAGAGTGGGGTTGTCACTCTCGTACACAGCCGAACAATGCAGTCTGTCTGCAGGATTTCTGGAAAATAGTACATTGCTTCTTGCACATTTTGACATTTTCTAAGTGAAATGTTCAGTGAGTGGTGCTAAAAGCATTTCGAATTTTCTCTGAAATAGATGAACATGAATCTGGGAGCGTTTTATTGCATTGGTTGTTGATCATGGCACAAAAGGAGAAAAGGAGAACATTTTCATCAAATGTAAGAATACAGACATAATGTTACAAAATACAAAAACAAATGTAATGCTGTTCTTTCAGAGAATCCTTGAAATATTGTATCACAGCTTTTTATATATATATATATATATATATATATATATATTTTTTTTTTTTTTATATTATTTATTTTTTTTAACATTGATAATAAGAACCATTATTAATAATTGAGCACCAAATACTTGATGATGTGACTCTGAAGACTGGAGTAATGGCTGCTGAAAATGCAGCTTTACCATCAAAGGAATGAATTAAAATATATTAAAATAGAAAACTTAAATTGTAATAAAATGACCAGCCATTATATTGTAATAATAATTCTTTCAAAAACAATAAAAAGCTCAATTTTTCCAAACGTTTAAATGGTATATTTGTGTAGTTTTGCATAAATGTAGGTAGACACATTTGTCCAGTTAACCTGTTTTGGAACTGTGTGTGAGCATACCTGTAATAAGCACTGAAATAAAAGACTGACAAACTCTTTCTACTGCTATGTACCAAATGTTTCTTCACTCTATTTTAACAGAAAATTACAAACAGCAGTTCAAGTTCATTGCCAGGTTGCATTATATTTGTGGCACAAACTTGGTGACCTTGTCTAAAGCTGAACACTGCTTTTATCTTGGGTCAAGGAGTCAGCACTGTGCTAGCACTTGATGTTCAGCTCTCTCTCTCTCTCTCTCTCTCTCTTTGGTATTACCGCTGTTATGGGTTTGCATTGTTTCTGTGTGCTCTCAGTGTAGCCACAAGGCCAGTCCCATTCTAGAGGTTAAACCCCTGTGCTTGGTTAAACACCAGCATGCGGCCTCCGTCACACATGGTGGTTGAGTGTCCTACATTTCTGCTTGCAGCAATTTAGTCGTTACTACACAGAAGAGAGTTATAATGATATTGGTGGATTGGAATAAGGGCTGGTTGTCTGACGGAGGAGAGGCTGCGCTGTTGAACAACAGCATGTTGTCTGAAGGGAGGATGGGCAGAATAAAATATTCTGTTGAGACTGTGGCCGCTTGATAATTAGCTGTAATGTAATGATGTCATGTTTGTGTGCTTATGAATTCAAACGAGATATGCTGTGCTTAAACAAAAAGTTGAACCTCGGTATTTTCCCACCATCTGTGGGTTTTATCATTGTTTTATCTATTGTTCTGACTTGTCGTTTTAAAAGCATTTCCATTTGTATGTGTGTGTTCATGAGAAACTCAAAAGGTTTTTTCAGGAAAATGTAAACTCCGTTGTGTTGTTCTTCATCAGACCACTAGAGGTCAGCCTAGACTCACACTTAATGTATTTTCACATATACGCATTTAGTTCGACCCCAAGCATGTGTCTTTGATGTCACATCTAGTAAATTGTTATTACACTCTTATTACACACAGTTATTACAACCATATGTTGCTTCATTGGCTTTATGTGGTATTTTACTGTGGTGGTACATTAGATCAGTAGTGGCAATACCATGGTACTTGTTATATATTTCGAGCCCAAATGTACTTGAATACTTTATGCACTGTGTATGGGTGTTTCTGGGCTATTTTTGCAATAAATGGAACCCTATCCACACCAAGCTTGTTTTTTAGTGAATGTATAAAGTCCTTTTTGTATCTGTGTGAATGTATAAAGTTCACACGGTAACACTTTACAATAAGGTTTCATAAGCTAACATTAGTTAACTACTTTAGTTAACATGAACTAAGAATGAACACCTCTTCTACAGCATTTATTAATCTTAGTTAATATTAATTTCAACATTTACTAATACATTATTAAAATGTTGTATTTGTTAACATTATTCAATGCACTGTGAACTAACATTAGCACTAACATTAACAAACAATGAACAACAGTATTTTTATGAACTAACATTAACAAAGATTATTAAATACTGTAATACATGGTCAGTTCATGTTAACAAATGAAACCTTATTGTAAAGTGTTACTGTTCACACATATATCCTAGAGGAGTAACCACCACCCATATTTAACTACCGAAAACTGTTTAAGTTTTTTTTACTTCATTTTGAATAATTCATTTGTTATGTAATTTAAAACCTTATTTTATTTCGATTCTGTCGGAAAAAGATTGAAAATAAATTGTCTCATGTTGTTGCAAATGCACTGACTCCAAAGACTACCATATACCAGAAACCATGGTCGTACCATGTAAAACATGGTTATTTTTAGCATAGGTTTTTTTCTTCTCCTTCTTCTAGTTCATTGTGCAAATGTCTCCATTCCCTGGCACTTGATTTTTCTCATCATTCTCTTTGCTTTCTCTCTCTCTCCTTGTCAGATGTGTGTAACAGCACTGATCTTCCTGAGGTGGAAATCATCAGTTTGCTTGAGGAGCAGTTGCCTCATTATAAGCTGAGAGCTGACACAATATACGGCTATGACCACGACGACTGGCTCCACACTCCTCTCCTCTCACCCGACGTCAACCTCGACCTGACCACAGAACAGATCGAGGAGACCCTCAAATATTTCCGTAAGCACAGAATCACTCACTCTCACCTGGTTCCTCTGTTTTTCTCTCTTACATCCACTGTTTTTCCTGTCTCTTCCTCTGTCACCCATGATGAAGTTGTCTTTTTCCATTGACACTGTTTTACTCAAAATAGTAACAACAAATATCTCACACATACTCATAAACACCATTCATACATGCTTTAACAATGCTTTTACATAAGGGTTACCAGTGAGCATTGGATTGGTTGAACATTTCACTGTTAAATTGTTGTTTCAACTAAAAAAAAAAAAAAAAGAAAGAAAGTGTCTGTGCTGCCTTAAAATAAAAAAAATTTAAGTTTAGTCAACTGAAATATCCAAGTTGTCACTTAGTACAACTTCACATTTTAAGTTGACTAAACTTTTAAGGTAGTACGAATACTTACTATTTTAAGTTGAAACAACAATTTATTTTTTTTATTGTTGCGTAATTTATTTCAATAAGTCTAGAATAAAGTATTGAACCATTTGAATCTTCATGATAGTATGGCTGAAAGATTTGAAATGCTTCATTACATGAAACTTGAGATACTTGAGATATAACTTGGCTAATACATGTGCAATTGTTGCCATGTGACAGCTGTGTTTGGTTGTCACAACACTGGGTGTCATTGCTTGGCAACTGCTCTACACTGCTGGTCATTGGCTGAGTCTGCTGTCACTCACAGCACCAGTGTTTATAGGTCTGATAGCTCTATGAGATCGTCCTTTGCCATGATCTGTCCTTGAGTTTGAGACTGAACACTTGGGTCGTCAGACTCGTCACCATTTGACCACATGCAAAAAAAAATTATTCAGTATTTAACTGGAAGATTTCCAGTCAACCTTACATTCTGCTAACCTCACATTCTCAATCTTTTAACCACTGTGTTGACATAGTAAAATAATTGCAGTCAACAATGTCGAGGTTTTAGCCTCCCTGGAAAATAGTTTTACATGGATAGGCCTACAACGTGTAAACGTGTTCCAAAATGCCCAGTGCTTTAAGTAGAGTGGAGAAATGCCTTCAGACATTAAAAATGCTGGTTTTGATTGTTGTGCTGCAGTGTGTACAATCAGACATTGTAGATCACAGATTTACAGTGTTTTTGTCTGATGCCCTGGATTTGATGCCCTGGATCTTATGAGCCGTCATACAGCTCTTTCACATATTAGCTAAAAATAGTTCAAACTGAGGCCCAGCTCTGAGTTGGAAAGGGACTGTGCATAAGATGATGTTAACCATATTTTTCACAGTGCATGTTGTAATGTAATATATGCATAAGTAATTTTTTGTTAAAAACCAACTCATTCAAAAACGGACATCACTACTGTTTGTTGCTTGGACAGGCACAATAGTTGATCCTATTGTGGGTTTGTTTGGAACTTTTTGTGTCACGTAAAGCTGCGCTGCGTTACCCCACCATTTAATTTGACAAATTAAGTGACAGGTATGGAGGTCGACCAATTCATCGGTTTTGCCGATATATCCATCCATCCGATAAAAATCCATACCGATAGTTTTTTCCGGGTTGCATCCATTGCTGGAGAGGCTGAGAAGTGCGCGCTGTCATTACACAGTAGGAGAGCGCTGAGAAGACACTCCTGGCATTATACAGAGTCAGAGCGCCCTCTAGAGGTCAAATAACAAACTCTCACTGGCTGAGTTGTTTATTGTAACACGCGAGGCTGCGCGCAGCACAGAGAGAACACGCTTCACAGAGAGCAAATTCTTTAATGCTCTGGCCTTTGCAGATATTTAAAGATGGCCAACTTTAAGTATAACAGACTCTTTGGATTTGTATGAAATGGTAACACTTTACAATAAGATTACATTTTTAGCATTAACTAAGGTTAATACATGTTGTAGTATTGGTCATTGTTAGTTTAATTTTGACATTTACTAATACATTTTAAATTGAGTTTTAATTTTTATTTTATCTGTTTACCTTAGGTAATGTACTATGAACTAACATGAATGAATTGTATTGCTCAAATATTGATACATGCTGTTAAAATATATATAAATATTGCATAATGCAGTTCATGAAAGCTAGCTAATACATCCTTGTTAACAAATGGGCTTGCAAAGTTACCTATGAAATTAACGTATGTTTCTAGGTTATAGATAAAGAAACCTGTAATGTTTTAATGTTTAAATTATTTTCTGTAGAATTCGTTCTGTAGAACTTCTCATTTAAATACATTCATATTTATTTAATTTAGCACATTTCAGTTGAGCACTGTATAACGTAGTGTGTTTTTTTTATATTTTTTATACAGAATCCATTTAAAAAATATCGGTTGATTAATCAGTTATCGGCACGTACGGTCAAACCTAAATATCGGTATCTGTAAAATCCAGTATCTGTCGACCTCTAGACATGTATGAGTAGTAATTTGGCATTAAACTTTACTTTACTTGTGGCTCATTCATTATAATGATATAAAATCATTTGATCAAACGTAATGGTTATACAACTTTATTTCATTACCACATCCATGAACATGATTGGTGAGTCCCATCGGATTGATTTCCATCGGCTGTGGAGGTGAAAATGACAGCTCCCATCATTCCCTGCTCCTTCACTGCGTCATCAAGCTACGCCTTTGTTATACATACATAAATATATATATATATACCAAATAAATGAACCAAATAAATCACAAAATAATTTGTTTTATTTTTATACAGATTGATATAAAGCCTAATTTTAGCTCCTTTTTTGCATTTTGACATTATTTCCTTGATGATTTGGCACATACCTCCCATTATCTTTATCTTTAAATAATAGGAAAAAAGTCTTGTTAATGTAAATTATTTTATTTTTTATTAGTTTTATTTCAATTGTAAAATACATTTGTAAGATACTGATTTGGATTTTTTTATTTATTTATATTTTTTTGGCTCTAGGAAAGAACATATCAAATGAGCCAGTTATCATAACATAAAATAAAAAAACATTTGAAACTACTGCAAACATGATGATCGGTTTCTTAAACAATTGTCATAGTCCTGAAAAAAAATGTCATAAAGTAAAAAAAAAAAATCGATTTATAAAATTAAATTAGAGGTCACCCATGGTAATTATAGACATGATTTTCACCTTTGTTTCCTCCAATCATTCCTCATATCACACAACTCCATAAATCCATTATCCAACCAGCATGATGTCATCAGTATGAGCCTGCTGCTGGTATCAGCCGATGAGGTGGCAACTGGAAAGTCATCAATAGCAGGTCCACGGCACAGGATAATGACATCACAGCTGAACGCAAGCTTGTGATTGGATGAGTCACACCGGTCAGGAATAGTTTGTGGTGTTCAGAAGTGTCAAACTACCAATGTTATCAAATGAAATCAATAGTGTTTAGTTTAGCACAGAATATAGAACCAAGGCTTTTTGTGGTCTCCCCCGAGCCCCCCAGCCTATTTGTATCTGTTCTTGGCACGGTGAGTGCAGAGAGTCAGCTGCTTCTTTTGGCTGGCAGACAGCAAAAGCCTGCCATCACTGTACCAGCCACTTCCACTTGAGCTGAGCAGCAAAATGAAATTCCCCATGCGTGCAGCACTACCACTGCTATATGTGTGGCAGAAAAGAGCAATGGAAGAGTGGAGGAGGAAAAAACAAAGGGAAAGTTAAGCAACAGAGCACGTGCAGACACCAAAACAGCCTGGAGTCAGAGCCAGTTGCCATGGCAACCTCTCTAAAGGGAGGCGCCTTGGAAACAAGAGAGATGAGGAGACGGGGTTGGGCTGTGACGAAATGATGAGAGCAGCTCTGATGAAGTGTGCTCTGATTGGCTGGCTTTGGGTAAGCCCCACCCTCCGGAGTGTGATACAACCTTGACTATAGCAGTGCAGTTTCTTGTGCAACACTGCTGGCTTTTAGGGAGCACTGCATTTTTCTCTCCATCATCTCTTGTTCTCTGACCTTGTGTGTGTGTGTATGTGTGTGGAATGCATTGTGATTAGTTAGTGGTGGATTTGGCTACCGAGCTGTTGGGAGAATGGGCGGCCGTGGGTACATGTATGTGTGTGTGACCTTAGACTCCGGACAGGAGAGGCTCCAGCTCGCGACTGAAGGAGACTGAGCATGCAGAGGTTTGTGGAGGCGGATTACTACGAGCTGGACTGGTATTATGAAGAGTGCGCTGACGGTAAGAAGGAAAAATCCTTTCTGCTGCCACTGAGGGGTAGAGAGGGGTGGGGAGAATCACCCGTGAGAATTAAACACTTTCAGAAAAGTTGGTTAGTTACATGGTCTGCCATGGGCTAGAGTGTGAAAGAACATGGAAACACGATTTGGGCTGAGACGTACTGTAAGAATGGTGGAGGAAACATTGAGGGGGACTAAGTATAGCTGGCCTGTCAGCTCCTGTGTTGCATCAGACTCAGCACCAGGGTGAAGCTTTAAGATGACTTGCGTTAATAAGTCACAATCTTTATATAATGCTGAAACGATTAGTGCATTTGCTAAAAAATATATACAGTGGGGTTCATGTCAGATTTGTATTTTATTTTTCAACTTGAGTGAAAAGTTTATTTGAAAAATTAGCATAATGTCTTTTGCTTGCAAGACAGCACCACTCAAGCTGACATTCACAAATGTATACCACCTGATGAATGTTATCCAGCATGATTTTTGAGAACGATCCAAAACAGCATCTTATCTACCTCTCTACCTATCTACCCACACATCCATCCATCCACCCACTCATTCATCCAGTTTCTTCCATCCACAGATGCATATGATACATCCATCCATAAAGATGGATAAATAAAGACATCAAGATGTCAAATCAATCCATCCATTATCTATCAATTCAGTTAGCTATCTGCATATCCATCCATTAGTTCCATCCATTCAGTTCCATCCATCTATCCATCCATAGATTCATACATACATATATCCATTCATCCATCCATCCATCTATCCATCCATAGATTCATACATGCCTATATCCATATATCCATCAATCCAGTTAGCTATCTGTATATCCATCCATTAGTTCCGTCCATCCATCCATCCAGTTCCATTCATTCACCCAGTTCCATCCATCCATCTATCCATCCATCCATCCATCTGTCCAGTTCCATCCATCCAGTTCCATCCATCATCCAGTTCCATTCATTCACCCAGTTCCATCCATCCATCTATCCATCCATCCATCCATCTGTCCAGTTCCATCCATCCAGTTCCATCCATCATCCAGTTCCATTCATTCACCCAGTTCCATCCATCCATCTATCCATCCATCCATCCATCTGTCCAGTTCCATCCATCCAGTTCCTTCCATCCATCCAGTTCCTTCCATCCATCCAGTTCCTTCCATCTATCCAGTTCCATCCATCCATCCAGTTCCATCCATCCATCCAGTTCCTTCCATCCATCCAGTTCCTTCCATCTATCCAGTTCCATCCATCCATCCAGTTCCATCCATCCATCCAGTTCCATCCATCCATCCAGTTCCTTCCATCCATCATCCATCCATCCATTCATCCATCCATCCAGTTCCTTCCATCCATCCATCCAGTTCCATCCATCCAGTTCCTTCCATCCATCCACCCAGTTCCTTCCATCCATCCATCCAGTTCCTTCCATCCATCCAGTTCCTTCCATCCATCCATCCAGTTCCTTCCATCCATCCATCCAGTTCCTTCCATCCATCCATCCATCCAGTTCCTTCCATCCATCATCCATCCATCCATCCATCCATCCATCCATCCAGTTCCTTCCATCCATCCACCCACCCAGTTCCTTCCATCCATCCAGTTCCATCCATCCAGTTCCTTCCATCCATCCAGTTCCTTCCTTCCATCCATCCATCATCCATCCAGTTCCTTCCATCCATCATCCATCCATCCATCCATCCAGTTCCTTCCATCCATCCACTCAGTTCCATCCACCCTGTTCCATCCATCCAGTTCCATCCATCCAGTTCCTTCCTTCCATCCATCCAGATCCATCCATCCATCCATCCATCCAGTTCCATCCATCCATCCATCCAGTTCCATCCATCCAGTTCCTTCCTTCCATCCATCCAGATCCATCCATCCATCCATCCATCCAGTTCCATCCATCCATCCATCCAGTTCCATCCATCCAGTTCCTTCCTTCCATCCATCCAGATCCATCCATCCATCCATCCATCCAGATCCATCCATCCATCCATCCATCCAGTTCCATCCATCCATCCAGTTCCATCCATCCATCCAGTTCCATCCATCCACCCTGTTCCATCCACCCTGTTCCATCCACCCTGTTCCATCCATCCGGTTCCATCCATCCAGTTCCTTCCATCCATCCATCCAGTTCCATCCATCCATCCAGTTCCATCTATCTGTCCATCCATGCATCTGTTCGTCCGTCCATTAATCCATCCACTTGTCCATCCATCTAAGTTTTACCCATAAAGCTTATTGAAAAGTGTTGCTTTTCAGCAGAACTGCCCAATAACATTTATTCACTTGTCTCAGTCTGAAAGTGGAAACACATAAGTTTATGACTGTCTGTATTCAGGTTTAAACCACATTCACACCCTAGTCAGTTATATCTGAATACTCATAGACATCATATCTCATTTGTCTGTTGTTCTTTCAAAACCCTTTTTAATATCACTGTGCACCTTATTTCAAAGCAGGGAAATGATTCTGTTCACAGACATTTAGTCATGCTCTGCTCTTTTTAATCAACACTGTCGCTCGCTAATCTGAGATCAGCCATCGATGATGCGTTGACATTATGAAGTCTGTTTCACAAGCAGCATGTTATATCACAGCACTGCACTCTGATCTAGACTTGCTGCATGTTTTATTGGTCTCTTTTGACTGATGGCCGCCTTATCCTTCCTTCTTTATTATACTTCTCCTTAGAATTGGAATGGTTACGTAATCCTGTGCATAAAACTGCTCTGTTTTGATCCCAGACATTTACTGTTATGTTGTGTCTCCATGCAGCGTATTATGCAAGTTCTGGTGTCAAGTTGTGCATTATGCAGTTTATTTGGTTTTCTGGTCTGTGATGGATTTTATGGATAGCTTTCCATCTTGATTGTAACACATTACCATCAACCAACCACAGAGATGGATCCCTTTAATCTAGTGTAAAGACAGTGATAAACAGTCCAGAAGTGCTAGATGGATGTGTACGTGTTTTCAAACACACAGACGGTTGTAGGCAAGGAGACCAGAAATCATTCAGACTGAGGCCGCGATGTGAAATATTATTGAGACATGTAAATATTGTGTGTGTTTAATGGCTCATTGACAAGATAAGAATTGATGGTGTCGTGTCAACTGTCTGAACTACATTTACCCCAGATGACTGATGTTATATTGTCCCAAGCACAATTAATCGTAACACTTAGACATCCCATCATGCCTAAAACTAGACCAAGCTATTCATAGTTTTCACGTGACATCACACACTTATACTAACGCCCACCTGGAGGGCTAGGCCGGCAGTTTATACTAAGTATTAATGCACTAAGACAGTGATATTAAAAGACCAAAAGAGCACTCCAAGTGGCTTTTGAACTTCGAAAATGTTTAATGTGATATAAAAGGATAGTTAAGCCCTCAGCCCATCGAAGATGTAGGAGTCTTTTTTTCTTCAGTTGAACAGTAAAGACGATTTTTAGCCAAAACCGTGATCCTTGGTGATTATTATAATGCAAGTGAATGACTACTGTTTGAGTGTCAAAACAACATATACAGGCAAAACAAAATTAATACCCGTGGCTCCTAACGATTAATTGTGGTCTTATGAAGCAAAACAATCAGTCTGTGCAAGAAACTGAACATTATTTACAACATTATTACCTGTAATCCACAGCCTTGGCAAGCGGCGTTAAACACGTTCATGGCAGTCTGGACATACTGGTATGTGCGGGAGCAAACTCATACGTGAGGCGTGAGCTGACGCTTTGTTTACAACAGAGACTTGCGTATTTTATTGTTCATCAACGTTTTTTTGACAGTAGCCATTGACTTGCATTATAGAAATCACCAAGGACCAAGGTTTCAGCTAAAAATCTTCTTTTACGGTAAACTGAAGAAAAAAAGACACCTGCATCTTGGATGGCCTGAGGGTGATTAAATTAACAGTAAATTTAAATTTTTGGCTGAACTATCCCTTTAATGCATTTAAGACTCTGATATATTGGAAGACCAAATTCGGTTGTACTTTATTTTACAGTTTGTGCACTTACCTGTACTTAGTGTACTTGCCTAAGAAAGTACTGGTTAATGTAAGGTAACTATATGGGTTAAGGTTGGGTTAGGGGTAGGTTCAGGGTTAGTTCCTAGTTATTACCCAGTTATTGTAGCTACTATAAGTACATGTACTTGGGGAACAGGACTGTAAATTAAAGAGCTACCCCAAATTCAGTATTCACTTTATTTTTTTAACAGTTCTTTTGTTCCCTGGGAATCAAACCCATGACTGTGCCGTTGATACAGCATGGTGTTTAAGCTACAGAAAAGATTAATTTAATAAAACTTACCATATACAGGCAAGCAAATTAACCTAGAATAAGAACGAAATGCTCAAAAGTTTCACGTTAAGCATTTTCCCATCAAAAACCATTAGAAGATAACACTTAATGTGCAATTTAGCATGTTGCGATCATTATTTTTGTTGTATCTGCTTGTATTTATAATATGAATCCTCAATAATGTGTATACTGAATTTGATCTTTTAATATCACTCTTACTGCACATTAAGCCAGTTTAAGCGTTTATCATGATAAGTGCTTCAGAATGCTCTGCTGTTTTTACTAATATAAATACTGCAGCGGTTTTCGTGCCGGCTTTTGCAGTTTGTTCACATATATTCGGTTTTCTTCTTTTAAGAGGTAATATAAAAATTTGTGGCTTGAAAGAATGTAGAATATAATCTTTTTTTGTATATAATTCTCAGTGTATGTGATGATATGATATGTTTGTGTTTAAAATGTACAGCTGGTGATACAGTATACTATTCAGGACTTTACTTTTTGTTGACCCACATTATGTGTTGTGGTTTGGTTCTCTGTCACTCTCGCACAGCATATTGATTACTTCAGTGGGGGGAGCAGAATTCTCACACTCTCTCTCTCTCTCTCACACACACACACACACACACACACACACACACATTCTTTTTCAATCCCGTCTGACCTCCTTTGCATTTCCCAGTCCCATTCTCTCTTTCACCTCCCCTCTAAAGGTTTCCCAGCCCTTCACCATATTCTTCACCATATTCTGGCTCTTTTCTTGCTTTTCCATTTTCCCCTGCAGTGGAGTTAAAGCACAAAGGCTTAAGTTCACTCTAAAGAGAAACCCGCCTCCTTCACGGCCACAGCCATTGTACCATCACACAATTCCTGTCACGCTATTGTGTTTCCATAGGAATGAAGTCCGTCAGAAGGCCCACATTTGCAGGAATTTCTTCTGCAAATTGTTTGCATTCTGTCAATGTAACAAGAAAAAATAGTGATAACACAACTAACAAAGGCATACTGCATTGTTAGAGGCATTGCTAGACTAGGTGGAGTTGCACAAGTGAAGTGCAGCTGTTATCAAACACTGTTGTCTTCACACTCCAGTTGTTGGAGTTTAAAGTCTATCACCATATAACGCTATCATGAACTAAAATGATTTAGCACGTTCCTAAGAATTGTTATTTAGCTTAGTTGTATGAGGCAAGTTAATCAGAAATAATCAGCCTGGTCTGTGTTTATTAGGGGTGTAACGATACGCGTATTCGTATCGAACCGTTCGGTACGAGGCTTTCGGTTCGGTTTTCGGTACGCATTTTCAAACCGAACGGTTTGTTGGACAATTTTTCCTGCCGACCAAAATTTCGTTATTTTAAATGTAGGCGCGCGTTGCGTGTGTCAAGCGCACTCGAGATACTGGTGCGACCACAACATTGCCCAACATCAAATGGCAAATGTAATGTAAGCGGAACGAAACTGAGCTGCTCGTTATTGTGTGGTTGACGGACTGTTTATCAGTTTGGACCAATGCAGCGCGAGCCGATCTCTGTTACACAGCGCTGAGACATCCAGTAAAGAAAGCATTTGAATTCGCTATTGAACTTGAAGTTATAACATCGCTGCGAGATCTAGTGAGAAACATTCACATTTCTCCGTTATTAACGGATCAAACAGCGCTGACGTGGAAACCAGGAAGAAACATTGTGCCATGAATGAATGAACAATCCAGAGTCCACAGATCAGCAACATCACCATGGATTTACTGTAGTAACACTCACTGTAACCATGGAGGTTTGGCAGGAATAGTAGGCTATAATGCTTTCAAGTAACATTACGTCGGTTTTATTTTGACATTATGAATACAATTGCTGCCCTCAAATGTTAATCTGAACTAAAATAAATCTTTGTTTATAACTACTACAATATAACATTTCATTTTGTCCAAGGAGCTGTTTTGTTTTATATTCTCCTAAGAAAAGTCAAGTATAGCTCCATCATTGCTCAAAGTAAAAAAAAAAGATATATCGTACTTTATGATGTTAGTTTTAATAAAAATATAATAAATAAAAAAATCAAGGAAATTTCTCTGGCATTTCTTTCTTTTTGCTGCATTGAAAACGTACCAAACCGTACCGAACCGAACCGTGGCACAAGTGTATCGTATCGAACCGAACCGTGAATTTTGTGAACCGTTACACCCCTAGTGTTTATACATTGGTACTTGTAGATTAAAGATTCGTGCAATCAATAAGGATTCATAAACACTTGTACATCTGTTAGTTGTTCATAACATACGTAAATGGTTTAAGTTTTAGAAGATGCCTACATCAGTGTTCCACATTTTATACAAAGAAAGTAAATGTAAGTGTGGCAGAATCACAGTTTACATAAAATACTTTTATACTTTTATACAAAATACTTTTGAACACTCATGAGTGAGATTATATTTAAATAATTGTGTAATTAGTTGTTGGTTTGGTAATTGAGTAAATCTAACAAAACATGGTCACAATTTATACCAAATTCAAAAGAAAGAAATTGGTGTGTATTTATTTTTTTGTATTTTTTATATATATATATATATATATATATAATATACATTGTAGTATATATAGCATGTATAGTAACAGGTGTGTCATTTTGTTCCTGGTGTTTTTACTGTTGTGTCAAATGTCCTGTTTGCCTTCTCTATGGCAATGTGAAATCTTTTCATCAGGGAATATGAACAAGCCCTGCCCACACAACAGGTGTAGTCACACAACCCAGTCACGCCTTGATAGGTTGCGATGGTGCGTCAGTGGAAAGTACCATTCAGTCCTATGTAGAAGGGGGGCGGGAGTCGGTTCTCCTTTCAAGTTTTAATAATCTTGTCATAAAACGTTATGCAATCTGTTCATTTTTCATTCATAAGCTTTTCAGTCATATACATAAATGCATGCTGATCTGCAAAAATGTAGTCGTTCTTATCTCCCTACTTTAGTGACACCTCACCTGCTGTTTCTATTCTGAATGGTAGCGTCCGAGCATCGAGTCTCCTGTGTCAGGTGTGTGTCAGTCAGAGACTGTCTATCTGATCGTTGAGGTTATATGTCCAGCCCAACATCCCAGTCTCACTCATGGCTGTGTACCTGAGACGACTGGGCCGGTCTGGGCGTAACTAGCCCAGCGACAGCATGGCATTGCCTTTTGATTGCTCTAATGAGGAGTACTTTGAGTTTGACTCCTCTTCAGAGATACTGGAAATATCTACCTCATCTTACTTAAGCTCAAACAGTGCTGCCGATGATGATGGTGAAGATGCAGAGCCGTATACTCTGGAGCAAGGTACAGTACCTGTGCCCTTTGACAGTGTGATCCTTGTAAATGTTAAACGTCAGTGTGCTATTAAAGAGATGAACTGGCAAAGTAACTCAATGGCTTTCAAGAATGTTTTGATCTCAGAATAAGACAATCTAAACAGGTTTTTCCATCCTTGGTTGGTGATGACATACTTAGTTAGGACTTTTATTAAAATGTACACATCAGATTCCCCTTCTTATTGGGTTTCCTCTTTTCTCTGCCGAGATCTAATCACTATTTGTTGCCTATTTCATGTTTTTCGACATGAGCGTAAACACACAGCCTGTCATTTGTGTTAGAACGTCTTTATTAGTGTCAGTGTTGTAAGGAGATCAGTGAGTTACTCAGTTTGAATAATTGACTGTAGCTTCATTGTATTAATCATAAAGCCTTAGGAAGGCGTTTTAAAATGTGATTTAGCTGTTATTATGTCTAATTAAGGTTATAAGCTGCTTAGGTTTATTATAAAAGTGCACTGTCCCAGAGCTTTTCATAAGGTTGATCATGTCAACTCTGCACAGACCGTCCTCATAGTGGTACAACATGCCAGCATGCACTGCACGTATGTCATTACATAACTATTGTAATGATTGACTATCAACCTCGTTTTTACTTTTTTGCTTTAAGACTGCCCTGCTTTTAATATCATTAGACAACATTTTATGCAGATTTTTTTAATGTCAATATTAACTTTTTTTCTTACGCTTGTGTAAGGGTTTGTTTATTGTTTGTCACTGTACTACATAAACTGATCTGTTAATGTCATGAGAATTGCCTTTGGTTTGAAAATAATAATAATGATGATAACTATAATTATTGTGATTATTAGTAATTGACAATAGTAATAAATATCAATAGCACAATATAAATTGTAAATAAATGTACTATTTATAAATAATACATTTATTTATGAAAGACTTTTTTCATAAAAAGTGAAGTTATTCGGCTATTTTATTGCTATTTTGTCAGTAATGTTCTCCTATTTATTTATATGTATCTGTATATGTAATTAAGGCAGTGTTACATTTTACATTCACCCTAGATCAACCTGAGGCTGGTGTACACAGACACCCTAATAATAATTATACCAATTCGGTAACACTTTATGGTAAGGGTACATGATTAATCATGAATTCATGTATAAATTCATGCGTGAATTATGAATTTATTCATTCATGCATTAATATCTCATGAATCATCAGGAACTAACATGAGTTCAACGTTTTTCATTCATGACTTCATGGATGAACAACACCTTAATTAAAACATTTACTAAGATGAGTACATTATCATGAATTTTGATTTATTACACAGGATCGTGATGTTTTCTTTGTTCACAGTTATGCCACCATTAATAGCACATTGTTCATCAGTGTTTCAAAGGACCTATTCACCACTTTAGTTGAGGGGCCACACACATGAAGTTAGTTAATGATGACTACTGTATTGGAATATCAACAGAATGTGTGTGCTATGAGCTGCGATTGGTCTATTTTGGGGTCTGTCCAATACAGTAGTCATCATTAACTAAGCATTAGCTATCAATGACTTCATGTGTGTGGCCCCTCAACTAAAGTGGTGAATAGGTCCTTTGAAACACTGATGAACAATGTGCTATTAACGGTGGCATAACTGTGAACAAAGAAAACATAATGATCATGTGTAATAAATAATAATTCATAAACAACAAATAACAAATCATAAAAAATGATGATGAACTCATCTTAGTTCATGCATGAATTTATACATGAATTCATGATAATTCATGTACCCTTACCGTAAAGTGTTACCGAATCGGTATAATTATTATTAGGGTGTCTGTGTACACCAGCCTCAGGTTGATCTAGGGTGAATGTAAAATGTAACACTGCCTATAATTACATGTACAGATACAAAAAAAAAAAGGAGAAAATGACTGAAAAAATAGCAGAATATGAATTTATACATGAATTCATGATATTTCATGTACCCTTACCGTAAAGTGTTACCAACATACACACACAGACACACACACAGGAAAAGCATATAAAGCAAATACATGTATTACTCTCTTAACTAACAATACATTTATAGTGCATTATATGTACAGGTGAGATAAAAAATTTAATTGTATTTCTGTATGTGCATGAGTGCAAACTGACTGGAGGTTATTTCAGGACAAATAAAATCACCTTTATTAACTCACTAAACAAGATGTGCAGGAGTTTTTAATGCCTGGCTGTGTTCTTTGTGTCCAGTTTACACAATGGGAATAATTGTCTCTGTGCATTGGGAGTTGATCTGATGGCAGGTCATTGTGTACGGTTGGTCTGAGTTTGTTGTTCTATCTGGTGTTGAGCATCATGATATCGGGGTAATTGAAGTAAATCTCTACATGCTGGTGGATGGAAAAATGAGTTTGAAACAAACTGTCCTATGGGAGCTTAGACCAGCAGCTGTTAATAGTCTAACTTGATGTTAGATGAGTGTAAATAAACCTTGCTAAGCAGATTCATTCCTTGTGATGACCATTGAACCGTGAAAGCTACATAATGTGATCTCCTTCAAATGTGGTGTAAGATATATGGGGCATGTGTATATATCAGTATGTTATTATATATATTATTTAGGTTATATATTTTGTTCAGTGAGGTGTTGATATATTACTTTTTAGTAATAACAACATGCCACATTGTCAGTCAAAAGATTGAACATCCCTGCTCATTCTTAATTATGACTAATTTTGCATAATGGGAATTGAGACTAAATATTTTATAAATACTATTTACCTTCCTTTATAGTAGTTATTTTTAATCACATTGCTTTCTTCAAAATAGCCACCCACTTAAAAAGTATTAATTAAAATATTAGTTTTGTAAAGAAATTCATTGGCGTCAGTAAATTGTCGAACTATTTTCTGTATGTATATGTCGCACAACTGTTTTGAACATTATCATTATTATTATTATATTATTATTATTAAAAAGAAATGTTTTAAAGCACCAAATTAGCAGTAAAAATCAGCTGCTGATAATTTGGCTTTGCCATCACAGGAATACATTACATTTTAAAATGCATTAAAAAGAACTTAAATTTTTACATTGTTATTTATTTATTACAGCAGATCTGCATTTTCAAATAATGTAGTCTTGGTGAGCAAATAAATCATAATAACAAATTTTGCATGTTAGCGTATGTTTTATTGCTACCATTAATATTTCATTAAACTCATTTCAAACATTTAAGCTTAAAGCCTTCAGATCGAAAATTAGAAAGAAAAAAAACTTGTCAAAACTTGTGGTAGTGTATACAAAAAATACCTTTTTATAAATGTTGTTCTTCCTTTTTAACTGGTATGTAATGCAGTTAAAGCTTCTGTTAAGTATAAGACTGTAATTTATTATGATTTTTAACTTAGGATTCTTTTTTTATTATTATTATTATTGATTTTGGGGTTGAACATTTATTAAATGGCGATCTGTTTAGGACTTTGTTCTGTATTATCTGTGACCAGGACAACAGTGGTTCTCAAGTTAATCTGAGAATAATATCACTACAGCAACAGCATTTGAGATTGGGTGGGTTTGTTAGGTTTGCCATTGGGCCGTATCCTATTAGCCATTGTTGTCGTGTGACTCACAGTTCTAAGTTTAACCTACAATATACTGAAAGCTTGTGTTGGTCCTAAATAAATTTTGTTAAACAAATAATAACACTGAAAATGTTCTTTGTGATAGAGTTGATTTGTTTCAGGAGAAGAAAAACACTATTTGAATGAGCGCTACAGGAATGTTTCTGTGTGGTTTTATAGCTGTGTGTTGCTGGCAGGTCAATATCTGTGTGTTAGATTCAGGTGCTGGTAGAGTCTGTGCTCTCTCTGTGCTTTGTGTGACGCAGATGGAAATGTCTGCTTTGCATTTGATTCTTTAACATCACACTTAACTCGAAGAGCTTCTGTAGTTGTGTTGCTTTTGAACCGTTGGAAGTATTATTAGTCTATAGTGCCATAGATATAGTTCCCACCAGCAGTACAGCAATTATGTAAATGTTGTGTTTATCGTGCTAATGAAAGTGTTTCATGGTTAAAAATCTTCTTCTATTACAGCTTAAATATTATAAATGATAAATATACTATAAATTCAGCCATTCCCCTAAAAGTGTAAACACTATGGCTTTGTTTCCTTTCTGACTAGCCATCCATTTACGTGGGTTTAGAGTTCAGACTGTCTGTTTGTGCAAACAATGGAATTAATTATTCATTTTGCAGGGTTTTTTGTGGTTATAGTGGCACAGAAATTACACACTGCAGCTTTAAATGTTGAAATAATGAGATAAAAAAGGGAGTTCCATTACGCATATATTTGTTTTACAACTATTTCTATTGCTCAGTGTTATCTGTAAAATTGTTAATTTCATCTTTAGATTTGATATACTGTATATATT
Source organism: Semotilus atromaculatus (assembly GCA_031834385.1). NCBI lineage: Eukaryota > Metazoa > Chordata > Actinopteri > Cypriniformes > Leuciscidae > Semotilus > Semotilus atromaculatus. The sequence continues at coordinate 8,350,914 of JAULUF010000041.1, read as the reverse complement.
GCATGATAAGATTTTTTTTTTTTTATAGGCTGTAAGAATATTATATTGTGGTAATTATGCTTTGCTTCAAACAGACAGGCAGAGAGGATCTGCTGGATGTGACTACAATAAATCCACTGAGTTTATTTATAAGCTGAAATATGCTGACCTGTTGATAGTGAGAAAATATGATGGTGATAACACTTGTTTTATCTCCATTGGAATTGGAGATGTTTCCTTGGAGAAGAGATTTATTGTAGTAAAAATTAGATTCTGGAAGAAAATGAGTTAGACCATGTAAACAATATGAACTGTAAAAGAACAAAAACATCTGTTTAATGTTAGTCTCAGAGCATATTTTTGCATCAATTTATATATCGTCATTTTATATTACTTGTTTTATATTTCTGATTTTGGAATCAATGCAAAGAGAATCAGAATCATGTGTAAAAGAAGTGTGCTTAATTGTATTGAACGTGCACTTGTAGTGTACTTAAAGTCTTAAAAGTAAAATAAAAAAACTACTTGCAGATAACATGAATGAAATATAAGGCCGCTTAAGTGCCCTGTTAGTATATTCCATGATTGTTTCTTAACACATTTAAGTACACTTTTTAAAAAACTGTTAAGCAAAAATGTCAAATCAATATTTTTACATTAAAGTACATTTTAAATGATGTATTAATATTTTGTTGAACTTGAAAGAAGTACACTTATTTTGATGTGATGTCTTGCACACACACACACACACACACACACAAATATCAAAATCAATACAAGGCTCTATTATGATCCCGGACGAGCCCCCATTTTTTTTCTAAGTATGCTTTTTCACAAGGGAGCATGTATAAAGCATGTAGGGACCTCTTATGTTGCATACTGATATTTTTGTGTTTTAAACGCATTTTAGCTTTAACTTAAAATATTTACTTTGAGTTTGTCATTTTTCATTTCTCTGTTTCCACAGTTCTATGTGCTGATCGAGTGGGCCAGATGACTAAGACATATAATGACATAGATGCTGTTACACGTCTCCTGGAGGAGGTAAGCTGTGTGAAGTGGGAGTAAAATATCTCTTTAAAAATAGGGTGGTGAGTTAAAAAAAAAAGCATGTCTCACGTGTGGTAGGGCTTACAATGTACCAAAATAGTTAATGATTACATAAGTATGATGCAAATCTGGTGATTTTTCCATATGTTTTTATGAGATTGTAGTTATTGTGAGCTAGATGTAATATCTGGGATATTAAGGAACTATATTTGAATCCATTAACAGTATATTCAGTTATTTCTGTAAAACATAATGATGTACCCAAGTCACTGACAACCACATGCTGAAGGTACAATCACATTCAACGTCGCTCAGCAACATTTTGTGGTCAAATAGGAATTCAACAGGAATTTAAATCTAACGGAATTCTAATGGAAATCTGCTTGGTTTAAAAGTGAGTTTTGTCTGAGCTGTGCTTCATACATCACTACACTATTGACAATGGACGTGTTTTGCCTGCAAAATTTTGCATACATTTAGCTAATGTGACTGCACCTTAGGAAAGCATTTAATTTAATTTAATTTAATTTAAACAGAAACTTACTCCATCGCTCTATGTGTAATTTCAGAAAGAGCGTGATTTGGAGTTGGCGGCACGTATTGGCCAGTCTCTGCTGAAAAAGAACAAAACCCTCAGTGAGAGGAATGCCTTCCTGGAGGAGCAGGTGGATCACATACGAGAAGAGGTAAGATGAGAAGATGGAAAGGTGAAACAAGCCTGCTGGCTAATGTCAACCTTTTTTTTTCTTTGTTTGTTTTTGCTGTTTGAAGATGACTGCACCTGTTTTAAATGAACATAACCATGAACTTGTTTGTATTTTCTTGGTGTTAAAATGCTTCATCCTATCTGAACTGTGGAAAAATAAATTTAGTGGCACTTGTGGTGCAGAAATTACACAATAAAATTGTTTCATCAGCTAATAGCAGAAATTGCCTTTATGGCCTTTAATTGGCTTTATGCACAGCTGCACTACTTCCTGAACTTCAGCCAGCTCCTTGTTTCCTGTCTGCCATTATTGGACAAATTGATTAATTCAGGTGTGCCTGATCTCAGTAGTCACGGCAACAATAATCAGACACACCTGAATTAATCAAGTTTGTCCAATAATGGCTGACAGGAAACAAGGAGCTGGCTGAAGTTCTGGAAGTAGTGCAGCTGGGCATAAAGCCTATTGTGGCCAGCCTAAGACAAGACACATCTGTGCAATAATCATGCTGTCTAATCAGCATCTTGATATGCCACACCTGTGAGGTGGAAGGATTATCTCGGCAAAGGAGAAGTGCTCACTATCACAGATTTAGACAGATTTGTGAACAATATTTGAGTGTTGTCACAAGTGTTGAGTTTATAATTTTGTTCAGTCTATGGAGAAAAAGACATGATTGATATGGAAACCATGCAGAATTGCAGATACAATTTAAAAGTTAAAATGTATAGATATTTTAAGAAGGAAATAAAGCAGTTTAAAATAAAGCAACAAAAAAGAGCATATTCTAAAGTTTAGAATGTGTTGAGAGTCTGTGTAGCTGGATGTTTGAGTTCCAGAAAATCAATAATGAGGTGGATATTTTAACAATTAGTCTAACACAAAGAACCATGTCAGAATAATACAATGTGTAAAGAACATTTAAAGGACCTCTTTAAAGGATCTTCTTTAATAGTGCAGTATAAAATAGATTTCACCTAAAAACATTGTCCTAAAAAAGAACTGTCCTACTCCTAACCAGACACAATGTCATGTGATAAAAGGTATATTTTTCATGTTAATCAGAGTTTTTTTTTTTTTCTAACTAGCCGCAACGACGATACGGGGAGAGTGACAGCGGACTCTATTTTAGAAACTGTTTCTATTCCTGCGACTTTCGACTCTCTAACCATTAGGCCATGACTACCCTACAATCCTAATTCACCTCAGATCTTGAAAATAAATACATTTTCAAACTGTGAACTCAGTGTGAACAAACAAGTGTAACCCATGACAGAAATTGTTTCAGCCACTCAGTACCTATTTAATGTTAAAAGGGTATAATATTTATGAATTTGATTATGTACTTACTAATTTGTTGCGAGTGCAGTGTATTTGCAGAGAGAGCCCGCCTACATGCTTTTTTTATTGGCTGTGGTTTTTTATTGATTTTGTAATGTCTCGTAGTCATGTCTCATCTGATGTGGACAGACAAATTGCTTGTCACTGGAATCTTATCGCATCGCGTCTGGTTAGGACACAGTGTACAGTAACACAAATCATGTCAACATAAAATGGTTCTTCGGGACAATATTTTTCTAAAGAGAACTGTTACTATGTGCGAAGAACCTTTAAAGACCATCTTTTTTTAAAGGAGTAGTTCACTTTAAAACGAACATACGGATTCCACTTGGACTAAAGCGTAACTTATGTTAGTAATGTGACGTACTGCTGATATTTACGCTACGCCATGATGCACTACGCTACTTCTGACGTCATACGCAAGTTGCGCTTACGCAAGTAGACTGCATGTTTGGCCGGAAGCTAGAATTCTACTTAGTAGCGTGTTAAATATTAATATTTTTCTTACACAAACTCATAATTTTGCTTCAGAAGGCCTTTATTATCCCCCCCTTATATAATGGTTGGATGCACTTTTTTTGAGCTTCAATCTGATGGTTGCAATGGTTGCATTATAACCATTATAAAGCTCCAGAAGCGTCAGGGTGTTTATTAATATAATTGTATTCGTCTGAAAGAAGAAAGTCGTATACACTTAGGATGACTTGAGGGTGAGTAAATCATGGGCTAATTTTCATTTTTAAAGTGAACCACTCCTTCAATAGTGCAGTATAAAATTGATTTGATCTAAAACATCTTATACTGCAGAACAAAGCTACAGACTATTTGAGTCCACAGTTGTTTGTGTATGTGTGCACGCAGGTGTCTCAGCTGCGTCATGATCTCTCAATGAAGGATGAACTCCTGCAGTTCTACACAAGTGCTGCTGAAGAGAGTGATGGAGAGTCTGCTTCTACCACACCGTGAGTCCATATATTAGACAACCCATTAACTTGATACTTGTGCCATTGGCATGATTGACACCTCAAATTATGTGGATGCTATTAATTTCTATTTGTGCCTGACAAATGTACAAATCTAGCAAAGTATATTATTTCCAGTGAGGATATTTCTGTGTACTGAAGGAGGCACATCTGTCTGTGGTTTTTCTTTGCAGAATTCGCAGAAATGACTCGTCTTTCACGCTCCCAGATTACCTCCCTCTGGATTCACTGCAGAAGAAACTCAAGGACCTGGAGGAAGAGAACATCAGCCTGCGATCAGAGGTGAGAGAGTGACCTCAGTATTCACATGCTTCCACCGCTCATATCAGTGTTTTGCATTATATAATTCAAAACAGCCTCCAATCAAGCTTTAAATGGTTCTAGGCATATCACATTTCCAAGACAAACACAATATGTACCCAACTTCATTCTCAGATAAAGACATTTGAGCGTTATCTGTGTGCTTTAGTAAAATAAGAACTGCAATACCTTTATAATGAACTCTATAATAACATCCACTTAGATATGTGAGAAAGGAAAAGTACATCTTTTATATAATTAAAAGGAAAACATTTCATGTTGTCTTGTCTTTCAGTTAATATGTGGTCATAATAATTATATTAAAAAACACAGCTTTAGATTGTAGAATAATAAAGTTAATTCATACGAAATTCACCAGCTCTTCAGACTTTTTATTTAGCTTTAGCAGCTTTTAGGGCTGGGCGGTATGACAGTATAAAGTATATAGTGGTGACATTGTAAAATGCGATATAAAAAATAAAAAGATTTAGCTATTTCGTGTATATCACGGTATGTAAATATATCCACTCAGCTCGAGACTGTTTAAAGTTACTGACACGTTATAATGACAAAGAAATGACTGACACACACCCGAAGAGCATGCAATCCCAAATTGAGTTCTCTTTTGTGACTTCTACAGTCAAATACACAAAAAAATGAAGTCAAAATGTGTGAAAATGCTTCTTCGTGCTCCCTTCCAACCATTCTTTCGCACTTTGAGCCTAATGAATCTTGACATTGTCATCCTGGAATATGGCCATGATTTGTCTTCCTACACACTCCATCAATTAGGGTTAGAAGAACTAAACGAATTGCCAAACGAATTACATGCTAGAAACATAGGCCTCGTTTACACTGTCAGTGAAATGCGACCCATTTCGGATTTTTTGCTCATATGTGACACAGATCGCATGAGTTTGATGACCGTGTAAACAGGAAAAAAACGCATGCGTTCAGATATTTCAAGATCGGTTTTCAGGCCTCGTTCATATGCGGAAATAAATCTGATATAAATCAGATATGTGCCATTGCGACTGTCATGTGAACAGACAGATCAGATTTTCTGAGGCAGTTTGCTATCTCCGCGGTTTAATGACGAGAGCAACCGCAACGCACATCTGCGAGACTTCATGTCGTCGTAGGAGAGGAATGTGGACAAACGTTGACAGCATATCAAAGGTTGGCTTGCTCATCCTAAAATTTCGTACCCACTGCTCCTCTTTAAAGCTCACCACAATCTCATGAAAGTGCATATCTATAGCACAAATTTTATTTCTCGTGCCATTTACGACAAAAATAGTTTTTGGGTGCATATGATGCGCCGTTTTGGGTCTCAATTAAAAGAACGTATAAACGCATGGTAAAAAAAATCGGATATAGGCAACAACTCAGAATTGGGCATCAAGACCTGCAGTGTAAAAGAGGCCCTAATAATCACTGCAATAATGATCCAATCATAGGCTCTTAAGCCAGTGTTTCCCAACCCTGTTCCTGGAGGCACACCAGCACTACACATTTTCCAACTCTTCCTAATCAATCACACCTGAATCAACTCATCAGCTCGTTAGTAGACTCCAAGACCAGAAATATATGGGTCAGATAAGGGAGACATCCAAAATGTGTGCTGTTAGTGTGCCTCCAGGGGCAGGGTTGGGAAACACTGTCTTAAGCATTTGCCTATATTTAAATCCAAACATTGACTTTTTTTTTTTGGCCGGGCAGTGTATATTCAAAACAATTATCATATATAGTATATATGCAGTACCATATCATAATATGCAATATGTCGTTATACTTGGTTGGATCATCTTTTATCACCTACCTTGTAGCTCTTTCTCACTGTATTCCCCCCTTCACTGTACACTGTAACTGTATATCTGCAGTGACGTGTGTTGGGCATCTGACCCTAGCAGAAGTGGAATTCCACGTCTCACTGACTAAGAAATCTACATCCACACCCACACAAGACCTATTCACACACAAACATTTTAGAAAGTGAACCCAAATCTAAAGACATCACTGTATAACATTTCTCAGTGTATGTGATCCCCATTAAACTGGGCTGTGGCATGAAAACAAAAAGCTTGTGTAACAGAGTTAGATGGCAACTCCATAGCTTTGCTTGTTGCTGTAGATTATATTCTTCCTAGATTGTTTTGCTCTACAATATGGGCACTTAAGACGTGTTCCTCTGACAAGTTCCCTAAAACAAAAGAGCAGCCATGTAAAATCATACCTCATGATCATTCTTTATTGTGTGTTTGTTTATAGGCAAATCACTTGGAGACAGAGACCATCTCGTATGAAGAAAAAGAACAACAGCTTGTAAATGATTGTGTTAAAGAGCTCAGTGAGTAGATCCATCTGTTACACCATCAAAGATCACATTACACACAGTGTAAACTGATATTACAAACCCGTCCTGTACGAGTTAAATTCATGTATGCTATTCATTACCTTATTGTTCCACTCTTGTAGTATAACTGTGCGGTTATTAAAGTCATGGACTGCATATACCATGGGGTTAGTCTATTGTATAACTTGCCTTTAATGGGGATTAGGGACTTTCCAAGTTTTGTGTTTACCAAAGGTGTATTTGAATGTGGCGTCTTACACATGAAGTGCATCTCTTCACCCTTAGGAGATACTAACATACAGCTCTCCAGCATTGCGGAAGAGCTGGCTAAGAAAACAGAGGATGCCTCTCGTCAGCAAGAGGAAATCACACACCTCCTCTCTCAGATCGTGGACCTGCAGAAAAAAGCCAAATCTGTGAGTTCTCCTCACTATAGCCAGTAGACATGATTAATACATGGTTCCCTGACATACTTGTTTCTGATTGGTCAGTTGCTGCATCCTGCAGGCACCCTTTTCACATTTCTAGATTAGGCGCTGGTTCCCGAAGTATTTTTGTTTTTCATTTTTTTTTTTAAATAGTCTAGGAGGTAAATCACAACACTACAAACTTTGAGTTTAAGCAAAAAAGTTTTTAAAAATAAGAAAAAGACAAAGGTGCAAGTAACAAGACTGTATTCTAAATGGTTTTAGGGTAAATAGGACAGGGCAAATTAGCATGAGAGCACAATTCCAAAAAAGCACAGAAAGTTCTGCACATGATCACACGACCTGCAAATTAAAGAACACAGACAATGCCGGATTATTTCCATAATGACCAACGCAATCTACCAAGAACAGCGCAAATTAGCGCCTGGTTTAAGACATGCTTTTATTATTTTTTTGGGCATAAATAATGGCGCAAAAAAAACAGTAAATTGACTTGAGCAAACCTTAGTAAATCCCCTTAATTTAATTTAAGTAAAGGCATTTTAATAACTGACTAATAAACTTTTCACTGCCATTAAAGTGAAATTATTAAACCTAAACATAGGAGCCTGGTAAAATGCTCATTTAAAAGAAAACATGTCAGACGGACTCAGAGGTATATATATATAATCAGATCCACTTGATTACATCATTCACAGTACTTCATTGGAGTGGGCAGAGCTAAAGAGCTATTTTGGACCTTGTTGTTGTTTTTTTTTTACTTTCTGATTAGTGTAATTTTCTGCACCAACAGCATCATGGGTAATGTAGTTTTTCACAAGAAATTTCAATGTTAAACACAATTATTTAAAAATTAAGCTGAATTAAAGCGGGCTGACTGCTTCAGCAAAAGCAAATACCAAAGATTAACAACCTTTTACTTCCGGAACCTAAGTGTTACACCAAATATTATTTTTGTTACCATTTGCTTAAATTTTTTTTTTTTTAAATCCACCATTGTGTTTTCACATTTTCCAAATTTTTCTGAACAAAGAAAAATATATAAAGAGATGGATTACAGATGAAAAACAGATGAAAAACAAATATTACTACCATAACAATATTAATATTCTTTTAAAATTATCTTATATAATGATAATATTATTATTTGTTTTTTATTTTATTTATTAACTGGACAAGTTTTCTTTAGTGTAATTTAAGCTATTGTGTTCTGTGTTTATTAAAGCTGTTGTGTTCTGTGTTTATACATAATATGAAATGTATTAATGAAATGTTATCTTGTTTTCTATAAAAGTTTTCTAATTGGATCTCATTTCATTTAGCTAGTATTGTCAGTTATAAGCAGCACACTTATTCATGTGAAATGTTTGTTATTTTTCAGTATGCAGTAGAAAATGAAGAGCTCACCCAGCATCTGGGAGCTGCTAAAGACGCCCAAAGAGCACTAACAGCAGAGGTAACATGCGCACACACACACACAATGTGTACCAATGTACCACATCTCTACCAGCATATTCACAAACTGTAATACAACTAAAATAGTGCCGTTTAACAATTAATAATACATAAATAAAAATTATTTGATTTGAATTGAATCCATGAAATATGACTGATAAAATTATTTCTACTGCTGTTTTTACCTGCTGTAAGTCTCTTTATCTCAGTCTTTATCTGTTTCTTTCTCTAGCTGAGGGAGCTGGAGGATAAGTATGCTGAGTGTATGGAGATGCTCCATGAAGCTCAGGAGGAACTGAAGAACTTCAGAAATAAAACGCTGCCTCTCAGTACACCGCGACGATTCCACTCACTCGGCCTGTTCCCCATGGTGAGAAACAGAAAACAAGAAAAAAGAACATTATTTTATTAAAATTTGTATTCTTTTGTATAACCGATTTTTCTAAACAGATCGATACTGAAATACACGAAACGCTTCCAATACTCATTTCCCGCAGAATAGATACACGATACCAGCTGCGCTTTCTCGCTCTCCCATCTCTCTGACAGCGAGTTGACACACAAACCCGCCTTCCCTCACTCACTCGTTTCTGTTACACTTTGTTGGTGTTACAGGGCTTGAATTTCGGCTTTGGATTCCACGTATTGTGCATAATTTTCCCGCTGATTTCGTGCTCATTTAAAGTTGCCTTGAGTTCTTTTTCGCTGCTTATTTCGCTTAAACAGTCGAATAGCCAGCAGCAATATCACCCTGTAGCCCAAGACTGGTGTCCCACTAAAGCTAAGCAGGGTTGAGCCTGGTCAGTATCTGGATAGGAGACCTCTTGGGAAAACCAGGTTGTGAAAAACTGTGGGTCCTAATGCCCCAGTATATTGACGGGCACCGACATAGAGCACCGTCCTTCGGATGAGACGTTAAAACTAGGTCCTGACTCTCTGTGGTCATTAAAAATCCCAGGATGTCCTTCGGAAAAAGAGTAGGGGTTTAACCTCGGCATCCTGGCCAAATCTGCCCCTTGGTCTCTGTCCATCATGGCCTCCTAATCATCCCCATATACTGATTGACTTCATCACTGTCTCCTCTCCACCAGTAAGCTGGTGTGTGGTGGGCGTTCTGGCGCAATATGGCTGCCGTCACATCAACCAGGTGGATGTTGCACATTGGTGGTGGTTGAGCACATTCCCACTTCCATATGTAAAGTGATTTGAGTATCTAGAAAAGCGCTATATAAATGTAACAAATTATTATTATTATTAAATACACTCAAAATAAAATGTCAAAATACCGGTCTTGGCGAGTATTCACGTAAACACAGTCAGATATGTTTTAAGTGAATGTGTACAGTTGAGAAAGACGCATGTGTAACAGTATAATGAATCCGTGCGTCAGGTCTTAAAGTGACAGCAGCCTGATATACTGCTGCCCACATACATTTATGTGTCAATGTTAACGGATGCAATTCATTCAAAAACCTTATCACGTTAAAAATAATTGAACGCAAATAAATTACTGAAGCATGTGAAATTGCATCATTAACGTAATTCACGTCACAGATAGGCAGTTAGATGATCTTAGAAGTCAGGAGTTTATCACACTGAGCATCTGCAATGGCTCAAGCACCTGTAACCCTGATAGGATAGATTTCTATTCTAACCCTTTAACCCGAGCTCTGTCATATTCTGTGATTGTTTCTGAAGCGCGAGCCCTCACGCATCACACTGTGAAATACAGACTGAATGGAACGTCAAAACATCCCAACGCTGCATGGCCAGATGATAGGCAAACTTCGTTTCTCGGCTGGATAAAGCAAACCAGCGTCTCGCTAGTACAGTTTTGATGGATGAGGATTGTAATTAAGGTAAAGATGATTGCGTGGACGTACAGGACTTGTACAGTAAGCACGCGTGAGTCCGTTATATTGATGCGTGAACAAACCGTGTATGTGCGCTCTCGACGCACTGATCAAACAATGTATTTATGCACAGACAGACACATTTCAATACATTAACTTTTTTTACATTAATTTTCACACACATTCAGGATAATGTTTTGATTTGTCGTGTATGTTGCAATGTATATCCAGTCATATCAAGGCCTGGTTCGGGATTGCAGCTTGACTTGTTTAAACTATAAAGAGGCTCTTTGCCGTTGCACTGTACACATACTATATATACACTGTGAATTCTAAAACGTTTTTACATGTAAGGTTTTTTTTATGGTTGCTTTGGTGTGTGTAAATTATATGGAATCCTTACATAATTTGGTTATTTGGTGGAGGTCCAAGTGGCCCTTTTTAAAAAGACCTAAATTTACCTTGAAAAGCTTGCAGACAATAGTTTTGTGAGAATCACCTGGTTTACTTTGATGGATATAACAAATGATGGCATAATAAATGTCTTAAACAATATAAATGGTTTATGATTAATTTACGATTAATTGTGATTATCGTGATAATCGTCAGTATACAGTGTGTCCTACACAGTTAGCAGGACACTAGTATGTGTTTGTGAGTCTTTGTCTGACTACAAATAGGTGAACATTCTGAAAAATAAATACGCAAATAATGATAAATGCATACACTATCACTTTTATCCCCCTGGCTAACGGTGTGTTTGTGCTGTGTGTAACAGGACTCTTTAGCTGCTGAAATTGAAGGCACCATGAGGAAAGAGATTGAGATGTCTGATCCAGACGTAGAGGAACAAAGGTATGTTTGTGTGCCATTTCCTGTGTCCTGCCTGTATGTCTCATATTAAGTCATGAATTTGCATGCAGAGTCAAATTTAGATGAATATAAAATATATATTTGTATATTTCAAATTCAAATTATTGTACCGTATGTTTAAAATGTTTTCCTGTAACATTTTCATCAGTTTCGCTAGTTTGTAGTTTCGAATCCTCCAAGGGTGACATTGTAATCCGTCTAAATAGGAAAAAGTGATTGTCTTAATTGTTTCAGGTTGCACCCAAAACGTGTCTTCGAGACGGTGCGTAACATCAACCAGACGGTTCGGCAACGCTCCATGGGCCCGTCCCCTATGAACATCCCAGGGTCCAATCAGACGTCCTGTATAAACTCCAGGCGTTCTAGTTGTCTGAGCACGCCCCGATCGAGCATGTACGGAGGAGACGGGGTTGAGATGGACAACCGCACGAACAGTATGCTTCTGGAAACACACTCACCTCAAGATGGGTAAGAGCATCAAACATAATTTTCCACCATTCGTTTTTGAAGCATATGGTAGAAATGTTTTGTGCGTGTTTACTTAACTATAGTTTGGAGACAAATTTGTCCTCATATGTGAGCGAAATCTGGCAAAATATATTTGTGGACATTCAGGGACATCTTTATATATATATATATATATATATATACTATAGGTCTAGAGTTCGATGTCAGTAATAATTTTTAATGTTTTTTAAAAAAGTGTCTTATCCTCATCAATGTTGCATTTGTTTGATCAAAAATATAGTAAAAGCAGAAATATTGAGAAATATTACAAATGTAAGAACAGTGAAATAGAGTCTTAGAAGTCCTGTTTATCAATTTACTGCATCCTTGATAAATAAAAATAGTAACTTCCTAAAAAAAAAAAAAAAACGTACTGACCCCAAACTTTTGACCTTTTGTTGAATATATACAATACCGGTAAAAATAGTTCAGATTTAATTAATGATTATAACTGAGCACCATATCAGCAGATTAGATTGATTTCTGAAGGATCATGTTACACTAAAGACTGGAGAAATTATGCTGATAATATTTCTCAATTTTACTGTTTTTACTGTATTTTGTTGTTGTATATAAGTTACTTTTAACATATAAGTCTATTTTAATTTAAGGTTTAGGTGTAACTACAACTACTATGTTGATTCATTTTGAAAACACTAATAATTTAAGAACACTGTTTAATGTAATATTTAGTCAATCTCAAAATAAATATCAGTTTTTTTATATACCGTTTGTTATAATATTGTGACCCCAAAATTCACTTTTAGCAGTTGACTTTAGTGTAACTTAAGTTTCCTATTTAAAAAAAAATATTAAATAGTGTCAAAATATAATTATATTAAATTATAAATATAATTTACATTATACATTGCCATCATACTGTAACTTGAAAATAATTAGCAGCTTACAGTATCTGTAATGATAAAAAAAATAAAAAAAATTTTTTATTTATATTAAAACAATAGAAGTTGTTACATTTAGGTTTTTCATTACACTCTTAAAAATATAGGTTCCTGCACAAAAGGTTTTTAATAGTGGAGAAAAAGGTTCTTTAGATTTATTGAAATATTCTTCACTCTAAGAAAAGTGAAAGATTAGGGGACCCCAAAATGATTCTTCTCTAGCTAAAAACAAGAACAAAATGCAAACGCAAAACCTTTGGAACCTTTATTTTTTTTATGAGTTGACATTGGACCACATTGTATTGAGGTTGTTTTTCCTGTAATATTTCTTCCAGCTCTAATGACTCCAACAGAAAGCCTGGCACGCCTGGCACACCCGGCTCCCAGGACCTGGAGGCGGCACTGCGTCGCCTTTCCCTTCGACGGGACAACTACCTGAGCGAGCGGCGTTTCTTTGAGGAGGAGCGAGAGCGCAAACTCAACGCCCTGGCAGTAGAGAAAAGCGAATTGTACGAGGACAGAGATGTTGGCAGTGAAGACGGCGGTCCTCTTACTCCGGCAGAAAGCATCATGTCTCTGGGCACCCTGCACTCGGTTTACTCCATCTACAGCGCCCGATCCTACCTGCCCGAGAAACTCCAGATCGTCAAGCCTCTGGAAGGTGACCGAGCCAAACCCAGGCCTTTCACCCTCTCACTGTTCGATGCTCTGTGGGCATTAATGCACCACAATGCTGAGGATCTGTCCACACAACACTCCTTCTTTTTCAGACACACACAGCCTCGCTGCTGGTTTGAGATATAGGCCACGCACATACACATTTTAGTGCTTTATCCTGTTCTGTACTGTTCTGAGGTCAGTCATTTATGGGAGTGGCGAGCACATTCTACAAATTGTTACAATCGCGTTTGGTTCATTCCTACAGTTTGGTTTTTAGATTTAATGTTCCCCTGAAACAATACTGCATATTTTACAGAAAATATTCATTAACTTGAACACATGGTTTTCCATGCATAGATGTACCCCAATTAACACAACTTAGTACCTAAGAATAATTTTCAAATTCCCATGTCCCCAAACATGTTTTTTCAACTTTTTTAAGAATTAGTATGTGCACTTATTTCCTTTGACATACAATACAATTTATTGTGATGCATATCTTTAAGCTGTGTTAAACCATTAACTGAGTTTATGTCCCTCGGACTCCAGTCCACCCTCTGTGATAATGTTGCGATTTACCCTTTAAAATCTGAAGCGTATGCCCTAAATTACATGACTTGCTAGAAGTGACATCATTACTTGGAGGGAAAGCAACTCCAAGAAAAAAGTAAGAATCGGTCATAAACTTTTCACTCTTTTCCTAATTTTTAGCTGACTTATCTAATAGCATAAAACATAGCATGTTCAGTCTGTTGTGTCAATTTATACTGGACATGAAAACGTTTTTCTAATAGATTTTATATATCTATTAAAATTCTTTCCAAATGGTTATCTTCCGCTTGCATGCTCTTTCTTGGTGAGTAATGGCCTTTATTAGCTTAAAACGTCCACCCTGTTACACATTGCATTGTAAATATGTAATGTAACGGGCTAAACAAGTTCCATAGAATGTGAAACGTAAATATTTGATCTGGGTTATAGGTTATACTAGCCTGAGAGTGACCCCAGTGTGCGGTTTTTTTTATGATAGATAGACATTTTCTCCCTCTGACAAGACTGAAAAATAATTGAATATTAAAAATGTTTTCAACAAACCTGCTCAGTCCAAATTCCACTGTAGGAATGACCCACTTACAAAAACTTTATGTATTGTGCTGAACTGAACAACTAGTTGTTAATTATGTATTTAAACACACATAAGTCACTCTTCTGCATGTATGGTGCAAAAAATAACAAAAACAACAACAGGTAAAGAACTATGAGCCATAACTCATATGTGTTGCCAGATCTTGTTAGAAATAACAGCAAACAAGAACAAGCACATTGTAAGCCAAAACAAATCAAAATCGTTTAAATTGAAAATATAACCATTCATTTTGCACCTTCCCAGTTTAATAAATCCATAAATTTGATAGCTTTATGAGCCAAGCCCAAAAACGCTTATACACACATGGATCGATTACAGGATTTGCTCCCGTTTGTAAATGCAGTTGTCAAGGCCTTAGAAACATCCCACTTACCATTATAAAGAGAGAGTCAGCAAACTGAAAAACTACCCACAATGCACTTTATGGTACATATTGTAAAAGACACATTTTAAATTGGTGTTGCTCGTTTACAAAGAAAGTTGATTGTATATTTTTCCCTTCTTGTTTTCGGTGGATCTTTTTCAGTTTTATGCCAACAAAGAGGTGATTGAATTCATTTAGTTGTATATAACATGATTGTAGTTTGTCATGTTATTTAAACTTAATTACAGCATGATTACAGCTACAGTGGTGATCTTATAATTACATCTCTAGCGCCCCCTGCTGGTTATAGCTAATAGAGCTAAGCAGTCTGACATTGCCTGCCCTAAAGTAAAGCTTAGGAATTACAGAAAACTAAAGCATTTTCTTGAGTGATTCCTCTGTTTTCTTCTGATTTGCTTAATATATTGAAACATGTTTCAAAGGTACTAACAAGCAATCTGACAGATTAGCTCCTGAGGAATATTATTTGACTTGAGCCCCTGTTTTCCCCATTGTGTTCACCATTGTTTACCCCTACTGTCTCTCTTGTCAGTTTTCAGTTTGGATGTTTAAATTCCTTTTCTTACCTTTTTGTCTTTTAACGTGTTTATACCTTTCCAATAAACACAACTTTAATTTCCCCTTCCTTCTTTTTCTCTTTCTTTTCTTGCTTTAGGCTCTCCATAGTTAACATGTCATGAAAAGGGCACACATTCAATTGAGTATAGAAATAGCATATCTAGTGTAACTTTATAAGAGTAACTATAATCAGAAAGCAATTAGTATTTATGAAAGAATATATAACTATGACCACGACTGCTGTTAAATATTCAGTATATCTCCACATCTGGTTGCCTCTAAAATATATCTATTTTAAAATGTATTGGAACACAGACAAATTCTACATAAAAATGAACAGATCTGTTCTTAGCATTGAAACCGATTGGTTTTCTCACTTGTATCACAGAGGTTTGCTTAAAACTCTCCTGGACTAGCCATTTAATCAGCTTATTTATATATGACGTGCTCAATGATATTGTGATATACATTTCTGAGGCAAGCAATCTCATGCTGCCTTTTTTCTCTTGGACTACAATGGTTGAACCTTGCGTTCATGATCTCAATATATATTTTGTGTGTTATGTGGCATTTGTTGCAATTTGCATCTGATCTATGCTCTTGTTTCCTCCGTTCCTCAGGTTCGGCCACTCTGCACGCGTGGCAGCAGCTCGCGCAGCCACACCTGGGCGGCATCCTGGACACTCGGCCCGGCGTCGTGACCAAGGGCTTCCGAACGCTGGAGCTGGACCTGGAGGAGGTGTACCAATTCACCGACCTGGAGGAAGATGAGTCAGGACCGCATTCCCAATCCGCCATCTCTACCTCTTGCCTGGGCTCTATGCCATGCTCGCCTGCTTTGCGACGACCTCGTGCCAACAATCCTGACAACCAGGAAGAACAGCTCAGAGAAAATGGAGGGACCCCTGGAGTGGGGCTAAACCGAATGGAGGCTGGAGAGGAAGAGGTCTCATCTGGTGAGGGACCCTCATAACCTCACTAACCCTCCGGACAGGCGTAGGGGGGTGCGATCAAACAGCCTCTCTATAAAACAGACCGAAGCCCCAGTGGAGTACCCATAAGCCCCAGTTGTATTGTGCCTGTGAGGGTCTATAGGATGAGCTGGTTCTCTCCACACACCCACTGCACACCAACCACTACCTCACCCATGGAGACAGCTGCCATGTTCTTTTGAGTATAGTCAATTTTTTAAAAACATTTTACTGTCGTTCTACCTGTCATCTCTCTTGATCCTTGCGCTGAAAAATGAGGAATCAGTCTATGGAAACTCTAGAATACATCAAGTATTAGTTGAAATACTTTAAATATTAAAGTATCTATGATAAATAAAGTACCACCAGCAGTTCCAAATTTCTTTATCACCTGCATGCCAGGGGTTACCTTTCTATGTGGGTCATATTTAACCCTAATTCAAAAGTGAAAACATTTTAGGACCTTTTTTTTTTATTATTGTGACATTTGATTACTATTAAAAAATCCCTACCCTCATTATTATTACTACAGTAATGTCAACATTTGAGTGTAATGCTCATTGTTCAAAGAGTGATTCTCATTAGATTATCATCCTGTCTAGACACTATTATAATTATTATTAGTAGTAGTAATAGTTCTGTCAAATTGACTAATCGCGATTAATCCCATCTAACATTATATATATTATATTATATATTTACATACTTTTTTCAATAGATTTGACAACCTTAATTATTATTATTATTATTAATAAAAGATAGTATAACATATACTGCCATGGTTATTATTACTTAAATAATAGGTCTACTCTAAGATACTTATGAATATGAGTCTAATAATAAGTGATAAGTGTGTGCTTCTAGACTTGATTCTCATTTTCAGCACTCATTAAATTTCCCGTTTCTTAAAAACTCTTCTCATCTAAATCTCTTTTCTGACCTGCATTACCTGAACGCTGTGTCAGAAAGTTTAATGCCTGGTGGTGGGGAAACAACATTTATTTATTCACTCTCTCTACACACACACATGCAAGTCCACTTGTCCCCTGGTAAACCTGTATGTGAGATTTAGGCAGGCGTCCAGCCCGAGGGCACAGAGTGTGATGTTTAATACTTAACTGCAGAACACATACACATGCCTTTAGCACACATATCACAGTCCCAACAGCAGTCCCAGCATGTAACATCCAGCTAGAGCTCGGAGTGTCTTTTAAAGGATAATGTTACAGAGTTCTATTAAAAACGGGGAGGTGTGAGTCGCAGTCATGTGAGTGAACAGACTCTGGACAGAGGTCACATTGACACCACATGTAGTTACACAAACACACTCCACATGCTTTCAGAGTCAAGCTTGTCAGACACACACACACACACATACTCTGACAGCCCCAGTTTATCTGGAGAATTATACACCATGCTCACATACATGCTGTGCATACTGGTTTCGTTTTGTGAATTATTATTATTATTTTTTTTATTTAGGGTGAACTATCCCTTTAATGACAATAAATGTTTCTTTCTACAAAGAATTATTGAAACATAATGCCAGCCGATAATAATGGACTTCACCGTTTGTTTGATCGTTCCTCTTTCCCACTTTTCTCTCCTGCTGTGTGAATCTATTTAAAACTGCATCAGGATGAATCATACCCCCACAAACTCATGATTTGTAAGGACATAATAAATCAAATTCTGCTGTCACATGTTTGCAGTATAACACATTAGATTGCATTAGGTCTCCTCAGATCCTGAAGCAGTTTTAATTCCATCTCTGTGTTTGTTTGTGGTGTTGTGTACTGATGTTTGTCTCCTCTCTTGCTCTCCCCAGTGCATTTTCCTGGTAAATGTATGCCTCACACCAGCTCCACGTACACCTTCACCACCTGTAGGATTCTGCACCCTACAGATGAACTCACCAGAGTCACACCCAGGTAAATACAGTCTTAAAAAAGGTCTTTTCATAAAACCCTAATAGGAACTATTGGTTCATATACTGCCATACATACATATGTGCAAAAATGTTACCTTTAGTTTTACAACTGCATGTCACTGGGCATTACCCTTAAAGTGCCCCTATTATGCTATTAGGTTCATCATTTTGTTTTGGAGGTCTCCTACAATAGGTGTACATGCATCCAATCTTCTCATAATTAACATTCCACATCACCTCAGTTACTCAGAATTTGAAAACAGTTTGTTTGAGTATCCAGTCTCTCTAAACCCCTCCTTTCCGTGAGCCTACTCTGCTCTGATTGGTCAGACGGCCCAGTCTGTTGTAATTGGTCGACCGCTTGCAGCGCGTGTCGAAGCGTCCATTACCATAATTGAATTTCAGTTCCAGAGGATTCCTTAGCACTTTTATACACAGTAGGGGTTGAACGACTTCAGATGTTTATTTTTTATTTTTATGTGATTAAAGTTGAGTCGACGTCGACTAGTCATTGATGATGTCCTTAACCCTTCGATGTGTAAGATCACACCGGTGCGATCAGTCTAGGCTGGTCCCTGGAGCGTACGATCACACTGTGATAAGAACGTTCAGTGCATCAACTGCTAAATTCAAATGTGCTTTCGCGCTTTGGCTGGCGCTGAGCCAGAGACTGACGCTCTATTCAACTATTCAGTGTTTCCAACCACATAAGGTTTAATTTAGGTTTTAATCATTTAGATACACATAAGTACTGGCAAAACTACATTTATAGTTTGTAAAATACACACTGATGTCTATGGATGCGGCAATAATTACACATTTAATCATAAATTGACACTGTGTTTTATTCATATCAGATACACATAACCTTTAATATTATAGTAATGTACCAACTGACAGGAATCCCTGTATAGTTTACAGCTTTAGTTTTACAAAAAAAAATGGCATGTACTGTACCTGAATCGATGTGGAATCAAACCAGTTGGGGATAGTAATCGAATCAAATCAAGCACTTCAAATCGAATTGTGAAATTTGTGTCAATGCCCAACCCCTAATTGTAACTCTTTTACAAAAATGTGGGACTTATTTCAGTTAAATTGAAATTTATTGAAATCATTCAGGTTAAATCCATAAGATTCAGTGTAAATCCAGCATACAAAATCTTCAACAGTGTAACCTGCAATCTGTATTGAGGGTGCCAAAGAAAAGGCACCTGACTGTACAGCTGTGTGACTGGCTTCCACTGCAGGTCATGTGACGAGGATGATGAGGCGGCTCTCTATCATGTTGTTCTGGTGACGGGATTAGAGCACACTCACTGAGCAGCACCCCCTGGGGGTGAGGATGAATAGCATGACCTACCTAGTCCTAATTAAAACTCATGTCATGTGGGAGTATGCTGTTCTCTAACCAAACACAAACCACTCTAATGTCCTAACTGACCTGTAGGATGTTTCTCAACTAATACCAGAACCTTTTTTGTGGGAGACTAAATGCAGTATATGACGTGACTGATAATATAAACTGTGTATAAATCTATTGTTCTATCTATGTGTGTGTGTACTGTAAATCAATGGTAAAGTACAGAGTGCATGAGAGGACAAAATGTTAACATGTTGTTAATCTATAATCAAAATAATTAGCCTTCAAAATTATAATGACTGAATGCCATTGCATTACATATTCAAATAGATCAATGGTGTTCCTGTGGCTCAAAGAGTTAGCAAGGTGCTATTAACGCCAAGGACATGGGTTCAATTTTCAGGGAATGCAAGAACTGATAAAAATGTATACTTTGAAAGTAATGCAAGTTCCTTTAGATGCCAATTGGTTTAAAATAGTGTTAATATACAAGTCCTTTTATGCATTGAAATTCATATTGGGGCTGCATAATTATTTAAAATAAAACTAAAATCATGCTATGGTTTAGTGCAAAAATTTTCCTGAATTGGATTGAATATTTCAGTTTGATTAATCGTGTTCACAGAGTTACTGTACCATTGCATGGTTTGACTTGTGGCTTATATAGCCAGATAATGCAAACTAACCGGGTGTTTCTTTCTCAGTCTTGTGTCTGGTCCATCACTGACTACCTGCGTGATGTCCAGCAGCAGTCTGTGCTCAACCCCTGTGTCCACCCCCTGCACGCCTCGCCGCCTCAGCCTGGCGGAGAGTTCCACCAACCTCCGCGACTCAACCAAGACCACCAGTACCTCTTTGGGCCTTGTGCGCCTCCTGCAGGAGAGAGGTATATCTTCTGCTGTCTATAACCCTCTCAGTTGGGACCGGGCGGATCGAGCCCCTCCACCAGACCCCTGCTCGTCACACACTACCCACCCCTTTCACACCTGTCCAGACACGCTCCCTTCCACCCCTCCAAACTCCCCCAGCAAGTCCAAACCCACCAGACCTGTGCTCCCTGTAGACTACAGCCCCTCAGACCCCCCCTACGAAACCTTCCTGGCTTCACGGCCGGCCAGCTCGATTCTAAAGGAAGTGCGGGAGGCGGACGAAAGGGCTCAAACAGATTCACAGAGTCAGACTGAAGTCAGTGTGCAGAATCTGAGACTTGTGGACAAGGTAAAGAAGTTTAGCCTGGCTCCCAGAACATTGGCCCCAGGACCGCCATTCGGAGCCCGCGCTGTTGTAACCTCCCCTATCGGGGGACTGCCAGTGCTGAACTCAGGGATGAGAAGAAACCGCAGTTACCCAGCTATGGTTGGGGCTAGTATGGCTATGAAGGGTGCAGGGCCTCCCAGTGAGGACCTGCTATTGGCCCATGGACCGCCAAGACAAACTAGCCTCAATGAAAAGTGAATGTTGCCTCTCTGTCGTCCCCTTTTGCCTTTTATTTGTTTAAATTTGCATTGATACAGTATATCATCCTTGCGACAACTCGAGTGCCTGTTATTAAGATGATATTTGTATAGATTATTTTGTTATACCAGTTGATATAACAACCTCTTTTTTGTCTACTTCTCTCCGTCTGACCAATACAGTACAATTCATTCAGCATTGTCACATAGCTTGGGGCATATTCCAAGCTTTTGTCGTCGTGTGACAATTTGCACTTGCTGGCTGGCTGTAAATGTAGCATACAAACAGCAGAAAATTCATGCCCCAAAATGATTTCCAGTTTGAATTTGAAAACTTTTTTTCTGAATCTGGTCTTCCTGTGTGACATTTCAAGATTTGTTAGTTTTGTGATGCTAGCAAGAGCACTGATAGCACCTTAATGCTAATGGTAACCCAGACATTGGTGAACAATGAAGTATTGTCATTTCTTATTTATTATTTGGTCTGATTTGGCACTTTTAAAGGCCATGACATACAGCTTTTTATCAAGCCCCTATAGTGTGCCGAAAATCTGCTTTTACCAAGTACAAATACCTTCACAGAAGCCTTCCCATCTATTCCAGGCAAATTAAATAACTACAGCGTAATGTTCATTGTCTAAAATGACTTAATGCATAATATTATAGTAATTACAGTGTAATAACACAGTTCTGTAATACGACTCTCGGTAGAGGGCGCTGTTGGCATGATTGGTGATAATTTGCACATTAGCACAAACTCTCTGCTTTATACATCCTCAAGAGTTGACTGACTGAAATACTTCAGAGAGAAAGCGAGACCACAGGGCTGTGAAGGGGCTGCATAAAGAAATTGGTTTAAACTTGAAACACAATCATGTTCATGTTGTCATCTTTTAATGTCCTTTTGTTGAAGACCAACATTATTTATAAGTGTATGTGTATGGATGTACATGGCATGTGGAATTGTAGTATCGAAGACTTGATGGGAAAATTGCACAAAACATTTCATTGGTCAAAAGGACGTCAGGTTAAACCGAAGAAAAAAAAAATACTGTACATCTGCTGTGGTTTTGGAACCTACTGACTGATATGTGTTGTATGTAAAGCAAGTGAAGTATGTATTGTGAGCTTTAAAGATTTCAAGGGTGCAATAGGAAGTCATTAATAGTGCCTGATTTTTTTTTTTTTTTTTTTTTTTTTTGACAGACTGAATCATAATGGCTTCACCAGCCACAGTATGCACTGGCATAAATACTGTAACTATGTGTGATGTATTGACTTAACAATTGTTTTTACCCGACAACGCAGATTTTTGAAGGATATATTTGATGCATTGTCGAGGATGCATATACTGTTGAAAGTGCATGAGTCGGTCTAAAGAAAAGGTTTTCTTTTAGTTCAGGCAAATCAAATTTGTTAGGTGAAAATGTGTGCGTATTTGTGTGTGTGCGCATTTAATCATAGCATGACCTTTGTTGAATGTGTTTCAGAGGTATCTGCCATGACTGATCATTGATTTCAATGGTGTTTATTTCATTAGAAAGGACATTTTACTTGTATATTGTAAATGGTAAATATGCAAAGAATTTAAACATGCTAACTTTTTATATATAAAAAAGGGGAAAAAAACTCAACTTGAAGGGGAAAAAAATGAGAAAATGAAAAAGCAATGACAACGTGACACTGGTGAAAAGTGGAGTTTTTGTTCATGAATTTTAGAAGCTCCCTTTGCGGGATCAATAAACCAGTTGCGATAATTTTGTGTCGGTTGTCTTATTTTGATGTTATCAGGGGCCTGTTTCAATAAGGAGGTTCAACCAACTCTGAGTTAAAACTTGAACTCTGAGTTGACTTACCCTGAGATGGTAAACTCTGAGTTTTCAGTTACAGAACAGCTGAAATGAGTTGGTTCAATCAACTCTGAGTTGACTGACTCTGAGTTAAGCGCGTGCACCACAACTATAAAAAGCCATTATCAATGGAGCGCAGATATTACGAGTCACCATGGCAACAGCGCTAGACAAAAAGAGGAATTACTGTTATACAGTGTTGGGTTTAATTAATTACCAAGTAATCTAAATATTATAATTTAATTAAAGGGATTACTCTTAATTCTTCTGTGATTTAAAATAAAATCTGATGTAATTAGCCTACATTAAATAGGCTACTGCATGAAATTGAACAATTCAGTATAAAACAATAGTGGATTTAACATACATGTTTAAAAGGTATATTTTTAATGTAACCTTCTCCCTCTACACACTTTGGTCAATTCAAGAATAATTCATGCAATTGTATATTGTTAATTTGAAAGCATTAAAAGTGCAGTTTCTTGTCTCTCCTTGTATTGTTCAAGTGGTTGAGGTTGATATAGGATTTAGTAATTATTAATAAGTAAACCAATACTTTCTAAAGATAGTAATTATTACATTAATCTAATTACACTGTTGAAGATGTCATTTGTAGTTAGTAATTAATAACTTACCCAACTGTTTGGCTATAATATCAGAGGTGAAACTGTAAAAACAGTATGTTATTTAACCTAATTTACAATCCTGCAGGCATTAATAGAATGTGGCAGCAGCTGAAAATAAAATATATAAACATAATTCATTCAGGTAAGGCTTGAGCATATCATGGGTGTAGGCCTGAATGTACAAACATTTGACATATTAAATAACTAAATAACATCCAGTGTCTAGCAGTGCAGCAGCATTTCTGGCTGAGGGAATTCCTGAGGGACTTCAGAGCCAGTCACTCCAGAAGATCCAAGGGCCTACATAAAATGTAATGTGTTACATATACATATGTGTTATTTTTTATATAGGGTATTTTTGATATTTCCATTTATTTTACTTTGGGTTGGGTTTTTTGTTGGTCCCAATATATTCTGATGGTAATATCTTTCTTTTGGAGCCTCCTGTCCCAACAGAACCCCAGGCAGTTGTAAGTAGCCTACTCAATACACCAGTTATGACAAATAGTAGACCTAAACTTCATAAATAGTAGGGACACACTTCAGTGTGTAATGCCAGTTTAATTCTGTAGAATTTGTTTAGAACTACGGGAGGTGGAAAGAGTAATAAAATATTTTACTCAAGTAAAAATACTATTACTTTGATCAAATTTTACTTAAGTACAAGTAAAAGTACCGGTCTAAAAATCTACTCAAGTAAAAGTAAAAAGTAGCTCATTTAAAATGTAAGAGTAAAAGTTGCTGAGTTACTTGTTTAACTGCGGGGTGGGGTTCTCTCCCGTTATAACGTATAAAAATATCAAGGTTTATGGTATTAAACAATTAAATATATAAACTGCATTATTAAATTACGGTTATTATTATTATGTTAAAATGACAGTTAAATAAATTAAACATTTGTTCAATAAACATCTAATCAACTAATTTCAATAATTGATTATGAATTAGATTAACAACTTATTTTTTATCATTAATAACTTATTAAAATGTTTAAAATAATTGAATTCTATTAAATGTTTTTTATTAAATTTTTTTTATTTTTTTTATGATTTAATACAAATAATTTATCAAAAACAGTGGAAATCAAATAAAAGTTTAGCAAACGTTTTAATCCTTTTATTTGTTGGCAAAGTGCTGCAAAGCAGATTTAGTCAATTAAACCATGGACAAACAATATATATATTCCTTAAATAATGTTTAGATAAATTGTAGTTGTTGGTGATAAATTTAATGTTGGTGTTTAAACACTGCTTCCTCTTTAAAAAAGGGGAGGAGACCGCAAGAAACTCTGGGTTTACCGAAGAAAACCTGCTCCCGACCAGGTTAGGTTCACAGAGTAAGTCACCATGGTAACTGACTCGGAGTATAAGTTACCTCTCTTTCAGAAACGGGCTTGACTTACTCTGCTTTCTCGGGTTTGATTTATTCTGAAACAGAAAACCCAGAGTTTCCCTCATTTCAGGGTTAACATACTCAGAGTTTTCACTTAACCTCCTTTCTGAAACGGGCCCCAGGTCTTTGTTCAAGTGTATGTCCACAAATATCCATTCTAAACATTCTTTAGAAAGCATGAGATGCACTAGCCTTGTTGAGCACAAGAGGGAGTGTTTCACCAACATTGAGCATGCAGAACAACTCTACATTTGTGTTTGCAACACCAAATCAATTAAATTGTCCCTATCACCTGATTCAATAGCATAGCTGATTCAGTTATAAATTCTGGTCCCTGCAAACATGTCCATATTGTGTAGGTCCAAAAGTACAAAATATGCCATTCACGTTTCTGAATTTGTCATTGCATACAAATGACATCTTGTGCTGACAGAAACCCTTTAGAGCCCTTGTCTTGCAAATTTGCATGGAGTAGATGCTTGTGACCAGACCACAGCTGACTGATCAACAGGCCACTTAGTTTTGAAGAGCACTGGCTATTTACTAACAATGTGATGATATTCAGATGACATTCTCAAGCTGAAGAGGGTTTCCATAGAAACAATGCAAGTTATTGTGAACTCACAAAATCAAGACTGTTCTTGCAAGATTGTTCTGAGTGGCCCAATATTTTTCTTCATAAACTTAAGATATGTACAATTTGATGGTATGGAGCTGTAAAATACATCCTTTATATATTCATAGATACAGTATGTTTCTATAGTTAAATTTTTAATCCAAACACCAAACCTAACCAATGTTCAACTGTAAAAACTTTAACAGGCAAATAAAAGTGCATTGATATTTTTGTAGTTAGAATATAAGTGGAATTTTAAGTTGTTATTCGCTAAAAATTGTATATTGATCCACCCCGTGAAGGCGCACATTCAAACGCATACATATCTCATTATTTTTCTCCATGGAGGAACTGTTTTTACAAACATTAATTTTGAAATCACAGACCTACTGTGAGCTCCAAGGATGGTATGTTTATGCTGAAGCCATCAGTCTGCATCATTTCAACTTAATTATATGTATATATATATATATATACAGTGAAGAAAATAAGTATTTGAACACCCTGCTATTTTGCAAGTTCTCCCACTTAGAAATCATGGAGGGGTCTGAAATTGTCACCGTAGGTGCATGTCCACTGTGAGAGACATAATCTAAAAAAAAAAATCCAGAAATCGCAATGTATGATTTTTTAACAATTTATTTGTAAGATACAGCTGCAAATAAGTATTTGAACACCTGTCTATCAGCTAGAATTCTGACCCTCAAAGACCTGTTAGTCTGCCTTTAAAATGTCCACCTTCACTCCATTTATTATCCTAAATTAGATGCTCCTCTTTGAGGTCGTTAGCTGCATAAAGACCCCTGTCCACTCCATACAATCAGTAAGAATCCAACTACTAACATGGCCAAGACCAAAGAGCTGTCCAAAGACACTAGAGACAAAATTGTACACCTCCACAAGGCTGGAAAGGGCTACGGGGAAATTGCCAAGCAGCTTGGTGAAAAAAGGTCCACTGTTGGAGCAATCATTAGGAAATGGAAGAAGCTAAACATGACTGTCAATCTCCCTCGGACTGGGGCTCCATGCAGGATCTCACCTCGTGGGGTCTCAATGATCCTAAGAAAGGTGAGAAATCAGCCCAGAACTACACGGGAGGAGCTGGTCAATGACCTGAAAAGAGCTGGGACCACCGTTTCCAAGGTTACTGTTGGTAATACACTAAGACGTCATGGTTTGAAATCAAGCATGGCACGGTTCCCCTGCTTAAACCAGCACATGTCAAAGCCCGTCTTAAGTTTGCCAATGACCATTTGGATGATCCAGAGGAGTCTTGGGAGAAAGTCATGTGGTCAGATGAGACCAAAATAGAACTTTTTGGTCATAATTCCACTAACCGTGTTTGGAGGAAGAAGAATGATGAGTACCATCCCAAGAACACCATCCCTACTGTGAAGCATGGGGGTGGTAGCATCATGCTTTGGGGGTGTTTTTTTGCACATGGGACAGGGCGACTGCACTGTATTAAGGAGAGGATGACCGGGGCCATGTATTGCGAGATTTTGGGGAACAACCTCCTTCCCTCAGTTAGAGCATTGAAGATGGGTCGAGGTTGGGTCTTCCAACATGACAATGACCCGAAGCACACAGCCAGGATAACCAAGGAGTGGCTCTGTAAGAAGCATATCAAGGTTCTGGCGTGGCCTAGCCAGTCTCCAGACCTAAACCCAATAGAGAATCTTTGGAGGGAGCTCAAACTCTGTGTTTCTCAGCGACAGCCCAGAAACCTGACTGATCGAGAGAAGATCTGTGTGGGGGAGTGGGCCAAAATCCCTCCTGCAGTGTGTGCAAACCTGGTGAAAAACTACAGGAAACGTTTGACCTCTGTAATTGCAAACAAAGGCTACTGTACCAAATATTAACATTGATTTTCCCAGGTGTTCAAATACTTATTTGCAGCTGTATCTTACAAATAAATAGTTGAAAAATCATACATTGTCATCGTAGGTGCATGTCCACTGTGAGAGACATAATCTAAAAAAAAAAATCCCCTCCATGATTTCTAAGTGGGAGAACTTGCAAAATAGCACGGTGTTCAAATACTTATTTTCTTCACTGTATATACTGTATATCTATATAATTTTTGCCCACTGAAAGGAAAATGCCCTTTTCTGCAAAGAAACCATACTTAATTTTCAGTGCAATTTCTCTTTAAAATCTGAAAGCACCCCCTACATTATACAATTCACCATTGCTGAGTGAGTGAAATAAACAAGCATGAGTCGTAGTTGTTTTGGGCTGTTCTACTGCACATATTTTGTTCAGTTTTCCAATTGTAAATTGGTTGAAAAGGAAATGGATGATTATCCACTAAATTAAAATACCACCTGCATCCTACAGCATGTATTACATGGTTCTCCGGAATACTTTAGTGGTCTAATATTAATTGATTACAACCACCCATCCACATAGCAGACCACTCAAGATTAAGGCTGAATCCAAAATCGCCCCTAAACCCTCAATCACCATTCCCTACACTAGTCCAGTAGCCTACTACAGTTTACTTGGAGTGGATGAAAACAAGTGAGCAAATTCGGACCAGCGTTGAGCGTACAGCAGTTGTACACTCGTTATTGCAATGCAATGTGGGATTGAATGAGTGCACTCAATAAAGTCCACTATGGTTTCAGACACGACAACAAATTGCTATCCCCTCAAGTAATGCCCTATTTGAGGATATAGGGGGTCGATTTTGGATTCAGAACTCTCTCCTTCCTATGCAAAATGCACTTATTCCTCATACAGTTGTCAAAGTGAACATTTTTGGGGGGTTAGGTTTATGGGACAGAAAATAATGGAAAGTCAATGGAAGGCTTCTGTCCCTTGTATATAGAGTGTGTGGATGTCGGGGGTACTAGATAGTTAAGTTTGATATTGGTTGACAAGTTATGTAGCCTAGGCTTTGAAGGATGTAAATGTGCATAAAGTTTTGTGAGAAACGTTGGCACTTATGCCTTGTGGCAGGATTCTGTGGAACGTTCATAGACATTATGATGTCATTGTAGCACAATTTAGTATAAATGTGGTGGGAAACTGTTATAGCGTGTTAGGAGTTGATTGAAAGCTAAAAGAGAATTGATATAGAGTTGCTATTTGAGAATAAAGTTTGAGTATAAAATTTGTAGTACCCCAACTGATCAAGCGATGGATAACATCGGAAGGGACATTGAACCAGTCGTTCTCTGTTTCATGAGAAACTAAAGAACTGGTTTCCACATTTCCATGGTAGGAACACCAAAAATAAGTAATTAAGGATCATCTGTGGATATTTCACAACATGTTAACATATATTTTATTTAACCAATGAATAAAATGCAACATTTTAAAATGTAATAACATGTTCTGCATTAGCCATTTTAGTAAAACTATCAGCTTTATTGAAAACTATCAAACTATTTTAGTCAACTATCTAAATTACTACCAATTGTCCATAGCGAGTTTGTAATTCTTTCAAAAGTAGCTGAATCTAAACCCTCTGAAGAAGAGAAGCTTGAGTTTAAGAAAAATATCCAGGTCTGGTTTCCTGTCTTCCAAGAATTAAAGAATTAAAACAAACATTTTCTCTTAATGTTGAATATGTGGTTACATCCACAACATGTTAGACAGTAAATTAATGCCACACATTTTCCATATATGTGTTTTTGGATAGGCACTGAAACATACGAAATTGGACATGGCTCAAAAACGTAAATCTCTGTGTACAACTCATACGTCATAATTTCTGCTGAATAATATTTCAATTTGTTGCATTCAGTCATCATAATACATCATATCAGTCATCATAATTTATTAAACTAAATTAAGTAATTGGGTCAAAAGAGTAAGTGAATTGTAAGTTAATTACATAAGGTCTTTCCTTAGTTATATCTAATATGCTGTTATATTATAACGGAAATTTGAAGATGATGGACAAGACATAGTAGATACAGTAAGTGCCATAGTGCCATTTTAATTGCTAAGCATATACTGTTCTGTAGGCCTTGTTTTATTCACCAAGTGAAATTTAAGGTTACCTTACATGTGATCAATAAGCCAAAGCCAAACTCTTTAGTATCCGTCAGCTGATACTAGTTTAGTCAGTGAAAAGACTTCAAAGATGCATATATCTATGTATGAGCGAGGGGAAATAAGAGAATTGGCTAGTTGGCTCAGACAATCTATCTACATTGCCAGAACACATTTAATTGCCCTGGTTGCAAACCTTTTCATGTTTGGCACTGTGTGTGTAAGCGAGCATTTATTGGTTCACTTTATATTGTCTAACAGAATGAAATCTCTTTAACTAAGGCACACCTGTGGCATAATGGCTCTTTTTGTTTGGTGTAGCCCTTCATTTGCTCGCAATCATCAGCCTACGATTCATCCATTATGTGCTAACTCAAGTGTTTTGCGCAATAAACCATGGAGCGCTGTCTCCCCATCTTATTTTCTGCATGTGTTTCTCTCTCCGTTTCTCACCCTGTTCTCTTCTACAGCAGAATCGGGTATTATTGCCTGAACTCTAATCTGTCCCTCGAGCAATGGGAAGAGAATTGGATTGGAAGGATACTCGTGGCACTAGTGCTGTAATGCTATAGCCATTCAGCTTTCAAATAAGAGAAAGCTTTCATAATAAGATCATTAACAGTAATCCGTTAGCTTGGGTCCCTCAACACCACACAAATGGCTTCACTGAGCTGTGGTGGATTCAGCTGAGATGGAGATTCAAAAGATACAAATAAAAGCTAATATAGATGTACTGGATCAAGAAACATTACAAAGGACAAATGGCCTCAGCTGCTGATTTAGTTTTTCTTATCCTGTTTTTATGTATTTTTTTATGTTGCTGTTGTTGCTGTTTAATATTCCAAAAATGAATTTTTAATGCAATTTCTCTGCCTCCAAAAAAATTTATAATAATAATTCTGCATTTTAATTTACAACACACAATGAATTACAAGAGCCGTGAGAGTTTGGATGAGTGAGTTAAGGCAATGATTTATTCATAGACATCTGTGATATGTCTGAGGACAAAATCATATATACATGAGTTATGAGAATAAAAGCAGTAGAGACTACATTCTCACTCTGTTTTTTTTTCTGCAAAATAAATGTATATAGATGGACACGCGTATTGATATATTGCATCATTTCCATTGTACAAACAAATTTACATCAGACCGAGCTCAGACTGTGACTGATTGACATTAAAATGAGTGACTCTGTACAGATGACTGGCTAATCAGGTTGATTCATGTCAGTGGTTGAATGGGTCTTATGAGGAGTATTCGTACTCTTCTGCGCTCCGTCGGCCAAAATCCATCCATCCCAGGTAATCTCTATCCTTTATTCTGTGAGTGGAGCCCATGGACCTGCTATTCGGAGAGGGACTTCTGCGGTATGTACCTGCGTGGAAGGAAAGGACGATAATGTATGCCTGTGAGTTCTGATCAAATGGCACGATCATTGTTTATACAGTTTAACATAACATGCAGGAAGCACGATTGACAAAACGTTCTATAAATATAAAATAAAGCCATTTTAAAGAGGGATTCCACCTTTGGTGGAGATGATTCTGGCCAGTAGTTCAGTCAAGCTGCTGCGGGGCTCTTCATCGTCCTCTTGTTTCGACAGAAGGCTCAGTTGTCCCCTGGATGGCGCTGCACGGATGTGGCGTGTGTGTTTCGCTATGGTGCCCAGATCAGACTGAACTCCATCTTCTGAATGTGTCGGGAGAGAAAGGCAACTGCTGGTGGAGAGGGCAGCCAGCAGCACGCACACACAGATTCCAGCGTTCATAGCTGAAACATACACACACATGTTAGAGCTTTGATATTGCTTTTTAAACCTATTACATCGATTTTTATGTTAAGGCTAGTGATCTGCTTTTAAATGATTTTACCTAAAAAAAAACTAAAAAAAAACATTAAAATCCACCACCAATCTAGTTAATAATTTTAAAAAATTACAGCCTCAACCCCAAATGACTAAATCCTACACATTTATGGACAAAACAAAAGTAAATAGATTTTTATTAAACATCTGATAGATGGACTAAATGCAATTTGCAATCGGGGTAGATCTAAACTCTTTGTTTTTCTGTTTAGTACACGTGGTTCAAATAAAACCCATTTCCCCAAGATGTCTGTCTTATTTGCTTTCTGGGTTCCAAAATTTTACTTAACCATTTTTTTATTATTTCATTCATCATTGTCAAATAATGAAGTGGTTCAGACTGGAAACATTGTGGTTGAGGAGAAAATAAACCTAACTGGATTCAAGCTAAGAAGCATCAGCAACAGCAATAGGAATTTTAAATGGATCCAATTTCTCAATTATTATAACAAAATAGAAACTGCTTCACTAGTGAATCTCATTCCCTCACTTCACTTTGTTTTCATTAAAATCTACAAATTAAA
Source organism: Semotilus atromaculatus (assembly GCA_031834385.1). Lineage (NCBI taxonomy): Eukaryota > Metazoa > Chordata > Actinopteri > Cypriniformes > Leuciscidae > Semotilus > Semotilus atromaculatus. The sequence goes on along the minus strand of JAULUF010000041.1, from coordinate 8,318,830 downwards.
TGTAAAAATTTTAGGACATGCCACACGAGCACACATTTGAAATATTTCACAATATATTTCACACAATGACGTTTAAAAAAAAATAATGCAATAAATGCAACAGCCGGTGTCAGCATGCAAGACTCCACATTCAAAACTAAGAAAAAAATTGAGATCCTACCTTCAGGTGAAACTCTGGCAGAGAGGAGGAGGAGAGAGAGAGAGATGGAGAACACACGCTGACTGCAGAACAAGTGTGCTTGCACAACTTCGCTGCACTGTGCAAGAGAGGCCCTTAAATAGCACTCAGAGTGGGCTGGCTCTGTTTGACCCACGTAGTGACAGGCGCAATCCCACTGTCTGTGTATGTGAATGAGGTTATGTATTTGCGCAAGCTTGACGCAGATCCGAGAGCAGCAAGGTATTCTCACAGGATACAGATTGTGACATTGTCACTCAAGGGGACCGAGGGATCTCCAGAGGTCACCATCCTAATTACACATATGCACACACCTCCAGAACAACTGAGTTTCCTCCTCCCTAAACCCATTAGAGTCCATCCCTCTTTGGCCATGGACCATAAGATGCACATTTTGATGTTATGGATACTGATGTCTTTATTGTGCACGGCACTGTGTTTGACACTTATTCCAGTGACTCTTCTATTTTTACCTCGGTAACCAGAGTTTAAATAGGACATGCAAGTGACGACACAATCCAGTACAAACAATTTTTATCATACAAAAGCAAACAAAAAGGCCTTGAAATGAATATTTATAACATTAATACAATAGTAGTTAAATTAATAAATCATAATTAATCAATTATTTGATGGTCACACTTTAGTTTAGTGTCCAAATTTCACTATTAACTGACTTTTGCCTCGTTAAACTCTTTACTGATTATTAATAGATGGCAAGTTGCAATAGGTATTGGGTAGGATTCAGGGATGTAGAATATGGGTATTAATATGTGATTTATAGGTACTGAAACAGCCGATATCATAATATGCACAATAAGCAACTGGTTAATAGTGAGAATTGGACCCTAAACTAGTGTAATTTTTACTATTAACTAACTATTAACCAAGACTTTTGCCTCAAATAACACGTAATTACTGCTTATTAATAGTTAGTATGGTAGTATTTAAGTTTAAGAATATAGGATTAAGGGATGTAGAATATGGTCATACAGAATAAGACACTAATATGTGTTTTATAAGTACTAATAAACAGCCAATATAGTAATATGCATGCTGTTAAGCAACTAATAGTTTTTGATAAATGCATGTCAGGCAATTTGGTCATAATGCCTTGATTATAAGATGCTTATTTTTTTCCATTTTGGTAAACAGACCCTGTTCCCCATACACTTTCATGGCATGGAATGCAATAATACACCTGTAGCATAAGATAATGGAACAGAAACTGAATATAACATCAATGGGAAGAAAGAAAAAGAGAAAGCGTTCATTAAATTTGTCAGACTCTGCCGATCCTTTGCTCATTGAATGCAGAACACCCACTGAATACCTGGCTGTGAGAAAATTCTCCACAATTCTCCACAAGACTTCAGGCAACCACTCAGTCTGTCTCTGAGAGGATTGACTCCATCACGGGGATCCAGGTAAATGCAGTATAGCCTGGTTCACATGATCAGCCTCAAGCTTATCCTCTGTAAGCTTAGGAATTACTTCTGCCCGACAGATGTTTAACAGCGCTATTTCAACTGCTCGAGTAATAATAATATCACAGTCCAAATAGTTTATACTCACTTTATATATATTTCAACTAAGCTATGTATTAGGCTAATTAAAATTTATTTATTTTTTTAAACTCACTATTTGTATATATAGTCTATTAATGTATCAACTACAGTTTATAAACAATTAATTAACTATAAACTAATAGTTTGCAACTAATTTGTAGGTACTTTATTACTTTATATTTATTATATTAAGTGTTACCGAGTTTTGTTTTCAGTAGGCCTATTTAAAAATATTATAACATATATTAAAACATTTAGTTTTATTAGCTACAAACTCCACTTCTATTACTTAGAAATATTTGGTTAAACTATTTATTGTCAGTGAATGACGCATGTAATCGTGAGTCATAAAATGAAAAATCTCAATGAGGCTGTGTGTCTCTTTTTAAAGTGCAGTTCTGTGTGTTTTCATCGTGGGTTTGATGGGGACTTGATTACCTACTCCTCAAAATGGTGTGTATATAAACATCCACTTGTGTTTAAGAGTCCAGACTCTACAAAGCGAATGAACAATGATTTATAATGATCAGTTATAATGGTTTTCTCTTGAGGGATTATTAGAACAAATGTATAACATCATAACAGACCATTCTTTTTGAAGTAATGATTTAAATTACAAGTTGATTTAAGTACTAAGACCAAGGAAACTGGAGTCATGTCTAAAATATATCTTACAATTCACTGAGAGTTGGTTCAAAGATAGATGGTTGGTATGTTGTATATCTTCCAGGTGGGAACAACACTGAATGAATACTCTGATCCAATAATGTTCGCACTGAAGCCATTTCGGCAAAGAACAACCATTCTGCAGCCCAGATGTCAGGCAAACTGTGAAGAGCAGCAGAATAACTTCCAACATTCACTGTTAATGTTTTAATTTGTCTGTAGGAATGAAAAAGAAAATTGTATTTAAATCATTTACACAGTCTTATTCTCACAGCTGTACACATGGGGTCTGGGAAGAAATAAACTCTCAGAATATCTTTTGTACAATATGGTTTATTCATTTAATATTGATTGTTGTATACTTTTATTGCAGTTTTTCAACACTGTCTTTCCATTTAAAACGATCAGCTTTAAAGGCTATTGTAATGTATTGTTTCCTATACCCTTCCTATGATGTGTAGGATTATCTCCATAACCTGACACCAAATGCACAAGATAACTTACATTATAGTTATACAAATAATGTATTTTTAATGCATGTAATGTAATTTTCTATTATCATTATCCATATAGTAAAGTAACCTTTATTTATTTAGCCATTTGTACAATGCAGATTGTTTAAAAACAGCTTTACAGCGATAAACAGGAAGTAAATCATTCAACGATGCAAACAGAATTAAATTCTGCTGTAAAGCAGCTCTAAAAAGACAATAGTAAACAGTCATTATTGAGTTGAAATCAGTTCAGAGTTGATTCAGTTCGGTTCCATGACTATGTAAAGGTCATCAATTATGGAATGAGTTCAATTTGTCTATAAAGCAGCTCTGGAGAAAACAGTGATGTCATCATCCAGCTCAGTTCACTTCTCATCCAATAGTGTCAGTGCAGGCAAATCAATAAAATTGTTGAATATTAAGTGTCCCCAATAAGCAAACCAAAAGGCGACAGTGGCAAAGATCCCAAACTCCATCTGTGGCAGAAATGGAGTAAAAAACCTTGGGAGAAACCAGGTTGTTTGGGGGGGTCCAGTTCTTTTCTGGCCCGACAAATGAACATGGTGTGGTTTAATTCCAGGCTGCATCAGAAGTCAGATTGTGGATTGATATAATTCAGAACATTTCATCTAGTTGCTTCTGCTTGAAGATCGGGATATATTACAGCAACGTTTGGTGGGAGGGGAGTTGAAGCTGGCCATTTCTTCCCTGAGGATCTGTGCTGATGGCTGTCTACTTTAAGGGGTCTTCAGAGGGGATCTGTCTAGGGCTCGTCTAGTTGTCATGTTCTCCGCTGACATTCTGCGCTGTTGTGGTCAACTCCATGTTCAGGCCCATATTCTGGTGTGGATAGGGACCAGATTCGGCTGCCTATGCTAACCTCAGGATGAGAATGTTGATGCCATTCCTCTTACATTGTATCAAGTACATCGGCTGTTATGGGAAGTGTTCCCAGGTTCTGGTTAACCTAATTTATACAGCTTAACAATCCTACAAGGGATTTGAATGATTGAAATGTGATAGATTGTTATGCGTAAAGAGATAAGTCTTTAAATTGACAGAGTGTTATTCTGTCTATTATATTTACATTACACATTTATATAACTTTGTTCCAAACCTTTAACCTTTAAATACTGAATAAGTTCTCTCTATAAAATTATTCACACACTTCTCACACAGTGCATAAGAGCTATTGTCTTTTTGATAATTGCCTCTTGGCTTTGGTTAACCTGTGGTCAAGGTTGCAGGCCTCTAAAGCATCTCCTCTCAACTTTTCAACAGAACAACAACTGCATAATGAATAGCAATGAGCTTCAATCCTACAGAGCAACCAGCGTGCAACACTCCAAAACAATCTCTGCGAAAACAGGGCAACATGATTCATTAAATAATCCAGTGGCAGAGTCCATCATTTGGAGTGGGTATGAGGACGCTGGCGTATGAGAGTGGCAATTACTTTGAGTGTGTGAGTCAGAGAAACTGCGGCTTCATTGTCACCACCCGCCCTCTTGCCACAGGGATCCCTCAGAGGCTTCTGGGTGCATGTCAATGGGCAAAGTATGAGGGCTATCAGGAAGACTAGATCTTCATGGAAGGACACCAGATGAGAGCAGTTCTAATGATGATAGTGAGGACATGACTGATTAAACTTTCTAAAAATTCTTGTAAACAAGAATACCCAGCCTGTTCTCACGTAAATGCGTCTCTATGACACGCATGGTGCATTGTCGTGTAATTGATACGCGAAAATGAGTTTTTACGTGCATATGAGACGCAGTTTTTTGCCTGCATTTGATACGCAGTTCATTTGCGTGTAATACACACGCACCCCACACCACTAATCCTACCCAAGCGTATAATACACACGTACCCCACACACACCTAAACCTACCCTAACCAACCAATGCGTATCCTATGCACGTAAAAACTCAATTTAGCGTATAAATGACACGACAATACACATGCGTGCAATAAAGACGCATTTAGTGAGATCGGGTTGGAATACCAGATGATTGTTGGAAACAGAAACAGTCAGAATGCTAAAAAAAAAAAAGACCAAAATATAATTATAAATGCCTGTTCACACCAACTCCAAGTCCACAAAAACTATAATGATAACTACAGGGGAACAATACTGTTGGAATCGCTTTCAGAACTTTTTTTTAAATGAACGATACATTCATTGACAGGAAAACAAAATCCATATTGTTTTAAAGAGCTCAAGCATTTAAAGCGCCAGATTATATATCAAGATTATATATTTTGCACTAATATAGTTATTATAATATTTATATTTAGTTATTATTCTTTGTGTGAATTGTCCTTAAAGGATGAGTTCACTTCAGAATAAAAATGTCCTGATAATTTACTCACCCCATGTCATCCAAGATGTTCATGTCTTTCTTTCTTCAGTCGAAAAGAAATTAAGGTTTTTGAGGAAAACATTCAAGGATTTTTCTTCATAGACTTCAATGGGGTACAACAGTTTGGAGGTCCTAATTGCGGTTTCAATGCGGCTTTAAAGTGCTCTATACGATCCCAGCCGAGGAAAAAGGGTCTTATCTTGCCAAACCATCGGCCATTTTATAAAAATAATAAACATGTACTTTTTAACCACAAATGCTTGTCTTGTACTAGCACTGTGATGCGCCAAACACTTCACGTAATCAATTGTTCCGGTTCAAAAAGGTAGGGTAGGGCGATAAACGTCTGACAGCGTTGTTTGACCTTTTTTGTTGTTGTTGTAAAGGGCGTTTGACTTAGTCTTTGTACTTTCACTTTGTAAACACTAGGTCGGTACGTCACGCGTGACCTTTCAACGTGATTACGTAATGTGTGGCACATCACAAAAATCCTGAAATGTTTTCCTCCAAAACCTTCATTTCTTTTCGACTGAAGAAAGAAAGACATGAACATCTTGGATGATGTGGGGATGAGCAAATTATCAGGAAAATGTAATTGGGAAGTGAACTAATTATTTAAGAATATCTTAAATGTGTTTTTAGAAAGCAGTTAATTGATTCTAGATACTATACAATTTATATAAGATGCAACCTAATTGAGAGTGATTCTTGCCAGTGTAAAACTCAACATCACGTTGTACTTTGTTATTTTTCTAGTTATTTACCTTGTTGCAAATTAATTGGAAGTCACATTCACAAGAAAAAGAAAATAATACCCTTTATGAAATTCTGAATAACTAAGTTAAATGGACAATAAGCATCTTGACAAAACACAGCCCCTTCTGTGGATGAAATGGATGTGTAATTTCAAAACAGTTTTGCAGATGAAATGCAGTTGTGGCATGCTGAGTGCATTTTGTCTATGAAGTGTGTCATCCCAAAAATAAAAGTAAAATTTTTGTAAAAGAAAAAAAATGAAGTGTTGACTTAAACATTACATTTAACTTTTCAGTTGACAAAATGCAATCGCTGTTTGTCTTTCTGTGTAAGAAATATATTCAAGTGTAAAATACTGTATTTTGTGTCACGTAATTCATTCACGACACAAAATCTGTGAAGTTACACTTGGTGCCCCAGCTCATACACTAACAAAACACTAACAGTTGCAAGTAATTGCTTCTGTGACATTGATATTGTAACATACAAACAGCCATTAGACACATAACAACACATGAATAGAATAGAATTACTGTGAATAGAATGCATTACTGTTGTGGCTTCTGTAATGTTTCTGGGAATGGAAAACAACGAGTCTAACAATGTTAAGCAAATGAAGACAGTAGAAGCTGCTGAAGCAACAGGAAGCATGAGTTGCAGTTATCATCAGGCCGAGATTATGCTAAAAGTGCAGAAACACTGTATCGATCTCACCGTGAGAGCGCTGGGTCTCTTTTACAACCCCCTGAAATTGCATCCATGACCTGTTTGTTGAAATTTTAATAGCTATTTATTAGTATTCCATATTGTGGAATGAAAAAAAGAGGATATAGTCTAATCCACATCAACACCAGAACCTAAAGGGAAATTCCAGCTTCCTCTGACATTTTGCAATCTGTCTAATCCCATTTTTGTGGATAAAGACATCTATTTCGCACTCTCCTCCCTGGTCTTTCTGTTCAACTTTTGACCTCCCTTTCCATATGAGCTGAATAATCTGAATCGGAACACAAACTTTTGGACATCAGGATGGAACAATCAAGTGTGTTGTTGTTCCATTTACAGTAAGAGATTATTAAAGTGTTGTGGTGGATCCCCTACCATTCTTCAATAAAGAGATAGATAGATAGATAGATAGATAGATAGACAGACAGACAGACAGACAGACAGACAGACATACAAGCCCCTTGGCTTGGGGCTCTAATATTTGTAATCCCATTCTCAGCTACAATAAATGGGAATGTTTCTTAATTCAGTTTTTTCATGGCAGAAGGGACACAATAGCAGGCTGGACTGTCCACAATTCACACAGTAACACCTTTGAGGACCTAACTGATTGGCTCCAGGGCATTTTCTCCATCCTTTCTTTCATTCTTTCTGTCTATCACGCTCTGCTATGCACCAAAAGAAGAAAATGAAACACATTAAACTGTACCATTTGCTATTTAAAACAATTATTAAAAAAATGATCTCAATCCACAAAACAGGAGCTGATGAATATTGATTACTAATTATTATATAAACTATATTGCACTGAAACAATGATCGATAGCCTTTCCCATAATGTTTGTTCTTTCAACATGTAATTTTCCGCCTGAACAGTTCTGAAGGTCTCTTTTAAATGCCCAATGGCTAGTCTCACAGTTATCGGACAAACAACGTACCCACTTTCCAGTTGGCACGGGAAGATCAATTGTCTGAATCAACACGTTTAACAGTCGTTTGCACATTTCCTGTCCATGAAATGTGACCTTTTCTAGACATGAGTTTAATACAAGATTGTACAACAGACAACAGCCATTGTACAGTCACAGTAAAATCTGGAACAGCATGTAAATGTGTACTTAAAAAGGTAACACTTTAGAATACTGTTCCGTCATTAATGAATAACTTCATAGGAACAAATGAGTAACATATTAACATTTTAGTAACTGCTATTAACTAACAAGAAACTCTGATTAACAAATTATTAAGTAATAGTGCAATTGAATGAAAGCAGTGGATCCCAACCTTGTCCAACTCACAGCCTACCCAACCAAACACATACGTTTCCGCAGCCCACTGCAAGAATTAGGTTAACAAGGACTTAAAAACGGAAATAGTTATCAAAGTGCACTACATTGCTTAACACTGCAAAAGCTAGTTGTAAATAGAATATTTTGACACTCCCCAGAATGCAAACACAAATACGCACTGGACCATTTGCCAAATCTGTTTTGCCAATATCCTATTACAGATTCAACTGAGGCGGCACTTTTGCTTTCATTTAAGGGGGCTTAGCACCCCCGTGGAACCGGGTCTGACCAAGCCTCAAGAGACTGTGGCGCATGCAACAATTAGACAATTAGATCTTTGACTCACCTACAAAGGTTGGTGTTGTTTAGCATTTACTAAGCACTGTATGTCGGGCTGAAGAGAAAAAAGTTGCAAACGGAGATCAGGCTTGACGTGAAACTTATTCTGGCAAAATAATGTGTAAAGCTCAATAATGTAAAGTAAAGCTTAAATAAACTAAATAATGTAAAGCTTCATCTCAGCAACTCCCCTCCCACACATGTGTAGACTAACGATATAGGTAGTCAATACTGTATTTTCTTTGTTCGGCTTTATTTTTAGTCTAATTGATTTCATGCTTAACTGAAGATTTATCTTTACTTGTAGCTGAAGAAACATCTGCATTTGTCCTTTTTAGTGACCCTTTTATCCATGTTTAAATCTGTTGTAGGCTACAGTAACTGCATACAGCAAAAGTAGATACATTTTTGGTTTATTCTTCACACAACCAACAAGTGAGCTTTAATAATAAATACACAGTAACAGTTTAATTTTTTTCTCGTTATTTCATTATATATTGAATTATTATATTTAATTTGACATTTTTACATATATTCATAAAACCACTGTTCTAAAGAGTTACTATATTTTTTTTTCCTGAACGCACAGTCCTGGAGTGGCTTAACTCTAAGGTCACACACCTTGTTTGCACAATGTTGCCAGCTTTAGCTTTGCAATAAAGACACGCTGAGTGGCTTATTCATTTTAGTGAGTCATGGCTATTGTGAATAGCACTCATGTTGACTTTCGTCCATTCATTCTTACTGTGAAGGCAAAGTCAATCCAATTCCGCAATGCATAATGCACGTTACGCTCTTCCCAAACAAACCGCATTCACAATGGAGGCAAGACCTCTGTGTTAAGTGCAAAGTATTTCAGTGTTTGTTTTTCATCTGCTTTGCATTTAACTTTGGTTTCTAGAAAAAGAACATTGTGAAGCACAAAGCACTCTTCATTTGCTCATCTATATAGATTGTTCCCCTGTAGTCTTGACAGAGGCTGCCATGCAGAGTCGAGTGATGGAGTGACTCCAGTGACACAAACGCCAAAGTGTCCCCAAGGGAAAGAAAAAACAGATAGAAGTGCGAAACAACCACCCACTCTCGTGTGGAGTATTAGAGAGAGAGAGGTTTGATAGATTATAGTAATGTTGCTTTAATTGGGCTCAAAACTAGTAGTGGGGCAGAAAACACAACAGCAAGTGATATATAAGACATTTTTGTTGGTGGCCCTTCATGATGTACTAAGTGTGTGTATATAGGATAAATATTTATAATAGATAAATAACTTATAATATGTCCTTTATAAAGTTATTATGAAGGCTGTACAATTGGTTAAAAAGAAACAATATTAATGCAGCATTTTTTTTCACTTTCTGTTTTTCCCTCTTTATTTGGTAAGCATGATGATTGCATGAGATGAGATTGTCCTGACCAAGCGTGCCGCACAAGCCCTGAAAAGTGTAGCCAAAACGTCTCGATCGCCCCCCAGTGACTGGTCCTAGTATAGGTCATAAACCCTGCCTCCCTGTGTTATTCAATGGGACATGAGACCAACTAAACAATTAAATTACACTTCAAATATCTTTTTTACAAAGGTGGTTTCTGTCATTTGCTGTCGTTTTTATCATGCTGATGCAAGTTCAAGTGTCTGTTTTTAAAATAAGTTTGTTTTTAGTTAGTTACGTAATACTATAAAAACGGTGGTGTAACGTCATGATTGACAGCTGTGATTGACAGGTTCTCTGAGCGAAGTAGTCACTGAAGCACCAACTGACTTTTTTTCGGGATCTTCGGAGGACTGAGGAGGTTGTATTTACCTCTTGTCGTACTGCAATCAACAGACATCAAAACTGAAGCAGAACGGAGAAACGAAGCAGATATCGGCCACTTAAAAAAAGTGCTTGGAGAGTGAGGGCGGGGCGTTGATTTTCGCGGCTTTAAGTCCCAATATGTCAGCGCCGTATCGGGACATTGGCAGCTTCACTTCTCACCAATGGAAGACAGCGAGGGGGCGTCGTCCATCTTTTCGTCTATGGTCCTGACACTGAACTGAAGCACAAGCTCTTGAAGTTCCGCCCTCTGCTTGTAAGGGGGCCAGAGGCACCAGCTCATATGCATTTAAAGGGACCACCCAAAAGTGGCAATTTTAACATGCTGAAAAAAAAACATCTGTAGGGTATTTTCAGCTAAAACTTCACATACACACTCTGGGGACATCAGATCATTATTTTACATCTTGTAAAAAGGGCCCTTTAAGACAAGAAGTTACAGGCAAAGCATTTTTATGGTAAATATGGAGTTTTTGAGCAATTTTGATTCCATGTCTCCTTTTAACCCACAGCTCTCTCATCCCTCTGAAGTGACTCCTTCTAGCGTTATGGGTCTCAATAACTAAAGGCAATTTTATTTAATAGTATTTTTTTTTTCAATGAAATACATCTTATTTTCCAAATCAAAGTGATCTTGTTACATTAAAATAAATTGTTTTTTAATATTTCGCCGATCAAAATATGCATCACATCCTACATGCGCCACAGGCCACCACACGCTGCTGCATGTCGCACGAAGCAATAATTGTGCATAACCGTGATTAATTGACCTCCCCTACCCTTTCTTTGGCCTCAAAGGGTCCCTGCCAGGTGGATAGGAATGTGCACTCTACTGTTGGCACAAGCATTAACACTCGGTCTCCAGGCTGAGCTGCGTGGTTATATACAGTGGTGTTGTTCCGTTGTGCTTTCTCCATGTGTTCTCTTACAATAGGGCAAATGGCTGCCATTCTGTCTCTCATTTCCCCCACATGCTCAATGAACGACCTATGGGGGCAAGGCTGTTCCTCCCATGCTTCCTTTGCAATATCAGCCAGACCTCTTGGCTTGTATGGGTTCAAAAGTTCAAAAAGAGAGAACCCAGTAGAGGCTTGTGGTATTTCTCTAATTGAGAACAACAGATAGGGTAAGAGTTGATCCCAGTTTCTGCCATCCATCTGCCATTCTGCCACCATTTGGTTAGAATATTGAATTATCTGGGTTTATAAGGAAAATGGGCAAAAAGGTTCGGGGAGTCTGTAGGTACAACACAAGACCGTTTTAACAGAAAACTCTTAAGTTCTCTCTTCGTAAACTTTAAAAACGCGAACCTGTGAGAACGCTAATGGTGTGCACATGCATATTAAGAGTTCATTCTATAGGTATGCCGGTTTGAATATACCGTAAAACTTCAAATACTAGCCCGGGCTTTTATTTTCCCAAATCGTCGACCTGCCGACCAAATACCGGCTTGTATTTGAGACAGGCGTCTATATGAGACAGGCCTTTATAATTTAGTGTTGAGATGTTGTTCATTGAGATGTTGTTCCTAGAGTCTCTAATCTCTAAAAATATCCAAATGCTCCACGTGAAACTGTGGTCTTCCGACCTTTTACTATCGTGTCAATAGATTTTGATTAATATGCGCGAGGGAGAGAGAGCAAGACAGCACTCGTGTTGTTTGAAGACGTGAGAGTGCACGCACGGCCAGGGCGCGCTTAGCCTAGCATGCCAGACCTACATCACGATGTTAGGTCTGGGAACTCTCCGTTGACTGGGCTCAATACGAGGGGCGGGATTAACGGTTGTCTTTCAAATTCCCCCTGCATGCTAGGACAGCGCTACAACCAACCAGAGCAATGAAGAAGTCGACGTCTTTTGTATCTTCCTTTTATTAAAATGACTCAAGTGATGTTCTTTGTTCATGTTTCAAAGAAAAGTTTAACTTTAAATCCTCCTGAGTCGCGGTCAAAGCCGATTTGAAATACATATGTTCGCCAGCAGCAGGAGCCATTCTTTGTTTTCAAGTACCAGTGAACCGTCGCAACTCTGTCGTCATTATGTTAAGCCCGCCCGCCGACTCTATACACGATGTGATTGGCCTGACCAGAGTTTGGTTTTTCCAGCTAAAACGTCTATGGAGAGTTGCTAGACTACACTCTCGCTGCGAAAATTTTTTTGCAGCCGCTAGGTGGAGTCTAGATTTCTAGGCTAGGGCGCGCTCTCTCTCGCTGCTCGTTTGCGCCGGGTCAAGCGCAGCAGTCATTCTATTCTACATCACTCAAGGTTGAAAAATTGATTTGGCGGCCGCCAAAAAGCGGACGATGCGACGGGTTTTAGAAGATTAAATACAACCCTAAACTAAAAAACAGACCCGGCCTCTATTTGAGACCGGCTTTTATTTACCCAAACCTGTCGCCACACCAGGCGTGTAAAAGAGACAGGCGTCTATTTGGGACTCGGCTATTATTTGAAGTTTTACGGTATGTGCCGCCGGCATGTAGTCCTTCCATAAAAAAACAACCCTCAACAAACTACTTGTCTGGCCTTAAAATTTATAAAACAGAATTGTATCGCTTCGGCGTAGCCACGTGAACCGGAATTATCCCGACAACGATTATCTGTACAGTCTATCTGTACAGATCATCTGTACTAATCTATGCAGCCTAACATTGAATTATAGAAGTCTATAGTGTGTTATGTGTATGAAAAAGAAAAAAAAGGTAGCACCTACTATTCCCCACAAGAGTACTATTCTCTGTGATGAGCGAAATAGTTGAGAAAGAAGGAAGCAGTCATTTTACAAATGAGAAAGAGAGAGAGCAGAGAAAAAGACTTGATTCAGAGTGTAACAATTTTAAAAGAGTGAAATAGTGTGTCGAAAAGAGTTTTATGTTATTTTTCCAGTGAAATCCGAGGGAAAAAATATCTTTCATACTTTTATTTCGGGGAACACCTGTGAGTGTTTTGTTCCTCCAATGTTTTTCTATAACCGCTCATATGTATTCAATTAATGATTCATGGCAAGAAATCTGATTGATAACTAACAGATGATGAGTAAATTGAAATATACATGTTGTGAAAGCGATAAAAGATAATTATGTCATAAAACCAATCAGAGTTGATTCAAGTGTGATGATTAAATCAACTGCGTAACGCATGTCAATTAATGTGCATCTGTTCATGCAAACTGAGTCATTTTGTGATAGTTTGATATTATTAATCAACTCTGGGGATATACTGTTGAGAAAAGAAACAGAGTATGTGATTATTTAATGACATTCTATGTATGACATCCCGTTGTTTCATTTCATGGTTAAGTCATACAATAATGATAATATGTCAGACATTGCTCTGTTTAATGTTGATTAGGTGGGTAGCCTATATTCTCATTGGATTTTCTTTGTAAAATAAGTCAATATGCAGTTAAGAAAATACATTTTATGTGTAATTTCATGACATGTCTACCTTGGACGAGTGTACGGCGAGCCAATAGTGCCCACATTTTCTGGAGCGAATTCAGTTCTCTTACGAGAGTACTCTCGTGTTGCGTAAGCCGGGAAAAACCTCTTTCTCGAGAATACTGAAGCCAAAAATGATCCTTATAATTTTGTATTAATTTAAAACGCATTTGCTGCAGAGAGCAGACCTAGGCGAGGCAGCTCGCGCGCCCATTGGCTGCTCTGCGGCAACTGCTGCAACCTATCGAGAGGCTGTACGTGACGTAAGCACCAGCGTCCTCACCCGTCACGTCCCGCGCAAAGGGGCATGGCTTAAGCCTATATAAGCCCAAACTCGATAGGATGCTCCTTGATTTTTCATCTCTTCAGCGAAGTATTCACATCGCTGGATCTCGGAGAAGAAGCCTGCGCCGTCGAAAAGCCTTTTCAGCAGGACGCGTTTGCTGAGGAAGCCGGTCGTCTTCTCGCCGCCTTCGGTCGCAGTTCCTGCTGCGCTATCCGACGCCTATATCCTTTCTTACGCTCCGTGTGTGTTCTCCGCTGCGACACTCACGTTTTTGTTATGTAAAAGAGCCGAGGAGTTGATTCAACTGCCTTGAGTTTCCTGTGTCTCGTGCAGAGCCCCTCTCAGCAACGGGGACCGCCATATCCTATGCGCTTCCTGTCTGGGAAAAGACCACGCGGACCACGTTCTGTCCAAGGGCGGCTGCCCGGAATGTGACGTTATGACTTTGTCGACCCTGCGGGCTCAACTAGCCATTTTCAACGTGAACTCCGCCACTCCGCCTCCATCGTCTGGGCCACGCCGTAAAAAGCGTCGCTCTCAGAGACCGCCGGAGGAGGTTCCAGTTCGTGAGTGCACGCCGGTGGGATCCCCGTGTGCATCGCTCACTCAGTCTCCGGTTTTGCTCACAGATGGCCAGCACCCAGCCTCGGCCGCTCCCATCGCACGTGACAAGCTCGACGGAGATGACGCTGAGGAGGACAGCTGTTCCTTACTAGAGTTCAGTGGAGTACAAGCCAGTGTGGATGCCAAACTTCTCCGCCTCCTTACTAAGGCCGTGGAGGACCTCGGCCTCGATTGGTCGCTGCCCGAAAAGCCTGCGCCCAACAGACTCGACGGCTGTTTTCTCCCTGGTCGCCGCTCAACGCCTCCCTTGAGGCCCGCTCCTTTTCTCCCCGAGCTGCACAAGGAGCTATCTAAATCCAGGAAGGCTCCTTTTTCGGCCAGGCTGCGAACGCCTGTCTCTTCAACGCTCTCTGTTGTAGATGGCGCGAAGGACAAGGGGTACGTTTCCATTCCTCCAGTCGAGGAAGCCGTAGCAGCGCACCTTTGCCCGCCCTCCACTGGATGGCGATCTAAGGCCGCTTTGCCCTCTAAAGCCTGTCGAACTACTTCCGCCCAGGCCCAGGATTTTGCTGAATCCTGAGCCGTCTAAATCTTTCTGACATCTCTAGGAAGACGAAGATGGTCCTGAGGAGTCCTGCTGCGGTCGTACCGCCACTAAAGACAGCATGCATCGTTCTCACAGTTCCCACAGCAGTGGTGACTGGAGAAGTGTATTTTGCAGCCAACAAGCCCGTTGTACAACCCGCTCGCCTGTACTCAAATGCCGTTTTTACGGTGACCCAAATAAATCTCAAAAAGAGTATTATGTCTGTTCATCCGGCTCACGCCGAGACTGTAATAAATGTAGGAACTGTGCCCACGTCCCAGTGCTCACCCCTACACATAAGCACAGCCCGTTCAATGACACACACTCATTCAGGGCTCATATTAACAAAACCGGCTCACGCCGCTTGTGTTTCAAATGTAAGGTTGGTGCCCACTGTTCAGTGCTCACTCCTACCCATAAACGTTGCCCGCACGGCAACTCACACTCATTTAGAGCTCCCACCAATAAAGGTGGTTCACACCACACCGACTGTGTTTTAAGTGTAAAGGAGGTGCCCGCTTCTCACTTACTAATAAACAAGGGCAGTGGAAATCATCCCACTAGCTCAGAGCGAGTCGGGTTTCTACAGCCGTTACTTCCTGGTACCCAAAAAGGATGGTGGTCTCAGACCAATTCTAGATCTCAGGCTTTTGAACAAAGCTCTCATGAAGCGATCGTTCAAAATTATTTTTTTGCCCGCAAATTTGCCCGAGAGACTGGTTCATATCAGTGGATCTGAAAGACACTTATTTTCAGATACAAATAGCCCCCCCCCCGTCACAGGCCATTCTTGAGATTCGCCTTCGAGGGTCAGGCTTATCAGTACACTGTCCTTCCATTCGGTCTGTCCTTAGCACCTTGTACATTTACGAAATGCATGGACGCAGCGCTCGCCCTGAAACAACGGGGTATGCGAATACTGAACTTTCTGGACGACTGGCTAATTTTGGCAAAGTCAGAGGCAGAACTGATGACGCACAGGGCTTTATTAGAGTCCGCTATCTCCCAGTCAGAAAACTTATTTTCTGGGAATAGACCTGGATTCTGTGTCAATGACAGCGCGGCTGACGTCACAGCGTGCTCTGTGCATCCAGCGCCTGGCGAGGTCATTCAAAGTGAACAATGTCACTCCTCTCAGCGGTGCTTCGGTTGGGCCTGCTTCGCATGTGCCTTTTACAGCACTATCTATAAACGCTGGTCCCGCGCCAGGCTTGGGCCTCCGGTCGCGTACGTCTCAAGGTAACTCAGAACTGTGTCACAGCTCTGCAGCCCTTGACACAGACAGACTGGTATCAGACAGGCGTAATTCTGGGATCTGTCTCGTCTCTGAGAGTAGTCTCGACAGATGCCTTCAATTCGGGTTGGGGAGCCCTCTACGTACGAGGCCAGACCAACTTTTGGTACATAAACTCATACATAAATTGCCAGGGCGGTTTAAGATCACGGAACCTTCATGCACTGGCAGAATGCCTTCTTGTATGGGTTCAGCACAACCTGCGCTCGCTGAGAGCGGCACATGTGCCAGGTCATCTGAACGTAGATCGTAGGTTATCCAGGGACAACGTTCCCCAAGGGGAATGGTCCCTCCACCCTCAGACAGTTTAGCTGTTGTGGGACACCTTCGGCACAGCGGAAGTCGACCTCTTTGTGTCACAAGACAACGCTCAGTGTCCAGTATGTTTCACAAAGAACAGGGACACGCTGGCCCACCACTGGCTCAGCCTCCCTCTCTAAGCTTTTCCTCCGATCGCGTTGTTACTACAAGTAATCAAGCATATCAGGGAGAGCGGCTGCTTTGTGCTCCTCGTAGCTCCGTTCTGGCCAAACCAGGTTTGGTTTCCGGAGTTGATGCAGTTACAGAGCAGGGCTCCGTGGCTGATCCCTTTGAGGAGATATCTCCTCTCTCAGGCCGGGGGTACGATTTGGCACCCACACCCCGAGCTTTGGGCTCTGCATGTGTCGGCTATCAACGGGTAACCCCTGATCTCCCAGAAGGAGTGTTAAACACAATCACGCAAGCTAGAGCCCCCTCTACTAGGCAGCTTTATACTTCCAAATGGTCAGTGTTCTCAGGTTGGTGCTCAGTCCACAACCCGGATCCACAGGATTGTGGGGTGTCAGAGGTTCTCTCTTTCCAACAAGAGCTTTTGGATAAGGGCAGGTCCTCATCCACGATCAAAGTGTATGTGGTGGCCATTGCTACGTTTGTCAAACATACGCATGGCCAGTCACTGGGTAGGAACGACCTTATAATCTGCTTCCTCCAGGGGAGCTAGAAGGATGAACCCTCCTCGACCCACTTCGGTTCCCTTATAGAACCTTTCCTCGGTCCTAGAGGCTATGAAATGTGACCCTTTTGAACCACTACAGTCTGTGAAACTGAAATATCTTTCTTTTGAAACCACCTTCCTGGTGGCTCTTGCCTCAGTCAAGTGAGTGGGTGATTTGCACGCACTATCTGTTAGTGCAACGTGCCTTGTGTTTGGGCCTAATGACTCCAAAGTCATCCTCAAACCAAGACATGGTTATGTCCCCAAAGTGCTTGCCATGCCTTTCAGAGCGCAAGTCATTTCCCTGTCAGCTCTCCCTTCATCTGACAGCGAGTGTGACGTAAGTCTCCTTTGCCCAGTGAGGGCACTGAGATTTTATGTGGAACGTTCGGCTGCTTTCGGACAGTCAGAACAGCTCTTTGTTTTGTTTGGTGGCCGCACAAAGGGTCTAGCTGCCTCGAAACAGAGCCTTTCCAGGTGGATAGTGGATGCTATCTCACTAGCTTATACATCTAAAGGCCCTCTGGGTGTCAGAGCTCATTCCACTAGAGCTCATTCCACATGGCCTCTTCCTATCAACCTATTGGTTGATAGATTGCAGCAGTTGCCGCAGAGCAGCCAATAGGCGCGCAAGTTGCCTTGCCTAGGTCTGCTCTCTGCAGCAAATGCATTTTAAATGAATACAAAATTATAAGGATAATTTTTGGCTTCAGTATTCTCGAGAAAGAGGTTTTTCCCGTAGCGTAAGCTAGCTTACGCAACATTCGTTCCCTCATCTAGAGAGAACCGAGGTTACGTTAGTAACCGAGACGTTTCCTTAATCTGTCATCAATCCCTGGATACAGATAAGAGAATGCAACACATCATACAGTACACTTCGTGAAACTGAGTTTAAAACTACCCGGGTAGTAAATCTTTCTTCTGTCACGTGACTACTGTTTTTTTTTTTCTATTATTCTTCTACTTCTATTTTTCAACTTCTTCAATTTTTTTCCAGAAGGATCAGACTTTAAAAAGAGACAAATAAGAACACAAAGAAAAGACTTTCAGAACTGCGTTTAAGGAAACATTTATTTTATTTGTTGTACCAAACAGGCCTGATTGCATTTATTTTTAGTTCTATTGACTGTATGTTTGCAACCGTTGAAGTCATTTAAATTGATGGTATCAATACAGTACATTTTTCTTCTTTCACAAGTTGTAGTGAAATTGCTGTCTCAAATCCCCCTTACGAACTTAGACGTTCAGTATATTGTCCTGCTACTGTGCCCATTCAACCTGATCTGTTCATTTAGAACCCCACAATAAAGTGTTATTACCACGGGTTACAAACAGAATATTTTTTCTTGATTCTATTTATGTCAGGCTGAATAGGGTAGCACCATCCACAGTGAAATCTCATTGGTCCAAAATCCCCAAAACATACCTGTATATTTAACATCGAATATGATTGGCTGTGATTGTGTTGCTTTTCTCAGTATTTCTGCTTTGACTGTGAACTAACAAACAGCGTCACAGAAGACGTCACTGGAAATGTCACTGGTAACTGTGTCAGAGATTGTAAAGGATCTGCGCTCAGAGCTTAGATATTTTATTTTCATATGTGTTTCATATATTTCACCTTTTGTAGTATTAGTTAATTAATTTACCAGTTTATTCAGTGCAGTTTCTCAATCTACTTCACATTCTGTGTTTTTCCACAGAAAGTGTACATCTCTCAGGTGGCTCTTGGGTAGGCATTGAAGTGTTTAATGGACAATGGCGCGTGTGTGTTCTGCCCTGATGTTAATTGTGTCCTAAAGCCAATTGTCTGATGCAACATAAGCTCTGACACTATTATTAACAATAACATTTATCTGAGCGATAATTAGAGAAGGCACTCTCATATAAACAGCTTCAAGTGCAATAATTATGTGACAAACATTTTAGCAACAAGAGCGCATGGAGGTTCGCAATTAAGAGTTCTTTGACTTTATGAGAGCCTCCTAATATGATTTGAAACATAAGCAACGTTTTGGAGCATAAGTGAGGTCACAGGCTTTTACAGCTCGCAGCTCTTTTTCTCCAGCTGCTGTTGATTGGAGCTACGTGCATTTTGGCAGAAATACATGCCATCAGTGAAGTTAAATGTGTGAAGCCACACATGTTTATTGAAGGAGGTGGAAGACTGAATATAAAACACTGAGAGTAGGAGGGGGCTGTGGTGACCCTGAGGTCAATTAGATTCACTATTTGTGATCAGAAATATTATAAGTGGTGTGTGTTATATCATATCTATTATTATTGCACATTCTTTGGTAAATGAGTGAAAATTACAGGTGAAAATGTTTGTTAAATGGTTTGTTCACTCAAAAATGAAAATTCTCTCATCATTTGTTCAGTTTTATGACATTCCACAAACTTGAATTACTTTCTTTTTTGGAACACAAAAGAAAACTAGTGAATATGTAAGGAATAATTGATGACTGGCCGTTATTATTAGAAAATAATGCACCAGAGGTGATATTGCGGCCATGATGCGAACTGGCCGTTATAGGTTGGGTAAGTGTGCATTTAATTTTTAATAATTCAACCGACCAGTGTCAATTATTCCTCTTATATATGGTTACCACACCTCAAGACGGTGTTGTAACCACATTGTTCAGATGTAATATTTCAAGACAATTGTCCGATTTCTGTCCTTAAAATGCTCTTTTAGGACTAAAGTAGGACTAATTTCTTCTTAATTAGTCCTAATTTTAAAAGTTATTTTTGATCAAATATTCTTCTGTAACTTTTTATTACTGTAATACCCACTTGAAGCATATCTCAATTTGCTGAAGTTGGTTTATTTGATCTTTGTCATGTGGAAAGCTCATTTACAACACATCCCTGTGATCTCTTTGACACAGAGGGGAATAAAGTATCATGTATTTTTGAATCCTGCAGGACAAATGCTGGCAATCTGATAAAAACACTTGAGTAGATAAGAACAGATCAACGAGACAAGGACCCAACAGACTGAAGGCAAAATGGCAGTTTGTGAGAATGTCCCTGGAAGCCTTAAGTGCTCTCATATCCGCCTGGATGTAAAAGAGGAAGAACGTCATCAAAAGTCAGGTACATTTCAGTCAACGCAAATTTGCAGACGGAAACGTGCGTATGCTGGCATACAAATGTCAAAGTGTCTGGAGAGATATAAAGCAGTAAATAAAATGACAATGATTTCCGGTAATACAGCGCTGACATGCCACATGGGTTTAATCAGGCATCAGAGACCATTCCTTTTTGTTATTGGTCAGGAACTGAACATTGTGTTGCTGCTATGCTTAAGTAGCTATTTATATACCCGATCTGACCATTAAAATGGCTTAAACTATAACTTATTAAATATTTTTTTAAATAAAATGTATTTGATATTTTTATAATATATTTTCCAGTGTAGTTTTGCTTCAAATGCACAGTTGTAACATGACATCTTTACCAGATCAAAGTACAAATGCTTCAGAAACCATATTTACTTTCTCCTTAATCACAGGAAGAACCATTCCATTTATTACTGTGAAGCTCAGGTGAAATCTGCTTCAGGAAGCAATTAGTTAAATAACCCAAGAGCTACACTGACGCTGTCCATCGCAGATCAATTGAACAGGCAGCATTATTTGTGGTGATTAATGCTTTTATTAATTTAGAGTCACCATTGATAAGGACAGTATCGTCTAGAGAGGTAATGATGTCAGACGCTACGTGTTTGCCCATGGGGGATGGAATGTCAAGTGCTTGTTTTGCCCATACAAACACTGGATAGATTTTATTATATGTTCAGGGAACATTAGATTATAGGCAAATATAAGGGCAAACCATGCATCTGCCCATAAATAATCCTGCATTCATTTGGCTAAATATCAGTTTTAAAGTTCTGATTAAAATTGTATTCTAGAGGGACAAAATAAGTCATTACAAAATACATTTTCAGTTTTCTGAATGGTTTTCAGTTTTGTTCTCTCCAGCATCACCTGCTCTGGTTGTGGTGGAAATGGACTTCCGTTTGGGTCACTGAAAAGTGAATCCTTGTGACCGGACCTGGCTGTTCTCGGTAGCCAAGAATAGGAATAGTCTTTGCTTGTGATGCAGAAAACTGATTGCATCATAACATTTTCTCTACTATGTCCATAGGAATTAAATCACTGCTGAAAAAAGCAAGAACGCAGTGTGTCTCTACACTCCTGACCAGTGATGGAATCTTGCTTGACAGAGCACGAAGACACTAAAGTTTTTGTCACAGCCTCAGACATAGCCAAATATACAGTTAACAGTTAAAAACAAAACAAAACAAAAACATTTCAGCTATATTTCTGAATTGACGGAGGAACATGAGAATTTATTTACAAATTATTTATAACATATAATAAAAACTTTTTTTTTTGTCATAATTTATTCACCCTCATGTTGTTTCTAACCTGTCTTCTGTGGAACACACAAAAAAGAGTTTTGGTGACCATTGACGGCCACTTTATGGACAAACAGAAGAAAGAAAGTCATACAGTTTTGGAACAACATCAGGATGTGTAAATGATGACAGATTATTCCTTTAATATTTAGATTTTTTTTAAAATTATGTTTATTAGTATCAATTTTAAATGTTAGCTTATTCACCAATTTACACAAAACATTTGTATTGCTATTGTCTAAACAAAACAAAACAAAAAATGCATAAAATATGGCATTTGACATCAATAATTTAAATCAATCATATTCAAACCTATGATAAATTATATTCCATGCAACCTGAGGTACTTCATTAATTCCTTTGCATGCTGATAAAACATCATATTTTATCATATCTTATTAAATTTATAATCTTCCAATACTTATAATAAATGGAATTCTAAATTAATTTACAGATACATGGGATCTCTATTTAATCTGAGACTGTGAACTTTATTGACGTTTTGATCAATATCGTGGTTATATTTTTGCTCTTGGTTAAAACATTTAAAAAGCTGCGTGAAGGCATTAGATTTCCCCAGTGCACCATCATCTTGTCTTTGGTGACTCATGTTAAAAAGTATAAGGTGACGTTAGTTAATGATAAATCTCATGCTTTTTGTGTCCTGAAGACTGCTTTTCAGATGATCTTATTCATTTGCCAGACACAGAAAGGGAACAATCAATAAGAAATTAAAAAGTATTGAGATTTCTACACATTATTGTATTCTAATACCATTTTCGATTCCATATCTTAAACTTCTTTACATTTTTTTGAATCTATGATTGTGAAGGTATATCTTAGAGTAACTCTGACAATAATGTCTGTTTTCCTATGGAATTGTAATGAATGTTATATTAAGTAAAATTAAAAATTGACTGTTTTGTGTGTACTAAAAGCAAAAATGAGAGTTCCACTCTCTACTGTATTCATCCTACACATGAATTTCAGCAGAATGTCTCTTTTGCAGATATTATGACCTGTGTTCCTGCTTGTTAAAGATATTTTGGGAGATTCTGAAATGAAGCGGAGAGCTCAACTCCAGGCTCGTGGTAATGCCAGGTTTACAGTTAATGAAACAAGTTTTTCATTGAATGAAACATTTCATTTACATTTTCATTTTCATTCATGAAATAAATTTGGACAATAAAGCTACAAACCATTGATTCTATGTCTGTCGACAGATATGCAGGAATGTCCTTTGGGTAAAACTCAAATACAAGGATTTGCATACATTGAGCTTAAAGTGAGTTGTGAGGGTAGTTTTTCAGTTTAATGAGACTGCAGAATCTTCAGATCGGCTGTGCACCAAATAAACAGTCCATCTCTGGCACTGTAAAAAATAAGTGTCATTTTTCATTTGTCAAAGGAGACAGCAACAGTTATTTTTGTAATTTTTAACATTAATGTTACCATTTCATGTATTGTATATATACACAAAGGCTAATTTCCACTAACATAAGTGATAAAACATACATACACACACATATCAGGGCCAAGAAATTAAGGAATCAATTAAATTGCAACCATCAATGTTTACAGAGTTGGTTACATTTTTTAAAGATTTTAACTTCAATAAAAAAAAAAAAGATGTACACCCTTTTATATCCTTTTTATACTGTATGAGTTGTAACACAGAGTTGTGACCACTATCCTCTTGATATTATTAAAGTACGGTATCGAAAAAATATAAGGGATTTACAAGACTGGGGTAGAAAAATTGTCAATGCATTTACATTTTTTTATTTATTTAGCAGACACATTTATCCAAAGCTACTTAAAAATGAGGAATACATTTACTCAAATGTTTCACCTAAATATATATTATATATATATAAAATCAAGATGGAAAGACAGGGAGGGTTGTAACTCTTACCTGATAAAAATGACACAAAATAGGACAATGTATAAGCCAAGATTTAACACAACTCAACAACTGTGAAAATGACAACTAACAGAGTGTTATTTTCCCCTATTATGGCATTTGAAATGTTCCTATTTTTGTTTTGGGAGTTCCCAAAAACAGTTTCACATGCATGCAAGGACAAAAAACACTTTAATTGTCTTATAATATGCATGTTATTTTTACCTGATTTGCTCAACGACTCTCAAATGATTCGTTTAACGATTCATTTTCCCAAACACCTCCTTTGCGTGACGCAAATCTGCGGTGATTGGTCAGATGACCCAGTTTATGTTAGCAAGTCGACCATACATGGATTCATACATTGCAGTTCCCCTTCAGGGACTACCGCTGCGTGTAATCGCAGTGGGAACGCCCTCCAGCGTGAAGCGTCTGAATAATGAATGAAATCAGTCAATGGAGAGAATGAGCGTACAGCGAGTGACGTCATCGACCAGGAAGCTATAAATATCCCCTGAGCACACAAGCCGCCAGCTTTTGTTACTTCAGCAAGCTCTGTGTGTGTCTGAAATCTATCGATTGTGTTTGTCTGTTTTTAGACAGGAGTTTCTCACTATATATATATATATATATATATATATTATATATTAAAAAACCAATATGAGCGAGCAGTATAGATATGTGTGGCTTGTTTGGGAGTGCAGCATGCCCAGTCGGCTCTCGAGGGAGTCGATTGTCAGCATTGCGAGCGTTTTCCCTTGAGAACTCTGTGCTCGCAGCGATCGCTCTTCGAGGAGAGTGGTTTGCAGCGAGCTCCCCGAGGCTCGGGTCCCGCTTCTGTTGAGGCAGAGCGGCGGCGCGTGTCTTGGGGCTCGCAGATGGATCTCACTGGCGACGTTGAGACTCCGCCCTATCTCAGCTATCACCAGCGAGATCTAGCGCCTCTCACCCGGCTCCGGAAGCACGCGCTGCGGCGGTTACTTCTGCCCGGGTGGAGGCACATATGATGTTGAATTAAGATTATCCAGTTCTGAGGGGCTGGATGTCGTGAATTTTCAACTAGTAAAAAAATTCAAAAATAAAAAAATTTCACATTATACTGCAAATGAAGAAGGTTTGATGGTGATAGACAGGAGTCTAGTGATAAAAGTAAACTAGATGATAGATTTCTGTCTGCACGACCTCAACCTTCTCGCCGGTGTTTACCGTTCTTCCCAGATCTTCATGCTGAGGTTTCAAAGACCTGGGTTAGACCGGTTTCAATCAGAATATACACAATCAGTCCAATGCTTATGGTAACATTGTTGGTGCTAATCTGCTGGTTATGTGATGCTGAAGGCGGAGGAGACGCTCGCAAGCTATCTCTCTCCAGCTTCATCGTCTTCACTTAAGGCACCGGCTCTGCCCTCTAAACCACTAAAGAATACTTCTGTGTTAGTGGGGAAGGTTTACTCGGCGGCGGGTCAGGTGGCTGCATGTCTACACACTATGGCCATTATGCAGTCTTACCAGGCTGACCTGCTTAAAGATGCGTGTAAAGGGGGGGAATTTTCTGTTGAAATGATTAATGAGCTCAGGCAGTCTGCTGATCTCACTCTCCTGGTCTATGGCAGCCATGGTGGCCACAGAGAGACACTTGTGGCTGAGTCAGACCTCTATGAAGGAAAAAGATAAGACTCTCCTTTTAAATGCTCCAGTTTCGCCTATGGGCCTCTTTGGTGACGCTCTTCATTCTGTCACGGAGAGGTTCCTGGTAGAGAAGGAACAGGCGACTGCTTTTCAGAAATTTATGCCCCTTAAATTGCGTGTCGCTGGGGCTGTTGAGCGAAAGGGCAGTCCCAGTCGCCGAGTACCTCAAAGAGAGCGCAGCAGAAACGAAGTGTCGCGTCTCGTGCCCCCCCGCGGAGAAACTGGAGGGACGAGGCGGGGTGCTCTCCGGCGCGACCTTCTCGCGGTAAGGCTGATCTGAGGACAGTCATTATCGCCAAGAAGGCCGCGTCGAAAGAGAAAAAAAATAAAAATCCTGACGTGCTGAACGTCAGGACTCTGAGGGTGGTCCCCATTGTGAAAGACTTGAGTTCACTGCACAAGAACACGGTGCCCTGTCTTTCCCGATGCCCTCAGGGGTCTGCTCTACTAACCCTGCCTTTACAGGGCATAGAGAGACTCTGCGAGCGATTTCTCGAGGGATGCTCTTCCCCTCCGAGGAGGGTCGTGGAGTGCCCAGACCAGCTGTTCCCTGCCAGTGTGTTACAGGGCGCTGCGTCTGTCACCCGGGATGTTCATCCAGAGGCCAGCCTCGAGAGGCTGGTTCCCTTAGTAGAGTTCCTGGCGGAATGGAAAATGCTCCCCAATGTTTCTCAGTGGGTCCTGAATACTATAGAGAACGGGTCTTCCTGAGGTTTCGCTTTCGGGGGCGAAGCGTACCAATATTGGGTTCTTCCGTTCGGCCTAGCACTGTCACCCCAAACATTCACGAAGTGTATGGATGCTGCTATAGCCCCGTTAGGCTGCAGGGCATCCGTATTCTGAATTATATAGACGATTGGTTAATTCAAGCTTAATCAGGCTGAGGCTCAACGCCAAGAAGAGTGTTCTTTCTCCATTACAGAGAACCACTTTTCTAGGTGTAGTGTGGGATTCGACGACGATGCAGGCACGATTGTCACCTGCTCGTATTGCTTCGATTCTTGCCACAGTAGATCAGGTCAAGCTAGGCCAGTCATCCACTGTAAAACAGTTCCAGAGACTGTTAGGTCTCATGGCACCTGCGTCCAACGTGATACCTTTTGGCCTCTTGCACATGAGACCGTTACAGTGGTGGCTCAGAACCAAGGGATTCTCCCTGAGGGGAAATCCGCTTCGCATGATCGTGAGTTCGCGACGGTGTCATCGTGCCCTGATCATGTGGAAAGATCCTTGGTTTCTGTCCCAAGGCCCTGTGTTAGGAGCTCCTTGTCGTCGCGTTATGCTAACGACAGATGCCTCTTTCACGGGTTGGAGGACCATCATCGTCTGTGGCACACAAACTGCCTAGAGATGTTGCCGGTGTTTCTAGGTCTGAAACACTTCCTCCCCAACCTAAGGGGCCACCATGTTCTTGTCCGGACAGACAACACATTGGTGGTCTCTTATATCAACCATCAGGGGGGTCTGCGTTCTCGCCCACTTTACAAACTGGCACGTCAGATCCTTCTATGGTCCCAGGGGGAAATTCTTTCTCTGAGAGCTATTTATCTCCCGGGGTATTTAAATCAGGGGGTAGACGTCCTGTCAAGACAGGGGCCGAGGCCCGGGGAATGGAGTCTTCACCACGAGGTGGTGGAACTCCTATGGAAACATTTTGGTCGTGCTAGACCTATTTGCTTGGTTGGATGCGATGGAACATCCGTGGCCGAGGTCACGTCCGTATGCATTTCCCCGATCGCTCTGCTCCCGGGAGTTCTGGAGTGGGTTCGCCGGGACGGGCTCAGTCTTCTGCTAAGTGCCCCGTTCTGGCCGGCTCGAGTATGGTTTGCGGACCTAGTGTCTCTCCTCGACGGCTCTCCTCTTGAGATACCGATCAGGAGAAACCTACTCTCTCAGGCGGTAGGGTCGATTCTTCACCCCCGCCCAGAACTATGGAGGCTGTGGGCTTGGCCTCCGAGGGGGCCCAGCTCATAGATTCTGGTCTCTCGACTGAGGTCGTTGAGATCATCCTCCAATCCAGAGCTCCCTCCACGAGGAAGTTATATGCCGCGAGGTGGAAACTTTTCACCTCTTGGTGTGGAGAGCGCCAGCAGGACCCAGTTAACTGCCCGGTTGGTACAGTGCTGGATTTCCTGCAGGACCGTCTCTCCACAGGGTTATCCCACTCCACGCTGAAGGTGTATGTGGCGGCCTTAGCTGCTTATCACGCCCCTTTAAGTGGAGGTTCCCTAGGGAGACACCCACTTATATCTCGCTTCCTTCGTGGCACCTTGAGGCTGAGGCCTGCAGTTCGCACGAGGGTACCAGCTTGGGATCTGGCCATCGTCTTAGAAGGTCTCTCCCTAGCTCCTTTCGAGCCCATCGAGGAAGTTTCGGTTTATTTAAGACTAAGTTTCTTACTTTAGGTTTCTTACTTTAAGACTATCCTTCTTCTCGCTATCTCATCTCTAAAAAGAATAGGAGATATTCAAGCACTTTCGGTGTCTCCCTCGTGCCTGGAATTTGCTCCTGGTATGGTTAAGGCCTTTCTCTGTCCGAGACCAGGTTATGTTCCTAAGGTACCAACTGTTTCTGTTAGACCTATAGTTCTGCAGGCTTTCTGTCCTCCGCCTTTTCTGACGTCAGACCAGGAGAAACTTAATTTGCTGTGCCCCGTTAGGGCTTTAGATGCTTACGTCCACAGAGCTGCCCTGTGGAGGAGATCGGAACAACTGTTTGTCTGTTTTGGGTCACCTAAGAAAGGGTGTCCTGCATCTAAGCAAAGGATGAGCAAGTGGGTGGTCGAGGCCATCTCGCTTGCTTACGGTTCGGCCCATCAGCCTTCACCTTTGGCTATAAGGGCTCATTCCACTAGGAGTATGGCTGCCTCTACAGCTCTTCTTTCAGGAGCTTCTCTTCAGGACGTTTGTGATGCGGCAGGCTGGTCCTCACCGCACACTTTCGTCAGGTTTTATTCCCTTGACCTTAGCTCCACTCCCGGGGCTCAGGTTCTCTCGTCGGTTTGTGTCTCCTAATGACACACGACGGGGATTTGGTCGTATGGGGATGTGGGTATTGCGTTCCCACTGCGATTACACGCAGCGGTAGTCCCTGAAGGGGAACGTCCCGGGTTATGTATGTAACCCTAGTTCCCCGAAGGGACGGACGCTGCGTGTCCTGCCATACTCCCAGCATCCCCTTGGGTCGCTTGCTTCAGTAACTTTAAGCTGGCGGCTTGTGTGCTCAGGGGATATTTATAGCTTCCTGGTCGATGACGTCACTCGCCGTACGCTCGTTCTCTCCATTGACTGATTTCATTCACTATTCAGACGCTTCACGCTGGAGGGCGTTCCCACTGCGATTACACGCAGCGTCCGTCCCTTCGGGGAACTAGGGTTACATACGTAACCCGGGACGTTTATTATTGAGTCAACAAGAGATGACAAACAATGCGACATCTACGTTAATTACAATGTTCTTTTACAGAACTCGGCATAACAGATAACGTTTTTTTGCTCCCTGGATGCGCGCGCAACCGGTATTGTTTGTATACAAGAAACCCGTGTATAGCCTACAGCTCGGTGGTAAACACACAATCAAGTCATTATTTGCGTTAGCCCAACGCAGAAGAATATTGATAAAGCACTGCAGTAGTAGCTACACCAAGTAATAACAACGACAAACATTTGAAATATTTCTAAACAATTGAGAGCGAACACGTTGCTGTTAGATGGAGACCTAGAAGCTGCACAGAGCGTACACAACACACACAACAAAATACGTATTCCGCATGCTACAGAAAACATAACAGCAAACCTTATTAATAATACTTACAGGTTGTGATTCGGAGGAGGACGAAGCTGATCCATATACACTGGGTACTGAGCCCTCCTTCAGGAACAACCGGCTTGCTAATGTTTCGTATCTACGTCACTACGAAACGGCTAATGACTCGTTTCAAAAGCAATTCATTTCATAGACTCAGAGTCGACTCTCACTTTTGAAAGACAATAACTTTATATACGGTGCACTTTCAGATATAAAACTTTGCAGGATGTTTTCATTCACTTAGAGCTATATTCACACTACATGAAACTACATGACTGTCATTTTCAAAAATCCATGATAGGGGCTCTTTAATTGTCAGCACATTTCCTGCATGATTTGTTCAAATAAAAAATCATGAACAGAAAAAAAATCTTATTTTCTATAGTAAAATGAAATGAAATTTTTTTCCATTTACCTTGTTGAATTAAAATGTTTAAAAATAATTAGCCAAATGGGTTGATATAAAAATAATTGTGAAAATGTTTTTGTAGTCAATATTCTAATGTTACATAACCCACCTACTGTTGCACCTCACCCAGTGGTTGTAGCAAAACTCTTTGTACTCAAATTGACATTCATTTACACCATTTAGTGTAGGAGAATCATTTTTATTTTATTTTTTTCTTTAATTTGTAGCAGATACATATGTAATTTCTTACATGTAAACTGGTAAGTAACAAATCTAAACTAACTGACATAAAATAAAACTGACATTTAAGTTTTACAATCATCCCTGGTCTCCCCTAATTGTCTTGACTGCACTTAAAAATGTCAAGTTTATGTGACTTAAATTTTGCCATCATAAATTTGCCAACAATTTACTTTATGTAACTTATGCAAGAATAAAAAAGTATTTTTGCAACTGTTTCCTTTACTTACATTCCCTTAATAACATGTTATTTAGTCTCTTAAACTACCATTATCCTATTGTCAGGGTTGAGTTTAGATTAGTTTCATTGCAGTTTTGGGCACCATTTTCAACTAAAAACTTTTAATGTGTTTTGGCCATTCATTTACATGACAACGCTGTATGGGGGGCCTGAAAACAAACTATTTAAAACGGGTTTCAAAGTGAAAGCTTTTGAAAATGTTACCGATATCATCTAAAAAGCTAATTTGTGAAAGTGACGTCATGCACATGCGTATTACGTGTTCAGTCTAGATGCGTAATGTTTCTTTACAAAGTAACATCGCCAACTACTGGCCTGGCAGCACAATACAGCGTTTTCAGTCATTTACGTCATCCATGTAAACGGGGATGGTTTTGATAAAATTGTCATCTGTACACGGAACCGCAAAGGAAAAACGTTACAAATTTTTGTACATTGTTGTTATGTAAACGTACCCTTGGTCCTTGATTTCACCTTATTAGTTACCATAGTTACACATTATATGGTTATAGTGCCTACCTTTGTAATTTTTTCCCCATTTTTGGAGCCTTGGTGTGCCAAATTTTTAGTTTCTTGTGCCGAGTTAATTCTTTCAAATTTAGTTTTATTTCATTCTTTCTTTCACAAAGTCCCTTTTATTTCCAGGAGACAATATTTCAGCAGCATCAAATTGCTTTTTTCTAAGTGCTGCACAAAATCTGATAGAATTCATTCGATAGTGGTGCCATCCACTTATTACCGAACTTCATATCCTCTTTTATCTTCATGGCACCAATGTCGTAAGTGAGGTCTAGCATGCCACTGTAGTGTTCTGAAATGAGACTGTGGCTGTAAGACAAGCATGACTCATTACAGCCAGCAGAATTACATGAATGACTGAATCGCCAGACTGATTTGTCTGCAAATTGTGGACTTAACCCATTTCTGCTGACTATTCTCTCAGTTAAAGGAGAATGAGATAAAGCAATTGAAAAGGCAAGAGGTGTCTCAACACAGAAAAGGGAGTTCGACCTTTAAATTGGTACACTAATTACTCATTTAAAGTTGCTTTATATTAGTATGTTTAAAGTTATGTTTAATTGTCAAAATAACTTGCTGATAACTGATTAGAGTTATTGTAATATGCCTATTTCATATTCATATGCTCATGCAAAAAGATGTTGTTACAGTTGTAAATACTGAACTAGGCCTACTTGCTAAAATAATGTTTTAGTAAATGTTTAAATCAATATTAAGATAATAAATGTTTAAGAAGCATTTTTTTTATTGTTAGTTAATGTTAACTATACTGTATAATATCTAATGTTAACAAATGAAACCTTATTGTGAAGCTTCTGAAAACTTTTTTATAACGCAGAGCATTCAAACACATAAACAAGTGCTGCTTAAAAAGAAACAAGAAAAAAATACTTAAAATGTAAATGTGATATAAATAAGCTGTTTGGATGCTACAGTTCACAGAAGAACTGATAAGTTCTACCCACATCTAGTTCATTGGCACACACACTAAGACTTGACAACTGATATTTTATGCTAATATGATTAATAATGATTGGTCATTCTTTCATTCTGTTCAAGTTATTACTTCACCATCTGTATAACGTCATACATTATTGAAACAACACGGGCTGATTTTGCTGTATACTTTACTTTCCCCACCAGCATTTTTTTTTTTTTTTTTTTTTGCCAGCCAGGGGCAGCATTTTGATCATTTTCACAAAACTTTCTAGCCTGGGATTCTCCATGCTGCCTTGCGCGCAGTGCGATTTTATTCACGCTGCTAGGCAGCCTGGATTCCATGGCCTCAGCGAGGGGACCAATCACAGAATGGGGAGGGAGCAGCAAGACGATGACGTACATCGCAACGTCATGGCATTCTATGCAACACACCAAACCAGTTTGTTTTTAACTATGGCAGCAGACGCGAAGTTACCTTTCGATGCAGACTTAGATATTGTTCTAAGTAGTTTAAGTAGTTTAAAATGCAATTTCAATTTTAGTTTCCTCGTCTGTCGCTCTACATACGTCATCTGGTGTAATTGAAACGATTGGCTATGAGCTACGTACAGGCGCATTTGATAGACATTCGTAGCACCCAATAAATGGCTCTGGGCATTCGTAAACCACACCTCAAATACCAGAAAATTACCATGTGGTAAAAACTAAAAACTTTCATTGCAACCAGAGCAATTTGTTGTATGAACATCTGAAAATACAATATATCAAAAGAAAGAACAGAGCCTCTGCTTAAAAAAAAACAAAAAACATTCTAGCTTCTGTCACAATGATGAGTCTCAAAATCCAAGTGCAAGTGAATAGTTTATTGACGACAGACGAGACAGGGGAATACTCAAAAAGCCACGTTTACAGGCGGGCGACCTGAAGCACAACAGGGAATACTCAAAAAGCCACGTTTACAGGCGGGCGACCTGGAAGTCACAATCTCAAACGAGAGATGCTGGACTGCGAGTCACAGCGAGGAAACAGGCCAGCAACAGGATACCATTTCCCAGACGATCCCTCAGCAGACTGGATGTACAGTGGAAAACAGGAAGAACCCGTAGGGAACTAGGACACAGGTACTGGGTGACAGAACACAAACATGAATGACGAACCAACACCATGCATGATAAATTCCAGCTATAAAGGCAGCTAACAAGCAGTGGTGATTAGTTGCAGCTGACGGCTGTTAGAGTAATCAGCTGGTGGTAAGCAACAGACAAGCATACACACACAACCCCACACCTACAAACACACCAACAGATATACAAAATGAACACATGGATCGATGAACCGTGACAGCTTCATGCATTAATTTTTTATCAACACTTGAATGTGGGTAAGTTTAATTTTAAAAAAACGCGTAGCAGAAGTTACACCCACAATTCGTGCAAAGCGGCATGGGGTGTAGGAAAAAGGTGGATATTGCTTGGGCCTTTCCAAATAACCTTGTGGTCACTTGACTACTTGTCTTAGTACGTCATGTATTTCCTGTATTTGACCCAAGTGTTCAAGTAGGTGTGAAGACTGCAAGTGCGTGTAGAACTTTTGATTACATGATGGGACACACTTATAGTGTTGCAAAAATGCAAGTGTTTACAATTAAAAAAATAAACAACTACAAGCTAAGAATACTTAGAATACTTTATTATACTTTTAAGTATATCTCGATCAAAAGATTGAGGACAAGTATAGGCCAAATATACTTAGACCTTTCTGTCAGTATAAGTCAAGTATATTTAAGTGCGATTAAGTATATTTCTGAGAAGTATACGTAAATGTAGATAGAAAGTATACATTCTTATTTTTAGTTTAAACGTATATTAATAGCACACTTGAAACTTTTTTTGTAATGGTAATTACATTTACATGTATTAATTTAGCAGATTTGTTACTAGTAATTAGTAATTACTAAATGTTAACTCATCATTGTCTCTCTCAAGAATGAATTCATAACTTAAAATTTTCTCAGTTATTGGGTTGAGTAAAAACGTAGCAGCACAATTAAAGCAGCCAGGATATCTTAGAAGAAGATAGAAGTGTGTATAAGCTTTAATGAGCTGGATTAAGAGAGAAGGGGCAAATGCAGGATGTAATTTGAACATCGTTCAGGTTACTCAAATAATAATGATGAATAGAATCCTAAAATAAAATCGATTTTCTGTCCTTATTTTTATCATCAGTCTGAATTTGCTTTTATTTCTGCAAAATAGGTTACAAATAGTGTAGGAATATGCACTGTCATGCACCATAAGACATCTCCAGCACTCTGACCACATTTAATGCACTTCAACTCAAAAGTTTCATCAACCCAATTTAACAAGCTGCCTTTTCTGAACATTCACTGTAAGCCAGTTGGCCACCATTTTGTATCCTGTCTCTCAACTCTACCATTCAAAGTCTCATATTTATTTTGTTATTCATGGATTGTGTATGGCCTTATTATGAGTCATAACAGATTCAAAGCAAATTAAGTTGTTTGTTTATGAGGCTTTATCGGTCCAAAATGTATGAAGGAGCATACAAAAGTATCAGTCACCCATTTGCTGTATGTACTATATGTTCCACTTGGCTGTGGGGAGGCTGATTATGTAAAATAAGTATGACTCCTTTATACACTGATAAGCCAAAACATTATGACCAGTCACAGTTGAAGTGAATATGGTTGATCATATCCAAAAAGGCAACATATTAAGGTCTGGGTAGATTGCAAAGCAAACAATCGGTTCTTGTAATCAACGTGGATGCAGGAGAAATGGGCTGGAATTAAGATCTGTGCGACTTTGATAAGGGTGAAATTATGGCAAGGCAACTGGGTCAGAGTATCTCTGAAATGGCAAGGCTTGTGTGTTGCTCCCAGTCAGCAGTGAGAATTTACCAACAATTGTTCGAGGAGGGACAAACCACAAACAGGTGACAGGGTGTTGGGTGCCCAAGGCTATCCCGTCGGGTCCGAGCCCACAGAAGGACTATTGTGGCACAAGTCACACACATTTTTAATGATGGTTATGGGAGGACTGTGTCACAACCATAGACTGTAAAGAAAGATAGACGACACCCCTTCACTCTCTTCCATTGATGAAAACTGAAGCCGCCAAAGTCCTAATATGGCGCTGACATCTTTCACAGATTTGGGATCTGCTTCTGTGCACTGCAGTAGTGAGCAGGAAGTAAAGCCGCGATATCAAGGTCCTGCCCTGACCCCGACAGAAATGGTTAATTAAAAATTTACTGTGTGAAATAAACAGTTATGGACATGTAGAAACTAAAGTTGAAGCACCAATCTCCTCCCGAAAATCCCCCAAAAAGTCTGTTGGTGCCTCAGTGACTACTTCGTTTAGAAAAGCTTTCAATCACAGCTGTCAATCCTGACGTCACATTCCTGTTTTTATAGCATGAAATAACTAAGACCAAACTTATAAAAAAAATTTAAAAAAAAAACTTTGTAACTAAATTAAATCAGTGAGATAAGAACTATATAAAATGACAAAAAAACATATTTGAAAATTGTTTATTTGAAGTGTAATTTGATTGTTTAGTTTCCATCGCGTCCATTAGACTTCATGGGAAGGCGGGCTTTATGACCTATACTGGGACCAGCCACCGTTGGGCGATCGAGATGCTTTGGCTTCACTTTTCAGCACTTGTGTGGGCACGCTTGGTCACAACACACATCCTGGTGCTATCACTTCCCCAGGTAAACGGTGCACACATCCATGGCCATCCATGTAATGTAATAGAAAACAGGACTCATTGGACCAGGTGACCTTCTTTTACTGCTCCAAGGTCCAGTAGCGATACTCGCATGCCCATTGTAGGCAGTTTTGACGGTGGACAAGGGTCAAAAGGCACTCTGATTGGTCTGCAGCTATGCAGCCCCATACTCTGCAGAGTATAGCAAAGTGCAGACCAGGAAAAACCCTTTCATTACAATGGTGTTTCCTGGTGGAAGTGGCCTCTTTCAGTAGGATAATGCACCCTGCCATATTGCACACATTGATAAATGGTTTGAGAAACATTATGAAGAGTTTGAGGTGTTGCCCTGCCTCATAATTCCTCAAAACTCAATCCATTTTACCTATCGGTAAGCCCTACCCCCTTTAGTTACTGTTGCTATCTTGGACAAACAAACGGAGTAGCTAACTGTCTTACAATGACAGCTGTCAGTGTGGAAACCTTGTCCCAAGATGTTTTTGATAAATTTTGGACACAGAAGGACCACCTCTTGTCGAGGAGCATTCAACTGGGACTTAAATATGCCATGGAGGGATATATAAAATATTTAAAAATGAATATGGTATGTAACACGATTAATTTGGAAGCGAGGGTTCACAGATCACAATGGAAGCGGGAGAAGCCTCATGTTCCCGAGCATTCCCAGGTCAGACGGAAAATCTCACAAAATCCCTCGAGATCAAACGTGACTTCAGAGTAAACAATCATGGCGGACGAAGAGGATGCAGTGGCGATAGTTTGTAGTTTGTTTTTAACCGACGTCCACCGGACTTTCTGGTGTATGAGGCGCCGGACTGGACAAAAGCGAACACTGGTGCGCCATGCCGCCGGCTGTGTTGATTTTGTTTCCCGGTGCTTCCTCTGCGCCTCGCCACCTCACTTTCTGATTGGCTACACGCCACAGTCCACAGGCTGCGTGCTCGTTTGTCCCCGGGGGACACCACACACAAGGAGAAATCGGGCCAAAAAAATCCAACATGTTAGATATCCCCGATTTGAGATCGGTGTGGTCCCGACGTCCTTCCGAGCAGACGAGAGCAGTCTTAACACACCACACACGGCAGGAATATCTGATCAGATTATTTTATGAAAATCGGAGCATCCTTAAGATTGTCGGAAGGGGTGAATCGGGGCTAAAATCGGCCTAATTATCCTGCCGTGTGAACCTATTTAGGTTTATACGTTTGCATGGACTCACTAACTTTAATTGTAACTTAATGAGAGTATCACTATGACAACCAGAAAATGAAAGTTTTTGTCATCATTGGGATTGGGGTTGAATCCTTAGGGAACCAGGTTACTGCGCTCACATTATTGAAATTATAAATAAACCGGGCTTCAATTGTATTGCGCAGATGATTGGTCCATTCGCGCAAATCTTATCACACTTTTGAAACACGCTGGTGAACGATCGCACTGTACGGTGATTCAATACATGAATACCCATTCCCATCCTCTCAGGATACCTGGAAGGAATCAGTGTTACAAGTACCCCAGGCACATTGTTTTACCATTTTCTAACGTAAACGGCATAAAACCGATGAGAGCTTCGGATCTTCCAATGTTTCTCTATGGCGCTAAAATCAAAAGATTTCCGAGTTTCCAAGATTTCCGAGGTTTCCCCGTGCAACTGATACTTATCTGTGAGATGTGCTAGACCAGGGGTATCCAAACTTGGTCCTGAAGGGCCACTGTCCTGCAGAGTTTGGCTCCAACTTGCCTAAAATACCTGCCTGAAAGTTTCTAGCATGGCTACTAAGACCTTGATTGGCTGGTTCAGGTGCATTTAATTGGCTTTAGAGCTAAACTCTGCAGGACAGTTGCCCTCCAGGAGCAGGATTGGATACCCCTGTGTTAGACCAACATGTTCGATCCACAGTGACTCCACCTTGCTTGAATGATCTGCTGCTAACTACTTGATACCACAGGACACTTTCAGGCGTCTTGTAGAGACCATTGCTGTGTTCGAAATCGCCCCCTATATACCCTTATTGCCTATTCCCTACATAACTCCACTAATATAGTCCACTTCGCTTTGTGCACAATAAAGCAACTGTTGACGTTTGAACTTGAATGTGTGGACAAGTACTTCCGGTGAAAACTTCCGGTGATCTGACAGCGAGAGCAAAAGACAACAGCGACCGAGTTGCATTACCAGAGAGATCATTTTTCACAATGAGTGTTTTTAGGATTCAAGATAGGCGACTTGCCTTTCAGAGGGTGACAGCCTCAGCACTTCATTGTTGTGTGCCGTTATGTACCATTTTATCACGTTACATCAAAGAAGTCAGCTTTCATGCATTCTCCGTTGACACTGCGGTACGGGCTGAGTGGATGCAGAAGATCTGGAGGGATAACTTCAACCCGACCAAATTTTTAAATGCATATCATTTTTAGTGTATTTCACCACTGCGTTTCTATGCTTTCTATTACTGCATTTATTTTGTGCAAGTGAGATAAGTAAAGAGCATACTGTTTCATAAATCATTATCTGTCTGGTGTTTATAAGCAGCACATACAGTATTTTACTATGTGTAAAATATACACAAACTTAGCTATATTAAATTATTTGTGGTACCTACAGTTAAAAATGTAAAATATGTGATGATAATATTGATTGAGCAATTGATGTAAGTGAAAATATATGCGCAGAATTAAGAACATTTTATTTATTGAGATAAATTGTAGCCTATCACAAGGCAAACGTGTGAATGTTTAGAGGGTATTTTATTTAACAACTCTAATCTAGTTGTAACTCTATATTTACAGTAGGCATAATTGTCATTGCGTTTGCGTATGCAGCATGAGTCCAATACAATCTTCTCTTCGTGAACAGTAGCATTTCATTCATAAATCTGACTATGCATCCGTGCATTTAATTGCCATTGGCTCGTGTAATAGTAATATGGATCATAGTAGTATTTTAAAGGTGCCCTAGAATGTGAAATTGAATTTATTTTGGCATAGTTAAATAACAAGAGTTCAGTACATGGACATGACATGCAGTGAGTCTCAAACACCATTGTTTTCTCGTTCTTAAATCTCGTTTTTGAAAAACACCCCTGAAAAACCCCCCAGCACAGTTCCCAGTTCCTCTTCTAAGTTTTAAAGAATTGTTTCCCAAAAGCAAGTAGGCTATGTTTTTCCCCCAAACAAATAGGCCTTATTAACAATTATCTAACCACAAGTGTCTTACATATTTGCAGGGCTGTCGCTTGACT
Source organism: Semotilus atromaculatus (assembly GCA_031834385.1). Classification (NCBI taxonomy): domain Eukaryota; kingdom Metazoa; phylum Chordata; class Actinopteri; order Cypriniformes; family Leuciscidae; genus Semotilus; species Semotilus atromaculatus. The sequence goes on along the minus strand of JAULUF010000041.1, from coordinate 8,280,320 downwards.
GTCTCAACTAAAACAAGCCAACTTTTGTAAAGAGAAACAGTTTTAAATTTTTTGGGGGAAAAGTGCATTTTGGAATCCCATTTAGGCAGGTTTTCTTTTGGACAAGCAGTATTTCCTCTAAACATAATTTTTATGCTGTATCTATTACAATAAATCTCTGGGTTGAGCGAGAGCTTTTCCATATCGCACTATATATTTATATTGAGATATTTTCTGCATTTTGGAATTCCATTTAAACAGCTGTATATGGTGGTGCTCCTCAGGAAATTTGAGTCCACAGAGGAAGCAAGGAAGTTTTTTTTTTTTTTTTCAATCTTAAGTAAGGCTTAAACTCACCACTTATTTTCCAGACCAACGCCTTTTGTTTGAATTATGGAAACAGAATTATTCATCATCCCATCAACAGCAAATATCTGACAATGCGACTCAATCACTGGAGAGTCCAACAGTAAATTGATTTATTAATTTATTTATTTATTTTTTACCTTCTAGGATACTTCACTTTCTGCTTGCTTTGCACATAACATGATATTCACAATGATTTTGCTCTGATTTTTTAAATATATTTTATTTTATTGAATGTCAACCGAATTTATGTGTGCTATGAGCTGTGATTGGTCTATTTTGGGGTCTGTCCAATACAGTAGTCATCATTAACTAAGCAATAACTATCAATGACTTCATGTGTGTGGCCCCTCAACTAAAGTGGTGAATAGGTCCTTTGAAACACTGATGAACAATGTGCTATTAATAGTGGCATAACTGTGAACAAAGAAAACATAATGATCATGCGTAATAAATCCAAATTCATGATGAACTCATCTTAGTTAATGTTTTAATTAAAGTGTTCATCCATGAAGTCATGAATGAAAAACTTTGAACTCGTGTTACACTGTAAAAAAATTAATCGTAAAATAACGGTAAAAAGTCTGGCAGCAAAGTTGCCAACCACTTACCGTCAAATTACAGTAAAAAACCTTAAATTATTTTACGGAAAAATTTTGTTTTTTTGAAAACGGATATTTACCGTAAACATTTTCTGTATTTTTACAGTCAAACTGCTGTAGAAAGAAAAAGAAATCTCATAAAAAAATCTCTGTTGAATGTTAAACAAATGTATATAATCTGTATAAAAACGTAAAAATATTGCAGAAATACCTTAAAATTACATAATTAAAACAAAGACTTCGGTTTTAATACAGTATTATTTGGTATATTTTTAAGATAATCCAATCCATCTACAAGAACTCCTTGGCAAAGTAAAGACTTTTCTATGTAAAGCACACAGAAAATGTTGTATAATTACCTTCAGATACCCTAATTTAAAGCCCAATACCAGTATATTGATTGATTTAAACTTTAATTTTATGTCATTATTCAATCTACAGTAAAATCCTGTTAAATATTGGTTTTATCCTGTACAAAAAAACAAGATCTTGTGATATTAAGTTTCAGAAACATATTTTTAACAGTTATTGCTTTATATTAAACATTATTTGACAGTAATTACAGGCAACTCTCCAATATTTCTACATACTTTATTTAAGTACAGGGGATTACCTTATACAAACATTATTTGTAGTAATTACAAGCAACTCTTCAATATTTCTACATATTAGATTCAATAAATCTATATACTGTTACCATCAATGTATGAGGTATACTTTATATAAACATTGCTTTAACTTATACTAATTAAAATCAACTTTCCAATATATCAACATGACATTTACTCAATGTTCACTTTATATAAACATTAATAGACAGTAATTACAAGCAATTCTCCAATATATACACGTTTATTTTATGTAAACAATATTTGATAGCAATCCCTTAATGGTTTCCAGTGATTAAAGAAAGGACTGATGAAGGTGACATGAATCTCCCCTTTCAGTGCGCCACTTCAGCAGAAGAAAGACAAAAGGACAAAGTTACTCAGACTTTCTATCAGTAACTTAACAGTATGAAAATCATACTTAAGGTTTTCGAACAGTACGTGGTAAAATTGACTTACTGTAGTTGGTGAATGGGTCTTTCTGTTGGGTGTTCTCCCCGATAGAAATCTTATTCCAATCAATGCTTGATCTAAAAAAAATAATAAAAAATTAAAAAAAAAGTAAACATATCTTTTCAATATCGTTATCAGTGTTTGAAGAGGTTATGTAAATTCTAACTAATAAATGACCGTTTTATCACTTTACTCATTACCACGCTTTTTTTTTATTTTACCTCTCATTCGTTTGAGTTTTAAACTAAGTTAACGTTAGCTGACAACATTAAACACGTAACGTTAACTTGCCAACAACAAAACACAGCAAAGATGGTATAGGTTAGCTACCAACACATTGAAATATGTGATAATATCGCTGCGCTAATAGTGAAGCAGTAACGTTACAAAAACACACACAGAGATAACTTATATCTCTGATAACGTTGCAGTAACGTTAAACCTATGACAGTTAAGTTAACGTTAGTTACCCGTGAATGAAAAATGAAAAATGTTTTCTTACCTGATATCGCCAGTATTTTTTACAGACCATGTACGACCTCTTCCTCTGTTCACATTCCAGCTTCTGTTCTTCATTGACATATCAACTAAAATTTGCTCCAAATGTAAGAATTCAACAGGCAGATAATCCAGGTCTGACCGAGTAATCAACGCAAAGCAGCAGCTGCTCACCGACCGAGAGTAACGGACGTATTTTCACATTTAAAATAGGCGCGCAGAGCCACGCACATTCTCATTGGACAGTTTCCTGGAAAACAGACAGATTAACCAATCATGCTCAAAGTAAACCGGCGAAACAACCAATAACAATAGCAATAGTTTGCGCGAGTTAACATAGCTGTGTATTACATTTTATTTGCAATCTGTATTATTAATTAATTGGTCAAATGCTGCACTGCTCTCTTGAGAGGGTGAAACTATTATTATTAATAATGATAATAATTATATTTACAAATATATACATTGAAGAGCTGTTATGATAAAAAAAACATTAAATGCTAATTAATTATCATAATAATACGTTAAAAGGCAGATATTTATGTTGTTGAAAACATTACGTTGTTTCAACGTACAGATCTTGTAAAAAAATTCCACGTTGATTTAGAAGTGTTTTTTTGTTAACCTTTTTCAACCATTTAGCATTAAATGTTATTTCAACGTTGTTTCAACGACTGACATTATTTCAATCATATTTCAACATTGAAGGTCGGTCCCACCGTCCCAATATCGTGAACATGTTTTTTAATGAGAGTTTCTTTTCATTCAGTGGAACTGTAAAAATACAGAAAATGTTTACAGTAAATATCTGTATTTAAAAAAAACAGAATTATTCTGTAGAATAACTTAAGGTTTTTTACTGTAATTTGACGGTAAGTGTTTGGCAACTTTGCTGCCAGACTTTTTACCGTTTTTTTACGATTGTTTTTTTACATGTATTTACTTTAAATTTAAGGTTTCACAGTAAAAAAAAACACATAGTTGTCTTAATTTTAAATATGCGATTTTTTTTGTCTTTTTACATAGAATTTTATGTAATTTAACATTCAAGCCAATTAAACAAAAGAATAATCCTGTAAAAAAAACTATAATTTCTCATTATATGAATTTACAGATTATTACTTTTATTTTATGGTTTATGTTTTTAATAAAAGTTTTTCTCTGTATTTTAATGACATTTACACGTAATGATAAAAAAAAACAGAAAATATCTTTAAAATAATACAGTATATTTCTGTGAAAAAACTTTTTTTTTTACAGTGTAGTTCATGATAATTCATGAAATATTAATACATGAATGAATGAATGCATAATTCATGCATGAATTTATACATGAATTCATGATAAATCATTTACCCTTAGTGTGTTACCAAACTTAAAAATAATGAAGCCTTAGCGTCATGATTGGATGCATCATGTATTCCTTAAATATCCTGTTGGTTTGGTTGGAGGGCATGTCAGGTAGTTCCCGAGGAAGTTAAGATGCGCAGTTGAGAAAATGAACAGTCATAAGAAAAAGTACGTGTATTTTCCAACTCAGGCAAGTTTTTGGGTCAGGTTGTCACAGATAACAGTGCTAATAAACACACTGATAAATAGTGACGTCTTATATCACTGCTACAGAACCTGTGAAAAGAAAAATCGCATCACTCATTTTTGGTAATTCAGGCCACCATGGTTGAGAAGGATGTAACATAATCTCCTACCCATTACGAAATAATTTTATTCCTCACATTGAGTGAACAAAATATTCTCATTTTGAAAAGAACATGATTTATTTCTTATTTAATAAATCAAGATATTTCTTATCTTATTCACCTATCTGTACACTGTAAAAGAGGTCTCTCCACCTATAAACCAGTTGCGTGACTAGTTCCTTTGTGTATGCTCAACATTGTCTATTACTTGGCAAAATCTACATATGAACTGCTATTAAGTATTTATTTATCAAGTACCCTATATTAACATAAAATGTCTTTCTTAAACTAACAGAACTCAATGAAGAATTTCAGGAGAGACTTAGCCTACACTTCACACATAGGCCGATACTAAGACGATGACCAACAAAGAATTGAACAAAACAGGGAGTAGCGGTACAGTATATTAGGGCTGAATCGATTTTATCGATTAACTCGAATGTGTAGTTTACATCGACTTGTTTGAATGAAAATGGTTTTCTTTAACATCTGCCGACGCTCCCGTGGTTCAAAACGGGCTCAGCGTTTGCCATAGAGAATGATACACAAAGAGGACACAGACACTGACAGAGAAGGTTACTATTGATATGAAACAAATTCTCAGCTCTAAACTTCTGTCAATTTAATTACGAAATTCAAACAATAAACACCGTTTTGGCGCTTGTAAATGTGACGTGACAGATCCCTGACAGATCAGTTCAAACGGCACGTGAACCGATCATCTGTTACTCTTTACTACTAGTTAACAGTAAATAAACACAAATGATCAATAGGTAATTTGAAAGATACAGTTCAACTTACCGAAATGTAATAAAATCAATCAATCAGTGTTTTTCAACAGCGGAAAGAGGGCCATAAAACAGCTGGAGGCTAAGGAAAGCAATTTAATGACCATAGCACGTTAGTTGGACTTTTTTTTCTTTTTCAAAAAAAGTATTTTGCTAAATATGATAACTATATTACACATTTATTATATTTTTTATCTATATCATTAAAATATTATAACGTTGTTATTATAAAAAAAACCCACATTATATTTAATTTGAGATGACAGGGCTGCTGTATGTTTACAGCATTAGGTGAGATATCAAATTTTTTTTTTTGAGAAAAATGTACATAACACATTAATGTATCTCCTGTACCTAATATTTATCCAAAGGAATCGATATTGAAACAAGATCAGAATCACATCACAAGAATTGAATTAAAATTGTGAAATTTGTGTCAAGCAACAATAGTATGCCAGTCATTGGACCATGTAAACATTGTGTTGTCACTAAACTTAATACAATTCTGTTACCAAATGTTTTGACAATCACAATACACTTATCGTGATGCAAGATTTTTATTTTTTTTTGTTGTTGTTGTTTTTTTAGCAGAAATAATGGGCTTTTTATGTATAATAAAATAAAACAAAACAAATAAAAACTACATGAGAGGGAATACAATGGGTAAACATGACGACAATTTGGCACAGGACTGCAAACACAAGGAGAATAAATAGGGAGCAAACAAGGCAGGTACCGGGGGAGAGCAGGAGGGACAGCTAAATCAATAATCAGGTAACAAGATGGGAGGGGTTAGACAATAGCACATGGCCAGCGAACACAATCACAAGCCATGTGCTCAAACAAAACAAGACATGAACACACAGCTAATGAGAACACTTATAACACTCAAACATGACAGCATGAAAGCACACAGCCAGTGACAAACACTAGCCACTTGCTACACAACACAAGACAAAACATAACATGAAATCACACGGCCGAAGAAAACACGAGCCGTGTGCGAGACCGGTTTACTAACTAGTTATTATTAATTAAGAATTTCTTAAAGGGCACCTATTATGGCATTTAAAATGTTCCTAATATTGTTTTGGGAGTCCCCAACAACAGTTTTACAAGCATGCAATGACAAAAAACACTTTTGTTGTTTTATAATATGCATTTATTTTTACCTGATTTGCTCAGTGACTCCCATATGAATCGTTCTATGACTCATTTTTCCAAACCCCGCCTTTGCGTGACGATAATCTGCGGTGATTGGTCAGATGACCCAGTCAGTTGTGATTGACAATGTGTGTATAAGTAAAATGTGTTTACAGAGATAATACTTCTATTGGTTAACACGGAGTACAGTGTACAATGCTTTAATCAATTACATTGTGTTATAATAATGATTATAGTGCACCGCTTTGTAGTAAAAAATTCTAAATAAGAGAAGGAATTTAAGTTGAGTTATGTTAGCGACCATAGCCCAAAGTTCAGTGGTAAAAGCACATTCAGTCTTTGTTTGCATTAGCCCAACGCATAAACATATTGATAATGCAGTACTACGAGGTATTGCTGATTCTTCGGAGGAAGCTGATCCAAATAAACTAGGTAATGAACCCTCCTTATATCAGCCGGCTCACGAATCCACATTTGACGCTAACAAAGCACAAGGTCCGGGCTAACGTATACTTCTGTGGTATAGTTGTATATATGAACTGTAGCCACTTACTATTCAAATGCTCCTCCCCAGGCAGATGAAAAAAGTTCGCTTTTGCGTCGCACTTCAGAACACAGCGTCTCGTCGACATGATGTTTTCAAGTATTCCCTGGCGTGTCTACGAGTGGCGCAATAAGTGGGCGTATCTTATTCAAATAACTTGTCAAGTTGACGTCATCTAGACAGAGAAAAAGCATCGTTCGTCTATCGATTCATATCAGCGACTCAGAGTCGACTCTTACTTTTGAGAGACAATAACTTTGTATATGGTGAACTTTCATATTTAAAACTTTGCAAGATGTTTTTGTTCACTTAGATCTATGTTACACACTACATGAAAGGTAATTTTCAAAAATCCATAATAGGTGCCCTTTAAATAACCAAACTTCAACAACATAAGGGCCCTTGAGCGCAGCTGATGACTCTAGTGACACTTAAGTAATCAAGAATATTCCAATAAGCTTTCCTTCGATTTCTCCGTCCTCAATTTCTTTCCTTGCAACCTTCCTCACATCCTATGGGGTGTGGATCTGAAACGCGAGGAAAGGAAACGAGGATGCACAAATTAGAAATGAGAAGCACCTAAAGCACACGGGAATGAGTGAATGCTCATCCCATGTGCTCACAACAGAAGACAAAAACACAGAGTATGAATGTTCAAATCCCGACACAGAACCGAAACCAAACTAGACCAAAGTGCCAGAATCAGAATACCACGCTCAACACACAAAACAACTCACGTAGACAGAAGAGCGTGACTCCAGCTAAAAGCAGCTACCCTACCTAAACCTACACAACCCTAAATCTACCCACTTTTAAACAATATAAAAGACGTAACAGGCAAATAAAAAGTACAGTCCCTTGTTTTTATTGCAAAAACTGACTGAAAACAGTATAAAAGTATTGACTCATGTTGCATTCCAAGTCTTTGGAAGCCACACGATATCTTTATGTGAAGGACAGAGTGAATCTTTGGGTCAAATATAGACAAACCCATCCATTGGGGTCACAAAGTCTAAGCGTTGGTGTAGGGCTGTAGGCAGACAACCGGGCGATGAAGATGAATACAAAATAAGCTATTACAATGAAAGCAAACCATAACCAAACTCGGGACATGCGTTAACAACAAACGACAAACAGAACTGAAAACACAGGAACTAAATACTCAGGCAGACAAGGTTAATTCTGGAGCCAGAATACCTGAGGAATGAGGTGGAGCCGAAGGGGAGGATGAACCCACTGAAGCCGTAGGGATGGAGAGATTGAGCGCAGCGGAAGGGTTGCAAGTCTGTGGCGTAAGCAAAGTGACAATTGACCAAGGAGGAGCCGGTGGATCGAGGGAACCAGGTGAAGCCGCAAGGTCGACGGTCTCTGGTGGAGCTGAGGGTGGGAGGAGCCAAGGCGGAGCTGACAGCTCAACGGGCCGAGGTGAAGCCACAGGATCCTCTCGCTCGGGCGAGGCCATTTGCAACTTTATATCACGCAATTCTGACTTTATAACTAGCAATTGCGAGTTTATATCTGGAAATTCGGACTTTACAACTCGCAAATGCGACTTTATGTCATGCAATTCAGAGAATTTTTTTTTTGAATTGTGAGATAAAAAGTCGGTTACCTTTAAAAAAAAAAAATCTGTGGAAACAAGCTTCCATAGTATCAGATTTCATTTGCCTTTGTAATCTTTAACTGAGACTGATGAGCTGATTTCCCTGTTGAATAAGTCTTAATTGACTCTGGACCAAATGAAGCCCCAAAGCTTATTTAAAATAGATGAACAGTGAAGCAGTCTTTAAAGCTATTTTGGTTTCAATCTCTCTCTAACACACATACACACATCTGCACACTGTCATACATACATAGACAATATTTTTTTATATAAATATTATGGCCATCTTTAGAACATCAGTATCTGATTATTTTCTTCTTTTTCATGATATTTTCGCAGATGATTTATAGGTCCACATTTAGAATAAGAAAAGTAAAATGCTCACTTTAGCCTGCGATGAAGTGAGTAAATGAATTCAGAATTTTGTTTAATGGCCTCTGAGGATCCACAATGCTCCAGGGACTTATGAGAAGGACCATACAACTGCTCTACACCAGTCATGGCACCTGAATTTCTCAATGAAAAAAAAAACAACAGTTTTTTTCTTCTTTAAACAAATGGCTAGTGAAAGGGGTACTTTAACCCTTAAAGTACTTCCATATAAAACCAGAACGGACATTATAATTTAGCCTAAATTAAGCTGTCAGTCAGTTGAGGTTAGCTAATTTGAGGTTCAAATTTTGTGTGTTGTTATTTACTAAAGTATATTTGAAGAGTTCAGATGCAAAAGCCTCTAAGTGCCATCTGAAATTTTCTTCTAGAATGATCATTTTTATCAAGCTTGTTTATTTAAGTTCAATAATTTCACTTAAATGACAATTAATAGGTAATTTTCATAGCCATTTAAGTGAAATTACTGAACTTAAATATACGAGCTTGATAAAAATGATCATTCTCGAAGAAAATGTCAGATGGCACTTAGAGGCTTTTGCATCTGAACTCTTCATTTATCTTACAACTTTACAAATGTTTTTTCTCTCTCTCACAATACCTGGGTAACAGGGATGAAGGTTGAGCTTAAAGGTGAGGTATGTGATTCTCTTTTTTGACCATTTTTTCAAAATCACTTGAAATCCTATTCATAACCCACTTACAGCCACTGAGTTAGAAGCACTGAAATGAAAATTAAGCAATTTAATCATCTGTGGAACGGGCAGGACTCCAGCCAATCATTTCCAAGACCACCTAGAATCATTGGACAGTAAGTCTGTCAATCAAACGATTGTACCATACCCCCCTCCCCCCATCCCCCTCACGCGAATCAGGGCCAGCGTTGGAGGAAAGAAGGTAGGACCATTTGAGTTGTGTATTTTCAAAATCTGCCGGCAGTTTTGCACATACCCCACCTTTAAATAAATGCACTCTTTTCATAAAGAAAGTGTCCGCATTGTCAATTCTTGGCTTTCACAGTTTTATGCAAAAGTCATGTAGTTGTCAGGGTTTTAGACTTATGTTTGGCCACTAAAGGCCCCCATTGCGTCTCTTGTTGGGTTTCAGTCTCTGTCATTATGTCTTATTGTTGTCACCTGTGCCTTGTTCCCTGCTTGTGTATGAGTACTTTGCTCAGTGATTCCAGTGTCATGATCATGTCTAGGTCATTCTCTTGCTGTGCCTCTTTTGGAGTTATCTAAATCTACTTTATGTACATGGTATGGTTCCATACTGGGGAACCGAACCCGAGACTACCTGGAGGAGGTGGTCTGAGTTCGGTTGCTCCCGAACCGTGCCGCGGCTCGCGTGAATGTGTAAGCAACACGGACTCGGGTGCGCACTTGTTCAGGAAGTAAAGTGACCTGCGCATGCGTTTTAGCTGATTGTGATGTATTTAGTTAAACAAAACACATGTAAGGGATGATAGTGTCGTTGATTTACCTTGGATACACTGAGCATTGTATTCGCGCATATCGCGTGGAATCAGGACAACACATTTTGAAATCCACTGTCTCCTCAAAAGAGTCCGTTTGCAAGCAGCAGAAAGCCAGCTTATGTGACAAACACACACAGTAAACCTGTATTGTTCACTCAACTGCGCATTATAGCACCGAATTAATAAAAAACACAAAATATTGACCCACATTCTGTTTTCTATCATGCGCATGCACGTTTGCGATGACGTAAGATGCACGCAAACGCACCAGGTCTTCAATAGAATCAAGTTGAGTGTGAAACTAGACCAACGCTGCGGGGGGCGCCGGGAACAATCGCGCTCGGGCTCGGACCGCAGCAAACGAGCCCAGTGGAAAAGCCACCTCAGAGTACTCACAGATCTTCTTTGTGAACTTTTGTCAAATTCCTTCTGGATTTACTTTGTGGACATTTGGGACTTACTTTTTGGAACTGTTGTCAAACTATTTCTGGAGTTTACTTTTTGGATTTATCCTAGGAAAGTTTGGAAGTTCCGTTTAATCAAATAAAAGATTTGAAGACATTTCCCACAACTGTCATCTCGTTTTCTGCATTTGGGTTCACCTTTTTGATTGTTTTCACACTAGTTCTAACCCTGTGTTTCTGAAAGTAGTAACAGTTTTAGTTTTGAATGTGAAATGTAGGGCGCAGCAAAATACTTTACTACAACGATCTGAATATAATTTCAACAGAACAGATTTAGTAAAAATTATGCTGTTATATAGTTTTAATGGTTGGATACAGTCAAGAAGCTCAATACTTCAGAGAGAGGTAAGACAGAAGATTGGGAATTTAATGGGAGACCATAACATAATTTATGTAATTATGTAAAATAACTTAATTTTATGTAATAGGTCACAACAATCATCATCATCATCAAAGCTTGGACACACATGGTCCAAAACACAAAAACAGACAAATACACAAAAACAAACAAACAAACAAAAAACCCCCCCCACAATATCACACGTTTACATAATAGGCTAGAATGCCAATGGTTCAACATGAGAACCTGACTGAACTTAGAGCCGGGTTCGTCAATGTTATGCTAATTATGCTGTTTGCAGAATCTAACAACCTACTCATACATCTGTACATGATATTGCGCAGAACAACAGAACAGGTGGGCACGCCAACCCTGACAAACATTTGACTTGCACTCCTCCATCATGGCACCTTAAGCAACGGCCTCATTCCGTCATTATATGCTACATTGAGTTTCTGCATGCTGTTTTTTCTGTAGTGCCGCCACAAATGGGCCATACAACCAGTTCCACGGCTGTTTAGCAAGTTTCGATATCGTCCATATAAACATTAAAGAGAAAGGGGGACAGAATGCTTCCCTGTCTAACTCCATTGAATACATTGAATGGAGCAGACACAAAGTTACCTCATTTCACATGCATTGACTGATGAGCATACCAAAAAGCCAGAATTCTCACTAGAAATTTGGGAACTCCTCTGTTGTGTAACTTATAAAATAATTTTTCATGATTTACACAATCAAAGGTTTTGGCATCCATAAAACACATAAAAATTATGGAATTATGCATGTTGTACAAATCTAGAATCTCCTTTAAAGCAAAAATACACATGTCTGTGCCATGTTTAGGTTTAAAACCAAACTGGTTGTCAATGGTCAGGACAAACTGTTCCAACTCGTTCAGTAAGGTCCTCTCCAAGACCATGGATAGAATACTGGCCAGTGCTATAGGCCGGTCATTATCCATGCTATTTATTTTTCCAGCTTTGTCTTTAATACTAGGCACAAACATCACAGATAAAATAGACTCAGGTAGAATACCATGAACTAAAAACCCAGTAAAACAAATTGCAAAAAGAGGACAGAGTTTTCTACTCGCAAATTTTAGGCGTTCAGCAGATATCTTATCCATACCATTATCCAATATGATTTGTGTCTCCAATCTTTTAAATCATGTACCCTATTCATGGTAAATAATATGGTTCAGAGAGTCTTTTCACTGCCTAATGCAACATCTTCCTGATATATCCTGAAGTCTAGACTATATACTGTATTTGTACAGCAAGATATGTAGAAAAGCAAAAATACATAAAAAAAGTTTTGCATTCAAGTGTGCATGTGTTTATGTAATAATGAGTAATTAGAGCAATTATAAATTGCTTTCAGAATCTGTCTGAACTGACTTTGTGTACATGTTTGTTCATGAGTCTCTGCCAATGGAATTGTTAGCATGTATTTTTATGGTTTTGAAACAGTTATTTCATTTATAAAAAACAAACAAAAAACAAAGACAAAGCAAAAAAGATAACAAGGGCCTTTGTATTTTCAGTTTGAGTGTGATAACATGTTCATATGTACATATTTCTTGCAAGTGCAATGTGTGCAGCCTGTTTATGTACATTCATTTATATCCCAATAACAAATAACAGTTTAGAATGAAACCGGTATTAATTCTCAATTTCTTTGTGTTCAAAAGAAACCCCCTTGGATCTGTATGTAAACATACAACCTTCCTGCATGCAACATTTGATAGTGTAACCACAGTAGCAGATTCACAGGTCCAACTGCAGGGTAGTTAAGATGCTGTTTGTCTCCACACAAGCACACATTTAATGGCACACTTTATCAAAGAGGCCAGCGCTCATATCCTTGCTCTCATCTGTCTCTGAATGCCCTCTGAGCCCAATAAAAGCATCTCCTTCACTCCATAATGACTTCCTACTCCATTGCAAATGACAGTCGCTCAAGCTAATTGTCCACATTGTAAATTACGAGTGGTGAAATGACATCTTGCTAGAACGTCCATTGCAAAATGATGGCTCAGTCAGCTCAGAGTAGATACATAATTTTCTTTGTATGACAAAAGACAAATTGGTTGCCAGGTAAACATTTAAAAGCAAACTTTCCATTGCTTTTAATGGTTATGGATGGATGAATGATCAATATACACTGACACAAAGACTTTTCTTGGTTAATTAGAAATTTGCACTTATGTGCAATTTTGGATTGGTCAAAACATATATGTGCAGTCCTTTTTGATCCTAACCACTGTCAAAGAGCTGCCACGCCAACCCTTGTGTCCCCAGAGCCGTCCCTGAGAGGCTGCCTTTCTGTCCTCTGGTGAAACTTTGACAGAGATCAATGTGTCATCCGTTTGCAATCAGAGAGGAAGTGTTTATTAGACCACCTGAGGGTCTTACTGTTACATCACATTAGGAGAGGAAATGAACAGATTGCGAAGTAATTTTTGGATTGGCCAGTTAGCAGTCGAGAGTCCCTCAGAGTTCATCTTCTATTGCTAAAAACTACTCAACAATACATTATTTTTTCTGGAATGCACCAATTTCCCCTGTATACCCTGAGAGCAGGATCGGTCATAGTTACTGGCTCTTTGAATAACTTGAAATTCACAGACCGTCAGTCACGATTCTTTTCCACTCGTCACTCTTTCTCTTCCTATACGGGAATATCCTTCATGTCAGTTAGAGAGGTTTTCAAGTTCTCTGGCTAATGGGGTCATTTAGACAAATTGTAATCATACTGAAAAAACAGTTTAATCTCTCTTCACTGCATGATATGTAAAATGATTCATATGTTTTCAGATACAGTGAGGTTAGGTTGTACTTTAACCAAAAGGTTTTACATGCAGCATATAAATCATGAGATACTGCATACTGCAATGCCAACATGTTAATGATAAGCCAAATTTCCAAGTCCATAGTGAACCACAGATGTTCAGAAAAAATATGTGGTGAGTTTTTGTGCCATCTAGTGGTTTAAGGCTTGGTCACACCAAGAACACCTACTATAAACTATAAATTATAATTCTTTTTTTTTTCCTAATCTGCTGTCATTTCCCCTTTGCCCAGAGAGCAGGATCAGTCATTTTTACTGGGTTTTTGAATAACCTAAAATTCACAGGCCATCAATCACGACTTTTCTATTTTTCTTCCTGTCTTCATGTCAATTAGAGAGGGGTTTTTAGGCTCTCTGGCTAATAGGCTCATTTTGACTAATTGTAGTGACATTGGCAAAGCAGTTCAATATCTCTCTTCACTGCACAAGGTGACAAAAGATTATTAGGTTTTCACATCCAACGAGGCGAGGTTGTATTGTAAAAGCTGATTAATCGTTGCCCAGCACTAAAAAAACTACTAGTACCTATTCATTAGGAGATATCTTCCACCTCATTAGGAACTAGTGAGAATGAATTCAGAGATATTTTCTTTCAAACAGATCATTACATAAACATGAGTCTCAACCATCCAATCAGAGTTCTCATGGTAATACAATATATTCATACATTGAACAAAACTTATTATTTGTATGTTAACTTATCTTGCTATTTGGTTTGCATGAAAACACAAGGAAATATGTATGTTTGTTTAATATTACATTTGTTATTTTTGATGTACAATAGAAAGACTTGACTGTTTGGGTTTGATAATTGTCAGTTAAGTAGATCCAGAAACCAGTTCATGCACACCAAGGTCTATTATTCAAATAATCCTAGGTATTTATTTGAAACAGTGGCTAAACTAACGAAAAAGAAAGCGTCAAGCTCAGAAGTGTCCAAGCAACACAGCAGTAATGACTTATGAACTTCTTCACTTATGAGATTGATAATATCAGGGACAAAATTATAACTATGCAACCGTCTACTACAGTATTGCTTCAGGGAGTGCATTGTAGTCTCCCTGAGGAAAAATTGGATTAATTTGTTGCTATAGGAGAGGATAAGAGGATAGAAGAGAATTTTGCAAACTCGTTAATTCATCTAAATCGACAACTTGTATGTTAGACCCTATACCGACTAAGCTACTGAAAGAGATGCATGTCATAGATCCTCTTCTTAATATAATTAATTCGTCTTTGTCTCCAGGATATGTACCAAAAACCTTTAAGCTGGCTATGATAAAAAACGCTTGTTAAAAAAACACAACTTGATCATACAAAATTAGTAAATTACAGGCTGATCTCGAATCTGCCTTTTCTGTCAAAGATATTAGAAAAAGCAGTATCCTCACAACTTTCTTCCTTTATTGAAAGAAATGATATCTGCGAGGATTTCCAGTCAGGATTTAGACCGTACCATAGCACTGAGACAGCTCTTATTAGAGTTACAAATGATTTGCTTTTATCATCTGATCGTGGTTGTATCTCTCTATTAGTGTTACTTGATCTTAGTGCTGCATTTGACAATTGACCACAACATTCTTTTAAATAGACTAGAAAAATATGTTGGCATTAGTAGAATTGTACTAGCATGGTTTAAATCATACTTATCTGACCATTATCAGTTTGTAGCAGTAGATGAAGAGATTGTAGCAGTAAATGAAGAATTATCGATCACAAGTTCAGTATGGCGTACCACAAGGCTCAGTACTAGGGCCGCTGCTGTTCACTCTGTACATGCTACCCTTAGGAGATATCATTAGGAAACATGAAATTAGCTTTCACTGTTATACCGATGATACTCAGCTGGAACTTACCAATTCACAAAATTACCGGAATGCATAGCTGTTATAAAAAATTGGATGACTAGTAATTTCCTACTCCTAAATTAAAAAAATTTTAAATGCAAAATGGTTAAAATATAAATTTTTCATTCTTAAACTTGCCCACCGTAACAGAAAAACAAAAGCACAGACTAAACACACACATTTACTTATTTGGAAATAGTAATTTTATTACTCTTTATTATATTTATCATATTTGTTATTATATTTATCATATTTCATTATATTTATCATATTTTATTATATTACCATTACAACAGTCCCATTTTCTGCTCTCATCAAAATACAAATGTAGTATTGTATTCCTAGCAGCCAATATTTAATGTAGCAAAATTGTATGTATTTTATTTATTTTATTTGGTATATTTAGTCAGAATTATTGCTCTGTCGTTCTGTTGCGCTCCATCAGTTTGACACGCATGTGTACAAATAAATAAAAATGTAATACTAAATTAAAAGACTGGGCAAAAATAGTGGGTTTAACTAAATGGGACTCACAATTATTTTTTTATTAATGTTTCATCATCATGACTAGGAACAAAAACATATTTGGTCAAATTTACAGGGATTATTTTGTGCTAGATTTTAATGGTGACTTGTTTGGAATAAAGTATTAATGGGGCAAAAACTGCTTTTCTCCAGTCATTCCAGTGGGATCTATCTCTAGAGACAATTTGTTCTTCTTTTCTTTTATTTTCTTTGAAACATCTGTTGGATATGTTCATTAGTACATTTCTCATTATAAATACTAATGCTATTTAATAACAGAGAAAACTCTTTAATATCACTCTGGTTATAGTAAGTGACTCTTAACAAGCTGAATGGGGCCTGTGGCAATGGCTCTGAGCACAGTGTTACATTCTTTAAAAGGAATAGAGAAGCCATTGAAGTGCTTATGAGAAAATACATTAGAAGAATCATCAAATACTGAAAGGATAACATTTATTCCTCTGATAATAACTGTTTGGAACAAATCTCCAACTGCTCGGTTTAATAGAGTCATTCCAGAAAAGAGTTCTACCAGAAAGACTCAGGAGAATAAATACTGCAACAATAAATACATTTATTGATAGCCCAGCAAGCAATAAAGTTATTTGGCGTAGGCCCCATCCATAGCTCGCAATCCGAGGGTCCGGACTCTGCATTTCCTGCCTGAAGACGAAGGCAGGGGCCCAGCCAACCCCCTGGGAGGTATAGGAAGGGACCATCCTGGTGGTGGTGGGGAGGATGGAGGGGAAGGAACCATCTTGGAGGTGGTGGGGAGGATGGAGGTAAATGAAAGCGTCAGCATCTGCGAACTCAAACATGTAAGTACCGGTCTTTTATACCGCAAGTATTAGACACGATTGGATAGATGAGAAGGTAATGAGTGACGCAGCAATTGAGTCTTCCTGGCAGACCTTAACGCTAAAGCTTCCATATCTGTGTGGTGAAAAACTGTGGATGTAACCTAACTTCCAGGCAAGAAGAGCCTGCTGGTGAAAATTAGATAATGGCAGTTTATTAGGAATATAATGTTATTTTTAAAATAAAAGGTTGGCCTGCTCCAACTTTTTTAAAGATATGATTAGGGGTAAAAATAAATAAAACCCAAACAGAATTTGGATTTATCTTTTAAAGGTGCTATATGTAGGTTTTCTACTAAAATTAATCCTTTTTTTATTGCCTGTGTGTGAAGGGGTTGTAATCACACATTACAATGATCCACTTGTCGGGTTTTGCTATTACCTCTGAAGGCCAGTATTCCTGTGAAGGCTGTGATCGGATTTACCGCGAAATCCATCGGATGTGACGTGCATGCACGCTCCTGAGCGTCTCTCCTTTATATACAGTCTATGCGACGGTACTACAGCTAACGACATGGAGTCTGAGAACACCAAAAAACTACCTGCCTCCAGCACAACACAGACTCCAACACAAACTCCACATAAATATATATAAAAAAAATAAAAAAAGTTTTATCGGCTGAAGCTCGTCAGTCAAACGTGATTCAGATCAACTTCTACTTACTAAGTTGACTTAAATAATCAACTTATACATGAGACATGAAATTAATACAAAAGACTGTTTCAGGATAACAAAAAGTAGGTGCGTTAGGATGTAACTTTTATTTTATGTACTAGATCTACTGTCTAACGTTACTCATCCCACTTCTATCATATTGTTTATAATACACATTTCCAGACACATTCTGTACAGTAATGTTACTTCCTACGGTCTTACTGTTACACTGAAATTGTTCAGTCTAGTTCACTAACCGTTTTCGTTATCATATTCACCTATGTTGACATTGCTCATTGTGAAAGATACACGAATAGTTAGTGAAATGCCTTATGCTAGATAACACCACATGTCGGCTAAATGCAGTAAATGTAACGTTATCATGGTACGAGCATGGAGCATTAGTTCAACGTCAAGCCGAGAAAACGTTGCAGTGGAAGTTTCAAACATTACATTGTTTCAAAGCAGCTTTACAGAAAAGGCAATGAGTCCACATTACACTTTAGAGTGATCTGTTATCAGAGGTAACTGACTAAGGTATGTATTTCAGAAATGTACATATACAAATCACAGTTAGCTAAACATACTAATTTAAACAATGTAATAATTTAAGGCAGAAACAATAAGCTCATTGAAGTAATGAATACTTGTTTGTTGTGAAAATTGTAACATTGGTGCATGTTGTGCAGTAATAGTTGTATGTATTTTCTATTTCCAGAACAGTGTTGTTGTGCTGGAGTCTGATGTCAATGTAACAGAACACGAGTTCGGGGGTGTTTGCTGAGGCAGTAGTGGGCCTGGATCATCAACGTGTTGATCTCCTCTGGTAGCCTTATTGAGGAGGGATCCCTCGCTGGTGAAGTATCGTCATCCTCTCCACCTGGTGAAACATCGTCATCCTCTCCACCTAAATCCTGTGAGTGTACTGCCATATCGGTGAGATACCTGTCATCCTCTCCGTCTGAGTCTTGTGAGTGTACAGCTACGCTGGTGAAACATCGTCATTCTCTCCACCTGAGTCCTGTGAGTGTACAGCTACGTGGGTGAAGTACCTACCTTCCTTGCCAACTGAGTCCATACTTACCTTCTTTCACGCCGAACTTTGCAAGTGTCCAACTACGTTGGTGAAGCTCTGACCCCCATCTGGCCCGAATTGAGTCCTGTGGAGAAGAGGCCTCCTTGCACTCCCCTCTTTAGAGTTCCGTTGCTAACGGAACAAAGATTGCTTTTAAAGACTTCTTAATTCAATAAAGTACTTGTTTTTATTAAACCTCATTTTGTCTGTCTGCCTGTCGTGTTCTTGTGGTGTCGGCTCCTTACCGTGGTGCACGAGCGAAGGGCGTGGCTGGTCATCTGGTGTCTGCCCTGACCTGTGCTGGTGACATCAACATCCCTGAGGGTGTCCTACCAAAACGTGCCCTGGACCTGCTGAGTGAGATGAGGTCACCAGTTTCAGCAGCATCTGCCTTTGACCATGATGGAAGTGTACTGGTTTACATAGCTGGGTATTTGGCCAGTAAGGTTGTGGGGAAATATGCAGACAGTGAAGATGGTCCCTGTAATGAGTGTAAAATCTTGACCACAGATATCCCTGCTGATTCACAGTTTGCATTCCTCAAGGACAGACAATATGCTGACCTCAACTTAGGAGAGAAGGGCCTTAAAGTCCCCAGCATGGCACTGGTGGATTTAGTCATTGCTTTGGAGTCTAACTTCCGAAAAAATATCAGCTCAGTTATCCACACAGTTGGGATGGGTAGGAAGCTATTTACTAGTAGTATGGTGATTGTGAGTGAGTGCAGGGGAGTAGTGTGTGAAACAGATAAGTGCAAAAAGTCACTCATCTACATGGTTATACTCTTTATACGGATCAGAATCCATCATATATTGTGCACCCAAAATCAGAGAACCTCCGAGCCAAATCAGAAGCGCAATGGAAGATTTCTTAAATTAAGCCATTAGTACATTTTATTCACTTGGTACACCTACAGTAAATGCAGTAAAAGCACCAAAGTGACTATAGGATTGCCATAAAGCAGTATCTCTGGTCGTACGATGACGTCATTGACATTTTAAAAGACTTTTTAAAGCAAATAAATGACTCTAAAAAATCTAACACCCAGCAATGTCTAATTTCTTTGCATCTCCTTTCGAATACAACATTCAAATTACTAGACAAAAAAATATATCCTGAGAAAAGTGTATTTTGAGGGGTATAGCTCCATAGACCTCCATTCATTCTGCACTCGTCCTGTGAGCGCCCTCATATGGAACCAGAGTGGAACTGCAACCAGTTCAGAAGCCGGGAGTTTACTGAGAGTGGGAGTTCTCCCCAGACAATCTCTGGTTGAGCACATAGATATCCATCACCGGCGGCCATCTTGTCACAGGCAAGCTTTCTGGCAGGCGGGCTCTGTGGTACCTTTTTATTATTTTATTTTTTATTGACCAGATAAAATCGCAAATACATAGTTACAACTCAAAACAGAATTAACCAACAATAATTTAATTATAAACATTAAACTAAAAGCCAGTGAGAGCAAGTTAAATAAAAAGCAAGTAAAATAATAATAAATTGAGCCAGGGGTAACATCATTTAAAATAAATTCAAGAGAGAGAGAAATGCCTTGAGTCCTTGAGTTTAAAAAGCATAAATATTATACTTTGTGCATAATGTAACAGACTTTAAAGCTTTGGCATTGTTGGAAGAAGAGATAATACCCAAATAACAATTCAGGTCTTTGCAAAAAATAACAAAAAGTATGCAAAAATGTATACAAAATTGTACACTTGTGTACAAAAAACAAATGATCGTGATTTTAACAGTAAAAGACTGTAAAAATCCTACAGTGAAAAACTGTTAATTGGTTAACAGAAAGTTTCCATACTATATACGGTAAATAACTGTGATAGATCTAATGGTACAGTTAATGTAAATTTACTGTAAAATACCATTAAATTTACAGTTTTTGAAAATGAAAAAGAACAACTCATTGTACAATTTACAGTAAAAAAACGTAAATTGACATTCCCACAATTCCCTGCATGACACTTCACATTTGATGTATTTTTGTTGAAATAACTATGTTTCTTCATTTTCTTATCAAGTTTCTTTTTTTCTTATCAGTTATGTACATTAGGGTTTTATGTTACATTTAATGTTGTTAAATTAATGTTTATTGCATTTTTAAAATTTCATGTGTGTTACCATGATGGTGTTTAATGTTTGTGCGAATGATACAGATGTTTGTGCAGCTTCTATATATTAGAATAAACTCTCTTGTGGAAAAGCTTCTTGTGATGAGCTTTGATTGATCTTTGATTGATCATGTGACTCTCATCACTGCTGTGATTGGTGGTTGTCAGTGTATTATAATGGTTCAAAGCAGATATTAATACTTCAATAGATCAGTAAATTAACATTATCAGAAAATGAAATACGTTTTTTACGATTTTAAGTTAAGTCTGTAAAACCAATAACGTTGCTACTGTATTTTAGACGGTAAAGTACTGGCAACCACAGCTGCCGTTTTTTATGTTAAAATTACGGGTTTATTTTTTACAGTATTTATAAGAAAGTACTTGTCTTTTAGATTCTTGTCAGAGTTATAAAATCCAAATAAGACATCCTTAAAGACCAAAGAAAAATTTACTAATAAAGAAGCACGTACAAACAGACAACATTTCTTCCAAAAATTTGCTACATGAACACAATCCCAATAAAGGTGAGCTACAGACTTCTACTCCACAGAAGGAGCAAAGAGGATCCAACTCAGAAAAAAAAAAAAAAAAAATTTTTATATAAAGATTGACTGGGTAAAATCTATGTAACAACTTGAATGATACCTCTTTAACCTTATTAGTGATTAAATAGTTGTTGGATAGAGACCACACTTTTTTCCAAGGAATATCATTTAAAACAATTACTCCAATATGATATTACAGAAGGGACAGTAATAATATCATTCTGAAAAAGTTGTCTAATCTTTCTATTCCTAAGAGAGGGACTAGATAAAAAACAGATCTTCCCTATTGCTGTCTCGCAAGGATGTATAGAGTGTAATAGCTAGGGATGGCATCCATCACTATGGCAAAGTCTCGTGGGGTGACAGGAATAGAATATTTGGTTAAGAATTCAGAATAAGAAAACAATGACCATTTGAATTTTTAAGTTGAAAAACCAAAAGAATATTATTATTATTAAACCAATCTGAAAAGAAAAGTGTTTTATTTTTATATCGGATATCATGTATTCCAAAGAAAATACCTGTGGGGACTAAAATTATGTTTGTAAATCAAGTGCCAGGCCAAAAGCACCTGCTTATGGAAATTTGATGGGCAATTTAGAGATATTATAATTACATACTAACAGAAAGGGGAGGCCACCAACTTTAGAAAAAATATAATTGGGAATCGCATTCCATATTGAATCAGAATCAAGAACTGCCTCAACCAATTGATTTTAAACGTATTGTTTAAAGAAGCAAAATCAAGAAGGTTAAAACCGCCATGTTCAAAGCTATTTATGACTTATGACTCTCTTGTGTTTCCATAAAAATTCAAAAAGCATTCTATCAACCTTTACACAAATTGTCTTGTCCACATGCAGAGAAAGAGCAGGGTAGATCTAGAAACACTGTCTGCTTTGGCGAGGAGAGCCCTTCCTCGTAAAGACAACTCTTTGGAGCCAGGAATTTAACTTTTTCTTAGCTTTAATTACTGGATCAAAGTTTAAACTCCTTCTCGCATTGACATCTTTACAAACTGTAACACCCAAATAATTCACTTGAGACTTAACAGGAATATTGTGCAGGAATGGAGCAGAACAAGACTTTAAAGGGAGAGGTTCACATTTATCTAAATTCAGAGAAAGACTAGAAGCTTTTGAGAACACTTGGATAAGATCATGAGCAATAGGGATCTGCAAGTCGTTTTTTTAAAAAAAACAGTGTGGTATCATCAGCAAACTGAGTTATAATAATGTGTTTATCTGCTATATTAACCCCTTGTAATTGACTATTCAACAGGGAAGTAGTAAGGAGTTGAGCGCCCATCAAGAACAAATAAGGCGATTCTGGGCAACCCTGGCGAACCCCTCTAAATACTTTAAACCTTGGAGAAGTGCCTGATTTCAGATTAATTGAGCAGTTTCCATTTTTGCATAACGTTCTGACAGTTTTGAAAAATAAATCACCAAAACCAAATTCATACAGGGACTGCAAAATAAATTCATGTTCAAGGGAATCAAAGGCTTTATAAAAATCTTAAAAAACAAGGCGTAGGCTATATTGCTAGCAATATGCCTCTTTGGGATGAAACCAGACTGAGTTTCGTCTATTATCGTACCCAGAACCCGTTTAAGTCTTTTGGCGAGTACCAGAGCTAATATCTTATAATCACAGTTTAACAATCAGATTGGACGCCAGTTATCAATCAAAAGAATGTCTTTCTTAGGTTTAGGTATTAAAGTAAGTAATCCCTGTGATAAAGGTGGAAGTGTCTCAGATGTAATAGTCTCCAAATAAGTTTCAAGCAGGAAAGGTGCTACCTCTAAAGCAAAACTTTTGTACAATTCGGCTTTCAGCCCATCTGTGTTTGGAGACTTATTGTTCTTAAGAGCTTCAATAGACTCAATTATTTCATCAATTGATAAATCACGATTGCAGGTGCTCTTATCTTCATTAGATAATGTCTTAACATCTTTCAAAGACTGGAAAAAAAACAAAGCTGAGTCTTTGCAATATTTAGAGCTGTAAAGATTTGAGTAGAAGTTTGCACAAAATGTGCTGATTTCCTTCGGGTCAGAAATAACCTTACCATTTAAATGTAAAGAATTAATAGTTACATTTCTAAAATTATTCTTTTTCATTCTGAAGAAATATGCAGTACTTTGTTCTCCTTGTTCTAGCCACCTTCTTCTAGAGCGAATAAAAGCACCCGCCGCCTTATTCTTATATGCTGAGTCTAACTGAGTTTGCAGATTAAAAATTCTGCCAATTCAGCTTCTGACAAACTGTCACAGGTCGGGGGGGTCAACCCAGACTGCACCCACCCCTCTAACCCAGGACCACCTTGGGGAGCGTACCAGAGACCAGACAGACAAAATTGGTTCCGCCGAATTTGTCACCTGGTGACAAAACCATCCTGCATTTTCCCAGAGAGAGTCATTATTTTGGAAATGACAGTCTCTTCTTTAAGTATTTTACGTTTAGCTAGAAGGCTGCCAAAAGTCCTAGGGCTCTGTGGTACCTAATGTAAGGTGAGTTATCTGGACAAACACAAATAGGCCTACTCTTATCTCTCTGAAATCTTGACGGATTTACAAACGGTTTGGTTTCAGCCTACGGATGCTCCAATCGCCGTAGTCTCAAAACGAGAGCCTGTGGGATCACCTTTTACCTGTAAGATATGACAATATTATGATTATATTTGGGATAATCGTTAGTTACTTAGTGGATGTATGTACAATACAGGTCCTATACACAGGAACAGCGGGGCTATGATATAATAGTATTACAAGATTGATGTTGACCCAAAGCTTTTTAGAAGTTTGTTTACACAATCGCTGAATGTTTCTTTTGGACACCTTTTTATAAGTAGTTTAGTGTGGTTGTCTTATTCTAAAGTACATACATGCATGCCATACATACATACAGTACATGCATACAATTACCCTAAACATATGATAGTTTATGTGTGTTTTTTTGTCCTTACCCTTAATGTTGAAAGAATGGAAAAAGGGTTGGAAATGTTGACAATAATTTTATATATCTGGGTACATTTCTCACGTTTTTAAGGTTTCCCAAAACCGGAAAGATGAGGAGGCAGTGGGAACTCGCCCTAAGAAGGGACGGTTTTGTAGCCTCTGACAGGACACTGATCTGCAGTGAGCACTTCAGGAGTGAGGACTTTGACAGAACGGGGCAGAATGTCCGGCTTAAAGATGGTGTTGTGCCAAACATTTTCAACTTTCCAGCTCATCTTCAAAGGGTATGTGTATCATTGACCAACAATAATTCAAGGTGTACAAGATTGGTATATCAATATGTGATTAAATATCACTTTAGTTTTTGTTTCTGCAAGTTATGTAATGTGTTGTTTATTACAGCACATTTTAGACACTCAAAACATAGCAACAAGAAAACAACCACCTCTAGAAGAGCAGAAGACAACCTGCCAATGGACTTGTCTCAGGATCTACCTCAACCTGATGTTGTGAGTGTTTGCATGTGGAATGTCAAATAAATGAGAGCATCATATGGCTTGTTATATTAAATCCTTTATCTTGGTGGTACCTATAAAGGTCTATGATGGTGTTAGTAGTCTAAGAGCCCAATATTATTTGAGGTGGTATGAATGCTACTCAGGTAAAATAAAAATATTACATTGAATATTGTGTGTATTTTGTGTTCTTTGTTGACTTACTAGTTATTATTAAAAGGATACCTACTGAATCACTTTTGCTAATTGAATTTCAGATCTTCCGGTTCATCTCCTGTCGAGGGAGGGCGTAGAGTACACTAAGGCCCAGAGAGATTTTGCCCTTACGTTCCATCTGCATGGTCCAAAGGCATATCACTACCTGATACCCTGCATATTCACCTGCCACATCCCAGTTCATTGCAAAGGTATTCTTCATGATGTCTAATTTTAGTCAGAATTACATTAAGCACTACAGACAATGTTATCATGAATGGTTAAACTTACTGATCTAACAGCTTATGTCTCATGCTGATACAAGTTGATATTATAGCTATTTTTTGTATGTCCAGTGTCCACAATAGGGATGCTTGGGTTAGTGGTTAAATGTCTACTTTTTAATTTTACTAAGGTGGCCGATACATGTTGATATTATAGCTGTTTTTTGTATGTCCAGTGTCCACAATAGGGATGCTTGGGTTAGTGGTCAAATGTCTGAATGATGTTGGACATGCTGGAAAGACGGCGTCAGGAAGATGAGGTCAAGTACGGATGTGTCACTCTGATGCTGGATGCCATGTCCATCAAAAATCACGTCCAGTATGATCCTCAGCCACAAACAATGTTTGGATATGTGGACATGGGGGATCGATTGAATGAGACTGACATGGCTTCCGATGTTCTTGTATTTATGGTGGTTGGGCTTTAAGGTTATTGGAAAGCTCCAATTGCGTATTATTTGACCTCATTATTATATGTTCCTCACACCACAATCACAGACTGTCACGGTTCACGGACTCACTGTCTCGCCGCTGCCGTATGTCAGTGTTTTATGTGTGTTACATGTGGGCGTGGCTCGTTAGCGTGCTGATGAGCGGATCAGCGCCAGCTGTTCCTGCTGCCCATTGCTGTCCCTGCGTTCCCAGTGACCCCGCCGGTCACGGAAGTGAGACTGGAATTCCTGATGACCCGTTAGTCTATTCTTTCTTCTGGGAGACATTAACTTTATTTATCATGCAATTTTGACTTTCCAACTTTGCAGACCGTTTACATTCATATACAGCTATATTACTGCATGAAATATTCAAAAAAGCATAATAGAGCACTTTAAAGAGACATCAATAAACATTTAAGTTTCAAAGTTGTTCTTATTTATATTAAGTAAAGACTGACCAACAAAATGTTTTAAAATTTTAATAACATTGTAATTAATAATAGATACTGTGCCTGTATAAATATATATATATATATATATGTGACATTTGTTATTTATATATTATTTTAACAAATCTTTAAAGTAACTTCAAATCTCTTTCAAAATACAAGTGTAAATTTATGTGATAATTTTTACTCTCAGTAAATAATGTTATCATATGATAATTAAAACACAATCAAAAAGTAGGCTTTTATGTGTCCAACATACCTAACACCATGTAAATGTCAAACATACATGGGTTTCTTATATGTTTGTGAATAGAAAGAACCAGATAAAGAAAGAATCCATTGGAAATAAGATTTTTATTTTTGGAAAACATGCCAACATTACTACATATCCATATACTACTCTAAAGGATGATTAGTCCTCAGGACTCTCTCGGGTCTCATCAGATCAGATGCAAGAAGATACTGAGAAAGCAAATTGCTGCTGTAAGTCACAAGAAAATAGAGAGTTATTTGAACTATATGCATTGAGAAAAGAACATAAATGTGTTTGTTGAATGAATTGTGATTTAACACAACATTGGAGAACTTTTGAGAAATGTATTTACCATGACTCAGTAGGCTGGTGAGTGAGATGCTGGCATTTGATTTAGCTGTGGTCCAAGCTGTGGTGCCAGCTGTAGTGCCAACTGTGGTGCCAGCTGTAGTGCCAACTGTGGTGCCAGCTGTAGTGCCAACTGTGCTATTAGCTGTGGTGCCAGCTGTGCTGTTAGCTGTAGTGCCAGATGTGGTGCCAGCTGTGGTCCTAGCTGTAGTGCCAGCTGTAGTGCCAACTGTGCTATTAGCTGTGGTGCCAGCTGTGCTGTTAGCTGTAGTGCCAGCTGTAGTGCCAGATGTGGTCCTAGCTGTAGTGCCAGATATGGTGCCAGATGTGGTCCTAGCTGTAGTGCCAGCTGTGGTCCTAGCTGTAGTGCCAGATATGGTGCCAGATGTGGTCCTAGCTGTAGTGCCAGCTGTGGTCCTAGCTGTAGTGCCAGCTGTGGTCCTAGCTGTAGTGCCAGATGTGGTCCTAGCTGTAGTGCCAGATGTGGTCCTAGCTGTAGTGCCAGATATGGTGCCAGATGTGGTCCTAGCTGTAGTGCCAGCTGTGGTCCTAGCTGTGGTGCCAGCTGTGGTCCTAGCTGTAGTGCCAGCTGTGGTCCTAGCTGTAGTGCCAGCTGTAGTGCCATCTGTGGTCCTAGCTGTGGTGCCAGCTGTAGTTCCAGCTGTGTTGTTAGCTGTAGTGCCAGATGTGGTGCCAGCTGTGGTCCTAGCTGTAGTGCCAGCTGTGCTGTTAGCTGTAGTGGCAGCTGTAGTTCCAGCTGTGCTGTTAGCTGTAGTGCCAGCTGTAGTTCCAGCTGTGCTGTTAGCTGTGGTGCCAGCTGTAGTTCCAGCTGTGCTGTTAGCTGTAGTGCCAGCTGTAGTTCCAGCTGTGCTGTTAGCTGTGGTGCCAGCTGTAGTTCCAGCTGTGGTCCTAGCTGTGGTGCCAGCTGTAGTTCCAGATGTGCTGTTAGCTGTGGTGCCAGCTGTAGTTCCAGCTGTGGTCCTAGCTGTGATGCCAGCTGTAGTTCCAGCTGTGCTGTTAGCTGTGGTGCCAGCTGTGGTCCTAGCTGTGGTGCCAGCTGTAGTTCCAGCTGTGCTGTTAGCTGTAGTGCCAGCTGTAGTTCCAGCTGTGCTGTTAGCTGTGGTGCCAGCTGTAGTTCCAGCTGTGGTCCTAACTGTGGTGCCAGCTGTAGTTCCAGCTGTGCTGTTAGCTGTGGTGCCAGCTGTAGTTCCAGCTGTGGTGCTTACAACATTAGTAGAATTGACATTAGCTAGATTAACCAGAACAGAGGACTCAAGTGCACTTGTTGGTGCTCCCAGCGCAGTTCCTTTAAAACAAATTGCAAAATGGCAGTCAGCTCAGGGGTTATGCATGTACCGTTGGCCACAACTAAAAATGCTACAATTTTGCATTTTTCATATTTATCATACAATTTCCCCTCTAAAATGTATACTATATATAAACAATTTGAGTTGAATAGTTGAATAAAAAATATTTCATAATTTTCATAATTTCATAAAGTATGTGGTATGTCCGCCTTTTCCTTTAATGATAGGGACACTTAAGCTGACATAGACTCCTTAAACAAAACATAATGATCCATGCAAAAAAAAAGAAAAAAGAAAAAAAAAAGGAGTTCACATTGTCATGTTCCAAATTTGTTTATGTGATACGTGACCTAGAAATAGTGCAAAGTGTATAATATTGAATACATTTTTAATGGATTTTGTTTTTAATACAAAAATAAGTTAATGTTATTTCTAAAGCACATGTAGTGTTCCAGTGATGCACAAAGGACATACAAAACCATTACAGGCTTTGTAAAGAATTAGATAAGCTTAAAATGAATAAAAAAATTGACAGGGAGCCAATCAAACAATTCCAGAACTGAAGTAATGTGAATCCTTTTATTTAATACATGGTTAACAGTCTTGCAGCTGCATTCTGAACTATCTGTGTTGCATCTGTCAGCTGCGGGTGCCATCATGTACCAGCAGATGGCAGCCTCGTCCCTCACTGTTTCCACTCTGTTATTCCCTGACTTCATTTCCCAGAACCCTCTGCTCATTATTAGTTTATCCGTTTCAGCTGTGTCTTGTTTCATTTAATCACAAGAGCGTAACTTTGGGTCTACCATTGGGGGGGGGGGGGGGGGGGGGGGGGGGGAATTAAGAAAATTATTTATTTATTGAATAATTTTCTTGTGTAAAAGGTCATATGCTAATTTGCCGTTCCTGTATTAGAAATACATTGTGATACTTTTACTGATTTAGGCTAACTTAACGTAAATGCAGCTGTTCACTTGACTTTTTATAAACTCCATGCAAAAAGAACAAAAATAAAATAATAATAATAATAATGTCAAATTGAGCCAGAGGTGGTAAATTCCTAATAATGTACGTTTTTTTTTGTGGTATTTTAATAAGATACCTAAAATACGTTGCGCATTCAGCTCAACTAACGCAATCGTTATAAAGGTGTTGACTTTGAACAACAAAACACATCCACTTGCGTCGGAATATCAGATATATCCTGCTAGCTAACAAATTTGTACAATTTTGAATAAAAAAGGAAATAAAAGCAGATCATCAGTCATTCACCTATTGTGGCTGCGGTGTGACAAGCAATGAATGACGCTTCTCCATGGGAACCATAAAGTGATACTACGATCTATAACGGTCGCCTTGAAAAACTTTTAAACTTATGTGTGAAAAGGTTAAGTAAGGCTTACATTTAAATGTGTCTTTGTTTTGTTTTGAGTGTTTGGTTAATAAATAAAGGAATTAAAAAGATGGGCACAAAACCTGTATGTCGCGCCCCACTTGTCATGTCTCTATTCCCCACCAGTGGGCTGTGCCCGCGCCCCACACTTTGAGAAACGCTGAGCTAACTTAACAGCTAACTTTTTCCTCTTTATGGCTGGTGTCGACCAACAATGAAAAATCGTTGTCTGGCTGCTGCCTTTCAGTGTCCTTTTCATCTTTCCATCCGTTAGCATGCACCATCAGCTTTCTCCAACCATTCATCCCAGCGACTGCGCAAAGTGAACAAACTTGGTAGAGAAAGCGGATTAGGTAATACCTTGTTGCGGTACTTAAAATATGATACTATCTTTCTTGCTGGCAAATGAATTTAATAAAGAAAACGAACAGAAGTATTAATTTGGAATATTTCATATTTATTTTAATCTGAATGATGTGATGATATTGGTGGGGTTATATAAGCTGGATCTGATTTTTGAGGGGGTCATGACCCCCGTAACCCCCGTGCAAATTACGCGCATGTTTGATCATTATACCTGTCTATTTATATGCCCTTTGCTTTGCCTTTGTTGTGAAGTCTTGTTTGTTTTTGGTTAGCATTCTCTGTCAGTATTTTGAGCAGTTCTTGTGTTCCTTAAGTTTGTCTTTGTCTGAGTCTTGGAATCCTTGTTCCTGTCTGCATTTCATGGGTTGCATGTGTGTTTGGACTGATTTTTAGTGGTGGGCAGATCGAGGCTTTGTGAAACACTGAAACAGTTGAATCAAATGTGCTATATTGTGCCGAGACTTCGAAACAATCCGACACCAGTCTCCACGCTGACCCCTAGTGGTCAGAACAGTGTAAATGCAACAAAAACCCATGCCAAACATGCATAAAAACCAAGGGGGTAATCCACCAGCCGGAAACTGAAGCCTGCCTGGAGGCCGCCATTGTAGCAGACCTTCACCTGCTGTTAGCATTCCATTGACTCCCATTTATTTTGGCATCACTTTGACAGCAAATAACTTTACATCTGAGGCGTTTAAAGACTCCATTGGTCCATTATTTATTTCTACAGAAACACGACAATGTATAAAAGGCTCCATTATCTTGTATCTTACGTTATGGCCCAGTAGAAGCAGATTTAGTAAAAATAGGCTAACGATTGTGTCATATCCACTCGACTCTCTGTCGCACAGTAGAGAAATTACCGTATGGACAGGAGGAGAAGCTCGCGGGCAATCGGGGGGATGTGGAGGCATAAAGTCCGATAAAGTCAAGGGAGAAGCTCATAGAGAGTCATAAAGTTGATCCTGCTGCTAGCTCATGGACAGCCAGGCACGTGCACACATAGACATCAAAAAGGGGCTTGAGCACCTGCCCTTTTTATTCCTGGAGAGAAAGTGCCCTTTTTTCTGGGGTGCTTTTTTTGTGTGTGTGAAAAATAATATATTCCTGTTTGCGCACAGATTCCCTGTCAAACAAATATATTTATTGAATAGTGTATCTCAATATCAAGTCAGGAGTTAGAAGCGCTAAACCTGCTTCAAACCAATGCGCGACCGAGAAGTCAAAAGAGAGCGCGTTGCATGTGAATGTCCTGACTGTGACTCACAGAAAGACGCATGCCAGTAATGCGCATGTACAGACCGCGCGCCAGAATACAGTTCTCTTTCGCGCTTGAACGAACAATAACACACAAAATTATGCCAAAATGTCGTTTGTCAAGTATCTTCATAACATAAGAGCAGTCTTATGATGGACGTAAAGAGTTGTGAGAGAATGAAGCCCCGTTCACACTACACGCGACCAAGCGACGCGATACCATTCATTTCAATGGTGAGCGGGCGACTTCCGGCGACACGCGCGACAGCGACTGTTGGCGACTAGATGGGGCGTGTCTGGCGACGCGACAAAGTTGAGAAATGTTTAACTTTATGCAAATGAAGAGCGATTTTCGCTAGCGACAACCAATAGGAGTGAAGTCAGTGGAGCGCGCGTGAACCGTCACTCTTCAGTGCTGAGTTTGACCGAGGCAAGTTGAACGAGAAGCTCATTTTAGCAGTCAGAAACTGTCCCATAATGTATGATATATCTCCGTGTACATACAGTGGTATTCGCCGTGCTGACTCCATGCCTGAATGGTTTCGGGAGCCCAGATAGACCGGTATTTACCCGTTTGCTGCAGTTAAATAGCCGCGATGGCAAAGAGCGTTCGCTGTTTCTCGTTCATCTTTAATATTATGCATTTAATGTACTGATTCCATTTATATTTAGACTTTTCCTTCCAAAATATTTGTTTGTAGCAGCAAGAAAACGTATTTGTTGTCTACAACATGGAGTAACATCCATGAATGTCACTCACAAACATTACTAGGCAACTAGCGTCCTCATCGCCAGCCACTGGCGACCTGCAGCGACAAAGTCACTTGTAGTGTGAACGGGGCTTGAGGCGCGTGTGTGAGATCCAGCAACTCCGCCGTTGCTCTGTCAGCAACGGCGGCTGCTCTTAAAGGGCCAGCAGACAAAGCTGTCAGTAAAGTTAAAGGGTCACTTCACCCATTTCAACATTAATCTTTATTGAAAGTGGGTTATATATGTAGTCGAAATGTAAAAGAAATGTTGAATTTGGTGCCCTCTTGACCGAGAAAAGACCGAAAATAACTTTAGGGCGCATTTTTATGTAAGACAACAACTCCCACAATGCACCACGTTGCACAGCTCCGCAAGCCACTCCCACTAATCCAGAACAGCGCAAACATCAGATAAATCACTCTTCCGTCTACAAGGCTAGCTGCCAAATGAGTTTGAAATTCATTTCACATAAAATGTCTAGTTAGTTGGCTGTGGCGAGCAGGACGAGGGCGAGGGACGTAAGAGGATGACGCGAGTGATAATGAATGACACCTGTGAGACGCAGCGGTCTCATTATATCTCACACGGAGGAGCGGAAGCACAAAAGGAACAGGCCTGCTTTTATGTTTTGTTTCTGTTGTGTGTGGCCAGCTGGCTTATACTTTTGTTTTGTATTTGTTTATTTTACTATTAAAATGTTTAAATGTTCGCCGGTTCCCGCCTCCTTCTTCCCACAACAACGAACCACGTTACATTGGCAAACTCATTAGCGAATTACTCCTCATTTGTATTTATTTCTATATGGTGAATTATTGCATGATACCTGGATGTTCAGTCAGAACATATGCGGTGCGACACTAGGATGGTTCACATCACAACACAACGTCCGTGTGCTCGTCTGATTCAGAGATTTCGTCCAGGAGAAATTGCCATCGTTGAAATTCTCTGCAGCAGACGGACTCTCTCTGTGTCCGTAGCGCACAGCGAGAGCACAGGCAACAGCAGTCCGCCCAGCTCGAGCCAGTTCGGGCTCCTCGTCCGTGACAGGCAGCCGCCTCCTGTTCCTCCATCAGCCTCAGCTGCTCTTCACTATATTGCGGCTCGTAAAGATAGCCACGAACAGCGGATTCGAGCAGCAGAATTTCAAAATCCTCTACTTCCATATCATGTTTAGTTTCTTCAATCATTGTCGTAACTTCCTATCTCCACAGCGCCTGTTAGCTTAGCTTATAAACAAGATGGCTGATATTGATTTCAGTATCTGCAAGTGAAGTCCCACCCACTGATCTGTGATAGGTCTGTTAGCGCATTACGTCCAACCCCCTATGGGCGGGTTTGAAAGGGTGGGAACTAGTGCTTGTAGTCTTTACAGAAATCCCCCCTCTTACACTTCCTCCTACAATGACGTAAAATGACGATTTTTACGTCATTGTAGGAGGAAGTGAAAAAGGTCAATAGTGGATTTCTCTGGTCTCAGAGGAAAATGAGAGAGTGTTGCACGACCATTCAATAGTATGACTGGGTTTCTAACAATGGAAAGCTTAATGCAAATGGGTGAAGTGTCCCTTTAATCAAAGAACAAAGGGAACAGAGAAAATTACTCACCGCTCTTGACTAAAGAATTTGCGTAGCTTTAATAAGGATTAGTCTATATATAATTTATGCAGCGCAGACTGTTTGATAACTTTATTCAATTTCTGTATGTGTCCTACCTGTTAGACAGGAAGGGCACAGACCAAATATGACATTTATTATGGGTTGATGTGAGGATTGTTTGAAGGTCACTTAAATTAAAAGCTGTTTTAATTTTTTTGAAGCCTAATAAATGTTTTTAAAAAAATGTAATACTAAGGAGACCATCTTTTGAAAATGAAACAATTGCGTGAGTTTGAGGAAGATAAAATTAATTCACTTTTCACAAGTCAGAGTTGTGTTAATATACTTTTTTGTTTAAAATCGTTTTAAAAATACGTAATTATGAGAAGTGCCCTTTTTTTCGCTTGAGCCCCTGCCCCTCAAAATGTCTGTGCACGTCCCTGTGGACAGCT
Source organism: Semotilus atromaculatus (assembly GCA_031834385.1). Classification (NCBI taxonomy): domain Eukaryota; kingdom Metazoa; phylum Chordata; class Actinopteri; order Cypriniformes; family Leuciscidae; genus Semotilus; species Semotilus atromaculatus. The sequence goes on along the minus strand of JAULUF010000041.1, from coordinate 8,246,302 downwards.
AATACTCAAGCTCTCCGTCTCTGTGAGATTCGGAAGGGAATTATTCAGATTTCACTCGGCACAGCTACTAGAAGACATACAGGTTGCTCACGTGACATTACGTCGTCAAGCTCAGTTTGAGCCTGCGCAGTAACCCTGGCGATCAGCTTTTAACGGGCTTCAAGTTTCTCTGTTGAAATCAATGGGATCGCTGTGTCCATTTCTTTTACTGTCTATGATAAAAACACCTTTTACAAATCTATTGCGAATTTTTTACTGAAAGTAAAATCTTTCAAATGCAATTATCTAATCATCTAATAAGATAATTGTGTAAATGTGTCCTTTTATAAATTGTCAGGGTTTTATTTGTTTGTTCAATGAATGGCTCAGCTAAACAGGCCAATAAGACTATTAACTACCTCATTTTAATTATACTAATGTCTAATAACATCTACAAATGTAGGCTATAAAAACTGATCAGAGATCAGGTAAAACCCACAGACACTTGTTCATTGGTTCTCAGTGACTCCTCATGATTCATGGGTTGACAGAGATCATCGGCCCCAGCGGTGAACCATTGAAATTTCTAAGTGTTTCGAAACAGTTATGACGTAATGAAGCCTTGTTTACTGAAATCATGTGATTTTGGCAGTTTAATACACGCTCCGAACCATTGATTCGGAACAAAAGATTTGTAAAAGCTTCGAAGCTTCACAAAGCAGTGTTTTGAAATTGCCATCACTACTGATTGTGCTTGACCCTCGGCCTGGTATGGACTATGGATTATAAATTGCGTTTGGATTCTCACACTCTCTCTCTGCTGTCTTACCACAACTACCAGATCATAACAATCTGCAAGTGTTAATGAGGACTGGGAATGTGGGGAAGACCTAGATAATTGCAATAGTCTGCTCTTGATGAAATATAAGCATGGAACCTTTTGCAAATCATGAAGTCAGAAATGATTTAAGTTTGAAAATAACTCTTAACTGGTAAAGGCTATTTTTAAATGACAAAATGGATTCAATCAAGTCAGAGATAATGACTCAAATATAACACACAGTTTTGTTGCATATGGCCTAACTGGCTAATAAGACAATTTCTAGACTTGGAACAACCAAAGAAGATTTCTTTATCTTTTTGATTATTAAAAATTATTTTTTTCAATGCCAGATTTTCAATGTCTTTGACATTTGGACCCCAGTGTATTTGTATTACAGATTTGTTTTAATGAAATATATTACTTTCAGCATTAGCTAGATATCCTATAACAACCTGTAATGTAACAAACTCACCAGTGGTTGATCCCTTCAAGATGTCAAGGAAGATGAGAATTTGGGAGTTGCTGATGTTGAAATTTGTGCCGTTGACACTGCTTAGGAAGGATATGACGTTTACATCATTGGGGATGGTGAAAACACACTGAATCAAGCTTGACTGTATCAAACCCTGGATATTGTTTACATTAGGCTGGGGAAAAAAGATTGATGTATGAATCAATATCCTGATTATTTGATCATGACTGATAATAAAAAAAAGGGCTCACAAATATCCTTACTATATTTGTATTAATCCACAGTGTATTATTGTAGAGTGTTGTAGTTTGGAAGAAAAACCCGCCATTAATATTGCCACAAGCAAAGTTTACATGAAGATCCTGCAAAAAAAAAAAGAAAAAAAAAGATGGGGGTGTGTTATTATGAGAATGGAAAAATGAATGTAGCACCAAGTAGACTGCCTCTGTAATGTAATGTAAAAGCAGGATTAGGTGGTTGGTTTCCATCTAGTCAGGACATTTCTGCATATGATAGAAAAAAAAAAAACTTAAAAAAAAAAAACTAAAAATTAAATGTATAAATTGTTTCATAACTGGGTAAAAAAACAAAAAAAACGTGTTTTATTCACATGAGAATTTCCCTACCACCTCAGGTTAAACTAGTCCTGTTTGAATAGCTCTAAAGAAGTGACTGGATTATGATCTTATAACTTCTCTTGTTCCAAATATAATATCAAAAGGAGGAAACTTCACACTGTTACAGTTTACACTTTATTATAGGTAACTTTTATGACAGAAACATGACACATTATTTACAGACTACTCAATTTTAAAAACAGACTAAAATGTTTGTTTATTAGGCCATGTATGTTTTATGTAGAATGTATGTTTTGTGTAATTTTATCATATATAGGAAGTATGTTAGAGATGACCTGCCAAGAGACTGCGGATGAAAGTTAGCTTTCGGCCAGATCCGTAACAATGCATGAAATAGCAACATTTATGTTAAAAAATTTACATGGTCCCTTTTCAAATAAATAAATAAAAACAAAAACGATAAAATATCAAAACCTCAAATAGCAGACTGCTTAAATTGTCATGGTGTGGTTACAACAAAGATGAGGAAGTATCTATATTCAGCAGTAAAACTTTAATAAACTAATTTAAAATAAAAAAAACACTAGGTTTAACAACACGCAGGAACATATGTGCGCAGGCGTTTAGTCTTTCTTTACAAAGTGACATCACCAACTATTGGCCTCGCATGAAAAATACAGCGTTTTTAGTCGTTTTCACAGATCAGTGTGAAAGGGGATGATTTTGATAACGCTGTCATTAGTACATCATTGTCATGTAAACCCTAAGGAAGAAAGGAAATAAACACAGGAACTGGGAACTAAAACTAAAGCAAAACAGAACCTAACCCTTACATAAACCTCTAAATGCAGTCAGATTTACTTAATCTTTGTGTATCTGTCACTGCATGTTTCATTTATGTTTAATCAAGTCCATAATGGGCCTTATTTCAAGCAATGTGTGAGTAGTTCATTACAGTATTTTGCTATTTAACACTATCGCTCAAAAGTTTGGAATATTTATTCATTTATTTATTATGCTAACCAAGGTTGTATTATTTGATAAAAAATACAGTAAAAGTAGGAATATTGTAAAATATTACAATTTAAAAGAACTGTTTATACATATATATATATATATATATATATATATATATATATATATATATATAGTAAAATATTATTTATTCCTGTGATGGCAAAGCTGAATTTTCAACCGCCATTACTTCAAACTTTAGTGTCACAGTATGCTTCAGAAATAATTAAAATGTTTTCATGTTAATTTATTGCTCCATTATTAATAATTATTATCAAGAATGTTGAAAAAAAATGTGCTGCCTTTTTGTGAGGTCACATTCAAAGACTCTTTAATCCAACCACCAAAGGGAGCCCTCTCCTGAATATCGACATCACTTTTCTTTTAGGCTGCAGAAAAGAAACCACTCAACAGTCATTTCAGGTACGTACTAACTAGTATGCACAATGTCGTGTCACACTTCATAGAGAAGATAAATGACCATTATGGTGACCGGGAAGGGACATGATCGGTTCACTTAGTTTTGTTGTGGCTACAAGTTTTTTTTATTGTGGCCACAAGTTTAATGTGTAAACAAATCTTCGTGACATGGGATTTTCAGAAATGGATATTTGGAATTTATGTATTCTTATTATTATCATTCTTCAACAAAACATGTTACATGTTTATTATTATACTTAGTAATATTGCCTTTTAATGACTAGCTGGAATTAAATGAAATTAAATATTATGGCATAATATGTTAAATTCCTTTAAAGTGAAGTTAATTCATTTATTGCCACCTACTGGTGCAGGCCTGGAGAAATAGTCATATAATCAAAGCTTTACAGACATGATTGTCAGGCATTTACTGTATTTATTTGTATGTATTTATGTATGTTCTTTAACAATATTTTGAATGCGGTCACAGGCATGTGGTAGCCTGTCTACATTGTGCGGAATATAATATAATATAATATATTATAAAATTATATAAATTAATATAATATAGCCACGTCTTCATGCTGCACTGTCTTAATTATAAATAAAAAGTCAGTTTAGTAAAAATATCCCTTTATTATTATCCCATATTGCTATGGTCACACAGGTTTGTTGACGTATTAAACTTGTGGCCACGAGAAAAATAGGTTACACTTTATTTCGATAGTCAATTTAGATGTTCTACTAATTATAAGTAACTTTTCAACTACATGTCAACTAACTCACATTAGAGTATTAGTATATTATCGTAGACTGTCAGTAGACTGGTAGGTTATGGTTAGGTGTTAGGGTTCGGGTTAGGAGAATAAGTTGACTTGTAGTCGCCAAATTACTTATAGTCAGTTGAATGTCTGCTACTAATACTCTAATGACTGTTAGTTGACATATAGTTGAAAAGTTACTTATAGTTAGTAGAATGTCTAAAGTGGACTATCGAAATAAAGTGTTACCGAAAAATATGCTGTTCCCTCAACATAGGATCCTGAGGCCACGACATATCAGGAGAAAAATCTGTAGCCACAGTTTTCCAATCCGTCGCCTCAGATTATAAAACATACTCTCGGATTCTTTAATTGTTGCCTCAGTTTAACAAATTGTGTCCACTGATTAATAAACCATACCCGCAAATTTCCAATCCGTGTGCTCAGATTTGTAAACCGTACCTTCGGTTTTTCAATCCGTACCCACAAATTCATAATCCATGCACACGCTTTCGCAATCCGTTCCCACAGTTTTGCAAACTGTACTTAAGGATTTGTGGCCTGTTCCTCATTTTAGAAGCTCCCACACTGTTTTACTCAATAAAGTGAAGTTTCAGCTATATAAAGTATTAAATTCTAAAGTTTAATTGTGTATTAAGAAATATTGTTGTTTTAGTGGACTCGATTAAAATAAGTTCAGAGTACTCATAACTATTGTTGGTGTACTTTCAATACGAAATACATTTTACCAGCACTTTTAATACAAAATACATCAAACATTTCCATGACAACTTCAGTCGGCCAAGGACCATAAGACTTCATTCATTCTTCAAAACCATAGGATTTATTATTAATAATAATAATAATAATAATTAATATTCATTAGCGCTGCCCCCGTAGGTGCTAGGCCTTTTACTGAAATTTAAATTGAGAGCCAAATGTATCGCTTCATTGGCACGGAGCGAGCCTTGAAAAATAAGCGTGGCATGGTTGTTGGTGCCAGACGGGCCGCTCTGAGTATTTCACAATCTGCTCAGTTACTGGAATTTTCATGCACAACCATTTCTAGGGTTTACAAAGAATGGTGTGAAAAAGGGAAAAACATCCAGTATGCGGCAGTCCTGTGGGCGAAAATGCCTTGTTGATGCTAGAGGTCAGAGGAGAATGGGCCGACTGATTCAAGCTGACAGAAGAGCAACTTTGACTGAAATAACCACTCGTTACAACCGAGGTATGCAGCAAAGCATTTGTGAAGCCACAACACGCACAACCTTGAGGCAGATGGGCTACAACAGCAGAAGACCCCACCGGGAACCACTCATCTCCACTACAAATAGGAAAAAGAGGCTACAATTTGCAAGAGCTCACCAAAATTGGACAGTTGAAGACTGGAAAAATGTTGCCTGGTCTGATGAGTAGATGGTAGAGTCAGAATTTGGCGTAAACAGAATGAGAACATGGATCCTTCATGCCTTGTTACCACTGTGCAGGCTGGTGGTGGTGGTATAATGGTGTGGGGGATGTTTTCTTGGCACACTTTAGGCCCCTTAGTGCCAATTGGGCATTGTTCAAATGCCACGGCCTACCTGAGCATTGTTTCTGACCATGTCTATCCCTTTATGGCCACCATGTACCTATCCTCTGATGGCTACTTCCAGCAGGATAATGCACCATGTCACAAAGCTCGAATCATTTCAAATTGGTTTCTTGAACATGACAATGAGTTCACTGTACTAAAATGGCCCCCACAGTTACCAGATCTCAACCCAATAGAGCATCTTTGGGATGTGGTGGAACGGGAGCTCCGTGCCCTGGATGTACATCCCACAAATCTCCATCAACTGCAAGATGCTATCCTATCAATATGGGCCAACATTTCTAAAGAATGCTTTAAGGGGGTCAAACACAGTATTAGTTTGGTGTTCCTAATGATCCTTTAGGTGAGTGTATTACAGTGCCCTTTTTACTCTGCATGATATGTCATGGACTGCCTCTGTCAAGGATTTATTGACGTGTGTTTAGATATTCTTCAGCCACCATGCTGATGGCATCTATATCGCATCAACTCCATGACGCAGCACTGAAATTCCTCTTTAAAAGGGAATTAACTTACCTCAGACTTACCAGTTTTCACAAATATATTAAGCAGTAAAAACTGTTTTCATCATTGATAATAATAATAAATGTTTCTTGAGCACCAAATCAGCTTTAAATTTTATGACTTTCGGTCAAAACAAGTTACCGTCTTTGCTTTAAAGTAATCAGGTCCACAGAGGCATTGAAGTGTGTGTGTTTATGTGTGTTGTAAAATGTGCGTTGTATACCTGAAAGATATTGGATCTCACTCCAGCTGCTAAAGCGATGTATCCGGCAGAGTTGCCACTGAGCTCAACAGTGAGGCTCATGTTAGTTAAGTTAACCGAGGTGAAGAAACACTGAGAGCTACCCGAAGGATCACATCCTTTAGGGTTGTCCAAACATATTTTGGTTTTTCCACAGTCATTGCGGGTGATGTTGGTCTATGAAAAATAAAAATCAGAAAAAATATATACATATTAGTTATGCCTTTGTCAACATCAACGGCCTATACTGCTTTCATAACAATCACATATTGATTCTAAACAAATTACCTATTTGTCTGTCATTGTTTAATAATTGTGGAAAGAAGTAAATGGTATTCTTACAGTCAAAGTTGTTGGTGTTGATGAGATGCTTTGCGCCTTAATGAAAGACACTGCACAGCCTATCACGCAAATCACTAAACACATCCGCTTACTCTCCATGTCTGAGGAAAAGATTATATATGCATTTAATAAAATATATCTAAATTATAATGATACATCTGATATCATACACATTTATGGAGTAAATGGATTACAATTAAGATAAAACATTTTATAATTAAACTAAATGTTAATACTAATACTACTATTATATTCTGCAATACTATTCTGCAAACAAGCATGTTTATTCAGAAAGCTGTTCAAATTACAAATGGACAATTGTTCAAGAATAGAAGGGTTTGATTTAAAATAAACAAAGTTTTAGGGTTCTGAAAACTATAAATTGAATATACATTACAAAGTAAAAGATTAGATTTTAGTTAAAATCTAGTTCCTTCCAGCACAAGATCTTGCACAAACCTGCGGTACTCATGAAAATTCTCTAAAGTTATAATCATGCACATTTTCAGCTCAATTTTGCATATAGTTATTCTGATAATTCAGTTTGTTATGAAAACTATATTTATATAATAATAATAATAATAATAATATATATATATATATAAAAAATCCAGGATTAGGGTTTAGTTCAATTATGACATTTAAGTAGCTTTTATAAACTTGCCTTTGAAAAAAGAAAATTACTGGTGTGACTGTGAGACAAAACAATGTTACTGACATATTTTCAGATATGTCCGTGCAAGTTGTTTTCAGTTAAAACAGCTCAAACATGCATTTTAGTCTGGGACTAGGCTTAAGCCTTCTCTTTTGGGGGTAAGTGCATTAGTATATTAAACTGCAAAACATAAAAATGCAATTTACTATACAATATAACTACACTGTAAAAAAAATAATAAAAAAAAATAAAAAAAAATAATAATAATATATATATATATATATATATATATATATATATATATATATATTTATTTATTTATTAGTTAAGTAAACTTAATTTAGTGTTTTTTAAATTGATTTATCCAATGCATTTCTATTTGCAAAATGAAAAAATAGAAAAGAACCACCGCTCATCCGTCAAAAAAATTCTTGTGGAGAGGTGCTGCTACATTTGCTACAATGCTACAAAATTGTAAAAATACAGCAGCCGCACACTCAAAACACTGTGCAAGATCAATTTATTTGCAAGCTTTCGGTCTTGCGACCTTCTTCAGGCATAAAGCTTGCAAATAAATTGATCTTGCACAGTGTTTTGAGTGTGCGGCTGCTGTATTTTTACAATATTTGCAAAATGAAAAAAGTTATTTCAACTCAACTAAAATTCAAAAAAGTGCACGCAAAAAAAAGGTACTTTTTTTTTTTTTTTTACAGTGGTCTATAAGACTTTTGAATATATTAACTTCAATAATTGCCATGATTAAATAAACATCAAAATACTGATGAAAATTAAATAAATTACGCAAACCTAAATCAAAATCATAAACTTTGCATAAGATATGCTTCTTTTACTTCTACCTGTAGATGTCTTCACCAGTAGGTAGGTTGATCTTCAATCCCTTGGAAAATGAGTAATGAATTTCTTCATGTTTATATCTTAAATAGAAGTCAAAGCCTACTGAACCGGATTGGAAATGAGCACACCCCATTGAATAAAAGTAAAAAAGTGACATGTGAAGGCCAATTATGGCCATACTCGGAATTGGTCCTCTGCATTTAACTCATCTGTATGTTTACACAACAGAGACGTATCTACTAAAAACGGAAATGTTTTTTCTTTGGTCTGATGACAACATTATCAAAATGTTCACACGGATCTGCGAAAACAATGCTGTATTATGCATGCCAGACAAGGTTTTTTTTCTTTTCTTTTTCTATTTGTAATTTAATTTTTTTTATTTATTATTAAACGATCAAAGTCAGGCGATACAAATTCATATTAACAATACGTACCTTCAGTATCAAAACAATTTAAACACATACATACGAACATGCCCGACCAAATATAAAATAAAATCAAAGAGTTTTGTAAACACAATAAATAATTAAAACATAAAATAACTCATAAACTAACACAGAGGTCTAATCAGTTATCAGAATGTGCATAAGTTTGAGAACCTCCAAGGCTTGTCTTGTTTTTATATCTTTCAAAGCTTTCATATACAGAGTTAACTCCTTCATAAACACCAAAAACAAAGGTCTTACACTTACACACAAAAAAAAGTTGGTTCTTCAGCGGTTCTTTGGGCTGGTTGGTGCTATATAGCACCACTACCATAAAAAGAACCAGTTCAGCCCAGTATGGTTCTTTAGTGGTTCTTTAGTGGTTCTTTGTATAGTTGAGGTGCTATATAGCACCTCAAAGAACCTGTTAAGGCCCTGTACCCAGATAGCACACGTAGTATGGCAAGCCGTTTTAACTTTTATTCATTTTCAGGATATGAATCCTTGATATCAACAATTCAATTTTCACTAGTTAAAATTATAATTATTGATATCAGGAATAATATTTCTACTAGTAACAATGGCAATTTTTGATATCAGGAATTACAAATTCACTAGAAACAATGCTAATTCTAGATATCAACATTTACATTTTCACTAGTTAAAATGATCATTCTTAATATCAACAATTGAATTGCAACTAGTAAAAACTATAATTCTTGATATCTGTAATTGTATTTTCACTAGTGAAATGTCACCATAGGCTGCCATTCAAAATCAATTGTTGATATCAAGAATTTAATTCTTACTAGTTGAAATTCCAATTTCACTTATCAGAAATACAATTCTTACTAGTAAAAACCTTTATTTTTGATATCAAGAATTGAATTGTCACTGGTTGAAATGTCTATTCTTGATATCAACAATTGAATTGCTACTAGTAACAATGTTCATTTTTGATATCAATAATTACATTTTCACTAGTGACAATGTTAATTTATGATATCATGAATGTGATTGTTACTAGTAAGAAAGCCATTTTAGATATCTGAAATAATATTGATATCAGAAATACATTTTCAGATATCAAGAATAAACATTTTTACTAGTAGCAATTCAACTGTTGATATCAGGAATTCGCATTTTTACTAGTAACAATTGAATTCTTGATATCAACAATGTAATTCTTGATATCAACAATGTAATTCTTGATATCAACAATGTAATTATTGATATCAACAATGTAATTATTGATATCAACAATGTAATTATTGATATCAACAATTGAATTCTTGATATCAAAAATGTAATTCTTGATATCAACAATTGAATTATTGATATCAACAATTGAATTCTTGATATCAAAAATGTAATTATTGATATCAACAATGTAATTATTGATATCAACAATGTAATTATTGATATCAACAATTGAATTCATGATATCAACAATTGAATTCTTGATATCAAAAATGTAATTCTTGATATCAACAATTGAATTATTGATATCAACAATTGAATTCTTGATATCAAAAATGTAATTCTTGATATCAAAAATGTAATTCTTGATATCAAAAATGTAATTCTTGATATCAAAAATGTAATTCTTGATATCAACAATTGATTTTGAATGGCAGCCTATGGTGACATTTCACTAGAGAAAATACAATTGTTGATATCAAGAATTACATTTTTGATATCAAGAATGCAATTGTTGATATCAAGAATGCAATTGTTGATATCAAGAATGCAATTGTTGATATCAAGAATTACATTTTTGATATCAAGAATTCAGTTGTTGATATCAAGAATGGAATTGTTGATATCAAGAATTACATTTTTGATATCAAGAATGCAATTGTTGATATCAAGAATTACATTTTTGATATCAAGAATTCAATTGTTGATATCAAGAATGCAATTGTTGATATCAAGAATTACATTTGTTGATATCAAGAATGCAATTGTTGATATCAAGAATTACATTTGTGATATCAAGAATGCAATTGTTGATATCAAGGATTCATATCCTGAAAATGAATAAAAGTTAAAACGGCTTGCCATACACGTAGCCTACGTCTGGGCGACATCGGCCCAACATCGAGCGTCGGCCTCCCTCCCTAACATCGCAGATTCGTCGGCCAGGCATAGGCAGATCTCCTGTCAGTCAATGCAATTTCCCAGCTCCGTATACGTCGGTTTTGGGTCGGCCCAGGGAGGCGATGTCGCGTTATTCGTGTTCATCTCTTTAGCATCCAAACAACAAAATGTATTTTTATAATTAACCATTTTGATAAAGGATGAGATAAAAATCTGAGAAATGGCTGGTCTTTTTAGACGTGTAGTAGGCTAGCCTATATGCCTAAGAGGCAGAGCTGTAGCAGGCTTTAAAACTCTCCGTCTCAGACATCAGCACTATATCGTTCGTTTTTAAAGGGATGAAATGGCTGCACGCGATGAATTAAACTGACAGCGCATGGTTCGTGGTCAAAATTAACATAGATTGACACGAAAATAATCTCACCATAAATGCATTTAATTAAATTAAACTATTTTTTCACAGACATCTTTTTACTTTAAGCCTGGGGTAAAAGCATTTAACACTTACCAGGAGTAGGCCTACTTTAGAAAAAATAACTATGAATAGCCTAATGCGGACAAAAGTTTTTATTTTATTTTTATTTTGTGACCGCAGTATATTATGTGTGAGAATAGGCCATTACACCTATGAACAAGTCATAGATCTCCAAAATCAGTTTTGAAATTCATTTAATATGAATTCGATTTTTAAGTGCTGCATCTCTATGCGTGATTTTGACGTGGTTCAATCAATGGCCGTGCGCGTGAACTTTCTCAAACACTGGAGCGGCCGCGGCGCTGAGTTGCCATGGAAACGGCGCAAGACCACTGCTACTGGCAAGCAGCAAAACTCCCTCTCTCGCTGTTGTTTTCACTGCTTTCAGGTGAGATTAGTCTCTAAAAGCACACGAATAATACACACAACTGTTTTTGACATTTTTCTTACTTGTAATTGACACGCTTCTGTTGAATATATTTACTTTATATACATGATTTAGCATCTCAACCGTTTTCAGAAGAGGTAAGTTAGCTGCTAACCTAACGGTAACTCGGTTGAGCTTTTATTTATGAAAGTTTGGGCTTTTTAATCACCTTTTATGTGTATATGAGAGGTTTTGTAAAGGTTTTACTTGGAAGTGAGCTAATTTATTTAACACAAACGTAAACATAAACGTATGTAATCGGTGATGTTAACGTTAACGTTACTTAAGTTACACGGAGTGAGAAAATTGGCTAGAACTAGCTTAATGGTAAACAAATATTGATAAAAAAATGTTCTGTGATTCCAGTAGTAACAAAATAACTGTTACCAATAGGAGACAACTCCACGACTTCAACATTTCTGAAGAAAGCTGCTGCAGGAGAAGTAAGTTCTTTTCTCTTTTCTGCATTTCACCTCTGCTGTAGCTTCTTCTTTTCTTTTAATAAACCTAGCATTGTATAATAATATTGTTGGCTCTGTGTGACAAATGTTTTGTTGTGTTCCTAGATCCTTCAATGCTGATGCCCTGCACCATAGCAGAGTTGAGTTGATCATCATCTCTAAAGCACTATTGATGAACCATAGTAAGTAAAACGTCAAACATACACTAATTGTGTTGGTACAAATGTTTGTCTCTTATGTAGTACAGTGTAAACTACTGTTTATATGTTTGGGGTCTTTTTAACAATGAGTCCTGGAGGGGTAAAAAATAGTTTAAACTGTTACAATGGTTTAGACAGCATTAAAAACAATAATATTGTGAAATAGTATACACAATTTTAAATAACTGTTTTCTATGTGAATATATTGTAAAAATGTATTTCATTCCTGTGATCAAAGCTGAATTTTCAGCTTCACATCATCCTTCAAAAATCATTCTAATATGATAATTTGATGCTCAAGAAACATTTATGATTATTATCAGTATTGAAAACAGTTGTGCTGCTTCATGTTTTTGTGTTTTTCAGGATTATTTGATGAATAGAAAGTAAAAAAAAAAAACATTTATTTGAAACAGAAATCCTTACTCTCTCTTTTGGTAAATTTAATGCATCCTTGCAGAGTAAAAATATGAATTTATTTTTCTTTTTTTTCTTTTTTAAATATTATTGACCCTAAATGTTTGAACATGAGTGTAAACTACTGTTTATATGTTTGGGGTCTTTTTAACAATGAGTCCTGGAGGGGGAAAAAATTATTTAAACTGTTACAATGGTTTACACAAACACATGTTTTCAACATTGATACTTGATTCGATACTGAACAGAGACTGGCAGTATGGACACACACACACCACGGCCGGCGAAAGCGCTGGGCAGACAGAACAGCTGTATACAGGTTATATTTTGTACCCAAATAATACATTAAAAAAGAAACCTCTGGTGTGGCAACATGCAGCACCTCCGGAGGCAGTTCATCCCATTCCATCACAGCCGAGTCTGCTGCGGAGGAAGCTGTCCCTGAGTCTGCTGCGGAGGAAGCTGTCCCTGAGTCTGCTGCGGAGGAAGCTGTCCCTGAGTCTGCTGTCGAGGAAGCTGTCCCAGAGTCTGCTGCGGAGGAAGCTGTCCCCGAGTCTGCTGCGGAGGAAGCTGTCCCTGAGTCTGCTGCGGAGGAAGCTGTCCCTGAGTCTGCTATCGAGGAAGCTGTCCCTGAGTCTGCTATCGAGGAAGCTGTCCCTGAGTCTGCTATCGAGGAAGCTGTCCCTGAGTCTGCTGCGGAGGAAGCTGTCCCTGAGTCTGCTGTCGAGGAAGCTGTCCCTGAGTCTGCTGCGGAGGAAGCTGTCCCTGAGTCTGCTGTCGAGGAAGCTGTCCCTGAGTCTGCTGCGGAGGAAGCTGTCCCTGAGTCTGCTATCGAGGAAGCTGTCCCTGAGTCTGCTGCGGAGGAAGCTGTCCCTGAGTCTGCTATCGAGGAAGCTGTCCCTGAGTCTGCTGCGGAGGAAGCTGTCCCTGAGTCTGCTGCGGAGGAAGCTGTCCCTGAGTCTGCTGCGGAGGAAGCTGTCCCTGAGTCTGCTGTCGAGGAAGCTGTCCCTGAGTCTGCTGCGGAGGAAGCTGTCCCTGAGTCTGCTATCGAGGAAGCTGTCCCTGAGTCTGCTGCGGAGGAAGCTGTCCCTGAGTCTGCTGCGGAGGAAGCTGTCCCTGAGTCTGCTGTCGAGGAAGCTGTCCCTGAGTCTGCTGCGGAGGAAGCTGTCCCTGAGTCTGCTGTCGAGGAAGCTGTCCCTGAGTCTGCTGCGGAGGAAGCTGTCCCTGAGTCTGCTGCGGAGGAAGCTGTCCCTGAGTCTGCTGCGGAGGAAGCTGTCCCTGAGTCTGCTGCGGAGGAAGCTGTCCCTGAGTCTGCTGCGGAGGAAGCTGTCCCTGAGTCTGCTGTCGAGGAAGCTGTCCCTGAGTCTGCTGCGGAGGAAGCTGTCCCTGAGTCTGCTGTCGAGGAAGCTGTCCCTGAGTCTGCTATCGAGGAAGCTGTCCCTGAGTCTGCTGCGGAGGAAGCTGTCCCTGAGTCTGCTGCGGAGGAAGCTGTCCCTGAGTCTGCTGCGGAGGAAGCTGTCCCTGAGTCTGCTGCGGAGGAAGCTGTCCCTGAGTCTGCTGTGGAGGAAGCTGTCCCTGAGTCTGCTGCGGAGGAAGCTGTCCCTGAGTCTGCTGTCGAGGAAGCTGTCCCTGAGTCTGCTGCGGAGGAAGCTGTCCCTGAGTCTGCTGCGGAGGAAGCTGTCCCTGAGTCTGCTGTCGAGGAAGCTGTCCCTGAGTCTGCTGCGGAGGAAGCTGTCCCTGAGTCTGCTGCGGAGGAAGCTGTCCCTGAGTCTGCTTCGGAGGAAGCTGTCCCTGAGTCTGCTGTAGAGGGTGAGACCCTGGTCGTCTCCGCCATGGCCACCCGAAGGATCTACTCCACACTGGTCGTCTTCGCCATGGCCACCCGAAGGATCTACTCCACACTGGTCGTCTTCGCCATGGCCGCCCGAAGGATCTGCTCCACCCTGGTCGTCTTCGCCATGGCCGCCCGAAGGATCTGCTCCACCCTGGTCGTCTTCGCCATGGCCGCCCGAAGGAATTGCTCCACCCGGCCCATCTGCACACCTGCTCCGCCCTGGTCGCCTGCACTACCTGGCTCAATCCCTCCCTGTGTAGCGTTTTGAACTGTCTGTCTGCTTTGTTGCTGTGTTCTGTTTGGTGTCCCTGATTTGGGGATGCCAGGTCACGTCCCCTTAGGGGGGTGGGGGGTGGGGGGGGGTGGTGTAATGTCAGGGTTCTGTCACGTCTATTTTGGATAGTAGTTCTCTGACATTCCTAGTTTGTCCCGTATATCTGTTAGTCTAGTTTCATGTGAGTACATGGCTTCTGTGTATTCCTGGGCCATGTGCTTTTCTGTCTTAATTGTCAGCCCCTCCCATCTCATTATCTGTTTAGTGATTAACCTTCCTCACCTGGTTTGTCTCGTTAGTCTCCTGTGTTTGTTTCCTATATAGTCTCCTTTGTGTTTGCAGTCCAGTGCTGGTTGTTGTCCATGTTACCTGTTCCTAGTGTTTTGTTCCCTGCCTGTATTCATTCTTGTTTTCCCCCACGAGGGAGTTTGTTTTGTAGTTTTGTATGTTTTGTTGTTTAATTAAATTCTTTTCTGTTTTCTGCATTTGAGTCCTCACTCTAATTTCTACCCTCCCGTGACAGGATGCGAAAAACGTTGAAAATCGAACCCGATCCGAATTTTTTTATTATGGACGAAAGTTTCGTAGACAGTGTGCAAGTGTGATTGACATAACGTGAGGTTGTTTTTTGTTTTGTTTTTTTACATGCGAAAATTTCAGATGCGAATTTCGGACTCAGTGTGCAATGGCCTTTACAGACCTAATTTCTACGCAGACATTAGGTTTTTGTTTGTTGCTCTCCACAAACTATGCTGTCAAAGAAAATTACATTTATTTTCAGTTAATGGCCAAAAGTATTTGAGCAGTTGTATGACGGTAGTTACATTAATTTGTTTACTCATAACAGGTTTGACTTCAAATAAATGTGAGAGAAGATGGTTAATCCTTGTGTCCTCTCTTCCCCAGGGCCATGCTCAGACCAGCACTCCTGGCATCTCAACACCCACTATGGTGCTTAAAGGCTGCAGGGAAGGTCATCCTATGCAGTATGACCACATTGTGCTCACTATGGATGGGCAGGTAATCACAGAAGAGAGCGAGGACATCTCGATGGCATTGGGTCTCCTCCTGTGTGTTTATTTTGTGTTTGGGATCCAGTATCCTAAAGGACTCAAGAAGACACTGACCTTTTTGGAGTGTTATATTGAACCTGAAAGATGCAGCCGGACTTCCTGTCACAATAAAAAGAGTCTACAACTCAATCTCTGAGTAGACTGTAGGACTCCATAATCTCTTTCTGCATGGCCAGTTCAAGAGAACAAGAACTTTTACACTGAACTGGGCCTCTTCTAGTTCTAGTTCCACTTTCTTTTGTTTTTGAAATCCTTATAAACATCTTATTGTGCTGTTGACTGAACAATACTTGAGGACGTCAACTGTATTAGCCAGTTTCACTTCTTTCATTAACTCGCTAATTTAATGTTAAAGAAATATAGATTTTACAAATAATATATATATAGTTAAAAAGTAGGCTTATGCCTGAATAAGCCACAAAGAGATCAGCTTACTGGGCTACAGTATAAGGTTTATTAACATTAAGGTTTTAACATATTTAAAATGTACATATTACAATATTTGTTGGATTAATTTGTGTCTATAAAAGGGAAGTATATTGTGATTGTTTTTATACACTCACCTAAAGGATTATTAGGAACACCATACTAATACTGTGTTTGACCCCCTTTCGCCTTCAGAACTGCCTTAATTCTACGTGGCATTGGTTCAACAAGGTGCTGAAAGCATTCTTTAGAAATGTTGGCCCATATTGATAGGATAGCATCTTGCAGTTGATGGAGATTTGTGGGATGGACACATCCAGGGCACGAAGCTCCCGTTCCACCACATCCCAAAGATGCTCTATTGGGTTGAGATCTGGTGACTGTGGGGGCCATTTTAGTACAGTGAACTCATTGTCATGTTCAAGAAACCAATTTGAAATGATTCGAGCTTTGTGACATGGTGCATTATCCTGCTGGAAGTAGCCATCAGAGGATGGGTACATGGTGGCCATAAAGGGATGGACATGGTCAGAAACAATGCTCAGGTAGGCCGTGGCATTTAACAATGCCCAATTGGCACTAAGGGGCCTAAAGTCTGCCAAGAAAACATCCCCCACACCATTACACCACCACCACCAGCCTGCAAAGTGGTAACAAGGCATGAAGGATCCATGTTCTCATTCTGTTTACGCCAAATTCTGAGTCTACCATCTGAATGTCTCAACAGAAATCGAGACTCATCAGACCAGGCAACATTTTTCCAGTCTTGAACTGTCCAATTTTGGTGAGGTCTTACAAATTGTAGCCTCTTTTTCCTATTTGTAGTGGAGATGAGTGGTACCCGGTGGGGTCTTCTGCTGTTGTAGCCCATCCGCCTCAAGGTTGTGCGTGTTGTGGCTTCACAAATGCTTTGCTGCATACCTCGGTTGTAACAAGTAGTTATTTCAGTCAAAGTTGCTCTTCAATCAGCTTGAATCAGTCGGCCCATTCTCCTCTGACCTCTAGCATCAACAAGGCATTTTCACCCACAGGACAGCCGCATACTGGAAGTTTTTCCCTTTTCACACCATTCTTTGTAAACCCTAGAAATGGTTGTGCGTGAAAATCCCAGTAACTGAGCAGATTGTGAAATACTCAGACCGGCCCATCTGGCACCAACAACCATGCCACGCTCAAAATTGCTTAAATCACCTTTCTTTCCCATTCTGACATTCAGTTTGGAGTTCAGGAGATTGTCTTGACCAGGACCACACCCCTAAATGCATTGAAGCAACTGCCATGTGATTGGTTGATTAGATAATTGCATTAATGAGAAATTGAACAGGTGTTCCTAATAATCCTTTAGGTGATATAGATAGATGTGTATATATATATATTAGGGGTGGCACGGTTCACAAAACCCACGGTTCGGTTCATATCACGGTTTTAGGGTCACGGTTTTCGGTTCTGTACGGTTCTTGTTGTTATTTTTTCTTTTAATCTTTAACACTCCAGAAATGTGCTTCAGCATATGATATATGCTATAGCTTAATTATCCACAATTCAGGATACAGTATTTAAAAAAAAAATGTATATCATGTAATCATGCACAAACTGAATTTGACTTGACTTTAAGCACATTATTGAGACCATCTCTGAGGAAAGCTAGGTGACATTTTGATACAGCAAGAGAGAAGACATTTATTTGGCAAAAAAGGAGAATGTGTGTTGCTATCTCTACAGGAACTTATGTGCATTTTTAGCACACAAAGATTAAAATTAACTTGCATTTATAAAACTGTCAACTTCAGTGTAGCTCTTACAAAATGTTTATCTTTTAAAAGAAAAAGAGAGGAACTCTTAAAGCACTATCTTTTAAATAAGTCAAAAATACGTTACAAATAATTGCCTATAATGAGGCTATAACAATAGCAAAGGCCATAATCATAAAGTGAAACATAAGTTCAACCTCAACACAAAAACAGTATCAACAATGCTTCTATTCCCTGAGAGTGAGGATAAATTTTTTTCACTTGAAATTAAAGTGCAGTATTTGGAAACACGACTGGAGTTCTTATCTAAACTTACTGTCACTGTATATATTTAAATATCATAGGTAACATGAAATCCAAAATGTTCCCACACACCGGACTTATACGACGCTGGTGCATCCTCCAACTCCTGTTAGCCTTCCTTATCTCTCCCACTAGCCATTTCTATACGTGACGTGACCTGCAGCGCTGCACAGACCAATCGGTTTATGACATCAAAGTACTGCGACTGCGAGAGTGATTGAAAAGCATACGGAGCCGTTGCTATCGCGGTACTTTTATGTTATTCGTCGATCGGTCTGTGCAGCGCCGGTTCAAGTCGAACAAGCCTCATATGTATGTCCACAAATCTCTTATTTCGCGCGAAAAGTAAACGCACTGTCTGAGGTAACGGGCACGAGGTTACATTGCGCATGCGTCGAACGAACCGTGCGACGCACACACGTACCGAACCGAGACAAGCGAACCGAACGGTTCGGATGTTTTTTCATGTACCGTGCCACCCCTAATATATATATGTTTGTATATTATATAAATGTTTTTTCTCTGACTTGTCAGCTCAGAATTTACTTGCTGTGGAAAAAATGAATTAAAAAGTTTTGTAAGGGTAATGCATCTTGTTTCTTTTAAGTATTTAGTACATGATTTAGATTTTTTTGAGCCACTGTGTGGTAACAAATGACTATTATTCACTTTTTAAGTAATTGCAGTTGCCATTTAGAAGCATATTAACTTGTCTATAGGATCTGCCATGATTTAAGAGTCCTACTAGGACAAAATGCAAAAACAATATATGGCACGTAATGGTTCTATAAAGTCCCATTTGAAAAAGCTCTTTAAAAATAGGTGCCATATCACCAAAACAAATTCCCCTATGATTACGAACCAAAGAACCACTGTTGGGTACTGTTAAGCACCATTTTTGTTGAAGCAATTCACCTATCTTTACAGGTGCTATATAGCCCCTGTAAAGATGGGTGCTATATAGCACCTGTAAAAATGGGTGCTATATAGCACCTATAAAAATGGGTGCTATATAGCACCAAAACTGGTTCACCTATGATTACGAGCCAATGAACCACTTTTAGTGCTGTTTAGCACCAATTTTTTTTAGTGAAAAATTATATTGCTTAGCTAAAATTATTAAACTGTTATACATCAAGTCTCCTTTTTTATCCTTCAATATAATCCCAAATCTAATCTCACAAAACTCTAACACTGGTGCTTGAGAGTCCTTTTCAAATATCCACTTTTGGACCGAACCCCAAAAGGACTTTATATAATTACAATCAAAAAACAAATGCTCTAAAGTCTCCATCTCCAAATCATAGAAAGTACAATTATTCTTATCAATATTAAACCTTTGTTTCAGAAACACATTACAGGGACAAATATCATTTAATATTTTAAAGTGAGTTTCTTTAGCCTTTGGTGGGATAGGAAGAGTGAGGTATCTGGTTCTTAATATATATATACTTGCAATTGACTTATAATTTCTTTAGAATTATCTTTTAGTATATTTTTTCTTTTTAATGGTAAAGGGAAAAGTTCAGAGGTAAGGACGCCCCTTATAATTTTATTTGCACATGTTCTCTCCTTAAAGTTCAGCTCACCTATATAAAGTGCCGGCATCCGCGCTTCAACAACCTCATAAGGACACATGCCTCTAACCAAGTTCCCCATTGCCTGTGGAATTGCCTTAATAACCATTGAAAATGTTTTTTTTGTACACTTCACATTAAATGTATTAGTGAATACATTGTAATTAAAACAATTCCTACTTCCATCAAATGTAAAATAGACCAGACACCCCTCTCCACCCACTCACAGAGACATAAAGATTTTCCTTTAACCAAAATACATCTAATATTCCATATGGGACTATGTGGAGTGAAGTTGTGTTTATACATCATTTTCCAATACAGGAGGACCTGCTCATGAAATTTAGACAGCTTAATAGGAAGTTTAGCCACACAGAAATCACATCTTAATACAAAAATCAATCTCCCCACACTTATCAAATATTTTAGAAGGAATATTAAACCAGAAGACCTCACTATTTAGTATGAATTTCTGTAACCATTTTAGTTTTATCAATCCATTCATAGCCCCATAGTCAATCCCATTTAAACCCCCTTCTTCTAGCGATTTTACAACGTCTCCTTTTCTTAAATAGTGATGTCTGTTTTTCCAAATGAAGTTAAAATTTGTTTGATTCATTGATTTAATTAAATTATCAGGGATGGCTAAAGAAAATGCAGGGTACATAACTCTAGATAATGATTCTATTTTAGTAATTAACACCCTTCCGAAAATACATAAATCCCTCTGTAGCCAGAGTTAAGTATAGATTTACTTTTCTTTATGCCAACCTCAATATTTTGTTATTCTCTGGTTTTTCTGTCTCTGGTTATCACTACCCCTAAATATTTCACATCCATTTTAACTGGAATACCATACAGATCCATTAGAGGGTGTTCATGTATAGCCATTAGTTCACATTTCTTTAAATTTAATTGAAAGGCAGATGCTGTAGAGAACCCCTTAATCTTCTCAATAACGAGCGGAATCTGTTCTGAACTTTTGAGGAAAATAGTAGTGTCATCTGCCAGCTGAGTTATACATAAAGAATTACCTAGCACATGTAAAGGCTCTATGTCAGGGCTGTTTTTTTTTAATAAAAATCACCAATAATTCTGCTACTAAAATAAATAATAAAGGGGAGAAAGGACATCCCTGCCGAATCCCTCGTTTAACCTCAAATCTTCTTGACGTTCTTTGTGGAAGAGAAACTGAGCTATTAGTATCTTTATATATCATATATTAACCACCTTAATAAATTCTGACCCAAACCCAAAATGCTCCAAAGTTTTCATTGTAAATGGATGTTCAACTGAGTCAAAGGCTTTGTAAAAATCTAAGAACAGTATGAAACCATTGTCCTCGATAAAGTCCTTGTAATCTAGTAAATCAAGAACCAGTCTAATGTTGTTGTGTATAGATCTGTCTTTAAGAAATCCTGACTGAGTTTCACTAATTATCTGTCCCATGCCCTCTTTCAACCGATTAGCAAAAATCTGTGTAAATAATTTGTAATCCACATTTAATAAAGTTATTGGCCTCAGGTTATCAATATATCTCTTGTCCTTTCCCGGTTTGTGTAATAAAGTAATAATACCTTGTTTCACGGTCGTCATCAAATTATTGTTTTCAATACATTCTGTTAGGGCATTAAATAATCATTATTTTATATCTTCCCAGAAAAATTTATAAAAGTTTGAGGTTAAACCATCTTGACCCGGGCATTTGCCTATTGACAATTTGCTTTAAAGCTAAATCCAACTCCTTCATATTAATCACAGAGTCACATCTTTCTTTATAATCTGTCTCAATTTGAGGAATATATTGCTTAATGCTTTCAAGAAATAAGTAAGGGTAAGGGACAGACATATTATGTAGTTGTATTGGAATGGTAAAGAGTGTTGGTACGTGACAGGAAAGCCTCCACTCAAGGATGCAATATGATGAACAAGTCTAAGAATGTTCCACATATGGTTGAAATACCATCATTGGCCTAGAAAGATAACATTCTGGGACTCAAGACTGTAGTAGTTCCACTGAAGTAGAAAGGATGCCCTCCTTCACTGTCACACTCTGCAGCCACTCTGTGTGACTGTACAACTGCTGGCCTTTTCCTGCAAGAAAATAAACCTCATCAAAGACAATTGGAAATGTTTGTCTCTTATTCAGTGATAGAATTTTCTTTGCCACCACACCTCCCTGAAGGTTCTGATGATGGAGGCGACGGTGAAGCAGTCAAATCTGGCCTTACTTGTAGCCCGGCCTTCCTCATAGTCATACCATTGACAAAGACATGGTCAACTAAAGTGGCTTGAATTTCATCCGAGACTGCTTGTCTTCTTGTCCTTCCCCTTCCCCTTGCCCTTGCCCTTGCCCTTCCTCCTCTTCTTCTTCTTCCTCTTCTTCCTCTTCTTCCTCTTCCTCTTCCTCTTCCTCCTCCTCGACCTCTTCCTTCATGTCTTTCTGGATCCATTGTTCCAAAACTCAAACTGATTCGGGCCCTTTTTTCTAAAGGGCACATTCGAATGTTACTACCTCCCCCGGGAATCCCCGGAGACATATTGCCACGCCCCCAGATCTATTACTGCCGTGGGAAAAAAAATATCTCGTCTCCCCACTCGTTTTTCCAAAAAGTAGTGTCCTCTTCACCCAAATGAGTCTCTTGCAACAGTATGCAAGTTGCTTTACAGTTTTTTACAATTGCTGTGACAGATTTTTCAATACTTTTAACAAGTTTCCAAAACTCTTAACACAGTTAGCACTACATCCGTCTGTGTGAGCTATACTATTAACCCTCTGGGGTCTGAGGTGTTTTCTGGGTCCTGGAAGTGTTCTGACATGCTCTGACATTTATGCTTATTTCTGATACTTGTGACATTTTCATGGCTAAAGTCTGATTACACTGTATTCAGCACAAACTCTGCTACAGTACTATGTCAACAGCATGTATGTAAATGTCACCTAGTGTCCAACATTAAATAATAGACTCAGGTCCCAGCCACAGAAACCCAACAGACAGTCAAGGTTGCATGCAAAAAAAAAAAAAAAAAAAAAAAAAAAACATTTTATTGATGGGCCAGCAAGCACTAAATAGAAACACTGATACGTAGGAGAAAGTTCACTAAAATCAAGTCTCTGAAACCCTTTGAGAGAGGTTAAGATTCAGTGACTGGGTAGCTTCTCAGTGGTTTGCTCAAGTTGTCCTCCCTCAAACCAGTCAAACGAACACGTCCAGAGGATCACGGTAGTCGTCAGACCCACAGGAAAGAGTTACGGTACTCCAGGCAGCAAGCGTTGAGGGAGGTTTGAAGATAGCCACTCAGTCTTCGGGACAATGCCAAAACCACAGAATGGGTATTGCCAAGGCTAAAAGCAAGCAACCACAATGAACACCAACAGTAGCAGAAAAATACACATTCACACTGTGTGGTAATAAAATAAAGTTACGGCCCTTCAGGCAACAATAGCGAGCGTTGAGGTGGGTTCAAAGATAGCCACACAGTCTTCAGGACCACGCCAGACACTGGAACCACAGGATGGGTATTGCTGAGGCAGTGTTCAAGCAGCGAGGTCTTGGAACCTGGGTTTAACAGTAACAGAGCATGTGTTGACCACAATGGCAGCTGATCAACCACCACCAAGCAAGACCTCTTTCTCTTCCAAAGGACCAGTTTTTATCTTCCTTCAACCCAAGCATGGCCAGCTGGTAAACAATTAGTTGCTAATTGAAATCATCAGCATCAAGGCAGAGGCAATAATAAAATCACTCAATGACAGGAAGTATCGCCCAAATATGGGTAAAAAGGTGGAGCATTATAACGAGTTCTAATAAACTAATTTCATCACATTAGTAGGGGAGGAAGCACAGTCCAAATATGGGCATAGTAATAAACAGGAAGCGGGTTGCCAGATTTGTCCATGAACGGGTGTCTAAAAGAGTCAAATAGGGCAGATTAAGTGATAGCAACAACAAAACCCACTACAAATTTGATGGACACACACAGTGAATAACCACTACAATTCAGAGTGCAAATATGTTCATGCACACAGTACACACAGTAAGGCCCTAATGTCTCTTCCAAAAAAAAAAAACGAAAAAGTACTGATTCAACCTGTGACGTAAACAGTTTTAGTTTTGAGATAATGACGTTTATGCGTGGTTTGTGAAAAAACTAAAAAACATTGTCCCTGAAATAAGGTAATAAAACCCATACTAATTATTTATTCACAAGACTTTTGAAAATTGTATCACGTGGCCTAGAATATTTGCTTCAAAACTATGTGAAAATCATCCTGACTACTCATTTAGATAAGACAATATATTGATTTAAAATTTGTAAGACGTGTTTTGTGTTAGAAAGCTTTATGCGAGGAGGCGTGAAAGATGAACCATCAACCCATGAATATTTAGTGTTTCACACCTGAGAAAGACAAAGACCCTCCCCTAATGGCCCTATAAGGTGCTATTAGCTGTCATTATCAAGAACCTTGCACAAAGAGTGAGGAGAGACTTAAAAAATAATGACTTTTAAATGGTTTGGATTTATTTACAACACAACACTATCCAAAGATACACAACAAATGACAAAAAAGCACATTAGTAAACACTGATCTAAAGACAGAGACTTGGACAGTCACACACCTTTCTGCCATTCCTAAAACATAGTAGGCTACATACCTGTAATCTCCAAAGTGTTTGATTTTTTACCATGTTCATCTACAGAGACTCATGTGAATGTCAGCAGAACTCATCAGTGTCTTCTGGTCCCTGTAAAAGAAAACGTTTAAGGAAAAAAACACCTGTGAACATGCTGATATCAGGAGAAACTATTTTCTATTTTTCTGGTTAAAATTATTAAATTTACTAAATACATATGTATACTATATATATGAACTCCCAAGTGTGTTGTGCCTTGTAGGCATATGTAGGGCTGCATGAAATAATAACAATAGCCTATAGCAGGCAGCCTATAAATCGTTAAAAAGTTCAGTGACACTACACTAGAGAAAACTATATGGATTATCATGTTACTTCGTTTCCATTCGTTACGACGTTATGTGATGTTGGAGTAAAAACATGAAGCCTATAATGTTTGATTTGTTCTGCTTTTCAAACCCACAGCGCGTGACTCTAACTCAGCACATCCAAACATTTACTGAATGCGATGTCATTGTGTCATAGGCTACATGTATATACATTTAGCATTAGACTTCATGTTTTTAACTCCAATAACATTTTATAACGTACATTTTAGTCTGGCACCAGTTTAACTAGTAGCTACAATGTAAAGTTTATGCAACAATAACATGCTGCTGCTAACATGCTACTAACAATAACATGTCTTAACTTAAAAATCTCATAATCAAATCGTGTTCTTCTAACTCTTCTGAGGTAAATCCAAGGGCACAGCACAAACACAGTATTCCCCACTCATGAAAAGCAGAGTAGGACTGAAGTCGCTGAATCTGATTCTTTAGCTGTGTCCCAATGTGAAGGCTGCATCCTCCGAAGGCCGCAGACTTCGAAGGATGCAGCCTATTCGTCCTTCGAAGGACGCACCTTGTAGCCTTTGTAGGATTTCCTAATTGCGCATCCAGGTGTTCCTGATTACTGCTCCTGGCGCCAAGCAACAGTGCGAAACGGAGCTGCTATCCTGATGATTAATTTGTTATAATTGAGTAAACAGCTATGGAGCCAGAATTGGCTATTGTCATTTTTATGTTTTATATTTTACTGAGGATGTTAAATACATGAATTTTCTAAACGACATTTAGGCCACTTGTCTTTAAAGTAAAATTTTTAGGAGGAAAAAGTTCAGTATAATAGAATAAGCAAAAAAAGACCACATATAAAAAAGAAATATAACACAAGGTTAGGTTATATAAAAATAAAACATTCATAAATTATTTTATGATTAACATGTTAGCTACTGTCTTCAGTGAACTCAACGCAAATGATAATAATATTATTATTATTAGCCTACATTTAGGCTACATATTTAGAAGGCGCTTTTATCCAAAAAAGGAACAAAGAAATTCGTCAAATGTCAGTCATAAAACAGGGCTAAGATTATCACAAATAAACACAAGATTTTGACGCAAATGTGTGTGGGAGTGTGAGCGCGCACTGCATGGCACGGAGGCGCGGGCGCGAACACTTGCATTTTCCCATCAACAGTGGAAACAACTTAAAAAATACTCTATAATTTCTGGTCATACAGAAAAGAATAATACATCATTCACAACTACTTTTATTTGTCCAAACTCACATAACAAGAAAACGGTGTGCTTTTGTAAAATAAAATAAAACAATCAGTCACGCTGTCATGATCTCCGTGAACTGGAGCGCGTCTCATAAATGAACTGAAACAAAATATACCTAGCCTAAAGCTTGAAATGTTCACTTTTAAACGAACAATTAAAATGCATCGTTATTTATTCAGACACATTTATTATCATTAGCCTATAAATCATGGTTCCAGAGACATGGCTCTTCTCATTCAGCATTGCGGGAAAAATATAATTTCTAATATAATAAAATCTGAAATTATTATTTAACGAATTTGAACTGTAGGCTACACACCAAATGCTGCACCAAAAATGCTGTCGTCACCGGCGCGCAATGAATTATGGGGTAGGATCAGGGTAGGATAGGCCGCTAAGGATCCATTTATGTATCCTTCCTTTCAAGGGGAAACGAAGGGTGCATTTGGCGTCGCTTTTGAATCAGGGTAGCCTTCATCGCGCCGCGGTGGCGCAATCGGCCTTCAAATGCGTCCTTCGAAGATGCAGCCTTTGAATTGGAACAGCCTTCGTCGCGCCGCTGTGACGCAATCGGCCTTCAAATGCGGCCAATCGGCCTTCAAATGCGGCCTTCGGAGGACGCAGGCTTCACATTGGGACACAGCTATAGTGTTGAGGGAGTTGATCGCGTTCCTCCACTTGGCTCATTAGTATGCGAACAGCTGTTTCGCGTGGGCGTGGTCACATTAGCGCTAATGAGGCCCGTTTGAGAAACTGTATATGTCGCTGCTTTCATACGGATTACTTAAACATAGAATATTTGTTTTTTATATAATTTACATCATTTAAAAATAGAGACTCCAAGCGTTGTAAAGACATACGTTTCAAGTTTGTGTGACAAACATTAGCTAAATTACAGATCATGTTCTGTCGCGTTTCAGAACGAGCTTCACATTGAGAGAGACGACAGAACGCGCATCATGTTTATTTTATTTATTTTACGAAAAACACAACATTTTGTTTTTATTATGTGTGTACACAAATAAAAGAAGACATTTAACAGTTTTGAATGATGTATAACACTTAAATGTAAGATCAAAATCAACAGAGTATTTTGAGTCTCTTTTGTACTGATAAGAAAAAAAGTGAGCTGGTATCGCCGGCGAGACCGCCGACCCCAGGGGGTTAAAACAGGGACTGCTGGGCGGGTCAGTCCTGGTTGTCGATAAGCTCCTCGCATGGGCGCAACAAAAGCAGAGCGTCGCGTCTCGCGTTCCCCCTGCAAAACAGTGGGACCAGACGCGACACTATCAGATGAAGTTTTTGGGGGTATAACTGATCTAAGGATAGTTATTAGAGCCAAGTGGCTTCATCTAAAAAATAGTTCTGACGCCACCGCCGTCAGGATGTTGAGGGTAGTTCCCACCGCGAGAGGAAGGAGTTCACCACATCACACGGTGCCCATTCTCTCTCGGTGCCCTCAGGGGCCCATTCTACCAACCCTGCCTTTATGCTGGGGCGTAGACGGTCCCATCGAGCGCATTCCCGAGGGACGCTCGCCCCCTCAAAAGCAGAGCGTCGCATCTCGTGCTCCCCCTGCAAAACAGTGGGACCAGATGCGACACTCTCAGATGAAGTTTCAGGGGGTAAAACTGGTCTAACGACAGTAATTATAGCCAAGTGGCTTCATAAAAAAAAAAAGAAAAAAAAAAAGTAGTTCTGACGCTACCGGGGTCAGGATGCTGAGGGTAGTTCCCACCGTGAGAGGAAGGAGTTCACCGCATCGCACGGTGCCCATTCTCTCTCGGTGCCCTCAGGAGCCCGTTCTACCAACCCTGCCTTTATGCCGGGGCGTAGACGTTCCCAGCAGAATATTCCAGAGGCCAGTCTCGAGAGGCTGGTACCTTTAGTAGATTTCCTGGCAGAGTAAAAAGCCTTCTAAGAGTATCTCTGTGGGTCCTGCAATCGTTAGTAAGAGGTTATGCTATTCAGTTCAGATCTCATCCAATTCGATTCAGAGGGGTCCTGGCAATTTTGGTAGGCCCCGAGCAGGCCCTGGTAATGGAACAGGAGGTGAAAATGCTCCTGCAAAAGGAGGCTATAGAACGGGTTCCTCCTCCCAGCAAGGAGTCAGGTTTTTACAGCCGATGTTTCATCGTTCCAAAGAAGGATGGGGGGTTGCTTCCAATCTTAGATCTGCGCCCGTTAAATCGCTCAGTAGTGAAGCTCAATTTCAAGATGCTCTCTCTCACGCAGATCGTGTCACAAATCAGATCCGAGGACTGGTTTGTCACGATAGATCTGAAGGACCCTTATTTCCACATTTCCATCCTTCTGCAACATAGGAAGTTACTGAGGTTCGCTTTCGGGGCCGAAGCGTACAAATATCGTGTTCTTCCAGCTTCGGTCTAGCTTCACGAGTGAAACTGGACCAGTTGCTCACTGTAAAATGGTTTTAGAGACCGTTGGTTCTGATGGCAGCAGCGTCCAACGTTATACCTTGCGGCCTGCTGTACTTTAGGCCATTACAGTGGTGGCTCAGGACCAAGGGGTTCTCCCCGAGGGGAAACCCGCTCCGCACGATCAGAGTCAGGCGGCGTTGCCTCCGTGCTCTAGTCGTGTGGAAAGAACCTTGATTCCGGTCCTAAGGACTTGTGTTGGGAGCTCTTTGTCGTTGTATAATGCTAACAACAGACGCTTCCCTCACAGGTTGCGGGGCGATCATGAGGGGTCGTCCAGCCCAGGGTCTGTGGTAGGAACATCATCTATCATGGCATGTGAATTGTCTAGTAGTGTTGGCGGTGTTTCAGGCTCTGAAACACTTCCTCCCAGACCTGAGAGGCCATCATGTTCTTGTCCGGTCAGACAACACATCGGTGGTCTCCTACATAAATCACCAGGAAGGGCTGCGTTCGCGCCCGTTATACAAGCTGGCTCGCCAGATCCTCCTGTGGTCCCAGGGGAAGCTTCTTTCATTGAGGGCGATTTATATCCCGGGGTATTTAAATCAGGGGGCAGACTTCCTGTCGAGGCACGGGCCGAGGCCCGGGGAATGGAGACTCCACCGAGGTGGTGGAGCTCCTTTGGAATCATTTCGGTTGTGCCGAGGTAGACCTATTTGCATCCAGGGAGACAACACACTGTCCACTGTGGTTCTCTCTGAGTCATCCAGCCCCGCTGGGGTTGGACGCTATGGTGCAGGCGTGGCCGAGGTCACGTCTGTACGCATTTCCCCCGATTGCTCTGCTCCTAGGAGTTCTGGAGAGGGTTCGCCGGGACGGGGTCAGTCTACTGTTGGTAGCCCCGTACTGGCCGGCCCGAGCATGGTTTGCGGACCTAATATCTCTCCTCGTCGGCTCTCTTCTGGAGGTTCCGATCAGGACGGACCTTCTATCTCAGGCGAGCGGGTCGATCTTTCACCCCCGCCCAGAGTTGTGGAAGTTATGGGCCTGGCCTCTGAGGGGGCCCAGCTCATAGAAGCTGGTCTCTCGACTGAGGTCGTTGAGACCATCCTTCACTCCAGAGCTCCGGCCACTAGGAAATTATATGCCTTGAAGTGGAAGCTTTTCACTTCTTGGTGTAGAGAACATCTGGTAGACCCAGTTAACTGCCCGGTGGGTGCAGTGCTGGAATTCCTGCAGGAGCGCTTCTTTACAGGGTTATCCCACTCCACACTGAAGGTGTATGTGACGGCCTTATCTGCTTACCATGTCCCTTTAAGTGGAGCTTCTCTGGGGAGACACCCACTCATATCCCGTTTTCTTCGTGGCACTTTGAGGCTGAGGCCAGCAGTACACACGAGGGTGCCGACCTGGGACCTGGCCATAGTATTACAGGGCCTCTCCCTTGCTCCATTCGAGCCCATTGAAGAGGTTTCTGAGATATTTATTACTCTCAAAACCATCTTATTGCTTGCTATTTCCTCTCTAAAAAGAATCGGGGATGTTCAAGCTCTTTCAGTTTTTCAACAAGAACAGGATTTTACAAGACAGGATTCTTCACAAGGTACTCACGGGAAGGTCTACACACAGGTATCATATCAAAGGATACACACACTGAGAATCACAATGAACCGGCACAAGACAGAAAACACAAGGGGATTAAACAGAGAGACTAATGATAAAACAGGTGACACAGGTAAAGCAATAATGACAAAATGAGGATAACAAGGGGGCGGGGCAAGAGAACGAGACACCACAAGCACATGGCCCAAACAAAAGGCCATGTGCTTGCACACAAAACATGGGTCTGTCATGATCCTGCCTCAAGAATTAAAGAATGACAAGGACTAGATGGCAGAATCATGACACTGTGTTCCCATCATTTTACTTACGATTGCTTCACCAACATAAATGCTATCAACTGTGGATTCGCAAGCCGGTTGTTACTGAAGGAGGAGGGGTCAGTACCCAGTTTATATGGATCAGCTTCTTCCTCCTCCGAATCAGAACCTGTAAGTATTATTAATAATTTTTGCTGTTATGTTTTCTGTAGCATACTCAACACGTATATTGTTGTGTGTGTTGTGTACGCTCCGCGCAGCTTCTAGGTCTCCATCTAACAGCAATGTGTTCGCTCTCAATTGTTTAGAAATATGTCAAATGTTTGTCGTTGTTGTTATTTTGAGTTGTGATAATAAAGAATAGAGCAATACTTTGGTGTAACGTTACTACTGCAGTGCTTTATCAATATGTTTCTGCGTTAGGCTAACGTAAACAATGACTGAATGGGTGTTTACCACGAGCTGTGGGCTATGGGCGCTAACATAAACATAAATCAACTTATTCCCTCTCTGAGATTTTATTTTTTACAACAAAGCGGGACACCATCATTATTATAACACAATGTAATGATGCAAGCACTGTTTGCGGTACTCCATGTTAACCAGTAAAAGTATTTTGTCTGTAAACACCGCTGACCAATCACCGCACATTAGCGTCACGCAAAGGAGGTGTTTGGGAAAATGAAAACATTTGGGGAAAAATAGGAACATTTCAAATGCCATGATAGGGGCCCTTTAAATAATTATGACCATCCTCAAATTCAACAATATGCAAGAAACTTGGATAAAACTGTTTATACCTACCTCATACCTACCTCAGAAGCACCCTTATTGTCACATATCAGATTTACAGGTTTAAAGCAGTGCAGCAATTTAATTTTAAAAAGCATAGCCACAGAGGAAATGGAGAGAAATCAAACTATGCCTCATTCTTGGGTGTTTACTATCTGATACCTGTTGACACTCAGTTATAGTGATGATTTCAGTGCTTCCAGTTCATTTAGATATTTGTTTATAGATAACAGACAGGCTGTTTGACGTCTTGAACAGTCACAATCCCAGAGCCAAAGGGTTCAAAGCCCCCCTTGGTTCTAGGAATTGTACAAGTACCAGGGAGTTATTGTCAAAAGCCAGGGGGTACTTGCTCACTTTGAAGATGGAAGATGGCAAACCCCTTTACCGAACAAAGAAATATTTTAAATTCGTAGTCGCCAATACCCAGTACAAATTCTTTATTATAATTAAATTATGAGAATGAGACTGCTGATTTGGCAAATATGGGTTTATTTTATTCTTCGTTAGATGTATACAAGTAGTCAATTTACAAATCATTAAATGCTCTAAGGTAAAACTCTACCGGTTTCAGTGCATCCCTCAAGTCCATGATATAAGTTCATGAGATGCTCTGTTCTCTTGTTTATCTATGTTCTGCATCGAGTTCAGGTGCTCTGTCCTCCTGTCTGCATCGAGTTCATGAGATGCTCTTTTTGGTCTGCGTCAAGTTCATAAAGTGGTACGTATTATTAATATGATACTATCTTGCTCCAATGTGTTTGCTGTCTGCAAATTTGTTTCAGTTCCAATTCTCTTGTATTCAGTTTTTTTTTCTCCCCAGATGCCAGAGTCAACGTGGTATTTATTGGATGGTCTGCATGTTATGTTGTGAATCGATTCAAGAAGGTTTAGTGTCCTCACACTGCTGGAGAGATTGCGGTTCTCCCTGTTCTTATCCATGCTAGGCTGCATGGATGTGCAGAGAGTTCTTGCCCAGAACAGAACCATACCGCCAATCCTAACTGTATGCTATTATTGTCAATCATATTTGACGATAGTGGTCCTGACAGAAAAATAATTAAAGGGAAAAGGAACTTAAGTGGCACCAAATTAAAGAACCAAATATAACAAAATAATTCCCTTAAACTATTCCCCATAACTTCTAACCTAATAAAAGAAAATGTGGAAAATAAACAGAATTTTTCAGCGTATTCGCCGCCCCAAAATCATTATCTAACTAAGAAAACAAAAATACAAAGGGTGGAGCACACCCTTTTTTTTTTGTTGCAAAGTTTAGCCAAGCTTTGATGTTTTTTGGTCAGAAAAGGTTTGCGTTTCAAAGCCCAGACATGGAGAATATGGGAGAGAGTTTTCACATGTAGAGCTGCCAGAAAGAGCTGAAACTCTTTTAATGTTGCTGTCAGCCTCCCTGACCAGTTATCTCTTTGTCTTCTCATCAGTTTAGAGGGAAATGTTCTTGATATTTACATTTACATTTAGCCATTTAGTCTACGCTTTTGTC
This sequence comes from Semotilus atromaculatus, assembly GCA_031834385.1. Taxonomy (NCBI): domain Eukaryota; kingdom Metazoa; phylum Chordata; class Actinopteri; order Cypriniformes; family Leuciscidae; genus Semotilus; species Semotilus atromaculatus. The sequence goes on along the minus strand of JAULUF010000041.1, from coordinate 8,213,514 downwards.
CAAGGCGACTTACAACTGAGGACTAAAGCAAGCGAGTCAGCGGGAAGAGACAAAAACAGCACAAGAAGTGTTCAAAATACAAAGGTCAGGCATTGCTCAGAGTAGCAAAAATCAGACAAGGGAGAATTTAAGAAGGATTTTTTATAAAAAAATTTATGTTAAGTACTCACGGAAGCGATGAGTTTTCAGCTGACTTTTAAATGCTGTCAGGGATTCTGCATTCCGGATGAGGGTGGGAAGGTCATTTCACCAGCATGGAACCGTGAATGAGAATGTTCTGGAGAGTGATTTTGTGGCTCTCTGTGATGGTACCACGAGCCGTTGCTCATTGACCGATTGTAGGTTTCTGGGGGTGTAGACTCGTAGGAGTGAGTGGAAGTAGGACGGAGCTGAGTCAGTGGTCGATCTGTAAGCAAGCGTCAAAGCCTTGAATTTGATGCGAGGAGCGTGTGGTAGCCAGTGCAGCGAGATGAACAGAGGAGTGACATAGGCCCTTTTGATATTGTCACTGTTGTTTCATACTTTCTCCACTTGTTGATGCCTTTTGTCATTGTGTTGGTATACCTAATGGCTTGGAAATTTTGTAGTAGCGTGCAACCAAGAAGATGTCAGAAAAGTCTTTCAAAAACAGCTGAGATTTATTTGGTGTTAATCAGAGTCACTTCAGGTGACATGCGTGTACGATTACACATGAGCTTGATTGTAAATTTTTTCAGTGGGAATGCATAGGTTTATTACACATTAAAGGTGCAAAAGTTCTTTTTTTCTTTACATGACAAAACCAAAGCCAAACAACGGTGTGTAGACATTTCACAACCATTGTACATGATTGTAAGTTGTACTAATTAGTTTGTTTTAAAAGCTATTAAAATTAGGACAATATGACAAAAAAAAAAAATTCTGAGTTTATAATGTAATTTCTCATAATATAAAAATTATTACATTGAGAAAATTATTACATTATTGTCACGTTTTGATGTTTTCTGTTCAGTTCTGTGATCTTGTTTTCCCCCTGTCTTTTGTGATTTTGGTTCAGTCCTGTTAGTTTTCCCTCTCTGTCTGATTACCCATTCTCTTCACCTGTTTTCAGTTAATTATCTTGTTTGGTTCAGTTCATTTAAGCCCTGTGTTTTCCCTCAGTGTTTGTTGGTCGTCGTCAATTTATGGTTGTGTAATTTGAGTTCCCTGAAGTCCTGGCATTTGTTGTTTTGGTTCCTGTATGTTTAAAGAAATCTACTTTGTAAATAAATCAACTATATTGAAGCTCCATTCGTCCTCGTCTTCAGCTACCTGCACACAAACCTGACAGAACGACCAACCTAACCTTTATAAAGACGAAGATGAGCCAGAGGAGATGTCACCGGAGGAAAAAAGTGAAACCAATCAACACACCTATCCTCTTTCAAGGTGAACACTCAATTGAAGATTATGCGGGGCTGTATATGGATCTCTACGGTGACGTGACGTTGGAAGAAGAAGAGTTGACGCAAAGTTTCTGGGGTGGATTAAAGGACCCGCTTGCCCAGCTGATTCTGGTGAAAGATCTCAATCTGTCATTTCTGGAGTTCGTTGATCACACGCTATGGGTGTGTGGATCGAACTACGTGGTAGAGGATCTTCCCCTTCAGCCTATTTCAAGTCCGGTCTATCCTGAGCCCGTTGTCAATCTGCCAGAACCAGAACCCATAGTCTGCCCATCCGAAGCTGAGTCCGTCACCTGTCCGCCAGTGACTGAACACACAGCACGTGAGTACATCCAAGAAGACACTGCGCTGATGGTGATGTCTGCAGCGATTCTGTGTGTGTCGGCTACACACGCATCAGTTCCAGCCCATGAACCCAGCCCAGCCGAGCCCTCAACGCTGGTTCCGTCCAGCCACGTCCAGCCAGAGCTTCACGTCAGCCACGTCCAGCCAGAGCTTCACGTCAGCCACGTCCAGCCAGAGCTTCACGTCAGCCACGTCCAGCCAGAGCTTCGCGTCAGCCACGTCCAGGCAGAGCTTCTTTCGACGCTGGTCCCGTCAAGCCTAGAGCTTCCTTCGCCACTGGTCCCGTCCAGCCCAAAGCTTCCTTCGCTGCCGGTCCCGTCCAGCCCAGAGTTTCCTTCACCGCTGGTCCCGTCCAGCACGGATCCTGAGCCTTCACCGCTGGTTCCGTCCAGCACAGATCCTGAGCCTTCGCCTTCACCGCTGGTTCCGTCCAGCACAGATCCTGAGCCTTCGCCTTCACCGCTGGTTCCGTCCAGCACAGATCCTGAGCCTTCACCGCTGGTCCCGTCCAGCACGGATCCTGAGCCTTCACCGCTGGTTCCGTCCAGCACAGATCCTGAGCCTTCACCGCTGTTTCCGTCCAGCACAGATCCTGAGCCTTCGCCCTCACCGCTGGTTCCGTCCAGCACAGACCCTGAGCCTTCACCGCTGGTCCCGTCCAGCGCTGATCCTGCGCCAGAGCCCGCTGATCCTGCGCCAGAGCCCGCTGATCCTGCGCCAGAGCCCGCTGATCCTGCGCCAGAGCCCGCTGATCCTGCGCCAGAGCCCGCTGATCCTGCGCCAGAGCCCGCTGATCCTGCGCCAGAGCCCGCTGATCCTGCGCCAGAGCCCGCTGATCCTGCGCCAGAGCCCGCTGATCCTGCGCCAGAGCCCGCTGATCCTGCGCCAGAGCCCGCTGACGTCAAGTCTGTTCCCGTTCCTGAGCCTGTCCTTCTCCCCAAGAAAATTTTGGGGGGGGGCTATACGCCTTCACCATGGCCGGCCAAAGACCCACGGAGGCCTGAAAAAACACCGCCGTGGCCGCCCGAAGGGTCCTCACCGCCATGGCCGCCCGAAGGGTCCTCACCGCCATGGCCGCCCGAAGGGTCACCACCGCCCTGGACGCCCGAGGGTCCGACAGCTCCGCCGTGGCCACGCCCACGTCCTGCTCCGCCCTGGTCACGCCCTCGTCCTGCTCCGCCCTGGTCACGCCCTCGTCCTGCTCCGCCCTGGTCACGCCCTCGTCCTGCTCCGCCCTGGTCACGCCCACGTCCTGCTCCGCCCTGGTCCCCTGACCAGCCTGCTCCGCCTGGACCGTCCTGGAGTCCAGGATGCCCACCCTCCCACCCCTTTGGATGTTATATGGCGCGAGGACGCGCCTTCAGGGAGGGGGGAGGTACTGTCACGTTTTGATGTTTTCTGTTCAGTTCTGTGATCTTGTTTTCCCCCTGTCTTTTGTGATTTTGGTTCAGTCCTGTTAGTTTTCCCTCTCTGTCTGATTACCCATTCTCTTCACCTGTTTTCAGTTAATTATCTTGTTTGGTTCAGTTCATTTAAGCCCTGTGTTTTCCCTCAGTGTTTGTTGGTCGTCGTCAATTTATGGTTGTGTAATTTGAGTTCCCTGAAGTCCTGGCATTTGTTGTTTTGGTTCCTGTATGTTTAAAGAAATCTACTTTGTAAATAAATCAACTATATTGAAGCTCCATTCGTCCTCGTCTTCAGCTACCTGCACACAAACCTGACAATTATGAACATTTTATTACAATTATTTTGTAATATTTATTACGTTATGTGCAGTTTTTACATTATGAATTGCTATAGGGTCAAATTAGACGTTTGAAGACCATAGGATATTATGCAAATGTGATACGGTGTTACATATATATGCAGGTCACGGTAGTTAGACCGGAATTCCAACGCAGTCTATTCTTTCTTCTGGGAGACATTAACTTTATTTATCGTGCAATTTTGACTTTCCAACTTTGCAGACCGTTTACATTCATAGACAGACTGCATGAAATATTCGAAAAAGCATAATAGAGCACTTTAAAGAGACATTAATAAACATTTAAGTTTCAAAGTTGTTTTTATTTATATTAAGTAAAGATTGACCAACAAAATGTTTTAAAATTTTAATACAATTTTTATTAATAATAGATACTGTGCCTGTATTTATATATATGTGACATTTGTTATTTATACATTATTTTAACAAATATTTAAAGTAACTTCAAATCTCTTTTTAAAATACAAGTGTAAATTTATGTGATAATTTTCACTATCAGTAAATAATGTTATCATATGATAATTAAAACACAATCAAAAAGTAGGCTTTTATGTGTCCAACATACCTTGTAACCAACACCATGTAAATGTCAAACATACATGGATTTCTTATATGTTTGTGAATAGAATGAATCAGATAAAGAAAGAAGCCAATGGAAATAAGAATTTTTTGGGGGGGGGCAAACATGCCAACATTGCTACATATCCATATACTACTCATCCATACTACATCCATATAAAGGATGATTAGTCCTCAGGACTCTCTCGGGTCTCATCAGATCAGATGCAAGAAGATACTGAGAAAGCAAATTGCTGCTGTAAGTCATAACAAGAAAAGAGAGAGTTATTTGAACTGTAGGCTATGCATTGAGAAAAGAACATAAATGTTATTGTTGAATAAATTGATTAACACAACATTGGAGAACTTTTGAGAAATGTATTTACCATGACTCAGTAGGCTGGTGAGTGAGATGCTGGCATTTGATTTAGCTGTGGTCCTAGCTGTGGTGCCAGCTGTAGTGCCAACTGTGCTGTTAGCTGTAGTGCCAACTGTGCTGTTAGCTGTAGTGCCAGCTGTGCTGTTAGCTGTAGTGCCAACTGTGCTGTTAGCTGTAGTGCCAGCTGTGCTGTTAGCTGTAGTGCCAGATGTGATGCCAGCTGTAGTGCCAACTGTGCTGTTAGCTGTAGTGCCAGCTGTGGTGCTTACAACATTAGTAGAATTGACATTAGCTAGATTAACCAGAACAGAGGACTCAAGTACACTTGTTGGTGCTCCCAGCGCAGTTCCTTTAAAACAAATTGCAAAATGGCAGTCAGCTCAGGGGTTATGCATGTATAGTTGCGACCAAAAGGCTACTACTAAAAATGCTACAATTTAGCATTTTTCATATTTATTATACAATTTCCCCTCTACAACTTATAACAATTTGAGTTGAATAGTTGAATCAAGAGTTGAATAGAAAAAAATCATATTTCATAATTTTCATAATTTCATAAAGGATTTGGTATGTCGGCCTTTTCCTTTAATGATAGTAACACTTAAGCTGACATAGACTCAAATTGAAGTCACTTAAACAAAACATAATGATCCATGCAAAAAAAAAAAAAGTCCACATTGTCATGTTCCAAATTTGTTTATTTGATACATGACCTAGAAATAGTGCAAAGTGTACAATATTGATTTTTTTTTTTTTTACAAAAATGAGTAAATGTTATTTCTAAAGCACATGTAGTGTTCCAGTGAGGCACAAAGGACATACAAAAAACCATTACAGGCTTTGTAAACAATTAGATAAGCTTAAAATTAATTAAAGCAGACAGGAGCCAATCAAACAATTCCAGAACTGAAGTAATGTGAATCCTTTTATTTAATACATGGTTAACAGTCTTGCAGCTGCATTCTGAACTATCTGTGTTGCATCTGTCAGCTGCGGGTGCCATCATGTACCAGCAGATGGCAGCCTCGTCCCTCACTGTTTCCACTATGTTATTCCCTGACTTCATTTCCCAGAACCCTCTGCTCATTATTAGTTTATCTGTTTCAGCTGTGTCTTGTTTCATTTGATCATTACCCCTGTCTATTTACATGCCCTTTGCCTTATCTTTGTTGTGAAGTCTTGTTTGTTTTTTGGTTAGCATTTTCTGTCAGCATTTTGAGCAGTTCTTGTGTTCCTTAAGTTTGTCTTTGTCTGAGTCTTGGAATCCTTATTCCTGTCTGCATTTCATGGGTTGCATGTGTGTTTGGACTGATTACTAGTGGTGGGCAGATCGAGGCTTTGTGAAACACTGAAACAGTTGAATCAAATGTGCCATATTGTGCCGAGACTTCGAAACAATCCGACACCAGTCTCCACGCTGACCCCTAGTGGTCAGAACAGTGTAAATGCAACAAAAACCCAGGCCAAACATGCATAAAAACACCTTTTACAAATCTATTGCGAATTTTTGACTGAAAGTAAAATCTTTCAAATGCAATTATCTAATCATCTAATAAGATAATTATGTGTAAATGTGTTCTTTTATAAATTGTCAGGGTTTTATTTGTTTGTTCTATGAATGGCTCAGCTAAACAGGCCAACTATAAACTACCTCATTTTAATTATACTAATGTCTTATTACAACATCTACAAATGTATAAAACTGATCAGAGATCAGGTAAAACCCACAGACACTTGTTCATTGGTTCTCAGTGACTCCTCATGATTCATGGGTTGACAGAGATCATCGGCCCCAGCGGTGAACCATTGAAATTTCTAAGTGTTTCGAAACAGTTATGACGTAATGAAGCCTTGTTTACTGAAATCATGTGATTTTGGCAGTTTGATACACGCTCCGAACCATTGATTCGGAACAAAATGTTTGTAGAAGCTTCGAAGCTTCACAAAGCAGTGTTTTGAAATTGCCATCACTACTGATTGTGCTTGACCCTCGGCCTGGTATGGACTATGGATTATAAAAATTGCGTTTGGATTCTCACACTCTCTCTCTGCTGTCTTACCACAACTACCAGATCATAACAATCTGCAAGTGTTAATGAGGACTGGGAATGTGGGGAAGACCTAGATAATTGCAATAGTCTGCTCTTGATGAAATATAAGCATGGAACCTTTTGCAAATCATGAAGTCAGAAATGATTTAAGTTTGAAAATAACTCTTAACTGGTAAAGGCTATTTTTAAATGACAAAATGGATTCAATCAAGTCAGAGATAATGACTCAAATATAACACACAGTTTTGTTGCATATGGCCTAACTGGCTAATAAGACAATTTCTAGACTTGGAACAACCAAAGAAGATTTCTTTATCTTTTTGATTATTAAAAATGATTTTTTCAATGCCAGATTTTCAATGTCTTTGACATTTGGACCCCAGTGTATTTGTATTACAGATTTGTTTTTAAGAAATATATTACTTTCAGCATTAGCTAGAGATATCCTATAACAACCTGTAATGTAACAAACTCACCATTGGTTGATCCCTTCAAGATGTCAAGGAAGATGAGAATTTGGGAGTTGCTGATGTTGAAATTTGTGCCGTTGACACTGCTTAGGAAGGATATGACGTTTACATCAATGGGGATGGTGAAAACACACTGAATCAAGCTTGACTGTATCAAACCCTGGATATTGTTTACATTAGGCTGGGGAAAAAAGATTGATGTATGAATCAATATCCTGATTATTTGATCATAATTGATAATAAAAAAAAGGGCTCACAAATATCCTTACTATATTTGTATTAATCCACAGTGTATTATTGTAGAGTGTTGTAGTTTGGAAGAAAAACCCGCCATTAATATTGCCACAGGCAAAGATTACATGAAGATCCTGCAAAAAAAAAAAAGAAAAAAAAAAAGATGGGGGTGTCATTATGAGAAGGGAAAAATGAATGTAGCACCAAGTAGACTGCCTCTGTAATGTAATGTAAAAGCAGGATTAGGTGGTTGGTTTCCATCTAGTCAGGACATTTCTGCATATGATAGACAAAAAAAAGTATAAAAAAAACAAAACTAAAAATTAAAAATTAAATGTATAAATTGTTCCATAACTGGGTAAAAAAAAAAAACAAACAAAAAAAAAAAACCTGTTTTATTCACATGAGAATTTCCCTACCACCTCAGGTTAAACTAGTCCTGTTTGAATAGCTCTAAAGAAGTGACTGGATTATGATCTTATAACTTCTCTTGTTCCAAATATAATATCAAAAGGAGGAAACTTCACACTGTTACAGTTTACACTTTATTATAGGTAACTTTTATGACAGAAACATGACACATTATTTACAGACTACTCAATTTTAAAAACAGACTAAAATGTATGTTTATTAGGTCATGTATGTTTTATGTAGAAATTATGTTTTGTGTAATTTTATCATATATAGGAAGTATGTTAGAGATGACCTGCCAAGAGACTGCGGATGAAAGTTAGCTTTCGGCCAGATCCGTAACAATGCATGAAATAGCAACATTTATGTCAAAACATTTACATGGTCCCTTTTCAAATAAATAAATAAAAACAAAAACGATAAAATATCAAAACCTCAAATAGCAGACTGCTTAAATTGTCATGGTGTGGTTACAACAAAGATGAGGAAGTATCTATATTCAGCAGTAAAACTTTAATAAACTAATTTAAAATAAAAAAAACACTAGGTTTAACAACACGCAGGAACATGTGCGCAGGCGTTTAGTCTTTCTTTACAAAGTGACATCACCAACTATTGGCCTCGCATGAAAAATACAGCGTTTTTAGTCGTTTTCACAGATCAGTGTGAAAGGGGATGATTTTGATAACGCTGTCATTAGTACATCATTGTCATGTAAACCCTAAGGAAGAAAGGAAATAAACACAGGAACTGGGAACTAAAACTAAAGCAAAACAGAACCTAACCCTTACATAAACCTCTAAATGCAGTCAGATTTACTTAATCTTTGTGTATCTGTCACTGCATGTTTCATTTATGTTTAATCAAGTCCATAATGGGCCTTATTTCAAGCAATGTGTGAGTAGTTCATTACAGTATTTTGCTATTTAACACTATCGCTCAAAAGTTTGGAATATTTATTCATTTATTTATTATGCTAACCAAGGTTGTATTATTTGATAAAAAATACAGTAAAAGCAGGAATATTGTAAAATATTACAATTTAAAAGAACTGTTTATACATATATATATATATATATATATATATAGTAAAATATTATTTATTCCTGTGATGGCAAAGCTGAATTTTCAACCGCCATTACTTCAAACTTTAGTGTCACAGTATGCTTCAGAAATAATTAAAATGTTTACATGTTAATTTATTGCTCCATTATTAATAATAATTATCAAGAATGTTGAAAAAAAATGTGCTGCCTTTTTGTGAGGTCACATTCAGAGACTCTTTAATCCAACCACCAAAGGGAGCCCTCTCCTGAATATCGACATCACTTTTCTTTTAGGCTGCAGAAAAGAAACCACTCAACAGTCATTTCAGGTACGTACTAACTAGTATGCACAATGTCGTGTCACACTTCATAGAGAAGATAAGTGACCATTATGGTGACCGGGAAGGGACATGATCGGTTCACTTAGTTTTGTTGTGGCTACAAGTTTTTTTTTTTGTGGCCACAAGTTTAATGTGTAAACAAATCTTCGTGACATGGGATTTTCAGAAATGGATATTTGGAATTTATGTATTCTTATTATTATCATTCTTCAACAAAACATGTTACATGTTTATTATTATACTTAGTAATATTGCCTTTTAATGACTAGCTGGAATTAAATGAAATTAAATATTATGGCATAATATGTTAAATTCCTTTAAAGTGAAGTTAATTCATTTATTGCCACCTACTGGTGCAGGCCTGGAGAAATAGTCATATAATCAAAGCTTTACAGACATGATTGTCAGGCATTTACTGTATTTATTTGTATGTATTTATGTATGTTCTTTAACAATATTTTGAATGCGGTCACAGGCATGTGGTAGCCTGTCTACATTGTGCGGAATATAATATAATATAATATATTATAAAATTATATAAATTAATATAATATAGCCACGTCTTCATGCTGCACTGTCTTAATTATAAATAAAAAGTCAGTTTAGTAAAAATATCCCTTTATTATTATCCCATATTGCTATGGTCACACAGGTTTGTTGACGTATTAAACTTGTGGCCACGAGAAAAATAGGTTACACTTTATTTCGATAGTCAATTTAGATGTTCTACTAATTATAAGTAACTTTTCAACTACATGTCAACTAACTCACATTAGAGTATTAGTATATTATCGTAGACTGTCAGTAGACTGGTAGGTTATGGTTAGGTGTTAGGGTTCGGGTTAGGAGAATAAGTTGACTTGTAGTCGCCAAATTACTTATAGTCAGTTGAATGTCTGCTACTAATACTCTAATGACTGTTAGTTGACATATAGTTGAAAAGTTACTTATAGTTAGTAGAATGTCTAAAGTGGACTATCGAAATAAAGTGTTACCGAAAAATATGCTGTTCCCTCAAAATAGGATCCTGAGGCCACGACATATCAGGAGAAAAATCTGTAGCCACAGTTTTCCAATCCGTCGCCTCAGATTATAAAACATACTCTCGGATTCTTTAATTGTTGCCTCAGTTTAACAAATTGTGTCCACTGATTAATAAAAATTAAAAAAATACCCGCAAATTTCCAATCCGTGTGCTCAGATTTGTAAACCGTACCTTCGGTTTTTCAATCCGTACCCACAAATTCATAATCCATGCACACGCTTTCGCAATCCGTTCCCACAGTTTTGCAAACTGTACTTAAGGATTTGTGGCCTGTTCCTCATTTTAGAAGCTCCCACACTGTTTTACTCAATAAAGTGAAGTTTCAGCTATATAAAGTATTAAATTCTAAAGTTTAATTGTGTATTAAGAAATATTGTTGTTTTAGTGGACTCGATTAAAATAAGTTCAGAGTACTCATAACTATTGTTGGTGTACTTTCAATACGAAATACATTTTACCAGCACTTTTAATACAAAATACATCAAACATTTCCATGACAACTTCAGTCGGCCAAGGACCATAAGACTTCATTCATTCTTCAAAACCATAGGATTTATTATTAATATATAATAATAATAATTAATATTCATTAGCGCTGCCCCCGTAGGTGCTAGGCCTTTTACTGAAATTTACATTGAGAGCCAAATGTGCTTCATTGGCACGGAGCGAGCCTTGAAAAATAAGCGTGGCATGGTTGTTGGTGCCAGACGGGCCGCTCTGAGTATTTCACAATCTGCTCAGTTACTGGAATTTTCATGCACAACCATTTCTAGGGTTTACAAAGAATGGTGTGAAAAAGGGAAAAACATCCAGTATGCGGCAGTCCTGTGGGCGAAAATGCCTTGTTGATGCTAGAGGTCAGAGGAGAATGGGCCGACTGATTCAAGCTGACAGAAGAGCAACTTTGACTGAAATAACCACTCGTTACAACCGAGGTATGCAGCAAAGCATTTGTGAAGCCACAACACGCACAACCTTGAGGCAGATGGGCTACAACAGCAGAAGACCCCACCGGGAACCACTCATCTCCACTACAAATAGGAAAAAGAGGCTACAATTTGCAAGAGCTCACCAAAATTGGACAGTTGAAGACTGGAAAAAATGTTGCCTGGTCTGATGAGTAGATGGTAGAGTCAGAATTTGGCGTAAACAGAATGAGAACATGGATCCTTCATGCCTTGTTACCACTGTGCAGGCTGGTGGTGGTGGTATAATGGTGTGGGGGATGTTTTCTTGGCACACTTTAGGCCCCTTAGTGCCAATTGGGCATTGTTCAAATGCCACGGCCTACCTGAGCATTGTTTCTGACCATGTCTATCCCTTTATGGCCACCATGTACCTATCCTCTGATGGCTACTTCCAGCAGGATAATGCACCATGTCACAAAGCTCGAATCATTTCAAATTGGTTTCTTGAACATGACAATGAGTTCACTGTACTAAAATGGCCCCCACAGTTACCAGATCTCAACCCAATAGAGCATCTTTGGGATGTGGTGGAACGGGAGCTCCGTGCCCTGGATGTGCATCCCACAAATCTCCATCAACTGCAAGATGCTATCCTATCAATATGGGCCAACATTTCTAAAGAATGCTTTAAGGGGGTCAAACACAGTATTAGTTTGGTGTTCCTAATGATCCTTTAGGTGAGTGTATTACAGTGCCCTTTTTACTCTGCATGATATGTCATGGACTGCCTCTGTCAAGGATTTATTGACGTGTGTTTAGATATTCTTCAGCCACCATGCTGATGGCATCTATATCGCATCAACTCCATGACGCAGCACTGAAATTCCTCTTTAAAAGGGAATTAACTTACCTCAGACTTATAATTCACTCACAAATATATTAAGCAGTAAAAACTGTTTTCATCATTGATAATAATAATAAATGTTTCTTGAGCACCAAATCAGCTTTAAATTTTATGACTTTCGGTCAAAACAAGTTACCGTCTTTGCTTTAAAGTAATCAGGTCCACAGAGGCATTGAAGTGTGTGTGTTTGTGTGTGTTGTAAAATGTGCGTTGTATACCTGAAAGATATTGGATCTCACTCCAGCTGCTAAAGCGATGTATCCGGCAGAGTTGCCACTGAGCTCAACAGTGAGGCTGATGTTAGTTAAGTTAACTGAGGTGAAGAAACACTGAGAGCTACCCGAAGGATCACATCCTTTAGGGTTGTCCAAACATATTTTGGTTTTTCCACAGTCATTGCGGGTGATGTTGGTCTATGAAAAATAAAAATCAGAAAAAATATATACATATTAGTTATGCCTTTGTCAACATCAACGGCCTATACTGCTTTCATAACAATCACATATTGATTCTAAACAAATTACCTATTTGTCTGTCATTGTTTAATAATTGTGGAAAGAAGTAAATGGTATTCTTACAGTCAAAGTTGTTGGTGTTGATGAGATGCTTTGCGCCTTAATGAAAGACACTGCACAGCCTATCACGCAAATCACTAAACACATCCGCTTACTCTCCATGTCTGAGGAAAAGATTATATATGCATTTAATAAAATATATCTAAATTATAATGATACATCTGATATCATACACATTTATGGAGTAAATGGATTACAATTAAGATAAAACATTTTATAATTAAACTAAATGTTAATACTAATACTACTATTATATTCTGCAATACTATTCTGCAAACAAGCATGTTTATTCAGAAAGCTGTTCAAATTACAAATGGACAATTGTTCAAGAATAGAAGGGTTTGATTTAAAATAAACAAAGTTTTAGGGTTCTGAAAACTATAAATTGAATATACATTACAAAGTAAAAGATTAGATTTTAGTTAAAATCTAGTTCCTTCCAGCACAAGATCTTGCACAAACCTGCGGTACTCATGAAAATTCTCTAAAGTTATAATCATGCACATTTTCAGCTCAATTTTGCATATAGTTATTCTGATAATTCAGTTTGTTATGAAAACTATATTTATATAATAATAATAATAATAATAATAATATATATATATATATATATATATATATATATATATAAAATCCAGGATTAGGGTTTAGTTCAATTATGACATTTAAGTAGCTTTTCTAAACTTGCCTTTGAAAAAAATATTACTGGTGTGACTGTGAGACAAAACAATGTTACTGACATATTTTCAGATATGTCCGTGCAAGTTGTTTTCAGTTAAAACAGCTCAAACATGCATTTTAGTCTGGGACTAGGCTTAAGCCTTCTCTTTTGGGGGTAAGTGCATTAGTATATTAAACTGCAAAACATAAAAATGCAATTTACTATACAATATAACTACACTGTAAAAAAAATAATAAAAAAAAATAAAAAAAAATAATAATATATATATATATATATATATATATATATATATTTATTTATTAGTTAAGTAAACTTAATTTAGTGTTTTTTGAATTGATTTATCCAATGCATTTCTATTTGCAAAATTAAAAAATAGAAAAGAACCACCGCTCATCCGTCAAAAAAAGTATTGTGGAGAGGTGCTGCTACATTTGCTACAATGCTACAAAATTGTAAAAATACAGCAGCCGCACACTCAAAACACTGTGCAAGATCAATTTATTTGCAAGCTTTCGGTCTTGCGACCTTCTTCAGGCATAAAGCTTGCAAATAAATTGATCTTGCACAGTGTTTTGAGTGTGCGGCTGCTGTATTTTTACAATATTTGCAAAATGAAAAAAGTTATTTCAACTCAACTAAAATTCAAAAAAGTGCACGCAAAAAAAAGGTACTTTTTTTTTTTACAGTGGTCTATAAGACTTTTGAATATATTAACTTCAATAATTGCCATGATTAAATAAACATCAAAATACTGATGAAAATTAAATAAATTACGCAAACCTAAATCAAAATCATAAACTTTGCATAAGATATGCTTCTTTTACTTCTACCTGTAGATGTCTTCACCAGTAGGTAGGTTGATCTTCAATCCCTTGGAAAATGAGTAATGAATTTCTTCATGTTTATATCTTAAATAGAAGTCAAAGCCCACTGAACCGGATTGGAAATGAGCACACCCCATTGAATAAAAGCAAAAAAGTGACATGTGAAGGCCAATTATGGCCATACTCGGAATTGGTCCTCTGCATTTAACTCATCTGTATGTTTACACAACAGAGAGACTATATAGGGCACCATCCATCAAACTGACAGTTTTATTGCTGCCCTATGATTGGTTCCCGCCCTAAGCCCCGCCCCTTTTACCCCTCCCACCCACTTCCGGTCTGACCATCTGGAGCGTGGGAATTCTCCCACGCTAGCTCCGCCCCTTCCCACCCCCCACCACCCCCACTTCCGGAGAGATCATGTGACCGTGGGAATTCTCCAACGGTACGGAACCCCGCCCATCCGACCCGGTACGGAACCCCTCCCATCCGACCCGGTTCCGGACAGGACACCTGCTGTACACCTGTTACGGGCACCTGTCTTGTTCAATGTAAAAATGTTCAAAATAATGGAAAAACATTCAAAACAATACATTTGAATCTTTTTAAGAAGGATGACAGAAAACAGATAGGTTTAGTGTTTTTTATTAAAGAAAGGGTTTTCACGTTTACATTTGAAATCTTTTTTACTTTCACACATTTGTAAAAATTGTTAAATAGGATTTTCTCAAATTACATCAAGCAAATAGTTATATTTTCCATCATACATTTAAAAAAGTTGTACTTTTCACATAACACAGTGCTTAAAACCATTAAGACCGTTTATATCATTAAGACCAGTACAGGTATTTTACCTTCACACATTATTTTGTAAAATGTTCCATTTTATATAAACCAGCTGTTTAAAAGGTGTTTTCTTAAAGTTATCTTAATGTTTTAGTATGAAAGCATCTAAAACAACGTGTATTAAAATTATATCATGCAAATAGATCTAATTACTATATTTGAAGAAGTATTTTTTCACAATTACCTAGTGTTTAAAGCCATTAAGACCAGTACAGGTATTTACCTTCACACATTATTTTGTAAAATGTTCTTAAAGTTATCAAAATGTTTTAGTATGAAAACATCTAAAACAACACGTATTAACATGATATCAAGCAAATAGTTCTATTTTCTAACATATATTTGAAGAAAAGTTGTACTTTTCACATAACACATAGTGTTTAAAGCCATTAAGACCAGTACAGGTATTTACCTTCACACATTATTTTGTAAAATGTTCCATTTTATATAAACCAACTGTTTTAAAATGTGTTTTCTTAAAGTTATCTTAATGTTTTAGTATGAAAGCATCTAAAACAACATGTATTAAAATTATATCAAACAAATAGGTCTATTTTCTATCATACATTTCACATAACACGTATAGTGCTTAAAACTATTAAGTCCCATTTATATCATTAAGATACATGTCTTTGGTGTTCATACACTTAAAACATTAATGAAAAAGTTTAAACAGCATTTCTTAAAGTGATCAAAATGTTTTAGTTCTTAAAACATCTAAAATGTTAAAACGTTAAAAGATCAACATCCAGTTATTTACAGAAAAGTAAAACGAGTTAAGAGTTTTTTTTTTCATTACAAAAAGATACATTTACACATTATTTAAAAGTATTAAAATGTTGTATAAAGTTAAAATACACACATCTTTAGCGTTTTTACACATTTTGTAAAATGTTAAAATGCATTTTCTAAAATGAAAACATCAAACAAATATTAAAGCGTATCAAAACTTTGTGTTAAAAATCACAATATTAAAAATACATACATTTAAAAACTGACTTACGTTTTTTACATCCACGTTTTGTTGAAAGAGAACCAAAACTCTTATTATCCGTCTCCAAAGATGTATCCGGCGATAAATATATATTCAACAGCAGCAGTTTATCCAGAAGGTATAGATCCATCTCCAAAAGGTATATCAAACTCCGAAACTTAGAGATTTTTATCCCAAAAGTCCTCGTGAGGAGCTCCGCGAAACGCGTCCACGCTCCTACACCCAAAAAGTTAGAATGGCGTACCTGAGGTCCTGACACCTGTCAGACCTAGACTCCACCCCTAGACCCTCCCACAACACGTGATCAGATGACGCGGGCGTGGGAAAATAGAATACAAAGTTCCCACGATCCGTGTACGCGCACACACGCACGCGCATATACACACACACACCCGGAGCGTGGGAGAATTTCACACGGCCTACATCCAGCCCCACACACACAAACCCCCTCCCCATAGTGTGACGGGATAAAGGAGGGCTGTTTAAAAATCAGTCTCTAAAATTCACAAGTTGGACCGTCTGACAGAGTGGATTATAAGAAACACGAAACCTGCACGAGACCACGGCACGGATTTTGTGTGTTGTTTAACAACGGGGACAAGATACATACTTCTTGCGGATCATATCAATAAACAACCTGAGGATTATGTCATATCATTTGCCAGCCCATTTGCAGTGATTTTGGAAAGGGCGCTCGCGGCCTATTTCTGAGGATTTACAGTGTTGGAATATATTTTTTCTAAAATCACTTGGCTTTTTTAAACGGTAGCCTACGACGCATTTGGATCTGTTAAGGGATACGCACCATAGGATTACCGTCTGCAACGAACTCACAGAAAAGCATCGATCGGCTGAATACATTTTGTGATTATTTATCCTTTTTCTATGTAAAGTATACTTTTGAATTGCCAGTGTATAAAATGTGCAATATAAATAAACTTACCATGCATTGCTTTGCCTGTCACAGGAGAACTTATATTTATTTTACAACTCTATGATCTCTAACAGGGTAGATTTGGCACACACACACACACGAAACGACGTGCTTTTAACTTTTAAAAAGTGAAGCGTTGTATTGGGTAACGGATCAACTCTTTAAAGAAGAGTTTTGTTTTCCACATACAATTAAAAACTTTTAAAAACAATATAGGCTAGGTTATGTATAAAGTTAAAATGCAATGGTTTAGTATTCGTACATTTTACAACGTTATCTGAAGAAAGTTAGAATGTGATCCTTCACATAGGCTACAGATTTAAAACCGTTCAAAACAACATCCCAATGTGCATTCATTTAAAACAAGTTTTAAAAATAAAACAAAAAAGAATACATCAAATAAAAGTTCGAGTTCTCTAACATTACAATAGGCCCTTGCTACTAAAGTTTAGTTTTAAGTTCCGTATGATAGGCCTACATCACTCATCGACGGTAGAAATTTCATGATGCAGCCTATTAGATCAGTGTGTGAAACCGTGTCTCCGTCCATCTAACACTAGATTTATTTATAATTAGGCCTACACTAAATAACATTTATAAAAATAATAGTTGTCTAAAAAAATTAAAATAAAAAAATTAACTATCTTACTGATTTATTCACTCGTCGATAGGATAATCCACATCGCTCAATGGTGAAATCTGATCATTGTTTGAGAATGCGTTTTTGAAGTAAAAAAATATGAATCTGTTCAAAACTATGTGCTTTAAACTTTTTTTTTTAAAAAGTGAAATGTAAGCGATAGGCAAACAGGCATGCTACACTTTCACATACAACTTTAATAACTTTTTAAATGATACGGACCTTTAAAATACAAAGGTTTATAGGCTAGTATTTAAAACGTTATTAGGCCTATCAGAACAATTTAAAACAGGTTAGAATGTTTTCCTTCACATAACCTACAGATTTTAAAACCAGTTAAAAACAAAAAAGTCAACGTTAAATCTTTTAAAACAAGTTATAGAATGTCTTTCACGAACAACTTTTAAAGATAGGTCTACCAGAAAAATGGTAAATTATGTTTTAAACAATGCTTTAACATATCAACAGTTAAAAAATACATAAAACGAATAGTTTTTAAGCAAAACTTTTTAACATTTCAATTCACTACTAAACTTTTGTTTAGTTTTTAGCTAAAATATATCTTTCCGCAAAGCATCCTCGCGGCTCGCGCTCCAAAAGCAAAACATGAATGAGAAATAGACGGTCTCTGAGTCTCCGCCCACCTAGGCTACAACTCCGACAACGCGTGAGAATTATACACATGTGCAGAGGTAGGCCTATAGCTACAGATTTCAATCTTGGTAAAAAGACTTAAAACAACGTTTTACATTTTATTTAATTGAGTTATAAATTCATTCACTAGATCTTTCTTAGCCTAATATTTTCAAACGGTCCTCTAGCACAGCGCTCCGACACACGCACACACATAGAGCGCCTAAACTTTTACGACATCAGAGAGAGAGAGAGCATCCTTTTTTTACCATGCTATGCCTAGAAAAACGAGAAATGATCTCTCGTGAACTCTGAATGGTATTGCGAGCTTTGGGGTGATACTGTAGGCCATACTTGTCGGTTTTCTCAACAAGAAATTGATGAATGCTAAAGTCGACATCAAAATGTACCCTATACTTTGTTAGCCCATATTAGTCTTGTGGTGAACAATTAATCAGTGCGTGTTAATACACAGGGAAAATGGTATGCCATGGTAATCTTTTATCAAAATCTGAAAAGTTACGTCTGGAAATGGCATTCCTTTTCTGATGACGTCAGTTTGACGGCTTGGGTTGAAAACGCTTAACCACTCCCATCAAACCCTGCTATGAGGAGAGATGGAGAGGAGGAGCTCTAGAGTAAACCCCTCCCCTCTGTTCAATACCCCCCCTTTCACAGGGAAATCGTCACAACACTGGAGAAAAGTTGTTTTGCAACTTCCGGTTATGGGGACTTTAAAAACATTAATACAACTCTTTGCTTTACAAAAACTGTTATTACACTAAAACAAGACACAAAATAAGATATTTAATTTACCCCTACAGCTAGTCATATAGTTAATTATTTTTTATTCTGTAGTTTTACAGACCTAAAACCATGATGCTTCAAAGTATAGATTAGAAGTAGTCAAAGACACAAACGATTTTGAACATTTATATACATTTGTGTGTTGCAAAAGCAGAAGTCTACCTTCTTTAAATAAAGATTTACCTCTATTTATGCTTTAATTTCTTTAAAACAATCAGGTGATCTGTGTTATTTCTGTGATTACTTAAGAATTTAAGTGATAGTCTTTCTGTTTGAGAATGCTTGACTATCTATGACTATCCCTCTATCTATGATGCTGAATCACACAAAGTATAAACACGAAAAGTAAGTGCATGCTGTTTTACACTTAAACTATTACCTCAGAATCACTTGAGTTAAATTAAAGCTTGAGTTAAGTTAAAACCAAACGTATCTTCATACCTGTTGTGCCAGACACAAATTGTTCTAAGAAATCTTTTTTGTTTTATAAATACACTTTTCTTATTTCTACAAATATCGGGGCTATATGAAGTTAATACACAATGAAACGAGAATAATGCTACCAAATATGTCTGACACAATGTTTTAAGAAAAGGCACTGTTTTAAAATACAGATGTTTTTTTCTTTTGACAAACCTACAATTCCTATTATCTCACCCCGGTGATGTTTAACATCCAAGAGTTGAAGAAGCAGTTCTTTATGCAAAAAAGCAAATTAATTTAAAAACAACAACAATACAAATAGTTTAAGTTGACATAAACAAAACATCCCCTGATCATCCCTTAAGTTATAGTAAACATTTACAATGTGTAATTCTGTCAGTTTGACATGACGTACCTGCACCATATTATTGTAAAGCAAACACATTTGAGGGTTAACTACGGAAAAGCCGCATCAGTTTTGAATGTTTGTAAGTGGCATTTTATATTTTAGCCGATTACGATGTTTACATATTGTTTATATTTATTTTTGGACAGTTTGCAAAACTATAGTATACGAGCGTGGTCAAAAGTGTTAAAGAATATGATGTGTAATACTGTTATGAGCTCAGCCACGACCACAAAAGAAAGATTTTTTTAAAAACAATTTTTTCAATTTATTTCAACAATACATTGAGAGATATATCCATTGAAACGTTATACAGTATATGCACAAATTGAAACGTTATTCGGTATATTCATACATTGAAGCGTTATACAGTATATTCATAGGCTTACAATCATTTCATTTTTTAGATTTGTTACACGTCTGGTATCCTCCGCACAGACGTTATTGGAATCACACGCGGCATCAATTACTTGCATCAAGTCACCCATCTGGCGTCTAAAATAATCTTTAAACATACAGTCTATGGTAACTCTTAAACGACACTCTTTGGTCATGGCGCACTCGTACACCGTAGGGTTGTGCGCAGCATCATTCAGAACTCAACGGACAGTCAATCTCCATCATGTTTTTTGATTTTTAGAACAAAACTTCGTGGATGGTATAAACTTTGTCCCCTATTCGATGTTGAAAGATTCGGATAGTTCCTGGAATGTCGTGCGATTGAGTCTTTGCAGCACCATCGTCCAAGTCTTGTGCATTAACACTCTCAAGTTTGGGTTTATGGGTCAGATCCTCCAAAGTATTATTAGTCAAAGAAGCGCAAGTAGTGTCATGCTCAGACATACAGGAGTGTTGAAGCGGTCTTTGGTTGTCCATGTAACAATCAGACAATGTTCCTTCAACCTTTGATCGATGTGATGTTGCAGTACCACAGGTGTCCACACTGGTATTTGCTCGGGTCCGGTGGTTAGGTCAGCTGTGTCAGGAGGTCAACTGAGGTCTGTGTATCTGGAAGATTATCAGGTTGGATATAGGTCTACCCCTCCGGAGGGGGTGTATAGGGGATGTAGCCGTCATGACGTCGTAAACAGTGGGTGTAACCGTTTGTTTTTGACATACACAGCGGACATGATGCCTGAAAGAAGTTTATTATTTTCACTCCAATTACAATTTTTTATTAGACTTTACAAGGTCAAAACATAGCCTACGTATGAGCGGATTGTTCGCAATAAGAGCCGTAACAAGCATTTAGAAAGTAAATAGGATGTAATTTCATTTTGTGCAGGCCTAAAGTTAAGTTATACAATATTAATATGTTAAAGTTCAGTTATAGACCTTTAGCGCATTCAAATGTGTTGATAAAAGTGTTACAACCCACCCCACCCCTGTCAGTCACTGTTTAGCTAGCTGTAGTAGCATACTGGTTTGAAATTAGCAGGGGAAAAACTGCATCACATGCTACATAAGAAACTAAATTTTAATCTAATATAAGTCAAACTATTTTATCTGCAATAGTTTAGATACTAGACAAAAAATAGTCTTGGTCAAAAAAAGTACTTTTTTACCTAAAAATCATTTTTTCTCTATAAATTTAGAATGTGTCGGTTTACAGACTTGACAACTATGTTTTCTTGTCTTTGTTTCGTGAAATCTTTTAATTGAATAACATAGATTTCAACGTACAAACGCACATTCGCAACTCTTGTAAATGTTTTCTTTTTGCTGTAGATTAGATGATGCAGGCATCACCAGTGATAGGTGTGAGAGAGACGAACGCAAGACATTTCTACCGGCTGACGACATTCTAAGAAAACATAGTTGTCAAGTCTGGAAACCGACACATTCTAAATTTATAGAGAAAAAATGATTTTTAGGTAAAAAAGTAATTTTTTTGACCAAGACTATTTTTTGTCTAGTATCTAAACTATTGCAGATAAAATAGTTTGACTTATATTAGATTAAAATTTAGTTTCTTATGTAGCATCCGATGCAGTTTTTCCCTGCTAATTTCAAACCAGTATGCTACTACAGCTACCTAAACAGTGACTGACAGGGGTGGGGTGGGTTGTAACACTTCTTGAAAAAGGGTTACAACCATCCCCTATCATAGAACTGATTGATTTTAATATTTTTATAGAATGCCTAGGCAGTGGAAAAGAGAGACAAACAGAGGTGTGAATGCCAGTTTAAAAAAAAAAAAAAAAAAAGCATCCGATGAGGTCACGAAAAAGGGCAAGTCAGTCAGATCAGCTGACACACACACACACACACACACACACACACACACACACACACACACACACACACACACACACACACACACACAGATATATATATTTTGTTAGAAGTTGTAATATGTTTATCAATAGCCTACTGTTAAGTAAATTCGTTCAAGTAGACACATTTACATATACACACACACACACACACACAAGTTAATCAGACAGTCTGTTCCAGAGAGGGAGTGAGACATTGTTATTTTATGTCAATAGACCTGTTTTTGAAGCATTTCATATAGTGTGGCATCCATTTTAGCTTATTTTGTGTAATTGTTACAACTTACCCAGCATTGTATAAAAATTTGAGAACTCTAGCTACAAAATTCAGTGAGTTATAGTTACTGAAGCAAAAAGTGTTACAACCATACCCGGTCTCCCCTACGCAAGACATTTCTACCGGCTGAAGACATTCTAAGAACACATAGTTGTTTTCAAAGTTTGTTTTTCAAATTGTAAGGAAAATAGACACGCCGCACTAGATTGAGAAGAATGGTGATGTTAAAAATTTATAACAATTTCAAAACCTTGTGTTTCAGAAGAAATGCAAACAAAATCAAATATGCATAAAACACAAAGGTGTTCAAAATGTTACATGCTAACATTGTTTCAGAGTCGGTATGCTCCGGTGAAAACTTTGAGGCTGAGAACATTAGCACTGTTAAACATACGGTTCAATAGTGATGTTCAATATAAACAAGAATCAATGCGACTGAGCTTGTTTCACATATAACCGTTTATAGTTAGATATAATAGTTAGATAATTTATCTAACAATTGAAATTTACGATATGTTAAAACATTTTGGTATTCTGATACTGCTTCGGCATGTTTTCATGAAAAGAAAAACAAAATATGAAGACATTAAACACAACGTCTAGAGATGATTAGACCTAAAAGACAGATATCTAAAACTCTGTTGTCAAAGTATTGATGTGGACAGAATAAAAACGAATCACCCCCATCTTTCACTTAATACCACTTATCATTTGTAATTCATTAACTGTTGTTTAGTGACATACACAAAATAGCTGTGTATCTGTGCTGTGAAATGCACATCTTTAAGTGTAATAGTTTACAGAAAAAACAGCAATACCCATCTTTCATGTCGATGTTTCGTAGACATAGCAGAAAGATGCTCTAAAAGAAATATAATTTTAGTCTTAAACACATAGACGACTGTAATTTAATACTCTTTATGCCATATTTGTACGTGTTTTTCATAAATTCCTAAAAATTCCTAAAAATTTAGATTTTTTTTTTCTAAAATATAAAATGCCACTTACAAACATTCAAAACTGATCACAAGTGGTTTTTCTATATTCATTTTAATTGTCTCATGTATTTACTTTTTAGCAAGTTGACCTCTATAGAGTCTACTTTTGTGCAAACATAATCTTTGAATTTTATCCATATCCTTTACAAGGACAGGATAACGTTAACCGTCAAATGTGTTTGCTTTACAATAATATGGTGCAAGTACGTCATGTCAAACTGACAGAATTACACATTGTAAATGTTTACTATAACTTAAGGGATGATCAGGGGGTGTTTTGTTTATGTCAACTTAAACTATTTGTATTGTTGTTGTTTTTAAATTAATTTGCTTTTTTGCATAAAGAACTGCTTCTTCAGCTCTTGGATGTTAAACACCACCGGGGTGAGATCATTGGAATTGTAGGTTTGTCAAAATGTGGCAGTATGAGTCTAATGAGTGACGCTCCTTTGGTCACTCTCCGTGTGACGCTCCGCCCTATAAATAGCGCGTAATCCTTCTGACGTTCTCTCTTGCTCATTGGTGACAGGAAGTTGCGTTGTGCTTCCTGGTCTCGTTCCCCGTGTGCGGTGCTGTGCTGCGCTAACAGATCTCCGGTCGGATGGACGAACTTTCATCTCGTCGTTCAATTTATTGAACCGCTGAACACAATGCATTACCAGTGCTGTGGGCACTTGTCGAGCTTTTTCCCTCAGTTATGTCTGAATGATGGCTAACAAGAATGAGGCCAGTTTAGCCGGAGATCATCACTAGCTGCACAGGACCGATTCGCTGGCTGCTGTTTTGCTCTGTTTTGTTTTGTTTGGCTCTGTGTTGCTTTGTTTTGTGTTTTGCTTTTGCCGTTTTGCCTGCGGCTATATTGTGCCTCGTTGTCTGCGTTTAAGGCTGTTTCGTGTACATCTCTGTTTTGTTTATGTCTCTGTCTGACCTGCAAACGTGCCGCTTTGCCCGGGCCACTGCCTTGTTTGTGTAAATGACGTATCAGCGAGTGGAGTAGATCGCTGGATGCTTGTCTTTGCTATCACGGCCACTGGGTAGTTACGGCTGTCTGGCCAGAAGTATGTGGCATTCGTTACAGGAGTGCTCTTGTTTTTATGATATGTGACCATAGCTCAAGGGGTTGGGGCTTTATATCATTATTTTGTTGATTTAAGAAGTTTATTTTCCTGTTTTGTGTTTTTGTTTGTTTTGATTTCAATTTAGACTAAAATTGTATTTATATTTCACTTGATTTCTCTTTTTTTGGAGTTTTTGGATGTTTATATATATATTAGTTTTCTTTATACTGCCGTACTATAACCATTGTTGGTTTTGGCAGTCATTTTGTATTTTGTGATTTAAGTTTATTTTTGTTTTGGTTTCTTTTATTGAATTGAGAAATGTTTATTGATTTGTTTGTTTTTGTGATAAGAAAAATATTGCTTTTCTTCGATTTCTGTATTTTCTTTTTGGTAAACCTTTGTTGAAAGAGTGTGGTTGTGCGCATTTTCTGTTTGTTTCTTTTTTTTGTTATAGAACTGAGAGCCGATGGTGGTATTGGTGTCAGGGTGGCATTATCCCCGTTTGGAGTGCTGTTGACTTCCCTGTTTGCATTGGTGTTTATTGGGGTGTTTGTGTGTTTACTGGGGGGGGGGGGTTCCTGGGATCTTTTACTACCTTTTGAGTCCTTTGCCTCCATCGGTAAGCCTCAGCAAGTTTGTTTCTTTCTTTTCTTTCTTTTTTTCTTTTTTTTGTGTTCTCTTCCCCGGAGAGATGACTGTTTTAAACTGTTAAATTATTTAAATTAATAAATGTTGTGCCTTCAAAATTGAACATTGTCTTTGGCTCTATTGTATACGTATCTGTGTGTCTTTAACTGTTAGATTTATAGAGCTTGAAAAGAGAAAAATCATTCTCTGGGTGAAATTCCCAGGGTGGCGTAGTCGGTGTTTAGTCTGTCCTCGCCGAGTGCCACATTTGGCGTAGTCGGCAGGGTTGCAATTTGATGCCAAGGACGTGTTCAATTTTGTTGTATGTGTTTTAGTTTTTTTTCTTGTGTTACAGGCAAAACAGCAGCCGGCGACTTTCCCCCATCTTTCTATCTCCTAACGGTCGAGTTTCTCTTTGCTGGGTAGGGTAAGTATGGAGGGAGAGATACCAGAGTTGAGGGACTTAGTGGAGCAGATGAGAGCAGATAATGAGAAACTGCGCCGGGAGCAGGCGTGGCCGTTATGGCAAGAGGACTTGTAGCAAGTCTCTCTCGTGTAGCCGTCAAGGCAAGAGGACTTTTAGCAAGTCTCTCACGTGTGTTTCTCATCGTATGGCCGTCATGGCAAGAGGACTTGTAGCAAGTCTCTCTCATGTTTCTCGTCGTGTAGCCGTCAAGGCAAGAGGACTTTTAGCAAGTCTCTCACATGTATTTCTCATCGTATGACCGTCAAGGCAAGAGGACTTGTAGCAAGTCTCTCTCATGTGTTTCTCGTCGTGTAGCCGTCAAGGCAAGAGGACTTGTAGTAAGTCTCTCTCATGTGTTTCTCGTCATGTAGCCGTCAAGGCAAGAGGACTTGTAGCAAGTCTCTCTCATGTGTTTCTCGTCATGTAGCCGTCAAGGCAAGAGGACTTGTAGCAAGTCTCTCTCATGTGTTTCTCGTCGTGTAGCCGTCAAGGCAAGAGGACTTGTAGCAAGTCTCTCTCATGTGTTTCTCGTCATGTAGCCGTTAAGGCAAGAGGACTTGTAGCAAGTCTCTCTCATGTGTTTCTCGTTGTGTAGCCGTCAAGGCAAGAGTACTTGTAGCAAGTCTCTCTCGTGTTTCTCGTCGTGTAGCCGTCAAGGCAGGAGGACTTG
Organism: Semotilus atromaculatus; assembly: GCA_031834385.1. NCBI lineage: Eukaryota > Metazoa > Chordata > Actinopteri > Cypriniformes > Leuciscidae > Semotilus > Semotilus atromaculatus. Next base: position 8,187,494 of record JAULUF010000041.1, on the reverse strand, counting down.
TAGCGAGTCTCTCTCATGTGTTTCTCGTTGTGTAGCCGTCAAGGCAAGAGGACTTGTAGCAAGTCTCTCTCATGTGTTTCTCGTCGTGTAGCCGTCAAGGCAAGAGGACTTGTAGCAAGTCTCTCTCATGTGTTTCTCATCATGTAGTTGTCATGGTAAAGAGTATTTGTAAAGTATCATCTTCTGGTGTAAGATCCAGTGATGAATCGGCTCCCCGTTAGGGTCTGGGATTAAAGCACCAGATTTGAGACTGTATCATCGGGGCGATGATACAAAAGCAGGGGGTAGATTGTGGCAGTATGAGTCTAATGAGTGACGCTCCATTGGTCACTCTCCGTGTGACGCTCCGCCCTATAAATAGCGCGTAATCCTTCTGACGTTCTCTCTTGCTCATTGGTGACAGGAAGTTGCGTTGTGCTTCCTGGTCTCGTTCCCCGTGTGCGGTGCTGTGCTGCGCTAACAGATCTCCGGTCGGATGGACGAACTTTCATCTCGTCGTTCAATTTATTGAACCGCTGAACACAATGCATTACCAGTGCTGTGGGCACTTGTCGAGCTTTTTCCCTCAGTTATGTCTGAATGATGGCTAACAAGAATGAGGCCAGTTTAGCCGGAGATCATCACTAGCTGCACAGGACCGATTCGCTGGCTGCTGTTTTGCTCTGTTTTGTTTTGTTTGGCTCTGTGTTGCTTTGTTTTGTGTTTTGCTTTTGCCGTTTTGCCTGCGGCTATATTGTGCCTCGTTGTCTGCGTTTAAGGCTGTTTCGTGTACATCTCTGTTTTGTTTATGTCTCTGTCTGACCTGCAAACGTGCCGCTTTGCCCGGGCCACTGCCTTGTTTGTGTAAATGACGTATCAGCGAGTGGAGTAGATCGCTGGATGCTTGTCTTTGCTATCACGGCCACTGGGTAGTTACGGCTGTCTGGCCAGAAGTATGTGGCATTCGTTACAGGAGTGCTCTTGTTTTTATGATATGTGACCATAGCTCAAGGGGTTGGGGCTTTATATCATTATTTTGTTGATTTAAGAAGTTTATTTTCCTGTTTTGTGTTTTTGTTTGTTTTGATTTCAATTTAGACTAAAATTGTATTTATATTTCACTTGATTTCTCTTTTTTTGGAGTTTTTGGATGTTTATATATATATTAGTTTTCTTTATACTGCCGTACTATAACCATTGTTGGTTTTGGCAGTCATTTTGTATTTTGTGATTTAAGTTTATTTTTGTTTTGGTTTCTTTTATTGAATTGAGAAATGTTTATTGATTTGTTTGTTTTTGTGATAAGAAAAATATTGCTTTTCTTCGATTTCTGTATTTTCTTTTTGGTAAACCTTTGTTGAAAGAGTGTGGTTGTGCGCATTTTCTGTTTGTTTCTTTTTCTGTTACAGTAATTATTATTATTTTATTTTTTTGTCTCTTCCCCGAGAGATGACTGTTTTAAACTTAAATTATTTAAATTAATAAATGTTGTGCTTTCAAAATTGAACGTGGTCTTTGGCTCTATTGCACACGTACCTGTGTGTCTTTAGCTGTTGGATTTATAGATCTTGAGTAGAACAAAATCATTCTCTGGGTGAAATTCCCAGGGTGGCGTAGTCGGTGTTTAGTCTGTCCTCGCCAGAGTGCCACAAAAAGAAAAACATCTGTATTTTAAAACAGTGCCTTTTCTTAAAAACATTGTGTCAGACGTATTTGGTAGCATTATTCTCGTTTCATTGTGTATTAACTTCATATAGCCCCGATATTTGCAGAAATAAGAAAAATGTATTTATAAAACAAAAAAAGATTTCTTAGAACAATTTGTGTCTGGCACAACAGGTATGAAGATACGTTTGGTTTTAACTTAACTCAAGCTTTAATTTAACTCAAGTGATTCTGTGGTAATAGTTTAAGTGTAAAACAGCATGCACTTACTTTTCGTGTTAATACTTTGTGTGATTCAGCATCATAGATAGAGGGATAGTCATAGATTGTCAAGCATTCTCAAACAGAAAGACTATCACTTAAATTCTTAAGTAATCACAGAAATAACGCATGTCACCTGTTTTAAAGAAATTAAAGGATACATAGAGGTAAATCTTTATTTAAAGAAGGTAGCCTTCTGCTTTTGCAACACGCAAATGTATATAAATGTTCAAAATTGTGTCTTTGACTACTTCTAATCTATACTTTGAAGCATCATGGTTTTAGGTCTGTAAAAATACAGAATAAAAATAATTAACTATATGACTAGCTGTAGGGGTAAATGAAATAACTTATTTTGTGTCTTGTTTTAGTGTAATAACAGTTTTTGTAAAGCAAAGAGTTGTATAAATGTTTTAAAGTCCCCATAACCGGAAGTTGCTAAACAACTTTTCTCCAGTGTTGTGTCGATTTCCCAGTGAAATAAGAGGTTTGTTTGAGATAATCTAAATCTGCACAGATCCGATCACCGGTTAGAAATGTGTCCGAGGGACAGTCAGCCTTGCTCTGATGTCATGCAGACGTATGTCAAAAAACTTTTTTACCAAGATTGAAATCTGTAGCTATACCTCTGCACATGTGTATTCTCGTGCGTTGTCGGAGTTGTAGCCTATGTGGGCGGAGACTCACCGTCTATTTCTCATTCATGTTTTGCTTTCGGAGCGCGAGCCACGAGGATGCTGTGCGGGGCAGTGAAAGATATATTTTTAGCTAATAACTAAATAAAAGTTTAGTAGTGAATTGAAATGTTAAAAAGTTTTGCTTAAAAACTATTCGTTTTATGTATTTTTTAACTGTTGATATGTTGAAATATTGTTTAAAACATAATTTACAATTTTCCTGGTAGTCCTATCTTTAAAAGTTGTTCGTGAAAGACATTCTATAACTTGTTTTAAAAGATTTAGCGCTGACTTTCTTGTTTTTAACTGGTTTTAAAATCTGTAGGTTATGTGAAGGAAAACATTCTAACCCATTTAAAATTGTTCTGATAGGCCTAATAACGTTTTAAATACTAGCCTATAAACCTTTGTATTTTAAAGGTCCGTATCATTTAAAAAGTTATTAAAGTTGTATGTGAAAGTGTATGCCTGTTTGCCTACCGCTTACATTTCACTTTTTTAAAAGTTTAAAGCACATAGTTTTGAACAGATTCATATTTTTTACTCCAAAAAATGCATTCTCGAACAATGATCAGATTTCTCCATTGGGCGAGGTGGATTATCCTATCGAAGAGTGAATAAATCAGTAAGATAGTAAGTTTTTTTTATTTTTTTAAACAACTATTATTTTTATAAATGTTATTTAGTGTAGGCCTAATTATAAATAAATCTAGTGTTAGATGGACGGAGACTCGGCTTCACACATGTAGGCCTATCATACGGAACTTAAAACTAAACTTTAGTAGCAAGGGCCTATTGTAATGTTAGAGAACTCGAGCTTTTGTTTGATGTATTCTTTTTTATTTTATTTTTAAAACTTGTTTTAAATGAATGCACATTGGGATGTTGTTTTGAATGGTTTTTAAATCTGTAGGCCTATGTGAAGGACCGCATTCTAACTTTCTTCAGATAACGTTGTAAATGTACGAATACTAAACCATTGCATTTTTAACTTTATACATAGCCTAGCCTACATTGTTTTAAAAGTTTTTAATTGTATGTGGAAAACAAAACTCTTCTTTAAAGAGTTGATCCGTTACCCGATACAACGCTTCACTTTTTAAACGTTAAAATCACGTCGTTTCGTGTGTGTGTGTGTGTGGCAAATCTACCCTGTTAGGGATCGTAGACTTGTAAAATAAATATAAGTTCTCCTGTGACATAGGCAAAGCAATGCATGGCAAGTTTATTTATATTGCACATTTTATACACTGGCAATTCAAAAGTACTTTACATAGAAAAGGATAAATAATCACAAAATGTATTCAGTCTGTGAGTTCGTTGCAGACGGTAATCCTATGGTGCGTATCCCAAAACAGCCAAGTGATTTTAGAAAAAATATATTCCAACACAGTAAATCCTCAGAAATAGGTAATGATTTCCAAAATCATTGCAAATGGGCTGGCAAATGATATGACATAATCCTCAGGTTGTTTATTGATATGATCCGCAAGAAGTATGTATCTTATCCCCGTTGTTAAACAACATCCGAAATCCGTGCTGGCATCACAGGTTTCTTATAATCCACTCTGTCAGACGGTCCACAGTCACTGAGTTTAGAGACAAGAGTTTTTAAACAACAACCTGTGCCTTGTCACAATATGGGAGGGATTTGTGTGCGCGTGGGTCTGGTTGGGGGGGCCGTGTGAAATTCTCCCACGCTCCAAGTGTGTGTGTGTGTGTGTGTGTGTGTGTGTGTGTGTGCGTGCGCGTGCGCGTGCGTGACCCGTGGGAGCTTTGAGTTCTATTTTCCCACGCCCACGTCATCTGACCACGTGTTGTGGGTGGATCTAGGGGTGGAGTCTAGGTCTGTCTGGTGTCAGGACCCCAGGTACCCCATTCTAACGTTTGGGATGTAAGAGAGCGGATGCGTTTCGCGGAGCTCCTCACGAGGACTTTTGGGATAAAAATCTCTAAGTTTTGGAGTTTGATATACCTTTTGGAGATGGATGCTGTTGGTTATATCGATGGTGTTGGATTAAATCTTTGGAGACGGATAATAAAAGTTTTGGTTTCAACAAAACGTGGATGTAAAAAACGTAAGTCAGTTTTTAAATGTATGTATTTTTAATATTGTGATTTTTAACATAACGTTTTGATACGCTTTAATATTTTGTTTAATGTTTCCATTTTAGAAAATGCATTTTAACATTTTACAAAATCTGTAAAAACGCTAAAGATGTGTGTATTTTAACTTTATACAACATTTTAATACTTTTAAACAACGTGTAATTGTGAAAAGTACTACTTTTCTTCAAATATGTTAGAAAATAGAACTATTTGCCTGATGTAATTTTAATACAAGGTTTAGATGTTTTAAAAAACATAACTATTTACTTTTCTGTAAATTACTGAACAGTGACCTTTTAACGTTTTAATAGGTTACTAAAACATTTTGATAACTTTAAGAAAACACTCTTTAAACTTTTTCATTAATGTTTTAAGTGTATGAATACTAATGATATTATATAAATGGGGTTAATAGTTTTAAGCACTATACGTGTTATGTGAAATGTATGATAGAAAATAGACCTATTTGTCTGATATAATTTTAATACATGCGGTTTAGGATGGTTTATTAAGAAAACATAACTATTTACTTGATATAATTTTAATACAGGCTGTTTTAGTTATTATTGTGATTGAAAACAGTTGTCTTATGTAAAATGGAACATTTTACTAAATAATGTGTAAAGGTAAAGACATGTACTGTGTTTTAATGATATAAATTGACTTAATGGTTTTAAGCACTATGTGTTATGTGAAAAGTACAACTTTGTTTCAAATATATGTTAGAAAATGGAACTATTTGCTTGATATCATGTTAATACGTGTTGTTTTAGATGTTTTCATACTAAAACATTTTGATAACTTTAAGAAAACACCTTTTAAAACAGTTGGTTTATGTAAAATGGAACATTTTACAAAATAATGTGTGAAGGTAAATACCTGTACTGTGTTTTAATGATATAAATTGACTTAATGGCTTTAAACACTAGGTAATTGTGAAAAAATACTTCTTCAAATATAGTAATTAGATCTATTTGCATGATATCATTTTAATACATGTTGTTTTAGATGTTTTCATACTAAAACATTTTGATAACTTTAAGAAAAAACTTTTTAAAACAGTTGGTTTATGTAAAATGGAACATTTTACAAAATAAAGTGTGAAGGTAAATACCTGTACTGGTCTTAATGATATAAATGTCTTAATGGTTTTAAGCACTGTGTTATGTGAAAAGTACAACTTTTTTAAAATGTATGATGGAAAATAGAACTATTTGCTTGATGTAATTTGAGAAAATCCTATTTAACAATTTTTACAAATGCGTGAAAGTAAAAAAGATTTCAAATGTAAACGTGAAAAACCCTTTCTTTAATAAAAAACACTAAACCTATCTCTGTTTTCTGTCATCCTTCTTAAAAAGATTGAAAATGTATTGTTTTGAATGTTTTTTCCATCATTTTGAAATTTTTTACATTGAACAAGACAGATGCCCGTAACAGGTGTACAGCAGGTGTCCAGTCCGGAACCGGGTCGGATGGGAGGGGTTCCGTACCTCTCCGGAAGTGGGAGGGATGGGGGGGTGTGGCTTGCGTGGGAAATTCCCACGCTCCAGATGGTCAGACCGGAAGTGGGCTCCCCCATGGCCCCCACCCGTGGGAACCTTTTATTGAAGGGCCATAAATCACTCAAAGTGACATATAGTGCCCTTCATTCTCTCTAGTGTCATCTGCCAGCTGAGTTATACATAAAGAATTACCTAGCACATGTAAAGGCTCTATGTCAGGGCTGTTTTTTTTTATAAAAATCACCAATAATTCTGCTACTAAAATAAATAATAAAGGGGAGAAAGGACATCCCTGCCGAATCCCTAGTTTAACCTCAAATCTTCTTGACGTTCTTTGTGGAAGAGAAACTGAGCTATTAGTATCTTTATATATCATATATTAACCATGTAACGAATGTACACAATAATAATATACATAAAATGTATTTAAGGGGGCCGGAAGGCCAATTTAGCTCAAAAGGAATGATTCATCGATTTGCAATGAATCTTGACCGAATCACTATGGAACCGAGCAAATGACTCGTTTAGAGTTCATTTGAACGGGCCGTAATTATAACCTTGGCACAGATATAAATATCCAATCTATAGTGAAACACTATGTATTAGCAAGGTAACTTTAGATCGACAGTACAAGACATTAAATGTGCAAGCACAACACAAGGCAAATATCTTTTCAAATATAAACAAGACTTTATTGATTATCCTAAAACATAAAACTAATATCTAACACAAACACACGCACACGCATTCATACAAGTTGCAGAAAGAAAGAGAGTGAGGAAAGAATGAGTTTTAAGAGTGAGATAGTAAAATCCCAAGTTTCTATATGCACTTATAAGACATGACCTGAACGAGCCATCAATCATTAATTCAACCCTTCTATCGTTTCTCAGGCAGGTTATTAGATATTACATTAATGCACCAGTTCAGTTAAGAGTCTGGAGTGTTACTTGCATGTCCTTGCGTGGCTTAGGGAATTCCCTTTTTGCGGTGCTTCGTCAAAGGGGTTTCCCGGCCGTTGCCTGGCTGGCTGTGCCTGGAGACGTCTTGGGGCGGCCAATCACGTGGCGTGTTGGCGCGGATGAATGAAGTCTTTGAAGTTGAAGCAGGCTTTGCAGTTGAAACGTTAAAACGAAACTTTGCAGCAAAACTTAACTTAGAACCGAGACTCACAACGGAAAATAAAGGAAAACTTAGGAAAGAAAGAAAGTGAGACGAGTTAGATGGCTTGAAATGAAGCTGTTGAACCCGTTCTTCTGATCTTAATTTGGGTTCTTTGTCTCTATGCGTCTACATGGTTAGGCTACCACAACCATCGTCTGCTGTCTCCACCCGACTTGTTGTTCTGCCGAGACCTTTTCGAGAGAGAGAGCCCGCCCGACTTCTGTGTTCGGGTCTAAGATTTTAAACTCAAATGTTTGTCCCGCCTCCTGGAGGAATTTGGACAATAAGATACTTGTAAGGTTGTTTGAGAAGGGGGTATTTTCCATCATCCCCCTCGCATCGTAAATCATGTGGTATCTGTGGTTTGCTTTACTCTGCAGCTGAGCAGAGGCTTTAGTTTAGACATAATTTCCATTTTAAGACCATAAACATTTTACACAGATTTCAATCAAGCCATCTTTTGAATTAAGGGCATACGATTCTTTTGATTGGAAGCACGGTACTCTTTCATTCATACACACGGTTATAACACAATTACATGATTTATATGTGATCTAAGCATAATAGACACATAGGGGTCATATATTGTAGAAACACATAGAAATATGGTTGAACGATTATATTTGATTATATCAAGTCCATCAAGAATTGTTTTGGGATGAGTTTTATGGATTTTGATATGTAAAGTCTCGTGTCTCTGTGGGTTTTAATGGATCTCAACACTGAGGTCATTCAACGGTCTTCAAGAAGGGGGAAGTCTGTTTTACATCTCTGTCATGGGATCTCCTGACCTCGTGGCGTTAATTTAGTAGGTCCTATCCCGTGACATCTCTTGGTCCTTAAGAAAGAAGGGGTCTGTTAGTCGCAGGTGACCCCTGCTAGGGCCCTGAGCAGTACCATTTCTGAACAGATCTGTCTTTCACAATTACCAAATGTAGACAACATTATTCCTTTAGTTAAACAATAAAAGGTCTTTTTGGTTGTAGACTCTCTGGGTCTGGGGATTTGAATCTGGAATGTGAAGACTCTTTGTGGGATTATGTATGAAGTATGAACAAAATCACCCAAAAGCTTCAATTGTGTTTGGGTCCATTCTCGTTGTCGCTACAACCACCTTAATAAATTCTGACCCAAACCCAAAATGCTCCAAAGTTTTCATTGTAAATGGATGTTCAACTGAGTCAAAGGCTTTGTAAAAATCTAAGAACAGTATGAAACCATTGTCCTCGATAAAGTCCTTGTAATCTAGTAAATCAAGAACCAGTCTAATGTTGTTGTGTATAGATCTGTCTTTAAGAAATCCTGACTGAGTTTCACTAATTATCTGTCCCATGCCCTCTTTCAACCGATTAGCAAAAATCTGTGTAAATAATTTGTAATCCACATTTAATAAAGTTATTGGCCTCAGGTTATCAATATATCTCTTGTCCTTTCCCGGTTTGTGTAATAAAGTAATAATACCTTGTTTCATGGTCGTCATCAAATTATTGTTTTCAATACATTCTGTTAGGGCATTAAATAATCATTATTTTATATCTTCCCAGAAAAATGTATAAAAGTTTGAGGTTAAACCATCTTGACCCGGGCATTTGCCTATTGACAATTTGCTTTAAAGCTAAATCCAACTCCTTCATATTAATCACAGAGTCACATCTTTCTTTATAATCTGTCTCAATTTGAGGAATATATTGCTTAATGCTTTCAAGAAATAAGTAAGGGTAAGGGACAGACATATTATGTAGTTGTATTGGAATGGTAAAGAGTGTTGGTACGTGACAGGAAAGCCTCCACTCAAGGATGCAATATGATGAACAAGTCTAAGAATGTTCCACATATGGTTGAAATACCATCATTGGCCTAGAAAGATAACATTCTGGGACTCAAGACTGTAGTAGTTCCACTGAAGTAGAAAGGATGCCCTCCTTCACTGTCACACTCTGCAGCCACTCTGTGTGACTGTACAACTGCTGGCCTTTTCCTGCAAGAAAATAAACCTCATCAAAGACAATTGGAAATGTTTGTCTCTTATTCAGTGATAGAATTTTCTTTGCCACCACACCTCCATGAAGGTTCTGATGATGGAGGCGACGGTGAAGCACTCAAATCTGGCCTTACTTGTAGCCCGGCCTTCCTCATAATCATACCATTGACAAAGACATGGTCAACTAAAGTGGCTTGAATTTCATCCGAGACTGCTTGTCTTCTTGTCCTTCCCCTTCCCCTTCCCCTTCCCCTTCCCCTTGCCCTTGCCCTTGCCCTTGCCCTTCCTCCTCTTCCTCTTCTTCCTCTTCCTCTACCTCTTCCTTCATGTCTTTCTGGATCCATTGTTCCAAAACTCAAACTGATTCGGGCCCTTTTTTCTAAAGGGCACATTCGAATGTTACTACCTCCCCCGGGAATCCCCGGAGACATATTGCCACGCCCCCAGATCTATTACTGCCGTGGGAAAAAAAGAGATCTCGTCTCCCCACTCGTTTTTCCAAAAAGTAGTGTCCTCTTCACCCAAATGAGTTTCTTGCAACAGTATGCAAGTTGCTTTACAGTTTTTTACAATTGCTGTGACAGATTTTTCAATACTTTTAACAAGTTTCCAAAACTCTTAACACAGTTAGCACTACATCCGTCTGTGTGAGCTATACTATTAACCCTCTGGGGTCTGAGGTGTTTTCTGGGTCCTGGAAGTGTTCTGACATTTATGCTTATTTCTGATACTTGTGACATTTTCATGGCTAAAGTCTGATTACACTGTATTCAGCACAAACTCTGCTACAGTAATATGTCAACAGCATGTATGTAAATGTCACCTAGTGTCCAACATTAAATAATAGACTCAGGTCCCAGCCACAGAAACCCAACAGACAGTCAAGGTTGCATGCAAAAAAAAAAAAAAAAAAATCATTTTATTGATGGGCCAGCAAGCACTAAATAGAAACACTGATACGTAGGAGAAAGTTCACTAAAATCAAGTCTCTGAAACCCTTTGAGAGAGGTTAAGATTCAGTGACTGGGTAGCTTCTCAGTGGTTTGCTCAAGTTGTCCTCCCTCAAACCAGTCAAACGAACACGTCCAGAGGATCACGGTAGTCGTCAGACCCACAGGAAAGAGTTACGGTACTCCAGGCAGCAAGCGTTGAGGGAGGTTTGAAGATAGCCACTCAGTCTTCGGGACAACGTCAAAACCACAGAATGGGTATTGCCAAGGCTAAAAGCAAGCAACCACAATGAACACCAACAGTAGCAGAAGAATACACATTCACACTGTGTGGTAATAAAATAAAGTTACGGCCCTTCAGGCAACAATAGCGAGCGTTGAGGGGGGTTCAAGGATAGCCACACAGTCTTCAGGACCACACCAGACACTGGAACCACAGGACGGGTATCTGTGGCTAGGAGCAAGCAACCACAATGAACACCGACACCACAGATAGCAGAAGAACACGCATTCACACTGTGTGGTAGAAAAATAGTTACGGCCCTTCATGCAACAATAGCGAGCGTTGAGGTGGGTTCAAAGATAGCCACACAGTCTTCAGGACCACGCCAGACACTGGAACCACAGGATGGGTATTGCTGAGGCAGTGTTCAAGCAGCGAGGTCTTGGAACCTGGGTTTAACAGTAACAGAGCATGTGTTGACCACAATGGCAGCTGATCAACCACCACCAAGCAAGACCTCTTTCTCTTCCAAAGGACCAGTTTTTATCTTCCTTCAACCCAAGCATGGCCAGCTGGTAAACAATTAGTTGCTAATTGAAATCATCAGCATCAAGGCAGAGGCAATAATAAAATCACTCAATGACAGGAAGTATCGCCCAAATATGGGTAAAAAGGTGGAGCATTATAACGAGTTCTAATAAACTAATTTCATCACATTAGTAGGGGAGGAAGCACAGTCCAAATATGGGCATAGTAATAAACAGGAAGCGGGTTGCCAGATTTGTCCATGAACGGGTGTCTAAAAGAGTCAAATAGGGCAGATTAAGTGATAGCAACAACAAAACCCACTACAAATTTGATGGACACACACAGTGAATAACCACTACAATTCAGAGTGCAAATATGTTCATGCACACAGTACACACAGTAAGGCCCTAATGTCTCTTCCAAAAAAAAAAAAACGAAAAAGTACTGATTCAACCTGTGACGTAAACAGTTTTAGTTTTGAGATAATGACGTTTATGCGTGGTTTGTGAAAAAACTAAAAAACATTGTCCCTGAAATAAGGTAATAAAACCCATACTAATTATTTATTCACAAGACTTTTGAAAATTGTATCACGTGGCCTAGAATATTTGCTTCAAAACTATGTGAAAATCATCCTGACTACTCATTTAGATAAGACAATATATTGATTTAAAATTTGTAAGACGTGTTTTGTGTTAGAAAGCTTTATGCGAGGAGGCGTGAAAGATGAACCATCAACCCATGAATATTTAGTGTTTCAGACCTGAGAAAGACAAAGACCCTCCCCTAATGGCCCTATAAGGTGCCATCAGCTGTCATTATCAAGAACCTTGCACAAAGAGTGAGGAGAGACTTAAAAAATAATGACTTTTAAATGGTTTGGATTTATTTACAACACAACACTATCCAAAGATACACAACAAATGACAAAAAAGCACATTAGTAAACACTGATCTAAAGACAGAGACTTGGACAGTCACACACCTTTCTGCCATTCCTAAAACATAGTAGGCTACATACCTGTAATCTCCAAAGTGTTTGATTTTTTACCATGTTCATCTACAGAGACTCATGTGAATGTCAGCAGAACTCATCAGTGTCTTCTGGTCCCTGTAAAAGAAAACGTTTAGGAAAAAAACACCTGTGAACATGCTGATATCAGGAGAAACTATTTTCTATTTTTCTGGTTAAAATTATTAAATTGACTAAATACATACGTATACTATATATATATGAACTCCCAAGTGTGTTGTGCCTTGTAGGCATATGTAGGGCTGCATGAAATAATAACAATAGCCTATAGCAGGCAGCCTATAAATCGTTAAAAAGTTCAGTGACACTACACTAGAGAAAACTATATGGATTATCATGTTACTTCGTTTCCATTCGTTACGACGTTATGTGATGTTGGAGTAAAAACATGAAGCCTATAATGTTTGATTTGTTCTGCTTTTCAAACCCACGGCGCGTGACTCTAATTCAGCACATCCAAACATTTACTGAATGCGATGTCATTGTGTCATAGGCTACATGTATATACATTTAGCATTAGACTTCATGTTTTTAACTCCAATAACATTTTATAACGTACATTTTAGTCTGGCACCAGTTTAACTAGTAGCTACAATGTAAAGTTTATGCAACAATAACATGCTGCTGCTAACATGCTACTAACAATAACATGTCTTAACTTAAAAATCTCATAATCAAATCGTGTTCTTCTAACTCTTCTGAGGTAAATCCAAGGGCACAGCACAAACACAGTATTCCCCACTCATGAAAAGCAGAGTAGGACTGAAGTCGCTGAATCTGATTCTTTAGCTGTGTCCCAATGTGAAGGCTGCATCCTCCGAAGGCCGCAGACTTCGAAGGATGCAGCCTATTCGTCCTTCGAAGGACGCACCTTGTAGCCTTTGTAGGATTTCCTAATTGCGCATCCAGGTGTTCCCGATTACCGCTCCTGGCGCCAAGCAACAGTGCGAAACGGAGCTGCTATCCTGATGATTAATTTGTTATAATTGAGTAAACAGCTATGGAGCCAGAATTGGCTATTGTCATTTTTATGTTTTATATTTTACTGAGGATGTTAAATACATGAATTTTCTAAACGACATTTAGGCCACTTGTCTTTAAAGTAAATTTTTTAGGAGGAAAAAGTTCAGTATAATAGAATAAGCAAAAAAAGACCACATATAAAAAAGAAATATAACACAAGGTTAGGTTATATAAAAATAAAACATTCATAAATTATTTTATGATTAACATGTTAGCTACTGTCTTCAGTGAACTCAACGCAAATGATAATAATATTATTATTATTAGCCTACATTTAGGCTACATATTTAGAAGGCGCTTTTATCCAAAAAAGGAACAAAGAAATTCGTCAAATGTCAGTCATAAAACAGGGCTAAGATTATCACAAATAAACACAAGATTTTGACGCAAATGTGTGTGGGAGTGTGAGCGCGCACTGCATGGCACGGAGGCGCGGGCGCGAACACTTGCATTTTCCCATCAACAGTGGAAACAACTTAAAAAATACTCTATAATTTCTGGTCATACAGAAAAGAATAATACATCATTCACAACTACTTTTATTTGTCCAAACTCACATAACAAGAAAACGGTGTGCTTTTGTAAAATAAAATAAAACAATCAGTCACGCTGTCATGATCTCCGTGAACTGGAGCGCGTCTCATAAATGAACTGAAACAAAATATACCTAGCCTAAAGCTTGAAATGTTCACTTTTAAACGAACAATTAAAATGCATCGTTATTTATTCAGACACATTTATTATCATTAGCCTATAAATCATGGTTCCAGAGACATGGCTCTTCTCATTCAGCATTGCGGGAAAAATATAATTTCTAATATAATAAAATCTGAAATTATTATTTAACGAATTTGAACTGTAGGCTACACACCAAATGCTGCACCAAAAATGCTGTCGTCACTGGCGCGCAATGAATTATGGGGTAGGATCAGGGTAGGATAGGCCGCTAAGGATCCATTTATGTATCCTTCCTTTCACGGGGAAACGAAGGGTGCATTTGGCGTCGCTTTTGAATCAGGGTAGCCTTCATCGCGCCGCGGTGGCGCAATCGGCCTTCAAATGCGTCCTTCGAAGATGCAGCCTTTGAATTGGAACAGCCTTCGTCGCGCCGCTGTGACGCAATCGGCCTTCAAATGCGGCCAATCGGCCTTCAAATGCGGCCTTCGGAGGACGCAGGCTTCACATTGGGACACAGCTATAGTGTTGAGGGAGTTGATCGCGTTCCTCCACTTGGCTCATTAGTATGCGAACAGCTGTTTCGCGTGGGCGTGGTCACATTAGCGCTAATGAGGCCCGTTTGAGAAACTGTATATGTCGCTGCTTTCATACGGATTACTTAAACATAGAATATTTGTTTTTTATATAATTTACATCATTTAAAAATAGAGACTCCAAGCGTTGTAAAGACATACGTTTCAAGTTTGTGTGACAAACATTAGCTAAATTACAGATCATGTTCTGTCGCGTTTCAGAACGAGCTTCACATTGAGAGAGACGACAGAACGCGCATCATGTTTATTTTATTTATTTTACGAAAAACACAACATTTTGTTTTTATTATGTGTGTACACAAATAAAAGAAGACATTTAACAGTTTTGAATGATGTATAACACTTAAATGTAAGATCAAAATCAACAGAGTATTTTGAGTCTCTTTTGTACTGATAAGAAAAAAAGTGAGCTGGTATCGCCGGCGAGACCGCCGACCCCAGGGGGTTAAAACAGGGACTGCTGGGCGGGTCAGTCCTGGTTGTCGATAAGCTCCTCGCATGGGCGCAACAAAAGCAGAGCGTCGCGTCTCGCGTTCCCCCTGCAAAACAGTGGGACCAGACGCGACACTCTCAGATGAAGTTTTTGGGGGTATAACTGATCTAAGGATAGTTATTAGAGCCAAGTGGCTTCATCTAAAAAATAGTTCTGACGCCACCGCCGTCAGGATGTTGAGGGTAGTTCCCACCGCGAGAGGAAGGAGTTCACCACATCACACGGTGCCCATTCTCTCTCGGTGCCCTCAGGGGCCCATTCTACCAACCCTGCCTTTATGCTGGGGCGTAGACGGTCCCATCGAGCGCATTC
The DNA here is from genome assembly GCA_031834385.1 of Semotilus atromaculatus. NCBI lineage: Eukaryota > Metazoa > Chordata > Actinopteri > Cypriniformes > Leuciscidae > Semotilus > Semotilus atromaculatus. The sequence goes on along the minus strand of JAULUF010000041.1, from coordinate 8,172,321 downwards.
CCGAGGGACGCTCGCCCCCTTAAAAGCAGAGCGTCGCGTCTCGTGCTCCCCCTGCAAAACAGTGGGACCAGATGCGACACTCTCAGATGAAGTTTCAGGGGGTAAAACTGGTCTAACGACAGTAATTATAGCCAAGTGGCTTCATAAAAAAAAAAAGAAAAAAAAAAGTAGTTCTGACGCTACCGGGGTCAGGATGCTGAGGGTAGTTCCCACCGTGAGAGGAAGGAGTTCACCGCATCGCACGGTGCCCATTCTCTCTCGGTGCCCTCAGGAGCCCGTTCTACCAACCCTGCCTTTATGCCGGGGCGTAGACGTTCCCAGCAGAATATTCCAGAGGCCAGTCTCGAGAGGCTGGTACCTTTAGTAGATTTCCTGGCAGAGTAAAAAGCCTTCTAAGAGTATCTCTGTGGGTCCTGCAATCGTTAGTAAGAGGTTATGCTATTCAGTTCAGATCTCATCCAATTCGATTCAGAGGGGTCCTGCCCATTGTGGTAGGCCCCGAGCAGGCTCTGGTAATGGAACAGGAGGTGAAAATGCTCCTGCAAAAGGAGGCTATAGAACGGGTTCCTCCTCCCAGCAAGGAGTCAGGTTTTTACAGCCGATGTTTCATCGTTCCAAAGAAGGATGGGGGGTTGCTTCCAATCTTAGATCTGCGCCCGTTAAATCGCTCAGTAGTGAAGCTCAATTTCAAGATGCTCTCTCTCACGCAGATCGTGTCACAAATCAGATCCGAGGACTGGTTTGTCACGATAGATCTGAAGGACCCTTATTTCCACATTTCCATCCTTCTGCAACATAGGAAGTTACTGAGGTTCGCTTTCGGGGCCGAAGCGTACAAATATCGTGTTCTTCCAGCTTCGGTCTAGCTTCACGAGTGAAACTGGACCAGTTGCTCACTGTAAAATGGTTTTAGAGACCGTTGGTTCTGATGGCAGCAGCGTCTAACGTTATACCTTGCGGCCTGCTGTACTTTAGGCCATTACAGTGGTGGCTCAGGACCAAGGGGTTCTCCCCGAGGGGAAACCCGCTCCGCACGATCAGAGTCAGGCGGCGTTGCCTCCGTGCTCTAGTCGTGTGGAAAGAACCTTGATTCCGGTCCTAAGGACTTGTGTTGGGAGCTCTTTGTCGTTGTATAATGCTAACAACAGACGCTTCCCTCACAGGTTGCGGGGCGATCATGAGGGGTCGTCCAGCCCAGGGTCTGTGGTAGGAACATCATCTATCATGGCATGTGAATTGTCTAGTAGTGTTGGCGGTGTTTCAGGCTCTGAAACACTTCCTCCCAGACCTGAGAGGCCATCATGTTCTTGTCCGGTCAGACAACACATCGGTGGTCTCCTACATAAATCACCAGGAAGGGCTGCGTTCGCGCCCGTTATACAAGCTGGCTCGCCAGATCCTCCTGTGGTCCCAGGGGAAGCTTCTTTCATTGAGGGCGATTTATATCCCGGGGTATTTAAATCAGGGGGCAGACTTCCTGTCGAGGCACGGGCCGAGGCCCGGGGAATGGAGACTCCACCGAGGTGGTGGAGCTCCTTTGGAATCATTTCGGTTGTGCCGAGGTAGACCTATTTGCATCCAGGGAGACAACACACTGTCCACTGTGGTTCTCTCTGAGTCATCCAGCCCCGCTGGGGTTGGACGCTATGGTGCAGGCGTGGCCGAGGTCACGTCTGTACGCATTTCCCCCGATTGCTCTGCTCCTAGGAGTTCTGGAGAGGGTTCGCCGGGACGGGGTCAGTCTACTGTTGGTAGCCCCGTACTGGCCGGCCCGAGCATGGTTTGCGGACCTAATATCTCTCCTCGTCGGCTCTCTTCTGGAGGTTCCGATCAGGACGGACCTTCTATCTCAGGCGAGCGGGTCGATCTTTCACCCCCGCCCAGAGTTGTGGAAGTTATGGGCCTGGCCTCTGAGGGGGCCCAGCTCATAGAAGCTGGTCTCTCGACTGAGGTCGTTGAGACCATCCTTCACTCCAGAGCTCCGGCCACTAGGAAATTATATGCCTTGAAGTGGAAGCTTTTCACTTCTTGGTGTAGAGAACATCTGGTAGACCCAGTTAACTGCCCGGTGGGTGCAGTGCTGGAATTCCTGCAGGAGCGCTTCTTTACAGGGTTATCCCACTCCACACTGAAGGTGTACGTGACGGCCTTATCTGCTTACCATGTCCCTTTAAGTGGAGCTTCTCTGGGGAGACACCCACTCATATCCCGTTTTCTTCGTGGCACTTTGAGGCTGAGGCCAGCAGTACACACGAGGGTGCCGACCTGGGACCTGGCCATAGTATTACAGGGCCTCTCCCTTGCTCCATTCGAGCCCATTGAAGAGGTTTCTGAGATATTTATTACTCTCAAAACCATCTTATTGCTTGCTATTTCCTCTCTAAAAAGAATCGGGGATGTTCAAGCTCTTTCAGTTTTTCAACAAGAACAGGATTTTACAAGACAGGATTCTTCACAAGGTACTCACGGGAAGGTCTACACACAGGTATCATATCAAAGGATACACACACTGAGAATCACAATGAACCGGCACAAGACAGAAAACACAAGGGGATTAAACAGAGAGACTAATGATAAAACAGGTGACACAGGTAAAGCAATAATGACAAAATGAGGATAACAAGGGGGCGGGGCAAGAGAACGAGACACCACAAGCACATGGCCCAAACAAAAGGCCATGTGCTTGCACACAAAACATGGGTCTGTCATGATCCTGCCTCAAGAATTAAAGAATGACAAGGACTAGATGGCAGAATCATGACACTGTGTTCCCATCATTTTACTTACGATTGCTTCACCAACATAAATGCTATCAACTGTGGATTCGCAAGCCGGTTGTTACTGATGGAGGAGGGGTCAGTACCCAGTTTATATGGATCAGCTTCTTCCTCCTCCGAATCAGAACCTGTAAGTATTATTAATAATTTTTGCTGTTATGTTTTCTGTAGCATACTCAACACGTATATTGTTGTGTGTGTTGTGTACGCTCCGCGCAGCTTCTAGGTCTCCATCTAACAGCAATGTGTTTGCTCTCAATTGTTTAGAAATATGTCAAATGTTTGTCGTTGTTGTTATTCTGAGTTGTGATAATAAAGAATAGAGCAATACTTTGGTGTAACGTTACTACTGCAGTGCTTTATCAATATGTTTCTGCGTTAGGCTAACGTAAACAATGACTGAATGGGTGTTTACCACGAGCTGTGGGCTATGGGCGCTAACATAAACATAAATCAACTTATTCCCTCTCTGAGTTTTTATTTTTTACAACAAAGCGGGACACCATCATTATTATAACACAATGTAATGATGCAAGCACTGTTTGCGGTACTCCATGTTAACCAGTAAAAGTATTTTGTCTGTAAACACCGCTGACCAATCACCGCACATTAGCGTCACGCAAAGGAGGTGTTTGGGAAAATGAAAACATTTGGGGAAAAATAGGAACATTTCAAATGCCATGATAGGGGCCCTTTAAATAATTATGACCATCCTCAAATTCAACAATATGCAAGAAACTTGGATAAAACTGTTTATACCTACCTCATACCTACCTCAGAAGCACCCTTATTGTCACATATCAGATTTACAGGTTTAAAGCAGTGCAGCAATTTAATTTTAAAAAGCATAGCCACAGAGGAAATGGAGAGAAATCAAACTATGCATCATTCTTGGGTGTTTACTATCTGATACCTGTTGACACTCAGTTATAGTGATGATTTCAGTGCTTCCAGTTCATTTAGATATTTGTTTATAGATAACAGACAGGCTGTTTGACGTCTTGAACAGTCACAATCCCAGAGCCAAAGGGTTCAAAGCCCCCCTTGGTTCTAGGAATTGTACAAGTACCAGGGAGTTATTGTCAAAAGCCAGGGGGTACTTGCTCACTTTGAAGATGGAAGATGGCAAACCCCTTTACCGAACAAAGAAATATTTTAAATTCGTAGTCGCCAATACCCAGTACAAATTCTTTATTATAATTAAATTATGAGAATGAGACTGCTGATTTGGCAAATATGGGTTTATTTTATTCTTCGTTAGATGTATACAAGTAGTCAATTTACAAATCATTAAATGCTCTAAGGTAAAACTCTACCGGTTTCAGTGCATCCCTCAAGTCCATGATATAAGTTCATGAGATGCTCTGTTCTCTTGTTTATCTATGTTCTGCATCGAGTTCAGGTGCTCTGTCCTCCTGTCTGCATCGAGTTCATGAGATGCTCTTTTTGGTCTGCGTCAAGTTCATAAAGTGGTACGTATTATTAATATGATACTATCTTGCTCCAATGTGTTTGCTGTCTGCAAATTTGTTTCAGTTCCAATTCTCTTGTATTCAGTTTTTTTTTTCTCCCCAGATGCCAGAGTCAACGTGGTATTTATTGGATGGTCTGCATGTTATGTTGTGAATCGATTCAAGAAGGTTTAGTGTCCTCACACTGCTGGAGAGATTGCGGCTCTCCCTGTTCTTATCCATGCTAGGCTGCATGGATGTGCAGAGAGTTCTTGCCCAGAACAGAACCATACCGCCAATCCTAACTGTATGCTATTATTGTCAATCATATTTGACGATAGTGGTCCTGACAGAAAAATAATTAAAGGGAAAAGGAACTTAAGTGGCACCAAATTAAAGAACCAAATATAACAAAATAATTCCCTTAAACTATTCCCCATAACTTCTAACCTAATAAAAGAAAATGTGGAAAATAAACAGAATTTTTCAGCGTATTCGCTGCCCCAAAATCATTATCTAACTAAGAAAACAAAAATACAAAGGGTGGAGCACACCCCTTTTTTTTTTGTTGTTGCAAAGTTTAGCCAAGCTTTGATGTTTTTTGGTCAGAAAAGGTTTGCGTTTCAAAGCCCAGACATGGAGAATATGGGAGAGAGTTTTCACATGTAGAGCTGCCAGAAAGAGCTGAAACTCTTTTAATGTTGCTGTCAGCCTCCCTGACCAGTTATCTCTTTGTCTTCTCATCAGTTTAGAGGGAAATGTTCTTGATATTTACATTTACATTTAGCCATTTAGTCTACGCTTTTGTCCAAGGCGACTTACAACTGAGGACTAAAGCAAGCGAGTCAGCGGGAAGAGACAAAAACAGCACAAGAAGTGTTCAAAATACAAAGGTCAGGCATTGCTCAGAGTAGCAAAAATCAGACAAGGGAGAATTTAAGAAATTTATGTTAAGTACTCACGGAAGCGATGAGTTTTCAGCTGACTTTTAAATGCTGTCAGGGATTCTGCATTCCGGATGAGGGTGGGAAGGTCATTTCACCAGCATGGAACCGTGAATGAGAATGTTCTGGGTGAGAATGAGAATCTCTGTGATGGTACCACGAGCCGTTGCTCATTGACCGATTGTAGGTTTCTGGGGGTGTAGACTCGTAGGAGTGAGTGGAAGTAGGACGGAGCTGAGTCAGTGGTCGATCTGTAAGCAAGCGTCAAAGCCTTGAATTTGATGCGAGGAGCGTGTGGTAGCCAGTGCAGCGAGATGAACAGAGGAGTGACATAGGCCCTTTTGATATTGTCACTGTTGTTTCATACTTTCTCCACTTGTTGATGCCTTTTGTCATTGTGTTGGTATACCTAATGGCTTGGAAATTTTGTAGTAGCGTGCAACCAAGAAGATGTCAGAAAAGTCTTTCAAAAACAGCTGAGATTTATTTGGTGTTAATCAGAGTCACTTCAGGTGACATGCGTGTACGATTACACATGAGCTTGATTGTAATTTTTTTCAGTGGGAATGCATAGGTTTATTACACATTAAAGGTGCAAAAGTTCTTTTTTTCTTTACATGACAAAACCAAAGCCAAACAACGGTGTGTAGACATTTCACAACCATTGTACATGATTGTAAGTTGTACTAATTAGTTTGTTTTAAAAGCTATTAAAATTAGGACAATATGACAAAAAAAAAATTCTGAGTTTATAATGTAATTTCTCATAATATAAAAATTATTACATTGAGAAAATTATTACATTATGAACATTTTATTACAATTATTTTGTAATATTTATTACGTTATGTGCAGTTTTTACATTATGAATTGCTATAGGGTCAAATTAGACGTTTGAAGACCATAGGATATTATGCAAATGTGATACGGTGTTACATATATATGCAGGTCACGGTAGTTAGACTGGAATTCCAACGCAGTCTATTCTTTCTTCTGGGAGACATTAACTTTATTTATCGTGCAATTTTGACTTTCCAACTTTGCAGACCGTTTACATTCATAGACAGACTGCATGAAATATTCGAAAAAGCATAATAGAGCACTTTAAAGAGACATTAATAAACATTTAAGTTTCAAAGTTGTTTTTATTTATATTAAGTAAAGATTGACCAACAAAATGTTTTAAAATTTTAATACATTTTTTATTAATAATAGATACTGTGCCTGTATTTATATATATGTGACATTTGTTATTTATACATTATTTTAACAAATATTTAAAGTAACTTCAAATCTCTTTTTAAAATACAAGTGTAAATTTATGTGATAATTTTCACTATCAGTAAATAATGTTATCATATGATAATTAAAACACAATCAAAAAGTAGGCTTTTATGTGTCCAACATACAGTACCTAACACCATGTAAATGTCAAACATACATGGATTTCTTATATGTTTGTGAATAGAATGAATCAGATAAAGAAAGAAGCCAATGGAAATAAGAATTTTTTGGGGGGGGGGCAAACATGCCAACATTGCTACATATCCATATACTACTCATCCATACTACATCCATATAAAGGATGATTAGTCCTCAGGACTCTCTCGGGTCTCATCAGATCAGATGCAAGAAGATACTGAGAAAGCAAATTGCTGCTGTAAGTCATAACAAGAAAAGAGAGAGTTATTTGAACTGTAGGCTATGCATTGAGAAAAGAACATAAATGTTATTGTTGAATAAATTGATTAACACAACATTGGAGAACTTTTGAGAAATGTATTTACCATGACTCAGTAGGCTGGTGAGTGAGATGCTGGCATTTGATTTAGCTGTGGTCCTAGCTGTGGTGCCAGCTGTAGTGCCAACTGTGCTGTTAGCTGTAGTGCCAGCTGTGGTGCTTACAACATTAGTAGAATTGACATTAGCTAGATTAACCAGAACAGAGGACTCAAGTACACTTGTTGGTGCTCCCAGCGCAGTTCCTTTAAAACAAATTGCAAAATGGCAGTCAGCTCAGGGGTTATGCATGTATAGTTGCGACCAAAAGGCTACTACTAAAAATGCTACAATTTTGCATTTTTCATATTTATTATACAATTTCCCCTCTACAACTTATAACAATTTGAGTTGAATAGTTGAATCAAGAGTTGAATAGAAAAAAATCATATTTCATAATTTTCATAATTTCATAAAGGATTTGGTATGTCCGCCTTTTCCTTTAATGATAGTAACACTTAAGCTGACATAGACTCAAATTGAAGTCACTTAAACAAAACATAATGATCCATGCAAAAAAAAAAAAAAGTCCACATTGTAATGTTCCAAATTTGTTTATTTGATACGTGACCTAGAAATAGTGCAAAGTGTACAATATTGATTTTTTTTTTTTTTTACAAAAATGAGTAAATGTTATTTCTAAAGCACATGTAGTGTTCCAGTGATGCACAAAGGACATAAAAAAACCATTACAGGCTTTGTAAACAATTAGATAAGCTTAAAATGAATTAAAGCAGACAGAGAGCCAATCAAACAATTCCAGAACTGAAGTAATGTGAATCCTTTTATTTAATACTGGTTAACAGTCTTGCAGCTGCATTCTGAACTATCTGTGTTGCATCTGTCAGCTGCGGGTGCCATCATGTACCAGCAGATGGCAGCCTCGTCCCTCACTGTTTCCACTCTGTTATTCCCTGACTTCATTTCCCAGAACCCTCTGCTCATTATTAGTTTATCCGTTTCAGCTGTCTTGTTTCATTTGATCATTACCCCTGTCTATTTATATGCCCTTTGCCTTATCTTTGTTGTGAAGTCTTGTTTGTTTTTTGGTTAGCATTTTCTGTCAGCATTTTGAGCAGTTCTTGTGTTCCTTAAGTTTGTCTTTGTCTGAGTCTTGGAATCCTTATTCCTGTCTGCATTTCATGGGTTGCATGTGTGTTTGGACTGATTACTAGTGGTGGGCAGATCGAGGCTTTGTGAAACACTGAAACAGTTGAATCAAATGTGCCATATTGTGCCGAGACTTCGAAACAATCCGACACCAGTCTCCACGCTGACCCCTAGTGGTCAGAACAGTGTAAATGCAACAAAAACCCATGCCAAACATGCATAAAAACACCTTTTACAAATCTATTGCGAATTTTTGACTGAAAGTAAAATCTTTCAAATGCAATTATCTAATCATCTAATAAGATAATTATGTGTAAATGTGTTCTTTTATAAATTGTCAGGGTTTTATTTGTTTGTTCTATGAATGGCTCAGCTAAACAGGCCAACTATTAACTACCTCATTTTAATTATACTAATGTCTTATTACAACATCTACAAATGTATAAAACTGATCAGAGATCAGGTAAAACCCACAGACACTTGTTCATTGGTTCTCAGTGACTCCTCATGATTCATTGGTTGACAGAGATCATCGGCCCCAGCGGTGAACCATTGAAATTTCTAAGTGTTTCGAAACAGTTATGACGTAATGAAGCCTTGTTTACTGAAATCATGTGATTTTGGCAGTTTGATACACGCTCCGAACCATTGATTCGGAACAAAATGTTTGTAGAAGCTTCGAAGCTTCACAAAGCAGTGTTTTGAAATTGCCATCACTACTGATTGTGCTTGACCCTCGGCCTGGTATGGACTATGGATTATAAAAATTGCGTTTGGATTCTCACACTCTCTCTCTGCTGTCTTACCACAACTACCAGATCATAACAATCTGCAAGTGTTAATGAGGACTGGGAATGTGGGGAAGACCTAGATAATTGCAATAGTCTGCTCTTGATGAAATATAAGCATGGAACCTTTTGCAAATCATGAAGTCAGAAATGATTTAAGTTTGAAAATAACTCTTAACTGGTAAAGGCTATTTTTAAATGACAAAATGGATTCAATCAAGTCAGAGATAATGACTCAAATATAACACACAGTTTTGTTGCATATGGCCTAACTGGCTAATAAGACAATTTCTAGACTTGGAACAACCAAAGAAGATTTCTTTATCTTTTTGATTATTAAAAATGATTTTTTCAATGCCAGATTTTCAATGTCTTTGACATTTGGACCCCAGTGTATTTGTATTACAGATTTGTTTTTAAGAAATATATTACTTTCAGCATTAGCTAGAGATATCCTATAACAACCTGTAATGTAACAAACTCACCATTGGTTGATCCCTTCAAGATGTCAAGGAAGATGAGAATTTGGGAGTTGCTGATGTTGAAATTTGTGCCGTTGACACTGCTTAGGAAGGATATGACGTTTACATCAATGGGGATGGTGAAAACACACTGAATCAAGCTTGACTGTATCAAACCCTGGATATTGTTTACATTAGGCTGGGGAAAAAAGATTGATGTATGAATCAATATCCTGATTATTTGATCATAATTGATAATAAAAAAAAGGGCTCACAAATATCCTTACTATATTTGTATTAATCCACAGTGTATTATTGTAGAGTGTTGTAGTTTGGAAGAAAAACCCGCCATTATTATTGCCACAAGCAAAGTTTACATGAAGATCCTGCAAAAAAAAAAAAGAAAAAAAAAAAGATGGGGGTGTCATTATGAGAAGGGAAAAATGAATGTAGCACCAAGTAGACTGCCTCTGTAATGTAATGTAAAAGCAGGATTAGGTGGTTGGTTTCCATCTAGTCAGGACATTTCTGCATATGATAGACAAAAAAAAGTATAAAAAAAACAAAACAAAAAACTAAAACTAAAAATTAAAAATTAAATGTATAAATTGTTCCATAACTGGGTAAAAAAAAACAAAAACAAAAAAAAACAACCTGTTTTATTCACATGAGAATTTCCCTACCACCTCAGGTTAAACTAGTCCTGTTTGAATAGCTCTAAAGAAGTGACTGGATTATGATCTTATAACTTCTCTTGTTCCAAATATAATATCAAAAGGAGGAAACTTCACACTGTTACAGTTTACACTTTATTATAGGTAACTTTTATGACAGAAACATGACACATTATTTACAGACTACTCAATTTTAAAAACAGACTAAAATGTATGTTTATTAGGTCATGTATGTTTTATGTAGAAATTATGTTTTGTGTAATTTTATCATATATATCGTATGTTAGAGATGACCTGCCAAGAGACTGCGGATGAAAGTTAGCTTTCGGCCAGATCCGTAACAATGCATGAAATAGCAACATTTATGTTAAAACATTTACATGGTCCCTTTTCAAATAAATAAATAAAAACAAAAACGATAAAATATCAAAACCTCAAATAGCAGACTGCTTAAATTGTCATGGTGTGGTTACAACAAAGATGAGGAAGCATCTATATTCAGCAGTAAAACTTTAATAAACTAATTTAAAATAAAAAAAACACTAGGTTTAACAACACGCAGGAACATGTGCGCAGGCGTTTAGTCTTTCTTTACAAAGTGACATCACCAACTATTGGCCTCGCATGAAAAATACAGCGTTTTTAGTCGTTTTCACAGATCAGTGTGAAAGGGGATGATTTTGATAACGCTGTCATTAGTACATCATTGTCATGTAAACCCTAAGGAAGAAAGGAAATAAACACAGGAACTGGGAACTAAAACTAAAGCAAAACAGAACCTAACCCTTACATAAACCTCTAAATGCAGTCAGATTTACTTAATCTTTGTGTATCTGTCACTGCATGTTTCATTTATGTTTAATCAAGTCCATAATGGGCCTTATTTCAAGTAATGTGTGAGTAGTTCATTACAGTATTTTGCTATTTAACACTATCGCTCAAAAGTTTGGAATATTTATTCATTTATTTATTATGCTAACCAAGGTTGTATTATTTGATAAAAAATACAGTAAAAGCAGGAATATTGTAAAATATTACAAGAACTGTTTATATATATATATATATATATATGTATGTACATATAGTAAAATATTATTTATTCCTGTGATGGCAAAGTTGAATTTTCAACAGCCATTACTTCAAACTTTAGTGTCACAGTATGCTTCAGAAATAATTATAATGTTTACATGTTAATTTATTGCTCCATTATTAATATTATTATCAAGAATGTTGAAAAAAAATGTGCTGCCTTTTTGTGAGGTCACATTCAGAGACTCTTTAATCCAACCACCAAAGGGAGCCCTCTCCTGAATATCGACATCACTTTTCTTTTAGGCTGCAGAAAAGAAACCACTCAACAGTCATTTCAGGTACGTACTAACTAGTATGCATAATGTCATGTCACACTTCATAGAGAAGATAAGTGACCATTATGGTGACCGGGAAGGGACATGATCGGTTCACTTAGTTTTGTTGTGGCTACAAGTTTTTTTTTATTGTGGCCACAAGTTTAATGTGTAAACAAATCTTCGTGACATGGGATTTTCAGAAATGGATATTTGGAATTTATGTATTCTTATTATTATCATTCTTCAACAAAACATGTTACATGTTTATTATTATACTTAGTAATATTGCCTTTTAATGACTAGCTGGAATTAAATGAAATTAAATATTATAGCATAATATGTTAAATTCCTTTAAAGTGAAGTTAATTCATTTATTGCCACCTACTGGTGCAGGCCTGGAGAAATAGTCATAATCAAAGCTTTACTGGCATGATTGTCAGGCATTTACTGTATTTATTTGTATGTATTTCTATGTATGTTCTTTAACAATATTTTGAATGCTGTCACAGGCATGTGGTAGCCTGTCTACATTGTGCAGAATTTAATATAATATATTATAAAATAATATAATATAGACTACTAAAGTCAGTTTAGTAAAAATATCCCTTTTATTATTATCCCATTTTGCTATGGTCACACAGGTTTGTTTAAGTATTAAACTTGTGGCCTCATGAAAAAGATGCTGTTCCCTCAACATAGGATCTTGAGGCCACGACATATCACCTGTAGGAGAAAAATCTGTAGCCACAGTTTTCCAATCCGTTCCCTCAGATTATAAAACATACTCTCGGATTCTCATTGTAGAAGCTCCCAGTTCTGTTAACAATTCTTTCTGTATATTGTTTTATTGTGAATAATTAAGATGAATATAACTGTATTAACTGCATGCTTCTTGGCTATTAGTTTGCAATGGGGTGAAATAGACAACGGTTTATTAAGAAGTATGTGCGTCATAATCTTCTTGTCCATCAATTTATTTGTGATATTCTAAATACGCTCACTTTTTATAGACAGGGGTTGGTGTACTTTCAATACAAAATACATTTTACCAGCACTTTTACTACAAAAAACTTCAGTCGGCCAAGGACCATAAGCCTTCAATCATTCTTCAAAACATAGGATTTATTATTAATAATAATCATTATTATTAATAATCATTAGCGCCGCCCCCGTAGGTGCTCTGCCTTTTCCTGAAATTTCCATTGAGAGCCAAATGCATCGCTTCATTGGCACGGAGAGAGCCTTGAAAAATAATTCCTTAGAATTAGTCATGCCACATTACTCAGTCAGGTCAGAAGTGCCAGAAGCAAAAGAAGCCAGAAGAAGGAAAAAACTTCCAGACTCCTCCCACGCTCCGACTACAATCCCCACAATCGATCCCACCCTGCCGCTTTGGCGAGACCCGAGCAGTGATGAGTAGACCCTCGTCTCTCATTCCTCAAGAGATCGTACAAATACTAGATTCCTATCACTTGTGAGAGAATCAAACAAGGACAGAGCTTTTTACTGCAAATGTAGCATAATAAGCGCATTCAGCTCCCTCAGGAGTCAAACTTTCTCCAAAGAGTAGTAGGCTATGTTGCGCATACAAACAAGTTGCTCCTGGCGAAAAAAAAAAAAAAGAAAAAAAAGAAAAGAAAAGCTGATAACGTATTACAGCACCCTTTTTACTTTGCATGAGATGTCATAGACTGCCGTCTGTCAAGGATTTATTGACGTGTGTTTAGATGTCATGGAGCCACCAGTCATGCTGATGGCATCTATAGCATCAACTCCATGACGCAGCGCTGAAATTCCTCTTTAAAAGGGAATTAACTTACCTCAGACTTACCAGTTTTCACAAATATATTAAGCAATAAAAACTGTTTTCAACTTTGATAATAATAATAAATGTTTTATATAATAATAAATGAGCAATAAATCAGCTTTCAATTTTATGACTTTCGGTCAAAACAAGTTACCGTCTTTGCTTTAAAGTAGTCAGGTCCACAGAGGCATTGAAGTGTGTGTGTTTGTGTGTGTTGTAAAATGTGCGTTGTATACCTGAGAGATATTGGATTTCACTCCAGCTGCTAAAGCGATGTATCCGGCAGAGTTGCCACTGAGCTCAACAGTGAGGCTGATGTTAGTTAAGTTAACCGAGGTGAAGAAACACTGAGAGCTACCCGAAGGATCACATCCTTTAGGGTTGTCCAAACATAGTTTGGTTTTTCCACACTCATTGCGGGTGATGTTGGTCTATGAAAAATAAAAATCAGAAAAAATATATACATATTAGGTATTCCTTTGTCAACATCAACGGCCTAGACTGCTTTCATAACAATCACATATTGATTCTAAACAAATTACCTATTTGTCTGTCATTGTTTAATAATTGTGGAAAGAAGTAAATGGTATTCTTACAGTCAAAGTTGTTGGTGTTGATGAGTTGCTTTGAGCCTTAATGAAAGACACTGCACAGCCTATCAAGCAAATCACTAAACACATCCGCTTACTCTCCATGTCTGAGGAAAAGATTATATATACATGTAATCAAATATATCTGAATTAGAATGATACATCTGATATCATACACATTATGGAATTAACTATTTATGGATTACAATTAAGATAAAAACATTAGGCTTTAGTTCAGTTAGGACATTTAAGTAGCTTTTATAAACTTGCCTCAGAAAAAAAAATTATTGGTGTGAGAGAAAACAATGTTACTGACATATTTTAAGATATGTCCGTGCAAATTGTTTTCAGTTAAAACAGCTCAAACATGCATTTTAGTCTGGGACTAGGCTTAAGCCTTCTCTTTCGGGGGTATGTGTATTAGTATATTAAACAGCAAAACATAAAAATGCAATTTACTATACAATATAACTACACTATAAATATATATAATATATATATATATATATATATATATATATATATATATATATATATATATATATATATTATTTTTTTTTTTTTTTTTTTTTTTTTTTTGAAGTAAACTTAATTTAGTGTTACAATTGATTTATCCAATTCATTTCTAGTTACAAAATCAAAAAAGTTATCTCAACTCAAGTAAAATTCAAAAAAGCACACGCAAAAAAAAAAAGGTACTTTTTTTTTTACAGTGGTCTATAAGACTTTTGAATATATTAACTTCAATAATGGATTAAATAAACATCAAAATACTGATGAAAATTAAATAAAGTACGCAAACCTTAATCAAAATCATAAACTTTGCATAAGATATGCTTCTTTTACTTCTACCTGTAGATGTCTTCACCAGTAGGTAGGTTGATCTTCAATCCCTTGGAAAATGAGTAATGAATTTCTTCATGTTTATATCTTAAATAGAAGTCAAAGCCCACTGAACCGGATTGGAAATGAGCACACCCCATTGAATAAAAGCAAAAAAGTGACATGTGAAGGTCAAGGATGGCATACTCGGAATTGGTCCTCTGCATTTAACCCATCTGTATGTTTACACAACAGAGATATGTCTACTAAAAACGGAAATGTTTTTTCGGTAACACTTTACAATAATAGTATATAAATGAATAAATGAATGAATAATCATGTACTAATACCTGAATTAATAATTACTTTACTATGAACTAATGATGAGTTAAGACATGTACTAATGAGGAACTAACCTTAGACATGAGTCATATGAATTCCTGCATGAATATACCATAACTACACGTTAGTACATGCTTGTTAATTAATGTATTAATTAACATTTCGGGGGTAAACTACATCAAACATGCTCTAGAAAATGGACACATTTTGTGGCCCAAAAGAAGAGCCAGAACACAAGACTAACATCCGACTGCATTATGATATAAAGACAGTAAACCAATCCATAAAATAACCACATAAATAACCATCTTCTGTGCTAACACTGATTTTAATTTCGAAAATTGATGGTGTAGGTATTTCACTCTTGATGGCAGCAGTGGAATCACTTAAAACAGAATTAGATTAATTTGTTTTTATGGATGAATGCATCATTGAGTGTTCAATGAGTAAGGTTAAATGTAAATATTGCAAGACATCTAGTGTCGTTTATTGATGTTTGTGACAGTTGCTGGTGTCAAATTTATGAACAATTTTACATTGTGCCCTTTTAGGTCATCTTTCTTCTGATCTAGAGCATGTTTGATTTAGTTTATCCCGAAATGTTAATTAATACATTAATTGACAAGCATGTACTAACGTGTAGTTAAGATGGTATATTGATGCAGGAATTCATATGACTCATGTCGTTAGTTCCTCATTAGTACATGTCTGAACTCATCATTAGTTCATAGTAAAGTAATTATTAATTCAGGTATTAGTACATGATTATTCATGTACTATTATTGTAAAGTGTTACCGTTTTTTCTTTGGTCAGATGACAACGGTATCAAAATCCACGTTATCCACGAAAACAGTACTGTATTATGCTTGCCAGACAAGTAGTTGGCGATGTCACTTTGTAAAGAAATACTATCCGCCTACGCACATACACATTCAAATGCTCATGTAGACACGTAATACACATGTGCATGCCACCACCGGTTTCAGATGATAACAGTATAATTTTCAAAAGCTTACACTTTCAGGCCACCAAAATGCCGTTGTCGTGTAAATAAATGGCCAAAATGCATAAAAAGTTTAACATTTTTAGTTAACACACATGTTAGGAGTAGTGAGTAGTGAACACACACACATTTAATTACTTAAATATATACTGGGGGGAATACTTATCCATAATGAACCTTTAATGTAGAGAATGTGAAGCTACATCATGCTGCGTTGCATGCTGGGCCGGCGCCTCCATCTTAAGAGGATCGCCCTCTGCTACTGATACTGAAATTAATACCAATATCTGCACCTTATGCTTTGTTTATGCCTTTAAATTAACTATTCACATTCTCTATGGCGTTTGCAGGGAAGAAAAGCTATTTTATTGCATTGCCTGATAATTTGATGTTTTCACTGTAGTTTTGCAGAAATCCCTTCACAATCTGGTTACTAGCCTGGTTAAAACCAGACCATTCTCAGTAGTAACTGAGTTATGGTCTGGCAAAGCTTCATAGACAAATCATTTCCAAAGGGGCGTCACCAACGGACGTCGCTCAAATGCCTCTGGGCGCAATTGGATAGACCTAAAACCAATCAGAACCATGAAGGAGATGACGTATGCAGAGCGACGGAGAAAGTGTTTCTCCGAGTGTTGTTCTTTCCTCAGGTTTTAACAAAAAGAGACACGATATGATGTTCCACGGCAGCATCCATCTTTGTAATGTACAAAATCTGCTTCACCATCACTCCGCTGTCGTCATCGTGTAAAGCCCGCCCCAATGTTTCTGATTGGTGCCTCGATTTCGACGGATTAGAAATGGCCTTGAATGAGCTCTTTGCCAGACTACTTGCAGAGCAAATCTAAATTTGCCGGAAGTTGTCTGGGTTTTCCCAGGCTATCTGGTTACCATAAATAGTGTCATGTGCTGGACACTCGCTGCTGTCTCAGCCTTCACACGGTAGAAATGTGACTGAGAGTCTCTGATACTGAGGAAAAAGTGGCAAACACACGACTACAAAAATCGAATTCCTAGAAGCATGTGTTTTGTTGTGGCTACGTGCAAGTTCTGCTAACTCACATGCCGACAAACTGTGAGTCATACTTGTAAAGGTATTTCAACTAATACCTTTAATACCTTTAGTCACAGAGTTCACTATGTCTCACTTGAGCAGACACCCAGCACAGCTGTACCAACCACCAGGGGCGGCTCCAGCCGATTTTGCCGGGGCTTCAGCCCCGAATGTTTTGAGTCAAGCCCCGAATGTAATGACTGTCACTGAGCAAAAATTAAACTGGACAATAGCCTATGTAAACCCGAAATCATAAATTGCTTTATTTCATTGCGCTTTGGCTTTGCATATACTGCATACAGCCTGTAAAAAGACCTTAAAAATAATCTAGCCTATAGAATACATTTCTTTGCTGTCGGTAGCCTATGGGCTACTCCGTTTGATTATGCAGCAGCAGGTAGGGGAGGAGCTAGCACAGTTAACCGCAAGAGTGCGAGTTAACAAATGAGACAGTCAGCGAGCAGGAAAGAAAACATTCAAGAAAAATGAAGCAAACGAGACTTTTCCCTGTATTTACATAAAATGGTCTGGGCTAAGCCCCAGATGTCCTTCAATGCTGGAAACTCCCCTGCCAACCAACATCAGATGTTTTAATATGAAGATCCGTATATCAAGCGCACTGATGCAAATTACAGTTTTCTATATGTTGCTTTGATGATAAACCAGGTGACGGCTCTCCACTGTGAACCCAAGACAAGAGATGATTTATTGGGGAGGATGGGTGAACAATAATTAAAAATGACCTAATGAATGCTCATTGGCTGAGCAAGGTTGGGGGGTGAGGTGTAAGAAACTGTATAAAAGTGAGGGTCTTGACTGAGGTTGTTAGATGTTCTGGAGGCATCTCAGCTTTATTATCTCCACCAATAAAGACAAAGTTTTTGACATCTGAAACTCTGTGACTCGAGTGATTTCTTACAAAAAATGAGAAGACTTTTTCCACGACATTACCCAGAACTCAACACGGCGTTGACGTCAGCTTCACATTCTGTGGCCTGAAATGGTGCAAAAGTTAATTCTTTCCCAAACATTGTGAGAATGACATAGCATGTGATCTAAATAGTGTTTTTTGTTTCCATAGAAGTCAAAGGTAACCAAAAAGTTTTGGTGTGATAAAATAGTGTTTGGGATATAAATTATTCCATTTGAACTACACAACACTGTTTTGTACATGATAAGTTTATTATTATTTTTTTTCCACAGATCAAATTCACAGGGAAGGTGCACATTCCAGTGTGACTAATGTTTGTTATTCTCTAAATATATTGTTCTGTAAACAAGAAATCATCAATTGCAAGTAGACAAACAGTGCTTTGTTTAATAATAGAATGGTTTTCTGTCTTGCCTTCTCCTCTGAGCTTTCTAATAGGAGAGGCCTGCAAACAGGAAGCCACGTATGCCGTCCTGAGGGGGAAGAGTTGAATTCAGAATGTTTTTGCATTGAATGCATGTTTGTTTGTTTTTTTGTAGTTGAAATAGAGCATGAAGCTTGTAGAAAAAAGTGGAAATGTTTCTAATATTAGGCCCTGTTTACACGAGAACACTCGCGGGTGAAAACGTAAAAATATTTTATCAGATGTGCCTTTCGTTTACACGGCGATGGCGTTTTGGGGCTTAAAAACGCAAAAAAGTGAAACCACCCTCCAGAGTGGAAATCTTAAAAACGCTCCACCGTAGTGTTCCCGTCTAAAACGGTGGCTCTTGTCGCGTCCGCGTTTACATCACAGGCATGCGCCAGTACAGTTCTCTTCAGATCGTTTCCGTGTAAACATAGCCTTAATGTTAAACTTAGAATATCCAGTTGTGATTGAGTGAGGGTTGCCATCGGAGTGTATGAATGTGTGGGGGGAGCCTGATCTATAAAGAGAGTCCAAGTGTTTGATGGGCCTGTTGCCAACTTTTGATTTTCTATGTTATGTATTGAGTGTTATCTTTATTTGTCCCTTTTTTCCCTGTTGTAAATGTTTTTATTTTTGATCCTATGTTGGTGACCCTGGTCCCTGTTACCTAATATTTTTTTGGAGCCTGGCTTACCAGAAATTAAAGCCAATTCAAGAGAGGCTTCTTCAGAGTTTTTGCTTTCATTGCTACCTGCCTAGCCACTGTCAAAACATCCTTACAACAACTTTAGAGTACAGTTGCCAATATAATATGAGGATGAGCACTGCTAAAGGTTTTATGTAAACATATTGTGTGTGGCGTCCATCCAATAATTGACACTGACACAAATTTGCAAAAAATGACATTAACCCAGGGTTTACAGTGTGAAACGTCATCTTATGATCTGGGCTGAGTTTCCCGATAACGTTGTCTCTTAGCGCGCTACGAAGACTCTTAAGGTATAACTTAACTGAAGGTATACCATTTCTAGGCGTGTTCCCCGAACTATACCTTAGAAAGCTGCTTAAGATATACCTTCTTACGTGCGACGTTACCGGGTGCTGTCCGTGGCGATGGTGCTAAATCTGTTGATATCGATGACTCGAGAATCAATTATTCTCTCGTGCAGGGGCTGTTTATGTGAGAAAGCGCTGTTCTTTATAAAAGAAGCACTTCAGAAATAGTTGAAATTGCATTTACTAGGACTCATGGGATATTATAAAAAATAATCCAAACTATAACAGCCTAGCCTTGCCTACATATTTTAAAATTGTATCATTGCTGCCATAATAACCATTAAAAAATTTTATGTGCTTTCTTCTCTTTCCCATTTTTGTTCGCTGAGGTGAGCTGCGATGAAATACTGTTCTTGTAAATACTTTCAAGCATTTCAGTAATCACGTAGCTACGGTGCTCGGCAGTGATCAAAAAGGATTTAAACCGTGAATTTTGAATCTCTTCTTGTAAACTCAGAGATGTGGATTCAGACGGCAATTAAATGACCACACGACATGTTTGTCAAAAATCAGTAGGTACTAATTTGGACAGAGATTTTTACGCGGGTTGGGTGAGAAAAAACACGGATATTATGGATTCGGACGGCACTAAAATAACCGATGTGGTGGCAATTTTATGATATTCATTGCTCTTTGGTAAAATATAGATGATTCAAAGAATGTCACATGTGTGTCTCTCACTTGTAGTGAGAGAAGATTCTGTTTATGTACCTGGGGAGGCAGAAGGGGGAGACACTCCAGAGAACAGACGAACAAGGACCTCTGACCTAAATGTCAGAAGGCCATTTGGTGCAGGGGGGCTTAGTGGGCCAACTAGTGACGTCTATGGAAAACTACTGGGAGGAAGGCTCTGGGGGGAAGAAGGCCTTGAAACTAAGATAAAAGCTAGTTCAGTCTGTCTGGGGGTGTGTCACTCTTCTGCACAGGGTAACAACTGTGTATTAGACTGCTCCTATTCTTGCAAGAATAAATACTTCTATTTCTATAATTTGACTATGAGTGTCTCTTACGCAGTGATGTTTGTTTAATGAATTTTCGCCACAACAATTTTGGTGTCAGAGTGGGATTCCTTGGGAGTGCCTTCTGGACCTGAGAGCGGACGGTGTTTGGCCACCTGGACTGAGCAGTTCCAGCTCTACCTCGTAAGTTTCAGAGAGAGGGGCCGACCGTTATCAGGGCCAGGAGAAACTCCACTGGAATCAATTGAAAGAACCCGGTGGCAACAGAAGCATCTCTGGTAAGAGACAGTTAAATTTATTTTCTTTTGGGTAAGCTAATTAAATTCAGTTTAATTGGGGGGAAGAGTGAAATTGAACCATATTGGCTGAGGGCTGTTTCTGTGGTACGTAATCTGAGATTATTGAGATCTATGGACAGATCAAGAGATTTCAAACAGATACGATGTCACGAACAGAAGAGAGACACAGAAGAATGACAGGTGAGAAGCTTTATTTAATTAGCTGATGGTGGAAGTGCACAAGCCTGAGGTAGATATTGACGATTTCCAGACGATGGAGGATTTCAGGATCTTTCAGGAGTGACAGGGAGTCTAACATTCTCTGACGAGACCAGACAATGAATGAAGGGACGTGAGGGTATTTAAGTGTTGGAAGTGATGAGCGGGTGCAGGTGTAGTGAATTAGTACTCAGGAGAAAATGAGGGAATGAGTGGATTAGGGTTATTAGAGTCTGATGGTGTGGCAGGTGTTACAGATGACTCTGTGACAGTACCCCCTCCTCCATGGGCGGCTCCTGACACCCCAATGACTCGTCGACGGGGTCGGCCTCGACCCCTAGGGGCTGGGCGGTTGGGATGAGCCTCGTGGAATTGGGTGAGGAGGGATGGATCCATTATGTTCTCCCTTGCGACCCATGTGCGTTCTTCAGGTCCGTATCCCTCCCAGTCCACGAGATACTCCAGGAGGCGACCTCGTCGACGGGAGTTTAGGATGTCTCGGACGCGGTAGATGGAATCTTCTTCCGCGACATCAGGAGGAGGAGGCATGTCCATGACATCAGACCCTGGGGAAGAGGAAGTTAGAGGGTCAGTGAAAGGTTTTAGAAGGGAGACATGAAATGACGGTGCAATGCGGTAGCTTGGGGGAAGGCGAAGCCGGTAGGTGACTTCGTTGATTTGTCTTTCAATGGGGAAGGGACCTATATAGCGAGGACTCAGCTTCTTGCTGGGTAAGCGAAGACGGATGTCTCTGGTGGATAGCCAGACTTTTTGACCTGGTTGATACACAGGGGTTGTACCTCTCCTAGAGTTAGCTTGATTCTGGTGACGTCGTACCGCTCTCTGCAAGTGGACGTGCGCAGAGTTCCATACCCTTTCACTCGTCTCAAACCAGGTGTTGACTGCTGGGACCTCCGACGGCTCCCCTGACCAAGGGAACAAAGGGGGTTGGTATCCGAGTATACATTGAAATGGTGTGAGACCGGTGGTACACTGGCGTAGCGAGTTTTGCGCATACTCGGCCCATGGGAGGAAGCGGCTCCAGCTGTTTTGATTCTGATTACAGTAAGTTCGCAGATATCTCCCAATTTCCTGTATTTTCCGTTCCGTTTGGCCGTTGGATTGAGGGTGGTAGCCTGAGGATAGGCTGACTGAAACACCGAGCAACCTGAAGAAAGCGTGCCAGACGCGGGAGATGAATTGGGGACCTCTATCAGATACTATGTCTTCTGGAAGACCAAAGTGGCGGAAAACGTTTTCAAACAGTTTGTTGGCGGTTTCGAAGGCCGTGGGGAGGCCCTTCAAAGGGATGAGCTTACAGGCTTTGGAGAAGCGGTCTACTACAACTAGGATGCAGGTCTGTGAGTCGGAAGGAGGGAGGTCGGTCATGAAGTCAATACCCAGATGGGACCATGGTCGACGAGGTATAGGTAGAGGTTTGAGCTTACCCTCCGGGAGCCGACGTGGGATATTGGTGGTGGCACAAATCGAGCATCCTCGAACATAGCGGGAGACATCCTGTGCAATGGTGGGCCACCAGAACCGGTTACTGAGGAGTGAGAGGGTTCGGTGGCAACCAGGGTGTCCAGAGCCTGGGGACGTGTGGACCGAGTCTAGGAGGGGTAGGCGTAGTGAAGATGGAACATAAGTCCGGCCTTCAGGACCTCCTGGCGGAGCCGGTTCAGCACGGGTTGCCATTTGGATCTGATTGTCTAGGGTCCATTCAATTGGGCTGACGACTACGGTAGGAGGGAGAATGGGCTCAGGAGGTGATACTGTTGATTCTGGCGCATGAAGGCGGGAAAGTGCGTCGGCCTTCTGATTCTTATCTCCGGGACGATAGGTCACACGGAAGTTGAATCGGGTGAAGAAGAGCGCCCATCGAGCTTGGCGAGTGTTCAGACGTTTGGCTTCCCGAAGGAACTCGAGGTTGCGATGATCCGTTATGACCTCGACTTGATGGTGTGCTCCCTCCAGCCAGTGTCTCCATTCTTCGAATGCCAGTTTGATGGCCAACAGTTCACGGTTTCCGATGTCGTAATTTAGTTCAGCCGGGGACAGTTTCTTTGAATAGAAAGCACATGGATGGAGTACTGGCTGTTCTCCTTGGTACTGGGATAGAACGGCTCCCACTCCGGTTGATGAGGCGTCCACTTCCACCACGAAGGGATGATCTGGATTGGGATGGATCAGGATGGGAGCAGAACAAAAGGCTTCTTTGAGTTGTTTGAAGGCTTGAACCGCCGCTTGGTTCCAAGACAAAGATTTGGGTTGACCCTTGAGGAGAGAAGTCAGCGAGGAGCTGATGGAACTGTATTGGTGGATGAAACGGCGGTAAAAGTTTGCGAAACCCAGGAACCGTTGAAGTTCCTTTGTGGTGGTGGGTTGAGGCCAGTTCCTGATGGTATCCACCTTCCTCAGGTCCATTTGGACTCCCAGAGGACTGATTACATAGCCTAGGAAGTGGACGGTGGTACGGTGGAACTCACATTTTTCCAGTTTTAGGAAGAGTTGATGCTCTCTAAGTTTTTGTAGAACTTGGCGTACGTGATGATGGTGTTCGGTTAGATTCTTGGAGAAGATCAAGATGTCGTCAATGTACACTATTACAAACCGTTGTAAGAACTCTCGGAATACTTCATTCATGAAGGATTGGAAAACGGATGGAGAGTTGGACAACCCATAAGGCATAACGAGGTATTCGTAGTGCCCCGAAGGAGTGATGAACGCTGTTTTCCATTCGTCGCCACTTCCATGGGTTCTGGCGCCGGAAGGGAGAGAGATGATGTAGTACGTCGGGAGGGTCCTGCAGACTGATCCAGTGAACACGCTGATAAACGTTGGGAAATTCTAATGGTGCGTTGGATGATCGCTTCTAGACCCATGATATCATCATGGACAGCAATCTGCTGACGAATGCGGGGATTCAGTCCTTGACGGAAACAGGTGATAAGAGCAGTCTCATTCCACCCACTGTTGGCCGCTAGAGTGCGGAACCGAAGCGCGTACTCACTCACCGAGGCATTACCCTGACGATGGTGGTAGAGCTGATCATGGATGGAGAGAGCGGAAGTGTTAAGGCCGAAAACCTCCTTAAAATGCGCAATGAATGTTTCCCATGAGCGAGTGAGAGCGCCGTTTGAGTCCCAGATGTTTTGGGCCCACTGGAGAGCTCGACCAGAGAGGAGGGAGATCAGGCAGACAATCTTGGTACGATCAGTGGGAAAAACCTGCGGTTGCGCCTCCATATAGAGCGAGCACTGAAGTAGAAAACCGTTGCAGCCCTCCGCTTCTCCGGAGTACGTAGTTGGACGGGCGATAGGACTGTAGATCGTCGGCGGTGCATGTGGGTTAGGATCGGGAGGAACTGCTCGGTTGCCGGGAGATGTTTGTTCAACGCGAGGGACCCGTGATTGGCTTTCTCCAGTACCCGTGGCTCCTTGCATATCGATGGTCTGGTCTTCTGTCACGAACAGAAGAGAGACACAGAAGAATGACAGGTGAGAAGCTTTATTTAATTAGCTGATGGTGGAAGTGCACAAGCCTGAGGTAGATATTGACGATTTCCAGACGATGGAGGATTTCAGGATCTTTCAGGAGTGACAGGGAGTCTAACATTCTCTGACGAGACCAGACAATGAATGAAGGGACGTGAGGGTATTTAAGTGTTGGAAGTGATGAGCGGGTGCAGGTGTAGTGAATTAGTACTCAGGAGAAAATGAGGGAATGAGTGGATTAGGGTTATTAGAGTCTGATGGTGTGGCAGGTGTTACAGATGACTCTGTGACATACGAGAGAATATTATCTGAGATTAATTGAGATCTATGGACAGATCAAGAGATTTCAAACAGATAAGAGAACCTGAAAATCAGTTGTTCCACCACGGAGCAAATTGTTTTGAGGTACCGAGGCTAATTAGGGGGAACCAGAAAAGATTTTTTGGTAAACCATAATTAGGAGGGCACTAATAGTGCAACCCGACCGATTTGAGTTAAAAGAAAAAATCGGGTCTGTTGGGGACGCCTAACAGATTAGGAAACCGCGCGTTGAAGAGAAATCCACAGAGAACAGAGAAGCAGCCAATATGGGGAAGTCTCAAGGTAAGCATGCAAAATTTGATACACCGGTTTTCTGTAAAATTAGGAAAAGTATGGGGGAAAAAATATGTTTTAGATATTGAAAAACTGAGAAAATACCATGATTTCCCCAGGGAGGGAACACTGAGCACAAATAGACTAAGAGTGTGCGAGAATCAGTGGAACAGGGCAGCGGGACAAAAGGTTGTTGTGGCTGCGTTCAACATGTGTAAAAAATGTGAACAGATAATGGATTGTTGGCTTGAAGATAAAATGTCGAACTGCCAGGAGAAATAATGTTTTTACTTCTTCATCCAGTAAATGGATGCATGACATTAGATGTCTATAGAACTTAAATTTATATGATAAGGATTGAAGTAGCAAGCAGCAATAAGGCTGGCTGTGTGAAATAGAGGGAACTGTAAGTGAGAGACTTAATGGAAGAGGGAAGTGAAAAACAAAAGGTTGAGACATGTGTGTGTGGGGATTGTAAGCAAACAATCATGTACTGGTTAGATAATGAAGGAACTGGCATGTAGGGAAAAGAAAGGAGAGGATACAGAAGGAACTGGCATGTAGGGAAAGATTGAGAAGAAATATAGTAGAAAACTATATGTGATGAAAATAAAATGTCTGACAGAATTTATGGAAGTCAAATTAACTGTTTAAATGATATGAAAAGTTTTAGAACAAAATAAGGCATTGTATGATTGACAGGGATTAACATGATATGAAGAATGTTTTAAGCAGAATGGGGAACAATTCTATATTTTGATAAAATAATGATTGAAATGATGATATATCTGCTTTATTTTATTAATGTTAAGAAAATAAGGGTATTGAAGCAAGTAGCTATAATGGTTGTCTGTGTAATTTACGGACTGAGTAATATAATCTGTTTTGGAGAAACAGTAGAGATAAGACTGAGACAATAATGATAATATTAAGTTGAATCTGCAGACTAACCATGTGATGGAAGGAAAAAGGCTTCAAACCAGTTTTAATGAAAATAATGATGTACAAATTGTAAGGTAAAGACAGAAAACAAATTCGAATATTCTGAGCATTTCCATGCAGCTTATGAAAATTAATGTTCTGCCAATAATAATGATGAAGATTATGATTTGGCTATTGTGATTGAATCTGCCATTGGTGGATGGTCAAAAGAATACAGAGAACTGTAAATGCCGACCGAGAAGGTGTTTGAAAATGTGATAGTGACACATTTAATGGTGATGAATGTGAGTTGCAAAATATATAAAAGTAACTAAAAGGATGATTGTGTTTTAATTAAACATTTTAAAAAGGGTTTAGGTTATATAGAGAGACAGATCTCACAGATGATTTATTAGAACTGCAAAAGATGCAGAGTAGCTTTGTCAAAGTTAGTGTGAATCCTGATTGGAGATTGATAAACTCCTAGAGAAAACATTGAAGTCAGGTGTTAAAACTATGGTAATTGAGAACCTGACAACTAAAATTGAGATGAAATTTGAAACGTTACTAAGAACTAGAATAATTATTATTCTTTCTTTAAGATAAAATAATTCAGAAGCAGTGTAATAGGATTAACAGTTGCTAAATGTAAAATGTGTAGAAAGGCATTTGATTAAACAAAAGCCTGTTAGTGTTGACCATGAAAAGAACAGAGCTGATGGTTGGGTGTTTAAAAGATAAGCCTGTGATTTGGCTGAAACAGTTCGCTTATCTGGATCTGGTGTGTGTGTGACTGAAAGTGCCAGTGCGACAGAGACTCAATCTGAGTGGAAATTTGTAATGTCTAAATTCCCTGAGATATGGGCAAAAGACAACTATTAAATTATGTTTATTTGAAAACGCATGTAATTTCTGGCAAAGATGCCTTAAGCTGGGCTAGAGTTAAAGAATGGTAGGTAAAGTATGATGTTTGATGTTTATGAAAGTACAGTGTACCAGTTCTGAATGCCTCAGAGTCTCTCTCTCATTCAATATAAGAGCTGTTATCTGAGCCTGTCATAAGTGATAATAAGCTATTTATAGTAAAGCACAGTGTTTCAGTTGAAAATTATAGACACAGAGATGTTAAAAGAAATCATTGCCATGCAGAGGGCAATTTGTATTTGTAAATGTTTTAAAAGTAAAACTGAATGACTTTAAAGAAGTCTTTAAAATAGTAATACAGACCTTAAACAATAGAAGTGACATTTTGACTAGGTAATTGTAACTTCTTGGTCTCATTTTAGCCTCCACCATGAAACAGGGCCGATGGCTCCGGCTACAGAGGTAACAGTACACTGAATGGATGGTTGTGAATAAAGTTCACTGAGATTTTGTTGATTCGGACAGGTCTAACAAATTTGAGTGATTAAATACTGTTGTTATTAACCTGTCTCCCTTAACACTATTAGGCAGTCCGGATTAGGTGACTCTTGAATGTGCCTTTCCTAAGCTCCAGAAAACAGCTGAGTTCTGTTGAAATAACTGATTGTGTGATGGGAAAGAGCAGTTTCCAGTGGGTACGAGGTGATCACCCAATGACGGGTAAGATCCTCTTTGGCCTAACAGAGGGCAACCCAAGCCAGGGGGTCACCGTAAAGACACTGTTATGTGAGATGGGTATGAGAGTTGAGCAGGAGCTGTGAGGCCACCAGCGTCCTTATACCGTTAAGGGGAGATGAGGCTGTGACGAGTTACGGCAGTCTGGCCCATAAACGTAAGTTCCTCTATGCCACTCACCAGAAACCGCATTCATTGTATGGCTTGTTGTTCATTGTGACAAGTGTCTGCAACTATGCCAGGGGACAACACCCTGAAGAGAAGGAGATTATAGATAAAGAGCTAATGGGAATGGGCATTCAAGAGCCAGCTGAGACGATGAGGGGATTGTCATTATGTGTTGGGGAGACAGTAACAAAACTTATTAGTTTATATCAGGAACATGATGTTGGTTGCCTTATGGGCAAGGAAAATTATAGAAGTGTTGATTTTGAACTAATATGTCTATAAGATGGTTTTAACTCCTGAAGGTCATTAGACATGGTGGTGACTAAAGATTAAGATTAAGTTTGGATAACAAAGGTTAGGTGAATTGAGAATTTATACAAGTATTCAAACTAAAGATAACCTTAGAAATGCTCATAGCATAATGTATTTTAGATTGTTGTAATGGTTCGAATTTGAGTTAAACATTTGTATATTAACATTTGTGAACTAGTAAGGGTTCTAGACTATGATTAATTAAGTTTCAGTCTTAGGAGGCTGTTGAAGAGATTATTTGTATAGTGAGAGAGACTGCTGGAGGAAGGGATTGGTACTCTGTCTGTCTTTCTGTTATCAGGCCTGGTAAGGCAAGCTTAAACAAAATAATGATAATGAACCAAAACAACCCAGCTGACTTTTCTAAAAAAATAAAAAAAATTAAATGAATAATGAACAGACATGCTTTGAAACTGGTTAAGAGTAAAGTTTAAGTAAAGTTAGGTAAAAGCTACAGGAAAAATGTAAAGTTTAAAATCTTATTTAAAATTTAAATCCTTTTAACGATAATATAAGGAAAGGCGAACATTGAGAATGAGCAGTTAAGATATGTGTGTCCAGTATGAGTGTGTGTGTGATGGTGACAGCATTTTAGGTCTTGTATGTGTTAGTTTGTGGTACTTCCTGATTTTGTGGATATTGTGTCATTAACCTCTGGAATGAGTGTTTTATCATTACAGATGGGTTAAGGCAAATGACAAATATTAAAGAAGCCGATAATTCTAAGTGGATCCGATGAAAAGATGATACAGAAAATAGGACGAGCTTTAAGTTGATTGGTCATCAAGCTCTGTCTGGTAATAATTACTTTTGTCTTTTATGATGTTGATTTGAATTACGTTCTGGATCAGTTTAAGTATTTGGGTAAATTGGAATTGTGGAGTTGTAGATCACAATCTGGCATGGGCTGAGATAAATGAAAATGTTGTAGATTTGATGGCAACACAATGTGACCTATTGTCAACATGAAATTATCAAGAGAGCCCCTCACATTCATGATTATTGTAAGCAAAGGAGGAGAATGTTATTTGACTGACATTGACCAAGTCTGTACACCACGACCTGACTTGATAGAAACAATTGATGACTTTGAAAATGTTTGTAGATGACTGAATTAAGAGACCAAACAACAGGCCTGAAAAGCAGGATCCGCGGTGAGACTGAGGGCCGTTGCCCTTCAAATACTTCGATAAGAAGATGAGATTGTGGCTTTAAGTAAAGAATGTAATATTTTTGTTTCAGAGGCAGAGAAAGATGTCTGGAGGAAATTTGTCTGAAGGACAACGTTTGGGTTAGTGTTGATGGGGAAACTTTATAAAAAACACTATGTTAAATGTTATGTTAAATTGATGCTCGAGTTGTGTCGTGCATCAAGAGGGAGATGGTATAACAATTGCCAAATATGGTTTATTAAGGGGTTCACATTTGCTGAATAAATGTTGGGAGAAAACTAGGGGTAATTGGATAAAAGCCCTGAAAGAAGCCATTTTTCTGCCTAAGAAAATTGATGTCTGTGAGTGTGCCGCACACACCAATAACAAAGATTGTTTCAACAGGAAACGCCAGGGCATCGAAGGCCACGGGAGAACAGTAGACAAAAGAAACTACGTACTTGACTATCTGACAATAACCTCGAAATTTGTTTCTCTTTACAGAGAGTATGCAGGATTGGGAGACAGGGCAAAATGTGCCCAATGAAATAATGGCTATGGATGAATTTGCTAACTGTCCTGGCCTGGGTTATTATTGTGGCAGAAAGGTGCTAAATTTTTCCTTTTGCAGAATGTCAGGGTGGATTGCATCAAGCTGAACTGATTCTGTTTTCCAAATGTATGAATATTGACTTGTTAACGTAAGCAAAGTGGATATGTGTTTTTCAGGGGAAAAGGACTGAGTGCTATTAAGCAAGAAATGTCTAATGATAATATGTTTCAGTTTGTAAACAGATGGTGAAAATTCCACAGGTCACACCAAAAGGGACGAGGGAAAGACAAGCGGTCACTAACAAAATACTTAAGGTCTCCATTCACAGGTGACAGAAAGCAGGAAATGGTTCATTCCAGTGGGGGTGCGGTGGTGATCTCAGGAGATCAGTGTGACACCTGGGTCCAAGCCTCTCACCTACACCAACAGGCCGCAACCATCCCATAGTCCATGGGGCGAACGAGATGATCAACACGCCTGGAGAAGGATGTGAACCAACTAATGGTTTAAGAATGTGGTTTTGTGATGATTTTGAGGATTTTATTTGATTAAATCAAAATAGGGCTTAGTATTGATATACAGTAGATCAAAATATTTGATTGGTTACTGATTCATTAGGAAATATTTAAGGCAAATGTTTTCGGGAAGAGAAAATCTATTAATTAATGTAAATTATAGGGATTATTGTTGAAGCTTAAGTAGAACCACTGCCTGTTTGAATTAAAAGTTAAAGGTAAAAGAACAAAATATGGAGAGGGAGATGGATATGGGGAAGGTGTTGAATGTGTAGGAGTTATGATGGTATGTGTTATTCTGATCATTTTGTTATTCATGGGTGAATATGAGAAAACTGGAGTGTCTGTTCAATTGGTGAAAATGACAGTCTATCCGAATGATGATGATGATGAACAAAATTATGCAGACAATTCAAATAGCGATTACAGTGAAATGTATTAATTGTTGGGGTATGTTTTTCATTCCTTTTTCTTCTTATGAATGCTTTGAATTTGGAATGAAGGATTTTTTTTATATACTTTGTATTTTATAACCAGTGTGAATTGATGGTTTTGGTTTTCTAACTAATCTGTACACTATTTCTTATTTAACTGAGATGACTGAGGGTTCGATCTAGATCGAGAGTGCGATAACAGTGTTTATTCATTCAGCCCGGTTTCAGATAAATTCTTTACTTGCTTGCTAATATTCGAGGGACTATCTTTACAAAAAATCAGCCTAAGCTTTTTACTTTTCCAAATGTTATTTCACAAATGTTTAAGAAGAGTGATCAGTAGTGTGATGATATGACTTAAAATTTGTCTTTTTGTTTATTATTGTGATTATGGGTAATCAGAATGATAAAAAGTGAGAAGTTGTGGTGGCAATTTTATGTTCCCTATCAGGAACATCGAGCTGCGTGAAAACGCTGCGGGAACGCTTCTAGCGTTGTGCGTCTTGAAGCATAGTATGGAATCAGCCAAAGGCGAGACGGAACGTCACGAGTGACGTCATCGACCAGGAAACTATAAAGCACACCCATGAACACAATGGCGACAGCTTCTGTTGTCTTCAGCAAGCGATTTGTGTGTGAATCTGTCCCAGTGTTTTTGTCTGTCTTTAGTGATTGCTAGGCAGGAGTTTTTCACTTAAAAAAAAAAGAAAAAAAAGAAAAAAAGGCTATATATATGTATTCACATATCTAAGCGAGCAGCATTACAGAAAGTGTGTGTTCCCCCCTGTACTCGTTATTTCACGGGTGGGGATTTACACGATCTGTGTGTTGTTTGTTTGGGAGTACAGCATGCCCGGTCAGCTCTCGAGGGGGCTGATTGTGAGCATTGCGAGCGTTTTCCAAAGAACACTCTGCTCCCGCCGATCACTCTTTGAGGAGAGTGGTTCGGCTCGCGCTCCCCGCGGCTCGGGTCCCGCGTCTGTCGAGGCAGCGCGGCGGCGCGTGTCGTGGGGATCGCGGGTGAATCTGACAGCGGGGTTTGAGACGGGCCTCGCCCTATCTCAGCCTTTAACTGTTAGATTCAGTGCCTCAGTTTAGGGTTGGAAGCACGCTCTGCGGTTTCTTCTGCCCAGGCTGTGGCATTAATATTGCAACTATCCAGTTCTGAGGAGCTGAATGTTGTTGCTATTAAAAATATAATAATAATAATATTACATAAATTATTATAAAATAAGGGTGAGGAGCTTATGGAGGTGCTAACTCATGCTGTAGAAAAATTAAACATTGAGTGGTCAGCAGTTTGGCAGGAGTTTTTTATATAAAAATATATTGTATAAACTATGTTTGCCTTCCCGAGTGCAACCTCCACGAAGGTGCCTACCATTTTTCCGGATCTCCACACCGAGGTGTCGAAGTCCTGGAAGAAAACGATTTCATACTGTATTTTTAGCCATCAGATCTCTACAAAAAATATTTTAATACTGCTGAGGCTTATTTACGGTTATGAGGCGATGCCTAGAAAAGCTGGAGAGATGCCTACTGCCATCTCTCCGCTGAAACGAATTCGTCTTTTAAGGCACCGGCGTTTAAAGACAGGGACTGATGGGCGGGTCAGTCCTGACTGTCGATAAGCTCCTCGCATGGGCGCAATAAAATCAGAGCGTCGCGTCTTGTGCTCCCCTGCAAAATAGTGGAACCAGACGCGACACTCTCAGATGAAGTTTTCGGGGGTTAAACTGATCTGAGGACAGTCATTATAGCCAAGTGGCTTCATCTAAAAAAAAAAAAAAAAAAAAAAAAAAAATAGTTCTGACACCACCGGTGTCAGGATGCTGAGGGTGGTCCCCACCGTGAGAGAAAGGTGTTCACTGCATCTGACGGTGCCCATTCTCTCACGGTGCCCTCAGGGGTCCCTTCTGCCAACCCCGCCTTCGCGTCGGGGCGTAGACGGGCCCAGCGAGCGCTTCCCGAGGGACGCTCGCTCCCTCTACAGAGTGTCGCGTCTTGTGCTCCCCCTGCAGTGGGACCAGGCGTGACACTCTCAACCGAGGTCTTCTGGCCATAAGACTGATCTGAGGACAGTCATTAGGGCCAAGAAGGCTTCGTCTAAGAAGTTCTGACACCACCGGTGTCAGGATGCTGAGGGTGGTCCCCACCGTGAGAGAAAGGTGTTCACCGCATCAGACGGTGCCCGTCCTCTCACGGTGCCCTCAGGGGTCCCTTCTGCCAACCCCGCCTTTAAGACGGGGCGTAGACGGGCCCAGCGAGTGTTTTCCCGAGGGACGCTCGCCCCCTCTGAGGGGGGCTTAGGGCAGTTAGACCAGTTGTTCCCTGCCGGTGCGCTGTTACAGGGCGCTGTGTCTGCTGCTCAAAATATTCCAGAGGCCAGCCTCGAGAGGCTGGTACCCTTAGTAGATTTTCTGGCAGAGTGGAAAAGTCTTCCAAAAGTATCTCAGTGGGTTCTGCAGTCGATAGAGAGGGGTTATGCCATTCAGTTCAGATCTCCTCCTCCTCGATTTAACGGGGTCCTGCCCACCGTGGTGGGCCCCGAGCAGGCTCTGGTATTGGAACAGGAGGTGAAAACACTCCTTCAAAAGGAGGCTATAGAACGGGTTCCTCCTCCCAGCAAGGAGTCAGGTTATTACAGCCGATATTTCATCGTTCCAAAGAAGGATGGGGGGTTGCGTCCAATTTTAGATCTGCGCCTATTAAACCGTGCTGTAGCCAAGCTCAAGTTCAAGATGCTCACGCTAAAGCAAATCGTGTCACAAATCAGGTCCGAGGACTGGTTTGTCACGATAGATCTGAAGGACGCATACTTCCACATTTCCATCCTTCCGCAACACAGGAAGTTCCTGAGGTTCGCTTTCGGGGGCGAAGCGTACCAATATCGTGTTCTTCCATTCGGTCTAGCTCTATCTCCCCGCACGTTCACGAAATGCATGGATGCAGCGCTATATAGTTCCACTGCGACTCCAGGGCATTCGTATATTGAACTACATAGACGATTGGGTGATTCTAGCTCAATCGCAACAACAAGCGGTTCGGCATCGAGATGTCGTCCTCTGGCACATAAAGAAACTGGGGTTGAGGCTGAATGCCAAGAAGAGTGTTCTATCTCCATCACAGAAGACATCTTTTCTGGGGGCATTTTGGGATTCAGTAGCAATGCGGGCGTGCCTGTCGCCGGCCCGCATCACTTCAATTCTCTCAGCCGTAAAACGAGTAAAGCTAGGCCAGTTGCTCACTGTGAAGCAGTTCCAGAGACTGCTGGGTCTGATGGCAGCAGTGTCCAATGTTATTCCCTGCGGCCTGTTGTACATGAGACCATTACAGTGGTGGCTCAGAACCAAGGGGTTCTCCCTGAGGGGAAACCCCCTCCGCACGATCAAAGTTACGTGGCGCTGCCTACGTGCTCTGGTCATGTGGAGGGATCCTTGTTTTCTGTCCCAGGGACCTGTGCTGGGAGCTCTTTGTCGTCGTGTAACGCTAACAACAGATGCTTCCCTCACAGGCTGGGGGGCGATCATGAGTGGTCGCCCAGCCCAGGGTCTGTGGCAGGACCATCATCGATTATGGCATATAAATTGTCTAGAGATGTTGGCTGTGTTTCAGGCTCTGAAACACTTCCTACCAGACCTGAGAGGTCATCATGTTCTTGTCCGGTCCGACAATACATCGGTGGTCTCTTACATAAACCATCAGGGGGGTCTGCGCTCTCGCCCGTTATACAATCTGGCTCGCCAGATCCTTCTATGGACCCAGGGGAAGTTCCTTTCATTGAGGGCAATTTATCTTCCGGGGTATCTAAATCAGGGAGCGGACATCCTGTCGAGGCAGGGGCCGAGGCCCGGGGAATGGAGACTCCACCCCGAGGTGGTGGAGCTCCTGTGGATGCAGTACGGTCGCGCCGAGGTGGACCTATTTGCATCCAGGGAGACATCACACTGTCCACTGTGGTTCTCTCTCAGTTATCCAGTCCCTCTGGGGTTGGATGCTATGGTACAGGTGTGGCCGAGGTCACACCTGTACGCCTTTCCCCCGATTGCTCTGCTCCCAGGAGTTCTGGAGAGGGTTCGCCAGGACGGGGTCAGTCTACTATTGGTAGCCCCGTACTGGCCGGCCCGAGTTTGGTTTGCGGACCTTATATCTCTCCTAGACGGTTCTCCTCTGGAGATTCCGATCAGGAGGGACCTTCTCTCTCAGGCGAGCGGGTTGATTTATCACC
Source organism: Semotilus atromaculatus (assembly GCA_031834385.1). NCBI lineage: Eukaryota > Metazoa > Chordata > Actinopteri > Cypriniformes > Leuciscidae > Semotilus > Semotilus atromaculatus. The sequence goes on along the minus strand of JAULUF010000041.1, from coordinate 8,137,545 downwards.
CCCGCCCAGAGTTGTGGAAGCTATGGGCTTGGCCTCTGAGGGGGCCCAGCTCGTAGGTGCTGGTCTCTCAACCGAGGTTGTTGAGACCATCCTTCACTCCAGAGCTCCTTCCACTAGGAAGTTATACGCCTTGAAGTGGAGGCTCTTCACTTCTTGGTGTGGAGAACACCTGTTGGACCCAGTTAACTGCCCAGTGGGTGCAGTGCTGGAGTTCCCGCAGGAGCATTTCTCCTCAGGGTTATCCCCCTCCACACTAAAGGTGTATGTGGCGGCACTTGCTGCTTACCATGTCCCTTTCAGTGGAGTCTCTGTGGGGAGACACCCGTTTATAACTCGCTTCCTTCGTGGTACTTTGAGGCTGAGGCCTGTAGTCCGCACGAGGGTGCCAGCATGGGACTTGGCCATCGTTCTAGAAGGTCTTTCCCTAGCTCCTTTTGAGCCTATTGAAGAAGTTTCTGAAAAGTTTGTTACTTTAGGGACTATTTTTCTCCTTGCTATTTCTTCTCTTAAGAGAATCGGAGATATTCAGGCTCTCTCGGTTGCTCCTTCGTGTTTGGAATTTTCGCCTGGGATGGTGAAGGCCAGGTTATGTCCCTAAGGTTCCTACCTATGTGGCCAGACCTATAGTTCTGCAGGCCTTCTGCTTTACATCGTCTGATCAGGAAAAACTCAATCTGCTCTGCCCTGTCCGGGCTCTAGATACTTATGTCCACAGAGCTGCCCTGTGGAGGAAATCAGAACAGTTGTTTGTTTGTTTTGGACCACCTAAGAAGGGGTCTCCAGTGTCTAAGCAGAGGATGAGCAAGTGGGTGGTCGAGGCCATCTCACTTGCTTATGAGTCGGCTGGTCAGCCTTCACCTTTGACTGTCCGAGCTCACTCTACCAGGAGTATGGCGGCTTCCAAAGCCTTATTGTCAGGGGTTTCTCTTCATGACGTGTGTGATGCGGCAGGCTGGTCCTCACCGCATACTTTCGTCAGGTTTTATGACCTAGACCTTAGCTCCACTCCTGGGGCGCAGGTGCTTTCGGCTGAATTTAATCCTTGATTCACACAGTCGGTCACTTGCTCTTATGGCGACGTGGGTATTAGCGTTCCCGCAGCGTTTTCACGCAGCTCGATGTTCCTGATAGGGAACGTCCCGGGTTACGTATGTAACCCTAGTTCCCTGAAGGAACGAGACGCTGCGTGTCGTTGCCATACTCCCAGCATTCCCTTGATCGACTTGCTTCAGACTTTTCCAGAAGCTGTCGCCATTGTGTTCATGGGTGTGCTTTATAGTTTCCTGGTCGATGACGTCACTCGTGACGTTCCGTCTCGCCTTTGGCTGATTCCATACTATGCTTCAAGACGCACAACGCTAGAAGCGTTCCCGCAGCGTTTTCACGCAGCGTCTCGTTCCTTCAGGGAACTAGGGTTACATACGTAACCCGGGACGATATTCATTGCTCTTTGGTAAAATATAGATGATTCAAAGAATGTCACATGTGTGTCTCTCACTTGTAGTGAGAGAAGATTCTGTTTATGTACCTGGGAAGGCAGAAGGGGGAGACACTCCAGAGAACAGACGAACAAGGACCTCTGACCTAAATGTCAGAAGGCCATTTGGTGCAGGGGGGCTTAGTGGGCCAACTAGTGACGTCTATGGAAAACTACTGGGAGGAAGGCTCTGGGGGGAAGAAGGCCTTGAAACTAAGATAAAAGCTAGTTCAGTCTGTCTGGGGGTGTGTCACTCTTCTGCACAGGGTAACAACTGTGTATTAGACTGCTCCTATTCTTGCAAGAATAAATACTTCTATTTCTATAATTTGACTATGAGTGTCTCTTACGCAGTGATGTTTGTTTAATGAATTTTCGCCACAACACCGACTTACCCCTGTAAATGTTTAAAATACCGTACGAGCCCATGATAAACAATATTAGCGTCCGAATAGGACTTAACTGACAGTAGCCTATGCTTTCACTGGCCTTTAAAAGCGCTTTAATTAAAAAGAAATGTATAAAATTTTGTTATATATAATAATATAATTAAAATTCTAACAACAATCAGTGTAATGACAATTTTACTCTTTGCATGAAAACACTTGAATTAGCCTAATTGAACACTGTCTGGGTGTATTAAAACTTCAGAATTATATTCATATAGACCTTTAACAGTGATAAGGTAAAGCTAAGAGTGGTCCAGACCAACCTTCCGAACGTATAACTTACAGAAGGTATACTTAACTAAGAGCGTTTCGGGAAACACATATTAACGATAAGGTACAGCTTAAGGTGTAACTTAAGAACGACGTAGCGTTAAGAAGGTTTCGGGAAACTCAGCCCTGGATTAATTGGTAACCCCAAGTAAATTATGAGCAATACGAAACATGAAAAATCTAGTGTAGCAGTATGCGTTTAACTCATAACTAATCTGCGTTCTTTTGGCCAATCAGTGCGTCATACTTCCGGGTCACTCACTCACTGTGTTTTGCTGCTGCGCATCTACAGGTAAAGTAGCGACTCTGCTGTCTCTGAACCTATTTTACTGTTATGGGCCGCCGTTATGTTTACTATGCATTGAACGATTGTAGATCTCCGGTTGGCGGGCCAGTACTTCACTCGGTTGCTCAACGCATTCACAAGCGGATGATACTGAAAGCTGCCTATACTGTTTGTACCCGTTGAGCTGCCTCCTCCTGGGTGATACAAAACGCTGCTTGATCGGTATGTAGGATACACGATGTAGGATTTATTTGTCTGATTTGGGGTTAATCCATTTTTTTATAAATAACAGGAACTGGGCTGGTTCAACTGGAGATTCTCTTCAGCCGCAGAGCATTCATTCACTAGCTGCTGTTTTGCCTGGATTGCTGTTTGTTAAACGTGCATTTTGAACATTGTATCAACAATTACAACCTTATGCTTTTTACACGCCCGTCTTGGGATGTTGCTTGCCTAACGTGCATATTTTGAACATTGTGTCATCAACTTTAGTCGATCGCTGCAGCATGCCTGCCCTGGACAGCTGTAATTGTGTACGCTTTTGAACATTAAACCAACAGCTCTTGATCGCCGTACTGTGCTACACTCATCTAGCGTGCAAGTTTTGAACCTTTTTACAAGGAACGTTACTGATTGCTGTCCACCCGTTCAGCCTTCACTGCCACTGGGCAATCACGGCCGTTTGAATGTGCGAGCCTCCAGTTTGACGAGGGCTTGTATTTTAACTGTTTGAATGCAGCTGAAGGGGTTGGCTCTTTAGTTATAATTTGGGTTAAGTGTTTGTATTTCCTTTTCTATTTTGTTTTTTTTATTTAGTTAATTTGCATTTATATTTTTCGTTTCGTTTCTTCATCAGTGATTTTAGTTTATCTCGTTAGATAAACTAACCCAGTTAATAATTTATATATCTTATGTCTTATTCTGTCTATTTACTGGATTTGTTTTCCTTGGCCAAGGTTTCATTGTACTGTAATCTATGTTTATTTGTTTTTTTACAAGGTTCTACCTAGACAATAACCTCCTCAGTACTGTTTTCTCTCTGTAATGCCACACTAGCAAATTACAAGAGTGAACATTCCTTTACCCGAGGTTAAAAGCGGGGTTTAGACCGACGATATCCTGGAGTTATGCTCTGTGTGAAAAGTCCTATTTAGAATGAAACGCCCTATTTAGTACATTTGTTTTATACTCACATGGTCAAGGTTATCTTTATTGCTATTTCACGTGCTGTCCGGGAGGGCTCCGAACTCAGAATTTTTGCCCGAACCCAGGTACTCCCCCCGTTGTTGTAAGAGTATTTAGGACTAGAAGTGAGGTGATGGAGGGATGCTGTGAAACTGTCAATGAACGGAGGTAAGTTTGCTGTATACACCTCTTTAACTCGTTGATTGGTTTTATTTACAGAGTGTGCTCCACTCGTGTCTAATTAGGTTTGATTATCTGATGTGCTCCACATGTGTTTAATTAGGTTTAATTATCTGAACGTGCTCCTCCCGAACTTTGTTAATAAAACATCATTTATTTTTTCTGCCACTTTTCTTGTGGCTTTGTTCCTCCTCTCTACCTGAGCTTTGCATTCATGCATAACTAGATTAAATGCCATAGGCCAGACAGATTCAGTTCTTTCTTTCTCTCTCTTTCTCAGGTTTCTAAATACATGGTGGGTACAAGTATATGTTTTATCATCTTAAACATCTATTTTGTAACCAATTCAAATGTAACCATAACCAAAAACTGTTATTAAACCCTTTGAAAAATAAATTGTATTATTATTATTGCCTTTATTGTCATTGCATATAACAACAAAATTTCTATTTCAAAAAACAAACTTCCCCTGGTGGTGACACATAATATGACAAGACATCATAAACATAATAAAACATGGATAAAGTAAATATATTGTAAGAATGATAAGTGACTAAAAAAATTTAAAAAACAAACATAGTCACTAAAGTGCAGTGCAGTCCAAATGGTCATGAGTTCAGGTGTTTTATAGCATTTGGATAAAACTATTCAAAAGTCTAGAAGTGCGACCCTGGAAAGATCTGTAACGCCTTCCAGATGACAACAGAGTGAAGGGGTTGTGACCTGGGTGGGAACAGTCCAGAATTATGTTTGTGAGTGAGGGGAGCTTTATGCAGGGCCGGAGTGGGACTCATTTTCAGCCCTGGAGTTTCATATATTAACTATATTCTGACTATATTAAAATAATGTAATTAAAACCTCAGTATAGAAGTCTGCAATAGTGCACTGTTCTGTACAGCCTGTATTTTTCAAAAATATAATTTTCTATTCAGTGCAATAGCCGTACGGAGGGTTTTATACAGAGGTCACAAAAGGGATCTTGCTAGGGGGTTCGGGGGCATATTATTTTTCCACTGTCATTGGCAAAGAACTTATGTACACTCGCCTAAAGGATTATAAGGAACACCATACTAATACTGTGTTTGACCCCCTTTTGCCTTCAGAACTGCCTTAATTCTACATGGCATTGATTCAACAAGGTGCTGAAAGCGTTCTTTAGAAATGTTGGCCCATATTGATAGGATAGCATCTTGCAGTTGATGGAGATTTGTGGGATGCACATCCAGGGCACGAAGCTCCCGTTCCACCACATCCCAAAGATGCTCTATTGGGTTGAGATCTGGTGACTGTGGGGGCCATTTTAGTACAGTGAACTCATTGTCATGTTCAAGAAACCAATTTAAAATGATTTGAGTTTTGTGACATGGTGCATTATCCTGCTGGAAGTAGCCATCAGAGGATGTGGTACATGGTGGCCATAAAGGGATGGACATGGTCAGAAACAATGCTCAGGTAGGCCATGGCATTTAAACGATGCCCAATTGGCACTAAGGGGCCTAAAGTGTGCCAAGAAAACATCCCCCACACCATTACACCACCACCAGCCTGCACAGTGGTAACGAGGCATGATGGATCCATGTTCTCATTCTGTTTACGCCAAATTCTGGCTCTACCATCTGAATGTCTCAACAGAAATCGAGACTCATCAGACCAGGCAACATTTTTTTTGTCTTCAGTCTTCAACTGTCTTCAACTGTCCAATTTTGGTGAGCTCTTGCAAATTGTAGCCTCTTTTTCCTATTTGTAGTGGAGATGAGTGGTACCCGGTGGGGTCTTCTGCTGTTGTAGCCCATCCGCCTCAAGGTTGTGCGTGTTGTGGCTTCACAAATGCTTTGCTGCATACCTCGGTTGTAACGAGTGGTTATTTCAGTCAAAGTTGCTCTTCCATCAGCTTGAATCAGTCGGCCCATTCTCCTCTGACCTCTAGCATCAACAAGGCATTTTCGCCCACAGGACTGCCGCATACTGGATGTTTTTCCCTTTTCACACCATTTTTTGTAAACCCTAGAAATGGTTGTGCGTGAAAATCCCAGTTACTGAGCAGATTGTGAAATACTCAGACCGGCCCGTCTGGCACCAACAACCATGCCACGCTCAAAATTGCTTAAATCACCTTTCTTTCCCATTCTGACATTCAGTTTGGAGTTCAGGAGATTGTCTTGACCAGGACCACACCCCTAAATGCATTGAACTGCCATGTGATTGGTTGATTAGATAATTGCATTAATGAGAAATTTAACAGGTGTTCCTAATAATCCTTTAGGTGAGTGTATATCTGTGTTAAATAGGAATCCATTGTAATAAAGTTACTGGGCACAGTATGCAATAGGCTTTTGCTCGACCTTCTCTCCTCTCTTATCTCCATCTCCTTCTTTCGTTCTTCTTCTCTCAGTCTCTTTATCTTTGCCTGTAAATCTCCCCTTCCTGAAGCTGAGCTTTGATTGATACAGTCTTTGCAAACTGATTATGTCGGTCGTTTAAAACTTCTATCGTAAAACAGCTGTTTAGTTTAGCCACTTGCATCTTATCTTGTGAAACGTCGCGTTGGGATTTGCGTGCGGCTCGCGCTTCTGTGAGCATAAATCCTGCTTTGATCGGTCATCTCAAACATTTTGCCATTGCAGACGAGCGGTGTCTGAGTGCTGATGATGAGGTTGGTTATCGACGCGATATGGTGGGTCTTGCACTGACTTGTAGGTGCTACTATTATCCATGTTTTGTATCTCTTATTTTTTGTTCGCACATCTCTAACAACTGACTTATGAATTGTGAATTATGTTTTGTGCTGATTTCCTAACTCTGTCCAGCGCCTTTTTGTCAGCAGTGGTGCAGCTACTAAACCACACCAGAATGTGAGATGATACTTTGGACAGCGTATCCAGTCCGTGTAGCTTGGACACCAGTCTTCCAGGGATGATGCAGTTGAATGCAGAAGTGAAGTCCATAAACAACAGTCTTGCATAGGTTCCAGGATGTTCAAGGTGGGTTGGCACACAGTGCAGGGCTGTGTTGATGGCATCCGCGGTTGACCTGTTTGCTTTATAGGTAAACTGGTGCTGGTCCAGTGTGGAGGGGAGGGATGTTTTTATGTGATTTAGCAGCATACTTTCAAAGTACTTCATGACAGTGGAAGTGAGGGCCACTGGTCTATAGTCATTGAAGCTACACATAGCTTATTTTTCGGGATCCGCACAATGATGGCAGATTTGAGGCACTTGGGGATGGAACAGGTAGACAGAGAGAGGTTGAAGATGGAAGTGAATACCTCAGCCAGCTGGTCTGCACAGTCCCTCAACACTCTCCCAGGGATCCCGTCAGGCCCGGCAGCCTTCCTGGGGTTCACACCAAGAAAGGCCTCCTGCACTCAAAGAGAATGTCAGGGCATCTGTGGGCAAGAGTGTTATTGGTGTGGCCAATGTTGACTCAGTCCTGGTCCCATTTGCCTCAAAGCACGCAAAGAAATAGTTGAGTACTTTGCTGGTACTTGGGCTTGGGTCTTTTGAACCCTTTAAGTTTGTGAGGTGTTAGATTCCCTGCCAAATGCGCCAGGGATCCCCCTTGTTAAAGTGCCCCTCGATCTTCCTCCTGTAGGCTGCTTAGGCTTTCTTGATGCCTGTCTTTAATTTGGATCTGGCAGTGCTGTATAATTCCATGTCCCCGGACCTGAAGGCTTTATCACGTTTTTTCAGCAGCAGCTTGACCTCCCTGTTCTTCCATGGTTTGTTGTTTTGATAGCATTTGACCTGTCTCTCAACAGTGACATTATCAATGCAGGTCTTAATGTAGTGCAAAACAGTGCAGGTGTAACCCTCAAGACTCTGCTGTGAGAAAAGTGCCCAGTCAGTGTGCTCAAAATAGTCTTGCAGTTGTGGAATCGCACTAGCAGGCCACAGTTTTGTTCGTTTCACTGTGTGTACAGATCTCTTAAACACAGGTCTATGAGAAAGAGGGTCAGATGGTCAAACTGCCCTAAATGGGGGTGAGTGGAGACCTTGTATGCCCCTCGGATGTTACTGTAAACATGGTCCAGAGTTTTATCACCTCTGGTTGGACATGTTACATGCTGATGAAATTTGGGAAGGACAGTACGCAGATTAGCATGATTAAAGTCCCCTGCCACAATAAAGATACCATCCAGGTGGGTGGACTGGAGAAGAAGGGTCGACATCTCAGTGTGACAAACTCTGGTGTCTGGTGAGCAGTGTCTTACAGTCACTGTGGCATCGGTGCTCCAGCTGTTGATAGAGTAGATGCAGAGCCCCCCTCCTTTGCTCTTTCTGGAGTTGCTGGTTCTGTACGGCCCGCTAGCATGATAGCTTCGTCCGGAATCCCAGAGTGCAGCCACGTCTCTGTGATCACTACCAGCGAGTAGTATATCGCTTTACCTAGTATATACTCTGTATTAATATTAAAGTGCTACCAGTATACAATATAGCACCCTCAATGCTCTTCCACATATTTTGCTGTTCTAACTGTTCTTATTTCTATCATGATTTAAGCAGCAGCGCATGGTAATCGAGAAGAAATGTAGGTAACGCTTTAGATTACAGCCCGGAAAGTACTGCGTAATTAAAGCGATTTTACAACGTAACCTTCTGTAATTATAGTGTACCTATAACGTACTTACAATATAAGTATAAGGGAACAATATTTTAAGTTTGGGGAATAAAGGGGTAACAACCAGGAGAATTAAAAAAAGTATTTATACTGTAAGTATTATAGAACTAAGGGGTACTTATTCTATTATGATACAACAATCTTACATTTGGGAGCAATTTAGCAAGAACATACACTGCTTACCATTTTGAAATAATGGTGAACCAGTACATGTATTGCCTTTTAAAAAATTACAGGGTACATATCTATACATTTATAAAGTAATATTTTTAACAAAAGTGCACTGAAAACAAAAATGATTGCAACTTTTGCTTAAATATTGGGGAAAGATTCTCTTTTTTCATGTATTTGTTACCCTCTTGTTCCATGTAGTTACAGGGTAAGTACAATAAAAATGCATACACAATCTTATATCACTGACTCGGAAACCTTTATTTATTATACAAGCACCACTTACCCTGTAACCACATCAAACAAGATATATTTCCCATTATGTAAAAAAATTTGCAATAGTCTTATAAGCAATAAGTTTTTTTTTGCCTTGAAACATGTTAGCCCAAACTTAAACATCTGCACTTTTGCTAAAAAAAAAAAAAATTGCATAAATGCATAGATATGTACCCTGTCATTTTAAAAAAGGCTATACAGTATGTATTGGTACACAATTATTACAAAAAGGCACGCAGTGTATGTTCTCACTAAATTGCTCCCAAATGTAAGATTGTTGTATCATAATGCACTGTAAAAAATATTTTAGCAATTTAGTTATTTCAACTTATTTTTTTAACTAGATTGTCCAGACAACAAGAAATTTTTAGTTTTATTGTCCTCAACTTATCGAAATAAGTTAGTTAAACTAAAAAAAAACCATGCAAAAAGATAACTCAAAATAATGAGTTAAGTTTTTTTACAGTGTGGTAGAATAAGTACCCCTTAGTTCTATAATACTTACAGTATAAATATTTTTTTTAATTCTCCTGGTTGTTACCCCTTTATTCCCCAAACTTTACATATTGTTCCCTTATACTTACATGAAAGTACTTTATAGGTACACTATAATTACAGAAAGTTACACGGTAAATTCCTCTTAATTACACAGTACTTTCCGGGCTGTAATCTAAAGCGTTACCGAAATGTACAGTTTTATACCATCATGCTGATAATGATTTATCTTTAGTCATTCATCAATCCTGTAGCCTGAACCACTGTAGAGAAACCACTCTAATATCATGACAGAAAATATGATACATATTTTAAAGTGCCCCTATTATCATAATGTTTTGGAGGTCTCCTACAACACTTCCTAAAGCTCAGCGATTGTACACACTGTAAATACAGTATCGATTGTGTCGATTTTATCAATCCGAGCACGAGTTCGATGATGAAACATCGGAAAAATGTGTTATTCAACCCGAACCTCCATTGCATGGACGACTTGATCAGGACGTTTCTCAGTGATATGCAGGGTTGGGAATCATAAGAAATTTTCAGATTCCGATTCCGGTTCCGCCAAAGATTCCGGTTTTGGTTCCGGTTCCCATTCAATAAAAATTATTAAAACAACTAATAAAAAATAGTAGTAAGGGGAAAATGCACAATCCTTTTCGTGTTTATTTCTTATACTTGTTACAAATGAGTTTAAAATACTGGTAATGTCAACAAATTCAACATATTTAGCAATTTTGTTTTAAATAATAAATTTTTCTGAAGGAAAATAAACATTTCTGTATTCTCTAGGATAATTTGGGACCTCTCCTATAGCTTATTGTCAAGTCAAGTCATCTTCATTTAGATGTAGATTGTTTCAAAGCAGCTTTACAGAGATAAACATATAATTTAAGGTAACAGAGATTGTTTTGGCTTTATAGCGGTTCTTGAATAATGTTAGTTTTGATTGATAAAGTTTGATTGACAAAGTTAGTTTTGATTGATACAGAATTTTATTTTATCACTTCGGGGTAGGTACGCGAACCACATTTCCCCACAACGCTTTATCTGTTGAGTGGTAAAGGTATCCTCCATAGCGAGAGGCTAGTTGGCACTTCAGCACTGCATTGTCATCGGGTCCAGGCGAAGCTCCTTCATCAGATCTGGATACGGCCTGGATCCGGCAGGCTGCGGGAAAACCTCGGGATAAACAAAGACACTAAAATTAGCGTAGATGCCATTCTTCTTATGATGTAACGAGTACATCAGGATTTAAGGGAAGTGTTCCCAGTTCCGGCTGACCTAATCTATGCAGCCTAACATTGAATTATAGAAGTTGATAATGTATTATGTGAATGCTAGGTGAGGTAAGAGATGTGTCTTTAATCTAGCTTTGAACTGACAGTATTGTATCTCCAGCAGTGGAGAATACCCTCTCAGAAGGGGTAAAATATGCTTGAACACGCATGTAAGATCCAGAAAGGTGAAACACAGTAATACTTTTAAAATCGGTTTGAATGATTGATTCATAAAGACTTCTTGTGTAATTACTGGATGAATCAGCACTCTAGCAGTTAATAAACAGAACCCTGTTTATTGCATTGCATGATAATTTGATCTTGACACCGACACACTGATTTTTATTTATTTATTTAGTTCAACACTCAACAACCAAATCCCTATGAAGCTTGTGAACAGCTTTGGTGTGGCTGCATGCAAGTTCTGCTAATGGTGCAACTTTCTAAAAGGGTGTGTATTATAGTGTTACTTAAATTCCTTTATTATACAAGTAAGCATTGAATTAAAGATGCTGTATTTAACTTTTTAACTGTACTAAAGCATAAAAATACCATATGTCTGCAGATATTTAGGAAAATAGGCTACTAAGTTCATGTACTCGTTTCTCTGAAAAACAATGCTACAACCAGTTATTCTACTTTGAAATATGTGTTCCATGTCGAAATGTCTATTTTTGTTTTGGTCTATGCGTTTGTATTTTGACACATTCCAGTTTGACAGTTGGTGGAAAACACAGCGTATTGCAGCCATGCACCCATCTCTGGGTCAGAGATCCCATATTCTACCAGACCTAAAAAAGCCTCACGGTCCATCTAAGAATCTCTATGAACGGGAGCTTTCATTGTCAATTGCTCCTGTTGCGTGTCGTCAAACTGGCAACCCGTATGATCGCCGAGTCTGAGGAGGAGGGTGGGGGAATCATACAATATTAAGAATTTGGACTACAGTACCCATTTCAATATTACATACTGCACCTTTAATCTTTCTTCCCCTTGGGTTAGAAATGTGTTTTGCTCATTCTTGTCATCATTCTCACCTGAAATTCGTGTCACCTGTGTCTTTCCGAGTGCCACGTGGCAATCAGCGACAAGTACTTGAAATTAAGATTTCGGATTAGATTCCGGTGTGGTCCAACTTCATGAAATTGTGTGTAATGTCATTTTGATTCCTTTATTATCCGGCTAAGCATTGTACTTATCTTTATTCCACCAGGATTAGAAATAAGTGTGTTTTTGTTAATTCTTTGTTCATTGCCAATAGAACTTCTGTTCATTTTGAGTTCATTCTCACCTGTATTTCTGATCTGATTTTCATGTACTTTCTCTTTCTGCTGTTTTTGCTCTTCTGACTCTGCACTGCTGCGGCTGGCCTTCGGGGCTTGGCCGTGTATTGCTGATTGCAGCTATATTAGGCATTGTTTTTAAACAGAGTAAACTGCAAAATGGAAATACTTAAAAAAAATGGACAAAATGGCACTATCCGATTAACCTTTACATGCATGAATGTTTCGCCAATCAGTATTGCATATTCAGGTCTTTGTTGACCCGGATCAATATCTAACACGGATGGATCTCTGCATGCCACAATAGTATAAAACTGTCTTGATATTTTAATAACAATAAAAAAAATAAAATAAAAAAAAACATATTTCGTTACCTTTTGGAACTTGGAATGGTTAAATTTGACGTGACGTGAGTTCACGAGAGCACCACGACACATGCGTGAGAACCGAGAAGATGATGCAGAAGGGTCTCGATGTAGTGTTTTAAATGCTTCTAAAGTGTGCATTTCCTGGATGTCCGAATCGTGAGAAACCAACGAGAAAATGTAAAAGTGCCTCAATGCCACAAAATGAATGGCTTACCTTTCACATGAAGTCGCGTCAGTGGCCCACACGAAGAAAATAAATAATTGAATAAAGTTATTTTTGGAGTTTATTGCACACAAAAAGTATTTTCGTCACTTGAAAAACTTAAGGTTGAGCCACTATAGTCTCTTGGACTATTTTAACAATGTCTTTACTAACTTTTCTTGGCCGGCAGATGCAATTACCTAGAAGCCTATGAGGAAGTGAGACAGCTCTCAGATTTCATCCAAACTATCTTAATTTGTGTTCCGAAGATGAACGTAAGTCTTACGGGGTTGGAACAACATGAGGATGAGTAATTACTGACATCATTTTCATTTTTGGGTGAACTGATTATGAGCCATCCCCTAAAGCGCAACTAGAGCTGGAAAAGGCCTCAGTTACTAGGGTTACCATCAGATTAGACAAAATTTTGCCATGTGAAAAGCAAAGGCCATAGGGAAGACACATAGCCTGTAAAACAGACCTTTTTGCATTCATTAGACAAACTGTTCTATAAATGAACATGCACATCTCCAGAACATTGCTTGATTATATTGTCCTGTATAGTGTCTTTGGTATTGGATACCATTTTATGCAAGCTTTATGAGAGAACTATCAATTAATGTAACCCCACCTTATCGTGTCTCCTTTTAAAATAATGCTCATTCAACGACTCACACTTTAGTGTGCATCACCTCCTCATAGACTGCAGTGTGTGTTTGTTATATTAATCAGAGTATAAATGGAAACGAACTGCCAGACCCATTCTAACCATGCTCCATCCAAAGGGTCATAAACCTCTCAACAGAGAAATGTTCCTGCTTGGAAAATGCACCTTTACCATTTGTCAAGCCAAAGTCAAGAGGTGTGACTTCGGTGGAACTTAAAAGCCAACACAAAGTTCCCTCCCTTCTTTCTTCTCCTGGTTGATGTGCGTGTGTGGAAACCCGGTCCGACCGCAAGGTTGTGGGCCGCTAGGCCCCAGGACATCAAGCCATGTGCAACTTCCTCTTCCATAACAGAGTCAGGCATCGACTAAGTTTATCATAATTTCTTCATTCAACGCAGAAGAAATTGATTGCAATAAACACGTGTGTGTGTGTGTGTGTGTGTGTGTGTGTGTGTGTGTGTGTGTGTGTGTGTGTGTTAAAATGTCATTAATCCATCTACCATTGTGAAACTAATCCCATCCAAATAGGGCTTTATACATATATTTTGTAACCAATTCAAATGTAACCATAACCACCATCATCATCATTTTACACCATCGTGCTGACAACAATTTATTAGTCATTCGTCAATCCTGTAGCCTGAAACACTGTTGTGAAACCACCCTTACATTATATGACAGAAAATATCATGTATATTTTAAAGAGACAATATACGTTTTTATTTATGTAAGTAAACATTTACCAACAAAATGATTTTAGTTTAATAACATTGTATTTTAATTATATTTATAACTGTTATTTATGTATTATTTTAACTAATTATTTTTTATTTAACTTTCAAGTCTCTTCAAAAATGTTCATGATCCTTTGCACTATCAGTAAATAATGAATAATGTTAGAAGATCATTAAAACACAACAATAAAAAACGTTTTTATACGTGTTCAACATACCTAACACCATGTCAAACACACATGGGTTTCTTATATATTTGTGAATAATCTTATAAAGAATCAGAAAAAGAAAGAAGCCAGTAGAAATAAGAATAGTTTTGGAAAACATTCCAACATTACTACATATCCATATACTACTCTAAAGCATGATTAGTCCTCAGGACTCTCTCGGGTCTCATCAGATCAGATGCAAGAAGATACTGAGAAAGCAAATTGCTGCTGTAAGTCATAACAAGAAAAGAGAGAGTTATTTGAACTGTATGCACTGAGAAAAGAACATAAATGTTATTGTTGAATAAATTGTGATTTAACACATCATTGGAGAACTTTTGAGAAATGTATTTACCATGACTCAGTAGGCTGGTGAGTGAGATGCTGGCATTTGATTTAGTTGTGGTCCCAGCTGTAGTGCCAACTGTGCCGTTAGCTGTAGTGCCAGCTGTAGTACTTACAATATTAGTAGAACTGACATTAGCTAGATTAACCAGAACAGAGGACTCAAGTACACTTGTTGTTGCTCCCAGCACAGTTCCTTTAAAACAAATTGCAAAATGTATAATCAGTTCAGGGTTTATGCATGCACAGTTGGGACCAAAAGTCTGAAGCCACTAGTAAAAATGTATTAAGTAAATATAAAAGGAATTTCATATTTATTATACATTTTCCCCACTAAATGTTACATTGCATAAAAGCAATTTGAGTGAAAGTTGAATAGAAACATTCACATATTTCATAATGTGTTAGCATTTGGTATGTCCACCTTTTGCTTTAATGACAGCAGCACTTATGTTGACAGAATTTAAGCAAAACTTAATGATCCATGCAAAAAAATATATTAGTATAACATGTAAACATAAGGTCATGTTACAAATTTGTTTATTTGATTTGTGACTTGGAGCAAATTCTACAATATTTTTTCCATTTTTAATAGATTGTTTTACAAAAACACAGCTTACATTGATCAAAGTGCTGCAAAACGGACATACAAACCCATTCAAGGCTTTATAAACATTTAGTAGAAGCTTAAACTGAATGCTAAAATGGACAGGGAGGCAATGAAACAAGTCCAGAATTGAAGTAATATCAGTCTTTTTTTTTTTTTTTTGTACCAGTCAACAGTCTTGCATTCTGAACTATATGCAAGCGTGTTAGTAAGGACTGGGGACAAGAATTGCAATTGTCTGCTCCTGATGTAATATAAGCATGGATAACCTCTTTGCAAATCATGAAAAGTTAGAAATGTTTAAGATTGGAAATACTGTAGTTCTCAACTGGTTGAAGCCATTTTTAACGACAAAGCGGATTCAATAATCAAGGCAGTGATCTGAATAAAAATAAAAAAACACCCATATTGTTTTGTATTTGCCATTGCATATGGCCTAACTTGCTAGCAAAGACAGCTTCTGGACTTGGAAGGACCAAAGAAGATTTATTTATCTTTGTGATTATAAAAAAAAAAAAAAATTCTATGCCAGATTTTCAATATCTTCGGCATTTGGACCCCACTGTGTTTGTATTAGAGATTTTGGTAACACTTTACAATAACAGGGCATGAATAATTATGTACTTATACCTGCATTAATAGTTACTTCAACATGAAATTATTAGTGAAGATATGAACTAATCATGAACTAATGAAGAGCTTAAACTTAACTACGACAGGAGTCATAGTGATTCATGCATGAATAACAGCAGCCCTTTAGATAGATAATGTTAATGCATTAAAGTTTAGGGGTAAACTAAATCAGAAATATACACTCACCGGCCACTTTATTAGGTACCCCATGCTAGTAACGGGTTGGACCCCCTTTTGCCTTCAGAACTGCCTCAATTCTTCGTGGCATAGATTCAACAAGGTGCTGGAAGCATTCCTCAGGGAGTTTGGTCCATATTGATGTAGAGAGTTTAAGGATGAACCAAACACAAATTAATCAAATGAATCTCTCATGGGATTCATTCAAATGTGATTCAGCATTCCGGATCTGAACACCACATTCCAAAGTCACAAAAGTGGCTCCAGATTGTCTACTCTGGCCAAAAGAAGACTTTTATGGCCTTGCAGGCACCCAGAGATAAGCCAAAAACAGGAAGAACGTTGTCAATGTTTTACATTTTGGCAAGACAGATCTGTTCAGAAATGGTCAAACAAGAGGCCCTAACCAAAGGTCATCTGACCCCTGCGACTAACAGACTACGTCTTTCATAGGACCAAGGTCCCATGAGGGATGAACAACACAGCCTTCAGCAGGAACTCTGCCTGACCTCAGACCGGAATGGCTCAAACCTCATAAACTTTACATACACAGACTTTACATATCAAACCCATTAAAACTCACACAGAACAATGCTTAGTGGACTTATAATCAAACAACATAATTCTATGTTGTTTTATGTTTGTATTATGCTTAGACCACATATAAATCATGTAATTGTGATATAACAGTGTGGGTGAATGAAAGAGTATTTTGCTTCCAATCAAAAGAATCGTATGCCCTTAATTCAAAAGATGGCTTGATTGAAATCTGTGTAAAATGTTTTGGTATGATTATAATAATCTATAATGTTTAAACTGTGGTTTCTTGTTCCTCTGCTAAGTGCTGGAACCCACACAGATCCCAGATAACGATGAGTAGGAACTCGATCCACCCCCCTAAAATGATGCCATTGTCTCATTGGTCAGAATTCTCCAAAGAGGTTGGGCTAACTGTTAAGTTAAAGACCCGAACAAAGGAATTAAAATCAGTTCAGAGAAACTTCTATAGTTCCGAAACTTCCATCCAGGGAGTTCGGTTTTGAGTTCGGTTCGGTGTTGAATTAAGTTTGCGCCTCTCTCTATCAACAGACAAGAGAGTGTTCCCGTTCATGCTTCTCTCTGAAAACAACAAAGAGCGTGTTTGCACGCTTAAACACCGACCAGACCAAATTAGACCAGCAGACAAATAACCCACCAAGATCGGGGTTAAAACAGCTCATTCAAGCCATCTAACTCGTCTTACTTTCATTGAACTTCCTTTATTTTCTTTTTCGTTGAAAGTCTCGGTTCTAAGTTAAGCTTTGCTGCAAAGTTTCGTTTAAACGTTTCGACTACAAAGCCCTTCCAACTTCAAAGACTTTCATCCATCCGCCAACACACCACGTGATTGGCGGCCCAAGACGTCTCCAGGCACAGCCAGCCACGCAAGGACATGCAAGTAACACTCCAGACTCTTAACTGAACTGGTGCATTAATGTAATATCTAATAACCTGCCTGAGAAACGATAGAAGGGTTAAATTAATGATTGATGTTTCGTTCAGGTCATGTCTTATAAGTGCATATAGAAACTTGGGATTTCACTATCTCACTCTTAAAACTCATTCTTTCCTCACTCTCTTTCTTTCTGCAACTTGTATGAATGCGTGTGCGTGTGTTTGTGTTAGATATTAGTTTTATGTTTTAGGATAATCAATAAAGTCTTGTTTATATTTGAAAAGATATTTGCCTTGTGTTGTGCTTGCACATTTAATGTCTTGTACTGTCGATCTAAAGTTACCTTGCTAATACATAGTGTTTCACTATAGATTGGATATTTATATCTGTGCCAAGGTTATAATTACGGCCCGTTCAAATGAACTCTAAACGAGTCATTTGCTCGGTTCCATAGTGATTCGGTCAAGATTCATTGCAAATCGATGAATCATTCCTTTTGAGCTAAATTGGCCTTCCGGCCCCCTTAAATACATTTTATGTATATTATTATTGATGTACATTCGTTACAGTTTTGGTGGAGAATGCGGGCAGTTCAACCTAAATTGTAAGCATATATCAGGATTTATCTTTTCATTTTGTTTCGGATGCGAGATCCGAACCTCTGAAAGTCTGTGTGTGACGTATGGAGAGCGCGCAGCGCGCGCCCTGTTTGAATGAAGTGGATGCTGCGGCTTGAGTGAATGCATCCAGAGCAAAGCTGTTACTTTAGTCTAGTCTGCCTCCCTATTTGTTTTTATTATTATTTTTACCTGCAGTAAATTGAGTTAAGATATAAAACCTCACACTACGATAAAGGTAAGAATTGAGCGTGTTCCTCATTTCCTTAAATACCTTGATTATAGCTTAACTGACGTCTGCGTGTCCCAGAGTCTTTCAAATAGCTATAACATTATGTGTGTGTGTTTATACCAGTCAGAGAGCTGAACGAAATTAAACTGCAGTAATTTAAGTTAACGTTATCTGTAAGGACGAATATTCTCCTCACAGAGCGATGAGCGTGTTCCTCATCTAACGTTAGTCATAAAAGGCTTAGATTTATTTATCTGATTGTCAGTGCGTGTTCCACTGCTATCCCTGTAATAAATATACGTTTATCTGTTTATGTCTGTTCAATGAATTCTCGTGTAACACTGCGCATGTCCGAGTGTAATTTGAATAGTAACTTAAAGTCGTGATAACTGAACCAACAGTTAAAAACCCTGTTGTTGTTGTTGTTGTTTTTCTTGTGTGCCCAGATAAACTTGCACAGACGCGATCCGCCGAGATCGCTAGTGTTTCATCTATTATAACGCAAAGCTGTCGCTTGCTTAAAGTTAATATCACTCTTAACGAACTGAGTGAAGCCCCACGTCGTAAAACCAGCTAAAGCTACGAGTGGTGTATCTTATTTGTACAGTGTTGAAATGCGCCGACATTTCCCGTAATATGATCGACTGTACGTGCATATTCTTCGAACAGTGTTGAAATGCGCTCAGATTTCATGTAACACATGCGTAACTGCTTACAAACTATTTGCATTGCATTTCACGTGTTTGCCCACTAGCGTTTGTTTGGTCGCTATAGTTACGATCGTGACACGGAAGTCTTAACCAACGCTTCCGGGTGAACTCTGACCCGTGCAATCGCCAGAGTGTAAACAACCCTTTCGGTGGCTAGGCTAACCTAAGCAGTTGTTTACATTGAGGCCTATATGCTCACGCCTTACGCATTATGTACTGTTATCATTAGTAATTAACATCAGTGGTTAAATGCAGTGTCTGTTTGAACAAAGTTAAAGTGATTTAACCATTTAAACACCTCGACTTTTACACCTGTTGGTCTTTTCTTCCTTTTTCTTTTACCTCTCACATTTTACTTTACCTATATTTTACTTGAAAAGGAAATATTGGTTTACAATTATTAATTACTTTACCTGCATTTTACTTGAAAAAGAAAATACTGGTTTACTATTATTAATTGTCAAATTTGAATTTGATTTTAAAGAAAGGGAAATATTAAAATAAAATTGAAATTCTGTTTTTCTAGACAGATCATTTCTAATGATTTCTAATGATTTATTTTTAATAAATTCTAATTTCATAATTTCTAAATTTCTCGTTGAGATCTAATCACTTTAGGTGAATAAGTCTTTGAAACTTGAACTTGGAAAGTTAAAATTTGGAAGTTGTTATTACTATTACAAAAATAGTGTTAGACTCAGACTTGCTCATGATTGTCATTGCGTTTTATCCTTTCGTCCTGTGGGTTATAAACTTAACCACTATATTTGATTAATTCATTTTCGGGACGCTTCAATAGGGGACATTACCATCTCCATACGAGTTTCAAATAAACCAGAGACAATCGTCTTTTACAAAAGTTTATTTGTGTGTTTAGTTGTTCCTCGACTATCAATTCTATACTCGTGGTAGACCTAAAGGTAGCGGGATCCAACCTCCTTGCTTCATTTCTTCCTCATCACGTCTTTCCTGTTCTGTCCTGCTTTATTCCATCTTATTCTTCACATTTGTAGGGAACAAACCTGAAAAGAACCATCAATCGACTCTAAAAAGAGACAAAGATAATCTTTCCCAACAAACAGATTATTAGGTATTTGATTTTTAATCAACAATCTTGTGTTCTTCATACTCTCCCTGCATTTGTAAACGCAATTTAAACTTTGACATCTTATCCAAGATCAAGTAACAGAGACAAGTGCTGAGCAAACTCCGCCCTCAAAGCATCCCTGCAGTAAACTCTGCTGTAAGTGGTCCAACTGAAGGTGTGTGTGTCAATCCTGTCAAACTCAGAAAAGAGGTATCAGCATTATTATTGTATTATTTTTCCTCGTAAACATAAACAATAATATTGTTAACCTTTCTGAAAACAGATTTTCATTGATAAGAAACATTTATGAGAAATTAATACTTCCCCTAGTTAATAATTTTCTTTTTGTTTTTCCCTCATTGAAATTGGTTAACTTTTCTCTGTTTTTCCCTTACTCAGTTGAGTGACGAAGTCCTCACATCACGAGTTGAAACCAGCTTTTCATTGATAGAAAATATTTATAAAAAATATTTCTCCCATTGAAAAAAAAAAAGTTTCTTTCCATTGAGATTTGTTTTAACCTTTTTCTCTTTCTTTCCTTTAAGCAGTTGAGTGAGGAAATCTTTACATCCCTAGCCTACCTGGCTACACTTAGACCAACACTTAGTCATTACGACACTCCACTATTGGTGTACAATTATTGAAACGACACTTAGCTGTTCAACCACATATAGGCTTATACCCCACACAGATCTGTGTCAGTCTCTTCACCCCAGCGTGTCAACATGTCGTGGACGACAAACCCCACTGCCCAAAGGGAAGATGTGGATGCCTGGCTCAGAGGCATTACAGACTGCCTCACACCAAAGACAATTGAACTGTTATTATTTTTAATAATAATCATAATTCTGAGAAGATTCCTGACACACGATTCAAGCCAGAACCAAAACCACGTGGAACTAACCAAGATCACCTGTTCCCTAAGTAATGCCTTCACAGCCCAGCTGAAACTAAGCGACAAGCACATCACCCACCTCCAGGAGGAGCTGACACGTGCCCAGAGCCGCATAGACAAGCTGGAAGTGAAAGTCCAGGACGACTTCAAGCGTCAGACCACCGAGTTCCTGAGAGAGCTGATGCACACTCAACACTGCAAAGACCAGCTCAAAGGTGAAGCTCAAGACAAACTCAAAGTGTCCGACGAAGCGGAGCAAGAAACAAAGACACAAGTTGACAAGCTCCAAGAAGCCCTTGCAGTCACTGAACGTGACAAACAAGAATTAAAGACTGTCCAGAAACACCTGGTAAACCAACTCCAGTCTGCTGAACATCAGTTAAGGAAAGCCAAAGCGGACATTGAAAGTAAGAACTCTAAAATCACTGCTCTGGAAGACCACCTGGAAAGGTGCAGCGCTGACATCGACCATCTGACCCAACAGCGAGATGACGTCAACGACGAGCTCTACGCGGTCAGAGATGAACTCCAGCACATTTTCCAACAGAAACCAGAGCCAAGAAGGGAGAGACCTCCCTCAGCATCACCCCTGCTGAGCAGAACAGAGTCCTCCACCCAAGAACTGACATACAGTGAAAGAAGTGAATGGCCACAACCCAAAACGTCACCGGCCTTCACCACAGAACTGTTCACTGCCAACAAACGAAGAGAGCTCATCCAGGCAGACTCCAAAGCTGCACATGGGATGACATTTAAAGATCTCAACCAGCTGGTTAAGAATATCACTCAGTTCAACCCGAACTCCACAGAGGGTCCCGACATCCAGGCCTACCTCCGAGATATCGACTTCCACCTAGAGGTGAGACCCCATATGACTGACAGAGACAGGTTATACCTCATCAGATCCACATCCAGTCCAGAGGTACGAAGCTTCCTAGACCGACAACCTGCTAATGTCATGTCAAACTACCAGCTACTACGTGAGACACTGATTAAAGAATTTACAGGTCCAGAGTCAGAACACGGTGTGTTAATCGCCTTGGAAACCAAACAATGTCGACAAGAGACTCCCCAAGCCTATTTCCACCGTTTTCGACAAGCTTACTTAGGTGCACATAGCAAACCTGAACTTGAAGAGGATGTGAACTTCAAAACCCTCTTCCTGAGAAACCTGCACCCCGGATTGAGTCATCATCTTGGTATCATGGCGTGCCCAGGCACGATGACCATTCAACAGCTACGTGACCTGACACATAAGGCCTACGTCAAACAAAAGATGACCTCAAAGAAAGGTTTGAAAACATCCACAGTTTCAAACTCCTTCAGCCAAGAAACAAGCCTTGCACTGGAAGACACCCAGTGGCATGACAACACCACCATCCTTCGTAAGGAGCACAGAGAATGTGACTCCCATGCCGATGACACCTACCACGCCAACCGCATGGAAAAGTCATGGGACCAGCCACGCTTCTCAAGAAACCCGCAAGAAGGAAACAACTGGAATCAACCAACGCATCCAAAAGCATGCTATGTGGGTAATCGACGACGAAACCCACCTCTGCACCACTCAGCTAAACACCGCACTGAGTGTGCCCAAGAACAAGACAGTTTACCCTCAGAAGACATGGAGCGACTAATGAGGCAACTGCAAGTGTTCATCGAAAACAAGCTGAACACAGAGGACCAATGATCATCTGGTACACCTTCCTAAAGGAAGATGACAACCACCTGTTCTACAACAACACAGAACAAAGTGGTTTCTCACAGTCAACCACTGACAAACGCCCAGAGGTACCAGGAAACACCATCCTGGCTACCCATCACTCATGAAGAAACCACCAAACGAGCTCCAAACTCAAGAACCATGTGAGTGCTACAGCAACAACAGTAAGCACAGAAGGTCAGAAAGTCTGTCACAACCAGAAGGCACCATCGGAGGAATGCAACAAAGGAGACCACGTTTTGCACTACAGCTTCACTCATCCATGTCAAACCACCTCCCAATGTCTGCCAGAGAACTTCCTGCCTTACTGGACTGACCCCCAGCAGATCACAGAAGATCCCTTTACAAGGCAAAGATGCAACAAGCCCATCAAAGCTAAGCCATCAAGCAAAGGGGGGAGCAAAACAGACTGAGACAGATCTGACATACATACAGTATACATGCAGTACATGCACTACACTACACTGTACCACTAACATACACAAGTTAAACACAGCTACCATGAAAAACATTCAACAAACATGTTTTTCCCACAGGTAGACACTGAAATCGCAACACTGACTTAGCTTTCCTTTCCATAGGAAACATGTAGCAATACACCCAACAAGTAGAACCCTCTCATTACATTGTGACACCTGACATTGCACAACAGTAGCCATACAGGAGTCACTCAACTGCTTTGTTTTGTTTTACTTCTTCCTTCCTTTCCTTCTTTTATTAGGTAAAATGCCTGTCCACCCCGTAAGGGTCAAGGTTACCATATAAGGATTGACGCACCACGCCTGATGTTTGCAAGTCACCTTAAAACGAATGTTAGCCTAGAGAACTCCCTGCATCATTCGAATCAAATTTGAAAGGTAAATTGGTCTAAACCTAGAACAATCTAGAAGAGAATAAAACAAACAAAATCAAATTTAGTCACAAAGTTGATCAATCACCGTTTTAAAACAAACTAGAATAACGGTCCTAAAATTGAACTAAACTTTTTCCACATGATTGACTATATTGAGAGAGTGAACCTGTTTAGGCCTAGATAATCTAATGCCCTGCACCAGTAAAGTGACCAGTCATGGAGGTGTTGTCTTGTTGTTTGCTGTGTGTGTTTGCTTCTTCTGTTTCTCCAGCGTTCAATGATGTCTTCTTCTCAACCCATCATCGATCGAAGGGGGGAATATGTAGAGAGTTTAAGGATGAACCAAACACAAATTAATCAAATGAATCTCTCATGGGATTCATTCAAATGTGATTCAGCATTCCGGATCTGAACACCACATTCCAAAGTCACAAAAGTGGCTCCAGATTGTCTACTCTGGCCAAAAGAAGACTTTTATGGCCTTGCAGGCACCCAGAGATAAGCCAAAAACAGGAAGAACGTTGTCAATGTTTTACATTTTGGCAAGACAGATCTGTTCAGAAATGGTCAAACAAGAGGCCCTAACCAAAGGTCATCTGACCCCTGCGACTAACAGACTACGTCTTTCATAGGACCAAGGTCCCATGAGGGATGAACAACACAGCCTTCAGCAGGAACTCTGCCTGACCTCAGACCGGAATGGCTCAAACCTCATAAACTTTACATACACAGACTTTACATATCAAACCCATTAAAACTCACACAGAACAATGCTTAGTGGACTTATAATCAAACAACATAATTCTATGTTGTTTTATGTTTGTATTATGCTTAGACCACATATAAATCATGTAATTGTGATATAACAGTGTGGGTGAATGAAAGAGTATTTTGCTTCCAATCAAAAGAATCGTATGCCCTTAATTCAAAAGATGGCTTGATTGAAATCTGTGTAAAATGTTTTGGTATGATTATAATAATCTATAATGTTTAAACTGTGGTTTCTTGTTCCTCTGCTAAGTGCTGGAACCCACACAGATCCCAGATAACGATGAGTAGGAACTCGATCCACCCCCCTAAAATGATGCCATTGTCTCATTGGTCAGAATTCTCCAAAGAGGTTGGGCTAACTGTTAAGTTAAAGACCCGAACAAAGGAATTAAAATCAGTTCAGAGAAACTTCTATAGTTCCGAAACTTCCATCCAGGGAGTTCGGTTTTGAGTTCGGTTCGGTGTTGAATTAAGTTTGCGCCTCTCTCTATCAACAGACAAGAGAGTGTTCCCGTTCATGCTTCTCTCTGAAAACAACAAAGAGCGTGTTTGCACGCTTAAACACCGACCAGACCAAATTAGACCAGCAGACAAATAACCCACCAAGATCGGGGTTAAAACAGCTCATTCAAGCCATCTAACTCGTCTTACTTTCATTGAACTTCCTTTATTTTCTTTTTCGTTGAAAGTCTCGGTTCTAAGTTAAGCTTTGCTGCAAAGTTTCGTTTAAACGTTTCGACTACAAAGCCCTTCCAACTTCAAAGACTTTCATCCATCCGCCAACACACCACGTGATTGGCGGCCCAAGACGTCTCCAGGCACAGCCAGCCACGCAAGGACATGCAAGTAACACTCCAGACTCTTAACTGAACTGGTGCATTAATGTAATATCTAATAACCTGCCTGAGAAACGATAGAAGGGTTAAATTAATGATTGATGTTTCGTTCAGGTCATGTCTTATAAGTGCATATAGAAACTTGGGATTTCACTATCTCACTCTTAAAACTCATTCTTTCCTCACTCTCTTTCTTTCTGCAACTTGTATGAATGCGTGTGCGTGTGTTTGTGTTAGATATTAGTTTTATGTTTTAGGATAATCAATAAAGTCTTGTTTATATTTGAAAAGATATTTGCCTTGTGTTGTGCTTGCACATTTAATGTCTTGTACTGTCGATCTAAAGTTACCTTGCTAATACATAGTGTTTCACTATAGATTGGATATTTATATCTGTGCCAAGGTTATAATTACGGCCCGTTCAAATGAACTCTAAACGAGTCATTTGCTCGGTTCCATAGTGATTCGGTCAAGATTCATTGCAAATCGATGAATCATTCCTTTTGAGCTAAATTGGCCTTCCGGCCCCCTTAAATACATTTTATGTATATTATTATTGATGTACATTCGTTACATTGACATGATGGCATCACACAGTTGCCGCAGATTTGTCGGCTGCACATCCATGATGCAAATCTCCCGTTCCACCACATCCCAAAGATGCTCTATTGGATTGAGACCTGGTGACTATGGAGGCCATTTGAGTACAGCAAACTCATTGTCATGTTCAAGAAACCAGTCTGAGATGATTCCAGCTTTATGACATGGCGCATTATCCTGCTGAAAGTAGCCATCAGAAGTTGGGTACATTGTGGTCATAAAGGGATGGACATGGTCAGCAACAATACTCAGGTAGGCTGTGGCGTTGCAACGATGCTCAATTGGTACCAAGGGGCCCAAAGAGTGCCAAGAAAATATTCCCCACACCATGACACCACCACCACCAGCCTGAACCGTTGATACAAGGCAGGATGGATCCATGCTTTCATGTTGTAGACGCCAAATTCTGACCCTACCATCCGAATGTCGCAGCAGAAATCGAGACTCATCAGACCAGGCAACGTTTTTCCAATCTTCTATTGTCCAATTTCGATGAGCTTGTGCAAATTGTAGCCTCAGTTTCCTGTTCTTAGCTGAAAGGAGTGGCACCCGGTGTGGTCTTCTGCTGCTGTAGCCCATCTGCCTCAAAGTTCGACGAACTGTGCGTTCAGAGATGCTCTTCTGCCCACCTTGGTTGTAACGGGTGGTTATTTGAGTCACTGTTGCCCTTCTATCAGCTCGAACCAGTCTGGCCATTCTCCTCTGACCTCTGGCATCAACAAGGCATTTCCGCCCACAGAACTGCCGCTCACTGGATGTTTTTTCTTTTTCGGACCATTCTCTGTAAACCCTAGAGATGGTTGTGCGTGAAAATCCCAGTAGATTAGCAGTTTCTGAAATACTCAGACCAGCCCTTCTGGCACCAACAATCATGCCACGTTCAAAGTCACTCAAATCACCTTTCTTCCCCATACTGATGCTCGGTTTGAACTGCAGGAGATTGTCTTGACCATGTCTACATGCCTAAATGCACTGAGTTGCCGCCATGTGATTGGCTGCTTAGAAATTAAGTGTTAAGGAGCAGTTGGACAGGTGTACCTAATAAAGTGGCCGGTGAGTGTATATTTTGACTTTGAAATACATTTAAACCATTTTTGTCATAATTTCAAAGTGTACTACACGCATACATTGGAGTAAATGGATAAAAATAAATTTTAACACATTGGTGGCATATTGTATTCTATTGTATTTATTCACAATTTTATGATAAACGAGGATAATAAGTCAGATTGGTTTTGATTGAAGTCTGTAATTTAAAACCTGTTTGGTGTATTTCCCAGCGGAAGGTTTCTTTTGAATCCATTATGTGGCTAGCCTGGGTTCTCCCATGCTGCCTTGCGCGCAGCGCGATTTTATTCTCGCTGCTAGGCAGCCTGGATTTCATGGACCAGATTTGCGCCTCAGCGAGAGAACCAATCACAGAATGGGGAGGGAGCAGCAAGACGATGACGACGTCTATGCTACACACCGAAGCAGTTTGTTTATATCTATGGATTCAACATGGCAGCAAACACGAAGTTACCTTTCGATGCAGCCTTAGATATTGTTCTAAGTAGTTTAAGTAGTTTAAAACGCAATTTCAATTTTATTTTCCTCTTCTAATTTCTGTCGCTCTTCATGTGTCATCCAGTATAATTGAAATGATTGGCTATGAGCTACGTACAGGCGCATTTGATAGACATTCGTAGCACCCAATAAACGGCTCTGGGCATTCGTAAACCACGCCTCAAATACGAGAAAATTAACATGTGGTTCCCAGACCACGTCTCAATGAGAAGAGGTCTGACGTTAGCCAGGCTACAGTGGCAGTAAACAGAGAAAAAAAAGTCTCCACATTTACTCCATAAATCCAAACTATTTAAAGTGCAAAAACAGGCTTATTACCTGTAAAATCCTATTTTTACCATGACAAGAGAATAAACACTATCACCCAACTTAACCCTTGTCATGTAATATATTAGCAAAATGAGTGAGGAATGAGAAAGTAGCAGTTCTTGTATTTTATTCTACACAAATATAATAAACTCCAAGCAAATAAATACATTTTTTAAAAGAAAACTGTGCAAGAAACACAAATCTAATATATAAAATAACTAAAAGGTCAACAAGTTACAACTTGTAGTTTTTGGTTGTTGAAACTGTTGAAAAGTTGCAGCTGTTGACGAAACACACCAATAAATTATCTAGAGTGTCCATCAGTGTGCCATTTTCTGAAGCAGTTTCTAGATGGCACCAAGCACAAGGGTACATTGCACTTTGAACAGTACATAGATGTCTTTACTCTGAGGCCTGAAAGTTTGCACAAAGCACAAACTCTCCTCCCACTTGCAGCATCTGACCCAAAGTACTCCGGACAACATTGCTCACCTGCTGCTGTGGCAGATGCAGGTGCAGAGTCTTGTACCATTTTGTTGTTTAGTGCAGGACATTATAGTACCCAATGAGGGCATCGGACAGGTCCACACCTCCCATATATTTATTGTAGTCTTTCACTGCCATAAGTCTTTCAGTGCCTTTCCCATACACCCTCGGGATTCTTGACACGCCTAAGGACCTCATCACCGTCATACGCCTTGTGCATTGTCAAACACATTGTAACCTCTCGTGTTTCCATCCACTTTACAAAGAGAAGCTTCCTGTCTCTGAGCCATCGTATGGTTCCCCTTTTGGCTCTGCGACTGATGTCATTTGCCTTGGTTTTGGTGAAGCCCCGCCGGTTGGTGCGTATTACATTTACATTTATTCATTTAGCTGACGCTTTTATCCAAAGCGACTTACAATTGCTATACATGTCAGAGGTCGCACGCCTCTGGAGCAACTAGGGGTTAAGTGTCTTGCTCAGGGACACATTGGTGTCTCACAGTGGATTCGAACCCGGGTCTCTCACACCACAGGCATGTGTCTTATCCACTGCGCCATCACCACCCCACATTGCACCACCCCGTATTGTGCCACACGCTAGAGTCTTCTTAGTGAGCAAGTCCGTAAAAGGGCATGGGCTCGTGTAGAAGTTGAAAAAGCTGGTAGCCTTTGCAGAGAAGTGACAGATCCAGGAGCTGGATAACAGAAGCATAACTGAGCCCTTTTCCAGTGGCCAGGGAAGATTTGCCTTTATAGACGAAGTTGTTCCATGTGTAACCACAGGCAGAATCAGCTAACACTTATGGCCCTATCTTGCACTCAGCGCACGATCTGAAACGCAAGTGTCAAAGCGCAAAGCGCAAGTAACTTTGTGGGCGGATCCCGGCGCTGTTGCTATTTTCCCGGCGGGATAAATGCCTCTTGCGCCTGGCGCAAATCTAAAAGGGGTTGGTCTGAAGTAGCTTCATTATTCATAGGTGTGGTTTGGGCGTAACGTGAAATAAACCAATCAGAGGGTCATATCACATTCCCTTTAAGAGCGTGATGCGCTTGTTCCATGGCGCAATACTATTATAACGGCGCATTTACCAGGCGCGCTTCAGAATCGGTTCACAGCCGAGGAGATCGATGTTCTCGTCAGGGCCGTAAAAGAAAGAGAAGTGACATTGGAGATGGGACAAACCCACCAAAATTAGCTTCGGTTATGCATGCATGTAATAATTTGGGTAAATATGTAGGCCTAACCTTTATGCCTATTTTCCGATCGTCATGGACACAACATATTAATACTGTGAAGCTGCTTTGATACAATCTCTATTGTGAAAAGCACTATATAAGTATACTTGACTTGACTGGACAACAATGATTTCCCTCGTGTTTTAATATTTTTCCTTATAATAATGTATAATTTTCAAAAAGGAAAATGCATCTGTGTAGATAAGAGAATCATCTACAGTGTATGCACGTTGTTCACACTCTGTATTATGACCAAGCACGCGCGCTTAAAATAGCATCTGAATGTACGCGCAACGCGCCAATGACTTTAGACTAGTTTTTTTCTGGTCAGTGGCGCAATTGTTTTCTGGAACTGCAAAATAGCATGAGGAAAAGTTTGCGCCGGAACACGCCTCCTCTTTGCGCTGAACCGCCCCGGGGAGCGCAAGTGTATTTCTTAGTTAACTGACGTGTGTCTGTGGAGGGAAAAGTCCGCTTTGCGCGGGTGCAAAATAGGAATGATACATGCGTCAGTGTACAAAGTCATTTGCGCCGGGTGCAAGATAGGGCCCTTAGAGTTTGTAGCCCCACTTGGTCGGTTTGTCTTTCATGTACTGCTTGATGCCAACTCGCGCCCTTGAAGCCAGCATCCTCTCGTCCACTGCTAGCTAGCTGTCTGTCTGGATGGAAGTATGTTTTGCATGCCGAGACAATGTCGTTGTACAGGGGCTTAATTTTGAAAAAAGTCTGTCATAGGCTTCAGTCCCCTTTTTTCTCGAGTTGCGCACAAAAAGTATTCTCGTCGCTTGATAACCTTAAGATTGAGCGACTGTAGTCACTTGGGCTATTTTAACAATGTCTTTAATAACTTTTCCGGGGCGGTTTCAATCCCTTAGCCTATGGAGGAGTGATCCAGTTCTCAGATTTAATCAAAAATATCTTAATTTGTGTTCCGAAGATAAACTAAAGTCTTTTGGGGTTGGAACAGCATGAGGGTGAGTAATTACTGACAGAATCTTCATTTTTGGGTGAACTAACCCTTTAAAATGCCAGCATTACCATAGGAACACAACTAATGTGCGAGCAAGCACCGAGTGTGCCACTAATGAGTGTCCCACCAGAAACAAACCCTACATACTGTAGTTCCACAAAGAAAAGTAGCTATTACTAAACATAGGGCTAAATTAACTATAAAAATCAGAAAACGGTTAGTCTATTTCCACATTTGGTTAGATGGATATTTGTAATTAATGGCTAAATAATCATTCCAATTATTTGTCACAAGGCTGCAGATGGCAGATTATGATATTACAGTTTAAATTATGGCAGTATTAAATCATATGTTTAATTCAATTTTAGATTACTTATTTATTCTTACGGAGCCTGGTTGACTTAGTTAATGCATTAATTAACATTTAGGGGTAAACTATCAAACATGTACACCCTTTCATGCATAGCGGTCACTACAGTGGACAGCTATTAAAAAAGCATTTTCTTGAATTTGCACGGGTTTTGATGGCATAGTTGCACATCAATCTCTACAGTGAACCCTGGTACATCATCCTATACATTGCAACCAAGTTGCAAGCCGCTGTGTGTCGATTTTCCCCCTCCTCCAAACCAAGATGGCAATGGTCAGTCAAAAATACCAAGTTGCTCAGGAATATCCAACCCTTCCTTCTATCCTAGGAGACTCTTGCAAGTAAAAAAAATAAAAATAAATAAATATACATATATATACACTTGTTAGAATAAAAAGTAATCTGATTACGTAATGCATGTTGCTTGTAATGCAAGTTTCTTGTTACGAGTAAAGAAACGCATTACATCAAAAAGTAATCTGATTACGTAATGCAAATTACTTGTAATATATTACTTTACTCGTAACATCAAAAAAGTAATCTGATTTATTCAGATTTGCGTTATGCATGTTGCGTTACCCCAACACTGCTCATTTCAAATGAGATTGAAAACACCTGATCGCTAGGTTTTCTCAGAGGAGAGCTATGCTAGAAATGTGTCCATCTTTAACATAATCAGAATTATCAGCTAATAAAGGTAAATTGACATACTCTGGCACAATGGAGGGAGCATCTGAGTGGTTTCCACATTTTGTACCTTGACAGGCTGTAGAGATCTCTGATGGAATCACATCCTCATGTTCTGATATCAAAGATACGCAAAGTCCAACTTGTATGAAGTTCAATTGCCTTTGCAACATTTCGGATTTTAATTTTTTGTATATATATTTTATAGTTTTCACATGAATTTATATAATTTTATGAATTGGTTTGTTTAATACACACACTATATCTGTTTGATTATTGTATTATGTTTAATACAGCATCTCTTCAGTTTAAACCATAAACGCATGCTGTCCACTCAAGTGGACATCTGAAAATCTCTTTGAAAAATGTGTTGAAAAAATAAAAATAAATCCTGACTGAGGTTATCATAATTCATGCATGAAAGGGTTAAGGCTGCTGTTATTCATGCATGATCGCTCTAGTTAATATCTTCACCAATCATGAGTTCATGTTGAAGTAACTATTAATTCCCTGTTATTGTAAAGTGTTACCAAGATCTTTATGACATATCTTTCAGCATTAGCTACACATCCTATAACCTGTAATGTAACAAACTCACCATTGGTTGATCCCTTCAAGATGTCAAGGAAGATGGGAATTTGGGAATTAGCAATGTTGCTGATATTGAAATTTGTGCCGTTGACACTGCTTAGGAAGGACATGACGATTAAATCAATGGGGATGGTGAAAACACACTGAATCAAGCTTGACTGTATCAAACCCTGGATATTGTTTACATTTGGCTGGGGAAAAAAGATTGATGTATGAATCAATATCCTGATTATTTGATCATAATTGATAATAAAAAAAAAGGGGCTTCAACAATACGCTCACAAATATCCTTACTATATTTGAATTAATCCACAGTGTATTATTGTAGAGTGTTGTAGTTTGGAAGAAAAACCCGCCATTATTATTGCCACAGACAAAGATTACATGAAGATCCTGCAAAAAAAGAAAAAAAAAAGATGGGGGTGTGTGGAAACTTCACACTGTTACAGTTTACACTATTCACAAAAACAGACTAAAATGTATGTTTGTTAGGCCATGTATGTTTTGCATTTAGAAATTGTTTTGTGTTATTTTATCATATAGGAAGTAAGTATGTTAGTGATGACCTGCCAAGAGACTGCGGATGAAAATTAGCCTTTAGCTAATAAATAATAAATAAATAAAAACTCAAATAGCAGACTGCTTAAACTGTCACGGTGTGGTTGCAAACAATACTTTAAATCAGTTCAAACTTTGACTTATTCCTAACCAAGATGCGATTATATATGACTCATTCCAGAATTGCGGGTACATTTCAAGTAGAAAAATATATATATTTTTTTTCTGTTAAACTTTTTTATTTGAATAGAATGCACTTTAAATTCAACATTTTCAATATTTGCTGATCTTAAACTTGTAAGATTTAAAATATTAAGACTAAACAACGTAAACATCAATACAATGTACAGACAAATCTGTCAACTCTGTTATAGACAAATTGGGTTGACGATAACAGAGTTGACGAAAACAGAGTTGACATTTTCCATCATTTTGTGCTTTAGCTCAAAATGCTAACCTCAAACCAGATACCACATGGCATGTCTAAAAACAGAATTTTATGTGTTTTAGCCATATTATCGTTTTTTAAAAAGTGAATGAGAGATTCACTGCAATAACACAATAATATATTTGACAAATACTTAATCTACTATTGGTGTATCCTAAACATTTTGTACAAATTAATGAGAGAAGAATAATGACATACTTCACTGCTTTCCAGAATTTCCCACCAGAGGCAGTGACATCACTTGGTGCAAGTCACATGCTTTTTCTACAAATGCTTTGAAGTTGTATTTTTATTTTTTATAACAGAGGTAACAGAGTTGACCAAAACGTAGGGACAGACACAAATCTATTTATTTAATAATTAAATTACTAATAATACAGAAAATATTTATTCTATGCAATTGTTTATATAACTTAGAGTAAACACAAAAAATATTTGAAAATTAGACTTAATTTTTGGGGCAAACCTGACCTGTTGAAAAGAGATGGTATTCATCCCTCCTGGGATGGTGCTGCTCTTCTCTCTAGTAATTTGGCTCATAGTCTTAGAGATAAAACATGACAACCTGGGGCTCAGGTCAGGAAGCAGACAGACTGGCTTAACCGACCGTCTGCTAGCGGCCTCACGTCACCAAGGTCAGATAAATCCCATCACATAGAGGCTCTTTCACCTAGATATCATCATATAGAGACTGTGTCTGTTCCCCGAATTTGGAAATCCAAAAAACTGCCAAACCTTTCTAAGGTTAAAAGTTTAATTGATGTTCAACAAATAAAAAACAGATATAATACAGATGAGCAAACGATAAAGCTTGGGTTGTTGAATATTCGATCCCTTAATTCAAAAGCGCTCATAGTTAATGATAAGATTACAGACTATAACCTAGATGTGCTGTGTTTGACAGAAACCTGGCTAAAACCAAACGATTACATTACTTTAAATGAGTCCACTCCGCAAGATTACTGTTATAAACATGAGCCTCGTCCGAAAGGCAAAGGGGGAGGTGTTGCTGTAATTTATAGTAATATTTTCAAAACCACTAAGAAATCTAGTTTTAAATATACTTCTTTTGAAGTGTTGGTGCTTAATGTAAAAATATATAGTGTAAACAATAAATCACGTTTGAGAATTCTGCTGGCTACTGTTTACAGGCCACCAGGGCACCATAAAGATTTTATCAAAGAATTTGCTGACTTTCTATCAGAATTAGTATTGGCTGCCGATAAAGTCCTAATTGTTGGTGATTTTAATATACATGTAGATAATGAAAAAGATGCATTGGGATTGGCATTTAAAGACATTATAAACTCAATTGGAGTGAGACAACACGTGTCAGAACCTACTCATTGTCGTAACCATACTCTAGATCTAATATTATCTCATGGAATAGATGTTGATGCCGTTGAAATTCTGCAGCAGAGCGACGACATCTCAGATCATTATCTAGTCTTGTGTAAATTACATTTAGCCAAGGCTGCAAAGCCGACTCCGTGTTATAAATATGTTAGACCTATCACTTCTGCCACTAAAGATGGCTTTATTAATAATCTTCCTAATCAGTTTCATCATCTCAGCATCCCGGATAGCTTAGAAGAACTTGATATTGCAACAGAAACGTTTGAATCTCTATTTTCCAGCACTTTAGACATAGTTGCTCCGTTGCGCTTAAAGAAGATTAAAGAAAATAGTCCAACGCCGTGGTACAACGAGCACACCCGGGCCCTTAAGAGAGCAGCCAGAAAAATGGAGCGAAACTGGAAGAAAACAAAACTAGAGGTATTTCGGATTTCATGGAAGGAGAGCTCGATTGTTTACAGAGAGGCATTAAAAGATGCTAGAACGGATTATTTTTCAACCCTATTAGAAGAAAATAAACATAATCCTAGGTATTTATTTGAACAAGTGGCTAAACTAACGAAAAAGAAAGCTTCAAGCCCAGAAGTGTCCAAGAAACACAGCAGTAATGACTTTATGAACTTCTTCACTTATAAGATCTATAATATCAGGGACAAAATTATAACTATGCAACCGTCTACTACAGTAGCGCATCAGGGAGTGCATTGTAGTCTCCGTGAGGAACATTTTGATTCATTTGTTGCTATAGGAGAGGAAGAATTTTGCAAACTTGTTAATTCATCTAAATCGACAACTTGTATGCTAGACCCTATACCGACTAAGCTACTGAAGGAGATGCTTCCAGAGGTCATAGATCCTCTTCTAAATATCATTAATTCATCTTTGTCTCTAGGATACGTACCAAAAACCTTTAAGTTGGCTATGATTAAACCGCTTGTTAAAAAACCGCAACTTGATCCGACAGAATTAGTCAATTATAGGCCAATCTCGAATCTGCCTTTTCTGTCAAAGATACTAGAAAAAGCAGTTTCATCACAACTTTGTTCCTTTTTAGAAAGAAATAATATCTGCGAGGATTTTCAGTCCGGATTTAGACCGTACCATAGTACTGAGACTGCTCTCATTAAAGTCACAAATGATTTGCTCTTATCATCCGATCGTGGTTGTATCTCTCTATTAGTGTTACTTGATCTTAGTGCTGCATTTGATACTATCGACCACAACATTCTTTTAAATAGACTAGAAAACTATGTTGGCATTAGTGGAATTGCACTAGCATGGTTTAAATCATACTTATCTGACCGTTTTCAGTTTGTAGCAGTAAATGAAGAGATGTCTTATCGATCACAAGTTCAGTATGGCGTACCACAAGGCTCAGTACTAGGACCGCTGCTGTTCACTCTGTACATGCTACCATTAGGATATATCATTAGGAAATATGGAATTAGCTTCCACTGTTATGCTGATGATACTCAGCTGTATATTTCTTCAAAACCTAACGAAACTTACCAATTCTCAAAATTAACGGAATGCATAGCTGATATAAAAAATTGGATGACCAGTAATTTCCTATTACTAAATTCTGAAAAAACAGAGATTCTAATCATTGGACAAAAAACTGCCACACGTAATAACCTAGAATACTGTCTAACAATCGATGGCTGCTCTGTTAAGTCTTCGTCGTCAGTTAGGAACCTGGGTGTGCTCTTTGATACCAATCTTTCATTTGAAAGTCACGTGTCTAGTATCTGTAAAACCGCATTTTTCCATCTTAAAAATATATCTAAATTACGTCATATGCTCTCACTGACAAATGCGGAACAATTAGTTCATGCATTCATGACATCAAGGCTAGATTATTGTAATGCTCTACTGGGTGGTTGCCCTGCACGCTTAATAAACAAACTACAGCTAGTTCAAAACGCAGCCGCTAGAGTTCTTACCAGAACCAGGAAGTATGACCATATTAGCCCGGTTCTGTCAACACTGCATTGGCTGCCTATTAAACATCGTATACATTTTAAAATATTGCTGATTACTTACAAAGCACTAAATGGTTTAGCTCCCCAGTACTTGAGCGAGCTCTTAACGCATTATAGTCCTTCACGTCTATTGCGATCTCAAAATTCTGGCCAGTTGATAATACCTAGAATATCAAAATCGACTGCTGGCGGTAGATCCTTTTCCTATTTAGCACCAAAACTTTGGAACAATCTTCCTAACACAGTCCGGGAAGCAGATACAGTCTGTCAGTTTAAATCTAGACTAAAAACACATCTCTTTGGCTTAGCATACACATAACACATTATAGATTTCTATAATTCAATGTTAGGCTGCATAGTTTAGATCAGCCGGAACCGGGAACACTTCCCATAATTCCTGATGTACTTTGTACATCATAAGAAGGATGGCGTCTACGCTAATATTAGTCTCTCTGCTTATCCCGAGGTTTACCGCGAACCGCCGGATCCAGGCCATATCCAGATCTGAGGAAGGACCATCACATGGACACGACGACAACGCATCCCTGATGAGCCGGCCCCATCAACACTGTGAAGGCCCATGGACACCTCAACACACTCATCTCCTCACCGGCCGGATGACCCAACCCAACCAGATGAACTGGATAAATATCGTGAAAGTTCTGATCACATCTGACTCCTGACATTATGCTGCCTAACTCATAATCATACACTGTTCGTTCGTTGGCCAAAGGAGGACTGGCCCCCTGACTGAGCCTGGGTTCTCCCAAGGTTTTTTTTCTCCATTCTGTCACCTGATGGAGTTTTGGTTCCTTGCCACTGTTGCCTTTTTCGCCTCTCTTCGCTTTTGTCGCCATTGGCTTTTGGCTTGCTTAGTTGGGGACATTTAACATTTAATTTTGAATTTAACAATACTATTACAACATTGTTTTCCTGTTATCTCTGTAAAGCTGCTTTGAAACAATTTGTATTGTAAAAAGCGCTATATAAATAAAGGTGACTTGACTTGACTTAATTGTTTCATGATAATTCAAGTTGAATGTATGAATCAGGAGGCGGAGACAGTCAATAATAGGGGAGTGGGAGTCATTTAGTTAATATTCCCAATTCTATTTTTTCCTAAATATACATAAAGCATTATTTTTTGTGATAGTTAAATATAATGTGTGTTATTATTCAAAACTGATTTAAAAAAGAGATTTTTTTTTTATAAATAAAAGAAGGTTTATCTGGGAGACTCGAAATGTACCCCCAATTCTAGAATGACTCATATAGTTTATACTCTTTATTATATACAGAAATGGACCATGGTGAGCATATTTAGACAGTTTGTGAGACTTGTTTTCAGACAGTTTAATATAGCTTGCAAAAAAGTCTAGTACAAATGTTAATGTCACTCAACGGCAGCTGTAACAGTTGCTAGGCGACAAGAACACGATTTACGATTTCCTAACTACAGATAAGATGAGATTTTGAAAGATAGGATAAGAATCCTAAATCAACTTAAGATAGGCTTCTGTAATACGAATTTATGAAAAATCCTAAATTAACTTGTCAGATCTTAAACTACACATATGGAATGAACCACTCACACATTGCTTGAAATAATATGCTGGGTTCAGGTAAAATTTCAAGCTCGGGGCCCTCCCCCTGACAGCACGCCAAATATGCATAACCTTTACATTTACCTTTAATTATACGAGTGTGAACTTGTGAAATCGGCCTACATTTTTCTTCTAGGCAAGCCTTAGGCATGGCAATGAGAGTCAGAGTACATCAACCCAAGGGTGCATCCAAAATGACTCAAACTGTAAAAACAATAGTGGCGCCACTCCCTAAGCCAAGATTCCAATAGTAGGACAAGATACCCACGCTTCTATGCTCTATTGTAAGGAAGTCATGGCCTTTACATCCTTTCTCCCTTCTCTGCAGGACAGGTGTCAGCCTTATAAGGCCCTAAGGGCAGAGCTCAAAGAAAAAATGGCTTAGCTATTTCAGCACCTATTCAAAACCCTAAAGGAGTAGCCTACCAAAGGGAGAATATCAACTGCGACCATCGATATTACCATTACAGTACTTCCAGAGGGAGAATGAAACTCAGAGAGAAAAACAGTGTGGTATCGGATGAAAAGGTGCACGAGAGATGAGGGATTATCTCACTCGTCCACATAGGGATTAAGTGAGAAAGTATACAAATAAACATTCAACTCAGTTCACAAATAGAAAGGAAAATAAAAGGAAGAGAACAAAATGCCTTTCGCATCTCATACAGGCACACCCTCTACGCACATGCGCAATTGTCATTCAATTGCCGTAAATGCTCATTACAATGCGTAGGCTATGCATTAAACATATCATGCAACAGTAGTTAAAATGTCCAACGTGCAGTTTCAGTTTTAACATTTAACATGAAGTAACTTTATCTGTTCCGTTTGTGACGTCATCACTCGCAAACAACAAACGTTTGAATGAGGATAGACCCGGACCTGGTGTGTGGGAATGGTACGCATAAGTTAAGACAGACAAAATGACTTTATTTTTTTTATTTTAGTTAATTTAGTTATTTATTCACTATTAGATCTTTCAAGCCTAATATTTTCAAGCATCGGTCCTCTAGTCCTTTTACCCAGTTAGCCATGTAGTTATTTCTTTTCATTCTGTATTTTTCAGACCTAAAAACATAATGCTTCAAGTATAGATTAGAAGTAGTCAAATGACCCAAAGACAAACAATTGTAAACATTTATACATTTGTGTGTCACCAGAAGAAGTCTATTTTCTTTGAATAAATCTTTACCTTTATTTATTCTTTAAAACAGTCTGATGACCAGCATTATTTCTGTGATTAATTAATTAGTAATGTAGCTGAGAGGTTTCCTCGCACACGACTTAAAAACTCTATGGAGTTCTCATCATCTTCACTTAGAAGACTTCTTAAATGTATGACCGATCCATTTTCTTCTGACAAACTTGCAATTCATATTATTTTTGCAATTCATATTATTATTCATATTCATATTCATATTATTCAATTCATATTATTATATATCATATTATTGCAATTCATATTATTGAGTTGTATAACAACCACTGGATTGCATGTTGATTACCAAGTTTCAGGCATAGTGCAAATGTAGTGAATTAGCTCAATTGAGGGGAATGTATAATTAATAAATTATTAACAATTAAAGGGATTCTTCACCTCTGGAAAGATGAATGTTTATTTAAAAATGGTAATTTATGTAGAAGAAATATGAAATTCTTGACTGAGAAAAGCCAGAAAATTTATTTTTGGCTTATGTGGATGAAAGACAACAACTCCCAGAATCCACTTGC
The DNA here is from genome assembly GCA_031834385.1 of Semotilus atromaculatus. Classification (NCBI taxonomy): domain Eukaryota; kingdom Metazoa; phylum Chordata; class Actinopteri; order Cypriniformes; family Leuciscidae; genus Semotilus; species Semotilus atromaculatus. The sequence continues at coordinate 8,097,978 of JAULUF010000041.1, read as the reverse complement.
TTCATTGCCCTAGGAGGCCACGCCTACCGGTAACAGAGCGCAGTAGTTAAACAACAAGTCTAGGCTACTAGTGAGTCTCCGTGATGAGTCTGCCCAGGATTTGAGATCGCCCAAAATGTCTGGGATTCGGCTTTTGCGTCGCCATTCATTCATTATGTTTACTGTGGCGAGCAGGACGAGACTGAGGGCCGCGAGAGAACGGCGCGAGGCTGGTGGAGTGATTACTGATAAGTACCGATACCGATCACTTGTTTAGCTTTCATGTAAACAATACATTCAGATTCACCAATCGGAATGAATTCAGTCAGATTGAAACAAAAGGTGTGCATGTAAACAATGAATGGCGAATGCAGAAAGCAAAAGCTGAATCCCGGACATTTTTGACGATCTCAACGGCCGGACATGTCTGGGAAAAAGAGGATGGTAACCCGTAACCCCTACTACTCAGCTTTCTCCACAGAACAAGAGCCTGCTAGCTTAGCTTCCAAAAAAAGATAGCTGACACTATGTTTATATTCTGTGACTGAGATCCCACCCTCTATGGGCGGATTGTGAACATGCGGGACAGCCCCTACTACTGGCTGTAGTCTTTAGCCTCTGGCCAAAAAACCCTCCGATGACACAAAATGATGATTTTTGCGTCATCGGAGGATTTTTTCCAGATAAAAATAAAGAAATGAATCTTTCGTCTCATGGGGATATGAGGGTGGAAAGCACGGTAATTCGAAAATACTACAGGTTTTCTACTGATACAAAGCTTAATGCTAAATCCTGAAGTATCCCTTTAACAATTAATCATACTGGTTATGAGCCATTATTACCTACACATTTTAAATTGCCCAAAAAGGGAATACATAGCCCGTATTTTTGTATCGATTAACGACAATGAATTATAAATATACAGATAGGCTATAGATCAAATTTAAGAATAACTTACAAAATGAATTCCACATCGAATTATCCGTTCGTCCACCGAACTGACCATACGATCTTCTTATCAACTCTCAGGGAGTATTATTATTCTTAGAAACTCTCAATATATAATGGGTTTTTAATAAATGAAACTATAACATACAACTACATTTAACAATGAATATATAATATATATGAATATATATATATATATATATACTGTATTATAGTCGTTTGCGGTTAGTTTAAAAGGTTTACTTGAAAGTAAAGATAGTAAGATAGATTCCTTAAAATAATAAGGAAAAGTCCGTTTCACCCGGAGGATAGGACTGATCCGAAACAAGAAAAAGCAAGCGAGCTAGAACAGAAGGAAAAGACTATGATACAAAAAGATACAAAGACAACAAGACTAAGTTAAAGACAAAAAGCCCCGATGAGCCACCGTCATCGTCCTTTAAAGTGAACTGAGTCAACACCTATTTTAGGTGAACTGACCAATAACACTTCGAAAGCTTTGAGCGGGAGAGAGTTTCTTTGTCTCCTTCTGACAGCCTAATTTGCATGGTTTATGATGGTGTCAGAATTTGTCATTTCTACTCCAAAAGATGGTAAACCTATATAATACATTTTATTGTAACCTACTATATACATTTAGCTAAGGCAAACCAAGAAGTTTAATTCGGTACAAAGTAAGTATACAAAAGTAGATATGAATTCTTAGGTTCGAATATAAACACTTAGAGTTCAACTAACACAACTAGAAAGTAATCACTATGAGGTGGGAAACATGTACAGAGGAATATGTCATATACATTTTGGAATGACCTATATTATGAGTTAAATGGAAGGAATGTTTGTGTACGTTTATTGGGCCATCTCTGAGAGGTCCAACCATGCCTCCTGGCCTTCTTGCTTGCTGTGAGAGATTTTTTTGAAGTTCACGAGTTTGAGCTTGGGGGTGTTTCTGTTACACTCTCCCATGCCACAAACGTCTCAATGGAGCAATTTGATGCAGACTTGGTGCTAAGCTGTGATTTACATGACATGGGTCAATGGGTTAAAAGCTTTCTAAATTTTAGAATGAGTAAGTCATCGTGATTCTGTCCATACGCTACAGTGCAAACATGCAAAACAGGAAAGCTAATCTTGATGTAATCTTTGTGAGGTCACACCCAGAAGCACGAAACTTTGTGTTGTGTGATCCAGTTAAAGCTTCATACTAAAAGAAAAGATTATGGGAGTCATTTTGTAATTATACCATATTTTATATATTCATATTATGGTTCCCAGACCCAACATCTTGATGTGGGTTTGGCTTGTCAGGCTACTAAGGATGTTCTTTGATCCCAAATAAACAGGTAATGGAATGTTCACAATACAGATATTCTCCTACTTAGTAAGTGTGTAAATAGTTGTGCTAAAATCTTTGTGTGTATTTTTACTTCCCTCAGACTTACCAGTTTTCACAAATATATTAAGCAGTAAAAAAAACGGTTTTCAACATTGATAATAATAATAAATGTTTCTTGAGCACCAAATCAGCTTTCAATTTTATGACTTTCGGCCAAAACAAGTTACCGTCTTTGCTTTAAAGTAGTCAGGTCCACAAAGGCATTGAAGTGTGTTTGTTTGTGTGTGTTGTAAAATGTGCGTTGTATACCTGAAAGATATTGGATCTCACTCCAGCTGCTAAAGCGATGTATCCGGCAGAGTTGCCACTGAGCTCAACAGTGAGGCTGATGTCAGTTAAGTTAACTGAGGTGAAGAAACACTGAGAGCTACCCGAAGGATCACATCCTTTAGGGTTGTCCAAACATAGTTTGGTTTTTCCACAGTCATTGCGTGTGATTTTGGACTATGAATAAAAAAATATTTAAAAAAGCAGATAAAAAAAAAAAAATTGTTATGCCTTTGTCAACATCAACAGCCTAATGCTTTCATAACAATTGATTCTAAGCAAATTACCTAATTGTTTGTCATTGTTTAATAATGGTTATTTTAATCAATTGATTGTGGAAAGGAGTAAATGGTATTCTTACAGTCAAAGTTGTTGGTGTTGATGAGTTGCTTTGTGTCTTAATGAAAGACACTGCACAGCCTATCACGCAAATCACTAAACACATCTGCTTACTCTCCATGTCTGAGGAAAAGATTATATATTCGTTTAATAAAATTAATCTGATGTTTATTATCTGATTAATTCAATGTCTCAAATAATTAACCTGATAATTTATGAAAAGTATATTTATTAAAATTATATAATCATATAAATATATGGCCTGGTTTCACAGACCGGGCTTAGAATAAACCAGGATTAGGCTTTATTTCAATTAGGACATTTAAGTGGCTTTTATAAACATGCCTTAGACAATTGTGCATCTTGAAACAAAACAATGGCATTGACATTTGAAGACATGTCAGTGCAAGCAACTCAAACATGCATTTTAGTGTTTAAACCTTGTTTTTCAGGTGTATGTGTATTAGTATATTAAATAACAAAATATAACATTGCAATTTACTATACAATATAACTACACTGAAAAAAACGCTATTTTTTATTTTAGTAGTAATAATTAGTAAACAATTTAAATGTCTTGCAATCGATTTATCCATTGCATTTCAATTTACAAAATGTAAAAAAAAAAAAAAGTTCTCTACTTTTAGAAATAAAATTCAAAAAAGCCCATTAAAAAGAAAAGAAAAGAAAGAGCTGACTTTTTTACAGAGTAGTGGTCTCAGATTTTTTTATCTATTAACTTAAAATAAATTAAATTAAAATTAATTAAATAAACATCACAATACAGATGTATTAAAATTAAATAAAGTACGCAAACTTTAATCAAAATCATAAACTTTGCATAAGATATGCTTCTTTTACTTGTACCTGTAGATGCCTTCACCAGTAGATACGTTGATCTTCACTCCTTTGGAAAATGAGTTCTTTTTTTGTTTAAGTACAAGTCAAAGCCCACAGAACAGGATTGGAAATGAGCACACCCCATTGAATGCACGAGGACATAGAATTGTGGTCAGATTGTTGTGTAATACTTTAAACCTGATTTTAATAAGCAGAATCATTAAAGGAAAGAGAAACAACAGGAACAGAAAAGATAAAGGATTTTCTGGAAGCAAGAACAATTCAGGTTAAAATAGGAGCAGACCTGTCAAGTGAACATGTTGTATGTAGAGAACGGCACACCTCAGGGGAGTGTTGTAAGTCCCACATTATTTTCAGTAATGATTAATGACATATATGTACATTTACCAGTAGGTATGGGAAGATCACTGTTTGTGGATAATGGGGCAATGTGGAAAAAAGGAAGAAATGTAGAACATATAGTAAAAAAAAAATACAAGAAGGGATACAGCAGGTTGAGAAGTGGGAAATAAAATGGGGTGTTCAATTTTCTATAGAGAAAACTAAAGTGATGTTTTTTACTAGGAAGAAAATCAAGGTAAATAGTACTATAAACCTATATGGAAGTAATTTAGAGAGAGTTAAAACATTCTGTTTTTTAGGAGTACACTGACACAAGGTTAACATGGGTAGAACATGTTAGGAGAGGAAAAATGTAAAAAAAAAAGTAATAAACATAATGAGATGTTTAACAGGAATAGAATGGGGAACAGATTACAAATCACTGAAGTATATGTAAGCTTAAAGGGGTCATGACATGTTTTGTTTTGTTTTATTATGTTCCCTTAGGTGCAATTATAGTATTACTATAATTTTTTGTTAAAAAAACTTTAAAAATGTAGTGATTTATGACCTTTTCCCACCCTGTTTCTCACCTCTGATTCAAACAGTCTGTTTTTGAGGTGTTTCCCCTTTAAGAGTTCAGTGTTAATGCCCACTGTTATGATTGGCTAACGTCAGTGCTGCTTATGCATACATTATAAACATTAATCATTTTGTATCACATGTAGACTACACAATGCTCCACCACGTGATCTTCCTATCTTTTACCATTGTGTCAATTCTCAATTGATTTTGATTCATATGCGCAAGGGAGGGAGAGAGAGAGAGAGAGAGAGAGCAAGACAGTTTGAAGGCGCGCGGGCGGCCGGGGCTCTCTCTCTCTCTCTCTGCTCATTCTTTCAGTAACATGCCCTGTCACACTCATCTGATCACTCACCGTTCAAATAAAGCTTTGGTGGGCTGCATATGCTGCAAATAAACTGCATCTGACTGCTTTCCCTGACGTCTGGATCGTTCGTATTCAAACACTCAAACAGGAACAGCACATCTGCGTGGCATTGCAGTCATCTTGTAAACAGACCCACTCGGTGCACGTCGACTGAACACATGTGGGCGCGATTTCTTCGAATCAAAGAAGTAAGCAATAGTACAGATCTGGTAGTGGAATTTTATAAATATACTGTAAATATAAAGAGTATATTCAGATTTATAAGGATGTGTCAAAGGAACCAGAAACAGGAAAGACTGGATCGGCAGTTTACATTTTTAATCAAAGACGTGAGGTAAGCAGACGAACCCCAAATGTTCTGAGTGTGTTTGCAGTTGAATTATACACTATTAAGATGGCACTAGAATGGATTGAGGAAAACAAAATAAGAAAAGCTTTGATTGGAAGTGATTCAGTGTCAGCTTTATACAGTCTCATGACTTCTATAATTCAATGTTAGGCTGCATAGATTAGGTCAGCCGGAACTGGGAACACTTCCCTTAAATCCTGATGTACTCGTTACATCATAAGAAGAATGGCATCTATGCTAATTTGAGTGTCTTTGTTTATCCCGAGGGTTTCCCGCAGCCTGCCGGATCCAGGCCGTATCCAGATCTGACGAGGAGCTTCGCCTGGACCCGATGACAGTGCAGTGCTGAAGTGCCAACTAGCCTCTTCCCTATGGAGGATCCCTTTACCACTCTACAGATAAAGCGTTGTGAATTTCGTTTCGCGTACCTACCCCGAAGTGATAAAATAAAACAAAATTCTGTATCAAATTTATAGACAAGACAAGTAGTTTGTTCAGGCATGGTTTTGTAGGGAATTACAAACCTGCGCACGTATATTCAAACGCACATAACTATAGAATCAATTCTTAATGCGCATGTGAACGCCATCAGCGTTTATCACAGGTTCACATTTAAAGTCTGTTTAGAGACATTCATATACATTTTTATCTTACAGTTACTGTAAATCCAGCCTCTAGTTCATAAAACGCCAGAGGAGAACTGGCCCCCGACTGAGCCTGGGTTCTCCCAAGGTTTTTTTTTCTCCATTGGGTCACCTGATGGAGTTTTAGGACACCATTAGGTCACTTGATGGAGTTTTTCAGTTCCTTGCCACTGTTCCCTTTGGCTTGCTCAGTTGGGGATATTCAAATTAATTAACCAATCATTAATACCATTGATCAGCTCTACCAAACGTTTCTACCAAAAAAATCAGCTTTTTCCACTAAGAAACGAACATTATGTTGTTTTGATTGATACTGTGAAGCTGCTTTGATGCAATCTATATTGTGAAAAGCGCTATATAAATATACTAGACTTGACTTGACTGGTGTATAATAATAATCATCAGGATTTACTGTATGCAATATTGATAATATTCAAAAGAATACGGGAACATTTTTTATGAGATTCAACTGACTTGGATCCCTGTCAAATTGGCATTGTGGGTAATGAGAGAGTGGACAAATTAGCCAAACAAGCTGTCAAAAAGAGAATATTGAAGCAAATATGAAGTTCTGAAGGAAAGAGTATAATATGGAAAGAAGCCATTAGAGAATGGCAAAATCAGTGGGACAGGGAAACATGTGTTGTTGAGTTGCAGACATTATGAAGAACAGAGGAAAAAGATGATGGAAGAATTACGAAAAGTTGGAATAATAGGGACAAGAGTGAAGGAAATATTGGAAAGTGGGGAGAATGAACAAATTAGAGGGATTTTTTTTTTTAACAAGAACAGGTCTGATGAGAAGAATATGATGTAACTGGACATGACAGGAAAATAAATCCAGAAGATGGCAGTAGTGCAACGTTAATGGATGCAAGCTGCCGTTAAACCCTAAAGAAGAAGGAACAGAAAAGGACTTGGTGATGAGGGCGTGCTCCAGGAGTGTTTGCAGGATAGCGATTTAAGTTGCGGGATTCAGCAGCTTGGGACAGATTGATTGGAGGTTTTTAGGAAACGTCAGGACAAATTAATAGATTCTAAAAAGTAAAAACAGGAACGGTTATTGAGTTGAAGCAGGTGGACATAATGGACGATTCTTCGGATGATGGTAATCAAGATATGGAGTTCCAAGAAGTATAATAAAAGGAAAAAAGGATATAACATGGGTGATGAGTTTGAACATGAGAAACTGTGGGCATTCAGGGCAAAGGATGATGAGAAACAGTGAGGAAAAGGAAATAAAAGTTCACATTTGTCAAACAAGCAGAGCAATACATGCATCCGGTTAAAATATCAAAAGCGATAGAAAAAAAAAGTGGGATTGGTGAAAGGGACAACATGTCTGAGCAATGGAAGAGTCTTGTTTAAATGTAAGGATGAAAATCAGAAAGCAAAGATTCTAAAACTGAAAACACTAGCTGGTGGTAAAATAAGTTGTGCTGGAATAGATGTGAAGAAACGTGGCGTTATTTCAGCAGTGCCCTTAAATGTAACTATGGAAGAAGTAAAATTGGAGGCAAAATTGCTTTGGCTAGAAGATTGATGACATGGAAAGATAATGAAAAGTGTGATAGTCTTTCTGTGCTGTTACACTTTGAAGACAGCAATTTACCAGTCAAGGTGAAGCTAGGTTTCATCAGTTATGCGGTACGGGAGTATACCCCCTCCTTTGCGTTGTTATAAGTGTCAGCGCATAGGTTATACTGCTGCTGTTTGCAAAGGGAAAATGCATTGTGCAAAATGTGGAGGGGAGCATGAATACGGGAAGTGTCAGGAAAGAGCTGACATCAAGTGTTGCAACTGTGGGGGAGAGCACAGCGCTGCATATGTAGGATGTCCAGTACAGCAACAGGCTCATGAAATCCAAAAGGTAAAATCCAACCAGAATGTAACATATGCAGAAGCAGCTCGTAGAGTGAAACATGTAGTCGATACAAGAATACTTATTGGACCGGAACAAACCTCTCAGATTCTCAAGTCAGTGGAACAGCTAAACTTGATAAAGAATGACTGAAATGAACACATTAACATGAGCAAAACTTGTTTTTGTGGCATTTATCTGTGCAGTAGCGAATGGCATTGGGCAGGTAGAAAGAAGATCTGATCAAATAAAAATTGTGGTAGAATGTGCAAACAAATTCTTGAACTGCATTGGTATATCAGCAGAGCAAGTTCACAAGATTCTACAGTCTAAAGAAGGGAGAACAGAAGGTAGTATAACAACAAATTATGATGCATCTCAATGTAATAATATATAACATTATCATGTCGTTCCATTTTCGTCATTGGAATGCCAGAAGCTTAATTGCTAATGGACAGGAGTTTAAAAAGTATATTGCAGATATGAATTATATTGCAGCATAAATCTCCTGATATCATTTCTATACAAGAAACATGGTTATGTAAGTCATTAGATTTTAGGATGAATGCCTATGAGGTAATAAGGAAGGACAGGAATAATGGTAGAGGTGGAGGGTGTGCAACATTCATAAAAGAAAATGTGATATATAGACAAAGAAAGAATGAAGGTAATGCAGAGAGCACATGTATAGAATTAATGGGTACACAGGGGGTAATCAGAGTGTTACATTTCTATAATCCATGTTCAGAATTAACAATAGATATCCTGAAAAGTGTCATGGGAGAAAAGGCAAACAAAATGATTATATGTGGTCATTTTAATGCACAATTGTATTTGGGGTAGCAGGAGTAAAGATAAAAATGGAGAAATAATGGAAGAGTTCATGGATAATAACTCGTTAGTTTAAATGATGGCAGTCCAACAAGAATAGACATAGCAAGTGGTTGAATGTCATGTCTGGATATCACAATAGTTTCAGCATCATTAGCTGGTAAATGTATATGATCAGTATATAAGGATAATATAGGAAGTGATAATTTTCCAGTGTCATGTGTAATTCAAAATAAGATTACTACAAAAGTGTAATTATGGTGTAAGGTGGATATATGGGAAAACTTCAAATGTTATGTGAAGAACAATTCAGAAATCTGTCAGTAGAGGGTAGTGTTGATGACAGATACAATAAAGTAGTGAATAGCATTTATTTTGTAGCCTTTCAGTCTATCCCATTATCAAGTGTTAAAAGTACAAGAAAGAATGTGCCATGGTCAGAGGAGTGCTCGGCAGCAATCAGAGAAAGGAATAAAGCATTTCAGTTTTTAAAAAGAACACTCACCCCAGAAGCAGTCATAGATTATCAAAGAAAAAGGGCTTATGTTAAAAGGATTATTAAAAGTACAATAAGGACAGCATGGCAAAACTTTTGCGATACAATAGGGAGGGAAACCGAAATAAATGCAGTCTGGCGTATGATTAAAAAGATGAATGGAATTGACAGCTTTAAAAAAAATACCTGTAATGGAGGAAAATAGGAAGGTAGCTATCACAGATAAAGACAAGGCTACTATGTTGGCTCAAACATTTGCTAAAGCTCATAGCATTGAAAATTTAGATGATACATTTTTAACAAGACGTCAATAAATTAAGAATATCTATGGAGATGCTTGCAAAAAAGCAAGATTTTAATAATATTTTGGATGATGAGTTTAGTTATTTTGAATTAAAAACAGCAATTAATAACTCAAAGAGTACCACACCAGGAAAAGATATAAGTTTAGAATCTTAAAGAAATTATTACCAAAAGCATTAGAAGCATTACTGGACTTATATAATTATATATGGAATGAGGGTATTCTTCCTAAACAATGGAAAATGGCAATTGTGCTCCCTCTAGCTAAGCATGGGAAAGATATAACAAAATCTAGTAGTTATAGACCCATCGCTCTTACCTCTACACTATGTAAAGTAATGGAAAAAATGATTTGTGAGGCGAATGAATTACATTTTAGAGAAAAGGGAATTATCAACATTTCAAAGTGGTTTGTAGGTCAACAACAGATGCTTTAGTATTGTTTGAAAATGAAGTTAAAAAAGCTTTTGTAATGAAAGAGTACATGATTGAAGACATAGAAAAGGCTTATGACACTTTGTGGAGGGTTTGCTATTAAACTGAATAAAATTGGAATAGGTGGCAAATTTTATAATTGGGTTTTAGATTTTTTTATTTGAAGTGTTAAATTGTTAAAGTGTTAAATTGCATGTGTACGGTTGCTAGTCACAATTGGGGACCTAGCCGTAGTGCATTGTTGTGCATGTATCAAGCATTGATTCATTCTTGCTTTGATAATGGATGTATTGCGTATGGTTCGGAAATGAAGTCTTTACTGAAAAAATTTGATATAATTCAATCCAAAGCATTAAGAATATGTTGTGGAGCAGTTAAAACATCCCCTGTATGCAATTGGAGTAGAAATGGGAGAGATGCCTCAAGATATTAGAAGGGAAAAACTAGCAATTACACAATTACATACTGGGTAAATCTTCAACAATCAGCAAATAATCACCTTACTCGCAAGGTACAGGAGGAGTGCTGGGAATACTTATATGATGAAGGACACAGTTTGGATGGAAGAGCAGAGTATGGGCTAAAAAATGTTGCATGGACAATAAGATCTTCTGTCCCAATATACCACTTACTGGTACTCTACAATGGAAAGTCCTTGAACCGCTTGTAGATTTGAGTTTACTAGACAAGTCCAAAGAAGAGTACATTGGAAATGAGGTTAATGCTTTTTTAAATAACACATTTTATTCAGTATTACAAATATTTACAGATGGTTCAAAGGAACCTATCAGTCAAAAGGTTGGATTAGGTGTATATATTCCACAATTAAAAAAAAAACAGATTAGTTTGAGGTTGACAGATGAGATGTCTGTGTACACTGCAGAGTTAACAGCTATAATAATAGGACTACAGTGGGTCCAACAAGTCAGACCAAATAAAGTAGTAATATGTTCAGATTCTTCTTCAGCTTTAATTAGTATAGTAAATGCAAGATCAGACAGAGAAGATTTATTACAGTTTTTCTCGATTGCTTAAACACATTTTTTGAAACTATACCTCGTATTCTCAAAACAGTAAACACAAATAACGTCTCACCCAATTTCCCAAACATCCTATTTTCGGGTTCAAAATGAAGCTCTACACTCAAAATCATTCACTCTTGCTGAAAAACCAAACTTTGCCCTCAGACAGGACACACAAGCCCTCAAAATCACACACACTACAACATAGCCTAATAGCAATAAATTCAAAACAACATTTCCAAAACTGGTAAGTTATGTTGCCTGTGGTTCCCCCCCTTCACAAAACTTTTCACATGATGAACACAAAAAACATAACCAATGGATTTGTACTCTTCTTCTTTTTTTTTTTTTACTCTCTCCTCTAAAAAATGTTTTATATTTACTTACGTAAGATGTGTGTGACCATCATATGACAGTTAAAGAGCACACACAAACCTTATTCTAATATGGAGTTGTATTGGAATGGTAAAGAGTGTTGGTACGTGACAGGAGGGCCTCCACTCAAGGATGCAATATGATGAACAAGTCTAAGAATGTTCCACATATGGTTGAAATACCATCATTGGCCTAGAAAGATAACATTCTGTGACTCAAGACTGTAGTAGTTCCACTGAAGTAGAAAGGATGCCCTCCTTCACTGTCACACTCTGCAGCCACTCTGTGTGACTGTACAACTGCTGGCCTTTTCCTGCAAGAAAATAAACCTCATCAAAGACAATTGCAAATGTTTGTCTCTTATTCAGTGATATAATTTTCTTTGCCACCACACCTCCCTGAAGGTTCTGATGATGGAGGCGACGGTGAAGCAGTCAAATCTGGCCTTACTTGTAGCCCGGCCTTCCTCATAGTCATACCATTGACAAAGACATGGTCAACTAAAGTGGCTTGAATTTCATCCGAGACTGCTTGTCTTCTTCCCCTTCCCCTTCCCCTTCCCCTTCTCCTCCTCCTCCTCCTCCTCCTCCTCCTCCTCCTCCTCCTCCTCCTCCTCCTCCTGAAGCTGTGCTGACTTGAGTGGACAATATTGAATACTAGTGCTTTCTAGACCACATGGTCTAGGCAATAAGAAATTAAGGGATTTGTGCGTAGAGTTTTGCAGTGACAGTTCAACAATTCGGTCTCGGTTACTTCATTGTAACCTTGTTCCCTGAGAAAGCGGAGTTACACTTTATTTCGATAGTCACTTTAGACGTTCTACTAATTATAAGTAACTTTTCAACTACATGTCAACTAACTCTCATTAGAGTATTAGTATATTATAGTAGACTGTCAGTAGACTGGTAGGTTATGGTTAGGTGTTAGGGTTCAGGTTAGTAGAATAAGTTGACTTATAGTCGCCAAGTTACTTATAGTCAGTAGAATGTCTGTTGGGGGACCAACAAAATAAAGTGTTAGCAGATATTAAGCTGACAGTCTTCTAATACTCTAATGACAGTTAGTTGACATGTAGTTGAAAAGTTACTTATAGTTAGTAGAATGTCTAAAGTGGACTATCGAAATAAAGTGTTACCGAAAGCGGAACGAGATGCTGCGCTGCTAAGCGTATTGGGAACGTCTTTAATCGTGACCTGCTGTGAATATAGTGTGTAAACACGTCGATAGGATCGACCCGGAGGTAATATAGCCTCGGTCGGTGACGTCACCGGCGCGCACCCGCGACACGAGGCTATAATTAGATGAGCCACAGGTGCATCGTCAGGAAATTTTGTCTGAAGAGCAGTCCTGGGACATCATCAGCACGGCAAAGTAGCGCAGCATCTCGTTCCGCTTTCTCAGGGAACAAGGTTATAATGAAGTAACCAAGACCGTTCCCTTTCGAAAGCTACAACCGATGCTGCGCTGCTTAGCGCATTGGGAACGAGAATACCCACGCCGCCGTGCTTGAGGGTGTCTGGACTCCTTACGGTTGTGTAGGTGTGCTCACAAGAACGCAAGAAAGCCCTAGACATTAGCTTGTGATGTTAACTCAAGGACGTGAGAGCCCGGAGTGGCATGAACATCCAAACCATAAAATCTTCATGAATGTGTGCGGAGAGGACCAGCCTGCCGCATCACAAACAAATTGTAAGGGGGGCACCTCTTGCCAAGGCAGCAGAGGAGGCGACCCCTCTGGTAGAGTGAGCCCTAAAACCCGTTGGCGAAGCTTGGCCACGTGCCTCATAGGCAAGAGCAATAGCATCCCTGACCTAATATGACATGGTCTGTTTAGTGGCAGCAGCACCCCTGTTGCTGCCCCATAACAAACGAATAGTTGCTCTGACATACGGCACTGGCTGGTGCGGTGGACGTAAGTCTTAAGAGCACGGACTGGACACAGTCTGTGAGATCACTCCTGCTCCGGCGTCATGAACGGCGGAGGGCAGAAGGCCTCAAGAGTGACCGGATGTACAGCCGAGAATGGTACCTTAAACAGGTAATCAGGATGAGGACGCAAAATCACTTCCACCATTCCTGGGGCAAAGTCTAAGCAGGATGGCGATATCGACAGAGTCTGCATGTCCCCGATTCTTTTTAGAAAGGTAATAGCCATAAGAAAAACCATCTTTAGGGTCAGAAGTTCGTCACACGCCGACCCTAGAAGTTCAAAGGGGTCTTAACCAGACCCTCGAGGACTAATCTAAGTCCCACGAAAGGATCTTGGTTCTTACGGGAGGCCTCAGTCATCTGGCCCCACAAATGAACCGAGCGAGCAGAGGATGTCTCCCGAGTGGCACCCCATCAACCAAGGCGTGGCAAGCCGAAAGAGCGGCCACATAAACCTTGAGAGTGGCGGGGCATGTGCCTATTGATCATTTTACTGCAAGAAATCCAGAACTGAAGCAATCTGGCAGTTGACCGGATCTGCATTATGTACAACACATCACCTTTCAAAGACACCCCATTTGTTGGCATAACTCTTTCTAGTGGAGGAAGCCCTAGCATTTAGAATGGTCTCAATAACGGCAGGCGAAAGCCCAGTGTCCCTCAGTTGGTACCCATAGGGGGCCAAGCATGAAGGTTCCACAGGTCGGGCCTGGGATGGAATATCATGCCCTCCGCCTGGGACAGAAGGTCCCTCCTCTTCGGAATCGCCATGGCAAGCCGTCGAGGAGAGATATTATCTCCGAGAACCATACTCTGTTCGGCCAACGCGGCGCAATCAATAAGAAGCAAGACCCTTACTGGCGAACTCTGGCTAGAACTCGCGGGAGCAGAGCCACTGGAGGAAACGCATACAGGCACATTTTGGGCCATGAGTGCGCCATAGCATCCAGACCCAGGGGGGCTGGGTGACTCAGAGAGAAGTAGAACGGACATTGTGCTGTCTGCTGGGAGGCGAAGAGGTCCACCTCTGCTTATAAAATCTGGTCCAGATCTGTTTTACTACATCTGGGTCGCTATTCTGCCTCGCTATTCTGTTCAGATTGCATGAGTGCAGACCTCCCTGGTGATTATGTAAGAGACTGCCGCTGTGTTGTCCCCCCGCACTAGGACAGCCTCTCAACTGAGGGAGAAAATGTTTCGGGGCCAGAAATACATATTCCATCAACTTGAGACAATTGATTTGCCAGTCAAGAAGATGCCTCCCCAGATCCCCTGGGCTGGACGACCACTTAAGACCGCTACCCAGCCCGACAGGGAGGCGTCTGTCGTTAGCATTCTGCAACGGCAATACGCACCAAGAGCGGGACCCAAGGTGAGAAACCGGGGTCTGAACCACGTAGAAAGGGAACAAAGCCACAGCGCGTAACCCTTACCATAAACATGGATTTTAGAAAGTACACGAAGCGTTCAGCGTGTGACTTAACATAAACATGGATTTTTAAAAAGGACACGAAGCACTCTGCGGGTGTAAGTAAGTAAGTAAGCTTTATAGCACCTATCACAGATACAATCACAAAGTGCTTTACATGTAGCAAGTCAACAATTTAACAATTTAGAAAACATTATACAAAACATAAAACATAATAGCTCAGTCACTGAAAGGTTGTCTGAATAAAAGTGTCTTCAGCTGTTTTTTAAAAGACTCAACAGAGTCGGCCACACGCAGCGACAGGGGCAGGGCATTCCACAGTTTGGGAGCGGCTGCCTGAAAGGAGCGGTCTCCCCGCGTTTTAAGGCGGGTTTTGGGGACCAACAGGAGATTTTGACCTTAGGAACGAAGAGTGCGGAAAGAAGAATAAGGGGTCAACATATCAGTGATATATTGCCGGGGGGCTCTTGCCTTTATTTGCCCTTGGGGATTGTATAGAGATTTTAAGCCACAACTGAAGTGGTCTCAAGTGCAAAAGGCCCAGAAGGAACCTTGTGGACGCAGCTGCCATGAGACTTATGTAATGTCCTGACCTAGCCAGATGTTGCTTTAGGGTGTTTAAAAATGGTCTTGACACAAGCGGGGGACAGTTGTGCCCCCAATGGTGACAGAGTCCCATTTAACCCCCAAGCACGTTACTCTCTGGGGAGGAGAGTGAACGCATATCTTGGCGTTGCACCTCAGCCCCATATAGAGAAGATGCAACATGGCTAGGTCGAATAGAAGGACCCGGAAATGGTAAGCTTCACCAAAGCAAACATCAGGAACTTCCAGTGTTATGGCAATATTTCTATATGAAAAATATGCGTCTTTTTAAGATTGACCGTGAAGACCCAAACGCGATGTTGAATTTACAACACGACCTTCTTGATAGTTAGCATCTTGACCTTGAGCGTTCTAATGGAACGGTTCAAAGCCTCAAAGATCTAAAAAACGGATGCAGTCCCCCATTTTTGTGACAGCAGATGCGCCTATTCCTGTTTCATGGTAGTAGGAACCACACCGTTAAAATGAGGAGGGCAACATTCCTTTTTACTGTCTTTAGGACACAAAAAGAGATACCCGGTAATAGCTTCTCACGCTGCCAAAGTCTCTTTAATACTTCCTGTTAGGGGAATGTTAAACATTCTTCGTCCTGGGCAATAACAGAAAACAAAAGAACCTTCAACATTTCGCCGGAAACCGCTGCCCCCCGAATCACCAGAGGTGGCAAGGATGCTACAGTGGTTTCAAAAGGGCTGCTGAGCGGCTGCTGAGCTGAGTGACGAGCCGGTCCCCAGTCTTTACGAGGGGGAACGCAACCCGCCATACTCTGCTTTGAGCCCCCCTTTTCTTTATCAGATCAGCTTGATATGCCTGCAACACTGCCATTGTAAAGAAGCACCAGTCTGACTCCCACCAGCGAGGATGTTATTATACATGACTTGGCTGGGAGTACTGACGACTTAAATGACGATGAGCCCCAGAGGAGAGATAGCCCGTGAGCGTCTCTTCGGCCTGGCGCATCATCATGAACCACATACCCCTGCACCCACATTAGTCTAATAGATTGACGTAGAGGGCACAAAGATGCACGAAAAATAAGGTTTTTCCCCGTGCACAAATTAACGTCATGGAGATCCTCAAGGATCTGGCCACAGCACGAGTCACCACCTCGAGTAACCGCTCACACGCTTTATAATAACGAGAGAAGTGCTCGGAGGCGGTACTCTAAAAGTCCATCATTTTTTTAGATGGCTTTTTCAATATTTAATTCCTCAGAATTAACTGTGACGAAAGAACAGCCATGACAATAGATTAGTAAGCATCTGACATGTTGCATTGAATATCTGATTTCTCATATATTATCATAATTCATTAGCAATAAATACAGCCAAATATCAATCAGACAAGCAAACACGGTCTGAATGACAGGCTGTTTAAATCTTTCATAAGATCAGCCTAGTATGCCTGTAACACAGCCATGGTGAACAGCGCAGTACCAGCATGACCCACTGAAAATACATGTGATAATGCGATCCCAGGGGAGAGAAAACCCGCGCGCGTCTCTCCGATCTGAGGCAGCGTCATATAATCGCGTGTCTTCGCACCCGCGATAGTCGAATTGGTCGACGTCGAGGGCACAAAGACACGTCATATTTATATTACATATAAATCTTTATTTATAAGCTTTGAGTGTTTTATGCAACTCTTTTTATGGGAGTGTTTTATGGGACGAACGATCGCCCCGAGCAGTTCTCCTTTATCATCGCGGGAGGAACGCTCGGAGGCGACGAACTCACGAGATTCAATGTCCTCTACCCAAGCCGAAGAAGCGCTGAGGCACGCTTCGGTAGTCAGGCAAAAGGACATCGCGATCTGGAGAGAGAGAGAGAGATGCTTGCACACCAAACACAGAGAGGTCTCTGAAGACAAAAAGACCTGACGATGCACCTGTGGCTCATCTAATTATAGCCTCGTGTCACGGGTGCGCGCCGGTGACGTCACCGAACGAGGCTATATTACCTCCGGGTCGATCCTATCGACATGTTTACACACTATATTCACAGCAGGTCATGATTAAAGACGTTCCCAATGCGCTAAGCAGAGCAGCATCGATTGTAGCTTTCGAAAGGGAACTGACTCGTGTGTCAAAACAGGGAATAGTGTTTATAGTTTAGTGAAATAGGTGTGCTTTTTGATAAATGGCATTATGGTTTTGAAATTTTAGTTCAAAAGCCTGGTTATAGTGTTTAAGCAATTGAGAAAAACTGTAATGGAAGTATATTTATCATTATACAGACTGAAAGAGGCTGGAATAGTGGTGTACTTTTGTTGGGTACCAGCACATGTTGGGGTATCTGGTAATGAAGTTTCTGATAAACTAGCAAAAAAAGTACTAGACAAGAGGGAGCAGGAGGTTGGAATACCTATGGGGAAAAAGGAGGCAAAATCTATTTTAAAGATAAAGTTCATGAATAAGTGGCAAATTGAATGGGACAGTAGTAGCACAGGGAGATGGTGTTATAGTATCACACAGACAGTAGGGAGGATAAATTGCCAGGGAGGAAACTCAACACTGGCAATTATGGGGTTACATGAAAATGGACTATGTGATGTGTGTGGTGTATCTGAAAATGGATGTCATGTATTATTTATTTTTCGGGATGTATTATTCAGTCATTTGAAGAATGGAGAGGATAATTTGAGGATATTTTAGGAAAAGGTTTAATGGACAGACAGATATATAGAGCACTAATTGCGTTCATGATTCTGGTTTGGGATTTAGAATATAATATGTTTGTAAATTATGTTGAACCCGCCATGGGGGCTGAGTATGGACGGAGGAGCTGAACACGCAGCGCCGGATGAAGCTCAATGAAACCTCTATTGCAGGTATGATAAATAATGATGATGTATGTGGGATGATAGAGTAAGGTTCAACAAAGAAATATAGATAGATATTTAATGGTCCATTTGTGAGAAGGAAGAGGAAACAGTTTTAAACTTAAGACTTATCACCCAAGGTTAATTTGCCATCCAGCACAGTAGGTGGCGATAATGCTCCTAAGGAGTTAATCCCCATTAAACAAGAAGAAGAAGGAGGAACAGAAAAAGAGGGTGCTTCTCGTTTCTTATTTGTGCATCCTCGTTACCTTTCCTCGCTTCCTTTCCTCGCATCTCAGCTCCACCTCCTCTAGGATGCGAAAGAAGGACCCAAGGAAAGAAAAGGAGGACGAAGGAATCGAATGAAAGCTTTTTTATATACATTGGAATACTTGATCACTTGAGCGTCACTTCACATCGTCATCAGCAGTGCTCAACGGATCTGCCCTTATGTTGTCGAAGTTTGTTTGTTTAAGAAATTCATACCCTGTTGAAATATGTGAGATGTATGGTTTATATAAACGGCAAAGGTAAAGTATAAATTAAAATCATGTGAAGGGGGAGGAGAATTTATACGTGCGTCACATTTAGTCGATAAAACATATATAGTCGATACACACGTGTATCCTCGCTTATGACTCCTCAGGAAGCCTCCTCACTCCTCGATCCTCGCCTCCTCGCAGTAGATTTAGAGAATTGAGATGTCCTTCAAGATGGCTGATCTCGATCGATTTCCGGGTCATAGGATGGAGGAAAAATGCAAAAATAAAGAGAAATAAAAAACGAATCGGATGGTAGTGACATCGACAAAAAAAAAAAAAAAAACTTTTGATGACTGGAGCCCAATCGATCTAACCAAAATTCTACATAAAGATATTGGGGAGGTAAGGAGCGCAAAAAAAATTGAGAAATGGTTCTTTACTGGTAATATGTAAAAATGTGGAACAACAACAGAAAGCAATCAATATAAACTTAATGGGCAGCGAGTGAAGTGTCCAATGGTGTATGACGAAGCCTGTTAGAGGTGTAATCACAGGGATTCCTCTTAGTGAGTCAGTGGGTTCAGTGAAATAAGGAATAAACAATGTTTAAGGTCAGGGAAGCAAACCGACTAAAAATAAGAAGGAATGTAAATATATGTGACAGTCGTTCAATCTTGTTAACTTTTGAGGAAGAAAAACTCCCAGGAAAGCTCTTTATTGGTTACGATGTCAGGGTTTACATTCCACCACCACTGCAGTGTTTTAAATGCCAAAGATATAGGCATGTAGCTGCGATATGTAAGGGAAAACAAAGATAAATGCAGTGGTGAACATGAATATGGAAATTGTGAAGAGGGGGCAAAGCTAAAATGTTGTATTTGTGGAGGAGAACACAGCGCAGCATATGGTGAATTTGAGGCTAACAAAAGAATGCAGGAGGTACAGCGAATTAAAGTAGTCCAAGATGTTTCATTTGCAGAAGCAACTAAGAAAGTCCCAAAATGTGTGCCGGAACAATAAAGGATATGACTAAAGTTGTAGGGGAATGTGCAAAGTGTGATAATTAAAAGAGACACTGATTGTGAGTGAATGTGATTTTGTGCTTTTCATGGCTGAAATAATCAATTGTTCGGCACAGACCAGTAGTAGGACTGAAATAATTAAAATAATTTAGTCAGCTGAAAAATACTTGGATGCAAAGAGAATGCATTGGGAAAGAGTTGGAGACAGTCTTAAGGATGAAGAACAACAATCACAGACATGGGTTGGGACTGCATAATGGTTTTAATTATATTCCAATTAATTATAATTATATTTAATTATACTCTAAATGTAATTATACTCAATTTAAAGGGTAACTAAACCCTAAACCAACTTTTTTTTAGTTAATGATCTGTAAGAATGGGGCTTTATTAATGCTCTTCATTGATTCGAGTAACTTTTTTGACATTTGTGTATAAAGTGTTTTAATTCTACAATATATGGTGTAAAACCATATGAGTGCTGCCCTCTATTCAGGTTGAAAGGTGGCTACTGCAGTTGTATTTTCCTTTTGGATGTGTGCGGTGGTTCGTGATATAAGCAGTTGATGGTGACATAAGCAGGTTCCAGCTCATCACGCCCTTGGTACAAGCTACCAGGCCCATGGCAGTAAAAAACCATCTTGTTTCGTCAAAACCACTGTAGCGAGTCAGGAGTTGGAATTGCATTTGGGCAGTACTTACATCTCACTTATACCGCCAGAAGTTTTGCCTGCAGGGCAGGAACTTCCAGATTATAAAATCTGAGCCCAGCCCGCCGCCACACCTATGTCATGAATGGAAATTCCGCAGGACCATGCCCACGATGAGGCCATGCCTAGTGGAGTGAGCCCTGATGCCCAGTGGGCATTGCAGACCTTTTGACACGTAAGCAGCTGCGATAGCGTCCACTATCCATCTGGACAGGGTCTGTTTCGAGGCGGCGAGACCTTTAGTGCGCCCACCAAACGAAACAAAGAGCTGCTCCGTGCATCTGAAAGAGGCGGAGCGCACAGTGTAAAATCTCAGCGCTCTGACTGGGCAGAGGAGATTAATATCACACTCGCTATCGGATGCTGGCAGAGCCGATAGGGAAATGACCTGCGCTCTGAAAGGAGTACCAATCACCTTAGGAACATAGCCATGTCTAGGTTTGTGAATGACTTTGGAGTCATTTGGCCCGAACTCAAGACACGCAGCGCTGACAGACAGCGCGTGAAGGTCCCCCACACGTTTGACTGATGACAAGGCTGTCAGAAAAACGGTTTTAAGTGATAGGTAATTCAGGTCCACGGATTCTAGTGGTTCGAAGGGAAAGGCTTTCATGGCCTCGAGGACCTCGTGGATGGGGACCTGCCCTTATCCAGCAGCTCTTGTAAGAACACGAGCAGCCACGAAACCCCACATTTCCGTGGGTCCAGATTTTTGACGGTGCACCATTTAGAAAACACAGACCATTTAGACGCATCGAGCTTTCTAGTAGAAAAGGCTCTGGATTGCGCGATCGTGTTCATTACTCCTTCTGGCAAAGCAACGGGTATTCATTGATCACCCACGCATGCAGCGACCAGCGCTCTGGGTGGGGATGCCAGATCGATCCGCGAGCCTGAGAGAGGAGATCTGTTCTCACCGGAATGGGCCACGGAGCTGTCTGTGACAGCTGCGTTAGCTCCAGGAACCAAGTCTGATTCTCCCAACACGGGGCTATGAGGAGCACCGAGTGGCGCGTTTCCCTGATTCTCTTTATTACCTGTGGCAACAGTGAGATCGGTGGGAAAGCATAAAGCGGGCGGCTGGGCCAGTTCTGGGCCAGCGCGTCCTCATTCTTCGAAAAGAACACTGGGCAGTGAGCGTTGTCTTTTGACGCAAAAAGGTCTACTTCCGCTCTGCCGAATAGACGCCATAGTTTCTGGACTGTTTGGGGGTGCAGGGACCATTCCCCTGGGGGAACGTTGTCCCTGGACAGTCTGTCTGGGCCGTCGTTCAGGTGGCCTGGTACGTGTGTCGCTCTCAGCGAGTGCAGGTGATGCTGAGACCAAACTAGAAGGCGTTCTGCCAGATCGCAGAGGTTCCTGGATCTGACTCCGCCCTGACGGTTCAGGTAGGATACCACCGACATATTGGCCGAACGGACTAGAACGTGGTGGTCCCGCGCGTGAGCGCGTTCTCGACCGCTATCATTTCCAGACAGTTTATGTGGAGGAGCTTCTCTCGGTCTGACCGTAGACCAAAAACCGGTGTGCCCTCGCAGATCGCGCCCCAACCTGTGTTGGACACGTCTGTCGAGATGACTTTTCGGTGTGAGATCGCACCCATCATCACTCCCCGCTGATACCAATCGGCCACTTTCCAGGGCTGCAGAGCTGTAATGCAGGTCTGAGTCACTCTGATTAGTTGGCGGCCGGTGGCCCAAGCCCGGCGAGACGCACGAGCATTCAGCCAGCGTTGTAGCGGGCGCATGCGTAGTAAACGCAGCTGGAGTACTGCTGCAGCTGAAGCCATACAGCCTAGCATTCTCTGGAACGTTTTCAAAGGAATGAGGCTGTTTTTCTGAAAAGACGCGTCTAGGTGCTGAACACGGTGCGCGCGCTGTGTTGACAAGTGAGCCGTCATAGCCACGGAGTCTAGTTCTATTCCTAAAAAGGAAATTGACTGACTGGGCCGTAATGAGCTAAAAAATGCATGACATGGTTCGGACAAAGTTGCTTTTATCTTCATTAAAATTTGAGGGGAACGTTCCTCTCATCATAAAGAACACATTTCAGTTTGTGTCATTTTTGTGCTCAGACCCTAATAATGACTACTGGTTAGATTGACAAGAAATGGATAGAAATATACAATGTAAATGTAAACACTCCTTATCATCAACAACAGCAGTAAATAATAGGCAACTGACTAGAAAAACATCTCTGCATTAGAACAACAATGAGCAAAGAAGAACAAATAATTTTTGGCTCAATTCAAATTCTGAAAAAAATACTTGAATGTGAGTGATATTGAAGGAGAGGAGCAGATTAAATGTCCTCACAGCTTTCATTATCAGATTCATCCTTTCTCTGCTGGTCTCTGTGCTCCATGAAAGCTGGCCTTCGAGACTGGAAACTTCCCACATGCCATAGTGGCTGATGGCTGGGACTGGATCAAAGTCTGTGATGGAAACAGTGGACAGCTGTACAGTCAGCAGGTCTGACAAGGCTTGATTCTTAAGACTGGCCCACCAGTCACTTTTGACCAGCTTCATGGCACTAAATCCCTGCTCACAATCAGCTGTTGAAGCAGGGATGCAAAGGATGAGGTCAAACACATGCAGTATGTCCGGGCAGTCCTGGCCAAGCTGTTGATTGACCTCACACCATGAGACGTTTTTTAGAATACTGGGGTTCTGGTACAACCTTGACTTAAGAACAGTCCACTGGTCCAGGACTTCACCCCAGCTCTCAGCAGCACAGGTCCAAAGTGCGTGATGAGCTACTGCACATCAGAATCCCCAAAATCTAAAATAATAGAGATATAAGAAATAGAAGATGTAGACAAAATTATATAAAATCAGTAACTTAATGTTTTGATTAGTCTGGTGACTTTGCATACAAAAACGCTCCCAGCTCACCAGCATTTCTGTCTGCCTCTGGCCAATATCGGAAGTTGGTAATACACATGGCACGCAAGATCCCATGGCTCACATCTTCAAACCTGTTGTCCATTGTCTTTGCCAGCAGGTCTATGTCAGTCAGGGCCAGAAAGAACGATAGGATTCAAGTGCAGTGAACAACAGTTTATTCACAAAAGAATAAGAAGTAGTTGGTTCAGAAGGAAGTCTCAGTCTCTGGCAGGACACTGGCAATGCAGGGACGTTGATGGGCAGACTGCAGGTGATCAGGCAGGGAAACAGGCGATCCGGGCAAACGATCAGACAGGAGAACTGGACAGAAGACAAGAGTGAATCCAGAGAGCCTCGGCAACGATCTGACAAAGACAGGACAAACTCACATACAATAAATAGGGTGCCGTGATGAGAAACAGCTGACGCTGATCCGCTCATCAATCGTAATCACGAGCTCCGCCTACCAATAACACACACAACCATACTCACAGCGCGAGGGCGAGACAGTGAATCCATGAACCGTGACAGTCTATGAGGGGGTCTTTGGACTGATTCAGGAAGTGGTCGTCACATGGTTTTAGGCTGACACCCTCATACTGGTTTGTTACTATGGCAAGTCGTTTTAGCTTAAATTGTACCCAGCGATACTCGTCGTAATTGCATTATTTTCTAGTAATAATTCAATTAGAGAGATCTACAATTCAATTCTTACTAGTAGCAATTACAATTAGAGAGCTCACTAATTAACAGAAGGTATGAAGGACAGAAGGCCTGCAGGACTATAAGTCTGACCACATTAGTAGGAACCTTAGGGACATAACCTGGCCTAGGATGGAGAAAAGCTTTTACCATCCCAGGCAAAAATTCCAAGCACGAGGGAGAAACCGACAGAGCCTGAATATCTCCAATCCTTTTAAGAGATGAAATAGCGAGGAGAAAAATAGTTTTTAGAGTGAAAAACTTGTCAGGAACTTCCTCAATAGGCTCGAAAGGAGCAAGGGAAAGACCCTCTAATACAATAGTCAAATCCCAAGTCGGCACCCTTGTGCGGACTACAGGCCTCAGCCTCAAAGTACCACGAAGAAATCTAGTTATGAGTGGGTGTCTCCCCAGAGATACTCCACCGAAAGGGATATGGTAAGCAGCAAGTGCCGCCATGTACACCTTTAGTGTGGAGGGGGATAACCCTGTAGAGAAACGCTCCTGCAGGAACTCTAGAACTGCACCCACTGGGCAGTTAACTGGGTCTAGCTGGTGTTCTCTACACCAAGAAGTGAAGAGTCTCCACTTCAGGGCATATAACTTACTCATGGATGGAGCTCTGGAGTGAAGGATGGTCTCAACAACCTCAGTTGAGAGACCAGCACCTACGAGCTGGGCCCCCTCAGAGGCCAAGCCCATAGTTTCCACAGTTCTGGGCAGGGGTGAAGGATCGAACCACTCGCCTGAGAGAGAAGGTCCCTCCTGATCGGAATCTCCAGAGGAGACCCGTCGAGGAGAGATATAAGGTCTGCAAACCATACTCGGGCCGGCCAGTATGGGGCTACCAACAGTAGACTGACCCCGTCCTGGCGAACCCTCTCCAGAACTCCTGGGAGCAGAGCAATCGGGGGAAAGGCGTACAGACGTGACCTCGGCCACGGCTGTGCCATAGCGCCCAACCCCAGCGGGGCTGGATGACTGAGAGAGAACCACAGTGGACAGTGTGATGTCTCCCTGGACGCAAATAGGTCTACCTTGGCATGACCGTACTGCATCCACAGTCCTGGGACCATAGAAGGATCTGGCGAGCCAGCTTGTATAACGGGCGAGAGCGCAGACCCCCCTGATGATTTATATAAGAGACCACCGATGTATTGTCGGACCGGACAAGAACATGATGACCTCTCAGGTCTGGGAGGAAGTGTTTCAGAGCCCGAAACACCGCCAACATCTCTAGACAATTTATGTGCCATAATCGATGATGGTCCTGCCACAGACCCTGGGCTGGGCGACCACTCATAATTGCCCCCCAGATTGTGAGGAAAGCATCTGTCGTTAGTGTAACACGACGACAAAGAGCACCCAGCACAGGACCCTTGGACAGAAACCAAGGATTCCTCCACATGACCAGAACACGGAGGCAACGCCGTGTAACTTTGATCGTGCGGAGGGGGTTTCCCCTCGGGGAAAACCCCTTGGTTCTGAGCCACCACTGTAGCGGTCTCATGTACAACAGGCCGCAAGGTATAACGTTGGACGCTGCCACCATGAGACCCAGCAGTCTCTGGTACTGCTTTACAGTGAGCAACTGGCCTAGCTTTACTTGATTTACTGCTGAGAGAATCGAGGTGATGCAGACAGGAGACAGGCGAGCCCGCATCACCAACGAATCCCATAATACCCCCAGAAAAGATGTCTTCTGTGATGGAGATAGAACACTTTTCTTGGCATTCAGCCTCAACCCCAAATTCTTGATGTGTGCGAGGACGACATCTCGATGCCGAACCTCTTGTTGCTCCGACTGAGCCAGAATCAACCAATCGTCGATATAATTAAGAATACGAATACCCTGGAGTCGCAGCGGAACCAGTGCTGCGTCCATGCATTTCGGGAACGTGCAGGGAGATAAAGCTAGGCCGAACGGAAGAACCCGATATTGGTACGCTTCGCCCCCGAAAGCGAACCTCAGGAACTTCCTGTG
Organism: Semotilus atromaculatus; assembly: GCA_031834385.1. Classification (NCBI taxonomy): domain Eukaryota; kingdom Metazoa; phylum Chordata; class Actinopteri; order Cypriniformes; family Leuciscidae; genus Semotilus; species Semotilus atromaculatus. The sequence goes on along the minus strand of JAULUF010000041.1, from coordinate 8,072,033 downwards.
TTGCGGAAGGATGGAGATATGGAAGTACGCGTCCTTCAGATCTATCGTGACAAACCAGTCCTCGGATCTGATTTGTGACACGATCTGCTTCAGAGTGAGCATCTTGAACTTGAGCTTTGCTACTGAGCGATTTAACAGGCGCAGATCTAAAATTGGACGCAACCCCCCATCCTTCTTTGGAACGATGAAATATCGGCTGTAATAATCTGACTCCATACAGGGAGGAGGAACCCGTTCTATAGCCTCCTTTTGAAGGAGTGTTCTCACCTCTTGTTACATTACCAGAGCCTGCTCGGGGCCCACCACTGTGGGTAGGACCCCACTGAATCGAGGAGGACAAGCTGAATGGCATAACCTCTCTCTATCGACTGCAGGACCCAATGAGATACTTTTGGAAGACTTTTCCACTCTGCCAGAAAATCTACTAAGGGTACCAGCCTCTTGAGGCTGGCCTCTGGAATATTTTGAGCAGCAGACACAGCGCCCTGTAACAGCGCACTGGCAGGGAACGACTGGTCTGACTGTTCTAAACCATCCTCGAAGGGGGCGAGCGTCCCTCGGGAACACACTCGCTGGGCCCGTCTACGCCCCGACACGAAGGCGGGGTTAGCAGATGAGGGCACCGAGAGAGAACAGGCACCGTCTGAAGCGGTGGACACTGGGGACTACCCTCAGTACCCTGACACCGCCAGTGGCGTCAGGGCTTTTTCTTGGACGAAGCCTTCTTGGCCATAATAACTGTCCTCAGATCGGTTTTAGTGCCAGAAGGCTTCGCCTGAGAGTGCTGCGTCTGCTCCCATTGTTTGGGGGGAGCGCGAGACGCAACACTCTGCTTTTGTTGCGCCCGGTGTGAGGAGCTTGTCGACGGCTTGGTCTCCCCCCGCCCAGCAGACCCAGAGATGTGAACTTTTAGTGGGAGGAATTTCTGAAAGGCCGCAGCCTGTTTCTTCTCTTCTTGAAATTGATCAATGACCGTATTAACAGCGTCACCAAATAAACCCGAAGGAGATAGCGGAGCATCGATAAGAAATGCTTTCTCTTTACCTTTCATACCAGATAGATTCAACCATAAATGTCTTTCTGCGGCCACCAGGGCTGCCATAGTACGGCCCATTAGTTTGGCCGACTCCTTGGTGGCATGCAGAGAAAGATCCGCAGCCTGACGAAGTTCGCGAACTACATCAGAGCTAACCTCCTCACTCTCACTAACATCTTTCAATAAATCAGCCTGGTATGCCTGCAGTATGGACATAGTGTGCAGACATGACGCAGCCTGACCAGCCGCCGAATAAGCTTTGACCAGCAGAGCCGAGATATTTCTTAGAGGCTTGGAGGGCAACGCAGGTGCTTTAACTCTTCCGAGTCGCCGATCACGCCGGCGTGATCAAGTTACATGACCAGTTTAAGACGTCGAAGCATAAAAACAAAGTCACGTTGAGCGCTGCCGTCCACTTCTGTCGAAAGTGCTGGCTTGAAACTCTATTCTACTTTTTGTTTTGTGTTGATAGACCAAGTAAAACCGGAGATATGATTATTTAAACTTTATATAAAAAAATTGAAAATATTGACGCATTCGTAAAAGAACGCAAGATGGGATGCGACAGGCGTTGCATTTATTCTAATAACTTCGTCGGTTTTTGTCAAAACAAAACGGAGAAAAATGTGTGAATCTGCTGATTCTGCTCTTCAGACTGCACATTTTACGGAGTGGAGGAGGAGCCAACTGAGCAAACACGCGAAATTGAAAGGTGGGAGATTGACGGAGTAGACAAAGAGAGACATATAGCCTATATAGAGAGAGAGATATTATTACTAGTTTTTGTAAGAGTTTGAGTAGACTTTGAGAGTAGTTTAGGAGTAGTGTAGATAGTTTAGGGGTAGTTTAGGAGTAGATTTTGAGCTTTTTGTGGAAGGAAAATTTAGTTTTTTGAAAAAAGAAAAAAAACTGAAAAAAAACCACCTGATATATGTTGTAAATAGTTGTATGTATAGTTTGGTTTTGTGTTCATTTTACCTTTTGTATGGTATATTTGCACTATTTAGGAACCCCTCTTACTCAAGCAATGAAAGCCCTGTAATGTAGCTGTCTGTGTAATTTTCTGTTAAGTGTTTTGTAGAGTTTCTAAGCAAAAAATAAAAGAAAAAAACGCCTATTGCCACACCTGCTTTTTGCTGTATACAGTTTGATTTTATTTTTTATGTTGTATTTGCACTATTAGGGAACCCTTATACTCTGGGAATGCAAGGCCTTAAATATAGCTCTCTGTATAATTGTGTGCATAAACTGTTTTAAAAAATGGCAAGCTAAAAAGAAAAAAAGCCTATGGCTACACCCGCTTTTTTTTGTAAATCATATTTTTTTGTATATAGCTTGATTGTATCTGAATTTTACCTGTATATGTTGACATTTACAACTTGTGTTTACATTTTAAACCATTTAAAATGCTTCATTGAGCATATTTGTGGTTTTTGTGGTAAAAAAGCTATAATTTTTCTTATAATTTTGTGTTTTTTGTGTGATTTTGGGTCCAGTATGTTGATACAGTACATCAAAATGAAAAACTAATTGTCTGGTCATATAGGTAATGTTGTGCTGAAAACAATGATACCAAATATTGGTATGGTAAACATTTGTTTATGTTGCAAAATAAAATAAATAAAAAGTACTCAAAAACGGCCAAAATAGCCCAAGACTCCGAAGGGTTAAGGGACGAAGCAGACTCAGCAGAAAGATGGCTGGCTAGAGTCTCTTCTGCTCTGGGCATCGCCCCATAACCATATAATTTAGCCCCCGATATATTAGAATAGGTAGAGGTCTGAGGGCTAAACACACGATATGATGCAGGCTTCTTCCACGACCTCGACACCTCGGTGTGGAGGTCAGGAAAAAACGGTAGGCACCTGCGAGGAGGCTGAAATCTCTCATCAAGCTAACTTTTAGAAATATATTCCTGCCTACCAGCTGGACACTCAATGCTTAATTTAGCAACGGCACGAGTGAGCACCTCCATAAGCTCCTCATGTTCTGGGGAATGAGGTGACGAGTCCTCAGAACCCCCTGTCTCAATACTGACAACATCCAGCTCCTCGGAACTGGATAGCTGCAGTATTGGTGCCTCAGCCTGGGGGGAAGAATCCGCAGCGTGTGCTTCCACACCCGGGACTAAGGCACTGGAACTGACAGGTAAAGGCTGAGATAAGGCAAAGCCCGTCTCAAACCCCGCTGTCAGATCCATTTGCAATCCCCACGACAATCTGCCTCGACAGAAGCGGGACCCGAGCCGCGGGGAGCGTGAACCGAACCACTCTCCTCGAAGAGTGATCGGCGGGAGCGAAGCGTCCTTAGAGGCAAACGCTCGCAATGCTCACAGTCAGCCCCCTCGAGAGCTGACTGGGTATGCTGCACTCCCAAACAAACTGTGGTGGCAATTTTATGATATTCATTGATCTTTAGAAAAGTCAGATGATTCAAAGAATGTCACATGTGTGTCTCTCACTTGTAGTGAGAGAAGATTCTGTTTATGTACCTGGGGAGGCAGAAGGGGGAGACACTCCAGAGAACAGACGAACAAGGACCTCTGACCTAGATGTCAGAAGGCCATTTGGTGCAGGGGGGGGCTTAGTGGGCCAACTAGTGACGTCTATGGAAAACTACTGGGAGGAAGGCTCTAAGAGGAAGAAGGCCTTGAAACTAAGATAAAAGCTCGTTCAGTCTGTCTGGGGGTGTGTCACTCTTCTGCACAGGGTAACAACTGTGTATTAGACTGCTCCTATTCTTGCAAGAATAAATACTTCTATTTCTATAATTTGACTATGAGTGTCTCTTACGCAGTGATGTTTGTTTAATGAATTTTCGCCACAACAGTTTTGGTGTCAGAAGGGAGATTCCTTGGACGTGCCTCCTGGACCTGAGATCGGACGGTGTTTGGCCACCTGGAATGAGTAAGTTCCAGCTCTACCTCGTAAACTTGAGAGAGAGGGGCCGACCGATATCAGGGCCGGGAGAATCGACCACTGGAATCTAAAGAACCCGCAAGTGGCATGAAACAACGTCTCTGGTAAGGGTCATTTAAATTCAGTTTAATTGGGGGGAAGAGTGAAATTGAACCATATTGGCTGAGGGCTGTTTCTGTGGTACGTAATCTGGATTGATTAAGATCTACGGACAGATCAAGATTTCAAACAGATGCGAGAGAGAATTATCTAAGATTGATTAAGATCTACGGACAGATCGAGAGATTTCAAACAGATAAGAGAACCTGAAAATTAGTTGTTCCATCACGGAGCAAATTGTTTTTAGGTACCGAGGCTAATTAAGGGGAACCAGAAAATATTAATTTTTGGTAAACCATAATTAGGAGGGCACTAATAGTGCAACCCGACCGATTTGGGTTAAAAGAAAAGAATCGGGTCTTTTGGGGACGCCCAACAGACTAAAGAAAACGCGCGTTGAAGAGAAATCCACAGAAAACAGAGAAGCAGCAGTATGGGGATGTCTCAAAAGCAAGCTTGCGAAATTTGGTACACCGGTGTTTTGACAGATGAGATAAAATTAAGGGTAGAAATGTATGATATTGAGCACCACAAGATTAAAGATGGTGCGGGAATCAGTTGAACAGAGCAGTGAGAAACAAAAGTTGTGTCTGCGTTCAACGTGTGTAGAAATGTGAAAAGACAATGAGTTGTTGAAGCAGATAAAAGAGAACGGAGTCGATGTAGAATGTATTGCCATAGTAAGATTGAATATAACTGATAAAAGGGTTTTTATGTTTCATGACATTAGATGTCAGAAGATTTTTTTCGTAACAAGAGTTGAAGTAGCAAGCAGCAATAAGGCTGTCTGTGTGAAATAGAGGGAACTGGAAGTGAGAGACTTAGATGCGACAGAGAAAAGAATGGGAAGGATTTCTGATAAAATTTATGGAACTATTTTATTAGCGCCTGTTAAGTCAAAATAAGTTGTGTGAGATATGTTTGTGTGGGGATTGTGCAAACAATCATGAACTGGTTAGATAATGAAGGAACTGGCATGTAGAGAAAAGAAAGGAGAGGAGACAGAAGGAACTGGCATGTAGGGAAAGATTGAGAAGAAATATAGTAGAAAACTATATGTGATGAAAATAAAATTTCTGACAGAATTTATGGAAGTCAAATTAACTGTTTAAATTGTATGAAAAGTGAGTTTCAGAATAAAATAAGGCATTGTATGATTGACAGGGATTAACATGATATGAAGAATGTTTTAAGCAAAATGGGGAACAATTCTATATTTTAGTGGTAAAATAATGATTGAAATTATGTTTATTTTTGTTTTGACAACCATTGTCTTTTGAACCTAAAGACTCCAGCTATGCTGGGAGTACAGTAACAGCGCGAGCTTATTCAACCCGGCTTCCGGATGTTAAATGTGTACTTGCTATGGTAATTAGTGTTGGTGATGATAATACCGAATTAGAGAGATGTAAAGACAGATTTTGGAATTCAAATAATGTAAAATGTCGGATATTTTGTTGATATTAAGCCATTTAAGCGAAAATATATTGTATGTATTATAAAGGAAATTATGGGTCGGGGATAATTTCCTTGGACAAGTGTGACAAAGATAAACAGAAACTTTGTGAAAACCCCTTAGAATGTTTTTAGCATTTCCGTGCAGCTTATGAAAATTAATATTGCCAATGATAATAATAATGATGAAGATTATGATTCGGCTATTGTTGTATCTGCCATTGGTGGACTGTAAGAAGAATACAGAACTGCTTATCAGTGGCTCTGTTTGCATTCCTGAATGGGACACACTGCTTCAAGGGTGTGCAGTAAATTGGAGCCGACAGAGAGTGTTTTAATTTTGATCAACAGGGCCATTTAACACGTAACAGCAGCCCACCGAGAAGGTGTTCAAAAAAAGGTTTAAATGACGATATTAAAGTTTTCGTCTGAGAAAGAACAGGAGATAAAAATAAGGTCATAAGATTGAAGACTTAAGGAATTCCTTTTAAAGGAAAGATCTAAAGCACCGGTTGTTGTAAAGATCTATAATATGTACCGGTTGTTGTAAAATTACAGATGATGACTAAAAAGAAATTTGAGTTGCAAAATATATAAAAGTAACTAAAAGGATGATTGTGTAAGGGTTTAGGTTATATAGAGAGACAGATCTCACAGATGATTTATTAGAACTGCAAAAGATGCAGAGTAGCCTTGTCAAAGTTAGTGTGGATCCTAATAGCAGATTGATAAACTCCTAGAGAAAACATTGAAGTCAGGTGTTAAAACGATGGTAATTGAGAACCTGACAACTAAAATTGAGATGAAATTTGAAACGTTACTAAGAACTAGAATAATTATTATTCTTTCTTTAAGATAAAATAATTCAGAAGCAGTGTTATAGGATTAACAGTTGCTAAATGTAAAATGAAAGGCATTTGATTAAACAAAGGCCTGTTAGTGTTGACCATGAAAAGAACAGAGCTGATGTTTTGCTGTTTTAAAAGATAAGCTTGTGATTTGGCTGAAACAGTTTGCTTATCTGGATCTGGTGTGTGTGACTGAAAGTGCCAGTGCGACAGAGACTCAATTTGAGTGGAAATTTGTAATGTCTAAATTCCTTGATATATGGGCACAAGACAATAAAAATTATGTTTATTTGAACACGCATGTAATTTCTGGCAAAGATGCCTTAAGCTGGGCTAGAGTTAAAGAATGGTAGGTAAACTATGATGTTTGATGTTTATGAAAGTACAGTGTACCAGTTCTGAATGCCTCAGAGTCTCTCTCTCATTCAATATAAGAGCTGTTATCTGAGCCTGTCATAGGTGATAATAAGCTATTTATAGTAAAGCACAGTGTTTCAGTTGAAAATCATAGACACAGAGATGTTAAAAGAAATCATTGCCATGCAGAGGGCAATTTGTATTTGTAAATGTTTTAAAAGTAAAACTGAATGACTTTAAAGAAGTCTTTAAAATAGTAATACAGACCTTAACCGATAGTGACATTTTGATTAGCTTATTTTAGGACCAGTGACTTCTTTGTCTCATTTAGTCTCCACCATGAAACAGGGCCGATGGCTCCGGCTACAGAGGTAACAGTACACTGAATGGATGGTTGTGAATAAAGTTCACTGAGATTTTGTTATAGCGGACAGGGCTAACAAATTTGAGTGATTAAATACTGTTGTTATTAACCTGTCTCCCTGTGTGAACACTATTAGGCAATAGGAATGGCTCTGGCGACTCTTGAATGTGCCTTTCCTAAGCTCCAGAAAACAGCTGAGTTCTGTTGAAATAACTGATTGTGTGATGGGAAAGAGCGGTCACCAGTGTGTACGAGTGGCTACTCAATGACGGGATGATCTTCCTGGCCAGGGGACAGCCCAACGCAGGGGGTCACGAACACTGGGCATCTCCGGATGGAGGTGTTATATGTGAGAAAGGTATGAGAGTTGAGCGCTGATTACTGGAGGCCACCGGGGTCAGCAGAGCATTGAGAGGTGAGATGCGCTGTGAGGAGTTACGGCAGTCTGACCCAGAAAATGTGAGTTTCCTCTATACCACTCATGAGAAAACCGCATTCACTGCATGGCTTGTTTTCAATTGTGACAAGTGTCTGCAACTATGCCAGGGGACAGCACCCTGATGGAAATTATAGATAAAGAGCTAATGGGAAATGTGCTTTCAATAGGGTATTGTCATTATGTGTTGGGGAGACAGTAACAAAACTTATTAGTTTATATCAGGAACATGATGTTGGTTGCCTTATGGGCAAGGAAAATTATAGAAGGGTTGATTTTGAACTAATATGTCTATAAGATGGTTTTAACTCCTGAAGGTCATTAGACATGGTGGTGACTAAAGATTAAGACAGTTTTTGTAGAGTTTGGTGAACTATTAAGGGTTCTAGACTATGATTAATTAAGTTTCAGTCTTAGGAGGCTGTTGAAGAGATTATTTGTATAGTGAGAGAGACTGCTGGAGGAAGGGGTTGGTACTCTGTCTGTCTTTCTGTTATCAGGCCTGGTAAAATAATGATAATGAACCAAAACAACCCAGCTGACTTTTCTAAAAAAAAAATTAAAAAAAAATTTAATGAATAATGAACAGACATGCTTTGAAACTGGTTAAGAGTAAAGTTTAAGTAAAGTTAGGTAAAGGCTACAGGAAAAATGTAAAGTTTAAAATCTTATTTAAAATTTAAATCCTTTTGACGATGATATAAGGAAAGGCGAACATTGAGAATGAGCAGTTAAGATATGTGTGTCCAGTATGAGTGTATGTGTGATGGTGACAGCACTTTAGGTCTTGTATGTGTTAGTTTGGGGTACTAATATTCCGCCTGAATAGTGTGGATATTGTGTCTTTAACCTCTGGAATGAGTGTTTTATCATTACAGATGGGTTAAGGCAAATGACAAATATTAAAGAAGCCGATAATTCTAAGTGGATCCGATGAAAAGATGATACAGAAAATAGGACGAGCTTTAAGTTGATTGGTCATCAAGCTCTGTCTGGTAAAAATTACTTTTGTCTTTTATGATGTTGATTTGAATTACGTTCTGGATCAGTTTAAGTATTTGGGTAAATTGGAATTGTGGAGTTGTAGATCACAATCTGGCATGGGCTGAGATAAATGAAAATGTTGTAGATTTGATGGGAACACAAAGTGACATATTGGCTAAGTCAACATGAAATTATCAAAAGAGCCCCTCACATTCATGATTATTGTAAGCAAAGGAGGAGAATGTTATTTGACTGACATTGACCAAGTCTGTACACCACGACCTGACTTGATAGAAACAATTGATGACTTTGAAAATGTTTGTAGATGACTGAGTTGCGAGACAAAAACAACAGGCCTGAAAAGCAGGATCCGCGGTGAGACTGAGGGCCGTTGCCCTTTAAATACTTCGATAAGAAGATGAGATTGAGATTGAGGCTTTAAGTGAGGAATGTAATATTTTTGTTTCAGAGGCAGAGAAAGATGTCTGGAGGAAATTTGTCTGAAGGACAACGTTTGGGTTAGTGTTGATGGGGAAACTTTATAAAAAACACTATGTTAAATGTTATATTAAATTGATGCTCGAGTTGTGTCGTGCATCAAGAGGGAGATGGTATAACAATTGCCAAATATGGTTTATTAAGGGGTTCACATTTGCTGAATAAATGTTGGGAGAACACTAGGGGTAATTGGATAAAAGCTCTGAAAGAAGCCATTTTTCTGCCTAACAAAATTGATGTCTGTGAGTGTGCCGCACACACCAATAACAAAGATTGTTTCAACAGGAAACGCCAGGGCATCGAAGGCCACGGGAGAACAGTAGACAAAAGAAACTGTACTTTACGGACAATAACCTCAACATTTGCTTTCCTTTACAGAGGATTGAGATTTTTGATACAGGGCAATATGTGCCGAGTAAAATAATGGCTATGGATGAAATTGGCTAACTACCCTGGCCTGGGTAATTATTATGGCTGAAAGAAAAGGTGCCACACCTGCGCAGCACATAACTTAAAGTTTTCCTTTTGCAGAATGTCAGGATGGATTGCATCAAGCTGAACTGATTCTGTTTTCCAAATGTATGAATATTGACTTGTTAACGTAAGCAAAGTGGATATGTGTTTTTCAGGGGAAAAGGACTGAGTGCTATTATGGCAGCAAGTGCTAATATGTTAGTGATAATATGTTTCAGTAAAATGAGAAGAAACAGAGTTGAATTGGCTAAATGTAAACAAATGGTGAACGTTCCACAGGTCACACCAAAAGGGACGGCCGGCTAGACAAGCGGTCAGTAACAAAAAAATACTTAGGTTTTTCATTCACAGGTGAAAATAGCCAGGAAATGGCTCTCTCCTCAAACAAGGTTGTGAGGTTGGAGATGTGACACCTAAGTCAAAGCATCTTAAGCTTCACCAATCAACCTCAGATACCCCAAAACGCCGACGCCAACGTGAAGCATAACGTGGGGGGAAAAAAGGACGTGCTAGTAACGTAACCTCCCCCACCAACGTGGGAAGACCAGGGCTACGGCTCGCAAAGAGCTACACCTGGCGAAGACGGAACGTCGATGGGGCAACGGTCAACACACCTGGAGGAGGATGTGGTAAAACGAACGGTTTAAGTTTAGCAGAGGAGTATTGGTATAGATCTAATGATTTGATTGATTAGTGCAAATGTTTTCAGGAAAAGTAGCAAATCTATTAATTATGGTGAATTGATAAAATTATAAAACTTTTCTGGAAAGATTTTTTTGAATAAGGCATAAAATAGAGCATACTAAGTAAAGTTTTAAGATTTAAAAGTTAACAGAATATGGCTAGAAAATATGTTGGTGGATTAATGGTATGTGTTATTCTGATAATTTTGTTATTCATGGGTGAATATGAGAAAACTGGAGTGTCTGTTCAATTGGTGAAAATGACAGTCTATCCGAATGATGATGATGATGAACAAAATTATGCAGACAATTCAAATAGCGATTACAATGAAATGTATTAATTGTTGGGGTATGTTTTTCCTTCCTTTTTCTTCTTATGAATGCTTTGAATTTGGAATGAAAGATTTTTTATACTTTGTATTTTATAACCAGGGTGAATTGATGGTTTTGGTTTTCTAACTAATCTGTACACTATTTCTTATTTAACTGAGATGACTGAGGGTTCGATCTAGGTCGAGAGTGCAATAACAGTGTTTATTCATTTAGCCCGGTTTCAGATAAATTCTTTACTTGCTTGCTAATATTCGAGGGACTATCCTTACAAAAAACAGCCTAAGCTTTTTCCCTTTTCTAAATAATGCTTCACAAATGTTTAAGAAGAGTGATGATACGACTTAAAATTTTCTTTTTGTTTATTATTGAGATTATGAGTAATCTGAATGATAAAAAAGTGAGGAGTTGTGGTGGCAATTTTATGATATTCATTGATCTTTAGAAAAGTCAGATGATTCAAAGAATGTCACATGTGTGTCTCTCACTTGTAGTGAGAGAAGATTCTGTTTATGTACCTGGGGAGGCAGAAGGGGGAGACACTCCAGAGAACAGACGAACAAGGACCTCTGACCTAGATGTCAGAAGGCCATTTGGTGCAGGGGGGGGGCTTAGTGGGCCAACTAGTGACGTCTATGGAAAACTACTGGGAGGAAGGCTCTAAGAGGAAGAAGGCCTTGAAACTAAGATAAAAGCTCGTTCAGTCTGTCTGGGGGTGTGTCACTCTTCTGCACAGGGTAACAACTGTGTATTAGACTGCTCCTATTCTTGCAAGAATAAATACTTCTATTTCTATAATTTGACTATGAGTGTCTCTTACGCAGTGATGTTTGTTTAATGAATTTTCGCCACAACAAAACAATCCCCACCTGTGAGATAGCGAGTACAGGGGGAGCACACTTTCTGAATTGCTGCTCGCTCGTCATAATGATATATATATATAGTTTTTTAAATGTGAAAAACTCCTGCCTAGCAATCACTAAAGACAGACAAAAACACTTGAGACAGATTCACACACAGAGCGCTTGCTGAAGACAACAGAAGCTGTCGCGGCTGTGATCTTGGGGTGCTTTATAGTTTCCTGGTCAATGACGTCACCCGCATATGACGTTCTGTCTCGCCATTGGGCTGATTCCATACGCGCTTCACGACACACAATGCAAGGGGCGTTCCCACAGCGTTTTCACGCAGCTCGAGTTCCTGATAGGGAACTAAACAAGAAATTCTTATGGAGCAGCAGAGGAACATTCTAAGGATGGTGCAAGATCTCAAAGCAAAAAATGTCCGGGAGATCACAGAGGCACAGAACCAAAGTCCAAAACTGTTTCCAATTGAAGAGTTATGATCATTAACTTCCCTGTAAAGTGATCTTCGATCCTGTCCCGTAACAAGACAAAAAGTGGTAGGTAACACTGTCAGTAATGCAAAGTTGCATACTGTTATCCACTTACAAGCCTGGTTGTAATTACTGTTATAATTAAATGCTGTGTGTGATCAATCTAACACATGAAAAATCTAACAACAAAAACTATTTCAATTTGTCTAATTTAATTTAAAAAAATATAATATCAATATTAGAAACAAAAGCATGTTTTAGTGTTTTGACTTAATAGTTATGGCATGTTTTAAAAATATTTCAGGTACTTGAACTGGGATTGCTGGGTGGAGTGGACGTAAAGGACACGGTCTGGCGGATTATGAGGCAAGCAATCAAAAATGACTTTGCCAAAGTGGTTAAACTGGAGAGCTGTACATGGGGAAACACCTTTCCAAAGCTTGCTGTGATTAGAGAATTTAGTGAAAAGGTGCATTTTTATTGTGTCTTAAGTCTATCTGGAACTTCATGACTATTCCGTCATGTCATGAATGAATGTTGAAAGTTTTAATTCTTTGACTGGTGGTGTCTTGTAATACAAATGATTTATGTCTCTATTGTACATTTTATTTAAAAGTATTTTAACTCTGTATTTGTATGCTCCTATTCTAGAGGCTGTAAGAAGAAATCCTGTGTGTGCACAGACAACTGAGCTGGAGGTCGAAAAAGTTATTAAAGGGTTAGTTCAACCCAAAAAATTTAATTCTGTCAATAATTACTCAAAATGAATAGTTGAAATAAAGTCGTTGTTTTTGTTTTTTTCGCACAAAAAGTATTCTCGTTGCTTGATAAACTTAAGGTTGAGCCAGTGTAGTCACTTGGACCATTTTAACGATGTTTTTACTAACTTGTCTTGGCCGGCAAGTTTCAATTACAATAGAAGGTTATGGAGGAGTGATCCAGCGCTCAGATTTAATCAAAAATATCTTAATTTGTGTTCCGAAGATGGACGAAAGTCTTACGGGGTTGGAACAACATGAGGGTGAGTATTAACTGACATAATTTATTTTTAGGTGAACTATCCCTTTAAAAGGTGGTTTCATCTAACTGGTGACCGCAAGGCTGGCAGAAAAAGGACACCTTTGCAAAATGTTAATGTAAACCACACAATTTGAGTTATTAGGGCATCTATTTTACATTGTTGCAACTTATATTTTACCTTTTTTTGCACATCTGTAAATATAATTTGTATTTCATTTGTCTTTTATAACCTGCTTTTTGTTTGTTTCTGTATTTTAAGATTTATGCATGACACATTTACACTTTTTCTTTACTGTTTGTATCAATTTAATTTATTGCTGGGTTTCTGTTGCTTTTTAGTACGGTAGCTGAGAGGGCTCAACATGAAGAAAACTGATGTTTTCTTAACTTGCTGGTGTTTTTCCTATTTGCATGTTTTCTTCTGTTGCAGGACGTTGAAGTCTCTTGCCGTTTGCAGCGTGGTTTTGTATTTGGTTGCGCTGAGTATTTGCAGCATGTGTGTTGTCAAACTGATGAAGATGTTTTCTTAATTTGCTTGTGTTTTTTACTGTTTGCATGGTTTCTTCTGTTTCAATGCGTTGAGATCTCTCGGCCACCGTATTTTGGTTCGTTTTTGTATCTCATAATTGCATTATTTTTGTTACATTTTAATGTATTGCTCTGTCTTTTTATTATTCTTGTATTGTGACTAGTTGTTGCTTTTGTTTTACCTTACTCTAGTATTGGTTTATTTAGTTTTTTTCCCATTGTTTTTATTTTTCCTTTTATCTGGCTGAGATTTTCTTCCCCTCTCAATAAAATATTGTACTTTGCATTTATGTAGTGTCATTCTTTTATTATTCCTTGCACAATATATAAGTATTACACAGGGATAATTTCTGGTTCAGTTTTGGGGACTCTGGTATATTATTGGCCCAGTTATGACTGTTTTCTGGAGCTTCTGGATAAGTTGTGGCTGAGTTCTGGGCTAAAGGTGGTGGCAGTTTGGCTTTTGTCTGGCTGACATCTGGGGATTACGGCATTGTTTTGGGCCAGTTCTGGATAATATCTGGGTACATTGTAAAGCTCTGGGCGAGTTTTGGTCTGCTTCCGGCATTGATCTGGTTGACTTACGGCAAACAGCACTTGGGCCAACCTTGGACCGTAATTCCATGCGGTATGTGGGCCAAAATCTCCCTAGTGAAAAAAAAGTATACTTTATTGTATTTGTAATATATTCCCTGTTTTAATAGTACATTGCAAATATACTAATAAAAAATGTACTATTTTTAAATATACAAAAAGTAAATTAGCAGCATACTTTTGACTATTTTCACAATACAATTTTTAACACACTTTAAAATAATTGTAATTTAGTATATTTTCTAAAAAATATATTTTACAAAAATATACTTGAAGTGAAAGTTCTGTTTATTTTGTATAAGTATATTTATTTGCACTTTTCTTAAATATATTTTATGCATATTTTTTAACTATGTGCTGGAAATGATCATTGTAACAATGCATTGAAAGTATACTTTCAAAGTACATTATTAAATAACCGGAAGTTGTACTTTGTTAAATTATGAATTTTTTTAAAGTGTATTTCTTCATGCTTGCAATTCACTTAATTGCTACTTTCAGAAAGTAATAAAACATGATAAATGCATTGAAAGCTTTGGGGAAGAAAGTATACTCTAAAAAATATTTCAGTGGCTTAATTAGTAAATATCACAGTAATAATTAACTTTATTAGCCTAACTTAATAAAATCTCTGAACATCATTTACTTGATTGGAGTTGAACATACACTAATAATTGACTAAAAATCCAACAGTTAATTTTGTGTAAAATTTCCAGTTATATTTAAGTTTTTTCACTAAAAGAATTTAGTATTTGACTAACCAATTATTTATTTAAAATATAGCCTACTTAATCTATTTGTGAAATTTCCATCAAAATATTTTGAGAATGGATAATTAAACTGACCTGTTTCAAGAACCACAAATATTACTTTAATACTTTTTTTATTTTTACTTTTATTTACTTTTTAAATCAATATTATTCATATTTAACACACACATAATAAATTGAGTAAGTTTACTCAATTAAAACAATGCGCCCCTCCCCCACCCTCTGATGTGACGACGACGGTTGAGTAAGCGCGGGCTGTTTGTGTTTGAATTCTCTCAGTCTCCCGGTCTTCTCAGAACAACAACAGTTTTCTCTTCTCGGGGTCGCAGAATTGGTGTATTTCCTCTGTGAAATTCAGGTTTGTGTATGTTTTATTTTATCTATAGAATCACTACTGTGGTTTAAATCATTTTATTTAAAGCAAAAGAACATAGGCCTACATATGTGACTCACATAAGTTAAACGAGTGTCGCGACTATCTTTTCGCGTTATTGAAACGCCTATAATAACAAGACTATATTCCTAAAGATAAATAACTAATGTGGATGATAAAATGTTCTTAGAACTGTGCACTGTTTGTTTATTAGCAGGTTTTGGAGTCGCGTCGCAGCATCTGAGAGGGGGTAAAATCTTTGCGTGGCAGGGGGAGCTGCCACTCGACCAGTCACGCCTGCCACTGCGTTATATGCGCCTGCCACTCGACCAGTCACGGATATATGCGCCTGCCACTCGACCAGTCACGGATATATGCGCCTGCCACTCGACCAGTCACGGATATATGCGCCTGCCACTCGACCAGTCACGGATATATGCGCCTGCCACTGCGTTATATGCGCCTGCCACTCGACCAGTCACGGATATATGCGCCTGCCACTGCGTTATATGCGCCGGCCACTCGATCAGTCACGGTTGTATGCGCCTGCCACTGAGTTATATGCGCCGGCCACTCGACCAGTCACGGATATATGCGCCGGCCACTCGAACTTACACAATATGTAAGGTTTTTAAAAAAAAAAAAAATGCAGCGCGCGTCTCTATAGCATCGCGCCGGCCATACCGGCCGTCAGCCACACGATCTCTCACTGTTTACATCCATCAGACACTCCTAATGATACACGAGAGCACACATACAGTGCAATACATATCTTATTTACCTATTTCTCATTTTATCTGTTTTTTTTATTTGCTCTTTTTACCCGTATGGGAGCGCTCGCTCGTGGCTCATAGGAGCATCGCGCCGGCCATACCGGCCACTACCAGCCACACAATCTCTCACCGTTTACATCTTCCAGACACTCCTATTGATACACGAGAGCACACGGACAGTGCAATACATATCTTATTTACCTATTTCTCATTTTATCTGTTGTTTTATTTGCTCTTTTTACCCGTATATGGGAGCGCTCGCTCGTGGCTCATAGGAGCATCGCGCCGGCCATACCGGCCACTACCAGCCACACGATCTCTCACTGTTTACATCTATCATCAGACACTCCTAATGATACACGACACGAGAGCACACGGACAGTGCAATACATATCTTATTTACCTATTTCTCATCTAAATCTTATTTTTATTCGCTCTTTTTACCCGTATATGGGAGCGCTCGCTCGTGGCTCATAGGAGCATCGCACCGGCCACTACCAGCCACACAATCTCTTACCGTTTACATCTTCCAGACACTCCTATTGATACACGAGAGCACACGGACAGTGCAATACATATCTTATTTACCTATTCTCACATTATTTTATTTTTTATTCACTCTTTTGACCTGTGCCGCGCCAGCCACACAATCTCTGACTGTTGCAGCTGCCTGATACTCAGATAGACATTCTGAAGAATTATTTTGACCACTCCATTAAGTTTTGTAAAAGTCTGATTAATTTTGTGTAATTGTATATTCATTTTAATCAATGTTTGACCAAACAATTCCCTTGATTTAATAAACATATAGAAGGCATATATAGCCTATATAGCAATAACATCGTGGCATCATGGTTTCTGTGCGATCTCTTGCATTGTACGTTCCTCACATGGTTTTTTAGGTGTCTTTAGTAAATCAGGACAGTAGTTTTTTTAATGACAAAAGAGGGTTTGCGCTGGAGCAAGCTGTTTGTAAATCTTAGAGTTATCATCTTTCATCAGATTTGAAATAGAACATGGTCAGGCCTGTGGCTTCATTTGTTTTCTGTACTGCAATAAGGAATATTGTCATGATATATTAATAAGAAATGTATTTTCTAAAAACTTTACAATAGACTTAAGCCTATATATTATTTTTCCTAATGATTGTAATTTTGATTTTATGACAACAAAAACTTCATGAACTATATATTTAATTTGGGGGTGACAATTGTTGGGTTTGGGTTCCAAAGGGGGGTGTGTAGATTAAAAGTTTACATGTATGCAGTTATAATACTATTTTAGTCTGTGACCACTATGATTTATCAAAAGAAAATATATAGTCATCAGTACTACCAAAAATGTATACACTTGTTCTATGTTCAATTGTCCTGAACGCTAATATTCAGAGCAGCTTTCAGCTAATGAGCACAGCAGCAATTTCTCATTATTTCAATCATCTTTATTCATTCTGTACAGTTTAGTTGTGACCATTACTGAAATAATTTTTGAAATAATCTTTTATTTCGTAGGTAGCAGGATGCTTAGTGCATTACATCCTGACTGATGGGCAACACCCCTATCAGACAACTACACCCTACTCCAAGGATCCAGTTGGGCTATCTCAAAATGTCAGAATGGGTAACTTCACTCTTCAATGTGAAGAAAGATGGACAAGACAAAAATATATTATTAGCAGAATGCTGTCTAAATCGACCGAAGAACGTCCCACCATTGAGGAATGCCTTCAGTCTTTCACGTGTATGTTCCAAGGCTTACACTTTTCTCTTCACCTCATTAATAGAACATTGTAGATTTTACAAGAATGTAGTTAAAAAAAAAACATCCTTAAATGATTGGATATACATAACAATTGTTGTGTATTTACAGGTTTCATACACCAGTCTGGTTTCACTGGAACCACAAACAACTACAGCAATGTGAATGAAAATGAAGTAAGTACTTGAAGTAAAACAGTTGAAGACTAAAAAGACAACTATGATTCTAAAACTCAGTGTTATGAGATAAACAGAAGGCTCTAGATAGAAAAAAACAGACCTTAAATCAGAAATTTGTTACATTGTTACACTGTCATTGTTTTACAGGACAGAACCCATACAGCTGATTGCTGTCCCCAAACATCAGATGAGATGGACATCCGAGAGAATACTGACAGTGATACGCCAGAAAGTGTTTGCAGTGACGTGATGGATTCATCTTCTCACACTAAGGAGGAATTATATGAGTTTGAAATGGTAATTAGGGGTAAATTACATGACCGGGTGATGAATAATGCATAGACCATTAATATACGTGGGGAAAGTTTAATTTATAACATTTTTATTATTTGCAAATACATTTCAGTTGTGTGTTTCTGTATTTAAGAACAACACTGAACAACAGGTTTCCCGTTCCCTGGAAATGTCAGAAGAAGAAGAAGAAATAAAAAAACTGAAGGACAAGTAGCGGAAGGTATCCGAGGAAATCCACTTAAGAAGAATTGGATGGAAATAGATGAAAGTGCCAATGGCTGTAGCTCTCAACAACATAATATCAAAGTGAAAATGTCCTCAAACAGTGTACATCAACGCATCTATGACAAGAAGAATTACTGTCTTTACTGTGAGAAGCCTTATTCAAAAATCGCAAGACATCTACAGCAGAAACATTCTGAAAAAATTGAAGTTGCAAAGGCACTGGCACACATCCGAGGCTCAACCATGCGTACTATTTTATTATCCAAAGTAAGGAACATGGGAAACTACCACCATAACAGTTCAGTCCTATCCTCTGGGAAAGGAGAGATCATACCAAAAAGACAAGCAACTTGTGAGTCAAAAGCAATGGACTATCTGCCTTGCAAGTTTTGCTTTGCTATGTATGTTCAGCCCGTTCTCATCCCAAGGCGTAATATAATGACGCTTTTGCCAAAGCGTCTATATCGAACGCGCATGGCACCCTTTAGCGTCAATATGAGACGCCGAAATATATGGGTCAGAAGGCGCCTCCTAGCGGTCTAACCCTAACCCTACACCATACCTAAACCTACCCATCTCTCTGCGTGTTATATTGACGCTAAAGGGTTCCATGGGCGTTGGATTTAGACGCTTTGTCAAAGTGTCAGAATATGACGCCTTGGGATGAGAATGCGTTGGTATGTTAAAACAGATCTCTGGAGACATCACAAACGTTGCAAATTACAAGTAAAAGAGAATATGCCAGTGAAACGAAAAGTTCAGGCAAGTTGTTCTCTGTTGTTGCCCATGGACTCTGAAGTTTCCAGTGGACTTAAACAAATTATTGGAGACATGACATATGACACTGTTACTCAAGTGGTAAAATCTGACCCGTTGATTTTGTCACTGGGTGAAAGAATGTTCCTCAAAAACTGAGAAGTTTCACGGCACCGGGCAGACATTAGAAATAAGATGAGAGACCTTGCCAGACTACTTATAGTGACAAGGACTATTGACAAAGACATTGTTACTTTTAAGGACTTGATCAACCCAGGAAAGTTCAACACAGTACTTGAGGGAGTAAAAAAGATGACTGGATTTGATAACTTAACAAACCGATTCTCAATCCCTTCAACAGCACTAAAACTGCGCCATTCCCTTGTGAAAGTGTCATGTATTTTGCAAGGAGAGGCTTTACGTCAAGAGGATGATACTTTGAAGGGAAGAGCAGAGCAATTCAGTAAATGAATTGAACTGGAATGGACAATTCATGTTTCATCCAATGCACTGAAAACCTTATACCAGAAAAAGTGGAACAGTCCACAAATGCTGCCTTTAGCAGAAGACATAAAGAAGCTCCAGGATCATCTAAAGTGCCTTGAGGAGGTCAACAAAAAAGCACACATTGACCACACATCACAAAGGTCATGGAGTGATCTCTCTCAGGTGACTCTAGCACAGCTGATATTATTCAATCGGCGCAGAGAAGGTGAGGTTTCTAGGATGAAAGTCAAAACATACCTGCAGAGAAATAAACACATGATTCAGGATGAAATTATGGAGAGCCTGTCACCTTTTGAGAAGAAACTATGTAAGAATCTCACCAGAGTAGAGGTACGGGGGAAACGAGGCCGCAAAGTACCAGTACTATTTCCAACAAATGTCACAGAATCTGTGGAACTTCTGATTAAAACTAGAGAAGATGTTGGGATTTCCCCTAGCAATCCCTACATAGTATTTGCTCGTCCTTTTTATGGATCACAGGAGAGCATTCGTGGGTGTGACTGCTTAAAGCGATTTGCAGAAAGCTGTGGGGCTAAACATCCAGAAAACATTACATCTACAAAGTTGAGAAAACATGTAGCCACAGTTTCTCAGCTACTTAACCTACAGACACATGAACTAGACCAACTAGCAACTTTCATGGGTCACAACATTGAAGTCCATAGGGAGTTTTATAGACTGCCTGAAGAAACATTGCAAGTGGCAAAAGTGAGCAGAATTCTTTTTGCCCTGCAAAGTGGAATAGGCAAATTTAAAGGAAAACCTCTGGAGGACATAACACCAAACATCAACTGTAAGTAAATCACTTATGTGTATATGTATTTTTAAAACAATTCAAAGTTTTTAAAATGTAAAAAAAAATTTGAATGATCATTTTGTTACAGTTGAGGGGGACTCCAGCTGTTAGATTCTACATCTAAAAAAAGGATGCCAGAGGATGATCATTCTGAAAAAAGGGCTGCCACCTCAATAAAGACAGAAGCCTCAAGAGAGGCAGTTCCATACTTACTAAAGTAACTGTGTTAATGGTAATATCACCACTGCCATTAAATAAAAAGGGTGTGTTATTCCACTTATCATAAATAATTGTATCTACATGAAACATATTGACATGTATTTTAAGAAGCATTGGTAGTTCATGTCAATGGAGCGTCAGTGTGTCATAGCATTGGTAGTTCATGTCAATGGAGCGTCAGTGTGTCATAGCATTGGTAGTTCATGTCAATGGAGCGTCAGTGTGTCATAGCATTGGTAGTTCATGTCAATGGAGCATCAAAAGCAACTCTATTTAAGTGACAGGGCCTGTCTTTTTTAAGTTGCTTTAAAGACTCACTATTTTTTTATTTATAGTTTTATAGTTATATATGTTTTATTTAATAGCATTCTGTAACTTTTAATATAACATATTTGGTGTTACCCTTTTATTTAATTAATTATTGTATATAAAGCAAAGCAACTTATTTGAAAAGCAATATATAATGTTATTATCATTGATGTTGTGGTATTTAAGCACTCATCACTGAGGGTGGAAAGTCTGCACTACCGCAGAGGGGGCTCTTTTAGTGAGCTTATGAGATTTTCTATGTGATAAACTTAATGGTTTATTATATGAAAAACCATTTCCGTTGTCAGGAGTGCAGCAAGAGCAAGTAAGAAACCTTCAGTTTAGGAGTGTGAGGACCTTGAATAAACTTTCACTTGATTTAATTCAATATGCTGTATGTTTGCTTTTTTATTATTTGTTTTGCATTAGATTGTAAGGAGTGACATTTGTTTGGTTGTATTTAAATTTAGCAATTTAGCAATTCAAACACTGACCATCTCTGTACATCAATATCCTAGAAGCAAAGGAAACAAAAAGGAGATGTCTATTAATTTTATTAGAGTATAAATTAGTATAAATTATGTTTTAATTAATAGGCAGCCAATACTATCAGTCACATTATTAATTAATGTTAATGTTCTTGACAATAAACTTAAATGGGGTGTGTGGACCGATCATATACTGTAAGTATGAAGCCACAACAGATAATGAATTTCCTAAAGCAATAACTTTTTGTGTAATGTCCACAACAGAAAGCTTCCGATGTTTTATAGTGCTTTCATCGAAAGTTATGATATTCTGGATTATTTGTTGATATGGAAATGCTACAGAGTTACAGAAGAAATCGGTAAGAAAAGTGTTAACAAAAGCAAGTACATTTTTAGGAATTGCATAGAAAGTATCTATGAAGAGAGAGTTAAATAAGGCAAATAATGTTATGAATGATACGAGGCATCTTCTCGCCTCTGCTTTTGAACTGTTGTCGCCTGGTCAACGTTATTTTACCCCCATGAAAAACAGATTCAAATAGTCTTTCCTCAAGCAATTCAAATATTGCCATTTTTGATAACTGATGGTTTGGTAATTATGTTTGTAATTATATATCTATCCATGC